>OX637396.1:13436200-15936200 GCA_951799425.1 Ilex aquifolium | reverse complement strand
CATCTCTTGGCTTTGACACGAACTCCCAAGTCTGATTTCGTTTTAATGCTGCAATTTCCTCTTCCATAGCTTTATTCCAATCTGGATTCTGAAATGCTTCTGCAAATGTCTCTGGTTCTTTTGCGTTTGCATCTTCTACTATGGCAGCATTGGCATACTTGGGATTTGGCTTCTTGGTTCTTGTTGCTAATCTTCTGAGTGGAATTGGTGCTTCTGTTTCACTAGGCTCACCTTCTTCGCTTGGTTGTCCATGCACACCAGTTTGCCAAGGACTTTGAGTTTCGTCATCTCTGATATCACCATCAGCTGCATTTTCAGCTTCACCTAAGCTTAGTTGGATTCGAGCAGATTGCAACTCATCCTTAAAAACATCTGACTCTGGTAATATCTCATTTTCTGAGGACCACCATGAAGATGATTCATCAAGCACCACATTCCGGGATGTGTAACACTTTCCAGTTGTAGGATCGCAGCATCTCCATCCTTTTTGTTGACTATCGTATCCTACAAAGACACACCTAACAGCCTTCTTGTCCATCTTGCTGCGTAGATGATTAGGTACAAAGACATAGCAAACACATTCGAAAACTCGAAAATAACTAACTGTAGGCTTTATGTTCCACAATTTTTCAAAGGGTGATGAAAAACTTAACCTTTGTTGAGGAAGCCTATTGATCACGAAAGCTGCAGTCTTCATTGCTTCTGCCCAAAACCGTCCTGGAACATTCTTTGCATGAAGCATACTTCGACAGATTTCTGCTAGGTGCCTGTTCTTTCTTTCTGCTACGCCGTTTTGCTGTGGAGTGTTGGCACATGTGAACTGATGGCGTACTCGGCATTCTCGGAGGAAGTAAAAAAACTCATCTGAGGTATACTCTCCCCCATTGTCAGTACGCAGACAACGGATTCTTTTATCAACCTCTGCTTCCGTCATTTCCTTGAATTCTTTAAACTTTAAGAAAGTTTCAGATTTTTCTTTCATAAAGTACACCCACACGTACCTGAAAAAATCATCAATAAAAGTCACCATGTATTTCATCCCACTAAGAGAGGCTTGCTTAACAGGTCCAAACACATCAAAGTGAATTAGATCTAATGGCCCCTTTGCTTTCCATTTTGACTCTTCATACGGCAACTGATGCGCTTTGCCGTACTGACATCCTGCGCAGATTGTATCTTTTCTCACTTCAAGTTGTGGAAGTCCCTTCAGCATTGACTTTTTCATCATCACAGTTAGTTTGGAATAACTAACGTGGCTTAATCGCATATGCCATAAATCGGTTGTCTCGTTCTTTCTGGTCTTGTCTACATATGCGGTTTCTGCAGACATCACATAGACTGACTCTAGTCTCCGTCCCTTTATCACCGGCTCTTCCATAATCTCAAGGTCACGATAAACTTTCACATCTTGAGGGCCAAACAGAACAAAATGGCCTGAAGACGTTAATTGTGCTACCGAGAGAAGATTTTTCTTCATACCTGGGACGTGATAGACATTTTGAAGCGACACATCATTAGTATTATATTGGGAAGAGACTACCGTATTACCAATGTGAGCTATCGGTAGCTTTGAGTTGTTCGCTTTGACTACCATATGTCTTCCCTTGTACTCCGACAAATCCTGCAGCTTTTCTTTATCACCCGTCATATGATTTGAGCAGCCTGAGTCAATGATCCAATCCTTCTCATAATCAATTTGTTCAGACGTTGTTGCTATAAAAGCTGATTCTTCTATTGCAGCAGAAAATGCCTAAGCATCCCACTCATCTTCGTTTTTGGAAGTAGCAGCATTACTTTTCACAAGTCCTTTTTTAGACCAACAATCTTTTGCCATATGACCCTTCTTCCCGCAATTATAGCACTTCCCTTCAAATTTTTTCCTAGTGCCAGGATTCTTCGAATCTCCCTCAACACGGGCGCTCATTTCACCTTGATTACTTTTTGCCTTGTCCTCATTCTTTTTATTTCTTCCGACGGTGTGCTGCTTGGAATTCCACCTGCCTTTGTGGGCATAAAGCGCTTCCTCTTCACCCTTGAGTGAAACTCCTCCCATTTGTTTAGCCAAGGCTTCTTGACCAGCAAGCAAATTATCAAACTCAACAAGTGATGGTTGATTTTGCCATTCCTGTACTGCAGCAACAAAGCCTCTGAATTCTGGTCTCAAACCATGGATGATTATTCTCTTCATCATGGTTTCACCGATTGGAGCTTCTAGATCCAACTCAGAAATTTCCCGGCATAACGTCTTCACCTTGTGAAAGTACTGAGCGATTGTCAAGTCACGCTGCGCTACCGACAACAACTCGCTCTCTAGAAGCTGGAGCCTCGTGTCATTGTTCTTTGAGAACAGCTTGGCGAACGTATTCCAAGCTTCGTGAGGGGTTTTGGCATCTCGAATGTGCTCTAGCACATCTTCTTCGATCGTTGTCTTCAAAGCAAACATCGTTTTGCCCGCTTTTATCTTTCATTTCCGCAGTATACCATTCGCATCCTCAGCCTCCGGTTGAGTAATTTCGCTTCCGTTCACAACCTCCCACAAGTCTTGGCCTTGCATGTACGACATCATGCATGTTGACCAAGTATTGTAATTTTAGTTGTTGAGCTTTTTTATTCCGCCAATGACTTGAAGATCACCCATTTCACTTTATCTTTTCCTCACATGTTTGACTCTCAAACACTCTCTGAAATCCCTCTTCAACCTAGCTCTGATACCAAATGTTGAATCCACTTTATAAAAGAGACACACAGAGGAGGAAAGAAAATACTTTTATTGATGTGGTGATATAAAACTTCACCTGATACAAGCCTTTTATAGGCAAAACTATAAAACTATAAAACCCATTTAATGAACTGAGGCTCAGAAATCACCCACAAAGTTGGTGACCCCACTTCTCTATATAGTGAATTTGTTGCGGTATTCTCCTTGCCCGGTCTATACACTATCTCGTTTTCATAGCCTAACAACTTGGTGACCCATTTTTTTTTGTTTTGGGGTGGTTACACGATGCTCAAAGAAGAAACTCAAGCTGCATTGATCTATTAGGATCCAAAATTTTCTGCCTAAGAGATAGGGCCTCTAACACCGAATGGCTTCGAGCATAGCAAGCACCTCCTTTAAATAGATGGGCCATGCTTTCTTTCTTGGGCCCAAAGCTCTATTTAAAAATGCCACTAGCTGGCCTTGTTGGGACAGTACAACCCAATACCTGCATCTGAAGCATCTGCTTCTATCACAAAAATTTCATTGAAATTAGGAGTAGCCAATACCGGGGGTGTGGTCATGGCTGATTTGAGTTCTTCAAAAGCTTTTTCTGCCTTTTCATCCCAATGGAATTGTCCTTTTTCAACAATTGTGTCAGAAGGGATGCAATAATACCATAGTTGCGCACGAACTTACGGTAGTATGCCGTAAGTCCTAAAAATCCTCTTAGTTCGGTCACATTGGTGGGCCTAGACCAGTTCTTCATAGTTGCGATCTTGCTCTGATCCACTTGCACACCTTCATTGGAAATTAGATGCCCTAAATAATCCACCTTCTCTTGTTTGAACGCACATTTAGAGCATTTAAGAAACAAATGCTGATCTTACAAAATTTTAAAAACTACTCTAGTGTGTTCCAAATGCACCTCCCAAGAGCGACTATATACCAAAATATGATAAAAAAAATACAAGAACGAACCTACGCAATAGTGACTTGAAGATGGAATTCATGGTGGCTTGAAATGTTGAAGGCGCATTACAAAGCCCAAAAAGCATAAAGAGGTATTCTTAACCCAGCCAAATACGCATTTGGGGTCTCTACAAGGTAATTTGTAGTACACACATGCACTATGTGTTTGATGATATAATTGTTTGAGCATTCTTAACATTCATAGTGGTTTTCTTGGTTTTTGTTTGCCTTGGGTTGGATTACCATGTGAGATTGAGAGTTAATCGTAAAATCAATAAATCAATAACTTCAATCTGTAGCGTTCATTGGGTTGTTCTTGCATAAAATGGGTTCTCAATCTTAAATGGTTAATTGAATTTTTGTGGTAGAATTAGGCTATTTGGTGTTTATTTGAGCGAATTGAAATTAGTTTGTTTATCTCTCCTCTAAGTAGTGTCTTAATCCCACGTGTGTAATTGTGAGGAACGATCCATTCGCATAAGGGTAACGTTTATCTTTACAAAGCAAATATATTTTCGATATAGAAATAGATATGTGGAGCAATATATGGTATTCGATGTTAACATATGTCATTTCCTATCGAACCACATTGAATGTTACGCATAAACAAAAAGATAAATTCCCAATAAGTGCTACTTGTCCCACTAAAACACTATTTAGTTGTATAAAGTTTTTATTAGTAAAAATAAGTCCTACTTTTGAAAAAAAATTCTCAGTAAGTTAAAAACTCCATCAATGATAGATTTTATGTCAACTTTGGTCTTTCAAATGTACATCAATTACAATTTTACACAAATTGTTTGTTACCAATTTGCTACTAGTTATAGGATATTTTATGCACTATTTGACATATATCTCTTTGGCAACTAGTATTTCTAAGCAAACTAACTAGTTAAATGCTGAATCTAATTCATGTTAGCCACACACTGTTTTTGGTATTCCCTGATGAGACGATTGCGCTTCTTTGCAAATAAGAGAATTGTTTATTATTTTTAATTGTTGTTAAAGAATTTCCTCAAAGTAGTACTTATTAAATCATCAAATAACAGTAAAAATTTAAAAGTGCCTTTGATTATATTCTTATCTTGATGTATATGTATCCTAGTTTTCTAATTTATGTCACATTCTTACTTTTGTATCGTATCGTACCCCATGTTCCATATCTATATCCGTGCTTCTTAGTAAAAAATTAATTTCATCAAAACAATAAAAACATGTTAAGCAACTATTTTCCAAATGTATGTATGTGATTAAGGTTAGAAGGGGCCAAACCGAGAAAAGGTACAAAAATGTAAATTGCAAAAAACAAAAAAAGATTTAGAAAGTACTTAAAAAATTTTGAAAAAAGAGAAAAAAAAACTTTAAAAAAAGCACTAACAAACCATACTGAAATTGACGTACATGGATTTTTTTGGTCACTTTAGCCTGTTCACTAGAGAGCACATAATTTGGATCCGGTAAATGATAGAGTTTAACGAGCTGTCCCATGCATGGAGAACTTCTTCTTTGGGTATCTACTGTTGAAATTTTTAAGGATACGTGATTAACGATATACGAGAAGAGAGTAACCTAATTAGGAAAATAAGCAAAAATACAAAAGAAATGTTGCTTAGAAAAAAATTGAAAAAAAAATCAACAAAAGTACTTAAAAATATAACCAAACAGTACATAAAATTTTAAATTATAGCAACTTAGCATTTCTCATGGAACACTTATCCAAAAGGCTTTCTGTATTAGCATAAAATTCATGGATTGGTGTCCTGGGTCCTAATGTACACATCCACTAGTGTACTAAAAGGAGAACATAGGGCAAATGTTGACAATATTGTGGTGGATGTCTTGTATTTGGTTTTGATTCATAAACAACCTGTTAAATTTTGAGGACAAAATTTCTAAGTTTTCCTTCTTAATGCTCTTTTGGGATTTCTTTAATCACTTTAGTCCGTTCACTGGAGAGCACAGAGTTTGGATCTGGTAGAGTTTAACAAGTTGTCCCATGCCCGGCATGCAGACCTTCCTCTTTGGGAGAAAATATTGGGTGCTTAAAAGGCACCGAATGGTAGTGCCATTTAGTGTTTACATCCAATGAAAATTTGTCACACAGATAGCTTGTGGGGCACACAAATTAACTTTTTAAAATTTTTTTGACAAAATGATAGGTGGCAAACATTCATTAGGTATATAGAATTTTTTATTAGTAATGTAAACCACGTGACACTGTCATATGGTGTCTTGTGAGCACCCAATAGTTCATCCTTCTTTGGGTATCTATTTTTAAAATTTTAAGGAAACGTGATTAACAAAAGACTGAAAGAGTATACACTAATTAGGAAAAAAAGTAAAAATACAAATAGGAGTGTTACTCAAGGAAAAGAAAAAAAATTGAAAAAAAAAACCAACCAAAGTACTTAAAATAAGTGAAATTTGGGCAAAGGTCCAATCAGGTAATCTTTTAAGTCATTAAATCCAAGCACAATACTTTTAAGGAATTAAGAAAATGTTAGCAAAACACGTGCAACTCGATAACAGCGTAAGTCTCGGAATCACGTTTCCTAGGGTTTTACGCAAAAGGTTTGGCGGCTGGCTATCCTCCGGCGGCTGCTTCTCCGGCGGCTGCTAAAACACAACCCAGCAGTCACCCACCGCCAGGAATACCAACCCAGCAGTCACTGCCCACTACACCGCCTGTAACTCCACTGCCCACCCCACCGCCTGCAACCCCACTGCCCACTCCACCGCCCTGCCTGACTCCACCGCCTACAACCCCGCTGCCCACCCCACCGCCTGACTCCATCAAACCAACAACGGCTGCCTCCATCAACCAACAAAGGACTGACCACCATCCCACCCCACTCCAAACCCACACATACACATACCCCTGCCAAACCACCGGCGCAACAACGAAACACTACCGGCGCAACAAAATCTCTGCTCAAACCATTCTGCGCCTTCACTGGCTGCTCAAACCCATTGACTGCCCAAACCAGATTTGATTCCACCGACAAACACACGGACACGAATATAATTAACCCTAACCCTAACCCTAACCCTAGCCCCTCCTCCCCGTTGCAACCACCTGCCCGAACCAATTGCCCACTCCAGCCAACAACCACACCAACAAACTCACTGCCACCCAGTCTACCGACTCCCATGGCCAATCTGGCTGCCGGTGATGACCCAACTGCCGGCCTAAATCCACCACCTGACCCTCCTCCTCCCGGCGCACACAATACCGACGGAGTTATCCACCATCCCACTGCCGGCGACTTGCATCACATTGCCAAGTCTATGGGCGGATCCAACGGAGATCAAACTCAGCCGGCCACTGCCCATCCCATCATCAAATCCAGCCCACTACCCACAACTAATACCATTCGCCAACCTCCACAAGCTAAACTCCAAACCGGCCGAAACCAAACACAACCTGGTGTTCCCAAACCAGTTGTACCCACCACTCATAATTCTTGGACCCGACCACCCGGTTCCGCCCCGGACTCGGCTCGACCACACAAGTCATTCATAAATGTTTTGAGGTGATTTGCCACCCCTAGCTCCGACAGCCCCACTCGTCGAGTTCCCCGCCCCGTCACACAGTACAGGGGTGCCCCGGCGGTTGACTTTTCTGATGAGGAGATTGAGAGTCTCGCAGCTCCTTTTAAGTTGGCCCTGGTGGGCAAGTTTACCCGAGGCCTCCCTCCGATGGAAATGATCAGGAGATTCCTGCAGCTGATTGGATTGAGGGGGTAGGTTAGTGCCTCTTTGTTAGATAGTCGACACGTGCTCATGATGTGTGACCTTGAGGAGGATTACACCCGTCTCTGGGTGAAGCAGGCTTGGTCGGTTTATGGCAGAGAGATGCGCATGTTCAAGTGGACTCCGCAGTTTCGTTGTACCGAGGAGTCACCCATAGTTCCTATCTGGGTTTCATTTCCATATTTACCAGTCCACTTTGTGCGTTCCCAGGATGCATTATTCTCGATAGCGTCGGCGATTGGGACACCTTTACGAGTTGATCAGGCCACAGCGAGTTTGAGTCGCCCCTCAGTTGTCAGGGTGTTGGTTGAGTATGATGTCACATGGCGACGGGTGCCAAGGATTAGGATAGGCAGACAGGAGACCGGGTTTTGGCAGGATGTGCTTTACGAGGATGTACCACAGTATTGTACTGGGTGTCGGCATTTAGGTCATTCAGTGGAGACCTGCATTACCCACTCCCAGCCTCGGGAGGAGGTCAGTGGAGACCGGCCACAGCAGGGTTGAGGTGATGGCCAGCATATGACTAGACACAGGAGGGTGCACGCATTCAGAGAGCCCCAACCCCTACTGTTCCTCATACGAACTCTGAACAGGTTAGAGTATACTCTGGGGGAGTGACAAATGTTGTTACCATTGTTCCTTCCCCCAGGTCCATAGTTGCTGCCGCTGTGGAGTCTGCTTCAGTTGCTCCTATCCAGATTGTTGTTCAGCCGCGTACTATGGATGAGCCTATGGGTGTGGTAAGTTCGGATACTATCCCTACTAGTGTTGTGCAGAAGCAGAGTTTGTGCCCCGATCCTTCAGTTGACACAGTTTTTGAGCTAGTCCGTGATGGACCTGTGACTACCCCGGTTGTTCGTCCGACTATTCGTGAGCTTCAAGGGGTTCAGAGTCCTCTGGTTGTGTCAGTTTCTGAGGATACTAGTTTGAGGCGTAGAGATAAGGGTGTTGGGATTTCTAGTAGACCCACGGATTGTACCACCTTGACTGATATTCCTCTCAACCCTAGATTGTCTGCTGGGGTTCAGAGTCACTCTACTGGAGATATATCATCTGATGAGTCATTGGGTGGTGATGTTGGATCCTTTTCTGATCCGCAAGAGGGCCTTTCTCAGCCTGGAGGAGCTTTAGTGTCTTATGATGCTTCACAGTCTGGTTGGCAGGCCCCGTTGCGTAGATCTCAGCGCATTAGTAAAGGAGGTAGAGCATGCAGAGGAGGTAAAGGTGGTAGGCCTGGCCGAGGGACGCTTAGTGTGGTTCTTCCACTCCTTTCTGATGATTAATACGTTCATATGGAACATCAGAGGGATCAGCCAGGCTTCTTCGATTAGAAGGCTTAGGAAGCTGATCCGCTCACACCACTTATCGATATTTTGTATTTTGGAGCCTTTTGTTGACCGAGATCAGTTGGAGTCTTTTCGGATTCGTTTGCACATGGAGCACTGTTTTTGTTCTATTTCGGGGAAGATTTGGGTTTTTTGGTCTTCCCCTTTTCGGTTGGAGGTTCTTCAGGACGATGGTCAGGTGGTTCACTGCCAGGTGCGACATTCTTCCTTACCGGATCCAGTTTTTGTTTCTTTTGTGTATGCCAGTTGCGTAGCTTCTGTTCGGCAGGGTTTGTGGGATTCTTTGACACAGTTTGGGAGCATTCATGATGGTCCGTGGATGGTTGGTGGGGATTTCAACGTAGTTGAGTCCCATTCTGAGATCCGGGGAGGTCATACACAGTCTCAGTCTGCTATTGATGCCTTCTCCCTAGCTTTGATGTCCAGTGGTTTGGAGGATACTGGGTTTGAGGGTACTCCCTTCACATGGACGGATGGACGTACTTGGAGGAGATTGGATAGAGTAGTGGTGAATGCTCAGTGGAGTTCTTATTTTTCTGTATTTCGGGTGGCTCACCTGAATCGGACTTGTTCAGATCATTCACCACTACTGATTTCTGGAGATCAGCGTCAGAGCAGAGGGCCGAGCCGGTTCAAGTTTCTTCATACTTGGACCAGGCACAGAGATTTTCTAGAAGTTGTGCGGCAGAGCTGGATCCTTCCTGTGTTCGCTTCGGGGATGTCTGCGTTTCAATCGAAGCTTATTCGGTTGAAACAAACCCTAAAGGTCTGGAACAAGGAAGTGTTCGACAATGTGTTTCAGCGAGTTCAGGAGGCAGAGGCTGAGGTTAGTAGGAGAGAGGTGGCTCATGATCAGTCAGGGTCTCCTTCAGATCGGGCTACCCTTCATCAGGCCAGGGCTGAGTTGCAGCAGGCATTACAGTGTGAGGAGTCCTTTATGAGACAGCAATCCCGTGTACGCTGGCTTCGAGAGGGGGATTCGAACACCCGCTTGTTTCATGCTTCAGTGAGGAAGAAGTGGCATGTTCTTTCAATCCATCGGATCCGGGGTGATGATGCAGAGTGGATTACTGAGCCTAGTGCTATTGGTACTTCGACAGTTTCCTTTTTTCAGGGATTGTTCTCTGTGGGGGCCGGACAGGTTGAGATTGCAGACTTTTTGGCTATTCCAACTATTGTGACTGAAGCAGATGATGTTGGGTTGTGTGCTATGCCGACGTTGGAGGAGGTGAGACAGGTCGTGTTCTCTATTGATTCTGATAGTGCGCCAGGGCCGGATGGATTTTGCAGTCGCTTTTATCAGTTTTGTTGGGACATTGTGGGAGCAGATTTGTTAGCTGCAGTTCAGGATTACTTCTGGGGTTCTCCTATGCCTCGAGGATTCATGAGTACGTTGGTAGTACTTTTACCCAAGAAGGAGTCACCTTCGAATTGGGCAGATTTTCGGCCGATCAGTTTATGTAACGTGAGCAACAAGGTGTTGACGAAGATCCTCGTTTCTCGTCTGTCGTCCTTGTTGCCGCGTATCATATCACCGACGCAGAGTGGGTTTGTGCCGGGTCGAGTGTTGCAGGACAGTGTACTTTTGGCTCAGGAGTTGGTTCATGATTTGGGAAGAGGTTCCCGGGGTGGGAACGTCGTGCTGAAGCTAGATATGGCTAAGGCATATGACAGGATGTCTTGGACATTCATTCTCCAGATGTTGCGGGCTTTTGGGTTCTCTGAGGGCTGGATTTCTTTGGTTCAGCGGGCTATCTGGGGGCCGTGGTTTTCTGTGATGGTGAATGGGGTCAGTCAGGGCTTTTTCCAGTCGCAGGGGGGGCTGCGGCAGGGTGACCCACTTTCTCCTTGTTTGTTCATCATAGCTGCAGAGTATCTTTCTCGAGGCTTGGACTCTTTGTATGCTCGATTTCCGAGGGTGGCTTATAGTACTGGAGTTGGGGTTTCGGTTTCTCATTTGGCTTTTGCGGATGACATTATTATTTTTGCTAATGGGTGCCGGTCGAGCTTGCAGCGAGTTATGGATTTTCTTCATCACTACGAGGCTGTCTCTGGTCAGTTAGTTAGTCAGGCCAAGAGCAGTTTCTATATCAGTTCGCGTGCCTCGCATTCTAGAGAGGTGATTGCACGGCAGACCACTGGTTTTCAGAAGCGTGACCTTCCGTTTATTTATCTGGGGTGCCCTATATACTTGGGTCATCTCCGGATCTCGTACTTTGATGAGATGATTCGGAAGGTGCGCGATCGGATTTCTGGATGGGCGAATCGCTTGCTCTCCTTTGGAGGTAAGCTCACTCTGATTCGTCATGTGCTAGCGTCGATGCCAATTCACTTGTTTCACGTGCTGAGGCCTCCTGCGGATGTTTTTCACCAGTTAGAGAGGTTGTTCACACGTTTCTTGTGGGGTGATACAGCTACTCATCGGAGGATTCACTGGTGTCACTGGGCTGAGGTATGTTTTCCTGTAGAGGAGGGCGGCTTAGAGGTGCGTTCTTTTTCTGACGTAGCCGAGACTTGTGAGGTGAAGCTCTGGTGGAGTTTTCGGGCTCAACAGTCACTTTGGTCCACTTTTATGAGGGTCAAGTACTGTAGATCCACCCATCCTGGGCTTATTGAGTTTCATTACCCAGCTTCACCTCTTTGGAGGCGGTTGTGTGGGATTCGATCCGTGGCTGAGCCGAGGATCAGATGGTTAGTAAGGTCTGGTGAGGTCAGCTTCTGGTATGATTGTTGGTTGGGGGATTACCCTTTGGCTTTAGTGTATCCAGGGGCAGCTTCTGGGGATCCTGTTTCTGCTTACTGGACGGGTCGGCAGTGGGACAGAGGCCGATTGTTGGGGATTTTACCTTCCCCAGTTGTTGAGCAGATTCCGATTCCAGAGTAAGGGATTGATCAGATGAGGTGGAGGTTGTCTTTGGAAGGGAATTTTTCATTGAGGACTGCTTGGGCTGATATTCGGGGTGTGGCTCCAGTTCGGGCTGGGTTTTCTTGTGTCTGGCAGAGGCATATTCCGACTCAGATCTCCTTCTTTATGTGGCGGTTGTTTCATGGTTTTCTGGCCACAGATGATGGCTTAGAGAGACGGGGTTTCCATGTAGTATCCCGGTGTGTGTGTGGTGGGGCTGTTGAGACTCTTAGGCATCTTTTTCTGGATTGTCCGCTTGCAGTTCAGGTGTGGGGTCACTTTTATCAGATGTTTGGGATCAGATGTCGGCCGTTTCAGTCTCCTTATGCTTTGATGCTTCATTGGCGACGTTGTGCTCCTTCTGCAGGTCACGTGCGGGTACTGCTACCGTGCTTCATTCTGTGGCACTTATGGAAGGCCCGTAATGCTTATAGATTCGATGGTCAGGTTTTTCAGGTGCCTGTTGTGATTCAGAGGGTTATGACCAATATGTAGTTGGTTGGGCTTGCTTTTGGGTTTGCTCCGAGTCAGTTGCGTCGGGATGAGTCCGTGGAGTTTGTAGGTTCTCTTAGGGTCTTGGTTCCTCGGCCTCGACCTATTCGCTTGGTTGCTTGGACTCGTCCTGCAGCGGGTTGCCTGAAGATCAGTGTTGACGGCTGTTCTAAAGGCAATCCGGGACTGTCTGCGGCAGGGGGTGTTATTCGGGACTATCAGGGTCGGGTACTTAGGGCTTTTGGCTTGTTTCTGGGGCATCAGCCTATTCTGTATGCGGAGTTGCAGGCTATTTGTGCTGGGTTGGAGTTCGCCGCAGATTTGAGAGCTTCAGAGTTGGTAGTGGAGTCAGATTCAGCTACAGTGGTTTCTTGGGTTTCGTCTCAGGGTACTGGGTGCTGGGTTTATGCTTACCTACTTGCTCGGATTCGGCTTCTGTGTGCTTCTCTCTCTGCTCGCGTCTGCCACGTCCTGCTGGAGGTGAATCAGGCTGCAGACTTCATGGCTAATTGGGCTTGCTCTCAGCAGCTCAATCAGCGATTCCTTGATTCGTCATCCCTTCCTTCTGGGATTGCTGGCATCCTCGCCTTGGACGCTCGACAGACTCCTCATATTCGTCGTTGAGTTTTTAATTTTTAATTGATGTTTTATTTTTCATGATTTTGGTGATGAGTCATCACCAAACTTTTGCTTTGACTTTCTTCCACTTCTGGAGGCTTGGCTCTACGTCCTCCTCCCTTGTACATTTTTCCTTTTAGCTATATATACAGGTAGGGGTCCTGCCAAACCCCCCACCCACACTGGGTGGTTTTAAAAAAAAAATAAAAAAAAATTAAGAAAATGTTAGCTAGCTGTTTTGTTTTGTTCTTTAGTCCGATCTAATTTTATCTTTTTTTAATGACCAATGTACCCTTTAAACAGCGAAATGTCTCCTCGTCATTAAATTCAAACTAATTATGAAATATAACCATTTGGAGCAATGCTAGAGGGACCTAATTTAGGGACCTTATTTAGGGACTTAATGATGTGGTTTCAATGTAACAATTGGATTAGTTGTGAGTTTCAATGTTATATGGAGCCCACAACCAATTCAATGGTTGTACATTATTAGGTCCCTAAATAAGGTCCCCAAATTAGGTTCAAATAGCATTTTCCATTTGTATAATAACAAAACTACCCTTGGTCTATATCTCTCGCTCTCCTAGCTGTGGGTAGAGATGGTTCTAGCACCTGTGCAAGGCCATCTGGTGCGTTGAACCCATTTGCCAGATGATCTCATAGGATAAGTGGCTGAGAAGTTTATGTGCGGTGACGACGGCGAGAAAAGGGGAAGGGTCTCTTGAAGAGCTTGTGTGTAGTCATGAACATGGTATTTGTCGACATTTGAGTGCTAAAGTTGTGGAGTGGGAGAGTGTGCTCTTGCTTGTGTCTCAGATCTCCCTCGTCCAAACTCAGTTGAGATGGGCACCGGAGATAATCAACCTGTTGGTCTGGTCCCAGATGGAGCAATTTTGAGCCGTCAGGATAATAATTTGAGTGTAGGTGACAGTGTGCAAGAGATGAATTTACAGCATGATATGAATAGACATAATGTTGTCCAGGCCAATAGAAAACTCACTCTATCTCCATGTCAAGAGATCTGAGTCCTAAGCTTATCTCAAAGCAAAAGATGTTTAAACCAATCATCTTGTTTCTTCGTCATCTAGTTCATATCGTAACGTCAGTCAAATAGAATAGTTTCTTCCTATTTTTTTTTTTTTATTCAGAATTTTTTTTTCATAAATTAGGTCCAATTCATTATATAAACAGGAAATTGGACAATAAAATTTATCTATTTCACTATTTTTTAATGTCATTTACACTGAGACATATTTTATGGTATTCGACATATTTTACTATTTTAAACAGAAAAATAGACCTATTTTAATGTCTTTCAATGTCATGGATAGTGAAATTGAATGTAAATCATTATTCTTGATATTAAAATGGACTTGAAATAAACCTACTTTACTTTTTAGAATTTATTGCATTGTCCCCGACAATGAAATAAAACTATTTTTACTATTTTTGAATTCACCGTTTTTTTGTTTATTATTTTTAGTTCACTAATTTTCATTGTTTTGGTTCACTGTGTTTATTGTTTTTGAGTACCCTATTTTTTACTGTTTTTAAGTTCACTGTTTTTAGTTCACTAATTTTCAATATTTTGGGTTCACAATTTTTACTAGTTTTGAATTTACTATTTTTTATATATGTTTTTCAATTCAAATGAAACATCTTAACTAAGTTATTAAAATCTAATCAATTTTATTAGTTAAGTACAATCTATTCTTCTTTCCAACTAAGTCTCTTATTCAATTAAATTTAATTTTAAGTTAAGATCAATTATCATTAGTGTCAGTTCACTAAATTTCACTATTTTGTGTTCACTAGTTTTGGTTCACTAATTTTCCATGTGAGGTTCACTGTTGTTGATTGTATGTGTGGGGAGACGAAAGATAGAGGAGAGAGAAAGAAATTTAAGAATGAGAGATGAAAGGAGGGGGGGAAGAGAGAGAGAGAGTGTGTGTCCAATATAAGTTTATGCAATTTGTAACTCTTGTAAAAAATAACTAGCCTATTTACTTGTATCACAAAAATCACACTTATTTTTTGTCTTCATAACATAACATAATGCCCACTTAAATCAAGCCAATAACTATCACAATAAGGGTAGAGTATGTAATGCCCTGATTGCCGGAGATGTTAATTGATAAAAATATATCAAATGAAGATAAACAAAGTGCTAATTCCTCAATGAAATTACAATTATCAATACGAGCTCCAAATTCGAATACATCTCTTAATTTCACTATTACAAAGAATTATATTGAGACGTGCCCATCTTTAATCCTTCAACTATTTCATCCGATCTTTCTTTCAAGATCAATCCGAAACTAATAAATAAAGCGGGAAAGTATACAATTCTTGAACCAATTTTTCTCCCAATTCGTACTCGTCTAAACAAGTCTGATCACCGAACCAAGTATTCTAGATGCTCTAAATAAATTTTGAAAAGATATAAACAATATAGGGTGAGCTTGATAAGCTCAATAGGTAAGTCATGTTTCGAAATAAATATGGTTTGAAAATATAATAATTTTGTAAGTATCCGAAAATTCAAACTTGATACATAATAAAAATTATTCTTCATTTTCTACTTTAAATAGGGTGCCACATCATTGAACAAATAATCAATCCTAAGACATCACAATGTCAATTTAATTATAACAATCCATTTATGGACTTTCACCCTAAGAAGATACACTCCCCCGTGTGTCAGTCAAAATTCAAGCCCGAGGTCCATTGGGCCTCAAAGACTGATGAATGAATCTCTTGACACCCATTATGGTATTAATGCCATTCATAATCCCTCTGTCGTTCAATCCATGGGCATATATCAAATAAAAATTAATTTTCTCAAAAATTGGACCTGAAATATCACAAACATACGAATTTTCAAAACAAATAATCGGATCAGGTAATGCCTCAATTATCAAATCACCACTAAAAATCATATACTTATATAAATAACATAAAAAGATTATATAAGGTAGGAAAAGCCACGCTTGTCTCTGAATAGGAAGAACCTACATCGGATCAGTTTTTCAGAGTCTGTATCGGCACAAAGCTTTTAAAAAAATCAGATTTGAACCAAGCATAACCTCCTCATTTCTTTCTTCCCTTCATGTTTTGTCTCTGCTTCTTCTCTCTTTGTCATGAAATTAGCACCCATTAACTTAGCCCAACTTCCCTATTTATAGCATTCCTTTACACCTTATAAACACACACAAAGCTTTGTTGTGAGCTTTTCACGTGTCACCTCTATATTCATACTTATCCTTCCACATAATCGTCCTTATCTATTGACACATCATCGTCCTTATCTTGATACATCACAATCCTCATCTTTATCCTTTCACATCATCAATTGTATCTGCAAACATCATTATTCCGATCTTCCCACATCATCGTTCTTATGTTGAATGTTTCACGTCATCATCCTTATCCTTCCACTTCATCCACCTTATCTTCACACATCATTGTCCTTATCTTGACATGTCATCATTCTTATCCTGAAAAATCATCATTCTTAAAATGACACATCTTATGATTTGGGTACTCCGATATTTTGCATGACATTTCAAGTAACATGTTCAATATTACAACCATTGAACATGTCTTTACGCAAGTAATCCATTTATTTATTTGAAATCTAAAAGGAATAATTATTTATCCTCCTGATCACAAAAATATCATAATTTGACATTATTCAAGTCTAAGTTGTTTGTTTGAATCAAGTTAACTAATTGTTTCATTCTAAAAACAATATTCTCTAACTTTTATCACCAACCTAATTCTATAAAAATCCGAGATGTTACAATCTACCTTCCTTAAAAAGAATTTCGTCCTCGAAATTTACAAGTTATATACCAATAATTTTTACTGTGCACTCTGATACTATATTCAATTTATACAGCCTAGTGACAGAAAGCTTAGCTAACCCACTTCCAACAGTACCCATATAAGATCTAAAGCCTATGTTCTACTATCACTCTATAACACCTTAATTTCCCAAAGACGTTAATTGATAAAAATACATCAAATGAAGATAAACAGGGTGCTAATTTCTCAATGAAATTAAAATTATCAATATGCGCTCCAAATTTGAATAGATCTCTGCATTTCACTATTACACAACTATTTCATCCGATCTTTCCTCCAAGATCAACTTGAAAATGATAAATAAAGAGGGAAAGTATACAATTCCTGAACCAATTTTTCTCCCAATCCGTACTCGTCTAAACAAGTTTGATCACCGAACCAAGTATTCCATATGCTCTCAATGTAAATCATGTTTTGAAATAAACATGGTTTAAAAATATAATAATTTTTTCAGTATCCGAAAATCCACACTTGATACATAATAAAAATTATTCTTTATTTGGTACTTTAAATACAATGGCACATCATTGAGCAATCAACCAACCCTAAGGCATCACAATGTCAATTTAATCATAACAATCCATTTAGCAACTTTCACCCCAGGAAGATACGCTACACCGTGTGTCAGTAGCAACCCAAGCCCGAGGGCCACTAGGCCTCCAAGACCGATGAATGAAGCCCCTAATACTCACCATGATATCAACGACATTCATAAGCCCTCTACCATTCAATCCATGGGCAAATATAAAATGAAAATATATTTTCTCAAAAATTGGACTTGAAATATCACAAACATATGAATTTTCAAAACAAATAATCGCATCAGATAACTCATTCCTCAATTATCAAATCACCACTGAAAAATCATATAATTATATAAATAACATAAAAATATTATATAAGGTAAGAAAAGTCATGCTTGTCTCGGAACAGGAAGAACCTACATCGGATCAGTTTTTCAGAGTCTGTATCGGCATGAAGCTTTTAAAAAAATCAGATTTGAACCAAGCAGAACCTCCTCATTTGTTTCCTCCCTTCATGTTTTGTCTTTGCTTCTTCTCCCTTTTTCATGAAATTAGCACCCATTAACTTAGCCCAACTTCCCTATTTATAGCATTCCTTTACACCTTAAAAACACACACACAAAGATTTGTCGTGTGCTTTTCACGTGTCACCTCTATATTCATCCTTATCCTTTCACATTATCGTCCTTATCTATTGACACATTACCGTCCTTATCTTGATATATCATTATCCTCATCCTTATCCTTCTACATCATCATCAACCTTATCTGAAAAACATCATTATTCTTATCTTCACACATTATCATTGTTATGTTGAATATTCAACGACATCATCCTTATCGTTCCACCCCATCCACCTTATCTTGACACATCATTGTATTTATCTTGACACGTCGTCATTCTTATCTTGACAAATCATCTTTTTTTAAAATGACATCTTACGATTTGCACACTTCGATATTTTGCCTGACATTTCGAGTAACATGTTCAATATACAACCATTGAACTCCTCTTTACGCAAGTAATCCATTATTTATTTGAAATCTAAAAAGAATAATTATTTATTCTCTCAATCACAGAAATATCATAATTTGACATTATTCGAGTCTAAGTTGTTTGTCTGAATCAAGTTAACCAATCGTTTCATTCTAAAAATAATATTCTTAAACTTTTATCATCAATTACAACCTTAATTCTATAAAAATCTGGTACCATATTCAATTTATACATCCTAGCAATGGAAAGCTTGGCTAACCTACTTCCAACAGTACCCATGTAAAATTTGAAGTCTGCTCTGATACCACTCTATAACGCCCTGGTTTCCTAGAGACATTCATTGATAAAAATACATTCAATGAAGATAAACAGAGTGCTAATTCCTCAATGAAATTACAATTATCAATATACGCTCCAAATTAGAATACATCTCTCAATTTCACTATTACAAACAATTATATTGAGACACGCCCATCTTTAATCTGTCAACTATTTCATCCGATCTTTCATCCAAGATCAACTTTAAAATGATAAATAAAGCAGAAAAGTATACAATTCCTGAACCAATTTTTCTCCCAATCCGTATTCTTCTAATCAAGTTTGATCACCGAACCAAGTATTCTAGATGCTCTTAATAAATTCTAAAAAGATATAAACAATGTAGGGTGAGCTTGATAAGCTCAATAGGTAAGTCATGTTTTGAAATAAACATGGTTTGAAAATATAATAATTTTGTCAATATCCGAAAATTCACACTTGATACATAATAAAAAAATTTCTTCATTTGGTACTTTAATTACGGTGCCACATCATTGAACAAGTAACCAATCCTAGGACATTACAATGTCAATTAAATCATAACAATCTATTTAGGGACTTTTACCCTAGGAAGATACGCACCCCTGTGTGTCACCCAGAACCAAGCCCGAGGGCTACTAGGCCTCCAAGACCGATGAATAAACCCCTTGATACCCACTATGGTATCAACGCCATTCATAAGCCCTTTACCGTTCAATCCATGGATGTTTCATTTTATTCAATTATTTATTTTAGTTATACTCTCATGGTTTGATGTTTATAGTTAGTTCATGCATTTTTGTGGAATTTGGGGCATGACAAAGTTGGTATCAGAGCCTATGGATTATGTCTCACATGGGAGCTGTAGGTTGTGGGTTAGTTAGTGGGAGTATAAAGTAAAGATGGAAGGAATCTTAGGCTTGAATCTTCTTAGAACTATGTGCTTATAAGATAAGTGTGAGTTGATATTTGTCAGGTTATGGATTGTTTATTCAAATTTTTGACGTTTAGTTAGTTTAGAAGAATTGATGTCCTGTACCACACCATCATGGATTATTCTAGGGAACATATGATATTTTATTTTCGGTTAGTAAAGGATGTTAGTCAGGATTTTTTTTTTTTAGAAATGGTCTTGCCAATATTGGAGACACGTTTTTGAGGTATGATTGGTGATAAATAAAGTTTCTATTTATGAGAGGCAATTTTTGGGCTGTAATGAGAGTATTGGTGTAGTTTGGATGAAATTGTGTGATAGAATATTGAAGTTCCTTGATGGATGACAAGATAGAATGGTATTATGAGTTATTGATTATTCTATGGTTGGTGATGGTGACCCTTTATAGTATTAAAAACCCTACAACGCTATGAGTGTATAAGATCAAAGCATGTTGAAGTGAGTGACGGATGATAGAATATGATGAGGTTATTGTGTCATGTTAGGTCAATTTTTGGTGTTTACCAGATTCTTAAGGTTGCCTGAACTTTTGAAAAACAATGAGATGCGGTGATTTCATTTGTTGTATGTAGACAAGGTAAATTAAGGCATCCTTGAGACAGTCAAGGCTTAGTAGAGAAAGTGTTATATTAAATTATTGGAAAGACTAATCTAAGAAATTGAGAAACGATGGAAAATTTTGTTTTATGGTGGAAAAATTTGAGAATAATATATCTTCCCCTAACATGAGTACAATATTCAAATATGATCCATTGGAGTAATATGATGAAATAACCATGAATGTGTGTCAGTTCTAGAGACGGATTGAAGATAGTTTTATAATCATGTATTGACGGTATTAGTAATAGTTTGGAAGTATTATGGTATTACTACCCTTAGACTCTCTAAAGTTAATATATATGAATCGAGAAATCACTTGATTGAGTATGGAGTTGATAGTTGACTTGTACCTACAAATGTTAATTGAGAATTAAGGTTGAGGTATGGATACAAACTCTCTATCATGTCAGGGATTATGAATAATTATTAAGAATATGATGACTAATGTGGTTAAATTGAGGAACACTAATTAAATTATTGGGAGTTTTATTTTGATTTTGATTATTTTACAAGAAATCTGGTGGTATTGAATTGAGAGATATTTTGGGATCATTGTTAATCTATCTTTGCCTTATGCTATATTACAAGAAATACATTGTACTAGATTGTATCATAGGGATTCAAGAGTGTGAGATCCCAAATTTTTAGATGTAGTTTAAGCATAATTGTGTGGACTAATTGCAATTATGTGAAATTATTTATTAGATGGAATTTTGTGTACGAAAATAATATTGGGTTGATTTTGAAATCATTTAAGGATTTGGGGGGAGGCAAGTATAATTATTAAAGTTGCATAGAAATATCTTTACACATGTGTCAAATAAAAGGTTGTGGGTTATTTTAAAAGTTATGTATGTGGGTGTGTGTGTGTACTATAAAGTGTGGAAAATGTGTGTGTACTTTAAGTGTAGTAAAGTGTGTGTGTTTAAAACCTAAATCAGTGTGTGTGTTCTTCCTTTTGCTAGAAACCGACAGTGAGGGGGAGTAAACAAAGGAAGAAAAATATATATGTGTTTGTGGGTGTTAAGCCGAGAACAAAGGAGGAAGAGAGGGAGAGAGAAAACAAATATTTGTGGGTGTTTTTAGTTCAAACCGAAAGGAAGAAGAATGAAACGGAAATTAGAGATATCGAATTCAAATAATGATTTTGAGGTACGGGGTGGTATGCAATATGCTCTCCTTAAATCTCTTTGCAAAGAGTATTTCTTTGATTATCCTCTGATTTGTATTCCAACTTGTACTATCGTTATTTTAGAATTTCGATTGAATATCGTTGAATAGTTTGATCTCATTGATTGTGTTCTTGATCTCATTGATCGTGTTTTGTAGATATTGAGACGGGATCGTGGCAGCCAATAGCCGATACATCGTCAGCCAAGAGACCCGTGAGATCGGGTTGAGGTGGGATGATTGGTGAGGTGTCAGATCTGTGTTAAGATTCTGCTTGACGTGTGATATTCAAATATGATATTTGTATCTGTTGATTGAGATATTTTGTGATACTCGATTATTTGCTATTCAATGTCCTTGAGCATATTTTTCCTCGTCATATTATATACTTCTCCACTTTGTTTAATATTTTCAGGTTGATTTTAGAGAAAAGACCAGAACGAGATAATCAGAGTATTAAAGACAAGGAGATGTCGATGTAATTGATGTTTTAATCATATTGAGAGATTTATTTATATTGACATATTTATTTGTATTGGGAGATGATTTTGATAAATAAAATTTTATTGGGATAATTAGCGCTCTGTTATTTTTATTTGAGTGTTTTTATATCAATTAACGTCTCTGAAAAGAAGAGAAAATTTGGGGCGTTACAAATGGTATCAGAGCTTAGGCTTCAGATCTTATATGGGATTTGTGGGAAATAAGTTCACTATGTTTTCCGTTGAGATTGACAGTATTAGATCTTTGAATTAAAAACTAAGTAATTTGAAAAGAAAAGTGGTGGTGCTAGTTCTGGACGTTTGGGGATGATGAGAATGTAGCTTTTTGATAATTATATGAAGGTCCCCTTAATTTATAATTTGTTATATTTATGTTTCAATCGTAGATGATGTGGAAATCGATAGCTTAAGGAATTTCGGGGACGAAATTCTTTTAAGGAGGGTAGATTGTGAGATCCCAAATTTTTAGAAGTAGTTTAAGCATAATTATGTGGACTAATTGCAATTATGTGAAATTATTTATTAGATGGAATTTTGTGTATGAAAATAATATTTGGTTGATTTTGAAATCATTTAAGGATTTGGGGGGAGGCAAGTATAATTATTAAAGTTGCATAGAAATATCTTAACACATGTGTCAAATAAAAGGTGGTAGGTTATTTTAAAAGTTATGTATGTGGGTGTGTGTATGCCGGGTGTGTGTGTTTACTATAAATTGTGGAAAACCTGTGTGTGTGAACTATAAAGTGTGGAAAATGTGTGTGTACTTTAAGTGTAGTAAAGTGTGTGTGTTTAAAACCTAAATAAGTGTGTGTGTGTGTGTTCTTCCATTTGCTAGAAACTGAGAGTGAGGGAGAGTAAACAAAGGAAGAAAAATATGTGTTTGTGGGTGTTAAGCCGAGAGCAAAGGAGGAGGAGAGGGAGAGAGAAAACAAATATTGGTGGGTGTTTTTAATTCAAACCGAAAGGAAAAAGAATGAAACGGAAATCAAAGTTATCGAATTCAAATAATGATTTTGAGGTACGGGGTGGTATGCAATATGCTCTCTTTAAATCTCTTTGTAAAGAGTATTTCTTTGATTATCCTCTGATTTGTATTCCAACTTGTGCTATCGTTATTTTAGAATTTCGATTGAATATGGTTGAATATTTTGATCTCATTGATTGTGTTCTTGATCTCATTGATCGTGTTTTGCGGATATTGAGACGGGATCGTGGCAGCCAATAGCCGATGCATCGCCAGCCAAGAGACCCGAGAGATCGGGTTGAGGTGGGATGATTGGTGAGGTGTCAGATATGTGTTAAGATTCTGCTTGACGTGTGATATTCAAATATGATAGTTGTATTTGTTGATTGAGATATTTTGTGAGACTCGATTATTTGTTATTCAATGTCCTTGAGCATATTTTTCCTCGTCATATTGTATACTTCCCCGCTTTATTTAATATTTTCAGGTAGATTTTAGAGAAAAGATCAAAACGAGATAATCAGAGTATTAAAGACAAGGAGATGTCGATGTAATTGATGTTTTAATCATATTTAGAGATTTATTTAGATTGACAGATTTATTTGTATTGGGAGATGATTTTGATAAATGAAATTTTATTGAGATAATTAGAGCTCTGCTATTTTTATTTGGGTGTTTTTATATCAATTAACGTCTCTGAAAAGAAGAGAAAATTTGGGGCGTTACAAAGAGTATATGTATCGTGAAAAGAATGAAGAGGTTAATGAAAATCACTAAGGATTAATCACATGTTTTATTGATTCTAACTCAAAGTTAGATATTGAGAATGAATACTTGGGAGATAGAGAAAATAATTAGTCTTTGTCGAGTTGGTAATTATGTTGAATCATATTAAAGAAGCTCAAGTCTAATTTTTAATTCATGAAAGCATCCAATTTTTCACTAAAATACAAGGAATAGTGCTAGAGTTTAAAAAACTATCATAATTGTTGACATGAGGTGACAGTGGAAATGTTAAAATAGTATTATTCTAATTAGAACTCTTGAATTTATTCTTTAAGACCACATCACTTAAACCCCACAAGTGTTATAGAAATATAAAAGTAGCAATAAATTTATACAAATTTTTAATGGGTGCAATTTTTTTAAAAAAACATAAAAATCTTAAAACTACCAAAATTTTTCAAAATTGCACTAGGGCAGTTGTCCCCACTGCTGCCAGTGTAAATCCGCCTCTAAGTGCTTGGTGGTGTACATCGCACACACATACACACACATATAAATATAAACATATATAAATATATATATATATATATATATATATATATATATATATATATATATATATATTGATCAGAGGTGTACATCACATATAAAATATTGAATAGTACACACAAATATTGAACATTATTAAAAAAATGTACACAAAAAATTATAAATTTGTATGTCTGACAAACAAGTTGTGCAATAATTTTTCATTGAGTATAAGTAAGTGATGATCATTGATTTGCCAATAATTGTGTGCACCGACAGTGCACATGCAGACATAGTTTGGACTCCAAATGAGTTGAAATGACGTTTATAAGTGTAACATGCCTCCCTGGTGACCGCATGGCTCCACAAAAGAAAAAGAATTTATGAAGAAATTCATCTTCTATAACTAATTCATGGTATTACAAGTGTTCAACACAGAGAAGAATGCAGGTATTACACTTCCACTACTCAGTATTATAGATCTAACTAGTTATAACATCAAACTAGGTTGTTGTTTATTTATAGGTGACACTCTTATTAATGTGAACGGTCATAAAGCAATGAAGTAGCAAGCTCCTCAAGGCCCGAAAGCTGATGATTGTCGTCATAGTTGTACATTAAAGGCACCATTCTTGCAACATTAAGAGAAGCCTTTGTGAAAGTTGCAGAAAATGGATTTGGAGACAAGCACTCCTTGTTGAGGCTTTTCCATGTGTCAGAAATTTTGTTAATAACATGTTCTCGTGCGGTTTCAACTGAAGAACTTTGGTGTTCTTTCATGTAGCACTCCACATACGATCCGTCGTACCCATCTTGATTTTCGTCCTGTCAGTTAAGTAAGGAATTACATTAGATATTCTTAATAAATTGAAGCAGTTTTCATTTCTGACAAAATTGTTTTTTTTCTTCCTGTTGAAGAATTTGAAAATATGCATTTGTTTGCATAAGAGGCTGTTTGTAAATTTAGTTCAACCTATTTAATTATTAGTCCTACATATTTTAACACTAATATGACTTACTTATTAATGATGACAGATACGGGTCAACACTCAATTCATGTGAACCAGATATTAAGGCTAGAATTCCTTTCCCCTCACCAAACCCATTACTCATTAGCCTTCAAAACTAAAAACTCACTTGATTTATGTTAGAAGAAAGAGGAAAAAATTAGGTATATGTTTAATTCAATACCAATCAAACGAGTTTATATTTTGGTGTTATTTTATGTCGCCTGAAATTCAAGTGGTATATAAATATATTGTTACCTTGGCACTGCCCAAGTCATCCCAAAGACGAAGAATTGTGGCCACAGAAATGATCAGACCTGGATTGTCCTTGACCAGACACTCACTTTCCTTATCCCTACCATGACCCAGGAGGAAAAATAGGTGGACAAGGACCACATGTACACCTGAACTGACAATCCCATTATTCAGGTACTCCTCTGCCTTTGGCAACTTCCCAGAAGCAAACCACTTGGCTTCTACAAGAAACGCATTGCACAGACTTGCCCACTGCAACCAATCAATAATCTTAGATCACTACTTATATTATATGGTCAATAATGGTGCACATACTTATAAAATTTTTCAAAAGATTATTTCCAGTCGGGGAAATCAACAAATACCGTCTCTCGTAGTGAGTCTATAGGATTCCAACCATATGCTTTGTAGACATTGTAACTGATTTCATTTGTGCTGTCATAAAGAGCCTTGAAACACTTCTTTGTAGTCTGGTAGTTGTTCGACAGTAGAAAAGTCCCACCTGCTTATAATAATTCAATTATTAGCATTATATATTCTGTTGCCTAACATTACAGGCAATAGACTTCTATTATGATATTGATGCGTACCTTTTGACAACTTCTGTGAAAAGAACGAGTTCATCAAGCGTCCCATAAATATCGAAAATATCATCTATCATGTATATGAGAGAAATGGGCTTTGTGAGCTCAATTCTTTGGTACGACAAGCTTGGATCTGTGAGCATGGCCATTGGCCACATGTACCATTTAAGTGGTTGGTCCCTTGCAAGCTTCAACTCCTTAGCCAAACCTAGGTCTCTCCACCACCTAAGATGACAGTGACACACATTAGACGAACATTACCTTCAAAAATATAGAAGAAAATGGCAGACTAAAATATAGAAGAAAATGGCACACTAACCTCTTAACTATCACTTAGATTTCCTTTGTCCTCTCGCCTATTAAGTTTATTATACTGTCTTCCAAAATAGTTGAATTGGTTTTACATTAATCGAAATTTAAGTTTTTGTCATGTTTTCAATGGAAAATGTCCATATGTATAACAAAATTCATTTTTCCAATTTCGATAATGGAGGTGTGAAATCAATAATCTTAGTTAGATGTGAAATATGAACAACGTAATGATTGATGGGACAAAAAAAATCAAAAAATATATATAATTTAATGTACTGTTGAAAGAAAATAATAAACATGACTTTTCATGTTCTAGGAGTTATTTTTATGCATTTAGTTTTTTGTATTAGTGGGTCATCAATATGGTATTAGTGGGGGACAAAGTAATTGTGGTATTTTAATTCTCCAAGTAATGGAGGAGTGGGGTCTTTATTATTGCATTATGTAGTGGGGTTATTTTGTATGTCATGTGTTATATATGAGTGTCTATATATATCATATGTAATACATCCATTTGAATATGAGTGAATAGAAAGAGTTCTTCCTATCTTCAATAGTCTCTTCCATTATTTTTTGTGAGTGTGTGATAGTCCTCTAGATTCCAACAAAGTGGTATCAGAGCTAGGCTTGAGTGTTGAAAAAGAGAGAGTGAGAGAGAGATGGCGAATGGAATGCTTCCATTTCAAATGCCTCGATTCATCAAAGATAACTATGATAATTGGTGTATCCGCATGAAGGCAATTATTGGATCTCAAGACTTATGGGAGATTGTAACAATTGGTTACACAGCACCGCAAGATGAAGATTCCTTAAGTCAAGCCCAAAAGGAAGTCTTGCAAGCTACAAAGAAGAAGGATCAAAAGGCTCTTTCACTCATCCATCAATGTTTGGATGATGCAATGTTACAAAAGGTTGCTAGTGCAACCACATCCAAGCAAACATGGGATGTTCTGAAAACCGCTCATAGTGGAGTGGAAAAAGTCAAGAAAGTTCGCCTCCAAACTCTACGAGGTGAATTTGAGGCTTTACGTATGAAGGAATCCGAATTAATTTCAGATTATTTCACAAGAATCTTGGTGGTTGTGAATAATTTGAGAACTTATGGTGATGATCACTATGATGATACCCGGGTGATAGAAAAAATCCTCCGTTCATTGGACCCCAAGTTTGACTACATTGTCGTAGCCATTGAAGAGTCTAAAGATTTAGACACAATGACGATTGACGAACTCATGGGATCGTTGTTAGCCCATGAAGAACGGCTAGGCAAGAAGAAGCAAGATTCGTTGGAACAAGTGCTACAAACCAAGCTTTCTTTCAAAGAAAAAGAAAGAAGGCAAGATGGAAGTCAAAGAGGTAGAGGGCGTGGACGTGGAGGTGGAGGTCGTGGTGGACGTGGTCGAGGTAGAGGGGAAAACTTTGGCCAAAATGCATCCAACAAAGAAGAAAGAGGTCAAGAATCACATCGTGGAAGAGGACGTGGAAGAGGCAACCATTCAAAGTCATATGGAGGGAGGTATGACAAATCTCATATTCAATGTTATAATTGTCATCGATATGGCCATTTTGCTTCCGAGTGTAGAAATGATTTTGTGGAAGAAAGAGCACACTTTGTTGAAGACAAAGTCGAAGAGGTGGAGCCGACCTTGTTGTTGGCATACAAAGAAGAACAAAAGGGAGACAAGAACGTGTGGTACCTTGACTCCGGTGCTAGTAATCACATGTGTGGAAACAAAGAGATGTTTGTGGAGCTTGATGAATCGGTAAGTGGAAAAGTCACTTTTGGAGATTCTTCTCAAATTCCAGTAATGGGAAGAGGTAATATTTTGATTCGTTTGAAGGATGGAAGGCATCAAGTTATTTCTAATATTTTTTATGTGCCAAACATGAAAAATAATATTTTGAGTTTGGGACAACTCTTAGAGAAAGGTTATGATATTTGCATGAAAAATCATAATCTTTCAATAAGAGATGGAAACGGGAATTTGATTGCTAAAGTGCCGATGACAAGAAATAGAATGTTTTTGTTAAATATTCAAAGTGATGTGGCAAAATGCTTGAAAGCATGTGTTAAAGATTCTTCTTGGTTATGGCACTTGAGATTTGGACACTTGAATTTTGGAGGACTAACCTTGTTGTCTAGAAAGAAGATGGTGAAAGGATTGCCTTCTATCAACCACCCGGATCAACTTTGTGAGGGATGTCTAATTGGAAAGCAAGCTAGAAAGAGCTTTCCCAAAGAATCCATTTCAAGAGCAACCAAACCACTTCAACTTGTTCACTCGGATGTTTGCGGCCCTATAGACCCACCATCATTTGGTAAGAACCGGTATTTTCTTCTCTTTATTGATGATTTTAGCCGGAAAACATGGGTTTATTTTCTAAAACAAAAATCGGAGGTGTTTGGTGTTTTCAAAAGGTTTAAGGCTTTGATTGAAAAACAAAGTGGGTATGAAATTAAGGCAATTAGATCCGATAGAGGAGGTGAATTCACATCAAATGAATTCAAAATTTTTTGTGAAGAAAATGGAATTCACCATCCTCTAACGGTTCCAAGATCACCACAACAAAATGGTGTTGCCGAAAGGAAGAACCGAACCATTCTTGACATGGCTCGGAGTATGTTGAAGAGTAAAAAAATGCCCAAGGAGTTTTGGGCGGAAGCTATTGATTGTGCCATCTACTTGTTAAATCGGTGTCCCACTAGAAGTGTTCAAGACAAAACACCACAAGAAGCATGGGGAGGAATCAAACCAAATGTTTCTCATTTGCGGGTCTTTGGAAGTGTATGCTATGCACATGTGCCGGATGAGAAACGGACCAAACTAGATGACAAGAGTGAAAAGTTTATCTTCATTGGTTATGATTCAAGAAGCAAAGGTTATAAGCTTTACAACCCAATCAATGGCAAGATAATCATTAGTAGAGATGTTGAGTTTGATGAAGAAGATGAATGGGATTGGAACACTCCACAAGAAGACTATGATTTTTTCCCATTCTTTGAAGAAGAGGAGGAGCCCAATGAGATCATGGAGCTGCCCATTTATTCTCCTCCACCATCACCACCAATACCCACCAATGTGCAAGCATCTCCATCATCATCCGAAGCAAGCTCAAGTGAGAGGCCACCTCGCATGAGGAGTCTTCGAGATATCTATGAAGAAACCGAAGAGGTAACTCAAAGATTTAGTGATCTAACACTATTTTGCCTATTTGCCGATTGTGATCCCATAGGCTATGAGAAAGCGGCACAAGACAAGAAGTGGAGGAGTGCCATGAATGAAGAAATTGAAGCAATTGAAAGAAATGGAACATGGGAACTTGCCACACTCCCTAGAGGACAAAAGGCCATTGGAGTGAAGTGGGTGTACAAGACAAAGAAAAATGCCAATGGTGAAGTGGAGAGGTACAAAGCAAGATTGGTTGCAAAAGGCTATAGTGAAAGACCGGGTATTGACTATGATGAGGTATTTGCACCCGTTGCTCGTTTGGAAACAATTAGATTGATTATTTCTTTAGCCGCTCTAAATGATTGGAAAATTCATCAAATGGATGTAAAGTCCGCTTTTTTGAATGGTTTTCTTGATGAAGAGGTGTATGTTGAACAACCCTTGGGTTATGTTGTGAAAGGACAAGGAGAGAAAGTCTTGAAATTAAAAAAGGCTTTGTATGGTTTGAAGCAAGCACCAAGGGCTTGGAATAGTAGACTTGACAAGTACTTTCAAGCAAATAATTTCACCAAGTGTCCCCATGAACATGCTCTTTATGCCAAGGTGAATGATAATGGTGATATACTCTATGCTTGTTTGTATGTGGATGACTTGATCTTCACAGGAAATTGTCCAAGAATGTTTGAAAATTTCAAGAGAGCGATGGCTAAAGAATTTGAGATGACCGATATTGGACTTATGTCATACTACCTTGGCATTGAAGTGAAGCAAATGAAGGAATGTATTTTCATCTCTCAAGAAGGTTATGCTAAAGAAATTTTGGCAAAATTCGAGATGCAAGATTGTAAGCCGGTATGCACATCCGTTGAATGTGGTGTAAAATTGTCAAAATATGAAGATGGAGAGCATGTGGATTCCACCCATTTCAAGAGCCTAGTGGGAAGCTTGAGGTACTTAACATGCACAAGGCCGGATATTCTTTTTGGTGTTGGTCTTGTAAGTCGCTATATGGAAGCTCCTACCATGACCCATTTGAAGGCGACGAAAAGAATTCTTAGATACATCAAAGGTACACTTGATTATGGATTACTATATTCTTGTTCTAACAATTCCAAGCTTGCGGGTTATTGTGATAGTGATTGGGCCGGAGATATGGATGATAGAAAAAGTAATACCGGGTATGTTTTTTTCATGGGAGATACCGCATTTGCTTGGAGTTCAAAGAAGCAACCCATTGTGACTCTTTCGACTTGTGAAGCCGAGTATGTGGCGGCTACATCATGTGTTTGTCAAGCCATTTGGCTTAGAAATTTGTTGAAGGAGCTTCATTTGCCTCAAGATGAATCGACGGAGATCTTCATTGACAACAAATCGGCACTAGCATTGGCAAAGAATCCGGTGTTTCATGATCGTAGTAAGCATATTGACACAAGGTTCCATTTCATTAGAGAATATGTGACCAAGAAAGAGGTGGAGCTCAAGTTTGTGAAGTCTCAAGATCAAATTGCCGATATTTTCACTAAGCCCCTCAAGGAGGATGTCTTTTGCAAATTGAGAAGTTTGCTTGGAGTTGAGAAGAAAAATCATGTTTAAGGGGGGGTGTTGAAAGAAAATAATAAACATGACTTTTCATGTTCTAGGAGTTATTTTTATGCATTTAGTTTTTTGTATTAGTGGGTCATCAATATGGTATTAGTGGGGGACAAAGTAATTGTGGTATTTTAATTCTAAAAAGTAATGGAGGAGTGGGGTCTTTATTATTGCATTATGTAGTAGGGTTATTTTGTATGTCATGTGTTATATATGAGTGTCTATATATATCATATGTAATACATCCATTTGAATATGAGTGAATAGAAAGAGTTCTTCCTATCTTCAATAGTCTCTTCCATTATTTTTTGTGAGTGTGTGATAGTCCTCTAGATTCCAACATGTACAATATAAGAAAGATTGTAGCCGGCTGGAAAGGATATGTAAAACCAGGGACATAGGTGAGAGAATAGAAGTATAATTTCTCTAAAAACATAGCAAATAACGGCTGGTTCAGTTGCCATTAATGACAGTGAAAAAAGAAACGAGATGATATATTATGTTACTGACGTACTTGGATACTCGAAGAAATTCTCTCTGGTGTATGGATCGAACCACATTGAAGTCCATTTTTGCCAGTTCTTGCAAGTCATTTTCCCATCCATTTGTACCTTTGTAATCTACAATAAAGTTCTTTGCCATGAATCTTCCCAAGCTCTTTTGGTAGGGATTGCTCAATGTGGATGCCACAGTTCTGGCTTGATGAGGATCAAGATGTGTCACCAATTCACTTAAAACCTGTCTACTAAAGTTTGTCGCTTCATCAAGTATATCTTCTCCCTCTATACTTAGCTGCGAAGCCTCAAATAAACCCATGACCCCCTTCATGTCTTTACTCAGTTCTTGTGTGAACTTCCCCTCCTTGCTGTTGAAGTTGCAAAACATATCTGTTTCAAATTACATTAGCTCATCATGGACACTGTTTTGGGTATAATAGCTCACAATCAAATTTTAACTCAAAATTAGCATGACCCTCACTTTAATAGTTAAGAACCTACCTGGGGAGACATAGTAACCTTCTTGTCTCAACAGTCTAAAACACAGTGAGACCTCATAAAGATCTTCATATTTATGAACATCTGTTTTAATTGCCTTATACTGCCTTTGTAGAATTGCTTCAATCTCCTCTTGAAAGTGGTACTCAATGCCTAAGCGTTGGATAGCATCAATCAAAAATAGTCCCTCCAATGGCTCTTCTCCGGCTTTGCTCAGCACATGCCTGACCTCCTTCAATTTTCTTGCGTGTTTGATGTGAACTTCATCCTGCAAGGAGAACTGTTATCCACAGAAAAAATATTGAAGATCAGAAATTGCAGAGAAACAAGAAATGATGGAATAAATACCTCAACAGGTGAAATGGGATTTCCTATAAGATATTCATAATGTTGTGATGGATTAGAACCCAACGTGAGGTCGTGGGCTATGCTCCATTTGTGGGTGGTAGGCAGAGATTGAATTACAGGTACGCTAATCTTGCCTGTTTGTTGGGTGTTAAATGGACTAGTAGAGGCTAACATGCAGTGACGAATAGCCATGAATATTATGAAGTTGTTACCAAGTATTAAAGAGAAATATCTTTCGGAGAGATTGATGACTTTGAAGTACTGAAACCTGGGACTTATTTATAGATTCCTGGGTTTGGGAAAGTGAATTGATGGTGTACACACGTTTAATTCATTTCTGGGTGTGGGAAAGTGAATTGATGCTGTGTCACATCGTTCACAATTAGATCCTGTAAAAATGGGTAGAGAAGGAAAACAAATTTGAGGAATTAAAGTATCTTCGTCGAGGGATGCATATATTTTAGAAGTTTCTCCTTTACTAAAATGAAAGTCTAAATTGTATCCTTAAGACACTCGCACTTTGCATACATACTCAACAAAGTATTACATATATTAAAATTCTCGTGAACACAAATTTCAATGATGATATAGAGAAAACCCAACTTTAATAATCAACCTACAGTAAATTTAAAGTGAAAAACTATAAAATTCATATACTTGAAACTATATGCCTAATTATAATTGACAATAGCACACATAAATATTTACTCAAAAGCCAACTTACATTGGATTTTCAAATGTATGCCATTAAAAGGAATGAAGAACAAAAGAAATTAATTACGATTCACGTTGGTTTGGCAGAACAAAGTGCTGCATGTGTTTCTCATTCATGATTGTGACACTACGTGTGTCTCCATACTTTTTTGATTCATGGTTGTGATTCGTGGAGAGAATAACATGTGACATTGGAATGGGGTACCACCAAGTCACTATTTCCGGAAATATCTTCACATAATTTAAAATATTATCTAAAAGCCCAAGAAAAATGAGAGGGGGCTGACTTGTATTCTCTAAATTTAAGAACCACGTTGCTATTCTGTCAATTGTTGGCTTAATCATAGCTCACTAAAGTTTCATTACCATTTACCCTTTTCGTTAGCATTAGATTTTTCAATAATGACATTCCCCTTTTCTCTTACCCCTCCAAAATAAATTGTTTTAAGAGGCAATTCACTTCACTTACGATTGTGGCTTCACTATCATTAAACGCACCTGGGTTATTCATCAACCTATAGGATGAATGTCTATTACTAGGTCAAAAGATCCAATCGGAAACCTAAACTGAGAAGCTGGGCAATCAAGTTCACACCCAATTGATCGGCGGAATCCAACGCCACCGCAAAAGGAAATTTTGAGAGTAAACAAATTGGAAAAGAATATGGAAGATCTGGTTCATCAGAACCTGCAGAAATTGCGACTTTTAACTGTCCAACAGCCTCCAGAAAAGAGTTTGTCTCAAGTTCAACAACAACATGACGAGGACCAAGGAGTTAAGGGGCAAAAGCTAGAACGAAGTGGCTCACCCACAGGTCAAGGACCTATTGGAACGAAAGTTATAGGAGGTCAATTACAAATTGGGTAATGTTATACACGGTGAAATATGAACACAGTGAGAGCATGTGTCCCAGAGGCAGTTGAGACGTTGGTGCAACGCACCGAGTCCCCTTTCACTCCCAATGTGTCCAACTACCGTATCATTTTCAAATTGAAAATGCTAGTGATCGAAAGTTTTGATGGCCTAAGAGTGGGGGTGTCAAACGTGTCGGGTTAAACGGTTATGTATCGGGTTAAACGGGTGACGGGTAAAAAATATGTAAACCCATACACGACATGTTTAATAAACAGGTGAAAAATCTTAACACGAACATAATCCATTTAATAAACGGTTATCACGACACAACTCGTTTAACCAGTTTAGTTATAAAAAAAATATTATATATTTCTGTGTCTGTCACTAAAAAAAAATTAAATATATTTTTTGTGGCTATTACAAAAAAAAAAAAAAAAATCTAGCTAATTTTTTAAAAATAAATTTTAATTTATTATTATATTATTTTTATTTAAACGGGTAAACGAGTGATAAATGAGATGACAGGACTCACCTGAACACTACCCGTTTATAAAACGTGTCTAGCGGGTCAACCCGTTTACAACCTGAACCCGTTAAGGTCTCACCCAAACCTGCTTAATTCGTGTTGATTCATGTCGATTAATTGTGTCGTGTCGGACTATGACAGGCCTACCTGAGAGACCCCTTCCATAATGTCCTAGACTAGATAATGTGTAAGGCATTCGCAACCACTCTCAAAGGGATCGCTAAGCATTGGTTCAATAAGCTGAAGCTGGGCTCAATTAGTTCTTTTGAAGAATTGAGCACCTTGTTTATTTCCCATTTAATAGGTGGAAGATGCACAGAAAGCCTCCCACCTATCTTGTTAATGTGAAACAAGGAAGGAACGAACCACTTAGAGCCTACATCAATAGATTCACAATTGAATCCCTCCAAATCGATGGCGTAGATGATAAAGTGGCACTCACTATATTTACGGGAGCACTCCAGGCCTCCTAATTCCTCTTCGTCTTGTCCAAAGATCTACCATCAAGTATAACAGAACAACTCTAAAGAGCACAAAGTCACATACATGCTGAAGACACTATCCTCGCTCGCTGGAACCAAGAGGAAAAATAAGAGGATAGGAGAAGGCGTCAGTAGCCACATAAGAAAGACCGGGCAACTAGCCCAAAGAGGAATCGCACCGAACGAGTCAGTGCTAAGGATCGCCTAGGGCCTCGTACCCAAGGTCATCTGGCTCGTAAGTACACCACACTCAATACCCCAACTGAGCAAGTTCTTTTCTAGCGCCAGGACGAACAAGCCCTAAAATGGCCATCGAAGTTACGAATCAATCCAAATCGGAGGTCCAACGACAAGTATTGTAGGTTCCATCGTGACCATGGACACAATGCTGAAGACTGCATAGTTTTTAAAGTTCAAATAGAGGACCTTATTCAGAAGGGGCACCTCGAAAGGTTCATCAAACCTAAGTGCCAGGAAAGGACGGGTGCGCAACCAAATAAAAATGAGGCGCAACTCCAATAGCCTATAGAAGAAGTGAAGTTATCTCTAGAGGTGGGGAGTGTAGCTCAGCCAGAAGGGCACATGTTCGGAAAGCAAAAGCCGAGCAGGAGATCATCTTGGTAAACCCAGAGAAGAGGCTGCGCACAAGCCAGCCCATCATTTTCTTTGATGATGACATCAAGAAAATCCTGCACCCATGACGACCTTTTGGTAGTAACACTAACCATTGCCAATTATTTAGTATAAAGAGTCCCCATAGATAATGGGAGATTAGCAGGCATCATATTCACTCATGCCTTCGACAAGTAGTATATTGGCAAGTAGAAGTTGGTACAAGTCACTCCTCCATTGATTGGATTCTTAGGACAAAAATCCTATCCATTGGGAGCCATTGTTTATCCTAGTCACTGTCGAGTGAGCTCCAACCCAAACTTTGGTAATGGTCAATTTTCTTTTACTAGATTACCTTTCCATTTTCAACTTAATCTTGGGATGCCCATGCCTCAACCAGTAGAAGGTTTTCCCCTCAAAGTATCATCTCTTGATGTGTTTCCCAACCAAGACGGGGATAGGAGAGGTTAGAGGTGATCAAGTGGCAGCTCGGGAATGCTACATGGCTTCAATGAGGGAAAAAAAGTAGCAAGAGACCTTGCAGGTAGAGTCAATACATCACAATGGCGATGCCGAGCATCCCCAACCAATGGAGGAGCTAGAACTAGTTCAGATTGGAGGACAACCTGAGTAGGCTATTTATGTGGGAAAAATGATCGGGGGAACTCTAGGCTAACTGCTTGTGGAGTTCTTATGGGCCAATAGTGATATTTTTTTCTTGGAAGCAGTCTGACGTGCATGGTATTGACCCTTTAGTTGTAGAGTACAATTTGAATGTTAGTCTGACCTTCAAGCCAATCCGGTAGAAGCGCAGGAATTTCGCTCTAGAGCGAAATAAAGCTATAAAGGATAAGGTGTTGAAGCTCCTTCAGGCGAGCTCCATTAGAGATGTATAGTATCCCAAATGGCTTTCCAATGTAGTTATGGTAAAGAAAACCAGTAGAAAGTGGCGCATATGTGTAAAACCCGAGAAAATTTGGACTTTTTATGAAAAAGGGTAAAATGGTAATTTATCATTATAGTGCGGGTTGAGAACCCTTATTTTTCTAGAGCTTGGATGACGAAACGGACCCCACCATTGGATTCGTCTCGCGAAAACTAGTTACCTAGACAATTTTCGTCGAATTCTGAGATAGTCAGATTTTTCGCATTTTACGAGACGGTCAGGTCTCGGGTGACCCAAAAACGATTTTTTTAATAAAATTTTAACTGTTGAAAAATAATTTAAATAAAGTTCATATAAAATATTTTGAACTTAAACTGGTACGAAATTTAATCGTTTCGGGCTGAAAAGGGACCCGGGAAAAGGGGTAGCGTATGGCACGACGTGGGCCAAGCTTTAAAATTATAAATAGGGGCAAAAAATCTGATTTTTTGGATAGAAACTCTGCTGGTCTTTTGGCTCTCATGTTGGGGAGGAAGAAGGGAAAAAAAAGCTTGGGCTCTCCACCATCTTTCTACAATCTACGGAGATCGGGTGCTCGAATTCACTCGGGCCAAGAACAAAAGTTGTTTCTCTCATCGAGGGCTACGCGACTACACCAAAAAGGACAAGTTTCGCCGAAGATTCAAAAATGAGATTTTGGGGGAAGCTTGGGTTGAATCCTTGAAACTTCCTACGTTGATTTTACGCTTCAAGAGGTAGGGTTTTCATCTTAACTAGGTTTATTTTCAACCTAGGATGAATATATGAAATGGGTGGGCTGTTTTGAGTATTTTTAACACTTGCCTATTGTAGTTGGTTTAATGGAAATGGGTAGACTCAATTATAGTGTGAATTGGTAATTAGAAATTGCTAGTTTGTGATTTCTTGGAAGTTTTGATAATTGGGTATGCAGAAATCACCTAATTTGATTTTTTTTGAGTTATGTGATAAATTTGGGCATTTTATGTGATCACATGATTTGGTGCCTTGAAGGTGTTTGATAAAATGCCTATGTGAAATAAAGTGTGTTAATTACATGAGATTATGTGATAACATGCTTGGATGAGTGGTAAAGTGAAATCTTATGCTTATGATATGAATTACAATTGAAAATTGTGTTGTAGGAATTATTGATATATATACATGCTTGTGATATATTGGCATTGATGGGTTATGGAAATTATATGCTTGGATATAGTTGTCCATGGAATGTGTTGAAATAGTTCACTTGTCATTCATAGCATATTGGACATTATATTGTTGTTGCAATGGTGCATCACATTCATGGGCATGAGGTATGAGTGTGGGTGTGTGTGCATGGTTGATCAAACACCATTCTTGGTGGTTGATAAGTGGACTCGGAATGGTTGGATTGAAGATCCGGCTGAGTTGCTTGGTTGCACGAAAAACTTGTGTCGGGTATAGCAAGCAGGGCTAAATTCTCCCTCGGGTGCAAGACCTGGCTACTTGGTTCATACACTCTCCTGTGGTGCAATTCCGGCAAAGTGTATCGATGTGCGAAATCGGCGGTGCGATACCAAAACTCCGTTACCCAACAAAGACACATGATTTTGTTTTATAAAATAGTCATTCGATGTGTAACATCCAACAAAGATACATGATTTTGTTTTATAATAAAGACATGATTTTTATTTCAAAAAGATCAATGGATGTATTTCATCAATGGCGGATTTATATACACATTGTAATTGCATTGTATTGTGGGAGCCAAAGTGAGCTCGCGTTAAAGTGCATGAGTGAGTCTCATCTCATTTCATGGCATGACATGTTAGAATTCCAACATTGAATTGTATATTTTTGTTTGGGATGGTTGTTGCTTGTTGAATGTTGCATGTGAACATTTCATATGCACTTAGGTTGGGTAGTAGCCTTTGTAGGAGATACCCTATTGAGCGTGGCTGACCCTATATGGAAAAATATTTCAGGTGCAGGGTTCACGCCTATGGAAGGCTCTCAATCGAGGCCCAAATGTTGAAGAAAAGCCGAAATGTAGCTTTAAATGATGTTTTTGTAAAACTAGACTTGTAATTTAGTTTTTGGCATGTAATGCATGTAAAAGAGTTGTAATTTGAACTTGTATTAACTATGTTTAATGCATAAATTCATGATGTGGGAGTATGAATTGATGTATATTGGACCTCGGATGGGTCATGTGATTGTATAATTGTACAGGTTGTGTTTTGGGTAAAGTTTCCCGTACAAAGGAGACTGTGCCCTAATTTTGTTAAATTATGGATTCCGGTAAATGGGGCATAACAGCGTGATATCGAGTTATATGGTATCCACGAGTATTCCGCGGGTTGATGGGTGATCAACGGGTTGACAAAGGACTCCCGATTTTTGGGGCGTTATAGCTTGGTATCAGAGCTTAGGTATACGATTTACCTAGGGCTTGATGGGCATGGGTCTAGACCATTGCATTCATTGTGCATCTCATGTTATGTACTTTAATATGGTACATGTTATGTGTTATATGTTATGTGAAGTATATGCATGGTGAAATGTATATGGAAAAGTGACACTAAGGTTAGAGAACATAACTTTGGGGGTTGGAAAAACAAATGAACGGGGTGGTTCAGGATGTAGATGTCTACTAATTGGTGGCACATGCTCTACTAGTGAGACTAGGAGAGAAATCTCAAAGTTTGAACTTGATTCCTATCTTAGGATACTAAGTTAGTTCTCTATTACTGTTTGACATGTGTGTAGATGGCAAATAGAGGAAGAGGACGCCGAGGCGGTGGGCGGAACAACAACCAACCACCACCAGCCTTTGACCAACAAACTTTTATAGAGGCTATGGGTACAATGGCTGCTAACCTAGTGCAGGCAAGCGCCAATATGAGCCAAGGGGCTCAAGCCATCCAAAGGAGTTTGAGTTCCATGGACCACCAACGTTCATGGAAAAAGCAGAAAACATCTAGCCCACAAGGATCACAGGGGCAGGGCCAAGCCCATGGTCAGTCTTCCCAAAGAGGGAAGGGCTTTAAGGGGACTTATCGAGGGGGTCAAAAGACATGTTTCTATTGTTGACAACCGGGTCATGTGAGGAAGAATTGTCCCCTGAGGCAAAGCTCACAGAGTTCCGAGACGCCTCAATCTCAGTCGTGCGTGGGACTCACACAAGCACATGTTGTCCCTCCCTGTCCCATTATGGACCAGGGAAATCAATTCCAACTACGGGGTGCTGTCCATGCCCCTAGTACTTCACGTGCGGAGACTCCGCAATCAGGCCGGATGAGCCAGGATGTGGGCCAAGGCCAGGAATAGGACTCTCAAGCGGCAACATCGAGGACCCAGGAGACGGTCTTTGATGTTGCACCATAGAGTGAGCCGATGGATCAGTCGGCGACCCACAGTACATCTATTACTTCCTTATTTATGAGCATATGTGTTATTTGATTCAAGCATGTCACATACCGTCATTTCATGTTTGTGTGCATGATATAGATGTAGGAATCACAAACCTAGAGGAGTCCTTCTGGGTAAATTCAACCCTAGGAACTAGGTTACGTATTGATCAGATATGGAGGGGTGTGAGTTAGAGATCTCGGGAAATTCTACTCACTATGGACCTAAAGGTCATGGACATGTTGCAGTTTGATGTCATCCTTAGGATGGACTGGTTGGCGACACACCGAGTCGTCATTGATTGTGATCAGAAGAAGGTCACGGTCTACACACCGGACCGTGTTTGTTTTGAGTTTCAGTGAGAAAAGCACGATGTTTTACCCCAAGTAGTGTATGATTCCCGTTGGCACGGGCAATTGATGGGTTGGTTAGCAAGTCTTACCCTAGAGGACGAGACGAGACAGAAGTAGGGTCTACCTCGGGTGGGTTGTGAGTATGAGGATGTTTTTCCGGACGAACTACCGGGATTACCTCCACATAGGGATGTAAACTTCACTATTGAGTTGCACCCCAGTACATCTCCTATTTCTATGACTCCGCATAGAATGACACCTGCAGAGTTGCAAGAACTCAAGGTCCAATTGCAAGAATTGTTGGACAAGGGCTTTATTAGACTGAGCACTTCACCTTGGGGCACTCCGGTGCTATTTGCCAAGAAGAATGACAAGACCCTTCGGTTGTGTATAGACTATTGGCAGTTGAATCGGGTTACTATCAAGAATAGGTACCCTTTGCCAAGGATTGATGATTTGTTTGATCAACTGAGAGGGGCGCGGGTCTACTCCAAGATAGATCTACGCACGGGTTACCATCAGTTGAGGGTTAGGGAGACGGATATCCCTAAGACAGTGTTTAGGATGCGGTATGGGCATTTTGAGTTTACCGTCATGCCTATTGGATTGACGAATGCCCCGACGACATTCATGGATCTTATGCATAGGGTGTTCCAACCCTGTCTAGATCAGTTTGTCGTGGTCTTTGTTGACGACATTTTGATCTACTCCAAGTCTGAGGAGGAGCATGAGGGTCACTTAAGGGTTGTTCGCCAGACCTTGAGAGACCATCAGTTGTACGCCATGTTCAGCAAGTGTGAATTTTGGCTGACTGAGGTGAAATTCTTGGGGCATGTGGTGTTGTCTTCGGGTGTATCCATGAGTTGGGGGAGGCCGAAGTCAGTCTTTGAGATACGCAGTTTCTTGGGATTGGCGGGGTATTACAGGAGGTTCATTGATGACTTCTCTCGACTAGCTGCACCATGACTAGGTTGACCCGAAAGGAGGTCAAATTTTAGTGGGATGACTCGTGTGAGAAGGCATTCCAAGAGTTGAAAAAGAGGCTTACTTCAGCTCCTATTCTGATAGTTCCGTAGAGGGGACAGAGGTACACAGTGTATTGTGATGCCTCCAAGGACAGACTTGGTTGTGTTTTGATGAAGTTCGGGAGGGTGGTGGCTTATGGTTCTCGACAATTAAAGAACCACGAGCAGAATTATCCTACGCATGATATGGAGTTAGCGGCCATTGTCTTTTCCTTGAAGGCTTGGTGCCACTACTTATATGGTGAGCAATTCGAGGTGGTTTCGAACCACAAAAGTCTGAAATACATCTTCACTCAGCGGAACCTCAACATGAGGCAAATGTGGTAAGGCAAATGTGGTGGATGATGCACTCAGCCGGAAGTCACGGGGAGTCTTGGCTAGTGTGGCTTTCTGGGAATGGCTGATGCTCGAGACTGTAGGACAGTTCGGGCCACATTACAGGGGTCAGGCTCAGGACACTATACGTACCAGTTATCCGTTCTTGTTCGAGGATGGAGGTACAAAATTGTAATCATAAGTATTCTATTACTTGTTGCATATGCAAGCGATTAAGTGTGCATGAATGTGTGAATTTCGGGGACGAAATTCTTTTAAAGGGGGAAGAATGTAAAACCAGAGAAAATTTGGACTTTTTATGAAAAAGGGCAAAATGGTAATTTGTCACTATAGTACGGGTTGAGAATCCTTATTTTTCTAGAGCTCGGATGACGAAACGGACCTCACATTGGATTCGTCTCGCGAAATCTAGTTACCTAGATAATTTTCGTCGAATTCCGAGATAGTCGGATTTTTCGCGTTTTACGAGGTGGACGGTCTCAGGTGATCCAAAAATGATTTTTTTTAATAAAATTTTAAATTTTGGAAAATAATTTAAATAAAGTTTACATAAAATATTTTGAGCTTAAACTGGTACGAAATTTAATCGTTTCGGGGCGAAAACGGACCCGGAAAAAGGGGTAGCGTGTGGCGCGACGTGGGCCAAGCTTTAAAATTATAAATAAGGGCAAAAGATTTGATTTTTTGGACAGAAACTCTGCTGGTTCTCACGTTGGGGAGGAAGAAGGGAAAAAAAAAAGCTTGGGCTCTCCACCTTCTTTCTACAATCTACGGAGATCAGGTGCTCGAATTCACTCGGGCCAAGAACAAAAGTTGTTCCTCTCATCGAGGGCTACGCGACCACACCAAATAGGACAAGTTTCGCCGAATATTTAAAAACGAGATTTTTGGGGAAGCTTGGATTTTGAGCTTGGGTTGAATCCTTGAAGCTTCCTACGTTGATTTTACGCTTCAAGAGGTAGGGTTTTCATCCTAACTAGGTTTATTTCTAACCTAGGATGAATATATGAAATGGGTGGGCTGTTTTGGGTATTTTTAACACTTGCCTATTGTAGTTGGTTTAATGGAAATGGGTAGACTCAATTCTAGTGTAAATTGGTAATTAAAAATTGCTAGTTTGTGATTTCTTGGAAGTTTATATAATTGGGTATACAAAAATCACCTAATCTGATTTTTTTTGAGTTATGTGATAAATTTGGGCATTTTATGTGATCACATGATTTGGTACCTTAGGGTGTTTGATAAAATGCCTATGTGAAATAAAGTGTGTTAATTACATGAGATTATGTGATAACATGCTAAGATGATGTGGTAAAGTGAAATCTTATGCTTATGATATGAATTACAATTGGAAATTGTGTTGTAGGAATTGTTGATATATATACATGCTTGTGATATATTGGCATTGATGGGTTATGAAAATTATATGCTTGGATATAATTACCCATGGAATGTGTTGAAATAGTTCACATGTCTTTCATAGCATATTGGACATTATATTGTTGTTGCAATGGTGCATCACATTCATGGGCATGAGGCATGAGTGTGGGTGTGTGTGCATGGTTGATCAAACACCATTCTTGGTGGTTGATAGGTGGACTCGGAATGGTTGGATCGCAGATCCGGCTGAGTTACATGGTTGCACGAAAAACTTGTGTCGGGTATAGCAAGCAAGGCTAGATTCTCCCTCGGGTGTAAGACCCGGCGACTTGGTTCATACACTCCTCTGTGGTGCAATTCCGAAAAAGTGTATCGGTGTGCGGAATCGGCGGTGCGACACCAAAACTCATCTACCCAACAAAGACACATGGTTTTGTTTTATAAAATAGTCATTCGATGTGTAACATCCAACAAAGATACATGATTTTGTTTTATAATAAAGACATGATTTTTATTTCAAAAAGATCAATGGATGTATTTCATCAATGGTGGATTTATACACATTGACATTGCATTGTGTTGTGGGAGCCAGAGTGGGCTCGCGTTAAAGTGCAAGAGTAAGTCTCGTCTCATTTCATGGCTTGACATGGTAGAATTCCAACATTGAATTGCATATTCTTGTTTGGGATGGTTGTTGCTTGTTGAATGCTGCATGTGAACATTTCATATGCACTTATGTTGGGGAGTAGCCTCTGTAGGAGATATCCTTTTGAGCGTGGCTCACCCTATATGGGAAAATATTTCGGGTGCGGGGTCCAAATGTTGAAGAAAAGTCGAAACGTGGCTTTAAATGATGTTTTTGTAGAACTAGACTTGTAATTTAGTTTTTGGCATGTAATGCATGTAAAAGAATTGTAATTTAAACTTGTATTAACTATGTTTAATGCTTAAATTCATGATGTGGGAGTATGAATTGATGTATATTGGACCTCGGATGGGTCATGTGACCCACCACCACCACCCACCATCCACCACCCCCACCCAACAACACCACTGCCAACCATCACCAACATCGTCGCCAAACATCACCGCCCATCATCATCGCCACCCAACCACCACCATCACCCACTGCCACCATAACCATACACCACCACCACCACCACCGTCGTCGCCCACCACCCAACACTTGCTGCCACTATTACCCCGCCACCCACCGCCTCCATCACCACTCAGCACCACCACCACTACCCACCAACACCTCTCACCACCATTATCTGTGCCACCCACTGCCACTATCGCTGAAAACCATCATTACCCAAAACCTACCACCACCACCCAATGCTACCGTTGCCTACCACCACCACCCCCACTACACCATTCACACCCATGACCACCGTTGCCTAACACCACCCCCAACCATTGCCGACCACTGCCACCCACAACCATTATCATCACTACTCCACTGATTGTTCTCAAGAGAAAAATCCTACCCATTGGGAGCCATTGTTATCCCATTCACTGTTGGGCAAGCTCCAACTCAAACTTTGGTAATGGTCAATTTTCTTGTACTAGTTTGCCTTTTTGTTTTCAACTTAATCTTGGGGTGGCCATGCCTCAAGCAGTTGAAAGTTTTCCCCTCAAAGTATCATCTCTTGATGTGTTTCCCAACCAAGATGGGGATAGGAGAGGTTAGAGGTGATCAAGTAGCAGCTCAACAATGCTACATGGCTTCCATGAGGGAAAAACAGTAGCAAAAAACCTTAGAGATAGAATCAATACATCACAATGGCGATGTCGAGTGTCCTAGCCAGTGGAGGAGTTAGAACCAGTTCAGATTGGAGGACAACCTGAGTAGACTACTTACATGAGAAAAATGATCGGGGGAACTCTAGGCCAACTGCTTGTGGAATTCTTATGGGCCAAGGGTGATTTTTTTGGCTTGGAAGTAGTCTGGCGTACAAGGTATTGACCCTTTAGTTGTAGAGTACAAGTTGAATGTTAGTCTGACCTTTAAGCCAATCTGGTAGAAGCATAGGAATATCGCTCCAGAGTGAAATAAATCTATAAAGGATGAGGTGATAAAGCTCCTTCAGGTGAGCTCGATCAGAGACATATAGTATCCAAAATGGCTTGCCAACGTAGTTCTAATAAAGAAAACTAGTGGAAAGTGGTGCATGCGTGTTCATTTCTTAAATTTAAATAAAGCATGTCCAAAAGATTGTTTTCCACTGCCCAAAATAAATGTTCTCATCAATGCTACTACAGGATATAGGATACTCACATTCTTTGGTTATAACCAAATCATGATGCACAAGCCAGATCAAGCAAAGACCTCCTTTATCATAGAGGAGGGGACTTTTTACCAAAGGTGGTTAACAAGATGATCAAATACCTCATTGAAAGCTCAATGGAAGTTTACGTAGATGACATGGTTGTGAAAAACCTTCGCACCAACGAGCATATTAATCACCTCAAGGGTGCCTTCAATATATTGAGGAAGTATAACATGATAGTCTATCCTACCAAATGTGCCTTTGGAGTTTCCTCAAGAAAATTTTTAGGCTTTATGGTAACCCAGAGAGGCATTGAAGCTAACCCTGAAAATATTAAGGTGCTTCTTAACATGAGGTCACCTAGGAACACTAAGGAAGTTCAGGTGCTCACGAGGAGAGTAGCATTGTTGGACTAGTTTATCTCCAAGGCTAGTTATAAGTACTTACCTTTCTTCAAAAGTTTAAGGAATGCATTCAAATGGAACCGAGAATGTGAGGAGGGCTTCAGTGCTCTAAAGGAGTATATCAGTAAACCTCAACTTTTGGTTAGGCCAGGGCACGAAAAGAAGTTATACTTGCACCTAGTTGTGTCTCAAGAGGCCACTAGTGTAGTTCTAGTCTCCTAAATTGGTAATATCCGATGACTAGTTTATTGCATAAGTTGGACACTAAGGGGAAAAGACTAGGTATCCTGCCATGGACAAAATAGTTCTAGCACTAGTGGTAGCCTCAAGGAAGTTAAGGCACTATTTTTAGTCACATATGATTATATTGCTCACTAACACCCCTATGACAAATCCTTCAGAAGCTAGAAGCTTTGAGCTGGCTAGCAAAGTGGTTCATCGAGCTAGACGAGTTCGACATCTAGTACGTACCATGAACCCTAATTAAGGGACAGGTAGTAGTAGAGCTTATTGCAGAATTTGCAACAAAGGAGACCTAGCTCTTGGAGTCAAATCGAGATCTTGAATAACCCCCTTGAAGGATATATGTCGATGGGTCTTCCAGCTCAACTGGAGGAGGAACATGATTAACGCTCATCTCACCAAATAAAAAAGATAGAGCATGCTTTAAGCTTCGGATTTAAGCCCTCGAATAATGAAGCTGAGTATGAAGTGTTTATTGCTGGTCTTTCATTTTATCTATTGATTTTGCAGTTGATTGTTCGATTGTCCTTTGACCCTGTAATTCCATATATTGTATAATTTTCCTATTGGGTCTCCCAAACTCATCCCCATTACCCTTTCATATGTAGGTTGAATTTGAATTAAAAGTCAATAGATGATCAAGGCAATTGAGGAATTAATGGAGACTTTAGATTATTGATTATTGGTGCAATTGCTCATTTTTTTGGGGTGATTTGAACCATTGTAACTATTTTGAAAGATTGAGAGATTCTATTTGTTGTTTATTGATGATTTTAGTGTTCTTTATGAATTAAAATTGTTGATAATTGAATTTGCTCATTAAATCTGAAGGCATTAGGTTCGGAGTGTGGTATTAGAACTTAAATATTAGATTTTACATGGGAGTTGTAGAGTAGAGGAGTTGGCTAGTCGAACTTGCTGACAGTTATGAGGTTTGGCTACAGAATAGATAAATAGCAAGTTTTGATCTGAGTGCATAATGGAAACGATATCGAACACAATAGTATTAGTAAATGTTGAAAAAAAAGGATAGGGCTTTGAGCTTTTGATACAACAAGTTTTGAAAGCAAAATGATAATACGAATGAATAATGTAATACCTTGTACAAAAGAAAGAAAGAAATAAATAAGATAGGGCTCTCAGCCTTTGATTGAAAAAAGGGTTTTCGCACTTTACACCCTAAAAGATTTTAAATTTTTCACTTTGTACCCTCAAATATTAAATTTTTTATATTGTACTTTCAATGTATCAAAAGTGATGTAATGTGACACTTTTGTTAGTTTTCCGTTATTTTTTCTATCAAAAATCAACCCATTGACACTGACGGAAAAACTAACGGAAAACTAACAGATGGGCTACATTGCAACACTTTTGATACATTGAAGATGCAATGTAAAAAATTTAATTTTTGTGAGTGCAAAGTAAAAAACTTAAAATCTTTCAAGGTACAAAGTACAATTCGCCCTTGAAAAATATATATTTGACTGTGTATTAAGCTACAGAAATGGAAATTGAAGACTAACGAAATAAATTAAGAAAATTGTGCGTTAAATAAAAATTAGTGGTGGTATACTAGCTATGTAATAAAAAAAAAAATTTAAAGCAATTGCTCATATCCAAAGGTACTATACAACACAAAAAAATCACAATAAAAAAACAAAGAAATGTCATAGGATAACCATCCAAGATATACTTGCCTTAATTCCAAACTCAACTTTGATCATGTACTTCAGGTAACTACACAAATTGGCCCAAAATACAACAATAGAGGTTCTAGTAGGAAACGAAATTAAATGATGTAGACTACAAATTACTATTAATGAAGAACTACAATAATTATCGATTTAGAGGACCAAATTTTTGGCATTGAGCAGAAAAATCTTCAAATCTATGAACACCATGATCTAAGTTTTACTGTCTTCAATTGAGAGTTATTTTCTGACAACATCTTCAGGTTTTGAAACATAGGCAAAAAGAAAAACTAAAATGGAAAGACAGACATTGTGCCAATTCCCAATGCTATTTCTTCACTTCATGCAAGATTCATGTACTAAAACTGGGAAATAAAACGGAAACACAATCATAATTACTAACCACAACATAGTATCCAAAGCATCAGATTCTTTCAAAGTTGTATTCAATATATAACTGACAACAAATTAAAATGCATTTACTTGCAGCAATCTAAAGCTTACCCTCAATTGTGGGTTGTACATGGGTTTTTGCATTTGTGTTTGCAGTTCAAGACAATTGTTTGATCTATTTCCCAACTTGGTCATAAAGCTGTGGTTAAATAGCCAATATTAGTGAGAAATTAATCCAAATGAACTATGAAGCCTGTAACATAAAGGAAAAGTACCAATAAATTCAATAATCTACCACAATGTAATCCAAATGAGCACAATACTATATTTTTTGAAGAAATGAAATTTTTGATAGGTATTTAGCCCAAAACTATTCACACGGAGATGAAAATTTCTCTAAAAAACACAAAAGTTGTATATATATCTATAGATAGAATGTCGCCTCGTTCTCGCTTGCAACACTAATTTCGACACAGCACAACTAAATACAAAACGAAAACACACCAATCTATAAAACTTCCAAAAAACACTTGTTCGAAGCATGCACTAACTTAAAGATTGAATGTGTTCTTCGTAGTCGTCTTCTCCAAAATGAATCATTTGAAAAGGAAAAAAAATGAGTTATCAAAGAACATTCATAGTTATGAAAGGTCTATAATCCTGGCAAGGTGCACTCTCTAAACAACACTCCTAAAAATGAGCTATCAAGAACATTTAGCCAAGAACACTAATGTTTCATTTGGTACGTTGGAAAAATAGAAGGATGAAAAGTTGGAAGGATGGAAAGTTTGAGGGATAGATAAAACATCTTGTTTGGTAAGGAAGGAAAATAGGAAGGATAGAAAATTAGATGGATTAACTTTCCTTCTAACTCACTAAAATCAATCCCTCCAAAATTGGGTAGAAAAGGAAGAAAAATGATACTCATGTTATGTCAAAATATGTTATTTGTTTTTTTAACCTTCAACTAATTACTTATTTACATTAAACACCTAAACCTAACATCCTATCATTTAAAACACCTAAACCTAAAATCCTATCAGTTAAACACGTAAAAACCCAAATCGTAGAGGAGTGAAAATCCAGAAATTGGTGGGATCAGTAGAGGAGTGAAAATCCGATGTTCATCTTTTTTGCCGATTTCTTCCTGTCAACGATCGCCATAGGTAAGCTTCGTAATCTTCCCCAATTTATCGCGTTATTCTCTATCTACACAAACATATCTTGCCATAGATTGAATTTTTTGAGTTCCTAAATCTGTGGCTACATGGTCGAGTTTCGATTCGATGATTGTCGAGTGTGATCTGCTTGAACGATCAAGTTAGGTAAGCTTTGTATTTGTGTGCTTGAATCAAATTTTTCACTGTTGAAATCATAAATTTATGGCTAAATCAAAAATCATTTTTTTCAATTTTTTATTTACCATATCCTGTGTAATCTACCAAAGCTCGTTTTTCAATTTATATGTAAAGCATGACAAATTTCGTGGACAAGCAAAACGGATTGTTGCAAGAGTTGAGAGTTTGGTATAAGAAGTAAACTAAAGTGAGAGGTGTATTAGTTCAATTTCTGCTGTATTTAGGTATTTGGGTTCATAATTTTTTTATTTTTTTCACAATGGGGTTGAATTTCTTCCATATTCTGCTATATTTAGGTATTTGGGTTCAGAATTTTTTTTTTTTTTTTTTTTACAATGGGGTTGAATTTCTTCCATGTTTTGTTATTATTTAAATTGAAAAAAAATAATTAAAATGAATACCCTAATTTATTTTACCTTTCCTGTATGTAGTGTTTTTCCTCTTGCTCTTGCCATCCCTTTTGTTTTCTTTTCATTTTCTTTCTCTTTTGCTTGGGATATTTTTTTTTGTGATATTCTTGATGTATATTTTTCGGTTAATGGTATATATTCTTACTTACCCAAAAAAAATAAAAAATTAGCAGCTTTAATTTTCTAGATGGAGTGGGAAAAGAGCTTGGAAGAAGTTCGGGAAGGTACCGAGGAAGATAATTTGGAGGATATTGGAAAGATAACTGGGTAGAGCGATTGCAAGGAGCATGGGAACGAAGACGGTGTATGGCAATCATTCAACTTGTTTGCTATGTGGTTCATGTTCTAGCCTTAATGAGGATTATTGGTCATTTACAATACATTTGATAGACCAATTGCCCCAAATAATAGAGAAAGAGACTGTTTAAGGCAATAACTCATGACACGACTCAGTAGTAGTGATGAATGTCGTAACATTACACGCATAGGGATTGATGCTTTTGCTAGGTTATGCAAGTTACTCCAAAGGACCAGACGTCTCAATGATAATAGGAATGCTCTTGTTGAGGAAAAAGTGGCTAAATTTCTATATGTACTAGCACATAATGTAACAAAGCGTGAAATGCAATTTATCTTCCATCGATCTGGCAAGACTATAAGTCGCCACTTTCATGAAGTTCTAAGAGCTATAATCAGTTTTGAAGATATATTCCTAAAGCAACCCACCGCTTCAGAGGTCCTTCTTCAGATACTCAACAATGATAGATTTTATCCATACTTTAAGGTAAACATAACATTTTCACCTCTGCCTAGGAAAGACCTCTTAATAGAATTGATGTTTAAAAATGTTTAAACATTTTAAGATTGTGTGGGTGTAATTGACAGGACGCATATTCGTTCAAGGTACCTGAAGTTGATGCACCAAGATATCAAGGGAGGAAAAATTATCCAACAAAAAATGTCTTGGCAGCATGTTCCTTTGATATGAAATTTACTTATGTATTACCAGGATGGGAAGGGACTGCATCTGACTCAAGAATATTAAAAATTGCTTTAACTAGGGAAGATAAACTCATGATTCCTAGAGGTAATTTTGTGTCACTAAAATATAATATTGAAAAATGTAATCTATGTATGAAAATCCTTAATAAATGCTTTCTTTTTATCTAGGTAAATATTATCTCGTAGATGGAGGTTACATGTTAAGAAGCGGCCTTATTGCTTCATATAGAGGGGTGCGCTATCACTTGAAAGAATACTCCGAACGTGGTCCAAAAAATCCCAAAGAATTATTTAACCATCGACATTCTTCACTTTGTAATGTAACATTTGGAATGCTTAAAAAATGATTTCCAATTATTGGACTTGGTGCAGAAGCCCATTATCCAGTTGATGTGGCAACTAAAATTGTTCTAACATGTTGTATCCTTCAGAATTATCTCATGGGAGTTGATCCTGATGAAAGATAGATTGCTGATCCTTAATAAATGCTTTCTTATTTTCTAGGTAAATATTATCTCGTAGATGGAGGTTACATGTTAAGAAGCGGCCTTATTGCTCCATATAGAGGGGTGCGCTATCACTTGAAAAAAATACTCCGCACGTGTTCCAGAAAATCCCCAAGAATTATTGGACCTGGTGTAGATGCCCATTATTCTATTGATGTGGTAACTGAAATTGTTCTAGCATGTTGTATCCTTCATAACTATCTCATGGGCGTTGATCCTAATGAAAGATAGATTTTTGATCCTTAATAAATGCTTTCTTATTTTCTAGGTAAATATTATCTCATAGATGGAGTTACGTGTTAAGAAGCAGCCTTATTTCTCCATATAGAGGGGTGCACTATCACTTGAAAGAATACTCCGCACGTGGTCCAGAAAATCCCCAAGAATTATTTAACCATCGACATTCTTCACTTTGTAATGTAATTGAAAGAACATTTGGATTCCTTAAAAAATGGTTTCCAATTATTGGAACTGGTGCAGAAGCCCATTATTCTGTTGATGTGGTAACTGAAATTGTTCTAGCATGTTGTATCCTTCATAATTATCTCATGGGAGTTGATCATTGCTGGGCTAGGGGTACAGTCAAAGGACTTGATGTTCTCCATATCCAAGAACCCACAAGCTAGTATGGCTGGGGTCCTGGCCAAGGCAGAAGAATACATTAATGGCGAGGAAGCTCTTCTCTCAAAAGTTGGGAGCTCCACCACCCATAAAGAAAAAGAGAATAGAAAGAACCGTAGTCCAAGAAAGGAAAGGAGCCGAGAAAGATCTCCACAAAGAGACAGAGATTGCTCCTCAAAGAGGAGAGGGGACATTAGAGATCGCCTGGGACCTCCACCTCAGGAGCAGCAGCCAAGGTACATCCCAAGGTAGTTCACTCCCCTCAACGCCACGGTGTCCTAGGTACTGTATGAGGTACATAATGAAAATTTTTTGAGGTGGCCACCTCGGTTGAAGGTTAACCCCGCAAAGCGGGACGTAACGAAGTAATGTGAATATAATTGGGACCATGTCCACCTCACCGATGATTGCATCCAGCAGAAGAAAGAGATTGAGTTCCAAATTCAGACGGGGTAGCTATGCCGCTTCGTGGTGCAAGACAATTAGAACCGAGTTCACCCACCTCCAGCACCTCAACAACAGGCCCTTCCACAACACCAACAACCCTTGGGAGAAATCAGGGTGATTTTAGGAGGATTTGTCGGAGGTGGAGAAACTAACTCAGCCAGGAAATCCCATATGCGAAAAGTCCATGCTGAATATGTTTTGGAGATACAATTGCTGTCCAAAACACCTCGGCTAAGAATGGATATCACCTTCTCGGACTCAGATTTAGAGGGCTGCCAGAACCCTCACGATGATCCCTTGGTGGTAAAAGCTATCATTACCAACAGAACCATCCACCGGGTTCTAATTGACAACTGAAGCTCTGCCGACATCATCTTTGCGTCAGCCTTTGACAAGATGGACATTGACAGAGACAAGCTCGAGCCGGTAGAACTCAGCTGCTCGGATTCTCAGAGGAAAGGGTGATTCCCCTAGGCTCAATCCAGCTCGTTCTCACCATGAGAAATCCTTCTTGCCAATCAACAACAACTTTAAGATTCCTAGTTAAGGATGCTCCTTCAGCATACAACGTCCTCTTGGGGAGACCTTCCCTCAATGCTATGAGAGTCATTCCTTCTGCATATCACCTGGTCATGAAGTTTCCTACTGAAAATGGCATTGGGGTTGTCCGAGGAGACCAACGCGTAGCAATGGAGTGCTACATGGCATCTATGAGAAAAAAAGAAGCCAATACCATACAACTGGATGAGCTCAACATGAGAGACAAGTTGGAGACAAAGCCCACACCCTCAGAAGAACTGGAGTCAATCCAACTCGACGAGGACCCATGACACTTGGTATATATGGAGTCAAGGCTGCTTAAGGAAATCAAAGACCTCCTTATCTGGTTTCTGAAAAGAAACATCGAGGTGTTTACATGGAAGCAAGAGGATATGCAGGGAATTGATCCCTCAGTCATCATGCACAAGCTTAGCGTAAACTCGACCGTCAAACCAATAAAGCAGAAGCGAAGAAGTTTTGCCCCTGAATGCTAGAAAGCCATAAATGAAGAGGTCTCTAAACTCCTCTATGCCAAAGCCATCATGGAGGTAGACTATCTGAACTGACTAGCCAACGTGGTCTTTGTTAAGAAGACCAACGGCAAATGGCACCTCTGCATCGACTTCACTGACCTGAATTGCGCCTACCCTAGGGACAGCTTTCTCCTACCTCGGATTGATTTAATCGTGGATGTCACAACAAGTCATGAACTGCTCAGTTTCATGGATGCCTTCTTAGGATACAATCAGATTAGGATGGATCCCAATGAGCAAGATAAGATGTCATTCATAACCAAGCAAGGGACATACTGCTATCAGGTCATGCCTTTCAGGTTAAAGAGCACAGGGGCCACTTACTAGCAATTGGTGAATCGCATGTTCCAGAAGTAGATCAGGATGTGCATGGAGGTCTACATTGATGATTTGCTTGTAAAATCATTGAAGGCTGAGCTCCACATCCAGTACCTCAAAGAATCTTTCCAGATTCTCAAAGAGTATCAAATGAAGCTTAACCCAGCCAAATGTGCATTTGGGGTCTCTACAGGGTAATTTGTAGTACACACAGGCACTATGTGTTTGATGATATAATTGTTTTGAGCATTCTTAACATTCATAGTGGTTTTCTTGGTTTTTGTTTGCCTTGGGTTGGATTACCATGTGAGATTGAGAGTTAATCGTAAAATCAATAAATCAATAACTTCAATCTGTAGCGTTCATTGGGTTGTTCTTGCATAAAATGGGTTCTCCATCTTAAATGGTTAATTGAATTTTTGTGGTAGAATTAGGCTATTTGGTGTTTATTTGAGCAAATTGAAATTTGCCTGTTTATCTCTCCTCTAAGTAGTGTCTTAATCCCACATATGTAATTGTGAGGAACGATCCATTCACATAAGGGTAACGTTTATCTTTACAAAGCAAATATATTTTCGATATAAAAATAAATATGTGGAGCAATATATGGTATTCGATGTTAACATTTGTCATTTCCTATCAAATCACATTGAATGTTACACATAAACAAAAAGATAAATTCCCCATAAGTGCTACTTGTCCCACTAAAACACTATTTAGTCGTATAAAGTTTTTATTAGTAAAAATAAGTCCTACTTTGGAAAAACAATTCTCAGTAAGTTAAAAACTCCATCAATGATAGATTTTATGTCAACTTTGGTCTTTCAAATGTACATCAATTACAATTTTACACAAATTGTTTGCTACCAATTTGCTACTAGTTATAGGATATTTTATGCACTATTTGACATATATCTCTTTGGCAACTAGTATTTCTAAGCAAACTAACTAGTTAAATGCTGAATCTAATTCATGTTAGCCACACACTGTTTTTGGTATTCCCTGATGAGACGATTGCGCTTCTTTGCAAATAAGAGAATTGTTTATTATTTTTAATTGTTGTTAAAGAATTTCCTCAAAGTAGTACTTATTAAATCATAAAAAAACAGTAAAAATTTAAAAGTGCCTTTGATTATATTCTTATCTTGATGTATCTGTATCCTACTTTTCTAATTTATGTCGCAGTCTTACTTTTGTATCGTATTGTACCCCATGTTCCATATCTATATGCGTGCTTCTTAGTAAAAAATTAATTTCGTCAAAACAATAAAAACATGTTAAGCAACTATTTTCCAAATGTATGTATGTGATTAAGGTTAGAAGGGGCCAAACCGAGAAAAGGTAAAAGCAAAAATGTAAATTGCAAAAAATAAAAAAAGATTTAGAAAGTACTTAAAAAATTTTGAAAAAAGAGAAAAAAAAACTTTAAAAAAAGCACTAACAAACCATACTGAAATTGACGTACATGGATTTTTTTGGTCACTTTAGCCTGTTCACTAGAGAGCACATAATTTGGATCCGGTAAATGATAGAGTTTAACGAGCTGTCCCATGCATGGAGAACTTCTTCTTTGGGTATCTACTGTTGAAATTTTTAAGGATACGTGATTAACGATATACGAGAAGAGAGTAACCTAATTAGGAAAATAAGCAAAAATACAAAAGAAATGTTGCTTAGAAAAAAATTGAAAAAAAAATCAACCAAAGTACTTAAAAAATATAACCAAACAGTACATAAAATTTTAAATTATAGCAACTTAGCATTTCTCATGGTACACTTATCCAAAAGGCTTTCTGTATTAGCATAAAATTCATGGATTGGTGTCCTGGGTCCTAATGTACACATCCACTAGTGTACTAGAAAGAGAACATAGGGCAAATGTTGACGATATTGTGGTGGATGTCTTGTATTTGGTTTTGATTCATAAACAACCTGTTACATTTTGATGACAAAATTTCTAAGTTTTCCTTCTTAATGCTCTTTTGGGATTTCTTTAATCACTTTAGTCCGTTCACTGGAGAGCACAGAGTTTGGATCTGGTAGAGTTTAACAAGTTGTCCCATGCCCGGCATGCAGACCTTCCTCTTTGGGAGAAAATATTGGGTGCTTAAAAGGCACCGAATGGTAGTGCCATTTAGTGTTTACATCCAATGAAAATTTGTCACACAGATAGCTTGTGGAGCACACAAATTAACTTTTTAAAATTTTTTTGACAAAATGATAGGTGGCAAACATTCATTAGGTATATAGAATTTTTTATTAGTGATGTAAACCACGTGACACTGTCATATGGTGTCTTGTGAGCACCCAATAGTTCATCCTTCTTTGTGTATCTATTTTTAAATTTTTAAGGAAATGTGATTAACAAAAGACTGAAAGAGTATACACTAATTAGGAAAAAAAGTAAAAATACAAATAGGAGTGTTACTCAAGGAAAAGAAAAAAAATTGAAAAAAAAAACCAACCAAAGTACTTAAAATAAGTGAAATTTGGGCAAAGGTCCAATCAGGTAATCTTTTAAGTCATTAAATCCAAGCACAATACTTTTAAGGAATTAAGAAAATGTTAGCTAGCTGTTTTGTTTTGTTCTTTAGTCCGATCTAATTTTATCTTTTTTTAATGACCAATGTACCCTTTAAACAGCGAAATGTCACCTCGTCATTAAATTCAAACTAATTATGAAATATTTGTATAGAGCAATGCTATAGGGACCTAATTTAGGGACCTTATTTAGGGACTTAATGATGTGGCTTCAATGTAACAATTGGATTAGTTGTGAGTTCCAATGTTATATGGAGCCCACAACCAATTCAATGGTTGTACATCATTAGGTCCCTAAATAAGGTCTCCAAATTAGGTTTAAATAGTATTTTCCATTTGTATAATAACAAAACTACCCTTGGTCTATATCTCTCGCTCTCTTAGCTGTGGGTAGAGATGGTTCTAGCACCTGTGCAAGGCCATCTGGTGCGTTGAACCCATTTGCCAGATGATCTCATAGGATAAGTGGCTGAGAAGTTTATGTGCGGTGACGACGGCGAGAAAAGGGGAAGGGTCTCTTGAAGAGCTTGTGTGTAGTCATGAACATGGTATTTGTCGACATTTGAGTGCTAAAGTTGTGGAGTGGGAGAGTGTGCTCTTGCTTGTGTCTCAGATCTCCCTCGTCCAAACTCAGTTGAGATGGGCACCGGAGATAATCAACCTGTTGGTCTGGTCCCAGATGGAGCAATTTTGAGCCGTCAGGATAATAATTTGAGTGTAGGTGACAGTGTGCAAGAGATGAATTTACAGCATGATATGAATAGACATAATGTTGTCCAGGCCAATAGAAAACTCACTCTATCTCCATGTCAAGAGATCTGAGTCCTAAGCTTATCTCAAAGCAAAAGATGTTTAAACCAATCATCTTGTTTCTTCGTCATCTAGTTCATATCGTAACGTCAGTCAAATAGAATAGTTTCTTCCTATTTTTTTTTTTTTATTCAGAATTTTTTTTTCATAAATTAGGTCCAATTCATTATATAAACAGGAAATTGGACAATAAAATTTATCTATTTCACTATTTTTTAATGTCATTTACACTGAGACATCTTTTATGGTATTCGACATATTTTACTATTTTAAACAGAAAAATAGACTTATATATTTTAATGTCTTTCAATGTCATGGATAGTGAAATTGAATGTAAATCATTATTCTTGATATTAAAATGGACTTGAAATAAACCTACTTTACTTTTTAGAATTTATTGCATTGTCCCCGACAATGAAATAAAACTATTTTTACTATTTTTGAATTCACCGTTTTTTTGTTTATTATTTTTACTTCACTAATTTTCATTGTTTTGGTTCACTGTGTTTATTGTTTTTGAGTACCCTATTTTTTACTGTTTTTAAGTTCATTGTTTTTAGTTCACTAATTTTCAATATTTTGGGTTCACAATTTTTACTAGTTTTGAATTTACTATTTTTTATATATGTTTTTCAATTCAAATGAAACATCTTAACTAAGTTATTAAAATCTAATCAATTTTATTAGTTAAGTACAATCTATTCTTCTTTCCAACTAAGTCTCTTATTCAATTAAATTTAATTTTAAGTTAAGATCAATTATCATTAGTGTCAGTTCACTAAATTTCACTATTTTGTGTTCACTAGTTTTGGTTCACTAATTTTCACTGTGGGGTTCACTGTTGTTGATTGTATGTGTGGGGAGACGAAAGATAGAGGAGAGAGAAAAAAATTTAAGAATGAGAGATGAAAGGAGGGGGGGAAGAGAGAGAGAGAGTGTGTGTCCAATATAAGTTTATGCAATTTGTAACTCTTGTAAAAAATAACTAGCCTATTTACTTGTATCACAAAAATCACACTTATTTTTGGTCTTCATAACATAACATAATGCCCACTTAAATCAAGCCAATAACTATCACAATAAGGGTAGAGTATGTAATGCCCTGATTTCCGGAGATGTTAATTGATAAAAATATATCAAATGAAGATAAACAAAGTGCTAATTCCTCAATGAAATTACAATTATCAATACGCGCTCCAAATTCGAATACATCTCTTAATTTCACTATTACAAAGAATTATATTGAGACGTGCCCATCTTTAATCCTTCAACTATTTCATCCGATCTTTCTTTCAAGATCAATCCGAAACTAATAAATAAAACGGGAAAGTATACAATTCCTGAACCAATTTTTCTCCCAATTCGTACTCGTCTAAACAAGTCTGATCACCGAACCAAGTATTCTAGATGCTCTAAATAAATTTTGAAAAGATATAAACAATATAGGGTGAGCTTGATAAGCTCAATAGGTAAGTCATGTTTCGAAATAAATATGGTTTGAAAATATAATAATTTTGTAAGTATCCGAAAATTCAAACTTGATACATAATAAAAATTATTCTTCATTTTCTACTTTAAATAGGGTGCCACATCATTGAACAAATAATCAATCCTAAGACATCACAATGTCAATTTAATTATAACAATCCATTTATGGACTTTCACCCTAAGAAGATACACTCCCCCGTGTGTCAGTCAAAATTCAAGCCCGAGGTCCATTGGGCCTCAAAGACTGATGAATGAATCTCTTGACACCCATTATGGTATTAATGCCATTCATAATCCCTCTGTCGTTCAATCCATGGGCATATATCAAATAAAAATTAATTTTCTCAAAAATTGGACCTGAAATATCACAAACATACGAATTTTCAAAACAAATAATCGGATCAGGTAATGCCTCAATTATCAAATCACCACTAAAAATCATATACTTATATAAATAACATAAAAAGATTATATAAGGTAGGAAAAGCCACGCTTGTCTCTGAATAGGAAGAACCTACATCGGATCAGTTTTTCAGAGTCTGTATCGGCACAAAACTTTTAAAAAAATCAGATTTGAACCAAGCATAACCTCCTCATTTCTTTCTTCCCTTCATGTTTTGTCTCTGCTTCTTCTCTCTTTGTCATGAAATTAGCACCCATTAACTTAGCCCAACTTCCCTATTTATAGCATTCCTTTACACCTTATAAACACACACAAAGCTTTGTTGTGAGCTTTTCACGTGTCACCTCTATATTCATACTTATCCTTCCACATAATCGTCCTTATCTATTGACACATCATCGTCCTTATCTTGATACATCACAATCCTCATCTTTATCCTTTCACATCATCAATTGTATCTGCAAACATCATTATTCCGATCTTCCCACATCATCGTTCTTATGTTGAATGTTTCACGTCATCATCCTTATCCTTCCACTTCATCCACCTTATCTTCACACATCATTGTCCTTATCTTGACATGTCATCATTCTTATCCTGAAAAATCATCATTCTTAAAATGACACATCTTATGATTTGGGTACTCCGATATTTTGCATGACATTTCAAGTAACATGTTCAATATTGCATCCATTGAACATGTCTTTACGCAAGTAATCCATTTATTTATTTGAAATCTAAAAGGAATAATTATTTATCCTCCTGATCACAAAAATATCATAATTTGACATTATTCAAGTCTAAGTTGTTTGTTTGAATCAAGTTAACTAATTGTTTCATTCTAAAAACAATATTCTCTAACTTTTATCACCAACCTAATTCTATAAAAATCCGAGATGTTACAATCTACCTTCCTTAAAAAGAATTTCGTCCTCGAAATTTACAAGTTATGTACCAATAATTTTTACTGTGCACTCTGATACTATATTCAATTTATACAGCCTAGTGACAGAAAGCTTAGCTAACCCACTTCCAACAGTACCCATATAAGATCTGAAGTCTATGTTCTACTATCACTCTATAACACCTTAATTTCCCAAAGACGTTAATTGATAAAAATACATCAAATGAAGATAAACAGGGTGCTAATTTCTCAATGAAATTAAAATTATCAATATGCGCTCCAAATTTGAATAGATCTCTGCATTTCACTATTACACAACTATTTCATCTGATCTTTCCTCCAAGATCAACTTGAAAATGATAAATAAAGAGGGAAAGTATACAATTCCTGAACCAATTTTTCTCCCAATCCGTACTCGTCTAAACAAGTTTGATCACCGAACCAAGTATTCCATATGCTCTCAATGTAAATCATGTTTTGAAATAAACATGGTTTAAAAATATAATAATTTTTTCAGTATCCGAAAATCCACACTTGATACATAATAAAAATTATTCTTTAGTTGGTACTTTAAATACAATGGCACATCATTGAGCAATCAACCAACCCTAAGGCATCACAATGTCAATTTAATCATAACAATCCATTTACCAACTTTCACCCCAGGAAGATACGCTCCACCGTGTGTCAGTAGAAACCCAAGCCTGAGGGCCACTAGGCCTCCAAGACCGATGAATGAAGCCCCTAATACTCACCATGATATCAACGACATTCATAAGCCCTCTACCATTCAATCCATGGGCAAATATAAAATAAAAATATATTTTCTCAAAAATTGGACTTGAAATATCACAAACATATGAATTTTCAAAACAAATAATCGCATCAGATAACTCATTCCTCAATTATCAAATCACCACTGAAAAATCATATAATTATAAAAATAACATAAAAATATTATATAAGGTAAGAAAATTCATGCTTGTCTCGGAACAGGAAGAACCTACATCGGATCAGTTTTTCAGAGTCTGTATCGGCATGAAGCTTTTAAAAAAATCAGATTTGAACCAAGCAGAACCTCCTCATTTGTTTCCTCCCTTCATGTTTTGTCTTTGCTTCTTCTCCCTTTTTCATGAAATTAGCACCCGTTAACTTAGCCCAACTTCCCTATTTATAGCATTCCTTTACACCTTAAAAACACACACACAAAGATTTGTCGTGTGCTTTTCACGTGTCACCTCTATATTCATCCTTATCCTTTCACATTATCATCCTTATCTATTGACACATTACCGTCCTTATCTTGATATATCATTATCCTCATCCTTATCCTTCTACATCATCATCAACCTTATCTGAAAAACATCATTATTCTTATCTTCACACATTATCATTGTTATGTTGAATATTCAACGACATCATCCTTATCGTTCCACCCCATCCACCTTATCTTGACACATCATTGTCTTTATCTTGACACGTCGTCATTCTTATCTTGACAAATCATCTTTTTTAAAATGACATCTTACGATTTGCACACTTCGATATTTTGCCTGACATTTCGAGTAACATGTTCAATATACAACCATTGAACTCCTCTTTACGCAAGTAATCCATTATTTATTTGAAATCTAAAAAGAATAATTATTTATTCTCTCAATCACAGAAATATCATAATTTGACATTATTCGAGTCTAAGTTGTTTGTCTGAATCAAGTTAACCAATCGTTTCATTCTAAAAATAATATTCTTAAACTTTTATCACCAATTACAACCTTAATTCTATAAAAATCTGGTACCATATTCAATTTATACATCCTAGCAATGGAAAGCTTGGCTAACCTACTTCCAACAGTACCCATGTAAAATTTGAAGTCTGCTCTGATACCACTCTATAACGCCCTGGTTTCCTAGAGACATTCATTGATAAAAATACATTCAATGAAGATAAACAGAGTGCTAATTCCTCAATGAAATTACAATTATCAATATACGCTCCAAATTAGAATACATCTCTCAATTTCACTATTACAAACAATTATATTGAGACACGCCCATCTTTAATCTGTCAACTATTTCATCCGATCTTTCATCCAAGATCAACTTTAAAATGATAAATAAAGCAGAAAAGTATACAATTCCTGAACCAATTTTTCTCCCAATCCGTATTCTTCTAATCAAGTTTGATCACCGAACCAAGTATTCTAGATGCTCTTAATAAATTCTAAAAAGATATAAACAATGTAGGGTGAGCTTGATAAGCTCAATAGGTAAGTCATGTTTTGAAATAAACATGGTTTGAAAATATAATAATTTTGTCAATATCCGAAAATTCACACTTGATACATAATAAAAAAATTTCTTCATTTGGTACTTTAATTACGGTGCCACATCATTGAACAAGTAACCAATCCTAGGACATTACAATGTCAATTAAATCATAACAATCTATTTAGGGACTTTTACCCTAGGAAGATACGCACCCCTGTGTGTCACCCAGAACCAAGCCCGAGGGCTACTAGGCCTCCAAGACCGATGAATAAACCCCTTGATACCCACTATGGTATCAACGCCATTCATAAGCCCTTTACCGTTCAATCCATGGATGTTTCATTTTATTCAATTATTTATTTTAGTTATACTCTCATGGTTTGATGTTTATAGTTAGTTCATGCATTTTTGTGGAATTTGGGGCATGACAAAGTTGGTATCAGAGCCTATGGATTATGTCTTACATGGGAGCTGTAGGTTGTGGGTTAGTTAGTGGGAGTATAAAGTACAGATGGAAGGAATCTTAGGCTTGAATCTTCTTAGAACTATGTGCTTATAAGATAAGTGTGAGTTGATATTTGTCAGGTTATGGATTGTTTATTCAAATTTTTGACGTTTAGTTAGTTTAGAAGAATTGATGTCCTGTACCACACCATCATGGATTATTCTAGGAAACATATGATATTTTATTTTCGGTTAGTAAAGGATGTTAGTCACGATTTTTTTTTTTTAGAAATGGTCTTGCCAATATTGGAGACACGTTTTTGAGGTATGATTGCTGATAAAGAAAGTTTCTATTTATGAGAGGCAATTTTTGGGCTGTAATGAGAGTATTGGTGTAGTTTGGATGAAATTGTGTGATAGAATATTGAAGTTCCTTGATGGATGACAAGATAGAATGGTATTATGAGTTATTGATTATTCTATGGTTGGTGATGGTGACCCTTTATAGTATTGAAAACCCTACAACGCTATGAGTGTATAAGATCAAAGCATGTTGAAGTGAGTGACGGATGATAGAATATGATGAGGTTATTGTGTCATGTTAGGTCAATTTTTGGTGTTTACCAGATTCTTAAGGTTGCCTGAACTTTTGAAAAACAATGAGATGCGGTGATTTCATTTGTTGTATGTAGACAAGGTAAATTAAGGCATCCTTGAGACAGTCAAGGCTTAGTAGAGAAAGTGTTATATTAAATTATTGGAAAGACTAATCTAAGAAATTGAGAAACGATGGAAAATTTTGTTTTATGGTGGAAAAATTTGAGAATAATATATCTTCCCCTAACATGAGTACAATATTCAAATATGATCCATTGGAGTAATATGATGAAATAACCATGAATGTGTGTCAGTTCTAGAGACGGATTGAAGATAGTTTTATAATCATGTATTGACGGTATTAGTAATAGTTTGGAAGTATTATGGTATTACTACCCTTAGACTCTCTAAAGTTAATATATATGAATCGAGAAATCACTTGATTGAGTATGGAGTTGATAGTTGACTTGTACCTACAAATGTTAATTGAGAATTAAGGTTGAGGTATGGATACAAACTCTCTATCATGTCAGGGATTATGAATAATTATTAAGAATATGATGACTAATGTGGTTAAATTGAGGAACACTAATTAAATTATTGGGAGTTTTATTTTGATTTTGATTATTTTACAAGAAATCTGGTGGTATTGAATTGAGAGATATTTTGGGATCATTGGTAATCTATCTTTGCCTTATGCTATATTACAAGAAATACATTGTACTAGATTGTATCATAGGGATTCAAGAGTGTGAGATCCCAAATTTTTAGATGTAGTTTAAGCATAATTGTGTGGACTAATTGCTATTATGTGAAATTATTTATTAGATGGAATTTTGTGTACGAAAATAATATTTGGTTGATTTTGAAATCATTTAAGGATTTGGGGGGAGGCAAGTATAATTATTAAAGTTGCATAGAAATATCTTTACACATGTGTCAAATAAAAGGTTGTGGGTTATTTTAAAAGTTATGTATGTGGGTGTGTGTATGCCGTGTGTGTGTGTACTATAAAGTGTGGAAAATGTGTGTGTACTTTAAGTGTAGTAAAGTGTGTGTGTGTTTAAAACCTAAATCAGTGTGTGTGTGTGTTCTTCCTTTTGCTAGAAACCGACAGTGAGGGGGAGTAAACAAAGGAAGAAAAATATATATGTGTTTGTGGGTGTTAAGCCGAGAACAAAGGAGGAAGAGAGGGAGAGAGAAAACAAATATTTGTGGGTGTTTTTAGTTCAAACCGAAAGGAAGAAGAATGAAACGGAAATTAGAGATATCGAATTCAAATAATGATTTTGAGGTACGGGGTGGTATGCAATATGCTCTCCTTAAATCTCTTTGCAAAGAGTATTTCTTTGATTATCCTCTGATTTGTATTCCAACTTGTACTATCGTTATTTTAGAATTTCGATTGAATATCGTTGAATATTTTGATCTCATTGATTGTGTTCTTGATCTCATTGATCGTGTTTTGTAGATATTGAGACGGGATCGTGGCAGCCAATAGCCGATACATCGTCAGCCAAGAGACCCGTGAGATCGGGTTGAGGTGGGATTATTGGTGAGGTGTCAGATCTGTGTTAAGATTCTGCTTGACGTGTGATATTCAAATATGATATTTGTATCTGTTGATTGAGATATTTTGTGATACTCGATTATTTGTTATTCAATGTCATTGAGCATATTTTTCCTCGTCATATTATATACTTCTCCACTTTGTTTAATATTTTCAGGTTGATTTTAGAGAAAAGACCAGAACGAGATAATCAGAGTATTAAAGACAAAGAGATGTCGATGTAATTGATGTTTTAATCATATTGAGAGATTTATTTATATTGACATATTTATTTGTATTGGGAGATGATTTTGATAAATAAAATTTTATTGGGATAATTAGCGCTCTGTTATTTTTATTTGGGTGTTTTTATATCAATTAACGTCTCTGAAAAGAAGAGAAAATTTGGGGCGTTACAAATGGTATCAGAGCTTAGGCTTCAGATCTTATATGGGATTTGTGGGAAATAAGTTCACTATGTTTTCCGTTGAGATTGACAGTATTAGATCTTTGAATTAAAAACTAAGTAATTTGAAAAGAAAAGTGGTGGTGCTAGTTCTGGACGTTTGGGGATGATGAGAATGTAACTTTTTGATAATTATATGAAGGTCCCCTTAATTTATAATTTGTTATATTTATGTTTCAATCGTAGATGATGTGGAAATCGATAGTTTAAGGAATTTTGGGGACGAAATTCTTTTAAGGAGGGTAGATTGTGAGATCCCAAATTTTTAGAAGTAGTTTAAGCATAATTATGTGGACTAATTGCAATTATGTGAAATTATTTATTAGATGGAATTTTGTGTATGAAAATAATATTGGGTTGATTTTGAAATCATTTAAGGATTTGGGGGGAGGCAAGCAGGGGCGGAGCCAGAATTTTGCCTCAGTGGGGGCAACTTAAATTTTTAAATTTCAAAGTAAAATTGTAACATTGTTTTCATCAAAATATGTATTTTTGATAAATTGTTTATAAGCATAATTATATCAAAAGAATGTCATTCAGAGACGCCACTCATGTATATGAGTGATGTACAAAAAAATGCAACAAAAAAATTTCACATCAAAAGTATCCTTTAGTGCCAATATTACTATCAAAAAATTTCGTTAATGAATTACCTCTCCTTCAACATAATCTTCTAGGGTTTCTTCAAATTTGAGTTGCACAATGATTGTATCCAATAGGTCGATTTGTTGATGAATATACAAATAAACTAAATAAAAGAAAGAAGAGGGGCTGGACGTCTGGACTGGACTGAAAGTCTGGACGAAGAAGACGAAGGCTTATGGGAAAAAAAAAAAAAATGCACGCGTGAAAAGTAGTTGCCAAAAGTTAGCTTCTAAGGGTTGAAAATTATATTAATATACCCTATACTTTAAGAAAATTTCAGTGGGACAAATTTAAGAAATTCTTGAAATATTTAAAATTTCAGTGGGGGAAGCTGCTAGGCGTGAAAAATGAGGAGGAGCTGCCAAAAGTTAGCTTATAAGGGTTGAAAATTATATTAATATACCCTATGCTTTAAGAAAATTTCAGTGGGGGCAAGTTTAACAAATTCTTAAATTTTTTAAAATTACACTTAAGTACCAAAATTTTTTAAAAATTCAGTGGGGGCAACTGCCCCCACTGCCCCCATACTAAATCCGCCGCTGGAGGCAAGTATAATTATTAAAGTTGCATAGAAATATCTTTACACATGTGTCAAATAAAAGGTGGTAGGTTATTTTAAAAGTTATGTATGTGGGTGTGTGTATGCCGGGTGTGTGTGTTTACTATAAATTGTGGAAAACCTGTGTGTGTGAACTATAAAGTGTGGAAAATGTGTGTGTACTTTAAGTGTAGTAAAGTGTGTGTGTTTAAAACCTAAATCAGTGTGTGTGTGTGTTCTTCCATTTGCTAGAAACTGAGAGTGAGGGAGAGTAAACAAAGGAAGAAAAATATGTGTTTGTGGGTGTTAAGCCGAGAGCAAAGGAGGAGGAGAGGGAGAGAGAAAACAAATATTGGTGGGTGTTTTTAATTCAAACCGAAAGGAAGAAGAATGAAACGGAAATCAAAGTTATCGAATTCAAATAATGATTTTGAGGTACGGGGTGGTATGCAATATGCTCTCTTTAAATCTCTTTGTAAAGAGTATTTCTTTGATTATCCTCTGATTTGTATTCCAACTTGTGCTATCGTTATTTTAGAATTTCGATTGAATATCGTTGAATATTTTGATCTCATTGATTGTGTTCTTGATCTCATTGATCGTGTTTTGCGGATATTGAGACGGGATCGTGGCAGCCAATAGCCGATGCATCGCCAGCCAAGAGACCCGAGAGATCGGGTTGAGGTGGGATGATTGGTGAGGTGTCAGATATGTGTTAAGATTCTGCTTGACGTGTGATATTCAAATATGATATTTGTATTTGTTGATTGAGATATTTTGTGAGACTCGATTATTTGTTATTCAATGTCCTTGAGCATATTTTTCCTCGTCATATTGTATACTTCCCCGCTTTATTTAATATTTTCAGGTTGATTTTAGAGAAAAGATCAGAACGAGATAATCAGAGTATTAAAGACAAGGAGATGTCGATGTAATTGATGTTTTAATCATATTTAGAGATTTATTTAGATTGACAGATTTATTTGTATTGGGAGATGATTTTGATAAATGAAATTTTATTGAGATAATTAGTGCTCTGCTATTTTTATTTGGGTGTTTTTATATCAATTAACGTCTCTGAAAAGAAGAGAAAATTTGGGACGTTACAAAGAGTATATGTATCGTGAAAAGAATGAAGAGGTTAATGAAAACCACTAAGGATTAATCACATGTTTTATTGATTCTAACTCAAAGTTAGATATTGAGAATGAATACTTGGGAGATAGAGAAAATAATTAGTCTTTGTCGAGTTGGTAATTATGTTGAATCATATTAAAGAAGCTCAAGTCTAATTTTTAATTCATGAAAGCATCCAATTTTTCACTAAAATACAAGGAATAGTGCTAGAGTTTAAAAAACTATCATAATTGTTGACATGAGGTGACAGTGGAAATGTTAAAATAGTATTATTCTAATTAGAACTCTTGAATTTATTCTTTAAGATCACATCACTTAAACCCCACAAGTGTTATAGAAATATAAAAGTAGCAATAAATTTATACAAATTTTTAATGGGTGCAATTTTTTTAAAAAAACATAAAAATCTTAAAACTACCAAAATTTTTCAAAATTGCACTAGGGCAGTTGTCCCCACTGCTGCCAGTGTAAATCCGCCTCTAAGTGCTTGGTGGTGTACATCACACACACATACACACACATATAAATATAAACATATATAAATATATATATATTGATCAGAGGTGTACATCACATATAAAATATTGAATAGTACACACAAATATTGAACATTATTAAAAAAATGTACACAAAAAATTATAAATTTGTATGTCTGACCAACAAGTTGTGCAATAATTTTTCATTGAGTATAAGTAAGTGATGATCATTAATTTGCCAATAATTGTGTGCACCGACAGTGCACATGCAGACATTGTTTGGACTCCAAATGAGTTGAAATGACGTTTATAAGTGTTACATGCCTCCCTGGTGACCGCATGGCTCCACAAAAGAAAAAGAATTTATGAAGAAATTCATCTTCTATAACTAATTCATGGTATTACAAGTGTTCAACACAGAGAAGAATGCAGGTATTACACTTCCACTACTCAGTATTATAGATCTAACTAGTTATAACATCAAACTAGGTTGTTGTTTATTTATAGGTGACACTCTTATTAATGTGAACAGTCATAAAGCAACGAAGTAGCAAGCTCCTCAAGGCCCGGAAGCTGATGATTGTCGTCATAGTTGTCCATTAAAGGCACCATTCTTGCAACATTAAGAGAAGCCTTTCTGAAAGTTGCAGAAAATGGATTTGGAGACAAGCACTCCTTGTTGAGGCTTTTCCATGTGTCAGAAATTTTGTTAATAACATGTTCTCGTGCGGTTTCAACTGAAGAACTTTGGTGTTCTTTCATGTAGCACTCCACATACGATCCGTCGTACCCATCTTGATTTTCGTCCTGTCAGTTAAGTAAGGAAATACATTAGATATTCTTAATAAATTGAAGCAGTTTTCATTTCTGACAAAATTGTTTTTTTTCTTCCTGTCGAAGAATTTGAAAATATGCATTTGTGTGCATAAGAGGCTGTTTGTAAATTTAGTTCAACCTATTTAATTATTAGTCCTACATATTTTAACACTAATATGACTTACTTATTAATGATGACAGATACGGGTCAACACTCAATTCATGTGAACCAGATATTATGGCTAGAATTCCTTTCCCCTCACCAAACCCATTACTCATTAGCCTTCAAAACTAAAAACTCACTTGATTTATGTTAGAAGAAAGAGGAAAAAATTAGGTATATGTTTAATTCAATACCAATCCAACGAGTTTATATTTTGGTGTTATTTTATGTCGCCTGAAATTCAAGTGGTATATAAATATATTGTTACCTTGGCACTGCCCAAGTCATCCCAAAGACGAAGAATTGTGGCCACAGAAATGATCAGACCTGGATTGTCCTTGACCAGACACTCACTTTCCTTATCCCTACCATGACCCAGGAGGAAAAATAGGTGGACAAGGACCACATGTACACCTGAACTGACAATCCCATTATTCAGGTACTCCTCTGCCTTTGGCAACTTCCCAGAAGCAAACCACTTGGCTTCTACAAGAAATGCATTGCACAGACTTGCCCACTGCAATCAATCAATAATCTTAGATCACTACTTATATTATATGGTCAATAATGGTGCACATACTTATAAAATTTTTCAAAAGATTATTTTCAGTTGGGGAAATCAACAAATACCGTCTCTCGTAGTGAGTCTATAGGGTTCCAACCATATGCTTTGTAGACATTGTAACTGATTTCATTTGTGGTGTCATAAAGAGCCTTGAAACACTTCTTCATGTAGTCTGGTAGTTGTTCGACAGTAGAAAAGTCCCACCTGCTTATAATAATTCAATTATTAGCATTATATATTCTGTTGCCTAACATTACAGGCAATAGACTTCTATTATGATATTGATGCGTACCTTTTGACAACTTCTGTGAAGAGAACGAGTTCATCAAGCATCCCATAAAGATCGAAAATATCATCTATCATGTATATGAGAGAAATGGGCCTTGTGAGCTCAATTCTTTGGTACGACAAGCTTGGATCTGTGAGCATGGCCATTGGCCACATGTACCATTTAAGTGGTTGGTCCCTTGCAAGCTTCAACTCCTTAGCCAAACCTAGGTCTCTCCACCACCTAAGATGACAGTGACACACATTAGACGAACATTACCTTCAAAAATATAGAAGAAAATGACAGACTAAAATATAGAAGAAAATGGCACACTAACCTCTTAACTATCACTTAGATTTCCTTTGTCCTCTCACTTATTAAGTTTATTATACTGTCTTTCAAAATAGTTGAATTGGTTTTACATTAATCGAAATTTAAGTTTTTGTCATGTTTTCAATGGAAAATGTCCATATGTATAACAAAATTCATTTTTCCAATATCGATAATGGAAGTGTGAAATCAATAATCTTAGTTAGATGTGAAATATGAACAACGTAATGATTGATGGGACAAAAAAAATCAAAAAATATATATAATTTAATGTACAATATAAGAAAGATCGTAGCCGGCCGAAAAGGATATGTAAGACTAGGAACATAGGTGAGAGAATAGCAGTATAATTTCTCTAAAAACAAAGAGCAAAAAACACCTGGTTCAGTTGCCATTAATGAGAGTGAAAAAAAGAAACGACATGATAAATTATGTTACTGACGTACTTGGATACTCGATGTAATTCTCGCTGGTGTATGGATTGAACCACATTGAAGTCTATTTTGGCCAGTTCTTGCAAGTCATTTTCCCATCCATTTGTACCTCTATAATCTACGATAAAGTTCTTTGCCATGAATCTTCCCAAGCTCGTGGTAGGGATTTCTCAATGTGGATGCCACAGTTCTGGCTTGATGAGGATCAAGATGTGTCACCAATTCACTTAAAACCTGTCTACTAAAGTTTGTCGCTTCATCAAGTATATCTTCTCCCTCTATACTTAGCTGCGAAGCCTCAAATAAACCCATGACCCCCTTCATGTCTTTACTCAGTTCTTGTGTGAACTTCCCCTCCTTGCTGTTGAAGTTGCAAAACATATCTGTTTCAAATTAGATTAGCTCATCATGGACACTGTTTTGGGTATAATAGTTCACAATCAAATTTTAACTCAAAATTAGCATGACCCTCACTTTAATAGTTAAGAACCTACCTGGGGAGACATAGTAACCTTCTTGTCTCAACAGTCTAAAACACAGTGAGACCTCATAAAGATCTTCATATTTATGAACATCTGTTTTAATTGCCTTATACTGCCTTTGTAGAATTGCTTCAATCTCCTCTTGAAAGTGGTACTCAATGCCTAAGCGTTGGATAGCATCAATAAAAAATAGTCCCTCCAATGGCTCTTCTCCGGCTTTGCTCAGCACATCCCTGACCTCCTTCAATTTTCTTGCGTGTTTCATGTGAACTTCATCCTGCAAGGAAAACTGTTAGCCACAGAAAAAATATTAAAAATCAGAAATTGCAGAGAAACAAGAAATGATGGAATGAATACCTCAACAGGTGAAATGGGATTTCCTATAAGATATTCATAATGTTGTGATGGATTAGAACCCAACGTGAGGTCGTGGGCTATGCTCCATTTGTGGGTGGTAGGCAGAGATTGAATTACAGGTAGCTAATCTTGCCTGTTTGTTGGGTGTTAAATGGACTAGTAGAGGCTAACATGCCGTGACGAATAGCCATGAATATTATGAAGTTGTTACCAAGAATTAAAGAGAAATATCTTTCGGAGAGATTGATGACTTTGAAGTACTGAAACCTGGGACTTATTTATAGATTCCTGGGTTTGGGAAAGTGAATTGATGGTGTACACACGTTTAATTCATTTCTGGGTGTGGGAAAGTGAATTGATGCTGTGTCACATTGTTCACAATTAGATCCTGTAAAAATGGGTAGAGAAGGAAAATAAATTTGAGGAATTAAAGTATCTTCGTCGAGGGATGCATATATTTTAAAAGTTTCTCCTTTACTAAAATGAAAGTCTAAATTGTATCCTTAAGACACTTGCACTTTGCATACATACTCAACAAAGTATTACATATATTAAAATTCTCGTGAACACAAATTTCAATGATGATATAGAGAAAACTCAACTTTAATAATCAACCTACCGTAAATTTAAAGTGAAAAACCATAAAATTCATATACTTGAAATTATATGCCTAATTATAATTGACAGTAGCACACATAAATATTTACTCAAAAGCCAACTTACATTGGATTTTCAAATGTATGCCATTAAAAGGAATGAAGAACAAAAGAAATTAATTATTCATATTTAAAAAAAAAATTAACTATTTTTCTCTAATCTTTTTTTTTTTTTTGACCAAAACTTAAAAAGGAATAAATTCTGTCATTTCATATCATAGGGAACATTGGTGAGAGAAGAATGCAATATGATTGATCACAAGACCCTCACATACGATAAATTGATAGTCATTAATGGATAAAAAACCAAAAAAAAAAAAAATTTCTCATTTAATATCTTAAGAGAGAGATAGCCTAATATATCTCTCTCTTTAATCTCATTTTCCACTCCAAACCTTAAGGAGGAACCATGGAAAAATAAAACTCCCAAAAAAAAAAGGTAAATGCATAACGATTCACGTTGGTTTGGCAGAACAAAGTGCTGCATGTGTTTCTCATTCATGATTGTGACACTACGTGTGTCTCCATACTTTTTTGATTCATGGTTGTGATTCGTGGAGAGAATAACATGTGACATTGGAATGGGGTACCACCAAGTCACTATTTCCGGAAATATCTTCACATAATTTAAAATATTATCTAAAAGCCCAAGAAAAATGAGAGGGGGCTGACTTGTATTCTCTAAATTTAAGAACCACGTTGCTATTCTGTCAATTGTTGGCTTAATCATAGCTCACTAAAGTTTCATTACCATTTACCCTTTTCGTTAGCATTAGATTTTTCAATAATGACATTCCCCTTTTCTCTTACCCCTCCAAAATAAATTGTTTTAAGAGGCAATTCACTTCACTTACGATTGTGGCTTCACTATCATTAAACGCACCTGGGTTATTCATCAACCTATAGGATGAATGTCTATTACTAGGTCAAAAGATCCAATCGGAAACCTAAACTGAGAAGCTGGGCAATCAAGTTCACACCCAATTGATCGGCGGAATCCAACGCCACCGCAAAAGGAAATTTTGAGAGTAAACAAATTGGAAAAGAATATGGAAGATCTGGTTCATCAGAACCTGCAGAAATTGCGACTTTTAACTGTCCAACAGCCTCCAGAAAAGAGTTTGTCTCAAGTTCAACAACAACATGACGAGGAACAAGGAGTTAAGGGGCAAAAGCTAGAACGAAGTGGCTCACCCACAGGTCAAGGACCTATTGGAACGAAAGTTATAGGAGGTCAATTACAAATTGGGTAATGTTATACACGGTGAAATATGAACACAGTGAGAGCATGTGTCCCAGAGGCAGTTGAGACGTTGGTGCAACGCACCGAGTCCCCTTTCACTCCCAATGTGTCCAACTACCGTATCATTTTCAAATTGAAAATGCCAGTGATCGAAAGTTTTGATGGCCTAAGAGTGAGGGTGTCAAACGTGTCGAGTTAAATGATTATATATCGAGTTAAACAGGTGACGGGTAAAAAATATGTAAACCCAAACACGACATGTTTAATAAACGGGTGAAAAATCTTAACACGAACATAAACCGTTTAATAAACGGTTATTACGACACAACTCGTTTAACCAGTTTAGTTATAAAAAAAAAAATTATATATTTTTGTGTCTGTCACTAAAAAAAATTTAAATATATTTTTTGTGGCTGTTACAAAAAAAAAAAAAATTCTAGCTAATTTTTTAAAAATAAATTTTAATTTATTATTATATTATTTTTATTTAAACGGGTAAACGAGTGATAAACGAGATGACAGGACTCACCCGAACACTACCCGTTTATAAAACGTGTCTAGCGGGTAAACCAGTTTACAACCTGAACCCGTTAAGGTCTCACCCAAACCTGCTTAATTCGTGTTGATTCATGTCGATTAATTGTGTCGTGTCGGACTATGACAGGCCTACCTGAGAGACCCCTTCCATAATGTCCTAGACTAGATAATGTGTAAGGCCTTCGCAACCACTCTCAAAGGGATCGCTAAGCATTGGTTCAATAAGCTGAAGCTAGGCTCAATTAGTTCTTTTGAAGAATTGAGCACCTTGTTTATTTCCCATTTAATAGGTGGAAGATGCACAGAAAGCCTCCCACCTATCTTGTTAATGTGAAACAAGGAAGGAACGAACCACTCAGAGCCTACATCAATAGATTCACAATTGAATCCCTCCAAATCGATGGCGTAGATGATAAAGTGGCACTCACTATATTTATGGGAGCACTCCAGGCCTCCTAATTCCTCTTCGTCTTGTCCAAAGATCTACCATCAAGTATAACAGAACAACTCTAAAGAACACAAAGTCACATAAATGCTGAAGACACTATCCTCGCCCGCTGGAACCAAGAGGAAAGACAAGAGGATAGGAGAAGGCGTCAGTAGCCGCATAAGAAAGACCGGGCAACTAGCCCAAAGAGGAATCGCACCGAACGAGTCAGCGCTAAGGATCGCCGAGGGCCTCGTACCCAAGGTCATCTGGCTCGTAAGTACACCACACTCAATACCCCAACTGAGCAAGTTCTTTTCTAGCGCCAGGACGAATGAGCCCTAAAATGGCCATCGAAGTTACGAATCAATCCAAATCGAAGGTCCAACGACAAGTATTGTAGGTTCCATCGTGACCATGGACACAATGCTGAAGACTGCATAGTTTTTAAAGTTCAAATAGAGGACCTTATTCAGAAGGGGCACCTCGAAAGGTTCATCAAACCTAAGTGCCAGGAAAGGACGGGTGCGCAACCAAATAAAAATGAGGCGCAACTCCAATAGCCTATAGAAGAAGTGAAGTTATCTCTAGAGGTGGGGAGTGTAGCTCAGCCAGAAGGGCACATGTTCGGAAAGCAAAAGCCGAGCAAGAGATCATCTTGGTAAACCCAGAGAAGAGGTTGCGCACAAGCCAGCCCATCACCTTCTTTGATGATGACATCAAGAAAATCCTGCACCCATGACGACCTTTTGGTAGTAACACTAACCATTGCCAATTATTTAGTATAAAGAGTCCTCATAGATAATGGGAGATCAGCAGGCATCATATTCACTCATGCCTTCGACAAGTAGGATATTGGCAAGTAGAAGTTGGTACAAGTCACTCCTCCATTGATTGGATTCTTAGGACAAAAATCATATCCATTGGGAACCATTGTTTATCCTAGTCACTGTCGAGTGAGCTCCAACCCAAACTTAGGTAATGGTCAATTTTCTTTTACTAGATTACCTTTCCATTTTCAACTTAATCTTGGGATGCCCATGCCTCAACCATTTGAAGGTTTTCCCCTCAAAGTATCATCTCTTGATGTGTTTCCCAACCAAGACGGGGATATGAGAGGTTAGAGGTGATCAAGTGGCAGCTCGGGAATGCTACATGGCTTCAATGAGGGAAAAAAAGTAGCAAGAGACCTTGTAGGTAGAGTCAATAAATCACAATGGCGATGCCGAGCATCCCCAACCAATGGAGGAGCTAGAATTAGTTCAGATTGGAGGACAACCTGAGTAGGCTATTTACGTGGGAAAAATGATCGGGGGAACTCTAGGCTAACTGCTTGTGGAGTTCTTATGGGCCAATAGTGATATTTTTTTCTTGGAAGCAGTCTGATGTGCATGGTATTGACCCTTTAGTTGTAGAGTACAATTTGAATGTTAGTCTGACCTTCAAGCCAATCCGGTAGAAGCGCAGGAATTTCGCTCTAGAGCGAAATAAAGCTATAAAGGATAAGGTGTTGAAGCTCCTTCAGGCGAGCTCCATCAGAGATGTATAATATCCCGAATGGCTTTCCAATGTAGTTATGGTAAAGAAAACCAGTAGAAAGTGGCGCATATGTGTAAAACCCGAGAAAATTTGGAGTTTTTTATGAAAAATGGTAAAATGGTAATTTATCATTATAGTGCGGGTTGAGAACCCTTATTTTTTTATAGCTCGGATGATGAAACGGACCTCACCATTGGATTCGTCTTGCGAAAACTAGTTACCTAGACAATTTTCGTCGAATTCTGAGATAGTCGAATTTTTCGCATTTTACGAGGCGGTCGGGTCTCGGGTGACCCAAAAACGATTTTTTTAATAAAATTTTAACTGTTGAAAAATAATTTAAATAAAGTTCATATAAAATAATTTGAGCTTAAACTGGTACGAAATTTAATCATTTCGGGGAGAAAAGGGACCCGGGAAAAGGGGTAGCGTGTGGCACGACGTGGGCCAAGCTTTAAAATTATAAATAGGGGCAAAAGATCTGATTTTTTGGACAGAAACTCTGCTGGTCTTCTGGCTCTCATGTTGGGGAGGAAGAAGGGAAAAAAAAGCTTGGGCTCTCCACCATCTTTCTACAATCTACGGAGATCGGGTGCTCGAATTCACTCGGGCTAAGAACAAAAGTTGTTCCTCTCATCGAGGGCTACGCGACCACACCAAAAAGGACAAGTTTCGCCAAAGATTCAAAAACAAGATTTTGGGGGAAGCTTGGGTTGAATCCTTGAAACTTCCTACGTTGATTTTACGCTTCAAGAGGTAGGGTTTTCATCTTAACTAGATTTATTTTCAACCTATGATGAATATATGAAATGGGTGGGCAGTTTTGAGTATTTTTAACACTTGTCTATTGTAGTTGGTTTAATGGAAATGGGTAGACTCAATTCTAGTGTGAATTGGTAATTAGAAATTGCTAGTTTGTGATTTCTTGGAAGTTTTGATAATTGGGTATACAGAAATCACCTAATCTGATTTTTTTTTAGTTATGTGATAAATTTGGGCATTTTATGTGATCACATGATTTGGTGCCTTGAAGGTGTTTGATAAAATGCCTATGTGAAATAAAGTGTGTTAATTACATGAGATTATGTGATAACATGCTTGGATGATGTGGTAAAGTGAAATCTTATGCTTATGATATGAATTACAATTGGAAATTGTGTTGTAGGAATTGTTGATATATATACATGCTTGTGATATATTGGCATTGATGGGTTATGAAAATTATATGCTTGGATATAGTTGTCCATAGAATGTGTTGAAATAGTTCACATGTCATTCATAGCATATTGGACATTATATTGTTGTTGCAATGGTGCATCACATTCATGGGCATGAGGCATGAGTGTGGGTGTGTGTGCATGGTTGATCAAACACCATTCTTGGTGGTTGATAAGTGGACTCAGAATGGTTGGATTGAAGATCCGGCTGAGTTGCATGGTTGCACGAAAAACTTGTGTCGGGTATAGCAAGCAGAGCTAGATTTTCCCTTGGGTGCAAGACCTGGCTACTTGGTTCATACACTCTCCTGTGGTGCAATTCCGGCAAAGTGTATTGGTGTGCGGAATCGGCGGTGCGATACCAAAACTCCGTTACCCAACAAAGACACATGATTTTGTTTTATAAAATAGTCATTCGATGTGTAACATCCAACAAAGATACATGATTTTGTTTTATAATAAAGACATGATTTTTATTTCAAAAAGATCAATGGATGTATTTCATCAATGGCGGATTTATATACACATTGGCATTGCATTGTATTGTGGGAGCCATAGTGGGCTCGCGTTAAAGTGCATGAGTGAGTCTCATCTCATTTCATGGCATGACATGGTAGAATTCCAACATTGAATTGCATATTCTTGTTTGGGATGGTTGTTGCTTGTTGAATGTTGCATGTAAACATTTCATATGCACTTAGGTTGGGGAGTAGCCTCTGTAGGAGATACCCTATTGAGCGTGGCTCACCCTATATGAAAAAATATTTCAGGTGCGGGGTTCACGCCTGTGGAAGACTCTCAATAGGGGCCCAAATGTTGAAGAAAAGCCAAAATGTGGCTTTAAATGATGTTTTTGTAAAACTAGACTTATAATTTAATTTTTGGCATGTAATGCATGTAAAAGAGTTGTAATTTGAACTTGTATTAACTGTGTTTAATGCATAAATTCATGATGTGGGAGTATGAATTGATGTATATTGGACCTCGGATGGGTCATGTGATTGTATGATTGCACAAGTTGTGTTTTGGGTAGAGTTTCCCGTACAAATGAGACTGTGCCCGAATTTTGTTAAATTATGGATCCCGGTAAATGGGGCATAACGGCGTGATATTGAGTTACATGGTATCCACTGGTATTCCGCGGGTTGATGGGTGATCAACGGGTTGACAAAGGACTCCTGATTTTTGGGGCGTCATAGCCTAGTATCAGAGCTTAGGTATACGATTTACCTAGGGCTTGATGGGCATGGGTCTAGACCATTGCATTCATTGTGCATCTCATGTTATATACTTTAATATGGTACATGTTATGTGTTATATGTTATGTGAAGTATATGTATGGTGAAATGTATATGGAAAAGTGACACTAAGGTTAGAGAACATAACTTTGGGAGTTGGAAAAACAAATGAACGGGGTGGTTCAGGATGTAGATGTCTACTAATTGGTGGCACATGCTCTACTAGTGAGACAAGGAGATAAATCTCAAAGTTTGAACTTGATTCCTATCTTAGGATACTAAGTTAGTTCTCTATTACTGTTTGACTTGTGTGTAGATGGCAAATAGAGGAAGAGGACGTCGAGGCGGTGGGCGGAACAACAACCAACCACCACCAGCCTTTGACCAACAAACCTTTATAAAGGCTATGGGTACAATGGCTGCTAACCTAGTGCAGGCAAGCGCCAATATGAGCCAAGGGGCTCAAGCCATCCAAAAGAGTTTGAGTTCCATGGACCACCAACGTTCATGGAAAAAGCAGAAGACATCTAGCCCACAAGGATCACAGGGGCAGGGCCAAAGCTATCAGGGCCAAGCCAATGGTCAGTCTTCCCAAAGAGGGAAGGGCTTTAAGGGGACTTATCGAGGGGGTCAAAAGACATGTTTCTATTGTTGACAACCGGGTCATGTGAGGAAGAATTGTACCCTGAGGCAAAGCTCACAGAGTTCCGAGACGCCTCAATCTCAGTCGTCCGTGGGACTCACACAAGCACATGTTGTCCCTCCTTGTCCCATTATGGACAAGGGAAATCAATTCCAACTACGGGGTGCTGTCCAAGCCCCTAGTACTTCACGTGCGGAGACTCCGCAATCAGGCCGGATGAGCCAGGATGTGGGCCAAGGCCAGGAACAGGACTCTCAAGCGGCAACATCGGGGACCCAGGAGACGGTCTTTGACGTTGCACCATAGAGTGAGCCGATGGATCAGTCGGCGACCCACAATACATCTCTTACTTCCTTGTTTATGAGCATATGTGTTATTTGATTCAAGCATGTGACATACCGTCATTTCATGTTTGTGTGCATGATATAGATGTAGGAATCACAAACCTAGAGGAGTCCTTCTGGGTAAATTCAACCCTAGGAACTAGGCTACGTATTGATCAGATATGGAGGGGTGTGAGTTAGAGATCTCGGGAAATTCTACTCACCATGGACCTAAAGGTCATGGACATGTCGCAGTTTGATGTCATCCTTATGATGGACTGGTTGGCGACACACCGACTCATCATTGATTGTGATCAGAAGAAGGTCACGGTCTACACACTGGACCGTGTTTGTTTTGAGTTTCAGTGAGAAAAGCACGATGTTTTACCCCAAGTAGTGTATGATTCCCGTTGGTATGGGCAATTGATGGGTTGGCTAGCAAGTCTTACCCTAGAGGACGAGACGAGACAGAAGTAGGGTCTACCTCGGGTGGGTTGTGAGTATGAGGATGTTTTTCCGGACGAACTACCGGGATTACCTCCACATAGGGATGTAGACTTCACTATTGAGTTGCACCCCAGTACATCTCCTATTTCTATGACTCCGCATTGAATGACACCTGCAGAGTTGCAAGAACTCAAGGTCCAATTGCAAGAATTGTTGGACAAGGGCTTTATTAGACTGAGCACTTCACCTTGGGGCGCTCCGGTGCTATTTGCTAAGAAGAAGGACAAGACCCTTCGGTTGTGTATAGACTATTGGCAGTTGAATCGGATTACTATCAAGAATAGGTACCCTTTGCCAATGATTGATGATTTGTTTGATCAACTGAGAGGGGCGCGGGTCTACAATCAGTTGAGGGTTAGGGAGACGGATATCCCTAAGACAGCGTTTAGGATGCGGTATGGGCATTTTGAGTTTACCGTCATGCCTATTGGATTGACGAATGCCCCGGCGGCATTCATGGATCTTATGCATAGGGTGTTCCAACCCTACCTAGATCAGTTTGTCGTGGTCTTTGTTGACGACATTTTGATCTACTCCAAGTCTGAGGAGGAGCATGAGGGTCACTTAAGGGTTGTTCTCCAGACCTTGAGAGACCATCAGTTGTACGCCATGTTCAGTAAGTGTGAATTTTGGCTGACTGAGGTGAAATTCTTGGGCATGTGGTGTCGTCTTCGGGTTTATCCGTGGACCCGGAGAAGGTTGAGGCAGTCATGAGTTGGGGGAGGCCGAAGTCAGTCTTTGAGATACGCAGTTTCTTGGGATTGGCGGGGTATTACAGGAGGTTCATTGAGGACTTCTCTCGACTAGCTGCACCATGACTAGGTTGACCTGAAAGGAGGTCAAATTTTAGTGGGATAACTCATGTGAGAAGGCATTCCAAGAGTTGAAAAAGAGGCTTACTTCAGCTCCTATTCTGATAGTTCCGTAGAGGAGACAGAGCTACACAGTGTATTGTGATGCCTCCAAGGACAGACTTGGTTGTGTTTTGATGCAGTTCGGGAGGGTGGTGGCTTATGGTTCTCGACAATTAAAGAACCACGAGAAGAATTATCCTACGCATGATATGGAGTTAGCGGCCATTGTCTTTTCCTTGAAGGCTTGGTGCCACTAATTATATGGTGAGTAATTCGAGGTGGTTTCGGACCACAAAAGTCTGAAATACATCTTCACTCAGCGGAACCTCAACATGAGGCAAATGTGGTGGATGATGCACTCAGCCGGAAGTCACGGGGAGTCTTAGCTAGTGTGGCTTCCCGGGAATGGCTGATGCTCGAGACTGTAGGACAGTTCGGGCCACATCACAGGGGTCAGGCTCAGGACACTATACGTACCAGTTATCCGTTCTTATTCGAGGATGGAGGTACAAAATTGTAATCATAAGTATTCTATTACTTGTTGCATATGCAAGCGATTTAGTGTGCATGAGTGTGTGAATTTCGAGGACGAAATTCTTTTAAGGGGGGAAGAATATAAAACCCGAGAAAATTTAGACTTTTTATGAAAAAGGGTAAAACGGTAATTTGTCACTATAGTACGGGTTGAGAATCCTTATTTTTCTAGAGCTCGGATGACGAAACGGACCTCACATTGGATTCGTCTCGCGAAATCTAGTTACCTAGATAATTTTCGTCGAATTCCGATATAGTCGGATTTTCGCGTTTTACGAGGTGGTCGGGTCTCAGGTGATCCAAAAACGATTTTTTTTAATAAAATTTTAAATTTTGGAAAATAATTTAAATAAAGTTCATATAAAATATTTTGAACTTAAACCGGTACGAAATTTAATCGTTTCGGGGCGAAAACGGACCCGGAAAAAGGGGTAGTGTGTGGCGCGACGTGGGCCAAGCTTTAAAATTATAAATAAGGGCAAAAGATTTGATTTTTTGGACAGAAACTCTGCTGGTCTGCTGGTTCTCACGTTGGGGAGGAAAAAGGGAAAAAAAAAAAGCTTGGGCTCTCCACCTTCTTTCTACAATCTACAGAGATCGGGTGCTCGAATTCACTCGGGTCAAGAACAAAAGTTGTTCCTCTCATCGAGGGCTACGCGACCACACCAAATAGGACAAGTTTCGCCGAAGATTCAAAAACGAGATTTTGGGGGAAGCTTGGATTTTGAGCTTGGGTTGAATCCTTGAAGCTTCCTACGTTGATTTTACGCTTCAAGAGGTAGGGTTTTCATCCTAACTAGGTTTATTTCTAACCTATGATGAATATATGAAATGGGTGGGCAGTTTTGGGTATTTTTAACACTTGCCTATTGTAGTTGGTTTAATGGAAATGGGTAGACTCAATTCTAGTGTGAATTGGTAATTAGAAATTGCTAGTTTGTGATTTCTTGGAAGTTTATATAATTGGGTATACAGAAATCACCTAATCTGATTTTTTTTGAGTTATGTGATAAATTTGGGCATTTTATGTGATCACATGATTTGGTACCTTGAGGGTGTTTGATAAAATGCCTATGTGAAATAAAGTGTGTTAATTACATGAGATTATGTGATAACATGCTAGGATGATGTGGTAAAGTGAAATCTTATGCTTATGATATGAATTACAATTGGAAATTGTGTTGTAGGAATTGTTGATATGTATACATGCTTGTGATATATTGGCATTGATGGGTTATGAAAATTATATGCTTGGATATAATTACCCATGGAATGTGTTGAAATAGTTCACATGTCTTTCATAGCATATTGGACATTATATTGTTGTTGCAATGGTGCATCACATTCATGGGCATGAGGCATGAGTGCGGGTGTGTGTGCATGGTTGATCAAACACCATTCTTGGTAGTTGATAGGTGGACTCGGAATGGTTGGATCGCAGATCCGGCTGAGTTACATGGTTGCACGAAAAACTTGTGTCGGGTATAGCAAGCAGGGCTAGATTCTCCCTCGGGTGTAAGACCCGGCGACTAGGTTCATACACTCCCCTGTGGTGCAATTCCGGAAAAGTGTATCGGTGTGCGGAATCGGCGGTGCGACACCAAAACTCCTCTACCCAACAAAGACACATGGTTTTGTTTTATAAAATAGTCATTCGATGTGTAACATCCAACAAAGATACATGATTTTGTTTTATAATAAAGACATGATTGTTATTTCAAAAAGATCAATGGATGTATTTCATCAATGGTGGATTTATACACATTGACATTGCATTGTGTTGTGGGAGCCAGAGTGGGCTCGCGTTAAAGTGCATGAGTAAGTCTCGTCTCATTTCATGGTAGAATTCCAACATTGAATTGCATATTCTTGTTTGGGATGGTTGTTGTTTGTTGAATGTTGCATGTGAACATTTCATATGCACTTAGGTTGGGGAGTAGCCTCTGTAGGAGATATCTTTTTGAGCGTGGCTCACCCTATATGGGAAAATATTTCAGGTGCGGGGTCCAAATGTTGAAGAAAAGTCGAAACGTGGCTTTAAATGATGTTTTTGTAGAACTAGACTTGTAATTTAGTTTTTGGCATGTAATGCATGTAAAAGAATTGTAATTTAAACTTGTATTAACTATGTTTAATGCTTAAATTCATGATGTGAGAGTATGAATTGATGTATATTGGACCTCGGATGGGTCATGTGACCCACCACCACTACCCACCATCCACCACCGTCGCCCACCACCCCCACCCAACAACACCACTGCCAACCATCACCAACATCGTCGCCAAACATCACCGCCCACCATCATCGCCACCCCACCACCACCACCACCCACTGCCACCATAACCATACACCACCACCACCACCACCGTCGCCCACCACCCAACACTTGCTGCCACTATTACCCCGCCACCCACCGCCTCCATCACCACTCACCACCACCACCACTACCCACCAACACCTCTCACCACCATTATCCGTGCCACCCACTGCCACTGTCGCTGAAAACCATCATTACCCAAAACCTACCACCACCACCCAACGCTACCGTTGCCTACCACCACCACCCCCACTACACCATTCACACCCACGACCACCGTTGCCTAACACCACCACCAACCATTGCCGACCACTGCCACCCATAACCACTATCATCACTACTCCACTGATTGTTCTCAAGAGAAAAATCCTACCCATTGGGAGCCATTGTTATCCCAGTCACTGTTGGGCGAGCTCCAACTCAAACTTTGGTAATGGTCAATTTTCTTGTACTAGTTTGCCTTTTTGTTTTCAACTTAATCTTGGGGTGGCCATGCCTCAAGCAGTTGAAAGTTTTCCCCTCAAAGTATCATCTCTAGATGTGTTTCCCAACCAAGATGGGGATAGGAGAGGTTAGAGGTGATCAAGTAGCAGCTCAACAATGCTACATGGCTTCCATGAGGGAAAAATAGTAGCAAAAAACCTTAGAGATAGAGTCAATACATCACAATGGCGATGTCGAGTGTCCTAGCCAGTGGAGGAGTTAGAACCAGTTCAGATTGGAGGACAACCTGAGTAGACTACTTACATGAGAAAAATGATCGGGGGAACTCTAGGCCAACTGCTTGTGGAATTCTTATGGGCCAACGGTGATTTTTTTGCTTGGAAGTAGTCTGACGTACAAGGTATTGACCCTTTAGTTGTAGAGTACAAGTTGAATGTTAGTCTGACCTTTAAGCCAATCTGGTAGAAGCATAGGAATGTCCCTCCATAGTGAAATAAATCTATAAAGGATAAGGTGATGAAGCTCCTTCAGGTGAGCTCGATCAGAGACATATAGTATCCAAAATGGCTTGCCAATGTAGTTCTAATAAAGAAAACTAGTGGAAAGTGGTGCATGCGTGTTCATTTCTTAAATTTAAATAAAGCATATCCAAAAGACTGCTTTCCACTGCCCAGAATAAATGTTCTCATCAATGCTACTACAGGATATAGGATACTCACATTCTTTGGTTATAACCAAATCATGATGCACAAGCCAGATCAAGCAAAGACCTCCTTTATCATAGAGGAAGGGACTTTTTACCAAAGGTGGTTAACAAGATGATCAAATACCTCATTGAAAGCTCAATGGAAGTTTACGTAGATGACATGGTTGTGAAAAGCCTTCGCACCAACGAGCATATTAATCACCTCAAGGGTGCCTTCGATATATTGAGGAAGTATAAAATGATAGTCAATCCTACCAAATGTGCCTTTGGAGTTTCCTCAAGAAAATTTTTAGGCTTCATGGTAACCCAGAGAGGCATTGAAGCTAACCCTGAAAATATTAAGGTGCTTCTTAACATGAGGTCACCTAGGAACACTGAGGAAGTTCAGGTGCTCACGAGGAGAGTAGCATTGTTGGACTAGTTTATCTCCAAGGCTAGTTATAAGTACTTACCTTTCTTCAAAAGTTTAAGGAATGCATTCAAATGGAACCGAGAATGTGAGGAGGGCTTCAGTGCTCTAAAGGAGTATATTAGTAAACCTCAACTTTTGGTTAGGCCAGGGCACGAAAAGAAGTTATACCTGCACCTAGTTGTGTCTCAAGAGGCCACTAGTGTAGTTCTAGTCTCCTAAATTGGTAATATCCGATGACTAGTTTATTGCATAAGTTGGACACTAAGGGGAAAAGACTAGGTATCCTGCCATGGACAAAATAGTTCTAGCACTAGTGGTAGCCTCAAGGAAGTTAAGGCACTATTTTTAGTCACATATGATTATATTGCTCACTAACACCCCTATGACAAATCCTTCAGAAGCTAGAAGCTTTGAGCTGGCTAGCAAAGTGGTTCATCGAGCTAGACGAGTTCGACATCCAGTACGTAACATGAACCCTAATTAAGGGACAGGTAGTAGTAGAGCTTATTGCAGAATTTGCAACAAAAGAGACCTAGCTCTTGGAGTCAAATCGAGATCTTGAATAACCCCCTTGAAGGATATATGTCGATGGGTCTTCCAGCTCAACTGGAGGAGGAAAAGGATTAACGCTCATCTCACCAAATAAAAAAGATAGAGCATGCTTTAAGCTTCGGATTTAAGCCCTCGAATAATGAAGCTAAGTATGAAGTGTTTATTGCTGGTCTCTCATTTTATCTATTGATTTTGCAGTTGATTGTTCGATTGTCCTTTGACCCTGTAATTCCATATATTGTATAATTTTCCTATTGGGTCACCCAAACTCATCCCCATTACCCTTTCAGATGTAGGTTGAATTTGAATTAAAAGTCAATAGATGATCAAGGCAATTGAGGAATTAATGGAGACTTTAGATTATTGATCATTGGTGCAATTGCTCATTTTTTTGGGGGTGATTTGAACCATTGTAACTATTTTGAAAGATTGAGAGATTCTATTTGTTGTTTATTGATGATTTTAGTGTTATGTATGAATTAAAATTGTTGATAATTGAATTTGCTCATTAAATCTGAAGGCATTAGTTTCAGAGGGTGGTATTAGAACTTAAATATTAGATTTTACATGGGAGTTGTAGAGTAGAGGAGTTGGCTAGTCGAACTTGCTGACAGTTATGAAGTTTGGCTACAGAATAGATAAATAGCAAGTTTTGATCTGAGTGCATAATGGAAACGATATCGAACACAATAGTATTAGTAAATGTTGAAAAAAAAGGATAGGACTTTGAATACAACAAGTTTTGAAAGCAAAATGATAATACGAATGAATAATGTAATACCTTGTACAAAAGAAAGAAATAAATAAATAAGATAGGGCTCTCAGCCTTTGATTGAAAAAAGGGTTTTCGCACTTTACACCCTAAAAGATTTTAAATTTTTCACTTTGTACCCTCAAATATTAAATTTTTTATATTGTACTTTCAATGTATCAAAAGTGATGTAATGTGACACTTTTGTTAGTTTTTCGTTATTTTTTCTATCAAAAATCAACCCATTGACACTGACGGAAAAACTAACGGAAAGCTAACAGATGGGCTACATTGCAACACTTTTGATACATTGAAGATGCAATGTAAAAAATTTAATTTTTGAGAGTGCAAAGTAAACACTTAAAATCTTTCAAGGTACAAAGTACAATTCGCCCTTGAAAAAAATATATTTGACTGTGTATTAAGCTATAGAAATGGAAATTGAAGACTAGCGAAATAAATTAAGAAAATTGTGCTTTAAATAAAAATTAGTGGTGGTATACTAGCTATGTAATAAACAAAAAAATTTAAAGCAATTGCTCATATCCAAAGATACTATACAACACAAAAAAAATCATAATAAAAAAACAAAGAAATGTCATAGGATAACCATCCAAGATATACTTGCCTTAATTCCAAACTCAGCTTTGATCATGTACTTCAGGTAACTACACAAATTGGCCCAAAATACAACAATAAAGGTTCTAGTAGGAAACGAAATTAAATGATGTAGACTACAAATTACTATTAATGAAGAACTACAATAATTATCGATTTAGAGGACCAAATTTTTGGCATTGAGCAGAAAAATCTTCAAATCTATGAACAACATGATCTAAGTTTTACTGTCTTCAATTGAGAGTTATTTTCTGACAACATCTTCAGGTTTTGAAACATAGGCAAAAAGAAAAACTAAAATGGAAAGACAGACATTGTGCCAATTCCCAATGCTATTTCTTCACTTCATGCAAGATTCATGTACTAAAACTGGGAAATAAAACGGAAACACAATCATAATTACTAACCACAACATAGTATCCAAATCATCAGATGCTTTCAAAGTTGTATTCAATATATAACTGACAACAAATTAAAATGCATTTACTTGCAGCAATCTAAAGCTTACCCTCAATTGTGGGTTGTACATGTGTTTTTGCATTTGTGTTTGCAGTTCAAGACAATTGTTTGATCTATTTCCCAACTTGGTCATAAAGCTGTGGTTAAATAGCCAATATTAGTGAGAAATGAATCCAAATGAACTATGAAGCCTGTAACATAAAGGAAAAGTACCAATAAATTCAATAATCTACCACAATGTAATCCAAATGAGCACAATACTATATTTTTTGAAGAAATGAAATTTTTGATAGGTATTTAGCCCAAAACTATTCACACGGAGATGAAAATTTCTCTAAAAAACACAAAAGTTGTATATATATCTATAGATAGAATGTCGCCTCGTTCTCGCTTGCAACACTAATTTTGACAGAGCACAACTAAATACAAAACGAAAACACACCAATCTATAAAACTTCCAAAAAATACTTGTTGGAAGCATGCACTAACTTAAAGATTGAATGTGTTCTTCGTAGTCGTCTTCTCCAAAATGAATCATTTGAAAAGGAAAAAAAATAAGTTATCAAAGAACATTCATAGTTATGAAAGGTCTATAATCCTGGCAAGGTGCACTCTCTAAACAACACTCCTAAAAATGAGCTATCAAGAACATTTAGCCAAGAACACTAATGTTTCATTTGGAACGTTGGAAAAATAGAAGGATGAAAAGTTGGAAGGATGGAAAGTTTGAGGAATAGATAAAACGTCTTGTTTGGTAAGGAATGAAAATAGGAAGGATAGAAAATTGGATGGATAGAAAATTGGATGGATTAACTTTCCTTCTAACTCACTAAAATCAATCCCTCCAAAATTGGGTAGAAAAGGAAGAAAAATGATACTCATGTTATGTCAAAATATGTTATTTGTTTTTTTAACCTTCAACTAATTACTTATTTACAGTAAACACCTAAACCTAACATCCTATCATTTAAAACACCTAAACCTAAAATCCTATCAGTTAAACACGTAAAAACCCAAATCGTAGAGGAGTGAAAATCCAGAAATTGGTGGGATCAGTAGAGGAGTGAAAATCCGATGTTCATCTTTTTTGCCGATTTCTTCCTGTCAACGATCGCCATAGGTAAGCTTCGTAATCTTCCCCAATTTATCGCGTGATTCTCTATCTACACAAACATATCTCGCCATAGATTGAATTTTTCGAGTTCCTAAATCTGTGGCTACATGGTCGAGTGTCGATTCGATGATTGTCGAGTGTGATTTGCTTGAACGATCAAGTTAGGTAAGCTTTGTATTTGTGTGCTTGAATCAATTTTTTCACTGTTGAAATCATAAATTTATGGCTAAATCAAAAATCAATTATTTCAATTTTTTATTTACCATAGCCTGTGTAATCTACCAAAGCTCGTTTTTCAATTTATATGTAAAACATGGCAAATTTCGTGGACAAGCAAAACGGATTGTTGCAAGAGTTGAGAGTTTGGTATAAGAAGTAAACTCAAGTGAGAGGTGTATTAGTTCAATTTCTGCTGTATTTAGGTATTTGAGTTCAGAATTTTTTTATTTTTTTCACAATGGGGTTGAATTTCTTCCATATTCTGCTATATTTAGGTATTTGGGTTCATAATTGTTTTTTTTTTTTTTACAATGGGGTTGAATTTCTTCCATGTTTTGTTATTATTTAAATTGAAAAAAAAATAATTAAAATGAATACCCTAATTTATTTTACCTTTCCTGTATGTAGTGTTTTTCCTCTTGCTCTTATTTTGTTTTGTAAAAGTGCATATTTTACATTTTGTTTTACTCATGAAATTTTTTTTTTTTTTTTAAATATGAAAATATTGTTATATTTTTGGAAATGTTGGTCATATTTACTTTTGTGTTTATCTGTATATTGAATTGGATAGTTGTGCGGATACCAATGAGTATTTGGTCCAATGGTGCTCCTTACCTTGTGAAGACTTTGTCTTCTTAAGGTCAAGGGTTCAAGTCTCATTCTCTCTCTCCTCCCCCTCCAAAAAAAAAGTTGTACGGATGTGCACTTTTAAATTCATGTGATGGAAGTGTATATATGCACATGGTATGTAACATTGGTTACCAATGGTCCATAATAATTATAAAAAAAAAAAAATTTGTAGCGGCATCGTTGCCGTCATAAATATATTTCATTTAACGTAGAAAAAATTTCATATTTTTTGCGACAGTATATTAACCGCCACAACAAAATCTTCTATTTTTTATGACAGTCAAATGTGGTATTTGGGACAGCACTTTTGCCACCGTGATAAAAGCAAAAGTGTCGGATTTTTTGTGACAACTTATTTACGACAGAGTCTTGCTGTCGTAAATACTATTTGAGACAGACCGTTACTGTCGTAAAAATCTTTTGAGACCACACTTATTATGGTGAGGCAATGCCGCCACAATACCGCCACAATACCGCCACAACAAGTATTTGTGACGGCAAATAAACATTTTATGACAGTATTTTACCGCCATAAAAACCATTTTATCTTGTAGTGACAAATTTTAGCATTTTATAGATAGTCTATACAAGTTGATATTTTTTTTTTGGGGTCATTTTTTTGGAAACATTATGTCTAGATCTTTTAAAAGAACAAATAAAATTAAATCAAAAATTAATTAAAAATGAAAATTAATCTGAAGTAGAGCTTAGTACACCTAATAATTAAACTTTTGTTAAATTACGAACAAACCAAGAGTAGAGAAAATAATTGAATTTCTGTTCAATATTGACGATTTTTTTGTTTAGCATACCATTATGTCTTCAAGCACTAGTATTTCTTCTAATGGCATACTTTTGAAATCCATGTCAGTTGGCTTTTGAGTAAATAATTTTAGGTGCTACTGCCAATTCTAATTAGGCATGTAGTTTCAAGCATATAAATTTTTTTGGTTTTCACTTTAAATTTATGGGAGGTTGATTATTAAAGTTGGATTTTCTCTATTTCTTCATTGAAATTTGTGTTCACGAGAATTTTAATATCTGTAATATTTTGTTGAGAATATATGCAAAGTGCGAGTGTCTTATGGATGTAGTTTAGACTTTCAATTTATCAAAGGAGAAACTTTTAAAATATATGCATCCTTAAGACACCAAGAATGATTTGGTTATAACTAGAGAATGCAACCAAGAATATGAGTATCTTATATCCTACAGTAGTGTTGACGAGAACATCTATTTTGGGTAGTGGAAAGTAGTCTTTTGGACATGCTTTATTTAAATTTGAGAAATCCACACCTATGCGCCACTTTTCACTGGTTTTCTTTACCAGAACTACATTGGCAAGCCATTCTGGATACTATACGTCTCTGATCGAGCTCGCTTGAAGGAGCTTCAGCACCTTATCCTTTATAGCTTTATTTTGCTCTGGAGTGAAGTTCCTGCACTTCTACCGGATTGGCTTGAAGGTCAGACTAACATTTAACTTGTATTCTACAACTAAAGGGTCAATACCATGCACGTCAGACTGCTTCCAAAAACAAATATCACTATTGGCCCATAAGAACTCCATAAGCAATTGGCCTAGAGTTCCCCCGATCATTTTTTTCCATGTAAATAGTCCGCTCAGGTTGTCCTCCAATCTGAACTGGTTCTAGCTCCTCCACTGGCTGGGGACACTCGACATCGCCATTGTGATATATTGACTCTACCTGCCAGGTCTCTTGCCACTGTTTTTCCCTTATTGAAGCCACGTAGCATTCCTGAGATGCCACTTGATCACCTCTAACCTCTCCTATCCCCGTCTTGGTTGGGAAACACATTTGGGTTTGGGTTGGAGCTCGCTCGATAGTGACTGGGAAAACAATGGCTCCCAATGGATAGGATTTTTGTCCTGAGAATCCAATCAACGGAGGAGTGACTTGTACCAACTTCTACTTGCCGATATCCAATTCGTCAAAGGCATGAGTGAATATAATGTCTGTTGATCTCCCATTATGTATGAGGACTCTTTGTACTAAATAATTGGCGATGGTTAGTGTTACTACCAACGGGTCGTCATGGGGGTGCAGGATTTTCTTGATGTCATCATCAAAGAAGGTGATGAGCTGGCTTGTGCGCAACATCTTCTCTGGGTTTACCAAGATGATCTCCTGCTAGGCTTTTTCTTTCCAAACATGTGCCCTTCTGGCTGAGCTACATTCCCCACCTCTAGAAAACCCTCTAGAGATAACTCTCACTTCTTCTATAAGCTATTGGTGTTGCGCCTCATTTTTATTTGGTTGTGCACCCGTCCTTTCCTGGCACTTGGGTTTGATGAACCATTCGAGGTGCGTCTTCTAAATGAGGTCCTCTATTTGAACTTGAAGAACTATGCAGTCTTCGACATTGTGTCCATGGTCACGATGGAACCTACAATACTTTTCACTGGACCTCCGATTTGGATTGATTCGTAACTTCGATGGACACTTTAGGGCTCGTTCGTCCTGGCACTGGAAAAGAACTTGCTCAGTTGGGGTATTGAGTGGGGTGTACTTACGAGCCAGATGACCCTAGGTACGAGGCCCCAGGCGATCCCTAGTGCTGACTCGTTCAGTGCTGTTCTTCTTTGGGCTAGTTGCCCAGTCTTTCTTATGCGGCTGCTGATGCATTCTCCTATCCTCTTGTCTGTCCTCTTGGTTCCAGTAGGCGAGGATAGTGTCTTCAGCATTTAGATGGCTTTGTGCTCTTGAGAGTTGTTCAGTCATACTTGATGGTGAATCTTTGGACAAGATGAGGAGGAATTAGGAGGGCTGGAGTGCTCCCATAAATATAGTGAGTGCCACTTTATCATCTACACCATCGATTTGGAGGGATTCAATTGTGAATCTATTGATGTAGGCTCTGAGTGGTTCGTTCCTTCCTTGTTTCACATTAAGAAGATAGGTGGGAGGCTTTCTATGCATCCTTCCACCTATGAAATGGGAGATAAACAAAGTGCTCAATTCTTCAAAAGAACTTATTAAGCCCAGCTTCAGCTTATTGAACCAATGCTTAGCAGTCCCTTTGAGAGTGGTTGCAAAGGCCTTACACATTATCTAGTCTAGGATATTATGGAGGGGCTTTCTCAAGTAGGTCTGTCAAAGTCCGATGCAACACGATTAAGCGACACGAATTAAGCGAGTTTGGGTGAGACCTTAACGGATTCGAATGGTAAATGAGTTGACCCGTTAGACACGTTTAATAAACGGGCCATGTTCGGGTGAGTCCTATCAACCCGTTTATCACCAGTTTAAATAAAATTAATATAATAATAAATTAATAATTATTTTAAAAAAATTAGCCAGAATTATTTTTTAAGTGACAACCACAAAAAATATATGTAAATTGTTTTTAGTAACAGCCACAGAAATATATAATTTTTTTTTTAACTAAACGGGTTAAACGAGTCGTATCATGTTACCTGTTTATTAAATGGTTTATATTCGTGTTAAGGTTTTTCACATGTTTATTAAACGTGTCATGTATGGGTTTACATATTTTTCACCCGTCACCCGTTTAACCCAACACGTAATTGTTTAACCCAACACATTTGACACCCCTACTCTCAAGCCATCGAAACTTTCGATCACTAGCATTTTCAATTTGAAAGGGATATGGTAGTTGGACACATCGGGAGTGAAAGGGGACTCGGAGCATAGCACCAACGTCTCAACTACCTCTGGGACACGTGCTCTCACTGTGTTTATATTTCACCGTGTATAACATTACCCAATTTGTAATTGATCTCCTACAACTTTTGTTCTCATTGGTCGTTGACCTGTGGGTTAGCCACTTCGTTCTAGCTTTTGCCCCTTAACTCCTTGATTCTCGTCATGTTGTGGTTGAACATTAGGCAAACTCTTTTCTGAAAGTCACATTATCTGCCGGTTCTGATGAACCAGATCTTCCATATTCTTTTTCAATTTGTTTACTCTCAAAATTTCCTTTTGCGGTGGTGTAGATAAAAGAGAAAAGAAGAAGGGCAGGGACCAACGTTGGAGACAAATAGATTTGCCGGAGTTGCTGAGTCGCCAAAGTTTCACCAAATTTGGTACTGGAGAAAGGGGGAGGATAGAAATGGGTGAGAAAGAAGAGGGAGAAGAGAAAGGACCGGAAAAAGAGGGGAAATCACCAAGTAGAAAAATTGAGAATCCATTAAAAAAGTTGAACCACGCATGGAAACTTCAACCTAAAAAATCAAAATCCTTTAAAAAGGTTGAACCATGTATGAATACGAACCTTGATTATAGAAATCGATGTTGCTACCAACACTAGTTGCGAAGGAACTATATTGCCAACCGCATTTGGATAAACTACATTGAAAGGGAAGAAACAATCTCAACCAATTACATTAAAGCAAAAGTACACTATGAAGATAATCTACACTATCTACATTGAAGCAAGAATTAAAATAATCTCCAAGGGAAATCTTCTCGGTCAATTACCAAATTTTCGTAAACTACATTTAATAGATATGTTTTTTGACATTGTACACTACATCAAGTTAAACCCATCATTCTAATTCTCATAATAAATCGATTCAAAGCTAAAATTAACCTAAAAGTGTTTGACATTGTAAAGTACATCAAGTTAAACTCACATTCTAATTCCCATAATAAATTGATTCAAAACTAAAATTAACGCAACTTAGATCTAGAGAACGTTGAACAAAACAACTTCTCAAGCTCAAAAGAAAAATTCAGCAAAGAAATTGCAGTGTACTCGACGAATTCGTGTCGAATTGCTTAAAATTTGGCCAAATTCTACACTGAAAACAACATACTAAGGAAATAATTACCTTTTGAACCTAAAATTCTAATTTTCTTGGACCAAAGACGACAAATAGCCCCACTGAACTAATAAATAAATTGCATCTATGTACTTGATTTTCCCTGAAAAAAACTCGAACCCTTTTTTATTGTTACCCAATTTTCTTAGTAACTCAAACAAATTAAGAGGAACAAAAACTAATCAAAACAACTAACAATCATTCAACTCGCACATTGGAATTCAAGATAAATCGATTAAGATGAAACTCAAGATAAATCAACAATGCCAATTTGAAAGCATCCGATTTAATTGATCAAAATATAATCAATTAGAATTTACGTCAAATCGAACCTAATTAGAAACTTCACATAAATTAAAATCTAAACTAATCACAAAATTAACCTAAACAAATAAAATCACAAAAACCCATGAACAAAAGGGGAGGTAAAGTAATTACAAAATTTGCATCAAATCCAAAGCTAAAGTAATTACAAATTTCGCATTAAACTGAACCAAATCGAAACAAATTCAAATTGAACCTACTCAAACCAAGTTTAGTGTTTGGTTTAAAGGTAAGGGTGAGGTGCATTATGCGTCAGTGTTTTGTGTGTGTGTGTATGTGTTGGTGGGTTGGTTTCGCAGACGAGGTGGGGGTGGGAGTTCTGCAGAATAGGTTAGTGGGGGTTCACTGCGCCATTACCTGCCGCCACAAGAACCATCCATCGACCACCAACCACCGCCCAACACCACTACCCACAACTGCCACAACCACACACCACCATCGCCACCATCACCACCACTGTCATCCACCACCACCACCCACCATCACCCGCCACCGCCCATCACCACTACCACCACCACCCTACCGCCGACAACCATTATCACCTAAATTTAACCCACCACTACTCACAACCGCCACCACCGCACACCATTGTCTCCCACTACCCACCAACACTTGCCGCCAGCATTATCTGCCACCACCCACCGCAGTAATCGTCACCAACCATCATTACCCAAAATCCACCGCTGTCACCCACCACTTTCCCACCACCACCCATACTCACCACCGTCACCCACTACCACCCATCGCCGCTCACCACCCAACACCAGCGCCGCCCAACACTATCACCATCGTCGCTCAATACCATCGCCCATCGCCCATCGTCATCGACCACCACCACCCACCACCACTACACACCACCATTGCCCACCACCACCACCCACCATCCAAAACCACCATCGCCAACCACCACCACCATCACCGCCCAACATAATTGCCCACCACCATCGTCACCCCACCCCTCCGCCACCAACACCAACCAACACCAACACCACCATCCATCGCCACCATAACCATACACCATCGCCACCCACCAGCACCACCACCCACCCAACACTTGCTGCCACTATTACCAGCTGCCACAATCACCACCCACCATCGCTGCCAAAAACCACCACAATTTCCCACCAACACCTGCCGCCACCATTATTCGCGCCATCCACCGCCACAATCCACCACCATTATTCATGCCATCCACCACCACCCACCACCACTATCGCCGACCACCATCATTACCCAAAACCTACCACCACACCCATCGCCGCCCACCATCACCCAACACCACTGCCCAACATCACCACCGACCACTATCGACCACTGACCATTGCCCCCTACAATCGCTACCATCACCACCACCATTACCCACAACTCATCACTACCAACCACAACCACACACTCTCAAGATAGTTAACTAAAGACAGTGAACTTAAATAATGAACTCAAGCCAATAAACTAAAAATAGTGAACAAAAATAATCTCTCCCTCTCTTTTATGTGAATATGTCTTTCGTTATATATAAAAATTATATTATTTATGATCAATCATAATTTTTGAAACTATAACATTAATTTTTTTAAATTGTAATTTTTTTTGGTCAATCATATGAGTATTAATTATAATTTAAGCACTTGAAAAATTATAACTTCAGTTTTAGTACAACCTATGATTTTAGTCAAAAACAAAAATATAGGTTTTTTTTCAAACAAAAAGGACGTTGAAACTCTTGTTAACTCAAAAATAGTGAACTAAACATAGTTAACAATCACCACCACCACCACCCACCATCTCTGCCCACCACCACCCAATATTGTAAAAAACTAATGAACTCAAAAATATTAAAAAAAAAAACATAAGCAATGAACTTTAATAGAATAAAACTCCTAGTTGACAAATTTTTTACAAACACTAAACTTTAATAAAATGAAACCCTAGCTCACTATTCAAAATTTTTACAAACAGTGAACGACTTAAATATTGAAAATTTGAATTGAGAAATATATATAAAAAATATTGAATAAAATATAAACAGTGAACTATAAAAATAGTGAACTTTAATAGAATGAAACTCCTAGTTCATTGTCCAAAATTTTCACAAATAGTTAACTTTAATATAATGAAACTCTTAGTTCATTGTCCAAAATTTTCACAAACTGTGAACTATAATCAACAACAAAATAAAAATTACATCTTTGACCTTAAATTTCACTACCAAGAATCAAGGAATCCACCTTGACATTGAAGCAACCAAATTCAATAATTGAATAAAATATTTTATAAAATAAAGTGATTGAAAGCAAACAAAACCAAGAATGAAGATTAACCCAAAAAACAACCACCAGGAATTGTACAAACTAAAATCTGCGTACTATATTATACATTACATCCACAATCTCCCCATTTTACATTATAAGCTTCAACCTCTAATGATTTCAAACCCAATCACAAAGTGGGCATTAAATTATTATGGATGGGAAGTTGGTATTTTAAGGACCTTCCGAAATGAATCCTAAAGCACTGGACAGATCATAAGGAGATATGTTATTCCAAAGATGAGTTTCAAAGAGGTGCCTGTATGTTTTTCTGGTCGAAGATCATTTTCGGCTGCCTTCCAAGTTCTTCGATTCTCAACTGTATGTTCTGCTGAATCTGGCCCAAAAATGCACCATATGTTAGTGTCTGAAGTCTCAAATTTAAGGTTGTTTTGTCCACTTGGGTGGGGTGGGAAACTCTTAATTGTTGACAGAATGAAGGTCCCTTGAAAATGGTTAGTTCATCAGTGAATAGTGTATACAAACACACATTTTTGGGTAAATAATTTTTTGAGGAACTTTATATCGATGAAAAATATATAAGATAAAGAAACAAACTTGTTTGGAATTGAGTTCTGAAAGGTGGACAACTAGAGAATCGAATATTTTAAGAGGATTGTAACCGTTTATTGGATAGCTCAAAGTAGATTTTCTATAATTTAAAGATCGAAAAGGCATGTGTTGATTAAGAAACATACACATTAGTTCCTTTCTTCTTCCTTGAATAATAAGATGCAAAACTGGTTGGAATTGCTACTGTTAATACTTCTTGAACAGCAAGAGAGAGAGAGCATCGTTACTGTGTAGAACTTGAAAATATTCTCGCCATCGAAGCCCGTGGCGAAGTGGTGGTGGTCACCTTGTACGCCGATGAATTCGGATCAGACACCAACCGACCATATATTTGCAGATGAGAAGGTTTAGCCGGAGATGGAGATGCCACCAGAACAGAGACTTTGAAATTCTCCGGCGATTGAGGGTTCAAGAATTGAACTGAGGTAGAGGAAGAGCCGGCAATTTAAGTGTTTGGGGTTTTAATATTCCTATTTATATGGGGCATAATGACTTAAGAGTACGCTGGTCATATAAAATAAAAAATAAAAAAATTAGTTTAGACCTTTCGTCTTAAAAATTCATTTGATTTGGACCTCGCGCCTTAAAAAGTACATGTCTGGACTTATTTGACTAATTAGGTACGGAATTTGTAATTTTCAACAATTCTCACCTTATTATATAGATTGGTGTTGGAATATTTTCAAACTTCCTTTCTTAATCATCGATTTTTTAGGCCACATGTTTCTAATGTGTACCTATAAGTTAGGCGATTTTCTTTTTGGCTGCCAAGTACCGCCTCTAATTTTTCAGGATGGCCTAGCCATTTGTCCATTCGGTCTTATCATTCAATCGCCTAAGCTTCATCCCATCAACCAGCTCTGGTTTCTAGGGATAGCCTAGCTATCTGCTTTTGTTCAAATAAGGCTTGATCTTCATAGGATGTAGTAGAACTTTATTCAAATTTTAGTCTCGTAAGACCATTTTCTAAGCATGCTTCATCAGTCTTTGCTCAGCAAGTACTTCCTTGCTAAGGAATGCTTTCGACCGAGTAGACCATGTTCTGCTGAGTATATTTATGCAAGGGCTTTTATCTAGTTTGCTTAGCTGTGTCAAGGTGTCTGTTTCGCCTAGCATTGAACTTGCTTGACTCCTCTCGCTAAAATTATAATCTCATATATCTTTGAGAGCATACTTCATAATGCTCTGTTCAACACACACTTCTCCACTCGGGAATGCTTTCCACCGAACAAACCACATTCAATTGATTTCTTTTCTGGTTGGACTTCTATTCAATTTGCTCGGTTGAAGCCAATGTCTGCTTAGGTAAGCTATAGTCTTGTTCGGTTGAGCCTTTATTTGATCGGAATTGCCTTTATCTGTTTGGTCATAGTAGAGTCACGCCAAATAACTCTTTCAGCACGTGCCAACTACCATATGTCCAAGTCCAATTGTCAAATGATGATTAGAAACTCTAAACCCCTTCACTTGCCCCAGAGAATGTATTCCACATGGCATCCTAGGAGACGTTCTCTATTTGCAATCATTTCCCTCATGAATTGCCTTGTATATTTCCTTTTGGAAAGGCACTTTATGTCCATTCACTATAGAAAATGGTCATTTTCATTAAATAATATATCTTTCATTACTTTAGGAGCCATTTCTTGGTGTCCTTTTCCCTTTTCCCCTGGCAAAGAGGTGTTACCTCAATAAAGGGCTCCGACATTTTGCCCCCATCCCCTAGGAAAGAGGACCTGCCTAAATGAAGGGCTCGAGCCTTCATCCATAGAAAACTTTTTCCCCATCCCCTATCAAAAGAAGACCTACCTTAATGAAGGGATCGGGCCTTCACACTTTAAAAATATTTTGCCCCCATGCCCTCACAAAGAGTACTTGCCTCAATCAAGGGCTTGAGCCTTCATTTGAAGAAACAATTTTAATCATGGTCCCCCTTCCACGAGGAAAGAGGCTCGGCCTCGATGAAAGGCTAGACCCTTTCATACTTAAAAAAAAAAAAAAAGTTTTATCATGGCCCCCTTCCCCTTGCAATGGGATCAGCCTCAACAAAAAGCTATGCTCGAAAAAATTTAAATCATGATCCCTTCCCATAGCAAAGAAGTTCAACTTCGATGAAGGGCTAGGGCCTTTCATACTTAAACAATTTTTTATAATGGCCCCCTTCCCTTGGAAAAGAAGCTTGGCCTCAGTGAAGTGCTATGGCCTTTCAAACTTAGAAGAATTTAAATTTTGGCCCTCTTCCCTTAGCAAAGAGGCTTAGCCTCGATAAAGGGCTCAGGCTTTCAGACATAGAAAAATTTCATTCATGGTCCTCTTCCCCCAGGAAAGAGGCTTAGCCTAGATAAAGGCCTAGGTTCTTCCATTCTTCAAAAAAATTTAATTATGGCCCTCTTCCCTTAGCAAAGAGACTCAGTCTCGATGAAGAGTTAGGATATTTCATACTTAGAAAAAGTTATATCATGGTCCTCTTCCCGTAGCAAAGAGGTTATGGCTCAGTGAAGTGCTAGGGCCTTCTTATAAAAACAATTGATCTTGGCCCATTGCCCTTCGTAAGGAGGATCTATCTTCATAATGGGATCGGGCCGTCACACTTAGAAAAAAATTGATGATGTCCCTTTTCCCCTAGCAAAAGAAGGCTCTGCTGCAATGAAGGGCTCGGATCTTCGCACTTAGAAAATAATGATCATGGCCTCTTTCCCCTAGCAAAGAGGTTCTACCTCAATGAAGGGTTACCAGTGAGCAAAGAAATATTTCAAATATGGCCCCTTCCCCTAGCAAAGAGACTCGGTCTTAGTGAAGGGTTAAAGCCTTTTAGGCTTAGAATATTTCAATCATGAATGCCTCAGTGAAGGGAAAAGGACCTTTCATTTTAGAAAAATTTCAATAATGGCCTCCTTCCCCTAGCAAAGTGGTTTGCCCTCAATGAAGGGTTAGAACCTTTAATGCTTAGAATTTTTTTTTATATTGGGTTAGAGCCTTCTTAGAAAAAGTTCAATCATTGCCCTCTTCCCCCAGTAAAGAGACGCATTCTCGATGAAGGGCTAGGGCCTTTCATTTTGAGACCCGTACTTGCATAATTAGGAATTTTATATAATATCGAGAATTTATAAAGGGTTGGGTGTAGAAGACATGGGTGGTGGTAGGTGTTTAGACAAGCTTCATAATCTCGGTTGAGGGAAGAACCGGTACAACACATGGTTGTACTAGTATAAGGGTATTCTGGATTGGGTGGAAACGGTACCATTAGAGCCAGTACAACAAGGCAAAAATCCTGTTGTGCCAAAACTTATTAATCTCTCATCCGATCAATCTTTAAACACTCCAAAGCATCCCATTGGGTTATAGAACAACCCTAAATGTCCTAGCTTACGCAAGTGATAAGCGTAAACAAGCAAGAGGAGTAAAAGGATTAATGTGGTGTCAAAAAACATGGGAAAATATTTGTTAGAAGCATTTGACATATTATGGTTACATGAGATATAATGAAATTTGTTTGTGACCATCATATATTAGGAGCTGAGGCATCCACATCATCAACAACTCCACTCAAGACCCCGACAGGAGACTACACTTGAGGTAGAAGCCAAACCTAGGTGAGTGCACTATTTCACATATCTAGTTTGTCTAGTATGCTTACTTGTTATCAAATTATTACTGTGTGAAGAGGTGTTGGAGTAAAGGAGGAGATACTGTCTATGTGACGAACAATTAATGTATGTGGGATGGATTATGCCTATGTGGCAGTTATTGTCTGTGTGATGAATCATGCTTGTGTGACGAATATGGTCTGTGTGACGAATTATGCTCGTGTAGCGATTAATTTCTGCGTGACGAGGTAATTCCTATGAAGCTAATACTATTGAATGGTGAATTACGCCTGTATTGCAGATAATATTTGTGTGATGGGATGAGTCTTGTAGCAAAGATGGCTTTGTTGATGATGATAACCTATACATGTTATGTTGGTGGCTTAGGTGTGGTGTTTATTTGGTGGTTTCACTTTTTACAGAGTTAATTTGATATTTAAATAGAAGAATGGTATTCCTTTGTTTTAAATGTTCATATTTTTTCTTTGAGCATTACATGCTCACTCTTTGTGGTGTAATGTTTCAGGAATCCAATGCCATGAGTGGAGTCCACTTTTGAGTCTAGCAGTTTATGGGGGATGTCACCTTGGAGTCTTTTGTGTTTCCCTTTTGGCTGTAGTACTTTAATCTTAGCAGTTGTAATTGAATTTGGTGGTTTGTAAATATGTGTGACTTTGCAGAGAGTGCTACCCACTTAAGTTTGTTCCTAAACTTAAATCCTCTTTTGACTATCACCATGATTGTAAGGACGTGGGTTTCTATGCATATGTCCAAGTTACAGGGTTTCGTTTTAAATATTCGAGATTCCATCTTTATTAATAAATAAAAGTACACCCCGAGCTGGGGCATTACATTCATACTTGGCCCTTTCCCCTAGCAAATAGGATATCCCTTAATGCATGCTAGAGCCTTCTTAGAAAAAATTGATATTGGTCCCTTTCCCTTAGCAAGGAAGCTATGCCTTCATGAAGGGCTCGAGTTTCACACTTAGAAAAAATGTGATCTTGGCCCCTGTCTCCTAGCAACGAGGCTTTGCCTCCATGAAGGGCTTAGATCTTCGCACTTAGAAAAAAATTTGATCATGGCCCTTTCTCCCTACCAAAGGGGTTTTGCCTCAATGAAGGGCTAGGGCCTTTCATACTTGAAAAGATTTCAAATATAGCCCTTTCCCCTAGAAAACAGACTCAACCTCAGAGAAGGACTATGGCCTTTCATGCTTAGAAAAAAATTGAATCATGACCCCCTTTCCCTAGCAAAAAGGATTAGCCTCAGTAAAGGGATATGGTTTATCTTGCTTAGAAAATTTTCAACCAAGTTCTCCTTCCCCTTAGGTGGCCTTAATGAAGGGATATGGCCTTTCATGCTTAGAAAAATTTAAATGATGGCCCCTTCACCTAGCAAAGAGACTCGGTCTCAATCAAAGCCTAGGGTCTTCTTTCTAAAAAAAAGAATAGTATTGGCCCCCAGTAAAGAGGCTCAGCTTGAATGAAGGGTTGTGGCCTTTTAAACATAGAAAAATTTAAATCATGGCCCCATTTCCCTAGCAAAGAGGCTCGACCTCAATGAAGGCCTAGGGCCTTCTTTCGCAGAAAAAGTTTAATCATGGCCCCCATCCCCTAGTAAAGAGGCTCACCTTGAATGAAGGGTAGGGCCATTTAAACATAAACAGATTTAGGGGTCATTTGATAACGTTTTTGTTTTTGCGTCTTCAAAAAAATAAAAACAGAGACAATTTTTGTCTATGTTTTGTGGTAAACACTGAAACAGGAAACATGTTTGGGAGTTATTTCTGTTTATCAAATTATGAGAATAAAAACAAAAAACAAGTTTGGTAACTACTTCAAGTTATATTATAATTATTAATTTTATAATATTTCCTACTATAAAATACAAATCAAAACTCATAATTCATTAACCATAGCAAATAACTTAGACAAATATTCTAAGACACCACACTTTACATACATCATAGCTATAGATACATTTTTTTTTTTAAAGAAAGAGGAATTTTATTGAATGAATCAATCCTGGAGTTCACTCAAAAGCCAAGAAAATTACTTCAGTGTTCTTTCGAATACAGCAACTTCACAGCACCAGATCAGCTGGATTCCAGACCCATTACTCAACCCTTATCATCACACACCAAGACCCTTTTGACCCTCAGAACAGGCAACTCCATAAGGTCCTGCAACAAAGTCATTTAACCTCACTGGGCATGCACACAGGACCAGAAAAATCAAAGCAGTTCACTTGTGGAACAACCATTGCAACCGTAACAATTCCTGCTCCATCCAAACAATCAAAGTAGTTCACTTGTGGTTAATTGCAACTTCAATTTGGGGGGTATGGATTGTAGTGTTGGAATGATACCCAATTAGTTGTTTCGAGTTGGTGGCACTGTGGTTTTTCTGGAATGATACCCAATTGGTTTTGCTGTCAAACATTTCATCGGATAGGTGGAGAGCAAGTTGACATTCATGAAAACACCCAACTCATACATATACACAAACTCAACTCATACACATACACAAACCCAACTCATAATCACACACGCAAACTCAACTTATACTTTATTTCCAAGGAATCCCATAATTCCTCGTCCCACACGTGAAACCTTCAAATTGCTAATATACCGATTGAAATCCGAGCGAACCCATACTGATAGAAAGATGCCCACCATTTGCTTGCTCGCTGCCAAGCAAAATTGATGTTGTTGCTTTGGACTAGCGAGCTTCATTGACCTGCAGGGTGGACTGGGTGATAATCACACACGCAAACTCACACAGAACACACACATATACACAGATCTAACAAATCTAACTCAGATCTAACAAATCTAACTACAAATCTAACAAATCTAACTCAGGCAAGAGAGTGGCAGAGACAGACCTTTGGGCCTTCGTTGCACAGGCAGGAGAGAGACCTTCAGTCTTCGTTACAGAGAGAGAGGCAAGAGGGAGGTCTGACGAGTCTTGTTGCACAGACAAAGAAACGAGAGAGAGAGAGAGAGAGGCGATGGAGAATGAAGTGAGAGTCTCGTTGCACAGAAGAGGAGAGAGAATGAAATGGGTTTTATATTTCAACAAAAAAAAAGATATGTTTTGCTGCTAAGAAGAGTCAAAGCTTGGATCTCATTAATTTCCCCCAGCCCTCGCGCGTGTTGTCTCTGTTTCCTTTGTTTTTCGGAACATCTTTTTTTTGTTCCCATTTTTTTGTCTTTGTTTTCAAACAACTAATATAAAACAAAAATAAAAACAGTACCCAAACATATTTTTGTTTTCATTTTTGCCAAAAATTAAAAACAAAAACACAAAACACAAGACAAAAACAGTAAACAAACACCCCCTTAAATCATGGCCACTTTTCTCCAACAAAGAGTTTCGGCCTCAATGAAGGGCTAGGGCATTTCACACTTAGAAAAAATTAAATCATGGCCCCCTTCCCAAAGCAAAGAGGCTCAACCTTAGTGATGGACTAGGTCCTTTCATGATTAAAAAAATTTCAATCGTTTCCCCCATCAAAGATGATTGGCCTCAATGAAGGGTTGGGGTCTTTCACATTTGAATTTTTTTTAATAAGGCCTCCTTCCCCTAGCAAATATGCTCAGCCTCAATGATGGGCTAGGGTCTTCAGTAATTTGAAGATTTTTTTTGATCATGGCCCCTATCCCCTAGCAAAGATTACCTGCCTCAATGAAGGGTTTGGGCCTTTATACTCGGTCACTTGTTGTTACCATTGCATTCATATTGGGGGTGACGTGAATTCTATAAGCTCGATTTTTCAGAGAGAAGAAAAAAAATGCAGCACCTTCCTGCAAAATGAATAACTTGCCAAGGACTAGGTGTTGACTAGCCAGCGGCACTCCAATTCTTAAGTTAGTAAGATTTATGAGAATAAGCAAGAAAATTTATAGGGATAGCAGTGCATATCTTAAATAGAGAGGTGTTCTACCAGTAGAAGAGCAAGACAACCAATAGGAGGAAAATAGGTCATTTCTGCTTCCTCTCGATAGGTTCCTGTAATTCAGAAATAAAAAATCCTAAGGAAGGTGAATCAGTGGAATATTTCAAGGTCCATGATTGGTGAATATACAGGAGGATTTTTGGCATAAGACCTCCTATAAATACCCAAGTCTAGCCAAGAGATAAGCATCAATCGTTAGAGAGCTCCATATTTAAGTCACCGCAGAGGCTATTTGAGGCACTTATAAGGATTTTATATTGCTACAATGGCATCAATTACCAAATGTGGACCAATTTCCTTATAGATTTGGAAATTCAAGCTCTGCTTATATAGTACAAAATTTACACATGGAAGGTTTATTGAATTCAAGTTCTAAGCAACCTGATACCATTGATGGGTCATCTTGAACCGCTATGCGATGCGATGGTCGACATTATATCAAGGAGATCTCTCCATTGGCTCGGATAGGTTTTCTTGGAGTACCTCAATGTAATCTTCTTATATATTGTTCAAGTGGTCCCACACAGTCTTGCCGATTCATTATCACCTATATCTTGACTATCACATTCACAAGGGCGATGGCTTTACTATTAGATAATCATGGACCCCAATTTGATTATACTCACAAGGTCAATAAGATGACTTTCCAAGCCTCTATTCCAACGGTAGAGGGTAATTCATCCCACCCGTCACCATATTTTTGGGGGCATTATCTCCAACTGGCGATTTTCGCGAAGTACTTCCCAATGCTATATTTACGGGTACTATATTGATGCATATTTCCATCTGGGCCTAGTCATCAAATGGCAGTATCGGACTTGAGATGTCCTCATCAAAATGCTATGAAATGGTATTCTCGAACATCATATCAAGGCAATGTCAAAAATGATGCACGCATGGAATCTCCATCATAACCAAATGTGTGTGGGGGCAAATATAATTGCTCGTAATAGCATATGGCTTTTGCATTATATTGTGGATTCAAGGAGATAGCCTGATGTGGAAAATTTATTCTTTTCTCCCATTATTGGAAGGCTTGTCACGAGCACTGAGGAGAATGCGACGCCACATAGTTCGCCTTCATTACAGAAGTATAAATGGAGCCTCGTCCAAAAGATGAGAGTAGAACCACGAGCATATCACTACGGAAATGATAAATGGATCCTTGTCCAAAAAGGCAAGAGTGGCACCATGAGCATATTGCAGTGAAAATGGTAAAGGGATCCTTGTCCAAAAAGGCAAGAGCAGCACCGCGAGCATTTGGGGGCAATCCTAGCATGACTTTGTTAGTCCGCCTCCCCCTCCGCGAAAATGGTAAATGGTAATCGGATACCCTCAGAGGTAAAATGCTATGACGTTGCTCAGCCGACCTTAATATAGAACAGCGTGGAAAGAGTATGATTGTCAGTCTCGGCCCGAGGTATAGGGCTTCGAAGGCTTAGTCTGCTAGGGTAGGCCACCCAATGTATGGCTTGCTGCCCATTGGGTCGGACCTGACTGGGATCTTGGGAGACTCTGATAAAGAGATCGATGGTTTGGATCAACATATAAAATGAGCATGATTGTCAGTCTCGGCCCGAGACAGAGCTTCAAAGGCTTAGTCTGCTAGAGCAGTCCTCCCGGTGTATGGCTCGTTGTCCATTGGGTTGGACCTGACTGGGATCCGGAGAGGTTCTTACACAGAGCCGATGGTCTGGATCAAGAAATAGGATTTCTTGGTCATCCTCATATTGGTATTTTTCAACAAGAGTCCATTATTTTCTACAGATATTGACATTACTTGTATGGGCTCACCTCAAACTCGAGGTAATATAGACTCTGCTACCCTATTCAGGGGGCTTTTTTTTCATGAGTTATACATTGGCACTTTGATATGGTGATAATCTAGAGGCATATACCCCCTAGAGGCATATTTTATATAATCTGGAGGCATATTTCAATTTATTTGTGGTCAACCTCAAAAGCGTTAAGACTTACCCTATATGTGTGGAGGTCATTCTATATCCGCGGACATCAGTTCGTACACATGTGCGATGGTGACTCTATACTTCAGTTGCGTTGAGGTCGCTTTATTTATGCGATTATCATTGCGCGAGAAGGGACACATTCTGAGCAACTATCTTGCTTATTAATAGTCAGGGCATCACTACAGGGACATGCTTGCTTATATATCCATAAGCCAAATGAAACAGGAATGGACTTAGTCACCGTTATTCTTGGAGCATTATCTTACATTTACCAGAGTCTTTCATCCAGAAAACTTGGCATTTCGGGAGGCGCGATCACTTGACTATTGCCACCTTCCTATCTATAGAGGTTTATTGTTGAAGATTATTCATGTTCCACTTATGAGCCAGAAGCATCTCAAAAGACCATTATCTTCCTGAGACTGGTTCGATAGATTGGAAATTATCCGACACTTTGTATTGTGTCTGATAGAAGCGGTTGGCCTGAACGCTTCTATCAGACAGGGGGCTAATGTAGACAATGAATATTGTAACACTACCATATGGATAACCATGTCGATAGGTCACCCCGGGGGACTATAAAGAGGTTGTAGTTTGGTGGGCCAAGAGGGAGTTTTAGCTTGGGAAATAAATAGGATTGTGGAATAGACCTTGAATAAACATAATCAGGGTCCGGAGACTAGGTTCCCGCAACAACGTCTCGAGGTAAGGATTCTCGCGAGAGGGTCCTGCTGCAGGGTGTGTTTCACTACCTAATTAATACTTGAGACACTTGTCACCAATTTATTGGCTTGCATCACATGTGCCTAGGCTACACATGTGTGGACTTCGTCTATAAATACCCTTATATTCTCATAAGGAGGGGTTTTTTTTGGAATGGATGTAAACCTTTAGGCTCTAAGCCTTGAGGAGGCAGCCTATCTCTCCCTCCTCTCTCCTCTTCTTCCTCTCCTCCTCCATCCTTCACACCCTCCTTTTGGGTCCCTCCGACAGTGACGTGTATGAACCCATTTAACTCCCCACCTACAATAACAAATACTCCAATTTGCCCATTTATCATGTAAGTTGTGAAAGTTTATTTCTAATTAATCTATTGTAATTTGTTGTAATTTAGTAGTAATCTATTGTAATTTTGTTGTAGCAGAACAATTTGGCCTTGTTATGGAGAGTCACTCAAAACCAATCGTATGGGATGGAAAAAGTTCCATTTTAAAATGTGTGCTTGATAATCACAACCATAGATTTCACTACGGGTCCCAGTATTTATTAGGACCCACAACAATTTTTAATGGTTGTGATTATCAAGTACACATTTTAAATCTAAATAACATTTTCCTTTCTTTTTTTTTTTTTGTTAGGGAAAAAATTGATAACATGGTATGTACACATCAGCAGCCACGTCATCGAGTCTGATTTTTAGTCTAAATTTTAAGTCTATCTAGCATTACTCTAAAAAAATTTAAGGCCCCCAAATATATGGGATCCTAAGCGACAGCTTCAATTGCCTAAACTAAGGGCTAACCCTACCTACTAAAGGAAATACATGATTGCATTGTCTATACTCATCATATAGGCAATGACGGAACGAAGGGCATGCCCCCTTCCCCTCCCTTTCTAAACTTTTAAATATCATTGACTATGATGATATCAAAAATAATATCAGAAATAAGTGGAAGGATATTTTTATGTCGCATGTGGGGGAAGGTTCAATAACAAGGTTTGACCCCCGACCTTCAGTTGCGTATCTAATATCATGCCCTAACCCGGAAATAGTAGTTTATGTGTATTCCGATAGGTTGGACCTCACTCATTGACATAATCCTTTTACCATGTATATAATTATAAAAAAACTATATGTGCAAACACCAACCAGATGTATCAGGATAGAAACAAATCTATGCATATCAACATATCATGCATACCAACCATCCATTTATAATAATAAATTTTGTTATTAAAACCTTAATTATTTACATGAATCAAATATACACTAAATTATATAGACATGGTTTAGAATCTCATTTTATTCTCCTCAACTGTCTAGACCTAACGGTGGGCATTCCTCTTTATATAGCTACCTGAAAACACATACTAAAAAGGAAAAAAATCAATTAAGTAGTATACAAAGTTATATACTTAATGAGTATACTTGTACAAGAATAATAAAAAAATCAATTAAGTAGTATAACAAAGTTATATACAAGAATGACCACATTATATGACTTTAAGATTATTTCAAAAAAAAAATAATAATAATATACACCACGCATAGCATCAATTACCAAAATAAGCACCCCAAACTAGATCTACACTTACTTTACCGAATATAATATCATAAAAGTAATCAGAACAATCAATGAACAGTGGCCACCCACAATGGTCACCCATATAACCCATTACATATAACATATTTCACAATTCTACACATATCACTACTCAAACTTGCTTTATCATAAGTTGCACATAATCATAATTTACATAGTCCATTTGATCCTTTTAAAATATAAATATAACAACTTATATAAGAATTTCTACCTAATATATTTCCACATCACTTATTCTATCATTGGAGATTCTTAGCAACAAATGTAATTCAAACAATATTTGTGTATCCATACTACTGTACATAAGGTATAAGGAAGGCACACAATATTATGATTTTCACATAATATTAGACAATACACTCACCTCAAATTGGGTTCTACCTTAGAGTCAGTCCCCCTTCGAGTCACTTAATGCATTACTAATCCTCTGCCAAAATGTTTTTACATAACCGTTTAAGTCTTTCTTGCTAACTCTTCATTTTACCCAAGCTAGATTCAAATTTGGTACATTAATCATGTAGTTGTAGACAAATTAATGCAATTAGGATTGATTCAAACTCATTCAGATGCTTCAGAAAGCTTAGAGAATGGACGGATAAAGAACAAGGGGTTTCACGATAAAAATAGAAAATCAGCCTTGTTGTACCGGTACAAAGGCATTATGCCTTGGGAAGAACCGGTACAACTTACATCGTTGAACCGGTAAAACTTGTACCTTTTTAACTTACATCTGTCAATAAATCATATTTTAACCTAAATTTGATCTAATTGTGAATTTAATTAGTCACAACCAAAATTTGATTGATTGTTATTCGATGCGATTTATATATATATACACACACATATACTACTAATAAACGTACCTTAAGTGAAAAATTTTTGATTTACTATTTTATCCTTATAAAGAATTTTAAATACCACATTATCTTTTCATAGTTAAATATCTAAATTACAATCACAACCTTATGTATTTAAATCTTTAAATTAACCTCTAACATCTCTCTTAATTTTCTATTATCTTTGTATAAATATCAATATCTATGAAAAAAAATTATTGACTACGTAACCCTTAAAAAAATATATTCTTCATTATAGTTTTCAATAACATGCTCAAAGTTTGCCAATTAGGTTCCAGGCATATAGACAGTTGATTCTCAAGAAAATATAATAATACATAATGTGAAACCCACTTGTTATTATTTTATTTTATTTTCCGTAAATCAACAGTTACATTTTTTCTGTATATATAATTAGATATTTAGAATAGATATTATATACACTGCTATATCTTCTATATTCTTCACAATTTTTTTTTTAATTTTCTGGACAATATAGAAAGGTGTTGTGTGAAGCTTTTGCTTCATTCGATTGTGCATATATGAGTGAAGTAACAGTCAATTAGACTGGGTTGTTGTATCCTGGGATGACACATTGCTACCTTCTCTGCATTGTGTTTCTTCCACAAAGGGGCACAAATTGTCTTAAGAGAGCGACCTAATCCGCGCCTCACCCCACTGTTCACTTTATCTTTTGAATTCATATTTCCAATAGAATTTAAATAATTTAAATGTTGGCGCATCATCTAGAGAGGGGAATAGAACAAGCAAGTGATGAACTCTTTTAGGTGCTTATTCTTAGTAAGAGTTTATGTCATGAGCAACTCTCTTAATTTCATGCTCAGTTTAACTTCAAGGCAAGTATTAAGCTTTATTGTATAACTTATTTTTTCTGAATAAAATACTTTTACTTACCAAAAAAAAATTAGATTGAATTAGTGTCAACTATGAATAATCAATGTTGAACAACAAACCTTTGTTATTTAATTTTTTTTTTTTTTTGAACTAGTATTACTACTTGGTTTGCAAGAATCTAAATCGAGTGGGTTCAATGTTACGAAGGCCTAAGTGATGCTTTGTTTGAGTGAGAGGAAACCATTGTCTTCTGTTTATGGTTCAAAAGTTATGCACGCGACCCAGAAACATGAAAGAATTAACAAAAAAATCGAGTTAGTATCGAGTTATCTAGAATAATTAATTAAATAAATCATGTTACATTGAAATATACAATACCTAAAATGAATCCAACAAGTATAGTCTCTATTTTTTATTTGTTTTGGTGGAACCTCGACGATGTGGAGATTTAAGCATACTACCTAAAGAATTAAATGGACCAATTGATTTAATTTGCAGACAGATCTTGAGCTGCGAACTGGAGCTTGGAGTTGTTGAGCTAGAACTGAGGGTTGATTCAGAGCTGAAGGTGGGAGCCTGAGTGAGCTTGAAGACGAGCTGATTGACTGTCGCTAAAAATAGTAGTAGCCGAATTGAGCTGAGAAATAGGAGCTGAAAACAAAAGCTAAAAATAGGAGCATTGGCAGCTGAAAACAGGAGCTGATAAGAAAACTGATGAGGTGCCTTATAAGGAGACTGAAAGGACTCCTGATACGTGCATTGAAGGGGCAACTGATAAGGGAGTTCAGTAGACAGCTCCCAAGAGACTCCCTGAAAAAGAAGCCCTCTTCCTGATACCAGACATGAAGTTGCTGCAAAGATGGAAATTGAAGAGCATACATGACTAGCACTTCCAAGCTTCCAATCAACAGCAGAACCGCAAAGACATGAAGAAGATGAACACCACGAGGAAGATGAGGCCAATTCTTCCCAAATCTGATGCAGAACAATCAAGAATAAAGAATCTTCCACAGAGAGATACAATACAACAGCCACAAAACGTTAGAACCCTGGAACTGAGTCTGAAAATTCTCCTAAAGAACTGTAATATAAAGGTATTTGGAAGATTCTCTGTATGAAATCTGAGCAACCAAAAGCCTACTGTGAAAGACAGAATAGAAGAATTCCCAGTAGATTTGTAGAGACCAAGATCGCCTTTGCAGAATTCCAACAGTCGAGGCAGAGAAGAAAGAATCACGATCTGGAACTGCTTTGATCCTGTGGAAACGGAGATGATACTCCGAGAGTACTAGAAGCTCTAACTTTGATCCTGAAGAAGAAGAAGAGAAGACAAACAGGAGTCTGCCCTAATCTTCTCACCTTGTGTTTCTTTACATTTGGAGAGCATAGCCATCATATTAGAGTGGACATGTATATGGATTGTATAAACGGACTGTTTTGCATGATTTGATATTGGAATGGATGGACTTTTATTTCTGTAGCATATTGAGACATATGTCTGATCTGCCTTAATGAATCCCAGTTGTAAAATCATACTGAGGCATACTGCATATCTGAATGTTGCATCATTAGAGACCCAAGACATAGTTATCAATTAGCAGTAACCTTAGAACGCAAAGAGCAAATCTGACGTTGATCCAAAGAGGTGTGAGTGTGAGAAGCACCGTCCCTAACTCCTTGGTTAGCTATTGAATCCGCGACTGCATTTCCCTCTCTATATGAATGTTGAATTTGAAATTCAAAACTTTGAATAATCGAAAATTTCCTTTGAAACCTCCCAGCATTTCCAAGATGATATTTGCCTCTGAGTGACCATATCCACTAATATTTTAGAGTCAGACTCAATAATTAAAGGATAAACCTCTAATCCATAATCCTGTAACAATAATAATCCGCTCAATAGTGCCTTCATTTCATCCTCCATATTTGAACAATGACCATAGTAATAAGATCCTACAAGGACAAGTTGACCCCAGTGGTTTCTGAGCACTACACCCCCTCCAGATGAACTTGAGTTTCCCTTAGATGTCCCGTCAATATTGAGCTTTAAAAAGCCTTCTGAAGGCAAAGACCAGCTAATCCATTTGGTATGTATTCCCATAGAACAAGTTGAATATATGTTAAGTGACTGAAGCAACATTTTATATTGAGGAGGATCTACTGATTTAGGCTTGACTAGATGAACCTGCAGTCTCCATTGATTCAATATAGCCTTCTGCACCTTTCCTTCTAGAGCTGCTAATATATAATCAATGGCAGACCTCTCATTAAGGTGTGAAAGAGGGATGAACGCTTGAAAATTCAAGTAATCCTCATAAATCTTGTAATAGCAGGTTCATTAGCTATAAGCTGAAATCCCAAAATAGCAGAAAATTTCTCCCAAATATATGCAGCAAATTTACAGGAGATAAAGATATGGTCCTCTGCATCAACTTTTGAACAACATAAGGCACATCTACTTGCTAAATTAACCCCTATTGTTTGAAATGTAGAGTCCATAGGTAATGTCGTCTTCAAAATTTTCCACCCCAACAATTGAGCACTAGGGAGGCCATTTGCTTCCAAATTGTGGATGCTTGTACTTTGACATCCCTCCTGTCTCTAAGTAGTTCTCAGGCAGACTTTACAGAGAAATTTCCCAACGATGTGTGTTTCCAGACAAGTCTATCTGGAGCAACAGATAAGCAAATATATGTTGCTATGACTTCTTGTAGTAGATGGTCATCTATGTCTTGCTGAACCATATTTAGATCCCAATGACCATTGTTGAAGACTTGTGACAACTTTGGAAAATGTGTAGGCATAACAGAATTTCTCAATATAAGTGGACCAAAACCTGTCCAATTATCACACCAAAAGTTTATTGAAACACCTGAGCCCACCGGTTGCTTGGAGTTACACACTACCAACTCAAAGTAAGGCTGCAAAATGTTAAAACATCTCGAGTGCCCTTGTCTCAGATTTCTAAGTAGATGCTGATTATTAAGAAACTTAGTGGTGAAGATGGATGACAATAGGGAGGATCCTCTCATTAAATGCCAAACTTGCTTCATTCTAAGAGATTGTTGCACCTCTTCAAACCGTCTAATACCCAATCCACCTTCTTCTTTAGGTAAAGTAATGGACTTCCAAGAACACCAACGTCGTTTCCTAGAGTTTATCTTAGCTATGATTCCCTTGGGTAGGCTTAGAGAAGACATGAGATAGACTGGTAGAGATTGTAAGACTGACGTCATAAGTGTGATTCTGCCCATGTTTGAGAGCAATTTAGTGTACCAGCCCTCCAACTTAGCTTGAAAATTTTTCAAAAGATCTTCAAAGTATTTCAGTTTAACTCTCCCTTTAATGATAGGACAGCCCAAATAGGTAAGTGGACAAGATTTAATGGGAATGTTAGCCACCTGTGACAGTCTATTTCTTCTTGATAATGGGATTCTTGAGGAGCAATATAGCGAACTCTTTTGCAAATTCACTTTTTGCCCTGAGGATGCTTCATATCTCCCCGCAAACTTCAACATATTAACCATAGATTTTTTTGTGCCCATTAGAAATATTAAAGTATCATCTGCAAATAACATATGCGATAACAAAATGGAACCTCTACCTATGTGAAAACTCTTTATCAGACCTTGATGGAAATAATGCTTTAAACCTCTGTTCAAGACTTCCTCTGCTAGAATAAATAAACTGGGAGATAGGGGATCCCCTTGCCTCAACCCCTTAGAGCTAGGGAAAAACTCATGTCTAACGCCATTAATTACAAGTGAGATATTTTGATTATTAAAGCAATTAGAGATGACTAGAACAAACTCTTATGAAAAGCCAAAACTCGCCAAAGTTTGCTTTAAAAAGTCTCATTCTATACGATCAAATGCTTTCATCATATCAAGTTTCACAATAGCATTACCTTCTTCCACTTTCCTGTCCAATTCATTAACCATCTATTGAGCAAGAGCTCTACTATCTACAACATTTCTCCCCTTGAAAAATCCTTGTTGTTCCTCCAAAATTAGCTTAGGAAGTAGATTACTTAATCTAGCTGCCAGTATCTTTGTGAAGATTTTGTACAGGAAATTACATAAACTAATTGGCCTGAATTCTGAAAAGGAGGAAGGCTTTTCAATCTTCGGAATAAGAGACATCAATATAGCATTAATCTATCTAGGAATCACTCCCCCTTGCATGAAAAAATTAGCAGCCTCAAACAGATCATCCTTAATTATATCCCAGGTTGTTTGAAAAAACTTATCTAAGAAACCATCCGAACCTGGGGCACTATGCACCGGCATATGAAAGACGACTTCCTTTAGTTCTTGCAAAGAAACTAGGGCCAATAGCATGAGATTTTCCTCCTCTGTAACCAATTTGGGGATAAAGGAAAATAGTTCCTCCTCTATGTAATGGGATTCTGAAGTGTAAAGGCTAGAAAAATAATCCACTGCACAACCTGCAATTAGAGCGTCTTCCTCCACCCAAATACCCTCCTCATTCTTAATCCTTTGAATTCTGCTTCTAGATGACTTGCCTTTTGCTATGGCGTGGTATAGTCTTGTGTTTCTTTCCCCCTCAATAGTCCACTGCACATTGGTTTTTTGTCTCCAAAATATCTCCTTTATTCTTAGTGCATTATCCAGCTCCCTTCTTGCCCTTTCCACTAATGAGATATTTGCCACAGAATCATGCCTTTCCATCTCAATCTCTACTTGCAACAATAGTTGTTCCTGCCTCTTGATATTATCAAACACATTTCCAAATTTTTCCTTGTTCCAAGTTTTTAAATGGGCTTTGAGATACTTAAGCCTGAGAAAAAAATTATGTATGGGATTTGTAGAGTAAGAACCCACCCAAACAGCTTGTACTAACGGCAAGAATCCTGAGTGTTCTACCCACATGTCCATGAATTTAAAATAGGATATCCTTCTAGGAGCAGCATCTTCAGAGTTCTTGATAATCAGAGGACAATGGTTAGAGGAGCATTTAGCCGCATGCTCCACAACTACACTCTGAAATCTTTCACCCCACTCAACATTCATTAGTGCCCTATCAATACACTGCCACATTCTAGCCATACCTTCTCGGTTGTTACACAATGTAAAATTTGTTCCAGTGTAGCCACAATCTTGTAAGCCTACTGCATTAATGAAAGAGATGAACTCATGCATAGTGAATAAACTAGGAGGCGACCTTCTTTCCTTTCTGTTGAAGACACAATAGCATTGAAATCCCCTACCACCATCCATGGCATATTAGAAGTTGACAATGCAGAAAGATGGGCCCATAAGGTCCTTTGAAGAATATGATCACACTTGGCATAGACGAATGAAACCAAAAAAGGCAAGGAACCCATGTAAGATGCTTTAACTGTAAGAGCTTGCTCGTGAACTGAAAAAGTCTCCACTTGCATCCTACGATCCCAAAGAACCCAGATATATTTATCTACTAAAGGATTAGCTAATGACGAAGAGAACCCCAGACTAAGACACAGTCTTCTTAACTTGTCTGACAATAATTTAGGCTCTAAAACAACAACTAAACCAACATTGTTCGATCGAACTAATTTTTGCAACCTTAATCTTGAGGATTCCTTATTTGCTCCTCTCACGTTCCATGATTCAATATTAATCATTTAAAGGTGTGGATTGAGAAAGTTTGCTAGACCTGGATCTAGTAGTCATACCCATATGGGGGATACTTTGGACTTTTTCGAGTTGCTCCTTTCCCCCTAAACCAGAATCTGAATGTTGAGAATCTGATTGAGAGGGAATAAGAATTGCATCCTAATGCTATTATGTGCTTTGATAATCAGGGTCTTGTAAACCCAGATCAATATACAAAGTACTATCATTGTCTGAATAAAAACCTTTGTTCGGAGGCTCCTTTCTGCATGTTAAACCCATCTCATCGTCCAAAGAGACCTCACTGCCTTCTCTACAAGTATAATGATGATCCACCAGGAAAGTGGATGATAAACATTGCTCATGTAGTCTACAGGGGCCCTCCATAGGACATACGACTGCTGGTGTTGGTGGATTCAGGGGGTTCATGGGATTGTCAACGATAGTTACCCCATTGTCTGCAACTAGCCTATCTACGTTTGGAAAGTCCTTGACTTGGGGGTAGTCGTTAATTGGAGGATCCTGTAATTTGGAAGTTTCCATATCTTTACCCGAGTGATCGCCTGCTTCCAAAATTATTGGGATTGAATTTGAAACATTTCCTATAATTTCCACCATTTCTTTTTGTAAAGATTTGTCAGAGTTTCCCTCTACTATCTTTCCTTTATCAATTATTTCCTTCTACGGATTGTGTACTTTCTAAACTCCTTGTTGTTGTACTCTTCTGTGTGATTGGAATAAATCCGTTTGTTTCCTTACCTGATTGCCAAATTCTAGAATTTGAATGCTCTCCTTTCCTGCAATAAGAATATTCTTTCCTTTCCGCTGTTCAATAGTTTCCTTTTGTATCTCTCCAGAATCTTTCCCAATATCCAGTGGTGATGTTCCTTCCTCTGCAACCTTCGTCTGAAACAATGGCTTTTTCTTCCAGCATTCAGCTTCATCGTGCCCCTATTTTCTGCAACCTTTGCAGAATTTTTTATTTTTTTCATATACAATCCATTGCCAGCGGGAGTCCTCATCTCCCATGTCTAGCCAAATCCTAGAGGGGTTGTTTGCTAGTAAATTGACCTCAATGCACACTCTAGCAACTCTAGGCCTGGATAAAGAGAGTGTAGTAGCTTGGTCGTATGCTAGGACTCTTCCAATAGGCTTTACTAACAGCTCTAAGAAAGGCTTTTTAAAGAAGTTCAATGGCAACCCGGGTAGGAACAATGGAAGGCTCTATGCCAGGCAAAAATGCGGGGAACCATTTAAAAAATCTGAACAAGCAGTCTTCAATCATGGTGGCATCCTTCAACCAAATCTTTACATAGTCTTCATGCTTCTCAAACCGAATCAATATGTGTCTGGGATCCATAGAACCTATTTCAAAACCTCATTTCAAATCCCATTTAGAACGTATTACTTCTCTTATCACTCCCAAACTTGGACAACCAAAGGCACATTTGCCTATTAACGCATACTAAAGGGATAGACAAGATTGTTGTACTTCTTCGTTGGTGAAGTAGAAGGCCGGCTCCCCCTCATAAAACACAACTGGTTTTTCAAGTTTAATCGTTGGTTCTTCCTTTGAAACGGATTTTGATAGTTGTTTAAAGAGTGAAGCATAGGATGGAGTGGGCTGTGAAAGATTAACAGGTTGTAAATCTGGCGGTTTTGGAGGTATTAGGGATAAACCTGGTGAAGAACTCATGAAAGGAAAAAAACCTAGAGAGAAGTCAGAGCTTCTCTCTCTAGACACACCTGTGGGTTATCCCTTAGTATAGTCTCTATTAATACTTAATGATTCTATTCAAGGAATACTTTGGTTTTAACCACTTCTTAACGTACATAAATACGTAGGCCTCTCAACGAATTGGGTTTGGACCAGATTTTGACTTATCTAAATTCGAATTTGAATTCGATTTTAAAAGTTCGAATGTAACATGCCTATATATACTAGTAACATATGTGATGGTGTAAATCTACCGAAAATGAACTAGGAGTCAGATGTGCATGGAGTTAAGAATGGTGTCTGAGCTACAAGGCTCGTGTCAAGCAATGCTGGATGAGGCTTTAAGGGAATTGAGGAAGGGGAAATAACACAACAGAATTACAGTGGCTCACCGGCTTGAGCGCGGCTAGTCCACTCTGGAATGGAGTCTTTTGCTCCTCTTTTCTTATTGATCGTGTTGGGCATGTTACAACGTAGTGAGGAGGGGAATTCGGGCTCTCTGTGGCTCTATTACCTCTTTTTTATAGCTTAATACTTACCTCTAATACTGATTTTACTTCCTATAATCAAGGGATCTTCCTCCCTCTCTCCTTTCAATCCCGGAGTTTCCTAAACTCCATATGGCTGGCTTCAAACGGTCTTTATCCCGAAATCTTTTCTTTTTACCGTGGGATCCTCCTTAATATTTGGAGAGGATCGAGAGTTTCGTGCCTTGGTTCTTGCTTTCTAGTTATTCTGCCGGTATCCGCTGTTGTCTAGTTGTCTCTTTTTCTTCCTTGTTGCGGTCTCACCTGTAGGGAGCTCTGGCTCTAGGCCCCTGAGCTATGAACCCTTCGCCTGACCTGCTGAGCTGAGCTATGTGTCTGATATCATATTTAGGGTTTATTTTAGGTATCATCAGTTGCCCCCCAGCCCTTGGTTCAAGCGAGCTTGGGCAGGGGCTGAGCTGTTTTAAACCGAGCTAGAGCCCACTCGTTACTGGCCTTGGTTTGTATAAGGGCACTGCCTTTTTGACGATTTTCTGGCAATCATGGCCTCCTCGATTCCCGCGCATGTTCCAGCCCACGTCCTCTCAAGCCATAAATGCCCAAACGGTCATCAAAAACCCCCCCTTCTAACACTGTTCATCTTCTTCATTGCTCTTCGTTTCCATTCTTCTTGCGATTTCAGACCATCCTACTTGAAATTTCCTGACTTCTTGTTCGAAACCGAATTCCCTGTTCTCATTTTGAAGACTTGCAGTGCCTCTTTCCTTCGATACCGCTACGGGTTTTTGTTCGCCGCTATTCCTGAGTTAGGTACGTCCTTTGCCCCTTTCACTTCCTCCTTCGCTCTGGATCCCTCGAATTCGAGGTGGTTGCTGCATTTTTGGGGCTTTTCGGTTCTTTTACTTTTGGAATCGCGACCATTGCTTAACCCCACTTCATGGATTGGAGTTCTATAGTACATATCCTTGCCATTGGGAGCTACTGTGTTGACCCCAGAGTCATTAGAGAGTGCCTGACTAGTGTCCCTTCACTTTATCGCTCTTTTAGTCTTCCTTTTTCTCTTCCTACCATGTCTGCCTCTTCTGGAGCCACTCGCTCCTCTGTTTCCCTCTTAGGAGATAGGTCAGCCGAGGAGGAGACTGAATTAGGGGAAGTAGGTGACGAGATTGACCATTTCCCTGGGGTTGATGTTGTTGACTCTGAGGTCAACACCGAGGAACCCCCATCATCATCCTCTCCCCTGCCCTCTAAGTCAAACAAAGGCAAGGGCAAGGTCAGTGGAGTTGGGATCTCTGATGTCTCAATGTACTTAGGAGCTGCCTTTAAGCAGGCCGAGCAAATGGGCCCTAGCAAGCTCAACCCTTTCTTGTTAAACGTTTTGCGTACCCGCTATAGGTTCCCTGTTGGCGTCGAGCTCCTGACAGTTTTACTCCCTATGTTGCCCAAGTTAACAAGATAGTCTGTTTTTTTTAGGCCGCCTTCGATAATGGCCTTCGCTTTCCTATGCATCCCTTCTTCAAGAATATTCTGCAGCACTTCAACGTGTGTCCCTCTCAGCTTTCTCCCAACTTCTGGGGTGTCTTAGCGGGTCTTCTGGTCCTCTTCAAAGACCTAGACCTCGGGGTTCCTACCCTTCCTTTATTCTTAGAATTTTTCAATGTCAAACCGACCTCTCCTGAAGGCTTCTTGTATGCCTCTAAGAGTGCCAACGCTAGGCATCTTATTTCTAATATTCCGACCTCCCACAAGCATTGGAAGGAACATTTCTTCTTCGTCGGGGGCACCAATTGGGAATACAATCCTGTTGATAGGATGGACACTCTTGGTATTCCCAAGGCCTGGACTCGTCCGGAAAACTTGGGTGAGTCCTTGCTTGGGTTAGTTGAGTTTTTGTTTCAAGGACCATGAGCTCCTAACTCTGCTCTGCTTTTGTGTTTTTTTAGGTACCCGTTTCGAACTCAGCGCTAAGGAACAAGAGGCGAAGCTGAAATTAGCAAAGTGTAACCCCAGAAGGTACTCCGAGCTCATTTTGTCTTGGGTTTTAGTGGACAGAGGGTTTAGCCTTCCTGAGGTGGAGATTGAAGCTCCGCTTCCAATTTCTGTTGTCAGACCTGAAGAAGCTGTCGGTAACCCCTCTTTCCTAAGGGTTTCTTTGTCTTCTTTGTCTTACCTTCTATTTCTTCCCTCCTGTCTAACTGTCTTAGCTCAGACCTCCCAGGATCTTCCACCATGAAGCTTAACCCCAAGGAAATCCAGACTAAGGTGAACAAGTTGTCAAAGAGTGGGAAAGGTAGCAAGCGGAAGGCTCAGGTCGGTTTTGGGAGCAGCTCTGCTCCCCAATCCAAAGTTCAAAAATTGGGGGAGCCAACTTCTTCCTCTGCTGTCAAGGAACTGGCTCCTCCCCCCAGCCCTCCTCAGATAGTGAAGACCCCTTCTTCTCCAAAAGCTCAGCCTACCTCAGCGGGAGATCAGGCTTCTCCTTCCTCGTCTGAGGTCGAGAAGGCTTTGGAAACGATCCCTCGCTTCCCATCCCGCAGTTTTAGATATAGCTCTTCAGGGAAAGTTATTGAGACATCTCTGGTGGGTCCTGGGACCAAGAACGGGACACAACCCGAAGTGAAGGAAGAAGAGGATTCCTTTTTTGAAAACATGGAGCTCGCTACCGGGGCTGTTTCCTCTATTCTTCCTGAGTCTGACGTCAAGAGGGCTGCCTCTATGGAGCTTGAAGAGTCTATCGCATCAGCTCTTCAGGGAGCAGCTACCGTAAGTCTTGATATTCTCATGCATCTGCTTAACCATATGTCATAGCTGTTCTCAACTTACTTATTTTCCTTTGCCTCTTTAGATGGTCATCCATGTAAAGGGCCTGCTGAGGAGAGTTCGGTCTTCTGAGCCCTCTGTTAAAGCTCTGAAGGCATATGAGCTCAAGGTTGCGGAGCTGTCTTTTGAGAATGAGGAACTTAGAAACCAAGTGAAGGGCCTGAATGAACAGCTGGAAAAATAATCCTCTGACCTCAAGGGCTTCAAAGCAGCCAAGTTTAAGGCTGAGGAGGGAGAAAAGAAGGCTCGTGATGAGCTAAGGATTGTGGGGGATGAGCTGAAGCATAAAACTGAGCTCTGGGCTAAGGCTAATCAGGATGTTTTTGACGCTCGTAACTCTCTTGAGTTCACAAAGAGAGAATACGACACCATTTGCAAGGCAAATGGGATTCTCCACAAAGAGCTCAAGGATAAGAGTGATTTGATTGCCGAGCTGACTGATGAAGTCACCACCCAATGGGCCTCTAGGTGGCTCGCTTTCCAGCGTAAAGCTTTCAAGACCTTTCCCGACCTGAATTTTAATTTTCCTATCCCAACAGAGGGGGAATTGGAAGAAACCGACTCTAATGGCGAGGAAGACACCTCAGCTCTTCTCCCTGAAGCCTCAGGCCAGGATGTACTTGCTCCTCCAGCGATTGCTCGTGCTGCATACTTCTCTGCTGACCTGGTGACCGAAGCCCTTGAACAAGGATCATTACTAGACAGGGCGGAGGTTCCTGGGATCAACATTCCTGAGAATCTTACTCCTCCAGTTTCTGGATCCTTGCCTCCTGAGCTGCCGGGCTCTGTTTCTTCTGTTGAGGCTACATCCGCTGAGCTGCAGGATCTTCTATCTACTCCTCCTCCAGAGACTTAGGATTTTTAGTTGTAACTTCTTTTCTTTGTAATTTCTTTTCTTGAGATGTAACTTTGCTTTGGGCTAGGACTTGTGTTACTTCACAATATCCCTCTGCTTTTTAGCTAATTTTCCTTTGCTGGCTTAGCATTCATATACATTCGAATTTCGATTTCGAAATGTGTACTTTCTCGTTTTGCTTTATATACTCCCCCTGGGTGCTGTGCTCTTCTTGAAGCAAAATTACTAGGTTTGAAGAGTACAGAAGACTTGGTGTTATGCTCAATGGCTTCTTAGGAGCTGTAGGGCTTGGAAGTTTGTGTCTCTGGGATTCCTTCTCTCTTCTTCTTTCTGAACTACACAGCTTGATTTTGTGAACTTGAAAGTTCCTACTGAGCTACATGGCTCGATTTTGAGAACTTGAAAGTTCCTACTGAGCTACATGGCTCGATTTTGTGAACTTGAAAGTTCCTACTGAGCTACATGGCTCAATTTTGTGAACTTGAAAGTTCCTACTGAGCTACATGGCTCGATTTTGAGCTACTTGGCCCTTTCAATAGATCCTTTCTGAAACAACAAAATTCATTGTTTTATTGATAATAATTCTTTTACAAAAAAGACTTACTGAAAAAATCTTTTGAGATGCTCTGCGTTTCAAGAATGAGGTAAGATATTTCCTTCCTCTGTTTGCAACTCGTAGTTTCCAGGTCTGATTACCCTCGAGATGATGTAAGGACCTTCCCAATTTGGTCCCAGCTTCCCATGAGTGGGGTCCTTCCTGGCCAGTAAGAGTTTCCTGAGGACCAGATCTCCTACTTTGAAGCTCCTGTGTTTGACTTTTCTGTCATAGTACCTGGCCGCCTTCCTCTGGTAAGCCTTGATGCGGTGCAGAGCTGTTTCTCTTTTTTCTTCCAAGAGGTCTAAGTTCAACAGAAGAGACTCATCATTGTGCTGAGACTCCGTGAATTCTTCCCTAGGGGATGGGATTCCAATCTCCACAGGTGCCACTGCCTCTGTTCCAAAGGCCAGGGCAAATGGTGTCTCCTGGGTTGCTGACCTCGCTGTCGTTCTATAGGCCCATAGTACTTCAGGGATATGTTCCACCCATTTTCCTTTTAAAGCTTCAAGCTTGGTCTTCAGGGCTGCTTTGATAGTCCTGATGGTGACTTCTGCTTGTCCATTGGATTGAGGATGTGCTGGAGCTGAGAAGTAGTTTTTTATCCCGAGCTCAGCGCAAAACCTTTTAAACTTTGGGTTGTCAAACTGTTTCCCATTGTCAGACACGACTGCTCTGAGAATTCCAAACCTGTAAATTATTGATTTCCATGCAAAGTTTTGAAATTTCTGTTCCGTTATTGTGGCCAAGGGCTCCATCTCAGCCCATTTGGTGAAGTAATCCACCCCAACGATAGCGAACTTGCACTGTCCCATGCCAGTAGGGAGAGGTCCTAGTATGTCCAAATCCCATTGCTGGAAAGGCCAAGGGCTTACTACTGCTGTTAAGAGCTCTGGCAGGTAATGAGGAATATTGGCATGTATTTGGCAAATAGTGCATTTTTTGACCAAGTCTACCGCATCCTTGAGTATGGTAGGCCAATAGTACCCCTGCCTTAATACTTTTCCTGCTAGAGCCCGAGCTCCGATATGGTTGCCACAAATTCCCTCATGGACCTCCCTGAGTATGTAATTGGCGTCTTCATCTCCCACGCATTTAAGAATAGGTGCTGAAAAACCTCGTTTATATAAATCTCCCTGTAAAACAGAGAATCTGGCTGACCTGGTCCTTAGTTTTGCCGCTTCTTTGGGATCTGCTGGCAGAGTTCCATTCTGAAGGTACCCCATGATGGGGTCCATCCAGCTCGGTTGAGCCTCCACGGACAGTATTTCCCCGTCCTTGATGCATACAGACGGTTCCATTAGGTGCTCTACTGGAATCATCCTATCTAAGCTTTCCTGTGAAGCTGTTGCCAATCTAGCTAAGACGTCGGCTCTGGAGTTTTCAGCTCTGGGGATATGTCTGATTTTAATCCGCACAAATTTCTTCATCAACTCTTGTACCTTTCTGAGGTAGAGGACCATTTTCTCTCCTCTAGCCTCGTAAGACTCTTCTATTTGCTTTACTACTAATTGGGAGTCACTACAGATCTCCAGTTGCTCCGCCTCCATTGAGTGAGCAAGGTTGAGCCCAGCGATGACGGCTTCATATTCAGCCTCATTATTCGAAGCCTTAAATACAAACCTGAGTGTGTACTCGACATCTATTCCATCCGGGGAAGTTAGAATCAATCCTGCGCCACTCCCTTGAGCGTTGGCGGCTCCGTCCACCGAAAGCTTCCATGTAAGGAGGTCTGGCATCAACTGTGTGGCTTCCGAGGGTGCTATCATCATGAATTCTGCAATGAAATCCGCTAGAATTTGCCCCTTGATTGCAGTCCTTGGCTTGTACCTGATATCAAACTCGCTGAGCTCTATAGCCCACTTAACTAGCCTTCCTGAGGACTCTGGCTTGTGCAACACTTGTTTCATCGACTGATCTGTTGGTACCTCAACAGTATGAGCCTGAAAGTAGGGCCTAAGTCTTCTGGCCGTGGTGACTAAAGCTAATACAAGTTTCTCCATTTTGGGGTATCTTTCCTCTGCCCCCCTCAGAGCTCTGCTACAGTAATATACTGGCTGCTGAGCTCTGTCTTGCTCCCTTACTAGCGCTGCACTGGTTGAAAAATCCGAGACAGCTAGATAAAGCGTGAGTACCTCTCCTTCTAAGGGACTTACCAGCATAGGAGGCGTGCTCAGATAGGTCTTTAGTGTCTAGAATGCTTCTTCACACCGGGTGTCCCACTGGAACGCCTTCTTCAGGACTTGAAAGAAAGGCTGGCATTTATCACTTGATCTGGACACAAAACGGCTCAAGGCTGCTATTCTTCCTGTCAAACGTTGGATTTCCCTTGTGTTGGATGGTGGTTGCATGTCCAGTACTGCTTTTACCTTCTCGGGGTTAGCTTCAATTCCTCTACTATTGACTATAAAGCCTAGGAATTTTCCTGCAGATACTCCAAAAGCACACTTGGCAGGGTTGAGCTTCATCTTGTATTCCTTAAGGATTCGGAATGATTCTGCTAAATGTCCGATGTGCAGTTCTGCCTTCAACGACTTTACCAACATATCATCGATATAGACTTCCATCGAGGTTCCAACTTGCTTTTGGAACATTCTGTTTACCAGGCGCTGATAGGTGGCTCCAGCATTCTTCAACCCAAAGGGCATGACTTGGTAGCAATACGTCCCTTGTTCAATCACAAAGGAAGTTTTCTCCTGATCAGCTGGGTCCATCATGATCTGGTTATATCCTGAGAAAGCATCCATGAAGCTGAGGAGCTCGTGTCCAGCGGTGGAATCCACTATTAGGTCAATCCGAGGTAAAGGAAAGCTATCATTTGGGCAGGCTCGGTTGAGATCTGTGAAATCGATGCAGAGTCGCCATTTCCCATTAGTCTTCTTCACTAGAACCACATTTGTCAACCACATGGGGTAGTCCACCTCCCTGATGGCCTTGGCGTGGAGGAGCTTGCTGACCTCTTCGTTAATTACCTTCTGGCGTTCTGGAGCAAAGCATCTCCTTTTCTGTTTAACAGGCTTACAGGTAGGATTCACACTTAACTTGTGTGTGATGACTGTAGGGTCAATCCCCCTCATGTCCTCTTGGCGCCAAGCAAATACTCCTATGTTCTCCTTCAAGAACTGGATGAGAAGATCCTTAATACCTTTGCTCAGTTTGGATCCGACGTAAACAAGGTGTTCTGGATTTTTATCAAGCTGAACAGGTTCCAGCTCTTCTGATGGCATGGGTCTCGTATCTAGCTCATCTCTCATATCCAGCTCGTCTAGCTAAACACTTTCAACTTCTTTCTGCTTTGTAGAGGCCATATAGCATTCTCTTGCTACTCGCTGATCTCCACGGACCACTCCAACCCCATTCTCAGTGGGAAACTTCAGAACCATGTGATAAGCCGAGGGGATAGCCTTTATTGCGTTAAGGGATGGCCTGCCTAACAGCATGATATATGCGGATGGGGCATCCACTATCAGGAACTTAACTGTGGTGGTTGTCTGGCAAGGTGGATCTCCCATAGTTAACACAAGCTGTATTAACCCAAGGGGTAACACCCTTTCTTCTGAGAATCCTAACAAGTGCGCATTCACTGGCTCGAGTTTTTCCCTGCCTATGCCCATCTTGTCAAACGCCAAGGCAAAAATAATGTCTGTCGAGCTCCCGTTGTCAATCAGAACCCTATGAACCGTTCTATTGGCCACCACAGCCCTTACTACCAACGGGTCGTCATGGGGATGTTGGTATCCTTCCAAGTCTGCGTCTGAAAATGTGATGGCTATGCTTAGTCGAGGTGTCTTAGATACCGTCTGTACTTCCAGGGCCTCTCCAGCTCTGATCCTGCGCAGGTGGGCCTTTCTGGCTGAGCTGGACTCTCCCCTCCTACGAATCCACCAGATATTACTCTGATCTCCCCTAGGGGCTGTTGGTGTTGTGCAGGAACTTGTTGTTGAGGTGGGGGTTGAGCTCGGTTTCGATCCTCCTGAGCTACGTAGCGACGCAGATGTCCTCGTTGGATCAGAAACGCTATCTCCCTTTTCAACTGGATACAGTCGTCCGTCTGATGCCCATGATCTCTGTGAAACTCACAAAACTTCGTGGGATCTCTTTTTGTTGGGTCTGCCTTCATTCGGGGTGGCCACTTTAGAAACTTCTCATTCTGCACCTCATATAAAATTTGGGACACCGTTGCAGTTAGAGGAGTGAGCTGCCGAGGTGGATACATTGGCTGCAGTTCTGGCTGCGGCGGGCCTAATCGATCCCTAACGTTACCTCTCCTTTTTGGGGAGCGGTCTCTGTCTCTTCTTGGAGACCTATCTCGTCCCCTTTCTCTTCTGGGACTTCGGTCCCTTTTCTTTTCTTCTTTCCTTTTATCTTTCTGTGTGGATGAGCTCCCCACCTTCAAGAGGAGGGCTTCCTCACCGTTTATGTACTTCTCGGTCTTAGCCAACACCTCGGCCATGGTAGCCTGAGGGTTCTTGGATATGGAGAACATCAAGTCCTTAGATTGCACTCCCAATCCAGCTATGAAGGCTGTTATGGAAAACTTCTCGTCAGGGACGTCTACTTTCAGTGACTCCGAGTTGAACCTTTGGACATAAGACCTCAGGTTTTCTTGGGGTCCCTGTTTCACATTCAGTAGGTAGTAGTTCGGCTTTCTGTATATCCGAGCTCCTATGAAGTGAGATACAAAAGATATGGAGAGTTCTTTAAAGGATGAGATCGAGGCTGGTGGAAGCCTGTGAAACCAGGCTAGGGCAGAGCCTTTCAACGTGATGGCAAAGGCTCTGCAGCGTACATGATCCTGGTATCCATGCAGCTCCATCTGGTTCTTGTAAGTGTTGAGATGATCTACGGGATCTTTCATTCCATCAAAGACCTCTATTTGTGGCATCCTGAATTTTGGTGGGAGAGGGAAGTGCAGCACTCCAGTCGTGAATGGGGACTCGGTCTGTTGTACTAGGGCGTCCATTGTAACTGGAGTCTTGCTCTTTACAGCCTCTTTCATATGGTTGAGCTCTTGCTGGATGTCCTTGAAGCGTTGCTCCCAGTGCTGCTCTCTCATGTCCTGTTGGTAAGGGAAAAAGTCGTCCCTCTCGCCGCCATCGTTCTGACTTTGCACTTCTTCGTTGTGGTCATTCCTAGGGGGTATGTAGGGAACATGCCCCCTGATCTGGCTGCTTTCTTCTCCTTCGTTGACCTCTCTAAGGGGGTCCAAGTGTCATTGTTCCCTGTGAGGGGGATTATTCTGGCCTTCTTGGGCCGGTCGTGCCTCATGTGGGCGTTGTACGAGCTTCGATAGCTCTGCGTTTTCCCTTAGCAAACGTTGGTTGACGAGGCGAAAGGCTTCCATCTCGTTGTTAATGGGGGAATTAGTCTCTTGGACGTTCTCAGGTTGTCTGCCGTTGGTGGCTTCCTGCTGATCTTGCATTCATAGTGGGTTTGTTTGGCTTATGCTCATGTTTCGAGTTGTTACCATCAATCACTGAGAGGTCAGCTTATTTGTAACAGGAACAGTCGTTCCCACAGAAGGCGCCAAACTGATGGTGTAAATCTACCGAAACTGAACTAGGAGTCAGATGTGCGTGGAGTTAAGAATGGTGTCTGAGCTACAAGGCTCGTGTCAAGCAATGTTGGATGAGGCTTTAAGGGAATTGAGGAAGGGGAAATAACACAACAGAATTACAGTGGTTCACCGGCCTGAGCTCGGCTAGTCCACTCTGGAATGGAGTCTTTTGCTCCTCTTTTCTTATTGATCGTGTTGGGCATGTTACAACGTAGTGAGGAGGGGAATTCGGGCTCTCTGTGGATCTATTGCCTCCTTTTTATAGCCACATACTTACCTCTAATACTGATTTTACTTCCTATAATCAAGGGATCTTCCTCCCTCTCTCCTTTCAATCCCGGAGTTTCCTAAACTCCATATGGCTGGCTTCAAACGGTATTTATCCCGAGATCTTTTCCTTTTACCGTGAGATCCTCCTTAATATTTGGAGAGGATCGAGAGTTTCGTGCCTTGGTTCTTGCTTTCTAGTTATTCTGCCGGTATCCGCTGTTGTCTAGCTGTCTCTTTTTCTTCCTTGTTGCGGTCTCACCTGTAGGGAGCTCTGGCTCTAGGCCCCTGAGCTATGAACCATTCGCCTGACCTCCTGAGCTGAGCTCTGTGTCTGATATCATATTTAGGGTTTATTTTAGGTATCATCAATATGTATGAAGAAGATTAATATAAGTAGAATATTAGTGTGTAAGGCACTTTACTTGATTAATAATTTTATTAAAGGACTAATTACACTTTGACTCAAACTCTAATTCAACAGCAAATTGCATTGTGACAGTGAGAGCCGGCTACTGCTTCAATATTATGTTTTGGGCGTAAGAGTCCACTAAACCGCCGAGCTTTTGACCAATCCAAGGCAGTTTTGAAAAAATATTCCCAAATAAGAGTGGTTTTGAAAGTAATTCCCAAATGCAGGCACTTTTTAAAAACGTCAAACCGACTGACGTTTTTATGCTAAAGACGTCAGTCCGTTTGACGCCTTTAGCATAAAAACGTCAGTCCGTTTGACGTTTTTAAGCCCAAACACGCGGCCCAGTAAACCCCTTAAAAACGTCAAACCGTTTGACGTCTTTAATAAACACGTCAAACCGTTTGACGTCTTTAAAATTGAATGCCTAATTTCCCTCTTCTTTCCTCTCCTCCATTATTTCCCCCAAATTGGTGAGCCCTAACCCGCTTCACTTCATCAGGCTTCAATTTCAATTGTCGAAGAACCATTGCAGAACCACCTCCATCGCTGAACCACCTCCATCGCAGCAGCACCATCGCTGAACCACCTCCATCGCAGCAGCACCATCGCTGAACCACTCCATCGCAGCACCACCCACGCCCAACCAGCACCACCAAGCGCCACCCACGACCACCCACGCCCAACCAGCACCACCAAGCGCCACCCACGACCACCCACTACCACCCAGCACCACCCACGACCACCCAGCACCACCACGACCACCCAGCGCCACCCACATCTCTCTCTCTCTTAGTTTCCCAAAATACACTGCTTCAGTGGCTCAAAGGAATCTAAAGAACATTTGTCAGGTAATGATTAATGTCTGTGAAAGTTTTGTTTTGCTGATGATTGTAAATCACATGCATTTTATCATCAACTTGTCCAACCTCGAGGATTCTGTTTAATAATGACGTCTTCTTCTATTTCATCTAAGTGTTGCATAATGAGCTACACATCCAGTAAAGCTCCGACAGGTGATCTCCTACCTTGGCCTTCTTCTTCTCCTCCTTTCCGGGTTTCCGAGTAGATTATTGAGTTGATTATTGAATTGAGTAGAGTTGATTATTGATTATTTGAACCCCCCTGCCTAAATGTTCGAATTTTGGATTTCGACTATAAATAAGTAGAATAGAGCACTCAAGATTTTTTTGAGACGATTTTCATTGTTTCTCTCTTATTTCTGTCTTACAGTACTAGAGCTTCACGGTTCATGCTTCCATCCATGTTCTAAGTGTGTTTCCATGTATATTTTGATGGTTTCAACATGATCAATGGTGGCTGGAGTTTGGAGTTTTGAGTTGCAGTACTCTTGATGCTTCAATGGTGTGAAGGCAAACGAAGAAAGGGAAACTTTGATTGGACTTTGTTCACCAAGTGTTCGATGAATTGTCTATGTAAAAGTTGCTCTGTTTTGGACATTTGACATGCTGCCCACGGTGAAGCTGGTTTTGTTATGTTGGGAGACATTGAGTTGCTGCCTCTTAGAAGGATTGAATTGCAAATTGTACACTTGTTTTGGAACTCATTCAATTTTGTAAATGGTAAAACAATGAAAAAGAAAAGATTACTTTTGCCTTTGGATTAATATGATGCCAAATTGAACATGCTTGTAGAACTTTTATGTCTGAAGTGAAAGTCCTGGATTTGTATAACATTCATATATATTTGGATGCAGTGATGCTTGAAACATGTTCGAAGATATTCCAAATAGAAATGAGAAAGGAGTTGTAAAGTTGTTTTATAGAGGATATTTGTCGGGTATGAATTGAATTAATCATGGAACCAGTTCAATAATACTCTATGCTGCTTGGGTTTGAATTGTACATTTTGACATATTTGCACACATGACCGTGTGAATACAGTTTACATTCCAAAAGAAAAAAACTTCAGCAATTGAGTTGTAGCACTGATTTCATATTAGCACTGACTGATCGGCTGTATCTCTATCCATAACTGCTTGGGCTACATCTACTATTTATTCATTGGAAACCACTTCAAAACCCAGTTCATAAACAAAAGAAAAAACACAACTTAAATATTCTTTCAAAAAATGAAAGAAGTCATTTCTATCATTGATTAATGAAATCCAGCATTAGATACAACAGAAAGGTACTATTCCAGCTTGAACAGAACAGTACAACACAATACAACACTACTCTCAAGAAAACAAAAACAAAAACAGATGGTTTGATTCCCATGACTTCTTCTAAGCAACCTCTACGACACAAAACTGCAGCACCAATGACTTCAGAGTACAATAACCACCTTCTCCAGGGAAATAAGCGATGAAGTATGAGCAATAAGGGGCTCATAATGATCAGCATCGGCACCACACCAACCTGTAAGAGAGAAGGTATTGCAGACTCAGCATACAACTTCAAGGCAGATGATAATATTGCACAAAAATGTATTTAATTGACATGGTTTGATTCCCATGGTTTTAACATAAATACTCGAGTAAGAAAGTCCAACACCAGCAGGAGAGTCCAAATATATAATGTTGGAAACCTGAGATGAAAAACTCCATCCTTGATGTCAAACTATATATATGCACAAATGCACAATGAACTGAATTTAACACAAATTGTAACCTTAGACCAGCTGTATGGATTGAGATGCAGCGTGGGCAAGCTTCCGTGTGCCTTTCCCTCTTCAAAATTGAAGGGACCTGCAATATATGATTCAGACATCCGTATGCATATTAGTCAATTGGAGAAAATAATCCTCTTCTTTTCTCTTTTCTTGGTAAGAGTAAAACAACTATAGTTCAAGCTTCAAGCTTCAAGCAGGTTCAAGCTTCAAGCAGGGAGTTAAAGACGCTTTTAATTAAGAGAAACTTGATCACAATTGTTATCAGCTCACCTAACCAAATAAAAGATACTGAACAAATTCAGCCAACTCATACTTGATTCAAGGAAAATGGAAGGAAAAATAAAATACCCGAAAGCTAAAGCAACTCACCCATAATAACAATAAAGGAAAAAGTCCCTTGGCTGATCAACCTCAAATAGATCGTCTTCCAAAATGCATAGACCAGTTTTATAGCACTTCGCTAACAAACAGAGAAGAAGAAAGTCTGGATGATTTGGTTTTGGTGGTGTCGCTGGGGCTGTAACACAGAGAGAGAGAGATGTGGGTGGCGCTGGGTGGTCGTGGTGGTGCTGGGTGGTAGTGGGTGGTCGTGGGTGGCGCTTGGTGGTGCTGGTTGGGCGTGGGTGGTCGTGGGTGGCGCTTGGTGGTGCTGGTTGGGCGTGGGTGGTGCTGCGATGGAGTGGTTCAGCGATGGTGCTGCTGCGATGGAGGTGGTTCAGCGATGGTGCTGCTGCGATGGAGGTGGTTCAGCGATGGAGGTGGTTCTGCAATGGTTCTTCGACAATTGAAATTGAAGCCTGATGAAGTGAAGCGGGTTAGGGCTCACCAATTTGGGGGAAATAATGGAGGAGAGGAAAGAAGAGGGAAATTAGGCATTCAATTTTAAAGACGTCAAACGGTTTGACGTGTTTATTAAAGACGTCAAACGGTTTGACGTTTTTAAGGGGTTTACTGGGCCGCGTGTTTGGGCTTAAAAACGTCAAACGGACTGACGTTTTTATGCTAAAGGCGTCAAACGGACTGACGTCTTTAGCATAAAAACGTCAGTCGGTTTGACGTTTTTAAAAAGTGCCTGCATTTGGGAATTACTTTCAAAACCACTCTTATTTGGGAATATTTTTTCAAAACTGCCTTGGATTGGTCAAAAGCTCCTAAACCGCCTGCCCAAAAGTATCCAAATCCTCTATGTATTACCCAACTAACTAACTAACGGAGTCTAAATCCTTTACAAAAAAGAACTAAAGACCAAAGAAAGTTCCTTGACCAGTAGAATTTGTCTTATATATAAATAGCACTAGCACGTCCTCTCTTTCATCACTCTCCTCCACAATTTTACATTACTACTCCAAATCAAACCCTAAATCTCTCTCACTTTTCTTAAGAAAACCCTAAAAACTCTTCTCACTTTTCTTAACAGAGCCCAAAACCCCTCTCACTTTTCCTAACAAACTCTATCCGATTCCTGTTTCTAACTCAGTTTCACATCCATCAGTTCATCTTTTATCTTACATTCTAGATCAAAATTCAGAATCTGTTAATGGATGTCATGAAGTGGAAGAAATATAAGTTCCTTGGGAAGGGGACTTACGGCACAGTGACTTTGGCAGTGAGAGTTGATCGGACTGCGACGTCAGTGGCGGTGAAATCCGCAGTCATTGAGAAGGCACAGTCTTTAAAAACGGAAGGAATTATATTATCTGAACTAAGAGGTTGTCCCGGAGTCGTTCAATGCTTCGGGGATGATTTGAGCATCGAGAATGGTTACGGCATTTACAATCTCCTATTAGAGTACGCCTCTGGCGGTACTCTGGAAAACCTCATCGAGACTAATGGAGGTAGAATACCAGAAGCCGAACTTCGTCGGTGTATTTATATGTTACTCAAGGGATTGTATTATACTCATAAAGAAGGAGGATTGGTTCACTGTGATATAAAACCCAGCAACATCCTTGTTTTTCCAATGAGATTAAATGGTGTGACTATGAATAATGTCAAGCTAGCAGATTTTGGATTAGCCAAGAAGGCCGGAGATGGTATTGGAAAGTTCAATGGACGACTGGATAATTTCCGGGGGACGCCGCTTTATGCTTCACCGGAATCTGTGTTGTTAGGCCAACATGAGCCTCCGACGGATATATGGTCTCTTGGGTGCACCATTATAGAGATGGTTACTGGGAAACCGATGTGGAGATTTAGAAACATGGATGATTTGTTGTATCAGATTGCTTGGGTTGATTTGGTGCCCAGAATACCACAAGATATGTCGGAGAAAGGAAAGGACTTCTTGAGAAGGTGTTTGGCAAGGGAGCCTGGACAGAGATGGACTGCAGAGATGCTATTGAATCATCCTTTCATTGCTGGGAATGATACTCCTGACGAGCTGATCATGCCATCTCATGATAGCCCTTTTGGTTATACTTCATGGTTTGGGGGGCTTGACCTTTTTACAAATGGAAAACCTTAGTGTTGTTCTTCTTCGGCTAATGACAGACAGTAGAGTTGCAGCGTTGAAGGCAGAACCTTCTCTGCTGGCATGACTGATCAAGTAAAGGAACTTAGAAGATTTAATTTTGACCTCTGCTTAAAGTATATGTAGCCGAACATGGAGTTTTTACCCCCAACGCATGGGGTTTTACAAAAATATACCTAAAAGATGGTTATTTTTAAAATATTTTCTATACTCAAGTACTTTTAAAAATGTTATTTGGAATGACGTTTTTTAGACCAAAAGACGTCAATTGGAATAACGCTTTTAGGCAAAAAGGTCAAACCAGCTGACCTTTTTTGTGACACGATAAAAGGCATAAAACACCACCTTTTTTTTTTTCAACTGACGTTTTTAGTGGTGTTATATGTCTTTTATCTTGCCACAAAAAATATCAGTTGGTTTGATTTTTTGCTTAAAAACGTTACTCCAATTGACGTTTTTTGATCTAAAAAACATCATTCTAAATAACGTTTTTAAAAGTGTCTAGGTTTAAAAAATATTTTAAAAATAACCCTCTTTTAGATATATTTTTGTACAACCCCATGGGTTGGGGTAAAAGCTAGCCGAACATGTTCATAGTACATTGGCAGAAGTTTTAAGTCAGATTACAGCATTAATTTCTGTTTAGTACAAATACATGGCAAACATTTAATCATTATCAATTATTTCTATTATTTTTTTTAACATTTGGCCTTTTTTTTTTTTCTCAAACATTTGGTCGCCTTTTCGTTTTTGCCGCCCTTAGTTGCTTTGTCCTTTTTCCCTTCTCATTCCTTTATCTTTGGAGTAATACTACATTGACTAAATTTTAGGACCAAATTTAGAGTCCAAATGACATGGCAGCTGACTTGGGCTTCTTTATTTGGTGTCATGTCATTTGAGCCACAATAAAGACTCCAAATAATATATTGCCATGTCATTTAAGCTTCAAATTTGATCCCAAAATTTGGTCAGTGTATCATTACTCTTATCTTTGAGGATGACTGAGAATATGAATTGAACCATGTGGCAAGAAAAGAAAGTGCCCAACTACTTGCTCAATGAGCACAGAAGAAAACAAAGAAACTGCCCAATTTCATTTTTTTAATAGGCCTTGTCAATACTACTGTACTGTGGCAAAATTATAGAGCGCGAATTGTAATTATTTCAATGATTTTTGTCGATCCGTGGCTTTTATTTGGCTGCCATGAGAGCAGAACACCAACAGCCATGATCTGAATGCTTTTAGTATGCTATGTTTCTTTTATCTTTTACAGTGGAAACACAACGAGAGCTAAAACTTCCACTTTGCGAATTTGTCTTCTTTATTTATGATGATACCTAGCAAAACTTGTAGTATGAGACCAGAAGTGGAGGTCAAGTCAGGAGCTTAGTCAATCCTGAGCTCCCCAACTCAAAAATGGGACCCTCTAGGTTGGCACTGCAAGGAAAACGCCAAATTGATAAGCTGGCAATCGTGATGCATCCTCCAAACAGGAACAAGCTCAAATCAAGGCACGAAGCTCTCAACTAACCACGATCCTCTCCAAAGATCAAGGAGGATATGCCGGATGGAAGGCGGAGATCTCGCAGCAGATCCCATGGAGATAGGAACAATACTATAAATACTGCACAACCCCTCCATTGAGGGGGATGGACATTGTAACCAACAGCCTCTGTAAAATTTTGCTCATAAAGGGATATAACAGTAAGAGCAAGAGACTCCATTAAAAAAGTGGACTAGCTGAGCTCCCAAGCCGGTGAACCACTATACTTCTCATGTGTCAAACCCAGCTATAACTCTTTAATTCCATAAACCAGAATTTCTAGACCACGAGACTCTGAACTCGCACCCAACATCACGAATTAGATTCTCTGGAATTGCTCAACAGCGTATTATACACCATCAGTTTGGCGCCGTCTGTGAGAACGACTGTTTCTGTTATAAATATACTGATTTATCAGTAATTGATGGTCTCAACACGCAATATGAGTAGAAGTCAAATGAATCTCTTGCGGACGCAAAATCAACAGGAGGCCATTAGCGCCAGGCAACAAGTAAACGTTCAAGATTTCCTCCCTACCACCAAGAACAATCCTCCTATGGCGGATCCCCTAGAGAATAACGAGTTGGAAGCTCTTCGCCTAGCCAACCAGCACCTACTCCAGCAGAACGAAGAACTCTTTAAGCTCCTACAAGATCCTCAACAGGCTCGACCGGCTCCAAGAGCTCCTCTACAAGGGGAACGTCAATGCCTCGACTCTCTTAGAGAAGCTAACGAGGGGGTGAGAATAGCCAGGCAATGGGGCAGGTTCCCCATCCGCCTCTTAGTAAAAAATGACGACGAAGAAGTGCAGAGTCAAAATGAAGGGATCGAGAAAAACGTTTTTCTTCTTTTCCAATAGGAAAGGAGGGAGTAGTACTGGGAGCAGCGCTTCAAAGACATCCAGCAAGAGCTCAGACACATGAAGGAAGCTGTGAGAGGAAGGACCCCAGTAACAATGGATGCCCTTGTGCAACAAACTGAGTCCCCATTCACTGCTGGGGTATTGCATTTATCCCTCCCTCCAAAATTCAGAATGCCCCAAGTAAAGGCCTTTGATGGAACGAAAGATCTCATGGATCACCTTAACACCTACAAGAACAAGATGGAGTAGCATGGGTATCAAGACCCCGTACGTTGTCGAGCATTTGCCATCACACTGAAAGGCTCAGCCTTGGCATGGTTCAACAGGCTACCCCCGGTGTCGATCTCTTCCTTCAAGGAGCTCTTCATATCTTTCGTGTCCCATTTCATCGGGGTCGGAACTTACAGAAAGCCGAGTTATCACCTGTTGAATGTAAAACAAGGGCCCAGCAAAAACTTGCGAGCGTATGTCCAAAGGTTTAATTCAGAGTCCTTAAAAGTGGATGTTCCAGACGAGAAATTTGTCAGCACTGCTTTTATCGCTGGCCTAGGAGTACAGTCGAAGGACTTGATGTTTTCCATTTCGAAAAACCCGCAGGCCAGCATGGCAGAGATGCTAGCCAAGGCCGAAAAATACATTAATGGTGAGGAAACTCTCCTCTCAAATTTGGGGAGCTCATCGTCACAGAAGGAAAGAGGAAAGGAAGAAAAGAATAAGGACCGTAGTCCCAGAAAGGAAAGAGACAGGTCTCCAAGAAAAGACAGAGAGCGTTCCCCCAAGAAAAGGGGGAACTCAGAGATCGTTTAGGTCTTCCGTAACTAGAGCTTCAGCCAAGATATGCACCTCGGCAGTTCACACCTCTCACGGCTACAGTATCCCAAGTCTTGTATGAAGTCCAAAATGAGAAATTTCTCCGATGGCCACCTCGAATGAAGGCAAACCTAGTGAAAAGGGATGCAACAAAATATTGTGAGTACCATAGGGACCACGGTCATCTCACAAATGAATATATCCAATTGAAGAAGGAAATTGAGTTCTTGATTCAACAAGGGCAACTACGACGTTTTGTGGCCCCTGAAAACCAGAACTGAGCTCCGCCACCTCCAGCACCTCAACCGCAAGCCCCTGCACAACATCAACAGCCTTTAGGGGAGATTAGAGTGATATCAGGAGGATTCGCAGGAGGTGGAGAGTCTAGCTCAGCTAGAAAGGCTTATCTACGCTGAATCAGAGCTGACAAGGCGCTGGAGGTGCATACTGTGTCCAAGTTACCACGACTGAACACAACAATCACTTTCTCTGATGCAAACTTGGAAGGGTGCCAGTGATTAACCATCAAAAGTGTTATTTTATTATATTTAATGATTGGTTAATTGCATATTATTTGTGATTAAATGTGTTAAATTACTTATTTTTCTAGTTTGATACTTTTTCTAGCTGTTTGGTTTATTTTGCAGGTAAATTGGTTGATTTAAAGTAATAATGGATAATGCAAGTGAAGCAATCACTAGAGGAAGAATCATAACTGATAAGGATTGAAGGGTCAAGATTGATATAGGAAGACTTGAAGATAAATCAGCAATTTAATCCTTATAAGAGTCTAAGTGAGAAGAAAACTCCTTTAAAGTTGGATTAGGAAAGTTTCCTAGAAGATAAGGATTTGACACGTCTTCAGTATTTTGGTCATAACTTTTGATTCTGATATCCGATTTACCTGATTTTTTTGGGGCTGGAAAGAAGACTTCAAGGGCTACAAAAGAGTATTTCACGTAACTTTCATGATTCAGTCTCTAAATATGCGAAATTCAAGCTCGAAGTCTGGACAGATTTTGTACCCGCGGGCCCCAAGATTTATACACGAGATTTAACTTTAAAAGACTTCTGTTTGGAAAGGAATTTCTCCCAACCCAACCTTATATCTTACTATTAAAATGAGAATTTATTTTGGGTATTAAATATCTAAATAACATTTTTATGCATAATTTGACACCACAATATATAAATAATTTGCGTAACTTTAAATTTGCAACTATTTAAGCATCACATAGAACTTTATTCTATATTTTTGTATCTTATATCATGTTCTTATAAAAACTCACAATTTGTGCACTTTAGACTTTACCAAGTTGAAAATTTGTTACGTATTTTACCTTGAGAACTTAAAACATATAGTGGAGATGCATAAAAACCCTAGTGAGTTTTGATCCTATCTTTCTTGGAGGGTTATTTACAGGTACTCAAAAGAATTATTTCTTTCAGCTAATCTCCTTCAATAGTCTCATTATTTTTGTTTTGGTCAACACCAATATTGTGAATGATTGCTTTACTTTAAATTATTTGCATGAGTTAGTGTGTTGTCAAGAACTCTTGAGATATGATTTTAGGTCATCTTTGATATTATTTGAGCCTAAGCCTTATTCTTTGAATATTATTATCCCTAGAAGCCATGATTGAGCCTTTGAAGAAAAAATTTATTTCTTATACCAAACATATAATAACCAAGCCAATAAAAAAAAATATCTTTTACCCTTGATTATCCCAAGATTGAGCTTTTATTGTTTATGTAATTTGGGAGATGTTGGTTGAGAAAAGATGAAAAAAAAAAAAAAAAAGTTTTGCATACTTGTGAATATTTGCATTAGATGTCTTGCTAAAAAAAAAAAATTGAAAAGAAAGACAATATGTCTAGCTGTGAAAAAAAAAACAGATTGAAAAAAAAAAGAGGAAAAAAATAGCAAGCATGAGTTTTGAAAAAAATATGAGCAAGTGTTGTAAATTGTGCTTCTAAATGATGGAGAGTGAAAGGCTATGGAAAGAAGTTTGGTTGTGTAATGTACATGTTCTCTCGGGATAGTCTTTTGAATTCATGAATATCCTTCGTTTCAAAACCCTAATCCCAATGCCCCATTACAACCTTAAATAAACACCTATTTGATCTCAAGAGTGTATTGATGGATGCATGACTTGTGAGAATAAGGAAAATAATGGTGATTATTTATTTATTGTGTGTTGATTTCCTTTCATGAGATTATGTCAAATCCTTTTCTTTTGGATTACAATTATTTTAATAGACATGTGAGCATTATTTTGTTTTGACTTAAATATCTTCTTCTCACATGTGATATTTGAGGGAATCGTCACTATAATCTGAGAGAATCTTTTATGAGTGAATTATCCAGTGAGATTTGGCATTGAGACGAATAGTTGATAGTTGTAGTGGTAATTATCAGATAAGTTATTGACTTGGTATAGTTAATTCACACTACACACAATTTTATATGGGAACATGATAAGTGCATACATTTATATAGCGTAGAATTCTATATTTTGATTTGCATGAGCTTATAAAAAAAGTTTGCATCTTAGAATTTTTATATTGTGGTAGTAATTTGTGTTATAAAATTATTATTTAGATATTTGATTACAGGTTGATGTTTGTGAGTATCATCTCTGGAAACCCTCACGAGACTATACTCGTCCACTAGGGGAAATCTAGGGGTTTAAAGGCTTGTTGCATATGCTAAATGCAATCGTGAGTCCTACGAAAGTGGATTTGTGTTTTATTTTATTAGGTTATTTTATTTTTAGTTTTTAGATTTTGGGATCCATGTATTACTAGGGACTAGTAATATTCAGGTTCGGGGGTGTGATTAACCATCAAAAGTGTTATTTTATTATATTTAATGATTGGTTAATTGCATATTATTTGTGATTAAATGTGTTAAATTACTTGTTTTTCTAGTTTGATACTTTTTCTAGCTGTTTGGTTTATTTTGTAGGTAAATTGGTTGATTTAAAGTAATAATGGATAATGCAAGTGAAGCAATCACTAGAGGAAGAATCATAACTGATAAGGATTGAAGGATCAAGATTGAGATAGGAAGACTTGAAGATAAATCAGCAATTTAATCCTTATAAGAGTCTAAGTGAGAAGAAAACTCATTTAAAGTTGGATTAGGAAAATTTCCTAAAAGATTAGGATTTGACACGTCTTCAGTATTTTGGTCATAACTTTTGATTCTGATATCCGATTTACCTGATTTTTTGTGGGGCTGGAAAGAATACTTCAAGGGCTACAAAAAAGTATTTCACGTAAATTTCATGATTCAGTCTCTAAATATGCGAAATTCAAGCTCGAAATCTGGACAGATTTTGTACCCGCGGGCCCCAAGATTTATGCACGGGATTTAACTTTAAAAGACTTCTGTTTGGAAAGGAATTTCTCCCAACCCAACTTTATATCTTCTACATGTACCTAGGATTTATCTTACTATAAATAGGGGCTCTCATCTAAGGAGAATTAAAATGAGAATTAGGATTAGGATTTAGATTATTTATTCTTTTTTCCATTTTTTTATTTTTAGTTCATCATGTCTGGCTAGAAGGCTAAGCTAGGGCTAGGGGAGAACCTCTCAATGAAGTATGGTAATGTTATTGACTTTGTGCTTAATGATTTATGATGTTTTGTTAATTTAACTTCTGATTTTTTAGCAAAGTTTTTATTCTGTAAAAATTCTTGAGTCGTTGTGTCATGTACATCGATTGTTTGAATTTCTCTGCGAGTAAATAACTGATTATTCCACGCTTGAGGTAATTATCATTATTTCATAAAATAATATAATTGGATGATTATTCAGGTTCCTGAATAATCTTTTGATTCTAACATTTGGTTTTCTTACTTGATTTGTTATTTGAATCAACCGACATCTGATTTGTGTTTCAAGTTAAGTTTTGAGTCTTCAATCATTATTGTATGGAATTGAGAGGGAGTACCCGATGCTTTAGTATTTTGTATTATTGTTTTAAAACCAAATTTATTGTTTTCTAAATCTCTACAACAATTATTTCAAAACAAATTTTCTTTTATTTTTCTTTGTGTTCTAAGTTTTTCACAATTCCCTGTGGTTCGACCTCGGACTTCCGAGTATTATATTACTTCGCACAACCTGCACTTGGGTGATCTATGTTCCTTTTTTTCCCATGTGATATACGCATATTCATACATTGAGGGCAATGTAAGTTTTTGAGTGGGAGGGTAGGACCATACTATGGTTGATCGATAAAAAAAAAAAAAAGATTTTCTTAGCTTGGTGTATATTTTTTAGGTTTTAGGAATTTTTAGGAGTAGAATGAAGCCACTTGGGAGGAAAGAGCTTAAATAAGTGAAAAATTTTCTAAGTATAGAGGAAACAACTCACTGGAATTCGCGTCCGGACGCAAAAACATAGAACAAAACTCACTGGAAGTCGCGTCCGGACGTGACCAAAGAGCCTGAACTCTCTGGAACATGCGTCCGGACGGAACTTCATCACGCGTCCGGACGGGAAAACCAACCGTTTCAAATTCCATAGGCGCGTCCAGACGGGACTACATCATGCGTCCGGACGCATGTTCTTTAAGGCTAATTAAGACGGTCGTTGAGACGCGTCCGGACGGAACAACATCATGCGTCCGGACGCATGTAAAAATTTATAAATACCAGGCGCTGAGTGAATTTCTTGCTCAACACTCCTCCAAACTGGAATACACTCCTTCTTCCTCTATATTTGCTCCTTCATCACGCTTTTGCCATGGCACCACCTCGAGTACCCACATCAAAGAGACCCCGAGTAAACACTCAGGAGGAGGAGGAGGATACCACATTTGATCCCGTTCGTTTCCAAACCTTGGAGGCTCGGGTAAGGTTTTTTAAATACTACGCCCTTAAGCCTGTAGTCTGTGATAGGAAGATCGAATATGGGGACTTCACCCGGTTGGGAGTCCGAGACATTGTCACCTCGAGGCGATGAGCGGGTTTTATGGGTAAAGAGTGGCTATGTATCCCCATCTTAGCGAGAGAATTATTTAGCAATGCTGACGATCTCGGGAATGGTCTCATCCATACATATGTTCGGGGTATAGAGATTAGGGTGGATGCTGTGGCCATAGCTAGGATAATTGGAATGACCCAAGCTCAGGTGGTTAACCCGGACTACCCCCAAGCCTATCCCGGAGATGAGGTCGGACCAGAGCTGAAAACGGGATAAAAATCCTCCGACAGCCATACAAACTAGTTGGAAAACCTTTTAGCTTATCTCTCCTACCATCCAGTTTGAAAACCTTTTATCTTCTCTCTTTCCCTCCCCCCTCTCTCAAATACCCCTCCGAAATCGGATAAACTATATATATAATATTTATTATAATATTTTGTATACGAAAATTATTCATATACAACGCACGTGGAGCTCAAAAGTCAAAACAAAAATTTGGTTGACTAGATACTTTGGCGGCCAGAAGAGGTAAATGCTTAGATATATGAGGGATGGTTACAATCAAGTAAGATGAAAAGACTAGACTATATTAACAAACAAGCAGTTTAATATCCTTTAATTTTATAATAATAACGAGGTTCAAGTTAGTCTCAAATTTGATGGGTTAAAGGATTTTAATGTTATTTAGATATTTAGCGTGGATATTTTAGGTAAACAAAAGTTTTCTTGATTTAGAGAATTTTTGTAGTAGTATGTATGTATATTAGGGATAATTTGTACATAAAGACATAGTGTAATATGAATGATTTTAATAAGGATGTTGATGATTATTGGACGAGTTTATTTGAGATTTTCAAATAAATTTATTAAAATTTGTCATATTTTATATTATAGATAGATAAATATTGATATAAATATAGATATAGATATGTAAAATAAATTTTAATCTAGTCGCGTGACACACTCCATCGCCATTTCTAGTGCATGTATAAACGTTAGAAAAGATATTTTTAGAAAAATGTGATGTAATGAAGGGGAGTTGGCATAGAATTTGGCATTCTTTTGGGTTTGAGAAGAGCGTCTCTCACTGCGTGTTCATAGTTGGACCAAAAATATCAGACGAATCCACGCGTTCTTCTTTTCTTCCGAGATAGCGGCGTTTTCTAGTAACCGTTAAGTGGACCCCTTGATAGCTGCAGTACAAACCAAGCAAGCTGGAAAAGCTAAATCCTAAATCAATGTCTTTCTCACCCACAAAATAGAAATCAGAAAATTCACAAGTGAATCGAGAAAGAGACAGAGACTTACCCACAAAACAGAAATCAGAAAATTTACAGGCAAATTAATGTAGAGAGACAGAGATAGTTGTCTTATCCACTGTGAACTCTTCGGTGTCACCAACCCAATTGTATATTCTTCAGAGCAATCAAGACTCAAGAGAGCAGCACCAACAACACAGCCCAACTCTACCCAGATGTTCCATTATTAACACTAGCTCACTACCACCCATCAACCTAATCCGGAGAGGGATTCCTCCATTTCACTGATTTTCTACCCACCCCACAAAGAGAGACAGAGAGAGACAGACTCCATTGCTATTGCAGATCTAGATTATACGCTTTTGAGGGTCCTTTGATCTCTTTCATTTCCATTGCTTGCTTCTGTGTCTGAATTGGAATTAGACAGCTCAACTTTACCAAAATGAGTATGTACGGAAGAGACCCATGGGGCGGCCCGTTGGAGATACATGCGGCGGACTCGGTCACCGACGACGATCGGAGCCGGAACTTGCAGGACTTCGACAGGGCGGCGCTGTCTCGACCGTTGGATGAGACACAGCAGAGCTGGCTGTTGGGTCCTGGGGAGCAGAAGAAGAAGAAGTATGTGGATCTGGGTTGTATAATTGTGAGCAGAAAGATCTTTTTGTGGACTGTCGGTACGATTATTGCAGCTGGGGTCTTAGCTGGGTTCATCACTCTTATTATCAAAACTGTGCCTAGGCATCATCGGCCTCATCCTCCACCAGATAATTATACGGTGGCGTTGCACAAGGCACTGATGTTCTTCAATGCCCAGCGCTGTAAGTGAAACAACACACACACACACACATTATTGCTAGTATATATGCAGTGGCGGAGCCGGGATATGTTCTTAGTGGTGGCAGCTAAAAACTTAGTTGTAACTGAAACCATTGATGCAAACATTCTTTATTCTAATGCTATTTTTCTTTTAAGAAATATATCCATAATTACCTAGACAATTAATTTATTTAGTTATAGTCAACCTCAATGCTAATGACCGTACATATTAAAAAACAGATAAAATAAAAAGTTCAATCTATCACAAGCCTATTAAACAAATCGTAGATGTAGGAACAATTTAATTTATGACAAGTAAATTGTCCAAGACCAATATATCGAATCAATTTAATCTAAAATTCAATAAATAAAATTTTAAATATAAGAGGAAAGAGAGAGAATTGGAGACTGAAGATTGAGCCATGACATTAAATCGTGAGAGAAATTTTAATTTATGAAAAAATGTCACTTATTTTTAAAAATTAATGGGGCAACTTATAACAAATTTTAATTTTTTTCAAAAATTTTCAATAGACCTTAGAAATATTTTGAATTTCAGTGGGGACAATTGCCCCCCTACCTCCGCCCCTGTATATATGTATTTTATATGTGTTTTTTACTTAAGTTTTTGTATTTCTAATATCTGTATGTGTATGTGCTTTAATGGGTCAAGCATTTTTGGGCATAATATTCTTGTGCATGGATGATTTGAACCCATTGTAGTTAGCGTTACATGTTTTCAACCTGATACATAGAAGACAAGATTTTGGCTGGGATTTTTGGTGGGGAACAAAACTTTCATTAATTAAAGAAAAATGTGCAAAAGAAGTGGACAAGAAATCCTCCTTATGAGGGACATAAAGTAGGAGAATACGTCAAAAAAGTTACAAGATTTGGCTGAGATAAATTTTATTTTTGTTTCAGTTTTTGATTTGAAAAGAGATAGAATGGTTGTAGAGTTTTTTACCTTGTCTTGATATATACATCTGTGTAACTGTGTCTAATGAGAAAAAAATAGGTAATAGTAAACAAGGGATGGGTGAAAAATTGCTACCAATGATAGATCAAGTGTAAGCCAGTTGGTGCAAATATTTTGCTGTTTATATAGTTTAACTTTGATTATAGTTGTTTGGTTTGACAATTAGTAATTTTGAAAACACACTTCATTTCCTAGAAATTACTATATTTTTGGAGCTGGCTGACCATATGAAATTAACAAATGGATGAACCACAAGAGTGATCCAGCCATTTTTTTCTTAATTGGTTGTTCTTTTTTACTATTAAGGGATTATTTGGACAGATTTAAAACGGCACCCTGTAAAATTAGATTAGCTCTCCCTGTAAAATTATGCTGCTTATCATCTTTAACTGGATCATGAATTTTTCAGATTGCAATTTATCATATTCTGCTTGGAATATCGTATTCTTGTCACCAAACAACTCATTTACACAAAAAAACTATAACTCTTTTTCTGAACAAACTAATTGTAATCTCGAGCACCCTTCTTCTCACTCAAACACTCAACTTACGTACAGAGGCACAAACAGCTGCACACACAACTACACACACAAACACACCCTTGCAACCAAAAACTAGATAATGAACGCCTCCACACCCCATGCCAAACCCCAAAGCTCCTATTCGATCCTCTTCTCTGGCTTCCGATATCGATCTCTGGCATTCGTTATTTGTCTATGTATATATGTATCTATTAATCAAGGGAAAAGGGGGCTTTGGTGTCCACTCTAATGCAAACTATTTAAACTAAGGAAGAGCAGGAGATGATAGTTTTCTTTTGTCTCCACAGGAATTATTCATCAAACTCTTACTTTGTTACTTCCTTAACCAACCTCCCTCAATCAGTTACAATAATTATAGGTTTCTGTCGCTTGGTCTATCTCCACTCCCATATCCCTCGCCTCCTCCCTCTCTCTCTCTCTCTCTCTCTCTCTCTCTCTCTCTCCAACTTGTTTGTTTGCAATCACGCACATGGGTGGCCATGTATAGAAGTCTCTAGTATGTGTATGTTTATGTGTATATATGCACACCTAGGAAGCACGGATACGAACATGGGTGTCGTATCCGATATGATACGGACACGGGGATACGACAAAGTTAAAAAATATGATACATGGGTACGACAAGGATACGGCTATTAAAATAATATAATATATTTTTTAAATAATAATATAATTGTAATATATTAAAAATAAAGCATATATTATAACAATATTAATAATAAGACCTAGCAAATATTATTTTTTTGATTAAAATTGAAATAGATCAAATTAAATGTCCACTATTTTCATCAAACATCATTACATTTATTAACATTCATAGTATATAAGTTACGTAACAAAAAATATATTAAAAAAATTAACTTTTTAATAGTTAAAAGTTGTTTTTTAATAAAAAAAATTCTTGGCCGTGTCCTGGCTGTATCCTAGACGTATCCTGACTGTGTCCTAGACGTATCCTGACCGTGTCTTAAACGTATTTTGACCGTGTCCGACTGAGTTCACTATTCAGGACACTTCTAGTCGTGTCGGACATGTGTCCGGTCTTGTCCTTGGCGTATCCGTGTCCGATACTGCCACAGCCACCCCGTGGGAAGTATCCGTGCTTCCTAGATGCACACACCTCCTGATTTGGAGATGAATGGTTGGAGGTGCCTTGGGTGGTTGGAGGGCTGGGAAATTTTGGATTGGTGCTGGATTTAATTGAAATGGTCGGTATTGTGGTGGGAGGTGTCGGATTTGGGTTGTGGAGTGGTTGGAGTGAGGTGGTGGTTGGGTGGGGGATGGCAGGGCTGGGTTCAGGGTAGGGGAGTAAGGGGGGAGATAGTGGGTGGGGGTTCGAGTTGGTTGTGGGTGATTGCAGGAGGGGGCAAGGGAGGCCGAGGGGGAAGGAGGAAGAGAGAGGGGCTGCTGATGGAGGGTGTGAGTTAGGGCAAGGGGGAGTTGCAGCCACTGGGCAAGGGTGGGTTTCGTGGGTGAGAGGGTGGGAGGCTGAAGGGGGAAGGGGGAAGGGGGAAAAGGGAGGAGGGCTATTGCGGAGGGGTGGGCGTGAGGGGAATTGCAGCTCTGGGGGGATGGGTGGTCAATGGTTAATTTTTGAAATATGGTTATCTTATTTTTTGCATTATAAAGGTAAATTAGGTACCAAAAAAAGGTGTGATAATATCAGCGAAGTCTAAGAAAATATGTTAGTTGACTAATGGATCAGTTCCCCTTTCTAATTTAGCATCAAATCAGAGGGGGTTTAAATGTAGGTTTTGAAATCATGAGGGTACCCTGTAAATCTGTCAAAAGCATGGGGGTGTGGTTGTAACTATCCCTACTATTAGTTCACTTCCTTTTTGTCTAGTCCTATAGTTTCTCTAATTTCTAATATTCACAATTACAGCTGGAAAACTCCCGAAGCACAATAATGTATCATGGAGGGGAAACTCTTGTTTGAATGATGGCAAGTCTGATGCTTCATCTGTAATTAAAGATCTTGTGGGTGGTTACTATGATGCCGGAGATGCGATCAAGTTTAACTTTCCGGCATCTTTTGCTATGACCATGCTGAGTTGGAGTGTTATTGAATACAGCGCAAAATATGAAGCTGTTGGGGAGCTCAACCATGTTAAAGAGATAATTAAGTGGGGGACTGATTACTTTCTTAAGACCTTCAATTCCACCGCTGATACAATAAATAGTATTGCGGCCCAGGTAATTATTGTTCATTCTTTGGTTGATTTGTATTGCTACTTCCTTTGAATTATCAGTGAACCTGTTCATTTTAGGATAACTTTTTTGTTCCCTACAATTGCTCTACATCCTTAGACATTCTTGAATAGTGATCATCTTTTACTCTAGTAGTAAGATTTCAGGTTTACACAGCATAGGTTCTTCTCTGTGACATGCTTCTGTAGTGTAGTTGTTTGTCAGGCTAGTGCTTTACTTTTCTGCCGTCTAAATTTTTTTTTGGAGTAATGTCGAGCTTGCAATTTCATCCACAAGCTTTCTGTTGTACATATCTGACAGGTTGGAGTGGGGGACACTTCAAAAGGACCAACTCCTAATGATCATTATTGTTGGATGAGGCCGGAGGACATTGATTACCCTCGGCCTGTATATGAATGCCATAGTTGCTCAGATCTTGCTGCAGAGATGGCTGCTGCTTTAGCTTCCGCATCTATTGTTTTCAAGGATAACAAGGCCTACTCACAGAAACTTGTCCATGGTGCCAGAACACTCTTCAAGTTTTCCAGGGATCAGCGTGGCAGATATAGTGCGGGTGGTGCCGATGCTGCTATTTTCTATAATTCCACTAATTACTACGATGAGTTTGTGTGGGGTGCAGCTTGGCTATATTATGCTACTGGAAATTCTTCATATCTTCAACTTGCTACAACTCCGGGTATCGCCAAACATGCTGGTGCCTTCTGGGGAGGCCCAGATTATGGTGTACTTAGCTGGGACAACAAGCTTGCTGGAGCTCAAGTAAGTTAATGGAGCTTCTTATGAACTTGTGTTACTGCTGCATCACTTACCTTTTCACTTCTTGTACAATTCATTGATTGGTGAACTGAATTGCATCAATTAGCAACAAAATTTGCCTATTTCCGAACTAGTATTGCCACAGTGATAGGTTGCTTATATGCTTTTTGCAGTGTAGTTACTGCATGTTTGGTATTGTTTTCTGTGTTGTTGCTCTGCTAGCTCAATTGTTTTTCCAAGCCATCTAGGTGTGTTGGATCATGGATTTCCTTATAGCTGACTTGTATCTTCGGCAATTGATCTGACTGTGCTTTGAATGGTCTAGAGCTCTGATTTTTAAGAAAGCTACCAAAAGATACATGTTTGATGTGGTTTGAATGTTTCCTGGAGATAGCACTACTTTGGACTATTGCTGTCACACCCTATCCCAGAAAGGTCAACCCCCACCTTCCCTTGAATGAGGTGTGATTACGTATCAGTATATCTACGTATTCATCACTTAACATGTTATCCCTATCTCTAACGTATTAAAATAGAATAATTAACCTGGATATGAATAACCATAGTCACTTCAATGGATAAGTAAACGGATATAGACCTCTAAATATATCGTAGTGTTATATAAACACCACCAGAGTATCTCACCCTCCTAACATCCTGAAAAACAGTGTACAATATTGTACATGATATCGTAAACTTATGAGCATCCAACAACTCCAAAACCAACCTAATCTCAACCGTCGACACCAAAAAAACGAACTTCTGTTGTGGCGTAAACTATCAACATGACCCATGAGTATATTCGAATCATATGGAAAGAAAACAGATAAAAACAGTTGTAAACGAAACAAAGCTTCACATTAAAAAAATCCTTATAAAATAATTTCCACCAAACTATCCATAATAAGGATATAAGAAACTATGATCAATGTAGATTATGAGTTTCCAAACCATCTCAAGACCTCATAAGGTCCCATAAACCATCTATCATAACCATAGGGTTGTATACTTTATAACTGGGTTTTTGACAGTACTGCTTCCGTACACCACAACGTAATCAAGTGGATTTGCAGGGTCAAGGGTCATACCATATCTCCAATTGTAGGAGTAAGAATAGATATTCAACTATCCAACAACGCCTAGGAGTCTTGGCAACAGATATCGACTACTCGATTATGCCCGTGCGTCTGGGTGTCCACATCAATTTCCTGATAACCCCTAGGAGTTTTGCGACCATGACTATTAAAGAATGAATATCAAACCCCAATTAAAATCCCATTTCAGATATACATTTGGTCTCATAATCAACAACCTTCCCAAAAACTGCTTCACACTCCACATTTAAGGATATAAAAGTTGGGTATAAAGTAAACAAATACTTAGCCTTCAGTCTATATGAGACAATATACCCCTGTTAGGTACAATATCAGATCCCTCAGTCAACCCTTAGGGAAAGCCGATGTTGGCATGGTCGCCTTGGCACCTAGTACACATCATTACATGATACGCATGAGTATGATTCATCTATGTATCATGACATGAGCGCGCCTGCATGTAAGCTTGACTCAATGGCATATAATCAATCCCTTGCCCAAGTGATATAAATTATTCCAATACTATAGAGTATATAGCTAGCAGACTCATACATGTTCAGGTCTTGAATTATTGGTCAGATTTGCCAACACGAATTCTTCTTTTCATATCCCCCTATATAATTTGGATTTTTCAGTCAAACCAATTTCATTTAAACCAGACTTCTCAAACTTTATATCGATAGGTCATTAGCTTAAACCGAAGTTCCGTAGAAGAAGGCACGTTTGTTCTTCTACAGGGTACTGAAGCTAGCCGGACATCTCAGTCCCAGTTTTCAGCGAGGTTTAAAGAAAGACCAGTTTCACTTGGGCAGAATTAAGTGTTCCACAAGACAGGGTTGAAAAGATCTATGATTCTAGTTTCTAAAGCAACCAAAGGTGCAAAATTTAGAGTTTTCTAAAATGAGTTATGTCCATTTTTACACAGGGTTGGAAGTTGGGCTATGTCCAGAACAGGAATCTGCACCCCCTGTTTTTGGGTTTTTCTCCCGCAATGCAGTTTCAACATTTCCGTAACCGTTTCATTTCTTATCCAACATCTCCTACCATCTAACCAACTTTCAATAACACACCCCAAATGCATAATACCATTCAAGTTTTGAAGGTTTATATGGTTGAAGTACTCAACTGGTTCCCATGAAGGATGACTAAAATTCGATTTATAACTATGCAGCCTACTCAATATTAATTTATGAATGTATGAATATTAACTACATGTTGGGCTTCTCTTAAAAATGAGGTAGTAGAATTGGGCTGGTACTGTTTATTTTTTATTTTAACTGGATAGCAGAGCCGTGAATAAGTAAACTTGCAATAATTTTTTAACAATGTATTGAAAATGTCATAAAAATGCCTGTATATGTGGATGACTAGGATAAAAAATTGTTAAAAAATTATTGTTAAATGTCAATACATTGTTAAAAAATTTTTTTTTTTTTTTTTGAAACTGCGATCATCATATATTTAATAAGCAATACCAGTTACATCATTGTGGAGATGAGATATCAGAAAAGACGGAATCTCATCTTTCCACAATATAAAAGTATTACAATTAAAAGCAAATTTGGCTAAATTATGAGCAACTACATTTCCCTTCCTTCTTATCCAAACCGTGGAAAAAGCTTGAAATTTTGTCTTGAACATATGAACTTGATCAATAAAATTACCGACATCAGATAAAGACCCTTGATCTTGAGAAATAGCTTGAATAATGTATTTAGAGTCCCCCTCCAGAATGATGCTATTAAAACCCAGATCAGCAGCCAAAGACACAGCAGCAAATGCAGCATAAGCCTCCACACATTCTGCACTTAAGATGCCTTCTATCCTTTGACTTAAACCTGCCAAAAAATTCCCATTACAATCCCTAATAACCACTCCCAATCCAGAGCAATTAAAGGAACTAGAAACAGCCCCATCAAAATTGACCTTGTATGTTCCCTCTTGGGGCGGCTTCCATATGGACACTTCCTCAAAAAATTATTGCAAGTTTACTTATTCACGGCTCTGCTATCCAGTTAAAATCAAAAATAAACAGTACCAGCCCAATTCTACTACCTCAATATTAATTTATGAATGTATGAATATTAACTACATGTTGGGCTTCTCTTAAAAATTAGGTAGTAGAATTGGGCTGGTACTGTTTATTTTTGATTTTAACTGGATAGCAGAGCCGTGAATAAGTAAACTTGCAATAATTTTTTAACAATGTATTGAAAATGTCATAAAAATGCCAGTATATGTGGATGACTAGGAAGCACGGATATTTGCTGGAGAGGTGTTGTAGACATGACGAGAAGTATCCTGAATAATGAATTTAATTGGACACAAATAGGATTTTTTTTTTAATCTCACGGCTGTTAACTATTAAGAGGGGTGTAAAAAAAAATAAAAAATCAAAATAAAAAATAATAAAAAATTAAGAGGGGTGTAGAATTTCTTTAATTTGTTTTTGTGTTCTATGTTATGTAATTTATGGATTATGAATGTTAATGGAGGTAATGATGTGTGATGAAATGGTTGATGTTTATTTTGATTTATTTCAATTTTAATAAAAAAATTAATATTTAGTAGGTCTTATTATTAATATTGTTATAAAATATGCTTTGTTTTTAATATATAACAATTCTATTATTATATGAAAATATATAATATTAATTTAAGAAGCCAAAAGATCTTTGTCGTATACCCGTGTCCTTATCATATCGGGTAGGCGGATGGGTATGTTGATTGTTTTCTTTGTTTATATTTTGCCTGCCTTTCCTCCTTTGATTGGATTTTACTTTTTTTCAGTCTTCTCTCTTGTTTCTTGTTGACTGGGTTTCTGATTGTGATTTTTTAGTTCCCAATTCACTGGGAGGGATTTGAATGAGCTTTTAATAACATACGATGTTTCTCTGTTCTGTTAATTTTTTAATCAACCGTTTGATTTCTGTCCAAATTTATGTCTGCATGCCTGAATCAGCGGTGAGATGTCCAGAATGTAAAATGTTTATCAAAGAGTTTCCTAGTTCTGAGCACCATATTAGCTAAAGCTTTGGCGGATATCATGCAAGGTTTCTGATCAAAACAAATTTAATGCAAGGTTCATTGCTAACACTACCTTTGTTATTTTGTGTTCAGGTACTTTTGAGTCGCTTGAGATTGTTCTTGAGCCCCGGCTATCCATATGAAGAAATTTTAAAGACATTTCACAACCAGACCAGCATTATCATGTGCTCATACCTCCCGTACTTCACAAGCTTTAACAGAACAAAGGGTATACCGTATACCAGCTTTCTATCAGTACCCTTGATGTCTCTTCTTGGTAGTTTTACTGTATGCATGAAAAATCTGATGAGGGGAACCTGTTGCAGGAGGTTTGATTGAATTAAACCATGGAAGGCCTCAGCCTCTTCAGTACGTGGTCAATGCAGCCTTCTTGGCTACGCTGTACAGTGACTATCTTCGAGCTGCAGATACACCTGGATGGTACTGTGGACCTAATTTTTATTCAATTGATGTGCTGCGTAAATTTGCCGAGACCCAGGTATGTTACTCTCTATTCACTCTCTTCACATTATCTGAATGGGAAAAAAATTCTCTAATAGGCCCACAATAGGTTGGAATCATTGTTGATTTTTAAGTGAAATTATCTTTCCTGCAGATTGACTACATCCTTGGGAAAAATCCTAGAAGGATGAGTTATGTGGTGGGCTTTGGCAATCATTATCCGAGGCACGTCCACCACAGAGGTGCATCAATCCCCAAGAACAAGGTCAAGTACAACTGTAAAGGAGGATGGAAGTGGAGGGACAGCCCAAAGCCTAATCCCAATACTCTTGTTGGAGCCATGGTTGCTGGCCCTGACAAGCATGATGGTTTCCATGATGTCCGTACTAACTACAATTACACCGAGCCAACGCTTGCAGGCAATGCAGGTTTGGTGGCGGCCCTTGTGGCTCTGTCGGGTGACCAGACCAATGGAATTGACAAGAACACCCTATTCTCAGCAGTTCCCCCTATGTTTCCAACTCCACCACCACCGCCAGCGCCTTGGAAACCATGAGATGGCCTTGTTCCTCATCATTTTTTTGCTGCAACTTAAAGTTTAGACTGTTTTGCTGCTGCCGCTGTTCTTAGATATTAAGCAACATGAAGGTAAAAGACAACGCCATACGTGATGAAGAAGCCATGGCTTAAACACCTTGACGATAGGCAGGCTGGGGTAGGACTGTAAATTTGGACTAGTTTGATGAAGTGGTCGGAAATTTGGGCATGTCGTGGATTGTATCCATATTCTGCATGTATGTAAGAAATCAATCCTGTATTCTTTTCAACACTAGCAAAATTGAATAGCTGTACTTGGCTACAATAGGTCTATGTAATAATTTCTTTTCTTTCTGGTACACATTTTTATTAATTAGTTAATACACACGTGCTTTGCACGTGGATCAGCAATTCCCCCTATACCTATTCATTGATCATCATTGCATCTATTTCATATTTTTCCTATATTTCCTCCAAAGACTATAAGAGGAGGAGGAGGGGGTAACAACTCAGCTCAAGGTTAAGTGAGCCAGAAAAGTGAACAATCAAAATTAGTACATGCAAGCTATCAAATACACATAGAAACTTGGTTGAGTCATGTTAGATTGAGTACAACTTCCCGGTAGTGGGAGGAACTACCCCGATTGCCCCCACCTTCCCTGCCAGCGGCGGATCCACAGTGGGGGCAGCTGCCCCCACTGGAATTTTAAAAAATTTTGGGGACCAAGTATAATTTTAAAAAATTTAGAATTTATTAAACATTTGCCCCCACTGAATTTTTTTTAAAAGATTTAAGGGTAGTTATGTTATTTTGACAAATATATGAGTCTCACTTGTGAATATCAATGGAAGATGATATCAAAAATTTGGGCATTTAAAGATTAATTAATATGCTGCGAAATAGGTTAGTCCTCTCATTTGTTTTATGTTTATACATTGAACTAAATTTGGGGTTTGTAGTCCTCTTCTTTGTTTTATGTTTATATGTTAGAATTGAAAATTAGGGTTTGTAGTCTGCTTTTATGATTTATTTTTTAAATGTTGAATTGAAATTAGTGTCTGTAGCTCTCTTTCGTATTTTATTTGTTACATGTTCAATTGAAAATATGAAATTGGGGCTTGTAATCATCTCTTATGTTTTATTTTTTATGTATTGAATTGAAACTAGGATTTGTAGTCCTGTATTTATTTTTCTATGTTGAAATAAAATTGGGGCTTGTCCTCTTCTATGATTTATTTTTTTATATATTTAATTGATATTTGAGTTTGTAGTCATCTCTAGTGTTTTATTTTTATATGTTGAATTGGAATTAGAACTTGTAGTCGTCTCATTTGTTTTATTTTTATTTGTAGAATTGGAATTGAGACTTGTAGCCCTCCATTGTAATTAGACTAAATTATTTTGATTTCGTAGTTTGAATAGTTTTATTGTGATAAGTTAAGTACTTCATATACCTAAGTTTAGTTTACTAGAATAATTATAGTTTAAGTTAGTTTCGATTGTTTGTTAAAATTTAATGATGAATATTAAGTTTGTGATTGAACAAATTAATTTTTGAATTAGTTATGAAATTTTTTCTTAAAATTTAATATATGATTGAGCCCAATTTTGCGGTTCAAAATTTTTTTGTTAGGTCTTATAGATAAATCTATAATGAGTTTTTTTTGTTGGCTCCTTTTGTATATCGCTCATGTATATGAATTGTGTCTTTAATTGGTGTTTTATTAATAAAATTATACTTTTGTGAATATTTTAAATTTTAATATTAATATAGTTTAGGTTGCCCCCACTGGAGAAGATGTCTGGCTCCGCCCCTGCTCCCTGCGCCCCTACTCGCATAGATCCATTTATTAACTGGTTTTATCGGTCAACCCAATTATAATCTATACCTATTATTTAATGTTTTGTGTCGATTTCGTGTCGAGCTGAAATGTAATGTTAAAAGTTATTAACATCAAAGGTATTTTGTTTATTTCTAAGGAGAAAAAATGGCAATCACTAATCATACGAGGTAGGTTTACAGTACTAAAAAAGTTTTTCCTTGACACCGTATCAAATAGTTCAACTTTCAATGTTCAAATTCTAACTTTTAGGGCTCAAAATATAACTAATTAAAATTATACATGGTCATGAATCGTAGAGTCAATGTTTGTCCAAGAGGGGACAACCATCAAAATGAGGAGAACAACTGAATGTCAATCATAAAAAATAGTCGCCATTTGCTTACAATTGTTGAGTAGACCTTCAATGGTCTAATTGAGATAGGATAAGTGATTGTAATCTGATGTGGAAATTTTGATCCAAATTTAATAAGAAAACTCTTTTTTTTTTTAATTCAACCCAATTATGAAATGGACTATGTTTTTACAGTCCTTATCTGAATAAGTTATATAATAGAGTTATGATCGAATTCGTGAGTTAATTAGAATTGAATTCTAAGAAATTAAGTCTTAATTGTTATTGGAGTCACCATTTCCGTAATTACGAGTAATTGATTCGGGTTTGTTTTTATATCTATATAATAAAGTATAAAATATTTCAAATCCATTTACGACATAAAAATAATTTTTTCTTTTCACGGTCCAAATTACTTTAAATTTCTCTAAATTGATCCAATGGCCAACATTAACGTCTGAAAAGATTAACTTCCTACTAGAAAAGTGGAGTTTAACCCTCTTGTGAGGCTTCAATACTAAAGTCCTATTGGTTGGAATTTTGAGGTGTGTGCTTTATGGAGACACCTCCATGATAGAAAGTGGACCATATTTTACTCTTTTTATTCTTTTCTTATTGGATGGTTACACCATGTCAGCAGTGCTGACATGGTATAACCGTTGCACCCAATATTTACTCCATTAATTCACATCTACCTGTCTCTTCTCTCTCCCCTATTTCTCTCTTGTTTTCTCTCTATTTACTTTAATTTTAAATTGAGTAATTAAAGAAAATAAAAAATAACTTTTGGAAATATAAATGTTGCACGATCAATGCTTAATCTTTGGTATTACAAAGTGTCTTCAGACACGGGGCTATTATTTGTGTGCAGAGGCGGAGCTAGGAATTTTGATCAGGGTGGACACTTTAATTACGCACTCTAATTTTTTTCCTCCTAATCAATCACACTATATAATATATTTATATTTTATTATATTATATTTAGCTGAAATTGATATAAAAAAATTAAGTTCAAGAATGACAAAAAAATAAGAATCAAAACAAAATTATTGTGAAATAGTAAATTCAATTTTTATTTAGTCGAAACAAAATCCTAACAATAAGACACAAAAAAAAATAAAATTAGTACATCTTTAACCTAATTATATATTTCAATCTCTAAAATTTTGTATATGAATTAAATGTAAATTAATTTTTCACTAAATTTCTATTAATGTGCACAAAATCACAAGTCTTGTAGTAAAATTATTCTTTATTTAGTTGCAAATTTTGGTTGAGGTCATTATCATCTTATGGAGAAATTCCGTATTCAAAATAGTTTGAAATATTTTTGGGTTACAACCTTTTGTCTTTTGTATACAATCGTATTTTATTAGGTTATAGACTACTATTACTTAAAAAATGGTAAATAAGAATTAAAAATTGTTCTTAAAAAATAATGAACATTGTGTTAAATAAATTGAAATATTGTATATTCGTCAATATACAAATAGATCATTGACTCAATCCAAAACTAACATATTTATTTTAGAGGGTTAGTGGTCCACTAATTTATTGAAAAAAAAAACTAGAACATTTGAAATTTTCAAAAATTTAGGAGGCAAATATAATGTATAAAATAATTTTATGAGTCCTCATCCAAGGTGTTCCAAAAGTGAGGGGGGCAAGTGCCCACCCTGATCGCCATGTGTTTCTTATAAGGGTTAGGTGATGTCTGTCAACTGGCCAAAAATTTGTTTTTTAATGGTGGGCCAAAAGTTTTATATTTTAATAGATTTGGGTGGATTGTGATAGGTCATAGATTTGATTTTTTAAAAAGTTTGGGTAGATAATGATGGACTCAAATTTTTTTGTTTTAAATGAGCTTAATTTTTTAATTTTTTTGGGTAGATAATGTGAGCCTAACATTTTTATTTTTTGTTTTGGGCGGGCACAAATAATCTATTATACAAATATATAATATATATACATAACTAATAAAATAAAATAAAAATTGAGGGGAGGCACGTGCCCACCCTTGCCCATGCCTCCCTCCGCCCTTGTTTGTGTGTGTGTGTGGGTACGTCTATATTATCGTTTCAAATCTCAATCAAATCGAATTTCAAATCAAATTCGATTTAAATCAAAATTTAATTTATTGATACGCATGAGATTTTTAATATATGAAATGATGCCATTGACTTGGATTTGTTGAGTCGTGTGGCATAATTTGCCTGTGTGGCTGTAATTTACCTATGTGGCGGACATAGATAACGCTTGTGTAGTGTAGTGGAATTCGGTTTTGTAGCCATGTTAACACTTATTCTTATGGGAGTTGTTAAATTCTAAGTAATAATGTCTTTCTTTAATATTTGAAATATGCTTGTGTTAATCTTGTTACGTTTGTGCATTTACTAAAAATTCTTAAATATTTATCAGGAATTAATCATGACTCGAGATGTCTACTGCCATGAAGAAACCAAAATTTTAACATGAGGGGGCCAAACCCTATGCACGTAAACTTGTACCAACAACATTAATTATGTCTATATTTCATAGATTCGAATTTATGTTGCATATCATATATAAAACAAATAAATATACTGAATATAAACAAAAAGAAAATAAACAAAGTGAATAGTTGTTTTATTAAATGTGTTCTAAATTGTCTATCAAAATAATACTCAATGTTTTTTTCTATCTCATATTCTCTTAATTGTTGAATTTGTACCAATTTTTTCAAAAATTTTCTTTTTGATGTACATAATAAAATATTTGTGAGAAAATCATCCACCATCTTGTTTTGAAGCTTAATTTTGAAAAGGGTCCGACTACAGTACCGAAATCTACTTTTCGGTATGGTATCGAAAAAAAAAATGAACGGTTCACAACTCACGAAGAACTTCCACCGTTGATCAAGCTTATAACTTTTTACCGGCTACTTGAGCTTTAGGTTGTCCAATAAAATTCATTTATACCTCTAAATTATCACATTTTTTCAATTTTTCCCCCATATTTTTCTTATTACACCCTCAACTATGTAATTAGTTTCATATTACCCCAAATTCTTTTACCTATTTTAATTTAACATCTACCTAACTTTGTTATAATTTATTTAGCGTGAAAAACAAATGTAATAATTTTAACTTAACCCAAAATATAACCCTGACAATTTTACCAAAAAAATTGTGGCAATAGTAATAGCCAAAAAAAAATGTGCTAAACTTTAGTTGTAATTTAGCTTGAACTTAATAACCTAATCCTAACATCTAATATTTTTAACTTAATCGTAAATTTAATGTCACTTACCCTAAATATTGTAAAATTTACCTTATATTTTTATTTCAAGTTGAAATATGATAAATAATTATAATTTTTTAAAACTAATTTTAATTTCTATTATCACTTAAAATAGTGGTGAACTTAAATATTGTAAATTTTTTATTATATTTTTATTTAGGTTTAAATAATATAAATAATCATCATTTATTAAAACTAAGATAGAGTGGTAGTCTTTTCATAAAAAAAAAACTCAGACATGGAGATGAATGAGAAAGATCAAAGCATGGAGTTGCAAAATTATTTTTATCCCTAAGAGATTATAAAATCATCATCATCATTTATTAAAACTAAGATTGAGATTATAGTAAATTCACAAAAAAAAAAACTCACACGACAAAGAAGAAGGATAAAGAAGAAGATGGAGTTGCAAAATTATTTTTATCCTATGAACCCTTCATGAAATTTTAAATCATCATCATTTATTAAAATGTTGAGATTATAGTAAGCTTATATTTACAAAACATAAATACACTTTTTTGGTTAACATTATCATTTTTTTGGTTAAGATTACCATTTTTTCTGTTAAGAGTACCACTTTATTGGTTAACATTGCCACTTTTTTGGTTAAGAGTACCACTTTTTTAGTTAAAATTATCACTTTTTTGGTTAAGAGTCCCACTTTTTTGGTTAACATTACAACTTTTTTGGTTAAGGGTACCACTTTTTTTGGTTAAAATTACCACTGTTTCGATTAAGATTATAATTTTTTTGGTTAAGATTACAATTTTTTTGGTAAAGGATACAACTTTTTTTTTTAAGATTACAACTTTTTGGTTAAGGGTACCACTTTTTTGGTTAAAATTACCACTGTTTCGATTAAGAGTACCACTTTTTTGGTTAATATTACCACTTTTTTGGTGAAGAGTATCATTGTTTCGTTAAGATTACCACTTTTTGGTTAAGATTACAACTTTTTTTGTTAAGATTACAACTTTCTTGGTTAAGATTGCAACTTTTTTAGTTAATGGTACCACTTTTTTTGTTAAGATTACAACTTTTTTGGTTAACGATACCACTTTTTTGGTTAAGAGTACCATTGTTTAAGTTAAGATTATCACTTTTTTGGTTAAAATTACAACTGTTTCGATTAAGAGCACCACTTTTTTGGTTAACATTACCACTGTTGTGGTTAAGAGCACCACTTTTTTGGTTAACATTACCACTGTTTTAGTTAAGAGCACCATTTTTTTAGTTAACATTACCACATTTTTGGTTAAGAGTACCATTGTTTAAGTTAAGATTATCACTTTTTTGGTTAAGATTACACCTTTTTTGGTTAAGAGTACCACTTTTTTTTGTTAAGATTACAACTTTTTTGGTTAAGGGTACCACTTTTTTGGTTAAATTTACCACTAATTCGATTAAGAGTACCACTTTTTTGGTTAAAATTACAACTTTTTTGGTTAAGTGTACAACTTTTTTAGTTAACATTACCACTGTTTTAATTAAGAGTACCATTTTTTTGGTTAACATTACCATTTTTTTGGTTAAGAGTACCATTGTTTAAGTTAAGATTACCACTTTTTTGGTTAATATTACAACTTTTTTGTTAAGATTACACCTTTTTTGGTTAAGAGTACCACTTTTTTTTTGTTAAGATTACAACTTTTTTGGTTAAGGGTACCACTTTTTTGGTTAAAATTACCACTAATTTGATTAAGAGTACCATTTTTTTGGTTAAAATTACAACTTTTTTGGTTAAGTGTACAACTTTTTTGGTTAACATTACCACTGTTCTGGTTAAGATCACAACTTTTTTTGTTAGCATTACCACTGTTTTAGTTAAGATTACCACTTTTTTTGTTAAGATTACCACTGTTTTGGTTAAGATTACCACTGTTTTGGTTAAGATTACCACTCTTTTAATTAATATTACCACTATTTTGGTAAGAGTACCACTTTTTGGGGAAATATTACCACTTTTTTTTGTTAACATTACCACTGCTTAAGAGTACCACTTTTTTGGTTAACATTACCACTGTTTTGGTTAAGAGTACCACTTTTATTGTTAATATTACCAATTTTTCGGTTAACATTACTAATTAAGATTACAAGTTTTATGGTTAACATTACCACCGTTTTGGTTAATATTGCCATTTATTAGGTTAAAAGTACCACTCTTTTGGTTAACATTACCACTGTTTTGGTAAGAGTACAACTGTTTTGGTTAACATTACCACTGTTTTGGTGAAAAGTACCATTGTTTTAGATAATATTACCACTTTTTTTATTAAAATTACCACTATTTTGGTTAAGAGTACCACTCTTTTGGTTAACATTACACTGTTTTGGTTGATATAACAACTTTTTTTTTTTTTAACATTACCACTGTTTTGGATAATATTACCTGTTTTGGTTAAGAGTATCACTCTTTTGGTTAACATTACCACTATTTTGGTTGACATTAAAACTTTTTTTTTTTAACATTACCACAGTTTTGGATAATATTACCTATTTTTTTGGTTAAGATTACTACTGTTTTGGTTAAAAGTACAACTTTTTTTATTAACATTACCACTGTTTTGGTTGATATTACAACTTTTTTGGTTATTATTACCACTATTTTTTGTTAAGATTACCACTTTGTTTAATAATACCTCCTTTGATTAAGATTACATGTTGAGGTAAGAATACCATTTTATTGGTTAAGAGTACAACTTTTTTGGTTAACATTACCATTGATTAGGTTAAGATTACTTTTGGTTAAGGTTACACTTTTTTTGGTTAAGAGTAACATTTTTTTGGGTTAAGATTAGCACTAAGGTAAGAGTACAATTTTTTTGGCAAACAGAACCAGTTTTTTGGTTAACATTACCATGTTAAGACCACTTTTTTGGTAAACATTACACTTTTTTGGTTAACATTACCACTGTTTTGGTTAAGAGTACCATTTTTTTGGTTAACATTACAATTATTTTGGTTAACATTACCACTGTTTTGGTTAAGAGTACCACTTTTTTAGTTAACATTACAACTATTTTGGTTAACAGTATCACTGTTTTGGTTAAGAGTACCACTCTTTTGATTAATATTACCACTATTTTGGTTATGATTACCACTTTTTTTGTTAAGATTACCATTATTTTGGTTGATAGTACTACTTTTTGGGTTAATATTATCACTGTTTTGGTTAAGAGTACAACTTTTTTGGTTAACATTATTACTGTTTTTGGTTAACATTACCACTGTTTTGGTTAACAGTACCACTATTTTGGTTAAGAGTACCACTCTTTTGGTTAATATTACCACTGTTTTGGTTAAGATTACCACTTTTTTTGTTAAGATTACCACTGTTTTGGTTAAGATTACCACACTTTTGGTAAATATTACCACTATTTTGGTTAAGAGTACCACTTTTTTTGTTAAGAGTACCATTGTTTTGGTTAAGAGTACCATTTTTTTGGTTAATATTACCACTGTTTTGGTTAAGAGTACCACTTTTTTGGTTAACATTACCACTTTATTGGTTAACATTACCACTATTTTGGTTAAGAGTACTACTGTTTTGGATAATATTACCACTAATTTAGTTAAGGGTACCACTTTTTTGGTTAAAATTACCACTTTTTTGGTAAAAAATACTGCTATTTTGGTTAATAGTACCACTGTTTTGGTTAAGAGTTCCACTGTTTTGGTTAACATTACCACTGTTTTGATTAAGATTACCACTTTTTTTGGTTAAGATTATTCACTGTAGCGATCAAAGTTTGCAATCAAGATTAGGATCAAGCGATTATCGCAGCAATCAAAATTAATATATTTAATAACATAACAAATTAATATTACATTAAAACATTCAATTCATCAAATTAATATTAAAATTCAACTTAGTTAATATTAAATTCATCCAATTTATATCAATTAACATTTAATTCATTCGAATAACATCCAATAAAAATTCACTTTGTAAACTAACATTTAATTTATCAAATTAACTTCCATCTACCGTTCAACTCATCAAATTAACATCTAAAACTATTTCAATAAACTATTTAACACTTAATTAACACTTAATTCAATAAATTAACATCTTAAATAATTGTCAATTAATCAAATTCGTCCAATTAACCATCAATTAATCAAATTAACATCTAAATCTATTTAATTTGATGGCTATCGGGCTATGTAGCGATCGGAATCAAACTTGAATCGCTTGTTTTTAATTTAAAGCAAAAAGTAACTTTGTTCTAATTTATTTAGTGGTGAACTTAATTTCTATTATTTTTATACTTATACAGAAAATTTAATTTCACCCCAACTATTTTAATTTTTTGTTATATTTTTATTTCATGTTTAAATATAATAAATAATTATCATTTTAATTTCTATTATCACTTATCACTTAATTTTAAGGTAGATCAAGTGGGATCAAAGTAGTGAGATCAAGTGTTTGCAATGAGCGATCAAGAGCTTCACACAGTAGCGATCAAGAGGGTTTCCAGCGATCAAGTTGCTTTTGTTAACATTAAATTACACTTACAACCCTAAATTATCACTCTTTTTCAAATTTTCCCTCATATTTTTTATATTACACCCTCAACTATCTAATTAGTTTCATATTATCCCAAACTTTTTTACCTATTTTAATTTAACACAAAAAGTATATCCAAATATGATAACTTTGTTCTAATTTATTTAGTGGTCAACTTAATTTCTATTATTTTTAACTTAATCTATAATGTTAATTTAATTTCACTCAATAACCCCAACTATTTTAATTTTTTATTATATTTTTATTTCATGTTTAAATATAATAAATAATTATCATTTTAATTTTTATTATCACTTAATTTTAAAGTGTATAGGGGTTCATGTATTAATTCTTTAAAGTGTATAGGGGTTCATGTTCATTCAATAACTTGTAAATTTTTGTTTATATTTTTATTTCATGAATATACCGAAACCGGTTATAAGTTTTTATGAGTTTTGGTGTGGACAGGTGGCGAGCGGTCAGTTAATTTCATTTTTCGGTATCGTACCGATTTTTACCTTTTCGGTACCGAAGCCAACTCCTTTTGAAAATGTTCCTAGTCAAAAAGCACAATGTGACGTTGAAGTTAAAAAATACACTGACAAAGAAAAGTGTGGGCATCAGTCAAACGAATTTACTAAGAAATGGTAGACTTTTATGATATATCAAAGGAATATTTTTTGGAAATTTGGGGGCCGGACCTCTTTTGTGAACTTATTTGAATTTAAGTCCACTCAAAAAAGTTGTTTGAGAATAAGTCCATTTTGATCTTTCTGGTCCAAAATATCCTCATTAGCTATATTTAATTAAAACAATATTAAAAAATAATAATTCCAAAATTTTAGGAATTTGACTAATATTAAAATTTTCTTTCTCTCTTATATGTATCTATATTCATATATAGATTATGATTATTTCTCTCTCTCTCTCTCTCTCTCTCTCTCACACACACACACACACATATATATATATATATACATATTTATATATCTATATAATAAAGTAGAAATAGTTTCAAACCCCAAACTTATAAAATCGTTTGAACGCATCAGATCATTTTAAACAGACACTCTCTCTTCTACCTCTCTTCTCTAAGACACATTAGAGTCACAAACACACACTTAACTCGCACATAAACACACTCTGTTCACAGAACCCCCTCCCCCCATCCCCACACACAGTCACGCCACACACAAACACACTCAGACACTAGAGTCCCATTGTACCCCTCTCTCTCACTCTCTCTGTCTATAGTTTTTTATGATTGTATAGTAAACAAAATACTTGATCAGAAATTCAAATATACATATTAGAAAACAGAATCCCCCCTCCCCCCACAATCAACTCACATACCTCTCTCTCTCTCTCTTTCTCTCTCTCTCTCTCTCTCTATATATATATATATATATATATCTTCTACCTCTCTCTCTCTTCTCTCAAACCACTTTGTTGTTGCCCAGCCTCCGCTAGCAACCACAACGACCTTTATCATCGCAAAAACCCCCTCGATCTTTCTTTCTCTTCTCTCTTCTCTCCCTATCTTTTTTCTCCCTCAACAGCACCGCCTTTGCTAGTGGCAAGGAACCACCACAGCTAGCCAGTCATTGCCTTTACCAACTACCAGGTATCTCCCCCTTCTCTCTCATTTGCTCAACCTCCATGAACCCACCTAACCCACGTACCCAACCCCACTTCCACCCCTAAAGGATTGTCTGCTCCAACCCACAACCTTCTCCCACCTTCTGTCACCAAATCACACACACCCAATAACTTAATCCTACGCAACACTCAACTACAAGCGGCGACTCACAATTGCAAACCCATCATAGACCACTTCTCTCTTTCTCTCTCATTTTCCCCTCTTATCTCCCACCTCCACCACTACTGCTTTTGGGGCTGTTTAGGTCTTATACAATCAAATAGGAATTTGAATGTCTCAGAAAAGTTCTATTTGAGCTACAGATGTTCTGTTCTCTTCTTTTGATGTGATACTATTTTGATCTTTCTAGCAGGATGAGATTGCGTTGAGATCGTTGTTCCTTATGCTCTAAAGGTATCATCATATTTCCTTAATTTTCTGATTTATTACTTTCCCTTTTTCTTTTCAGTTTGTTATTGCATAATTTTTGAAGTTGTTAGTTGGTTTGTGGGACACATGAGTGTGACGCCCCAAAAATCGGGGTCTTTTGTCAACCCGTTGATCATCCATCAACCCGCGGAATACTCGTGGATACTGTATAACTCGATATCACACCGTTATGTCTCATTTACCGGAATTCATAATTTAACAAAATTCGGGCAGAGTCTCTTTTGTACAGGGAGCTCTAACCAAAACACAATCTGTGCAATCATACAATCACACGACTCATCCGAGGTCCAATACACAACATTGACCACACTGGGTCTATTTATCCATACTTGTGACGCCCCTAAAACCGGGGGTCCTATGTCAATGTATGCAGTGTGACATTAACTTGTAGTAGTGTGACATTGGTTTGTAGCAGTGTGACATTGACTAGTATCAGTGTGACATAGGTTGGTATCAGTGTGACATTGATTTATATTAGTGTGATATTGTCGTGTACTACTGTGACATTGTCATGTGCCATTGTGCCAATGTGACATGTACCACAACTACTTATAAACCCATCGAATTTATGCATCAAACATAGTTAATACAAGTTCAAATTATAATTCTTTTACATACATTACATGCCAAAACTAAATTACAAGTTTAGTTTTACAAAAACATCATTTAAAGCCACATTTCGACTTTTCTTCAACATTTAGGCCCCAATTGAGAGCTGTCCATTGGCGTGAACCCCGCACCTGAAATGTTTTCCCATATAGGGTGAGCCACGCTCAATAGGGTATCTATTACCGAGGCTACTCACCAACCTAAGTGCATATGAAATGTGCACATGCAACATTCAACAAACAACAACCATCCCAAACAAGAATATGCAATTCATTGTTGAAATTTTACCATGTCATGCCATGAAATGAGATGAGACTCGCTCATGTACTTTAACCCGAGCCCTCACCAGCTCCCACAACACAATGCAATGCCAATGTGTAATAAATCCGCCATTGATGAAATACATCCAATGATCATTTTGAAATAAAAGTCATATGTTTTTATTATAAAACAAAATCATGTATCATTGTTGGATGTTACACATCAAATGACTATTTTATAAAACAAAATCATGTGTCTTTGTTGGGTAGCAGAGTTTTGGTGTCGCACCGTTGGTTCCGCATACCGATACACTTTTCTGGAATTGCACCACAGGGGAGTGTATGAACCAGGTAGCTGGGTCTTGCACCCGAGGGAGAATCTAGCCCTACTTGCTATACCCGACACAAGTTTTTTGTGCAACCATGCAACTCAGCCGGATCTTCGATCCAACCTTCCCGAGTCCACTTATCAACCACCAAAAATGATGTTTGATCAACCATGTACACACACCCACACTCATGTCTCATGCCCATGAATGTGATGTCTTCGTGCATATGCAATCTAATGAGCAATTGCAACATCAATATCATACCCATATGTAATTAATGTCATATGAATTACTTCTACCACATTTCAACACATACCATGGATAATTACATCCTAAGCATATAATCTCCATAAATCATCCCAATGCCAATATATCACAAGCACATATCAACATTTACATTTCCAATTGTAAATCCCCTCATAAGTGTGAAACCCCGGAAAATTTGAACTATTCACAAAGGGGCAAAACAATAACTTGTCACTATGAACGGGTTGCGAACCTGAATTTTTCTAGAGCTCGGATGACGAAACGGACTTCGCCGTTGAATTCGTCTCGCAAAATCTAGTGACCATGTAAAATTTCATCAAATTCCGAAATAGTCGGATTTTTCACGTTTTACGAGACAGTCGGGTCTCGAGTGACCCCAAAAACGAATTTTTTATTAAAATTATAAAATTTTCTAATAATTGAATTAAAGTTCAAATAAAATTAATTTGAACTAAATCCGAGGTATAATGAATCGTTTCGGGACGAAAAACGGACCCGGAAGTCGAAAATATGCGGTGCGATGTGGACTGCTCATTTGCAACTATAAATATGGACTAAATATCTGATTTTTCAGACATTTTTCTGCTGTGTCTCAGCTGGGTTTAGACGTTAAGAGAGAAAGAGAGAAAAACAAAGTTTTCTTAGGATTTCTCCGGCGATTTCTCCGGCAACCGTCGCTCGGATTCTGTCGAGCAAGAAGGGAGAGTTGATCTACGCAACGAGGGCTACGCGTGGGTACCAAAAACAACGAATTTCACCGAAGGTGAAATTTCGGGAGTTGGGAAATCAAGCTTCGAGTTGGGTTTTCGGGTCTTGGGAGCTTCCTACGGGATTCTCACGCTACAAGAGGTAGGGATTTTCCTACCTTGGTTCATTTCCTACCTATAGTGTATGTGAAATGTGTAGGTTATTAAAGAGTATATATATGTATCACTCACCTTTGCATGTGAAATAGGTATGTATCACTCACCTATGCATGAGAAGAGTTGAAATGGGTATGGAATTTGAGGCTAGACCAATTCTTAGCAAAGATTGACATAAGAAATTACTTATGTGATATTCTTGGAACTTGATGTTTTGAGGGCATGAGATATATTCTAACGTGCCTTGTGACGTGTGAGCAAGTTGATGTGATAAAAACACGAATTGTTGCTATGGATATATCTTGTTCATTGCCTATGAGGAATGGTTTATAATCAATCCCTAGCTTGGGTTGATGAAATGAAAAAGAGAAAGGGTGTAGAAATGACTTAGGTCAATTTTTTAGTTGTATGTGATATGTCGGAATCACTTGTGAAATCCCTTGAAAATTGATTTGTTATTAGCATGAGCTATATATAACATGTGAGTTGTGAATTGGGATTAAATAGCAATTGTTATTTTATGCCTTGAGTAAGTGGGTGTAGAATGGGTGTCATGACTTGAGATAAATTCTCTTGTTTAATGCACCATTAGTGTATGTTAAGTGTGGGAAAAGGGTGCCTAAATGTGCTAAATAAATCTTGTAAGAAAGGATTTGCAATGGATGTAGAAATTGGGTGAAGAAAAGTCGGCACACTTTTCTGCTCCGGACCAGTTGTCGTAGAATTATCATAACTTTTGATTCAACTGTTGGGTTGAGCTGAAATTTTGACACAATACAGAAGACATCTAGATCTACAACTTTTGTGTTTTGAACTTTTCCATATTCTGAATGGATCATGGTCAAAATGGAGAAAAACAGAGGTATTTCCACCAGGGGGTGCTAGTGTTGGTGCCTTTGTTACCAAACACCAATACCACCTTGATATCTTCACTTCTAAACCTCCAAATCTTCGTGTAACATGTTCATATCTTCACCAACATAGTTGAAATATTTGGGGTGAATACGGAATGAGTTATAAACCCGGTAAATGGGATACTCCTCGTGAGATGTCGAACACATTCAACATAATTGCAAGGTTCTAAAATACATGATTTGTGCAATCTTTTGCACTCATCACTATGTGTTCTTTGGTTTCAAATGATATATATATATATATATATATTGAGGTGTGTTAGACATGATTAAAGGGTCACAGATTACACGTGTGAGTTAAAATCCCGGATAAAGGGATATTATTGACGTGATGTCGGTTTGTGTGACATTCATGGATCTTTCCATGAGTTGACGGATGGTCAATGGTAGAAATCACTTAATATGATTTCTTGAGTTATACGATGAATATGAGTGAATTATGTGATTACATGATTGGTGCCTTGAAGGTGTTTAATGAAATGTCTTGAGTGATTGAAGTTGTTGTTTGATGAAATAACATACTTGATATTATGATGTGTCGAAATCATGTGCTTATGATGGGTGTTATATGCATAGAATGTGATATAACATGCTTGTAATTTATGATTGATTTGGTAATTCTATGCTTAGGATATAAATTCCCATGACATATGTTGGAATATGTGTTTAATTTAGTCCATATGGCATGCATTACATATGTGACATAATGTTAATGCAATGATACATCGCATTGCATATGCACGAGGAATTCACATCATGAGTGGTGTGTGTGTGTGCATGGTTGTTGTTAATACCATATGTTGGAATGTGGTAGAGACAGTTCATATGGCATTCATTACATATGAACCTTGCATGAGAGAAGCAATGGGTCATTACATTGCATATGTACGGGAACATCACATACATGGACATTGTGTCATAAGGATGTTGTGCATGGGTGTTTGTACCACAATCTATGTGGTATTAAATGCATATGGTCATGGAAATTGCTCATTGGCATTATTGCATATAGAGCATGACATTGGTAACTCCATTCATGGACATTAGTCATTAGTGGAGGCATGTGTAGGTGGTGCATGGTTAATCAACACCTTGTTTGGTAGTTGATATGTGGGCTTGGAAATGTGGACCGATGGTCACATGGAGTCACATGATTGCATTGCATAAGGAAAACTTGTGTTGGGTATAGCAAGAAGGGGCATGGCGACTTCCTTGGGTGAAAAGCCCTAAACCACTTGGTTCATACACTTCCCGGGGTGAAATTCCGCAAAAGTGTAATGCTTACGGAGCCAGGGTGAAATTCCAAAATCCGTTGCCCAAAGGAAACACAAGATTTTGATATAAAATATACTCATCCAATGAGTATCATATTTTCCGTCGAAGACGGGTTCATTACACATTGCATTGTGTTGTGGGAGTCGGGAAGGACTCGGGTTGTGTTACATGATTGAGTCTCATCTCACTCATAGCATGTGGTACACATTGGCATTCGCATTGTGTGTGTGGGAGCCGGGAAGGGCTCGGGTCGAGTACATGAGTCTCATCTCATTCATGGGGCTTAGGTAGCCCGGTTTAACATACATGTCATTGACATGTAAAGGGAGTCAGAGTGGACTCGGGTTGAGTGCACATGGGTGGGTCTCACCTCATTCATGGCATGACATTATAGCATTACATCATTTAATTGTATATTATTTGATGGAATGGTTACGGATTTATGGATGTTGCATGTGAACATTTCATATGCATATAGGTTGAGGAGTAGCCTCTGTAGGAATTTCTCTACTGGGCGTTGGCTCACCCTATATGGGAACAATTTCAGGTGCGGGAGGTTCACCGACGCACGGCTCAAGTTTGGGCCCTCATGGTTGAAGAAAGGCCGACATGTGGTCTTAGCCTTATTTCATGTGAAAACATTTGAAATATTATGTATTTGGCATGTAAATTAAGCAAATTAATTGTAATAGAATATATGTGAATAATTGTTAATCTAACCTTGTATGTTATATAAGTATGGTTAATTGGACCCAGTGTGGCCAATGTTTACTTATACATGGATCCGGTGCGGCCATTGCTTTATATTTGACCTCGGATGGGTCTGGTAATTGTGTATTGCACAGGTTGGGTATTGGGTAGAGCTCCCCATACAAAGGAGACTCTGCCCAAATTTCGTTAAGTTATGGACCCCGGTAAATGGGGCATAACAGTGTAATATCGAGATACTAGGTATCTACAGGTATTCCGCGGGTTGATGGGTAATCAACGGACCCCCGGATTTTGGGGTGTCACAATAAGCATATGATTTTAATTTACCACATCATCCAAGCATGTTATTTCAATTTCATCAAAACAACAACTTCAATCATTCAAGGCATTTTATCAAACACCTTCAAGGCACCACTCATGTAAACACATAATATGCCCAAAATTCCACATTTCTTAAGAAATGACATCAAGCAATTTCTACATATCCAATTTAAGATAGAATTTATTTTACCCATTTTCAATACCCATTTTACCAAATCAACAACAATAGGCAAGTGTTAAAATACATCTAACAACTTATTTCATATTTCAAGCTTAAGTTGGGAATAAACTTAAGTAGGAAGAAATCCCTACCTCTTGAAGCGTAAACCCACTTGGTAGAAGCCTTCAAGAATCCCAATCAAGCTCAAACCATTGATTTCTTCAAGCCCCGTTTTTGGAGCTTCGGTGAAATCTTCAATTTTTGGTATGGTCTTGTAGCCCATGTCGAGGAGAACAACTTTTGTTCTTAGCCCGGGGTGATTCAACCAAAGTTTGGTCCTTGATCGCAAGAGGAAAACTTGAGAAAACCTTGTTTTTCTCTCTTCTTCTTCTTCTTCTCTCTCTCTCTCTCTCTTTTCTAACGTAAAGATCAGCTGAGAATGGGCAGAAAAATCAGATTTTCTCTCCTATTTATACCCTTTAATTGCTTGGTCCACAACGCGCCACACGACCCTATTTTTTCGGGTCCGTTTTCACCATGGAACGATTAAATTTCATCCCGATTCAAGTTCAAATATTTTTCTATAAAATTCCTTTAAATTATTTTCCAAATTTCAAAATTTTATTAAAAATTTTCGTTTTTGGATCACCCAAGACCCGATCGCCTCGTAAAACGTGAAAAATTCGACTATATCGGAATTCGACGAAATTTGACAGGATAACTAGATTTCGAGAGATGAATCCAACGGTGAGGTCCGTTTCGTCATCCGATTTCTAGAAAATTTAAATTTTCAACCCGTACTGAAGTGAAAATTTACCGTTTTACCCTTTTTCATAAAAAGTTCAAATTTATCCGGGTTTTACACATGAAAGGATATTTATAACAGCTTACTCCGTCAATGGCCATGGGGTTTTTCAGATTGAAAGGTTGGTGTAAAATGGTTTGGGACAATTTGCTCTTATTTCTTGCAATTTTCAATGGTACGTACTTTTGTATTTCAATGTAACATTTAGTTTTTGTATTGTTGCTGTGATTAAATACACGGAATTTATATCATAATGATGATGAATTTTGCATCAGGGCCTTTCACCAAAAGTGGTTGCTTTATGACATTCTTGACAATGACAATTAATTTTTTTGAATGGATTTGTGTTTCATTGTTTCTGTGAATTCTTTCTCTGTGTATGTATGTTTATGTGACTAACATTTGCTTAGTTCTTTAACATTCATGACATGGATGGTTGAATGTTCCTAAAGGTATAGACTTTAATAAAATGAGTTACTTTGGTAAAATTCAAGTACTTACTGCTTTTTTTTTTAAGAGTCATTCCATTGACTTTAGTTTGATATAATTTATAGCATAACATGTGTTTGATGATATGTCTCTGTGCCTGTCTTCGAATTTTATTAGATCGTTTAATGATCCACATTCGTGATTGAGTAGCTTTTCACGTCATGCTATGGTGAAGGTGCGTTGAGTTCCATGGCATGATCTCTATAGGTCATCATTGCAACCACAATTTCACTGATGGAGAAGAACTACTTCCTTCAATTGACTATTCTTGCATTAGCAAACCTATTGGGTGAAACCATTTGGCGTGTTTGTGATGATTGTTCAGCAAGCAACATTTTCCATTTGTTTTTTTTCTCTATGTTCAAATTATTGTTTTTCAGGTGTTTTAAAAATGTTCACTACAACAAAAAGCATTTTTTGCGACGTTTTTAAATTTGTCGCAAATTTCAGTTTTGGTAATTTTTTTAGCGACGTTTTTTAAAAACGTCGCAAATAAACATTTTACTTAAATAAAAAATTTTAAAAAAATCAAATGTAATTGACTTTTGGCGACGTTTTTAAAAAACGTTGCAAATAAAGATTTTACTTAAATAAAAAATTTAAAAAAAATCAAATGTAATTGACTTTTGGCGACGTTTTTAAAAAACGTCGCAAATAAAGATTTTACTTAAATAAAAAATTTAAAAAATATCAAATTTAATTGATTTTTGGCGACGTTTTTAAAAAACGTCGCAAATAAACATTTTAGTTAAATAACAAATTTAAAAAATATCAAATGTAATTGACTTTTCGCGACGTTTTTAAAAAAACGTTGCAAATAAACATTTTACTTTTAAAAAAAATATCAATTTAATGAACATGTTAATTTGAATGTTAATTTAATGAAATTGAAAGTCGATTTGATGAAATTACATGTTAATTTAATGAAATTAAATGTCAATTTGATAAATTGAATGTCAATTTGATAAATCGAATGTTAATTTAATGAAATTGAAAATCGATTTGATGAAATTGAATATTCATTTCATAAATTGAATGTTAATTTGATGAAATTGAATGTCAATTTGATAAATCGAATGTTAATTTAATGAAATTGAAAGTCGATTTGATGAAATTACATGTTAATTTGATAAAATTTAATATCCATTTGATAAATTGAATGTTAATTTGATGAAATTGAATGTCAATTTGATCAATTGAATGTTAATTTGATGAAATTGAATGTCAATTTGATAAATCAAATGTTAATTTAATGAAATTGAAAGTCGATTTGATGAAATTACATGTTAATTTGATGAAATTGAATGTCCATTTCATAAATTGAATGTTAATTTGATGAAATTGAATGTCAATTTGATAAATTGAATGTTAATTTTATGAAATTGTAAGTCGATTTGATGAAATTACATGTTAATTTGATGAAATTGAATGTTAATTTGATATTTTGAATGTTAATTTGATGAATTGGGTGTTAATTTAATGAAATTGAAAGTTTATTTGATTACTTTAAATGTTTAATTGAATGTTAATTTGATAAATTGAATGTCAATTTGATCAATTGAATGTCAATTTGATAAATCAAATGTTAATTTAATGAAATTGAATGTCGATTTGATGAAATTACATGTTAATTTGATGAAATTGAATGTCAATTTGATAAATTGAATGTTAATTTAATGAAATTGAAAGTCGATTTGATGAAATTACATGTTAATTTGATGAAATTGAATGTTAATTTGATAATTTGAATGTTAATTTGATGAATTGAGTGTTAATTTAATGAAATTGAAAGTTTATTTGATTACTTTAAATGTTTAATTGAATGTTAATTTGATGAAATTGAATGTTAATTTAATGAAATTGAAAGTCGATTTGATGAAATTACATGTTAATTTAATGAAATTAAATGTCAATTTGATAAATTGAATGTTAATTTGATGAAATTGAATGTCAATTTGATAAATCGAATGTTAATTTAATGAAATTGAAAGTCGATTTGATGAAATTACATGTTAATTTGATGAAATTTAATTTCCATTTCAGAAATTGAATGTTAATTTGATGAAATTGAATGTCAATTTGATCAATTGAATGTTAATTTGATGAAATTGAAAGTCGATTTGATGAAATTACATGTTAATTTGATGAAATTGAATGTTAATTTGATAATTTGAATGTTAATTTGATGAATTGGGTGTTAATTTAATGAAATTGAAAGTTTATTTGATTACTTTAAATGTTTAATTGAATGTTAATTTGATAAATTGAATGTGAATTTGATGAAATTGAATGTTAATTTAATGAAATTGAAAGTCGATTTAATGAAATTACATGTTAATTTAATGAAATTAAATGTCAATTTGATAAATTGAATGTTAATTTGATGAAATTGAATGTCAATTTGATAAATCGAATGTTAATTTAATGAAATTGAAAGTCGATTTGATGAAATTGAATATCCATTTCATAAATTGAATGTTAATTTGATAAATTGAATGTTAATTTGATAATTTGAATGTTAATTTGATGAATTTGGTGTTAATTTAATGAAATTGAAAGTTTATTTGATTACTTTAAATGTTTAATTGAATGTTAATTTGATAAATTGAATGTCAATTTGATAAATTGAATGTTAATTTAATGAAATTGAAAGTCGATTTGATGAAATTACATGTTAATTTGATGAAATTGAATGTTAATTTGATATTTTGAATGTTAATTTGATGAATTGGGTGTTAATTTAATGAAATTGAAAGTTTATTTGATTACTTTAAATGTTTAATTGAATGTTAATTTGATAAATTGAATGTCAATTTGATCAATTGAATGTTAATTTGATGAAATTGAATGTCAATTTGATAAATCAAATGTTAATTTAATGAAATTGAATGTCGATTTGATGAATTACATGTTAATTTGATGAAATTGAATGTCGATTTGATGAAATTACATGTTAATTTAATGAAATTAAATTTCAATTTGAAAAATTGAATGTTAATTTGATGAATTGAGTGTTAATTGAATGAAATTTAAAATTTAAATGTTTATTATCTGCGATATTTTTTGAATTTTGTCGCAAATTTCCTTTTTGGACAATTTCATTTGCAACGTTTTTTGAAATTGAGTGTTAATTTGGTGTTAATTTGATTAATTGAATATTAATTTGATTTTAATTTGATAAATTAAATTTTAATTGAATGAAATTACATTTTAATTTTGTGTTGATTTGATGAATTGAGTGTTAATTGAATGAAATTGAAAGTTTATTTGATTAGTTTAATGTTAACTAGTTGAATTTGAATGTTAATTTTGTGTTAATTCGATTAATTGAATGTTAATTTTGTTTTAATTTGATAAATTAATTTTTAATTAAATGAAGTTACATGTTAATTTGGTGTTGATTTGATAAATTACATGTTAATTTTATGCTAATACTAACCTTTTTTGTAAATAAAAATTTAAAAAATAACAATCTACTTATTTTTTCGCGACGTTTTCCAAAAACGTCGTCAATAGTAAACTTTTTCGTAAATTAAAAATTTAAACAATAAAAATGTAATTATTGTTTGCGACGTTTTTTAAAAACGTCGCGAAAAGGCAATTCCCTTCTAATAGTTTTTTTGCGAGAGAAATGGCGGGAATTGGAAATTATAAGGCAATTATTTTTTCGCGACGTTTTTAAAAAACATCGTTAATACTAACCTTTTTCGTAAATAAAAAGTTAAAAAATAACAATTTACTTATTTTTTCGCGACGTTTTATCTGCGCGAAGTCTGTGATTCCCTCCCTTTTAATATTGGGGCATTTGGGTTTTCAGAAATGTTCATCTTCATCAGTCGAACCTCCCGCCAAAAACACCCCCCATTTCTCTCTCCTCCTTCTACACCACCACCAGCACCACCTCAACCACCCCAACTTCTTCGTCAACCCTCCACTCCAAATACTCATTCAAACCTCCACTCTCTCTCCACCCACAAAACCCAAACCCTAACCCCAAAACCCCAACAGATATCAAGCCCCAAAAGAAGCGGAAGCCCCCTTATCGCCCTCCATCGTCGCTCGACCGGTCCGGTAAAAACCATTTTCTGTGAATTTAAATTCTGGTCAGAAGCTAATTTTGGAAATCTCCACCCATTTAGCTCCATTGCTTTAAATCCTGATTCCTGATATTTTGAATGTTGGTGTAAATTAGATTTTGAAAATCTGCCCAACTGTCTCCACTTATATCTCCTTCCATTACTAAAATCTCCCAAAGTGTTTAGATGATGATACTACATCCTGTGTTGGTTTATCATTCGACACCATGGCTGGTTGAACCTCAGACCATATCGGAAGAATAAAATTAATGTTCAAGGCATTAACTGTGATAGTAGAAGGAATGGAAGTTGCCGAAGCGCTAATCAAAATTCTCGCACTAGTCATATTGTTACAAGCTGCTGTTGGGTTTTAGTAAGAAGATTTGATGTAGTCACTTAAAAGGAAATATGTAAAGTGCATAAACTCCCAAATACTATGTTTTGGCACTTTGTATTGTATATTTGCAGTGGTAGATTGTATATTAGCATGGATAGTTGTCTTGCTTTGTGCTGTAAGAATTCCTTGTTTATGTTTCTTGATGTTATGCCTTGTGAAGCTTATACACATGTCCCGGCTTAACTTTTCTAGATCCATGTCCTTGGAGTAATTTTAGTTCTATTTGGTTGGATTATTGGGATTCTTTGAAATTTGTTTGCCTACTTGATTTCAAGCATCGATATTCAAATGCAGGTGCAGGTGCCTAAGTAATGGAGCCATGAATTATGCACTTTTTAAAAAGGAAATGAGTAGGCATGATTTGGCCTTTATGTGAGTTTTATGTTCAAAATACTCGACTTGATAGTGACTTAGTTAATTGCTGCTATTTCTTTAATAGGTTTTTTATCTTTATTTTCTTTGTAACATTTATTTAGTTGTAGATTGTTTTAGTATAGTAATCGAATTGAATATGATTGGTCTGAACAGAGATGTGAAGATCTAATATTATAATCCTAGGCAAGCTGATCCAGCCCACAACAGTATGCTTGAGCATGCTATTGGCCATTTCATGGTTCGATAGCAACTTAATTTTGGTTTTATTGAATGGTGGTTACACAGAATAGGTAATGTTGCTTTGTCTTCCTTCACGAAAATCATAATTTACTTGAATCATTTGGTGTTATGACTGCCATTGTTATATGCGACCATGAATTTTTTGGGATAGTTGGATTGCAATGGTAGAAGGACTTCCTTGGTTGCATGGCAAATCAATCTGGGTATTGCGTTTTTTTCTTTTAGATTGTTGCATTGTCATGTTTTTTCTGTTTAATGCATTGGGTATTTTGGCTTTGATTTTATCATGAGTTTCTGTTGATATGTTGGATAATTGTCTCAACAAATCAAATTATGTGAATATATTCTCATATTCATGCATTCACATATAGACTATAGTACACATCGACAAAACTAGTTTATTTATGCGAAGCTTGTGTTCGAGTAACACACTATGAATATGAGTAGAATTGCGTCTCCCCAAGTGAAAGTGGAAATTGTTTAGTTAAGAGCAGCCGAATGAAATTTGATGAATTTCACAGAAAGTGGCTATAGACCAAACTAGTTTAGTTAGGATGTGAGAGATTTTGTACAAAAGGAAAAGCTTTTTTATTCAAATTATAGCATCTTTAGGTATTATTACTACCCATCTAAATGTAAAATTTGTTTATCATGAATCATATCCCCTTAAGAGCTCAAAGAATATAGTAAGTTCTATTTAAGAGTTATCAAATTGAGAGCATTGATGTTATGGCTGCTTTAGCAAAATTATTTGCTCAAGAAGATAGCTTTCTTATCACTTATCTGTTATGTAGAACTGTTTTGAACTAATTTCTGTAAGTTGAAGTTTGAACACTACCTCCTTTAATGTACTTATACCGAAAAAAATAGGTTCTTTTTTTATATGAGTCTCAATCACCGATCTATGTCTATATACCATACAAATTGCCTCTCTGTGTGTAGAATTGAGCTCAAAAGAAATTCCACCGACTTACTCTCATCAGGTTAGTCTCTTTCTGTCCCCCTTCTACTTTTCTCTCTCTTCTCTGCTCTCAAACCACATCATACATCACACACCCAAAACCCAGACCCCAATCACATTTTGGAATGGTTTTGATGTGAATGGTGAAGAAATGGTCGTTAGGATCATGTTTTCTCCTTATGAAGTTGATATTTTGTGTTGGATTTGCCTTTGTCTTATAACGGTTGGCCTTTCTCATTCCCTTGGGGTACAACTGGGGATGAATTTCATGGCTGCAATTATTACCTAATGATGCATAAAACATTAAGCCCCAGCTAATCATGCTAATCAATTCTTGATCACACGATGCAAGTGCAGCTAACTAATTGAGGTGGATTCTCTGTATAATTATAACGTTCTTCCAATGATGGATCTGTTGGGGGTTCATTAAGAGATTGATTCCTGTCAAAATTTACTTGGCTAAAAATAAAAAATAAAAGATCGATTCCTATTAATGGTTTCCAAAAATCCTCATTGAGCTAAGATAAATATATTGAGGGTTAAAAGCAATTCATCTTGTCCAGTTCAGCATTGGCTTTAATTACAATGTCATCATTATCGAATGGTTTTAAAGTTTGTCTTGAGTTGAATGTATGTTCTAGCATTGAATCGTATATACATAGTTGCTTTTGACATGTTAAAGTAGCATAATTCTTCATATGAAAGTGAGCATTAGGCTCAACACAATTTGAATCGTCAAATATATCTTCATACCATGGTCATTGATATACTATATGTATACTACTATATATGCAATTAAGGTTGGACCAAAAGAGTAAATCCGGATAAGAAGAACAAAAAAGTACGAGTTATGAAATGAGATTTTTTTTTTTAAAAAAAAAAAACTCTATCAAAACAGCGTATTGCTTATGGTCACCACATTTGTTAAGGCTTATAGAATTACGTTTTTTGGGAATGTTTCCTTCTCTCTTACTGTTAAGGGGAGTTCAAAATGGCTCCTTTCTTATAGTCACTACATTTTCTAAAGGCTAACAAAATGACCTCTTTGTGAATTTTTCCTTCTCTCTACCTGGTAGGAGTAGTTGTTTTTTAATGCTTGTGTGTTTGTCCGTGAAGAAGTTTATTCTTTTACTTTGTTGGTCCCTAGGTTTATAAATGTTAGTAAAATTACATCTTTATGAATATTTTCCTTCTTTCTGGTTTTAATGCATTTTATGGGTTCTGTCCAACTCTTAAAATAGTTACAAGTACTCATTGCCATTCACCCTCTGAACTTTTCTTTCTTCCAGCATGGATATGATTCTGGATAGGTATGAGAGATACTCTTATGCAGAGAAGCAACTTTGTGCAACTGATTCTGAACCACAGGTATTTTACTTGACCAATCTATTAAATCATACTATAAACAACATGAATGTTCTTCTATAGAATTTTTTCTATCCTTGTCCTCTTTCCAGTGATTGAATCCGTGTCTGCTCCATAGTAATTTTTAAGTTACTCACAATCAGAACAGTAATAGTTTTTGTAGTCCTTACTGGCCATTTATAGATATTTTTTTTTTAGGTAGCTAGCTGTTTTATATATCCAAAGCCAAAAAATTCCAAATGGTGAGTGATGTGTTTGAGGTTGAGGGTTAACGGTTCAACAGTCAGTTATCAAGAATTTGTGTGTGAACCAATGTCAAAGGTTCTACTAAACAAAATTAAACCTTAAGTCACTCATCTAGTTAGTCATTTCCTGAAGAGTTTTGTCCCTAATAAATACATACCAGATAATATATGTTTTGTTTAGGAGCTTGTTCACACATTCAGAAATTCAAAGTACAAGGATGGAGGCCAATGATCTTGGTAGGTATCTCATTATTCATTGTGACTTCAACAAACAGAACACATACATATCGTAGATAAAATCAAGCAGAGACTTATCATAGATACAACACACTTGCAGGGAAGCTCCAGTAGAAATTCTCCAAGTGCTCAAGACTTCTTCAACTCACAACCCCCAGATTTAGTCCTTAAAGAGTCAGACCCCAACATGTGCCTGAAAGAAAAAAGCTTAAAGTCTCATTTCTTCTTAAGAAGCAATCAATAAAATTATAACCAATCTTTAATAGGAGGTCAAATACATGTTTAATATTGTAAATCTATGAATATGTCATTACAAGTCATTGACTAAGACACGTGTCATGGCTAACATTGTTTTTCCAGTATACTCATGAGTCAGGAAGCTAAGAAGCTTTGTTCATCTTGTGTAGATTCATCCTGTGGTATCACGTCTATGTGCATCAATTCACAAAGCTACCATGTTGAGATTTGGTCTCATATCTGGTTTTCTATGTACTGATATTTTGAGCTTGGAGATGGTATTTCAAGGCATGGAGCTGGACTGCTGGAGCTGTTCAAGTTTAAGAGACATTAAATGTAATTAGAGATTGGTTTAAATCCTCTTGAAGGATTAAAACAATTTTTAAAATTTCTTGTTCTTTGATTCTTGTAATTCATTCTTTTTGGAAATAAAATTTTGTTTTTTTAAAAAAGATGTGAAATGTATTATGAATGGAAAAGATGTGAAATGTATTAATTGTGTTAGTTTTTTATTGAACATAGGTATTATTGGTGTACAGGTAAAAATTTTTATTGGAATATCATTTTTTATGAATTATTTTTTAAAAAAAATAAACTTTTTTGCGACGAAATTAAAATCGTCACGAAAAAAATTGTTCCTACAATTTTTCGCGACGATTTTTATACGTCACAAATGTATTTATTCAATTATTTTTTACATTTTTTATTTATGTAAAAAATTATTTGTGACGCTTTTTTTACGTCGCAAAAAATTAATTTAATTAATATTTTTTAATTTTTTACTTTTGTAAAAAATTATTCGCGACGATTTTTTTACGTCGCAAAAAATTAATTAAATTATTATTTTTGATATTTTTATTTATGTAAAAAATTATTCGCGACGATTTTTTTACGTCGCAAAAAATAAAATAAATTATTTTTTTGATATTTTTATTTATGTAAAAAATTATTCGCGACGATTTTTTTACGTCGCAAAAAATTAATTTAATTATTATTTTTTATTTTGTTACGCTGGTGGAATAGATTTTAGCTACGTTTTTTTAACTTTTGGCGACGTTTTTTTTTTCGTCACAAAAAAATTTTTTTGCGATGAAAATAATTTTGCGTCGCAAAATACTTTCTGCAACGAGGCTATTGCGACGAAGACGCGACGAAAAAAAAACGTCGCGAAAAGTAATTTGCGACGATTTTTTTGAATTTAGCGACGAAAAAAATCGTCGCAAAAAACGATTTTTGTTGTAGTTGTTGGAGAAAGGTAACAGGTGAATTATTCAATCATTCTCCTTTTGGAGAATGGTAATGGAAGAGACACACATCAACACAACACACACACAAACATCAATCAAATGATTTATTTTGGTGAAAGGAGTCATGTTTGTTTTTCTTATTCTATGAGTTAATTTGTTCACTTTTTTTATCTGATTTAGCAAGAATCTATTTGATAACCTTTAATTGATTGAACGAATTGATCTTAACTACATGCAGGTCCAATGCTTTTATTGTAGTCCATTATAGATCGTAGACAAGCATGGAATCAAGAAGATTCACAAGCTTCAAAAGGTCATAGACAAATTAATTTATGATTTGTCTTGCAAAATATTCTTTAGTTAACCTTACATTCTTATGTTACTACAATTTTTGGTTTTGTCATTGTTGATTATGTGCATTTATGTCCAAGGTTTCCAAGTTACTCTTTGGGTGATGCTGATAGAACATCTCGGCCTTTGGGTAATGCTATTTAAAAATTAAATTCTACGTAGCTGCTTGATGTCCTTCATAGCTTATTTGATGACTTTCGTTAAAACTACCCTATTGGATGACAACTTTATTTCTAATGATTTCTTTTTATTTATGTGACATTTTAATTCTAATATTTCCTTTTTCTTGATTATCTGTATGGGATTGATTTGCATTTTAATTTATGTGTGAATACACGTGTTGCATATGAATAGGTTAAATCCCAGTAGTTTAATCATGGTGGTCTAAGGATTAGTGAGCCATGATTATTGTCTTTTTTTTTTGTTTGAAATATGTATGTGAAAATTATGGAGTGAGCCATGATTATTGTCTTTTTTTTTGCTTTCTGGGCTTCAAGCTAACCTCCTGAAAAGCAACATTTTCATGGCTACTATTCATGCTCAAGGGAAAATCTCCATCATCAACCTTCTAGGCTTCTCTGAAGGCCTTCTGCCCATAAGATACCTTGGCATCCCTCTGATTACCTCCAGACTTAAAGCCCAACATTGTGATCCACTTATAGAAAGGATAAAATCAAGAATTTTGAGCTGGACAAAGAGATTCCTTTCTTTTACTGGAAGACTTCAACTCACTCAGTCAGTCCTTATTAGCATTCAAACTTTCTGGGCCTCTCACCTTTGTCTTCCACATCAAATCATTGAATATAGAAAGGCTCTTAAGATCTTTCCTCTGGAGTGGAACCGAGATGAAGTCAACTGGAGCCAAAGTTTCTTGGTAGGATGTTTGTAGACCAAAAAAAGAAAGAGGACTAGGAATTAGAAGACTCAAGGATACCAATTCAGCCCTCATGATGAAATATCTCTGGCAAATCTTCACTGATAAACAAGGTCTTTGGTCCAAATAGATACACTCTTACTACCTCAAGGGTAGGAGTATCTGGGTTGTTAAACCACCCCACAACTATTCTTGGAATTGGCTCAGCATCTTAAAGTTGAGAGTACTCACCAGACCCTTCATTAAGCATCTTATAGGTAATAGTATGAACACTAGTCTTTGGCATGATTCCTGGCACCCCTATGGCCCTCTATCACTTTTCTGCAACAACACCACCATGGATGAATCTAGCTTGTCAACAAACTCAAAGGTTAGGTTCATTATCAATGGCAATCAATGGTCTTGGGCAACAATTGTTCCTGCTGAATTGATGGATATCGTTCAGAACATGCCTTCCTATCTCCCAAATCATCCAAGAGAAGACACTGTGAAATGGACACTAGCCCCAGATGGCCTATTCTCTTCATCATCCCCTTGGAAACAGATTAGGGAGCAACATCCTAGAGTAACTTGGTACCATCTAGTATGGTTTTCTCAAGGCATCCCTAGAATGAACTTTATTCTATGGCTAGCTATCAGAAAAAGGCTAAGCACAAGAGATAGAACCCTAGCCTATGCTACCCAACTTGGGATTGAATGCAGCCTATGTAACCATTCCCAGGAATCTCACCAACATCTCTTCTTTGCTTGCCCTTACTCAAGGTTCATCTGGTGTCACTGATGCTTTTATGTGGTGAACAATGACAAACTACTTCATGGAAACTTCTGCTTGATCAAGTAGTTCAAACATGGAAGGGTAAATCCATGCTCAGAACCCTTCAAAAGCTATGCCTCTCAGTAGCTCTTTACTCCATTTGGAGAGAAAGGAACTCAAGGCTCCATAGCTAGCAATCCAGGAACTCCAAAGTCATCTTGCAAGCTATTGTCCAAACCATTAGGGACAAAATGCTTTCTCTTAAATTCAAGAACACTCCAAGGAATGAAAGATTACTTCTAACCTGGCAGCTTCCCAGCTCATGCTTGCTATGATGTCCAAGTTTGTTTTAAGTAGAATTGTATGGGACTAGGGCTAATTCCCATGGGGTACTCAGCTAAAGTTTGGTACCTCTTAGGAATTCCCATTCTTTTGCTCACCAATGGGGATTCACTGCTTGTATTGGTTTTTTGTTTTGTTGTACATCACATAATTTTCACATGAATGAAAAATTTATTTACTTTCCAAAAAAAAATTCTGGAAAATATTAATATAAGAGCAAGATCAATGATGAACCTGGAGGAAACATCAAAGAGGCGACCATTTTTCACTTCGCTGGATGAATTGTTCGATGAAGACTATTACGACAAATAGTTGTCGAACATGAATTTTCTTCTCACTCTTGAACAGGTGTGGACTACTTACACACTTTACACGGTACTGGATTCGATAATACGTGGCAATTGAGAGAAGGAATACAAGATGCCAAAATGTGTTATCTGCAAAGAATTGATGATATGATAAGGATGCAGTGGGAGGATTTTGAATATACTTGCTTAGTGGTTTCATTTTGAGGTTTACATAAATTTTGATCACTATAATTTTTTTTGTTTTTTAGATCTATACATTGGATAGAGGAATGATGAGTGTTTAGTGATACAGATTCATGTGGGCTATTGAAATTGTTAGCTAACGCATACAAATATATTGATTTTTTTTGTTACTTCATGCCTGAAGGCACTTTAACACAAAAAAATCCCCAAGCAAATAGGGCGTCCAAGAATGCCTTAAATAACAGAAGTCCAAGTGTTGAAATGAAGAAGAATAATCATGTGACATTAACATAATCTAAGAATCCTCATGAACTCAAACTAACACCAGTACAAAATTATGCTGCCATAAACATAAACATTTGATAGAGAGAGAGACAGAGAAAGAATTTCAACAAAATTTCTCCTAAAAATACGACCCCAAGAATAACGAACTTATCATCACACTATTGTGTAGTCTTAAAAATAGGAATTTAATTCAAATCCAATACATTCAATACATCCATACCAAAGCTTTGCTTCGAGCATCCCAAAATAAACTATTGGGAGCAAAAATGATTAGGGATTGAAGATTTGAAGATTTACCTAGCAAAAAGATCGAAAGAAAAAGAATGATAATTTGGTAGAAGTTGGAAATTTGATAGAAAAAATCAAATTTGAGAATTAGTCATCATCACCAAAATTGCAGATATTATAAAATCAAAAAGAAAAGAAAGACATATATACCCAAGAAAATATTGCAATGAAGTAATGACTAAGAAGAAAAAATCGAAGAAACAAAAAATGACAAACCTTCTTGTTGTAAACAGAGGAATTGTGATACACTATACCTTTTTTGCCTAGTGTGATACACTATATTTGGTTTCTACTTATTCTGCTTAGGAGAATCCGAAAAGCTTCAACCGTAACAATTGTCAGGGCACCAACAACAAACCCAACAAAAATTGTTAATTATAACATTAACCTGAACCAAATTAAAATATAAAAAAAATTAAACTAAACCTAGATGTTTGAACCAACCACGGACTTGTTTTGACAAACATCACACTTCAACATACCTCTTACACCCAAAACCAAAAAAAAAAAAACATAGATACACATACATATGGAAAAGGTCTAACCTCAACTAAAAGTATTACCCAAAACAAAAGATTGCTTAATAAACTGATAACATTCCCAAACAAACCCAATTCAAAAAACCAATAGATAATTTATTTTTTCGAATGGTGAAGCATTGACCATTGAGACCTCACAAGAACAGGTAAGACGCGGACAAAGATGCACATATGTTGCATGCCAAGACATAGATTGTTGGAAGACAGAGAGGATTGTGGAAACTTAGAAGAACAGGTTTGCACGCGGTGCTTAAAAAATTTGGTCGATCAAAACCAAGGGTTCTAAGCCGATTTTGGGCATGACCAAATTTGAAGAGTTTGGTTCAATGGAGGCTGTTTAAATTTATCTCAACTAAATGTCATGAATGAGAGTTTGTTGGGTAATCAATGTGAGAATCCTAAATGGAATAGGAAACATATTGGAAGGGTTTTAATATACCATGAATAGGTAAATTAAGACGTGATAGAAAACATAAATATCAAATTGTATCTGAATAGGATTGAGTTACAGTATTTTATCCATATAAACAGAGTTACAGTATTTTAAAATATCGATGTAGGTTTTTGATCCATGGATGTAAGTACGGTGTACCAAGGTGGGTACACTGTATCAAACCACGTTAAATCTATGATTTCTTGTCACGCCTCAAATTTCATAAAAACGTGATTAAAACAAATAATTTGTTTATTTAAAAAAACACATGCTGGTATGTTGTAAAAACATCTAGGAAAGTATCTCTTTAGTTTAAATAAATCAATTTTTTTTTTGAAAATTTCGGCAGAGTTTCTTTTGAAAATTGGGCTTCCAGCAAGCTAGTAAGAGCATCCCTGTAAGAGCATAACATAATTTAAACTAACTAAATATCCATAACATGCCTGTATCAAAAATATAATCTAACTAAATTCGGGGTGGCAATTAGAGGTCCACGAAGTCCTCCCAAACCCGGATACATCCAATACCAATCTATACCACAACTTAGTACACAAAGTCATAACTTTACATTACAATACCCAAAATAATAATCCCTCTATGGGATGATCTAGTGTACATCACAAATGCCTCAAGACAACATTTTCAAACACAATGTTTGAGTGCTAACATTTCTACATATGTTCTAAAGGTAAATACAAAAAGGCTCCAAAAGAGATTCTTTCTAGTCTAAGCTCCTACAAGCATTCCATCACCTATGTCCCAAGATGCATGCTAGTCTCTGAAAATATTAGTAAGGGATGAGTAACCATAGCTCAGTAGGATAATCTTTTTCCCGACCATTTACAAAGTTTTAAATACCAAAATTCCACAAACTATACGAATAAGTAATGAAAACTTTCTATAATTAAGTATAGGTACAAGATAATAAATAAAGAATTTATAAAAATCTCCCAACACCTCAACATTAGAAATATACAAGGTATAAATTAAAGGTTTATATATTTAAAGCCAAACCATCATAGCAAATACCATGCATGCCTCGCATACGGACAATATAATCAATCACACCGGTTCACGCATGAACCATCTCCGGGGAACCTTTTGGGTCTTGCACCTTAGAGTCTCATCGTCCTTCTCTCTTTTTAAGGGGAATGTGTAGGGCACAACTTGTGACGCCACATAGGCCATCACCGAAAACCACTACCATAACCAATCCCCCTTAGGATTAGTAGCCGCCTTGACAACCCACTCCATAGGCCCCAACCGTCTACTGACCCTCTGCTTGTCAGTATCGAGCATACATTTTCCAAAAATCATTATCTTCTACATCCATAAATCCTTTTGAAACACATGTCATAACCTTGATAATTTATGAAACATGTAGTAGGCTCAAATCTCAAAATTTGTATTTTCAAAGCATCATAACCATAGCATACTTCAAAACCCCCAAATCATAAGTTTTATCAAATACCCATAACTAAAATCAAACTAGGGTTTCAAACCCATAACACTAAAATTATTTTTATGCATGTAGGTTCACTATCCATGGCATACTTAACACTAAATCAAGGTTTATAACAAGTATTTTGCCATCAAACACCTAGTAAGCTTTAACTAAAGAAAATACATGAGATGCACAATTTAAATGCAAGAGAGAGGAAAACCCCACCTAAGAATCAACAATTCCATTCTTAATCTCCAAGATTCTCAAGCCAAGCCCAAGCCCTAGAGCTATGCTTCTATCTTCTTCTATCTTTCTCTTTCTAGTTCTAAGGTGGGTGGAGGTGTTTTGGGTGAGAGATGTGAGAAAAATGAGAGAAATAGGCTGAATTTGGGGTTTTAAACCCAACAATTCCCGTCAGAAAATACTGTTCATGCCAAAAAATGCATTTTGTCCAAAATTATAATTTTGCCCATAAACATCTCCAATTTGATCCCTATGACTACCTTAAGGTTTTTCGACATTCCGGATTTATTTTTAATGTTATTTTAACCTAAAAGCATTTAGTTTATGATTTATCTCAAAATCAAAGTCAATTTACACCCGAAATACTGAAATTACTATTTTACCCCTCCGAATCCCCATATGAGGTAAACGTCTATCCCAATGTTTCTTGACTTCCAAGGTTCAATGGTAATATTATTTTGACCTAAAAAAATTAATAATTTTACTTAGTTACCCTTATCAAACTTAAACGCCTAAAAAATTAAATTTGACCTGAAAGTCAATACGCCCGTAACTCAAACTTAGACGACTATACCTTTAACAATGATTCAAAGTTGCTCTCATCATTTTAATCATTTTGAAAATACTAACAAGTTAATATAATTTATATTTATATGAAACACGGGATCTCACAATCCACACCCGTTAAAATAAGTTTCGTCCCCGAAACTTGTTACTAACCTCCAAGGTCGAAAAGATGTGGATATCAAGCTTGCATATCGGTCTCCAATTCCCAAGTAGCTTATTCGACACCATGGTGTTGCCATAACACCTTCACAAGAGTTATAACTTTTTTGTGTAGAACTTGTTCCCTCCTATCAAGAATTTCCATTGGCGCTTCATTGTAGTTCATGTCCTCTTGTATTTGGATGTCTTGCCAATCAATAATATGTGATGTGTTGGGCTCACATTTTCGTAGCATGGAAACATGGAACACGTCATGAACTCCCGAAATCTAGGGTGGTAAATCAAGCTTGTATGCCACCATCCCTACTTGTTTCACTATCTCAAAAGGCCCAATGTACCTTGGAGCCAACTTCGCTTTTTTTCCAAAACGAAATACTCCTTTTCGAGGTGACACCTTCAAGAACACATAGTCACCCTTTTTAAACTCCAATGGCCTCCTCCTCCTATCCGCATAACTCTTTTGTTGGTTTTGAGCTATGCATAGTCGTTCCTGAATTAATTGTACCTTTCCAGTAGTCTCCCTCACTATCTCCGGACCAAATAAACTATTATCCCCCATATAATGCTTCATAAGGTGTCATGCCAATGCTAGATTGAAAATTATTGTTATATGCAAATTCCACCAATAGAAGATGATCACTCTAACTTCCCTTGAAGTCCAACACACAAGCTCGTAACATGTTCTCCAAAATTTGTATCACCCTCTCGGATTGGCCATCCATTTGAGGATGAAAGACAGTGCTAAAGTGTAACTCTTTCCCCATAGCTCGTTGTAGACTTTGCCAAAATTGCGCCACAAAACGAGAATCACAATCCGACACAATAGAGAGTGGAACTCCATGTAATCTAACAATCTCACGAATATAAAGCTTGATCAAGGTCTCTAACATGTCAGTGGTCTTTATACTCAAGAAATGAGCGAACTTGGTGAGTCTATCTACAACGACCCATACGACATTATGCCCTCGCGAAGTCTGTGGAAAACTAGACATGAAATCCATGTTGATGTGATCCCACTTCCACTCTGGGATAGGTAAGGACTGGAGTAATCCTCCGGGTTTTTGATGCTCCACCTTCACCTGCTGACACACTGCGCATCGTGCTATGAACCTTGCCACATCCTTCTTCATTCCTTTCCGCCAATATTGACGTTTCATGTCTCTATACATTTTTGTGCCACCGGGGGTGGATAGCAAACTTAGAGCGATGACACTCTCCAAGTATCTCCTCCTTTAGGGATGAATCATCTGATACACATAGCTTTTCTCCATATCTTAATTCTCCATTCCTCAAAGACCAACCTTCAACTACTTCCCCATTTTCCAATTGAGCTCGAATTGACTCTAAGTAAGGATCCAAGCATTGTAACTCAACAACGCTACGTTGGAGGGTAGGTTGAGCCACAAGGTTAAACAGGCATGGCCAGGATCCATCTCCTCCAACCCATAGATCATAGTTTCCAAGTGTATCCATCATCTTCCATTTTCTTGCCAACATACCACTAACTTCACCACGCGACTTTCTACTCAAAGCATCTGCAACCACATTGGCCTTCCCAAGATGATAGCTAAGGGAAAAGTCATAATCTTCTAGATACTCCATTCAACGTCGTTGGCGAACATTCAGATCCTTTTGTGTGAAGATGCACTTCAAACTCTTGTGGTTGGAGTATACTTGAAACCGTTCTCCATACAAGTAAGAACGCCATAATTTGAGGGCAAATAAAACAGCGGCAAGTTCCAAATCATGAGTGGGATAATTTTGCTCATGGGTCTTCAATTGCCTTGACCCATAAGCGATGACATTCCCATGTTGCATTAGCACACACCCAAGTCCCCGTAATGAAGCATCCGTATAAATGTCATATCCCTCACCACTAGCAGGTATAATGAGAACAGGTGTCGTGGTTAAGCTTCTCTTCAAAATCTCAAAAGATTGCTCACAATCTTCATTCCACTCAAACTTTTCTCCCTTTCGAGTCAGTTGTGTCAATGGCATAGATATACAAGAGAATCCCTCTACAAACCTCTGAAAATAACTGGCTAGCCCCAAGAAGCTTCGAACCTCGATCACATTCTTGGGTCAATCCCATTTCAAAACCGCTTCAATCTTGGATGGATCCACTGGCACTCCTTCCTCGGATACTACATGTCCCAAAAACTTGACTTCTTTCATCCAAAACTCACATTTGCTCTTCTTAGCATACCAATTGTGTTCCCTCAATGTTTTCAAAACTAGCTTGAGGTGTAGTGTATGCTCATCATGTGTCTTAGAATAGATGAGGATGTCGTCAATGAAGACAAAGACGAATTGGTCAAGGTAGGGCCGAAACACATGATGCATCAAGTCCATAAAAGCCGCAGGTGCATTCGTGAGTCCAAACGATCACCACAAACTCAAAGTGCCCATACCTTGTCTAGAAAGCGGTCTTAGGAATATCTTCCTCTCTAATCCTCAATTGATGGTACCCCGTGTGGAGATCAATCTTTGTATAGTAGCGAGAACCCTTCAATTGATCAAAGAGGTCGTCGATGCGGGGTAGATGATACTTGTTCTTTATAGTCACCCAGTTCAACTTCCTATAGTCCACACACAATCTAAGGGTTTCATCTTTTTTCTTCACAAAGTGGATGGGAGCACCCCAAGGTGAAGTACTCAACCGTATAAACCCAATGATAAGAAGCTCATCTAGTTGTTTCTGTGACGCCCCAAAAATCCGGGGGTCCGTTGATTACCCATCAACCCGCAGAATATCTATAGATACCTAGTGTCTCGATATCACACTGTTATGCCCCACTTACCGGGGTCCATAACTTACGAAATTTGGGCAGAGTCTCCTTTGTATGGGGAGCTCTACCCAATACCCAACCTGTGCAATACACAATTACCAGACCCATCCGAGGTCAAATATAAAGCAATGGCCGCACCGGGTCCATGTATAAGTAAACATTGGCCACACTGGGTCCAATTAACCATACTTATATAACATACAAGGTTCCATTATAAGTATTCAAATATGATTACCATATTTACATGTCATAAACCATCTTAAAACAAAAGGTTTACAAAATCTTGAGATAAGGCCACACATAGGCCCCCTTCACCCTTGATGCTCTCCATGGGAGCCAATCGCCGGTGTAAACCCAACACCTGAAATTGTTTCCCGTATAGGGTGAGCACAACGCCCAGTAGAGATAAACCTATAGAGGTTACTCTTCCCCTAGATGCACATGCTCATGTAATCATCACATAAACATATAACTAAACATTTCTCATACTTATGCATTCTATGATGGAATGCAACAATGCTATGCCATGGAATGAAGTGACACTCACCCATGCGTTTCAACCCGAGTCCTCACCGACTCATACAACACAATGCAACGCCAAAGTGTAATGCAACCCGTCTATTGACGAAAAAATCCTTCCAATGATCGTTATGAAATCCGATCATTATTGGAATCTACCCATTGAATGGGTGTTTTTATAACCAAATCTTGTGTTTCCTTTGGGCAACGGATTTTGGAATTTCACCCTGGCTCCGTAAGCATTACACTTTTGCGGAATTTCACCCCGGGAAGTGTATGAACCAAGTGGTTTAGGGCTTTTCACCCAAGGAAGTCGCCATGCCCCTTCTTGCTATACCCAACACAAGTTTTCCTTATGCAATGCAATCATGTGACTCCATGTGACCATCGGTCCACATTTCCAAGCCCACATATCAACTACCAAACAAGGTGTTGATTATATCCATGCATCTCCCACACACCAACACTCATGCAATAGTCCCATGAATGTGATGCCATGAAAATGCTCAAAATGCAATAACTACCACATGAGCAAGGTATCCACATGTTCAACATGTCATAACTTCATGGCAATTATATCAAGTGCATATAACTACCAAATCTCATATTCATGTCAACATATCAAAGTCATGGCTTGACAACATAGAGCATAATTTCAATTGTCTCTATACACATAAACATGTTATCACAATATCATTGAAATAACCTCATTTCATCAACCAAGGCATTTAAACAAACACCTTAAAGGCATGCAATATATTTACAAACAATTCATGCCCACATTCATCAAATCCTAAGGAGAATTCACATATGTAATTCTCTATAGTTAATTTCAAGGTTGAATTTGTTATGAATACTTTCCAAACACACTTCCTCATCCCAAATTCATGGAACCATGCATATCTATATATAAACCTATATATATATATATATATATATATATATATATATATATATATATATATGTATATACACTTATCTACATCTAGAACAAGAATAGACCAAAGTAGGAGAACCCCTACCTCTTAGGAGTGTAGAAAACCCCCAAAAACACCAAAACCACTCCAAAACTTTGAATCTCTCAAGATCGCCTCTTTAGATCTTCGGTGAAATTTCTTGTTTTTGGTGCCCACGCGTAGCCCTTGTCGCGTAGATCAACTTTGCCTTTTGAATCGACGAATTCCGACGGACGGAACTCCCGGAATCGGCGAAGGAAAACTGAAAAACCCACTTTTTCTCTCCTCTCTCTCCAAAAACGTGTATACTGTTTTTTTTAGCTGAAGAATCTGAATAAAATCAGATATTTGTTCCCTATTTATAGTCGCAAATGAGCGGTCCACATCGCACCGCATATTTTCGACTTTCGGGTCCGTTTTTCGTCCCGAAACGACTCATTAAGTCCCGGATTAAGTCCAAATTAATTTTATTGGAACTTTAATCCAATTATAAGGAAATTTCATAAAATTCATTATTGGGGACCTTTAAAAGATCCTTCGCCACGCAGTCGTCTCGAACTACGTGCAAAAATCCGACTATCTCGGAATTCGACGAATTTTCTGGTGGTTACTAGACTTCGCGTTGTGAATCCAATGACGCACTCCGTTTCCTCATCCGAGGTCTAGAACATATGTATTTTAAACACGCTCAGTAGTGGCAAATGACTATATTGCCCCTTTTCAGAAAAAATTCAAATTTTCCCGGGTTTCACAGTTTCCTTAACTCCTTCAACTCCAATGACGCCATGCGATAAGGAGCAATGGATATCAGTTCCGTGCCAGGGTAAAGCTCAATAGAAAACTCCACTTCCCTCAATGGAGGTAATCCAGGCAACTCGTCGGGAAAAACGTCAAGAAAGCCGGATACTACAAGAATAAAAGTGGACTCCACATCGTCCCGTTCGTCTCCAGAAATGTGGGCTAAGAAACTTAGGCTACTCCCAATATCAACCTTCAGAACGTGTTTCCCCGTCATATTGAGATGTCGAGGTATACTGTTTTCACCCATGAAATAGAAAAGTATATCCCCTGGTGCACGAAATACCATTTTCTTCCGATAGCAATCCATAGTAGCATGGTAGGAAGAGAGTAAATCCATTCCGAAAATAACATCATACCCCATCATCTCCAAAGCAATTAAATCTACCCTCAACTCTTTATCTCCAAAGTGAAGTATAAAATTCCTACACACTCTAGTTGTCTCCAAACAATCCCCGGTAGGTAGATCTACATATAGCATATAACTCAAAGGCTCAAAATCCAACCCCAATGCAATGACATATGATGCATAAATAAAAGAATGGGTTGCCTCGAGATCAAACAAGATACGAGCCCATGAATTATAGAAAAGAATCATACCCTCCACTACTGCATTAGAAGCACTCCCACCAGGCTGAACTAAACCACAAATGCAAGGTGAGACATCAGTACCCTGAGTCTTGGTCCCCTATTTCTTCTGTTGAGTTTGTTGTTGTGGTTGAGATTTGAACTGAGTGGTCTGGGGCTGCTGTGGTACTGTCTGTACATGAGCATAAGAAGTCTGCTGATATGGTAGCTTTGTGGATTGCTGATAAAATCCCTTATTACTCTTTCCTTGTGGTGAAGAAGCTACTGAAGGGCAGTGACTCCTGAGGTAACCTGTGCCACCACACCCATAACACTGCTTCAAGTGTGTCGGCACTCTCTCAATGTGGCCTCCTGTTCTTGAACTTTGTGCATAGCTTGACTCACTAACTTGACCATTACTGCATTCTGAACGGTATGGAGTATCCCTGTGACGTCCACCACTACCACTGCCGGTCTTGGATTGACTCTCCCTATGTTGGCGGCGTTCTCGAATGACTTGAGTTTCCTCCCAATCTCTCTCCACTAGGGTAGCTCGCTCAACTAATTCTCCAAAGTCACGAATGCAAAGAGCTACCGACTTCTCCCGAATAGATGGTTTCAAACCTTTCTCAAACAATTTGGCCTTCTTGGTCTTAGTAGATACATACTCTGTAGCAAAGCGGGAGAGCTCTACGAACTTGGACTCATATTGAGTGACAATCATGTTACGTTGTTGAAGTGCCATGAAGTCGGATGTCATCTTATCCCTCACTGATTTGGGAAAGTACTTCCCATTGAAAACCTCTTCAAAATTTTCCCAAGTCATTTGTTCCACGTTTCTCCTTCTTTTTACCGACTCCCACCAATGGTCAGTTTCCCCTTCCATAAGATATGCAGCTAGACCAACTCCCAAGTCATTGACAATATCCATGCCATCCATCACTTTCTTCACTTGTCGAAGCCACTTCTCTGCCTCGAGTGGGTTCGGGCCTCCTTGGAAGGTAGGAGGGCGTTGTCGTAGAAATTCTTTAAGAACCATCATCCTGCTACCCTCACCTCCAGCTTGTTGCACTTGAGCTTGGGTGGCGGTAGTATGGTTCTTGTTGTTCCCGACTTGTTGTTGTACCAATGTAGTGAGCTCCCTCAAACATTGGTAGATACCATTCATAGTGTCTTGATGTGACGGTACTTGATTTCCCCCTCATCGGGGTGGTCTCCCATGTCATCTTCTTGCTTCCATCCTACACATGCAACTAGGCTTTAGATCATCATTTTAAACATATACATTCTAGAGAAGTAGTCGAGTTTATGAGATGCTTTGGCTCCTACAATTAATGTCATAAGCCTAATGACTTTCAAAAACCATATTTGGATAATCCAATTACCTACAGCTCCCATATAAGACCTAATACCTAAGCTCTGATACCATCTTGTCCCTCCCCAAATTTCATAAAAGCGTGATTAAAACAAATACTTTGTTTATTTAAAAAAACACATGCCGGTATGTTATAAAAACATCTATGAAAGTATCTCTTTAGTTTAAATAAGTCATTTTTTTTTAAAATTTCGGCAAAATTTCCTTTGAAATTTGGGCTTCCAACCAGCTAGTAAGAGCATTCATGTGAGAGCATAACATAATTTAAACTAACTAAACATCCACAACATTCCTCCATCAAAAATATAATCCAACTAAATTCGAGGTGGCAATTAGAGGCCCACGAAGTCCTCCCAAACCCGGATACATCCAATACCAATATATACCACAACTTAGTACACAAAGTCATAACTTTACATTACAATACCCAAAATAATAATCCCTCTATGGGATGATCTAGTGTACACCACAAATGCCTCAAGACAACCTTTTCAAACACAATATTTGAGTGTTAACATTTCTACATAAGTTCTAAAGGTAAATACAAAAAGGCTCCAAAAGAGATTCTTTCTAGTCCAAGCTCCCACAAGCATTCCATCACATATGCCCCAGGATGCATATTAGTCTCTGAAAATATTAGTAAGGGATAAGCAACCACAGCTCAGCAGGTTAATCTTTTTCCCAAGCATTTACAAAGTTTTAAATACCAACATTCCACAAACCATACAAATAAGTAATGAAAGCTTTCTATAATTAAGTAAAGGTACAAGATAATAAATAAAACATTTATAAAAATCTCCCAACACCTCAACATTAGAAATATACAAGGTATAAATTAAAAGTTTATATATTTAAAGCCCAACAATCATAACAAATACTATGCACGCCTCGTATACGGACAATATAATCAATCACACCGGTTCACGTATGAACCATCCTCGGGGAACCTTTTGGGTTTTGCACCCTAGGGTCTCATCGCCCTTCTTGATTTTTAAGGGGACCGTGTAGGGCACAACTTGTGATGCCCCATAGGCCATCACCGAAAACCACTACCATAACCAATCCCCTTAGGATTAATAGCCGCCTTGGAAACCCACTCCATAGGCCCCAACCATCTACTAACCCTCTGCTTGTCAGTATCGAGCATACATTTTTCAAAAATCATTATTTTCTATATCCATAAATCCTTTTGAAACGCATGTCATAACCTTGACATTTTATCAAACATGTTGTAGGCACAAATCTCAAAATTTGCATTTTCAAAGCAACATAACCATTTCCAAGAGCATAAGTCATATATATTATGTACAAAATCATAGCATACTTCAAAACCCCCAAATCATAAGTTTAATTAAATACCCATAACTCAAACTTACGCTACTATACATTTAACAATGATTCAAAGTTGCTCTCATCATTTTGATCATTTTGAAAATACTAAAAAGTTAATATAATTTATATTTATATGAAACAATGGATCTCACATTTCTTTTATTATTTTCTTATCTTTGAATTCCTTTCTTCCAACAAATATTATTTGTGTTAATTATCCGTTCTACAAAACCAACATAACTTCAATGCCATCAGTAGAATCAATAAGACTGCGACACTATGAATCAATAAGGAACTTCAAGGGCATCGATGACATGTGGTGGTGGACTATTGCATTTGAGATATTTTGTTGAACATGTGGTCGTTGTGGTTCGATTTGGGTGGTGGCTGGGAATTTGGTGAAGGTGGTGGACAGATGTGTGTTGGGTGAGGGTTCTATATATGTATATGAGGGAGTGCGGTGGCTGGGAACTTGGCTAAATGTATTTATTTATTTCTAAGGAAAAGGAAATGGTAATCACTAACCATTATATGAGGGTAGGTTTACAGATTGAGAATTTTTTTTGCTATACTATAGAGTATGACTTTTAAGGGTGAAATTACAACTTTTGGGAGACAAGTTATAACGCGAAGTCGGGGTTTCTCCATAGTGGGTCCAACAATCAGAATTAGGAGGGGAATCAGACAACAATCATCAAAACTTGTCGCCAGTAGCTTTTAAGTGATTTGAATCCAATAGAGAAAGATCCAAATTTTATAACATATAATTTGACAGGATTGTCAAATGGATTGCGTTTTTCCGTACATATCTGAATGAGTTAAATATTTGAGTCCTAATCGAATCTATAAGTCAACTAGAATTGAATTCTAAGAAACTAAATATTAATTTTGATTCAATTTTATTAGATAACACTCAATTTCATCATACACCTATATGTGTGTGTGTATATAAATCACATCGAATTACAATCAAATCAAAATTTGGATCAATTCATTTTGACTAATCGAATATAGAATCAGATCCTATTTAAATTTTATAAAATTTAACTATCCCTAGATTTTTACATATTTTTTGGTGGGGGGAAATCTTTGACATATGTAAATTCCTTAAAATTTGAAGCCTCAAATTTGAAACTCCCATTGCTACCATCTCCCTCCGCCCTTGTTTTCATAGCTCATTCATTAACAAGTTTTATCACTCAACCCAATTATAATTTAAAAATGCCATTTAATATTTTTTGACGATTTTGTGTGGAGCTAACGAATCTTGCTAAATTTATTAACACAGGAAGATATTTATTTTATTTCTAAGGAAAAAGAAATTGCAATCACAAATCATTATATGAGGGTAACTTTACAGTACTGACAATATTTGTGATTGCCCACAATTATCATGAACGATCATGAATTGATAGGGGCAAAGTCATGGTTTCTTCACAGTGGGCAACCATTGGATTGAGGAGAAACCTCTACCACATAACCAAGATTTTGTCACAAAGATGCTCGTCACTTAGACGATTCAACCACATAACCAAATTTCCATCACGTAGATAACTCAAAAATCGAACACTTAGTTCCTATCATGAAGATGACTCATCCAACAATTATTTTCAATAATAGGATGAATCATGTTCTTAAATAAGTTCACCACCAACACATTCAACTCGAATTGCACGCACATATTACATTATACAATCAACTTAAGCCACAAAGACTAACTTCGTCATTTAGTCAGTTTCCTTTACACAATAATAGCACACCATTCAGTTGTATCTCCCTAGAAACTATATCATAAACATATAAACAAAATTTAAATATTTATCGATAAGAGATGTAGGGTAGTGCACCTACCTATCAAAGGGTTATATCTCGTAGACAACCCCTCTGCGGGAGCTTTTAATGCGGTGTTCTTTGAGGTGCTAGTCTCTGGACCTGACATACTCAATATTCACAATTTGCTTTCAGTACTAATTACTAATACCGCTTAAGTTTGAGATGGTTTACTCGAACCTAGTTTAGTGATTATATCACATCGAATTAAATAATTCATTTACATTAAATAACATTATCTACTTGAATCGATTAAACTAATAGTTTGATAATAAACTCGAGTCAAGTGAAGTAATTCATTCGCATCGAGTAAAATTATCTACTCGAATCGATTTGAGCTAGTTTTCTTGAATCCATTAAAACAATATTTATTCGAACCAATTATACACAAATTAAATATTTCTCATAAAATTATAAGCATCACAAAAGTATACTTGAATTTGTATAATTTTCTATTCAAGTATAAAATGACATGTTTACTTGTAATTACTCACACCCATGGGTTCATGAAAATTCTAGAAAGATTCACAAGATTTGTAACTATAATCTCAGACACACGTAATTACACACGTGTGCATCACTTAAACTCAAAATCCAATCCAAACTCGATTGATGGTGTGTGTGACACAATTGAACATAGTCGTATTTGTTAAGAGTTAGAGAATCACTGCAAGACCTAGTCTAAGTTCCTAAGCTCATTGGAAAAAGGATTAGGGATCATAGATGAGAGATTTATAGTGGTTCACCGGCTCAGGAGCTTGACTAATCCACTCTTAAAGGAGTCTCTTGCTTCTGGGAAGATTTTATTGATGAAAGAGGAGATTAGATATAGTATGTGTTCAAAACTATTTTCTTGTGTCCCAATGTGGGGAATATGCCTCTTATTTATAGCCTCAAAGGCCTCGTCTAATCTCCTGGCGTGATCTTTGTCCTTTCTTTGTAACGAACATGTCACTTATGCAATCAATGTGGATAGTGCTAAGGCGGTTACAACTTTTATTCCTAAATGCAGGACTGTTGCGATTGATGCGTAGCACTCTGGTGGGTGACAATTGTCATCCTGACTTTTCCCATGGTGGTATTATTACTTGGGAGGCCTGATCTGAGCACCTCTGGTTGATCGTCATGAGCTGCATGATTCAAACTCAGATTTTCCGAGCTGGAAGACCAAGCTCAACCTTTGCCAAATTTTAAGTATCATCAGTTGCCCCCCAATCCCCAGCCAGGTAGACTTTGTCTTACGTGGGCTGGGGCTATCCTATGTCGTGGTAGGTGAGATTAGCTCGGTTTGGCAGTTGACCTGCCTTGTTTGACTAGACCAGCTCGGTTTGCCCCCGGGATTTGCACGACATGACATTTCTCAGTTTTTCGACGTTATAAGCGTGCAATGAGTCATTTTTGCCTTGTTTCTTGCGCACGTTCGTGGTGTGAGCTCCACGTGTCCGTTCGTACACACTCCTTAAATGCTTTCGCTGGCTAAACCGCCTTTTGCCATCATTTCGAATTCCCCTAGTGCTTTTTCCCAGATACTCTTCTTCTCTCTTTCTGCCTCTTTGCGATTTCATCTTCTCCTGTCTCTTGGTTGTCTAGGTTTTTCTTGGTAAGCGCTCAGATTTGTTCAAAAGCCTTCTTGAAGTTAGCTCTACTCATTCCTTGAATCCACTTCGGGTCTTTGATTGTTGATCGTCCTCAATTAGGTATGTCCTCTGTCTTGCTCCCCCCCTTTTTACTAGGGTTTTTGTCCATCCTGGATTCCACGAATTCAAGGTGGTTATTCCTGTGAGATCCAATCATGCATTACATACATATTAGCATAATTATGTGGACTAATTGCAATTATGTGGAATTATTTATTAGATGGAATTTTGTGTATGAAAATAGTATTGAGTTGATTTTGAAATCACTTAAGAATTTGGGGGGAGGCAAGCATAATTATTAAATTTGCATGAAACATCTTTACATGTGTTAGCATATGAAAAAAGGTGAGTCATGTGGGCTGCTAAGTGGCTGTGTGTGTGAGTGTGTGTGTTTTAAAGTGTAGAAGTGTGTGTGTGTGTAACTCAATGTGCAGAAGTGTGTGGGTGTGTTTAAAAGATAAAACAGTGTGTGTGTGTTTAAAAGATAAAACAGTGTGTGTGTGTGTGTGTTCTTGCTTTCTGGAAACCGAGAGTGAGGGAGAGTAAAAGAGAAAGGAAGGGATGGAAGAGATGTCGGCTTAAAGGGAAAAGAGAGAGTAACCGGAGGAAAGAAGACCGGAAATAGGGAAACAAAAAAAGAGACAACCATGAATAGAGTTGGTCTTTACACAAAGCTTGCTGTAAGTTATCTTCAATGTTTAATTTAATTTTATTACTCAATTGCAGTAAAATTAAGGATATTGGCCAGCTTATAGTTTTAAGGAGATTCTTTTAATTCAAGAGTTATAGAGAAAACTTGAATTCCATGATTTATGATGTACAATTAATGACTTATTAATATGTAAGCTTTTGATTATCAGCGTATGTTACCAGAATCTTTGCATTATTTCAAGCTTTATTTTTATACGAAGGTATAGTGAGCTGGACAAGGGAAGCTATGATAGTAAGAATAAAAGTTTCGTGTTATGGTTTCATGAAGGCATAAGTTGATGAATGAATTCACGTATTTGAGTAGGGTGTGTAAATTTTATTGGAGAAGTGCATTGCAGAATGCATTTGAAGGAATTTGGGTGGAGTTTTGGAAGAATAGGAAGGCTGGAGTTATGTTCGTCTTTAAAAGGCAGACTGCATACCTTGGAGTAGATTAGCAATAACTTTCTCTAGGAAACTCAAAACGATGCGCCGTTTGCTGGGTTGGAAACTAGAAACGTAGATCTTTCTGTTGGCATAAAGTAGAACACCTGGGTACCTCTGAAAAAAACTTGTGTTAGTTTAAAGTTAACTGAAAGTTGAGGAATGATTGTAATGTTTCGAATTTGATGTTTTATTGGAAAATAATCAAAACGGGAACTTCAGGTTATCATTTTAAGCCCGTGATGTATCTTTATAAAGCATAACAAGTGTGCTTTAAAATAAATTTTGCTTTATAGTAATATGCACGCTGAGCGTATGCATAGAAATTACCAAACGAACACTCGGGATGCTTTAAGTAGGCTAAGTCGAAACCAAATTTTGTGGGTGTGAAATGGAGGGTTTAAGGGTTCAATTAAGGGGCTGTTTTACATGTTTAGATGTGTGTGCGAGTTAAGTGTGGCTGTTTTAAAAGGACAAATGCGATAGAGGTTAGAAATGGGTACCGGTAATGCCGAAACCGTGTTTTACCAACATTATTATCACATGTGTGAATTTTGATCCAATTGACCCGAAATTTTGCATGCTGAATTTCTAAATGATGCTTGATGTGATAATGTAAATTTTGAATGCAAATGAATATAATATCCGGTGCAAAATGTATGAAATGCCGGAAGTGCAGTTTTTAGGATTCGGGGTCGAAATGTGTGAAAATGGGCCCCTGGTCAATGTGTTTGACCTACTTAATCCTAATTGTGATTAATGTGAGTGATTTTGGAGATTTGGGGAGGAAATGTGATTCCTAACTCTAATGTGCCAGTATGTGAGTGGACAGTGCGGTAACCGAGGTTACCGGGGCATTTTGGGTTAAGTCATCTTGCATGCATTAGTGCATGATTAACTATTAAATGTGATAAACATATTGATAGTGTAATAAAAAATGTGTTAGGTGGAACGGGTGAGACAGTCGGTGTTGGAACAGATACGGTAACACCGAAAGGATCCACCGATAGAACCGAAAGGCCGTAGATCTGTACATTTGAGGTGGGTGTATATCTTTATATGTTTTAAAAATACTATTATAAGATGATAGTAAATGATAGAATTTAATAGCATTTCTCCAGGATTATGTGCTATGTGCTTATGTGATTGAATGATGCTTTGTACTGTGTATTGTGTATTGTGGAATGTGGCGCACTGTTTGAGACAGGAGCGTCGATGCCTGATCACTGGGCGTGCAGTGGTGTGTTAGCACTGTGGTGTTCTCGGGAGGTTCGGGAGACACAGATCCATGTAGGATCGATTACCTGATGAGGGGTAGTATGGAGGTGATATGGCTTGTGAAATCTTTGAAATTGGATTGATGTTGTTGTTTGATACGTGTAACTACGTAGTATCTACCTACTTCAGTGTATTACTATCATTTTCATTTCATATACAACATGTATACTCACTGAGCGCATGGTTTAACTCACACCCCTATAGTTTCTCCTTTTCAGGTACTGTAGAGGAAGATGCAGACCAGTCCACTGTCCAGTTGATTGAGTCTTGTACAACGTTGGTGTGATATCGCTCAGGTTAAGTGTCGGTATGACTATTTGTTGGGTTGTGTATTATATTTGTGAGAGATTATTATGGCAGGTTAATAGTGTATGATTGTAAACATTCTCAACAAGCATACTCTGTGAGGTATGCTATGTGGGTGTGGGATTATGTGTATGTACATAACCTGAGAGAATGGTATATGTGTTATATATGGTATAGGTTATGAGTCAGGTATTACCATCATGCTTAATGACTATGGTGATGGGTGATGTTGTTGCACCTGTGGTAATTTATTAGTCCAGATTATAAGTGTAAACAGGTGTATCAAAAATCTAGTCGCGTCTTATCCTTGGGAAACCGGGATGGGGCGTGACAATTCCATTTTTGAACCTTTAGCTTTTGCTACTTTAGAAGCCAAGGTCGTTTTTTGTCCTTTCTTCCCCTCTTCTTGGATCCTTACGCCACTGCTCAAATTTTCTCTTTGGTCGTTGGAGTCTTGACCCTCGAGCTCTTGAGGACTGTTTCTTGAACGTTCCCCTTCTTTACACCTCCTTTAGTCTCCCTTTTTCCTGTTCCATTATGTATGTTTCTTCCGAAGCCACTGTGTTGTATGTTTCTCTCGCCATGGGTGATATATCACCCAAGTTTGAGGTTCGTCCTCATCATAGGAGGCGGTTTGAGGATCCTGACGAGGCAAAAAACCTGGGGGATATGGGTGATGAGATAGACAACTTCCCTGGTATCGAAGCCCTTGATGCCCAGGCTGCCAAGGTCGAGGTTCCCTTGCCTCTGCCAGGCCTAGGCTCATATGAGATTAGTCTCAACAACATGAGCTTGAGATGTGGTAGAAGAACGGGCTGGATATCCATGAAGTTTTTAACAACGTTCTCGGGTGTGCCCCAATTGATTACAATAATTGCAATACGGACGCTCCTTTTGGCGATATTTAGGACGTCCACCATGAGATCCTGGTGGTGCTCCACTATTAAAGTTTGCTGCAGGGTGGTTTTGGCCAATTGGAGGATGTATTGTATTGGAATGGGCAGCAACATGTTCGACTGCAGCGACAACAACATTGGTACTGTCCATTGAAGGAAGAAGAGCTTCACGATGTTTTGTTTCTTGGAGTAACAGATTGTAAGCCTTGTTTACAGTTGGTAATGGTTCCATGAGGAGTAATTGACTGCGTATGGCTATGTAAGATTCATTCAATCCCATGAGGAATTGTAGCAAATGGGTTTGTTGTTGAAGTTCAAGTATAGCCTTTGACCCACCACATTTACACGTAGGAAGGTTTGTGAGATTGCATAAGGCATCCCAATATCCTTTCAATTTAGTGTAATACGCACCAATCGAAAGTTGATCTTGATGGATATTAACAATATCTCGTTGAAGCTGAAAGAGATGGGGCCCATTACTTTGCAAGAAACGCTCTTGAAGGTTTGCCCAGATTTCGGTAGCGATGTCCCCATAGATGACACTCTCCCGAAGATAGCGTTCTAGTGAATTAAGCAACCATGAAAGGACCATGTGGTTGCAACGAACCCATGCATTACTGTTAAGAGAGGACGAATCGACAAAGCCAAAATTATTTTTGGCAGACAGTGCAACAATCATAGCATGTTTCCATGAAGAATAATTTTCACCATTGAGAGGTATGGAGACTAAAATCTGCCCAAGATTGTCCGAATGGTGAAGAAAAAAGGGTTATCAATGGATTCATCTGAAAAGGAAGACTGATTACTGGCAGGCAAGTCTTGCGAAGTAGAGGAGGGAGGAACGGATGTCGGAAGCCATGACTGAAATATGAAGGATCTTTCAATGCTCTGATACCATGTAAAATTCTAGAATTGCATATACTTTTCATTCATCTATCACTAATTTATATACATTTACAGCAGAGTTTTGATCACAAAATGTGGGAATCGAATCCCATGATCAGTGGGATGAGGTGAATTAGAATGAAAATGTAGTGGCAGATTTGGTGGAGGATTTACAGCATGCAGGGGATTTAATTGGAGGATTTACAGGAATATGATGAGGGATGTGATCATCCATACCTTCACAGTTGACTGGAGCCAATATTTTCTGAGATGGTAGACTTTTCTGATATATCGAAGGAATATTTTTGGGAAATTTGGGGATCGGTCCCCTTTTGTGGACTTATTTGAATTTAAGTACACTTAAAAAACTTGTTTGGGAATAAATTCATTTTGATCTCACTTGTGTAAAATACCCTCAGTAGCTATATTTAATTAAAAAAAATATTAAAAAATAACAACTCAAAAATTTTAGGAGTTTGATTAATATTAAAATTATCTCTCTCTCTCTCTCTCTCTCTCTCTCATATATATACTAGTCATTGCTCGTGTCTGAAGGTTCTTTAACACAAAGAACTCCCCAAGCAAATGGGGCGTCCAAGAATGCCTTAAATAAAAGAGGTTCGGGTGTTGAAATGAAGAAGAATAATCATGTGACATTAACATAATCCAAACCAGTACAAAATTATACTGCCATAAACATAAAACATTTGAGAGAGAGAGAATTTCAACAAAATTTCTCCTAAAAATAGAACCCAGAAATAACAAACTTATCATCACACTGTTGTGTAGTCTTAACAATAGGAATTCAATTCAAATCCAATACATTCAATACATCCATGCAAATGCTTTGATTGGAGCGTCCCAAAATGAACTGCAGGTGGGAAAAAAATGATTAGGGATTGAAGATTTGAAGATTTACCTAGCAAAGAGATTGAAAGAAAAAGAATGATAATTTGGTAGAAGTTGGAACTCGAATTAAAAATCAAATTTGCGAATCAGTCATCATCACCGAAATTTCAGATATTACAAAATCAAAAAGAAAAGAAAGACATATATATATATATATACACACACACACATACATTTATATATATATATTGCAAAGAACTGATGACTAAGAAGAAAAAATCAAAGAAACAAAAAATGACGAACAAACCCAACAAAAATTGTCAATTATAACATTAACCTGAACCAAATAAAAATATAACAAAAATTAAACTAAACCTAGATGTCTGAACCAACCATGGACTGGTTTTAGTAAACATCACACTTCAACATACCCAAAACCAAAAAAAAAAAAAAACCATAGATACACTTACATACGGAAAAAATCTAACCTCAACTAAAAGCACTAACCCAAAACAAAAAGATTGCTTAATAAACTAATAACACTCCCAAACAAACCAAAAATAAAAAAAACCAATAGGTGATTTATTTTTTTGAAAAAAATGACCGATATGAAAATTAATTGGTACCGACATTTTCACAAACACTTGGAGTCACATCACTTCAAGAGTAGATATGAAATAATAATCGCTTACAAAAATACTAAATTAACAGCCAACAGATACCCACCAACTTCTTCATTTATTTGTCTATTAAACCTGATTGTTGACACATAGAATTATAGGTTATATCACGCGATATAGCAATAAACACCATAATGGCCCAAATTTATCTCAATTCACCTCCTAAAAATGAATAAACTAGCAAAATTTTTATTTAGACATTCGAATCACTTTATCAAAGAAAGCAAATGAGAATTCACATTAATCCATCAAGTGGTAGAAATGGAAAATAAAAACCAAACTACACAAAATAAAACCAAAATTAATGAAAACAAACTATTCTTTGATGCAATCCACACAGAAGAATCGTTTTTGGCAACTTAAACAATTAATCAAGCTCTAGGAATTACTTTTCCTATAGTATCCTAAACAAAAGACAAACACTTCACCAACCATTGGTAAAAAAAGAAAGCCTGCAACGTACTAATAGGAATTGGTTGGATATTATTGGACTGAAAATACTGCCACCAAAAGCACTTGCCTTTCCACAGTTTAGTCAAATCATTAACCTGCATGGAAGAGTAGTTGAGTGTTAGCTAGATGAATTACTTACGAAAGCATTTTAGCAGGGTAATCTGAAAACAAATGAAAAGGAAAGGATAGAAGCATCATTACAACTACTAATTTCTTTCATGTTCCTTTTCTAGGGAAAGTAAATATCGAAAGCTTCACAAATATCGAAAAAGATGAATGAAAATGGATAAGAAAATATAGTTCGATGGTTCCTAGCACCCAGCAAAAAAAAAAAAAATTGTATAAGTTTTATCCCTTTAAAATCTCAAAAACTACATTGGATAAGAAATATATTCATACTGTCTTGTTATCTTTTCACCCAATTTTTTTTTTTGCTGGAAATACTCTGAGTCAGTGTCAACTATTGAGCAAATCCTAAACATTAAATCCTCAACTTTCGATTGGGCCGAGGTGCCTTGGCCAAAAATTGGATCAATTCATTTTGACTAATCGAATATAGAATCGAATTCTATTTAAAATTTATAATAATTAACTATCCCTAGATTTTTACATATTTTTGGTGGGGGCAAATGTTTGACATATGTAAATTCCTTAAAATTTCAAGCCCCAAATTTTTTTGAATTGTGGTGGGGGCAACTACCCCCGTTGCTGCCATCTCCCTCGGCTCCTGTTTTCATATTCATTAACTAGTTTTTATAACTAAACCCAATTATAATCTAAAAATGTCACTATTTGTAGTACTGACATTATTTGTGATCGCCCTCAATTATAATGATCGATCCTGAATCGATAGGGGCAAAGTCATAGTTTCTCCACAGTGGGCGACCAATGGAATGAGGAGAATAATCGAGCCTCAATCATCAAAACTTGTTGCCATTTGCAAACAAATGTTGAGTACACCTTCAGCAGTCTCAGTGATTCAAATTGATCTACAAACTCTAATCCAAATCTGATAAGAAAACTCGTTTTTGAATAGTCCTGATTATCAAGCAAATTGTATTTTTACAGTTCATATCCGTAGTAGTTAAATATTAGATCTGATCAAATCCATGAGTTAATTAGAATTGAATTCTAAGAATTTCGATTTAATTTCATCATATACCTATATGTATATATACATAAATGAATGTATAAATCACATCGCATCACAATCAAATCAAATTCTGGATCAATTCAGTGTAACTAATTGAATTATGAATCAGATTCGATTTATGTCAAAATTTGATCTATTGGTAAGCCTAAGTTTTTTAATATGTTAAAGGATCCCATTAATTTTTAAAATATGAAATTCTCCTTAGATTTTTACATATTTTTTGGTGGGAAAAAAATTATTAAATCCTATGACAAACCTCAAGTCATTGTGATTTGGTGAACACCACAAGATTGTCGATAGTGCTAATTTTCAAACTAGACACCTAGTTTTCCAAGAACTTGATTTTTTACTTCTCAACTATACTTTTCACCTTCATCCGTGTAATCATAACCAAATAGTTAACCCCAATAATATAAAATCTAACCAAATGTTTTCACTGCACACTCTGATACTAATTATAATTCTCCAATTCACTTTGCCAATCCATTATAATCAGAACTAACAACCGATAAAAATTCTCATGAGTTATCTCTCATAAGTACAAGATACATCCGGAACTCTCGACTAATACTTTTAGAACTATCATAATATCTCCACATTTATAACCAATTCAATCTACCCTATATATTTCTTCAACTTAATAATAAGATTTATTAACAAACATTGTCTTCGAGTGTTGGGCCGTCGCCTAATGTCTATTTCAATTTAAAAGTCATTATTGTCTCCTAGGAGTTAGATGTACAATGCCGTTATCAGAACAAGAAAGTGCCTCAAGTAATAACTCATAGCGAAATGTTATAGCTTCCTTACACCTAAGATTACAGCAACACATTTTACGAGAACTCATAAGTCCCCATGATTCAATCCAACATCTTAATATTTCTTGAACTATAAAATATAACCAATATAAAGTTATATTCCTTTTTTTCTTTTTTCTTTTTTTAGGGGGAGGGGGAGGGGGAGAGGGAGGGGGAGGGAGGACTTGAACCCTTAACCTCAAGAAGACAAAACTTTCATAAGGTAAGGAGTACCATTGGACGAAAGGCCCGTTGGTCTTGTGATGCCCCTAAAATCGAGGGTCTTTTATTAACTCGTTGATCATCCATCAACCCGCAGAAATACCCGTGAATGCCGCATAATCCGACACCACGACACAACATCCCCTTTACCATGATCAACCACCCAGCTGTGACGCCCCTAAAACTAGGGGTCCTTTATACATCAATTATCCTCATTCAATGTCTATTTATATCATTTGAACAAGAGAATCCAAGACCCAAAGGCTTAGCAAAATATTTCAAAAAGATTGAGATTTTAACAAAAACTCCTCATTGGAACGTGGATTGACGTTCGAACGAAGGTTGCTCCTAGTACTTTGGTTCTCTGCAGAGATGTCAAAGTATTGTAAGCTTCTTACATTCGCAAGTGAAGATGGCGTTTGAACGAAGGTTGCTCCCAGTACTTTAGTTCTCTGCAGAGATGCAAAAGTACTGTAAGTTCCTTACGTTCGAACGTGAAGGTGGCGTTCGAACGCCAACAGCAGGTATGTCCAGTTTTTCCCATTTTTCATCCATTTTCGATTTCCAATCCATTCCATATCAACTCAACACATGTATAACAAAGTTTTTCATATAAAACATGGTCCATATAAATCCTATTGCAATTATTTCCATATAATTACATGTCCAAAACCAAATTCCACAAATTTTTTACAAAACATGTTTTAAATGCTACATGTCGGCTTTTCTTCCTCGTTGAGGGCCCAAATGAGAGTCTTCCACCAGTGTACATCCCGCACCTGAAATATTTTCTCATAAAGGTTGAGCCACGTTCAATAGAGTATCTTCTAAAGAGGCTACTCCCCAACCTAGATGCATATGAAATGTTCACATGCACAATCCAACGAGCAACAAAGATTCCAACATAGAATATACAATTCAATGTTGGAAATCACATACCATGCAATGAAATGAGATGAGACTCACTCATGCACTTCAACTCGAGCTTTTACCGGCGCCCACAACCCATGCAATGCCATGAGTATAAAACTGGGCATTCCAAGCCCTTACCATTCATGTTGCACACCCGATAACCTTTTTAAAATAAACCATGTGTCTTTGTTGGGTATTCGGATCTTCGGAGTCTCACCGTCGATTCCTCACACCGTTACACTTTTCTGGAATTGCACCACTGAAAAGTATATAAACCAAGTAACCAGGTCTTGCACTCGAGGGAGAATCTAGCCTTGCTTGCTGTACCTGATACAAGTTTTTCATGCAATCGTGCGACTCTGTCGAACCTTGGTTCGACTATACCTAGCCCACTAATCAACTACCAAGAATGGTGTTTGATTCAAAAACATGCACACACACCCACACTCATGTCTAATGCTCATGAATGTGATGCCTCTGTGCATATGCAATGTAATGAACAATTTCAATATCAATATCATATCCGCATGTAATGAATGTCATATGAACTACTCAACCACATTTCAACACATTCCATGACCAATTTTATCCAAGGCATATAATTTCCATAAATCATCACAATGTCAATACATCGTTTAGCATATATCAACATTTTCATCCAACAACAATTTCCCAAGCATGTTACACATAATCTATGCAATAACTCACTTAATTCCACATAGGCATGATATAAACACATAGCATACCCACATAACATCATTTTTTAAGAAATTACAAGCTAGCAATTTCTATACACCAATTCAAACTAGAATTGATTTCTACCCTTTTTCCAATACCCATTTCATTAAATTAACCACAATAGGTAAGTATTATACATCCCTAACAACCTACCCATTTCATATCACAACCCTATGTTGGAAATAAACCTAATTAGGGAGAAAACCCTACCTCTTGAAGCGTAAAACAAAGGTAGAAAGTCTTCAAGAACACCAATGAAGCCATAGCCTTGATTTCCCCAAAATCCCGTTTTTGAATATTCGGTCAAATACGACCTTTTTGGTATGGTTGCGTAGCCCTCGTCGAGGAGAACGACTTTTGTTCTTGGCTCGTGTTGATTCGAACGACGTGGATGCGTAGATCGTGGATAGTAGTTAGAAGTTCTCTCTTTTTCCCTCTCTTCCTCTCCCCAATGTGAAGACCATCTGAAATGAGGAAAAATTCAGATTTTCTCCCCTAGTTATACCATTTAATTGTTTGGTCCACGTTACGCCACACGTCCTCCATTCCCGGATCCGATTTTTGACCCGAAACAATTAAATTTCGTCTCGGGTCAAGTTCAAAATTTTATTCCATATTTCATTTTTTAGGTCACCTGACATTTAATCGCCTCGTAAAACGCAAAAAAATCGACTGTCTTGAAATTCGACGAAAATTGACTGGGTAACTAGATTTCGTGAGACGAATCCAACGGTGAGGTCCGTTTCATCATTCAAGGTCTAGAAAAATTCGAGTTTTCAACCAGTACCGTAGTGACAAATTATCGTTTTGCCCTTTTTTCACAAAAATTCAAATTTACCCAGGTTTTACATTGTTCCCTCCTTAAAAGAATTTCGTCTCCAAAATTTACACACACAAGCACATTCAACCACATGCATATGCAACGAGTAATAAAGTACTCATGATTACAAATATGTACCTCCATCCTCGAACAAGAACAAATCACTGGTACGTATGGTGTCCTCACGCTCCCATGTCGTCTCCTCCACACCTCGGTGCTGCCACAACACTTTCACTAGCCTCACGGTCTTGCCTCGCAAAACTTGCTCCCGGCTATCCATGATACGCACCAGTCCCTCCTCAAAGGTGCCGTCCGCATCAACAATCAACACACCCCAATTCACTACATGTGTCGGATCTGGAGCATACTTCCGGAGTATGGAGACATGGAACATCGCGTGAACACCCGATAAATTTGCGATAACATCAACCGATAAGCAACTGTACCAACCCTCTCGAGTACCTCGAAGGGCCCGATATACCTCGGTGACAGATTTTCCCGCTTCTCGAACCTGACCACTCCCTTCTTAGGCATCACTTTCAAAAAGACATGATGTCCCACCTCAAACTCTAGAGGTCGTTGCTGTTTGTCGGTGTAACTCTTCTGCTGGCTTTGAGCCGTGAGAAGACGCTTCCGTATCAAGTCCACCTTCTTTGAGGTGTCTTTAACTAGGTCCGGATCCGTAGAGTGTCTCTCTTCAACCTCTGTCCAACAAATCGGAGAACGGCAAGGCCTCCCATAAAGTGCCTCATAGGGTGTCATCTGTATACTCGCCTAATAACTATTGTTGTAGGTGAACTCCGCTAAGGGCAAATGCTCTTCCCAGCTACCCTTGAGATCTAGAATACATGTCCGTAGCATGTCCTCTAAATTTTAGGTTATTGACATTCATTATTTTATTCAGGTTATTATAGTTCAACAAATATTTTTTCACTTTTGTTGACATTTTAAAGTAGTATAGGTATAGATATAGATATAACAAAGTATAAGATTTCAAATCCTTTTACGATATAAAAATAATTTTTGCTTTTCACGATTCAAATTACTTTAAATTTCTCTAAATTGATCCAATGGCCAACATTAACGTCTGAAAAGATTAACTTCCTACTTGAAAATTGGAGTTTAACCCTCTTGTGGGGCTTCAATACTCAACTCCTATTGGTTGGAATTTTGAGGTGTGTGCTTTATGGAGATTTCTCTAAAACAAAAATTTATCTCATTTTAACACTTAAAACTCTTCATAGATTGACAATCACATACACATTGTCACATAAAAAATTTATGCATTTTAATTTTTATAATTTATGGTTCCTTTTTGGTGTAAAATATATATGATGGAATATAATATGTTTGTGATTGATTTTTGGTGTGAATATGTATGATGACACAATATATTAATTTTTTTTATTCCGTGCTTCCAAGCACAAACAATTACTATTCTATCTAATATTATAATTAGAAAGTTAAATTTTTAATTTATAAAAGCACAATAATGGTTAAAATTGATCCAATTGCTTAAAATTCATCTCAATTTTTTTCTCACTTACAAACATCATCTTCTTTACACGGCCCCCAATCTCAAACAACTCAATAAACATACTCTCCAATGTCAAACAACCCCACTAATCCACACCTACCTATCTCTTCTTTCTCCTCTATTTCTCTCTTATTTTCTTTCTATTCACTTTAATTTTAAATTGAGTAATTAAAACAACAAAAAATTACTTTTAAAAATATAAATGTTACACGATCAATGCTTAATCTTTGGTATTACAAAGTGTCTTCAGACACGGAGTTATTATTTATGTGTGTGTGTGTGTGTCTATATATCGTATTAAATCTCAGTCAAATTGAATTTCAAATCACTTTATTATGATTAAACAAATTCAGAATCAAATTCGATTTAGGTCAAAATTTAATTTATTAAACTATCCCCCAATTTCTACATTTTTTTTTGTTGGGGCAAATCTTTGAATTTTGTAAATTCCTTAAAAAAAAATTTTGTTGGGGCAATTACCTCCATTGCCCCCACCCACCCTCCACCCCTGAATTGTGGAAATCCAATTATTAGCTGGTTTTATCGCTCAACCCACTTATAAATCTAAATCTCGTATTTAATTTTTGTTGTCGATTTTGTGTGGTGCTGGATCGTCTTGTTAAAATTTATTAACATGAAAGGTGTTTAGTTTATTGCTAATGTAAAAGAAATGATAACCACTAGTCACTATACTAGCGTAGGTTTACATTATTGTGAATTTTGTTTTGGTATTGCCCATAAAATTTAATTTTTATGAGTCAAGATAAAACTTTTAAAATTCAAGTTATAATTAATTAAAAATATCTATGATCGATCACTAGTATCGTGATTGATCGTGAAAAGAGTTTCTACATAGGGGTGAAGTCTAGGTTTCTCCATAGTAGAGACTTGAGTAGACCTTCAAGTCTGATTACGATCGGATTTTAAGTATTAATATCTGTTCGAAAAACTCTGATCCAAATTTGAAGAAAGAATTCTTTTTTGAATTTGACACGATTGCTTGACGAATTGTTTTTTTTTAGTCGGATATTTTTTTATAGTCCATATCCGACTAAGTTAAATATTAGAGTCCTGATCGAATCTGTGCGTCAACTAGAATTGAATTTAAAGAAATTAATTTTTATTCAATTTTACCAAATAACACTCAATTTGATCATATACGTATCTACATATATATACATATATTCCATCAAATCATAACCAAATCAAATTTTGAATTAATTCATTCTGATTAATCGAATTTAGAATCCAATCCAATTTAGGTCAAAATTTGATCTATTGACAGACCTAAATTTTTTAACATAATAAAAGATCCCATTTAATTTTTAAAATATGAAACTACCACTAGATTTTTACATATTTTTCGGTAGGGCCAATTCTTTTAAATTTGTAAGGTCCTTAAAATTTCAAGCCCCCCAAAATTTGAATTGTAACGGGGGCAACTGCCTTCCTCCATTGCCCCCACCCTCTCTACGGCCTGTTCGCATAGATCCGTTTATTAACTGATTTTATTGCTGAACCCAATTATGATCTAAATATGTTAGTTAATATTTTGTGTCGATTTCGTGTGGAGCTGTAGTTTCATGTTAAAAGTTATTAATGTGAAAGGTTAACGTGAAAGAAAAGACAATTAGTAACCATTTTACGGGGTAAGTTTACGGTTTTGAGAAAATATTTTTGGTACCGTACCGCAAAGTTTAACTTTTAATAATCAAGTTATAGTTTTTAAAAGTCAAGTTATAACTAATTAAAATTATTCGTAATCAATCACAATTATGGTGACTGATCATTATAACTTTTAAAAAGTATAACTTGATCTTTAAAAGTTGCAGTTTGATCTCTAAAAATTATTTTTCTTTTCGTGGTTGGTCTTAATATTTTATGTTTGATAAGATTGTGTGGTAACATAATCCTCACTTTTAAAAGTTGTGTTTTTGGGTATTGTACCTCCTTTGGCAGATCATATTGATGCTATCTGCTTTAGATCCAATTACTATCCAAGACCATGAATTTGTCTATTTTAGCCTGCACCAGTGTCTAGATCATATGCTCAGATTCTTGTAGGATCTTATCGTTTTTGTCTTACGAGAAGGATATAACTTCTACTAAAGAAATTGTGTGTTCCATTCTCATTGGACGCATGTTTTCTGGATTTACTCAAGTTTTACATTGATTTATGTATACTAGTTAGTTATTTTTAGCTACGAAGCATATGCATACATTCCATCATAAATGAAACAAGCCCTACTGAGCCAAGTGTCACATTGCATAGGCTCAGTTTTATTACTAAAGGAGCTTAAAATTTCGATCATATTCAATTCATTTGGCAAGTTTGAACGAGGTACAATTGAGCCGAGCTTGTGCAATGTGCCACCAACACTCCATGTGGATCATCTTCATCATACATAACCTTAGCAGCTCTTCCAGAAGAAAAGAAACTTTAGTTAATCTTCCCCATCCAATGGACCAGAGGCCTTAAAATTGGTGATGACCTCTTTAGCTTCTGCCATAAAATACCAAAATAAAGTTAGTCAACGAGACAATATACAACCAGATCAACTAAATTTTACTGAACCAAACACACTGACCCTCCATAAAATCGTTCCCAGATTGGCAGAATGTCGAGAATGGGGTGGGTTAAGATGTCTTTTCATCAATGAAGGATTCAAAGAACAGAAAATCTCTGTTGCTTCGTCAGCTGCGCTCTGCATCCCTATGGATAATGTCTGCCTTGAGACTGACATGTGAGTCTGACTAAATGGTTGCCTTTGTTTGAAATGCTGCTATCCTTTTGATAACTGATATTCCAATAGCTCCATTTTAACCATTTAAGAGATGTGACAAACACCCCATTCTTTGCAAAATACCCAAGCTCATTTCTAACAAGTGGATCATTGCAAAGTAGCATATAGTTGCTCCTAATCAGCCATCAACGGTCTCTGCTTTTAATTTAAAAAGATTATTTATTTAAGGTCATAACTCAATCTATTTTCTGCAATCCTAAACTATGTTTTGGACCTATGCAGTTGATCCCAATTCAGTTGCATAGGATGGTGTGGTAAAAGATGCAAGACAGCATCAATTTCTCAGCTTGAAGCTTGAAGTCCAGATTCGCTATATGGTAGAGTAAATAAAGAAGAGAGATTCGCAAAGTGGAAGTTTCAGCTCTAGAAAGGAATAAAGATAGCAACTTTTCCAGCCCCAAGAAACCATTTTCTCTGAGGATCTCTACTGTTTTCTGGAAAGCAACATTTTTGCACACCATCGAACCTCGTTGTGTTTCCACTGTAAAAGATAAAAGAAACATAGCATACTAAAAGCATCAAGATCATGGCTGTTGGTGTTCTGCTCGTATGGCTGAAGAATAAAAGCAGTGGATCGACGCAAATCCTGGAATGAGTTGATTGTGACAAATAAGAGATATTTCATCATGCACTCAATGACCAACACAAATTATTGACATAATTACAATTGGCGCTTTCTAATTTCGCCACACTACAGTAGTATTGACAAGGCCTATTAAAAAAATGAAATTGTGCCAACAGATAAATAGATCATCATTTGTAACGCATTTACGGATTATCATACCATGCCATAGAAGTCCATTTACTTGTAAAACAGCAACAGAAAGTGAAAAAGGGGGCACTTGGCTCCAATGCATAACCCCCTGAATGGTTAACAAAACACAAAAAAATTGCCCAACTAAACCCAAGATTCTGTTTCATTAAATCCTCTGCAGCTGAAAGATAATTTGCTCAGAACAATAGTCTGTCAACATAAGCTAAATTTATTAATGCTGCAATCTGACTTAAACTTCTTCCAAGGTACTCTGTACATGTTCGACTATATATACTTTAAGAAGAGGTCAAAATTAAATCTTCTAAGTTCCTTTACTTGATCAGTCATGCCAGCAGAGAAGGTTCTGCCTTCAACGCTGCAACTCTGTTGTCTGTCATTAGCCGAAGAAGAACAACACTAAGGTTTTCCATTTGTAAAAAGGTCAAGCCCCCCAAACCATGGAGTATAACCAAAAGGGGTATCATGAGATGGCATGATCAGCTCGTCAGGAGTATCATTCCCAGCAATGAAAGGATGATTCAATAGCATCTCTGCAGTCCATCTCTGTCCAGGCTCCCTTGCCAAACACCTTCTCAAGAAGTCCTTTCCTTTTTCTGACATATCTTGTGGTATTCTGGGCACCAAATCAACCCAAGCAATCTGATACAACAAATCATCCATGTTTCTAAATCTCCACACCGGTTTCCCGGTAACCATCTCTATAATGGTGCACCCAAGAGACCATATATCCGTCGGAGGTTCATGTTGGCCTAATAACACAGATTCCGGTGAAGCATAAAGCGGTGTCCCCCGGAAATTATCCAGTCGTCCATTGAACTTTCCAATACCATCTCCGGCCTTCTTGGCTAATCCAAAATCTGCTAGCTTCACATTGTTCATAGTCACACCATTTAATTTCGTTGGAAAAACAAGGATGTTTCTGGGTTTTATATCACAGTGAACCAATCCTCCTTCTTTATGAGTATAATACAATCCCTTGAGTAACATATAAATACACCGACGAAGTTCGGCTTCTGGTATTCTACCTCCATTAGTCTCGATGAGGTTTCCGAGAGTACCGCTGGAGGCGTACTCTAATAGGAGATTGTAAGTGCCGTAACCATTCTCGATGCTCAAATCATCCCCGAAGCATTGAACGACTCCGGGACAACCTCTTAGTTCAGATAATATAATTCCTTCCATTTTTAAAGACTGTGCCTTCTCAATGACTGCGGATTTCACCGCCACTGGCGTCGCAGTCCGATCAAACCTCACTGCCAAAGTCACTGTGCCGTAAGTCCCCTTCCCAAGGAACTTATATTTCTTCCACTTCATGACATCCATTAACAGATTCTGAATTTTGATCTAGAATGTAAGATAAAGGATGAACTGATGGATGTGAAACTGAGTTAGAAACAGGAATCGGATAGAGTTTCTTAGGAAAAGTGAGAGGGGTTTAGGGCTTTGTTAAGAAAAGTGAGAAGAGTTTTTAGGGTTTTCTTTAAGAAAAGTGAGAGATTTAGGGTTTGATTTGGAGTAGTAATGTAAAATTCTGGAGGAGAGTGATGAAAGAAAGGGTGTGCTAGTGCTAGTTGTATATAAGACAAATCCTACTGGCCAAGAACTTTCTTTGGTCTTTAGTTCTTTTCTGTAAAGGATTTGGACTCCCTTAGTTAGTTAGTTAGTTTGAAAGAGAGGATTTGATGGACTCTCACTGTCACAATGCAATTTGCTGTTGAATTAGAGTTTGAGTCAAAGTGTAATTACTCCTTTAGTAAAATTATTACTGTACTTGTTTTGATATCAGAAAAAAATTAAAATCGTCATAAAAATAAATCTATAAATTTATACATAAAAATCTGCATTTCCTAACTGTGTATTAAGTAAAGTGTCTTAGTCCTTTTTTTGTTAAACCATAAACCAAAGACAACGATTGCCTCTCACTCAAACAAACCATCACTCTTAGGCATCCATAACATTGAAACCACTTAGTTAAAGAAATGAAAAAAAAAAAGATCTGTTGTTCAACACATATTATTCGTATTTGACATATTTTTTTAGTAAGTAAAAGAATTTTATTCCAAAAAAATAAGCTAAATACTTACCTTGAAGCTAAATTAAGCATGAAATTAAGAGAGTTGCTCATGACATAAACTCTTATTAGGAATAAGCACCTAAAAGAGTTCATCACTTGCCTATTCTAATAAAAGAACAATATCCTGTTTTCATCTTTCTTCTTAATCGCAGAAGGTGGACCGGACGTCATTTCCTTAAAGGAGCTAGAAGTCCCAACCTTACACGAGAGTCCTCCATTTGTCGGTATCTTGAAGTTTCCTTCTATTCTCCCCTCCAGATGATGCACCAACATTTGAATTGTTTGAATTCTGTTGGAAATATAAATTCGAAAGTTAAAATGAACGGCAGGATAATGTGTGGACTAGGTCGTTCTCTTTAAGAAGATTCGCGCCACTTTGTGAAAGAAACACAATGCAGAAGGTAGCAACCCGTCGTTCCAGGAAACAACAATCTAGCCTAATTGACTATTACTTTATTCAGATATGTACAATCGAAGCAAAAGTTTCACACGACACTTTCTATATTGTCCATAAAATAAAAAAAAAATAGTGAAGAATATAGGCCACAGGTAAATCCAAATCCTTGCACTACTTCTAATCTCGTTTATGAATCCTCTATTAGGAGTAAGGAAGGTGTATCCCTTGCTTTGCCAAATGAGGTGAGGCAGGAATCTTTGGTCACCACAGTACCACTTGAACAATTACCCCGAGGTGAGGGTAGATTGAAACAAGCTACCTCCTGGAGCCAAGTTGTCAAGAATGGAGTGGTCCTGGACTCAAATTTTGGTGGATCATCTAATCATAAAGCCATGTCCCTTAAATTTGTTGAACCCATTGGGGATGCTCAAAGGATTGTGGTCTCACCCCCGAGGGATATAGCGGCAAAAGGTTGCAAGGAGTGGGAAGCATGCCTTGTGGGGTACTTCATTGATAGGAAACTGCCCTTCTCGGTGGTCAAGCAGCTTGCCTTTAGGCTATGGAATAGACTAGGACTCATTGAAGTCTTGGCCAATGACTCTGGGTTCTTCTTTTTCAAATTCAATGATGAAGTAGCTAGCTCCAAGGTGCTTGAAGAAGGTCCATGGATGTTTTCTGGGAAACCAATTTTACTCAAAAGGTGGCACCCCAAACTTTGTCTTGCCAAAGATACACACTCCAAGATTCCAGTGTGGATCAAGCTCTACAACATCCCACTAGAACACTGGAATGAAGAGGGATTAAGTCACATTGCTAGTGTAGTTGGTAAGCCCCTTTATGCTGATTCCCTCACTGCATCCAAGCAACACTACAACAAAATACCTTTTTTGTGACGTTTTTTTTGCGACGTTTTTAAAATCGTCGCAAAAAGTAGACTATGAGCGACGATTTTAAATTTTGTCGCAAAATACAATTTTGGCAAGTTTTTTTGCGACGTTTTTACTAAAACGTTGCAAAAATGATTTTCCCTCCTAATTGTCTTTGGCGGGAGAGCTGGCGGGAAAAGTTATTAGCGACGTTTTTAAAAAACGTCGCAAATAGCAGTTTACAGAAAAATTGAAAATCAACAAAAAAATTAACTTTGTTCATTTTTAGCGACGTTTTTAAAAAACGTCGCAAATAGCAGTTTACAGAAAATTGAAAATCAACAAAAAAAATTAACTTTGTCCATTTTTAGCGACGTTTTTAAAAAACGTCGCAAATAGCAGTTTACAGAAAACTGAAAATCAACAAAAAAATTAACTTGGATGCTTTTTAGCGACGTTTTTAAAAAACGTCGCAAATAACAGTGTACAAAAAATAAAAAATCAAAAAAAATTAACTTGGATGCTTTTTAGCGACGTTTTTAAAAAACGTCGCAAATAACAGTGTACAAAAAATAAAAAATCAACAAAAATTAACTTGGATGATTTTTAGCGACGTTTTTAAAAAACGTCGCAAATAACAGTTTAACAAAATTAAAAATCAACAAAAAAATTAGCTTGGATGCTTTTTAGCGACGTTTTAGAAAAACGTCGCAAATAACAGTGTACAAAAAATAAAAAATCAACAAAAATTAACTTGGATGATTTTTAGCGACGTTTTTAAAAAACGTCGCAAATAACAGTTTAACAAAATTAAAAATCAACAAAAAAATTAACTTGGATGCTTTTAGCGACGTTTCTTAAAAACGTCGCAAATAACAGTGTACAAAAAAATAAAAAATCAACAAAAAATTAACTTGGATGATTTTTAGCGACGTTTTTAAAAAACGTCGTAACTAACAGTTTACAGAAAAACAAACAAATTAATTTGGGTGATTTTTCAGCGACGTTTTCAAATAACGTTGCAAATAACAGTTTACAAAAAATAAAGAATCAACCAAAAAAATTAACTTGGGTGATTTTTAGCGACGTTTTCTAAACACGTCGCAAATAAACATTTTCACTTAAATAACAAAATTTTAAAAAAATCAATTTCAATGACTTTTAGCGATGTTTTAAAAAACGTCGCAAATAAACATTTTACTTTAATAAATTTTTTTTAAAAATATCTATTTAATTGACTTTTAGCGACGTTTAAAAAAAACATCGCAAATAAATATTTTACTTTAATAAAAACTTTAACAATATCAATTTAATTGATTTTTAGCGACATTTTTAAAAAACGTCGCAAATAAATATTTTACTTTAATAAAAAATTTTAAAAAAAATATCAATTTTATTCACATGTAAATTTGAATGTCAATTTAATGAAATTGAATGTCCATTTGATAAATTGAATGTTAATTTGATGAAATTGAATGTCAATTTGATAAATTGAATGTAAATTTAATGAAATTTAAAGTCGATTAGATGAAATTTCATGTTAATTTGATGAAATTGAATGTCAATTTAATAAATTGAATGTTAATTTAATGAAATTGAAAGTCGATTTGATGAAATTACATGTTAATTTGATGAAATTGAATGTCCATTTAATAAATTGAATGTTAATTTGATAAATTGAATGTCAATTTGAAAAATCGAATGTTAATTTAAAGAAATTGAAAGTCGATTTGATGAAATTACATGTTAATATGATGAAATTTAATATCCATTTCATAAATTGAATGTTAATTTGATAAAATGGAATGTTAATTTAATGAAATTGAAAGTCGATTTGATAAAATTACATATTAATTTGATGAAATTAAATGTCAATTTGATAAATTGAATGTTAATTTGATGAAATTGAATGTCAATTTGATAAATCGAATGTTAATTTAAATAAATTGAAAGTCGATTTGATGAAATTATAAGTTAATATGATGAAATTTAAGGTCCATTTCATAAATTGAACGTTAATTTGATGAAATTGAATGTCAATTTGATAAATCAAAGTTTAATTTAATAAAATTGAAAGTCGATTTGATGAAATTACATGTTAATATGATGAACCATTTCATAAATTGAATGTTAATTTGATGAAATTGAATGTCAATTTAAAGAAATTGAAAGTCGATTTGATGAAATTGAATGTCAATTTGATAAATCAAATGTTAATTTAATCAAATTGAAAGTCGATTTGATGAAATTACATGTTAATATGATGAAATTTAATGTCCATTTCATAAATTGAATGTTAATTTGATTAAATTGAATGTTAATTTGATGAAATTGAATGTCAATTTGATAAATCGAATATTAATTTAAAGAAATTGAAAGTCGATTTGATGAAATTACATGTTAATATGATGAAATTTAAGGTCCATTTCATAAATTGAATGTTAATTTGATGAAATTGAATGTCAATTTGATAAATCGAATGTTAATTTAATAAAATTGAAAGTCAATTTGATGAAATTACATGTTAATATGATGAAATTGAATGTCAGTTTGTTAAATCTGAATGTTAATTTGATGAATTAGGTGTTAATTGAATGAAATTGAAATGCTATAATTTAAATGTTTACTATCTGCGACGTTTTTTGAATTTTGTCGCAAATTTCCATTTTGGCAATTTCATTTGCAACGTTTTTGGAAAACGTCGCTAAAAGGTGATTCCCTCCCAATTTATTTTTGGCCCGAAAGATGGCGGGAGCTGAATAAAATTATTTTTTGCGACGTTTTATATTCGTCGCAGAATTCTGTTTTTTGTAATTTTAAATTAGAATTAAAATATTAATTGCGACGTTTTATATTTAGTCGCAAAATATATTTTTTAAAATAGAAACGACATCGTTTTTGGGCGAAAGAAAATTCATTTATACTCAAAACGACGTCGTTTTTAGTATTTAAATACGTCCATGGCCCTAGCTGCCCCTTCTTCTTCACCTTCCCGTTTCCAACACTCTCTCTCTCACTCACCGTCTCCCTCTCTCTCTGTTTTTCTATCTCTTTCCCCGTCGTTGCCTCTTCGTTTTCAGTCGACACACACACACACACAGAGACTCTCTCTCTCTCTGCCTCTCCCTGCTAGTCGAAGCCACAAGCCACCGCTGGCCCTCTCTCTCTCTGTCTCACTGAAGCTCCACAGCACAGAACCGACAAGGCTTCATCGCAGGCTTCACCGAATATCACTGAAGGTTCACCGAGAAGGCTCCATCGGCTCCACAGAAGATCTATCGCAGTGATTGCTGCTTCAGATTTGCGTAGCTATTTGCTTCAGATTTGCTTCAGAATCGAACAAATCGATCGATCAAAATAAACAAAGCTCTTTCTCTCAAAATCAATCGATCAAAATCGAACAAAGCTGCTTCAAATTTTCACCAAAACTGAGGCTCTACCGTCTGAGGCTCCACTGTCTGAACTGAGGCTCCACCGGCTGAAGGCTCCACGGTATGGTCTCTTTCTCTCTCTCAGATTTGCTGCTTCAGATTTGTAGCTCATCTGGGTTTATGTGTTTAATGTTGCCGTATGAGGCATTTGGGGTGTTAACTTGGGAATTATTTTGGAAAATACTGTTAGTTTGGCCAAAAACTCGGGTATTTTCTTGGTGGGTTTCTATTTGTTTTACCCCTTCAATGACTATACGTTGTTTGATTGCAAGTTTTTCTTTGTGGGTTTCTATTTGTTTTACCTCTTCGATGACTATACATTGTTTGATTGCAACTTTTTTCCTTTGTGGGTTTCAATTTGTATATGGGTTGGCCTCGGTTTCAGTTGTTTCCTGAGACGATAATGGAAATTTGAGTCTGGTCCAAGTTCTATGTGCAATGGCTTGATTTTTTCAGATAGCTGTTATTATATTGCCGTTATCTTTCTTTCTTTTTCCTTTCCTTCTTTGTTTTTGGAGTGGGGGTGATGGGTTTGGCAGTAGAGTTTTGAGAAATTGACATATTAATGTTTGAATATAAATCTTTGTACCTTTCTTACTCAGGGATTGGCAAATATCTAAGCCCTACAGTGATTAAGGATGACTGTATTGAAACACATTGATTGGTTATGTATTATTGGGACCAAGATAAACAGTGAGCAAATTTATATAAAGGTGCATATTTGAACTAAGGGTTAGATGCATTTCTTTGAAGTGAATATTGAGTAGCCATTATTGTTTATTTGATACCAATTAAAAACTATAAATAATGCTTATGATATTGATGGCCATTGTAGTTGTACTACGTGCTTTTTTGATCTAGTTAGGTACATTTGAATTCTGAAGTTTAGAATTTTGCATATATTCGTTTATGTAAGTAGAACAATAAAACTTGAATGAGATGCATTCATGCGCAACCATGTGTTATATTGCCTATAGATACCTTAAGCTTGGCAAGAATTCTACACTTATAACATACTTGAAATTTATTGGCCCCATTTCCAAAAAATGGAAAGAAGACATTGATTGGCTTTCAATTTATCTCTTCTTCTGGTACAACAGCATGGGCTAAATGACGAGTAGCCTTTCCCTCACCCATAAACCCTTCCCTACTATTCTCCTTCTAAGCTCTTTTACCTTTTCTTTTTCTCTGAAGGAAGTAAGGATCCCCAATACCATGTCTTTCGCAAATCTTGTACCTTTTCCGTGAAGGAAGGAACCTGAGATACCAGCTGAGCTCAACAGTTGATGCATTTTAATCAAAAACTCGGGTATTTTCGAATTGGACAGCTTATTGTGTGATGTAGTTTTGGTTTCTTTATATTGTATTTTCTTTGCTTCGACTTGTCTTTGGTTTGGACGTCTTGTCCACCTTTGAATCTCTTGTTTTTAGTTCATGTTATCATCTTTGAATCTCTAACTCACTTAGATGTGGTAATGGGTGCTCCATTTTTTGAAGGAGGTTGGTGTCCGTTGGATGTTCCCAGAGAGAAGTTTAGGCAACTTGTCCCAAAAGCATTCTCTTCTAGGTCATCTAGAACGATTGGCATTCTAAGTCCCACTGATGTAAATTTAGAAAATATGACTGATAAGCCATATTACATCAAACTTATAACATAAGTTACATAACTTTCATTATATGGTTGTCAAGTATCCTATATTTTTTTTTGAATTGCAACTTAGAGCAGAAAAAAAAGAAGCAAAACTTTTATGTTGTTATAGTCTTTCGAGCTCTATATTAGTAGTGTTGTTAAATCCTTTGGAAAAAAGATAAGGCATTTTCAGTGGACCTTCATTAAGTAGGTGATCGGTATTCTTCCCCCCTATCCCTATAAGATCAATCTTATAAAACAACTTAGGTATTGACGTCACATTTGAATTATAATGTGAATGATTTTGAGAGGGATGTTGGTGGCCGTTAGATGAATCTATTTGAGACCATCAGATGAATTTATTGAAATCTGTCATGCTTTATAATTGTTATGTTGAATTCGTGTATTATAACTTTTCAATCTACCAAAAAAAATAAAGAATTTATGTGTTATGTGGTGTGTTTTGTTATTTTTGATTAATTAGTGGGTTAGAAATTGTAAGGCTATAACCTTTTTTTTTTTCTTTTAACAAAATCTACCAGAGGTCACACCATGTATTAAAAATTTACTTAATCCACATTCCAGCAAAATTAAATCAAAAACTATTTCATTCTATAGTAATATTTAAGCAACTAGATCAAGAAATATAAAAAGCAAAGAAGATATTTTTTATTATAATACCCTGTAAAACAACTAGCAGATATTTAGTACCCAAAAGGAAGAGAGTAGCAAATCTCTCTCTCTCTCTCTCTCTCTCTCTTTTTGGCAGAGCAAATATACATAGTCACTCGACCATTCTTGAATGCTGCGTATAGGTTTGATTAATACAGATATTGAACCGTTTGAGCTTCTTGATCTCTATCAAAGTGTGATGTACTATCGTTTGATCGTCACATAGCAATCTTCCTTTCCTTGATTTTTATTTTCTTTTTGGGGAACTAACAACTTGGGTGGTAATTCTATCTCTCTGCGTGTTGGATTGTGTTTTTGCAGATATCCTATGATTCTATGGTTTTTACTCTTGAGCTTTGCATATTCTTGAATGAGATGCTTATGGGTTTGAACAATACAAATCTTGATCCCTTCAAGTTTTTTAGATCTCTACCAAGGTATGGTGATTATCGCTTGGCCATCACATAGCAATCTTTCTTTCTTTTCTTTTGTTTGACTTTCTTTGTAGGGATGTGACAATTTGGAGTTAATCCCAATCCCATCCATAAAGTTGTCGGTCTTGGGCTTTGCATATTCTTGAATGAGATGCATATGAGTTTAAACAATACGAGTCTTGATCCCTTTAAGCTTTTTGACCTGCATCAAAACACAAGGTGTTATTGTTTGAACATCACATAGCAATCTTTGTTTTCTTCCTTTAATTACATGTTTTATTTTTAGGTTATTTTTCTTGTCATTTATTTGATAGAAAAATAGATTTAGAGCTTGATAAAATGGTATATCTTGAAGTATGTTATAATTCATAATTGCAATAACAAATTGTAAGAGTGCTAAAATGTTGCAGGTCAGTGAAGTTTGTAGTATAATACTAAACAAGCTAGGTGAAATTATGTTTGGTTCTCATCAGACTTTCCAGAAAGTGGTTCTTATCAAGCTCTAGCTGAACTAATGTACATATATATTACACTGAAGCTTGGAGAAACCAAAGGGTTGTATATCAACCATTCAAGCTAGAGCTTTGATCCAAATTTGATCAAAAAAATCTTATGGTAGTACAAAACTTAGTTGTGATCATTTGAACTACTATAAGTTGGGGATCGAGATGAGGTTAGAATTGAACCTACAACCCTACCTACTCAAATAGCATTTATAGAGTAAGAAGTATACATAGCATAAAAATCTTTTTTTGGTTCTAAGACAGTGATGCAGAGGAAAAAAATATGGTCAAGTACATCATTCTCTTGTCCAGAGACCATTAACAGGAGAACCAAGTAGGTTTCAACTTCCTCTTCTTTGTATATAAGGAGGTAGACTATCATGTGTACTAAGCACTCTTCTATCTCCTTCTTTTTGTTTCAATTTTTGTCATTTAATAAACATATCTTCAAACACATATTCCTTTGTCTTTTTTTTTTGCTCAAATACTCACATTCTGAACAAAAAATTTAAAACTAAAAATTGAAATTACAACTCGAATTGGTCCACGTGCAACGCACGTGTGCACTAACTAATATTTTAAAAAGCTCGATTTTTGATATTGCAAAGTGTTTTTAGCCGCGTGGCTAGTGCTAGTATATATATGATTTTTGATATTGCAAATAAGATATGCTCCCAAATTGGATTATGCACCTTTGATGGAACTCGTGGTGTGAGGTCAGGATCAAAAGCCTACATTTATTTTGTTTGGTTGTCTTGTTCTTCTTGATTTATTCTTAGCCACTTTTCCTTTTTGTTAATATTGTCAAAATGAAAAATTATATTCTGGTAAGTTTGTCTTAGGTTAATATTTGATACTGAATATGTTTCTTGTAGTATGGGCATCGAGAGTGTAGCAGATGAGAAAGGTGGAAGATCAGCTGGGCGAGGCGATGCCATGTTGATGGGTGAGCTGGAGCATGGAATGAAGTTTGAAGGCATTTAGTTTTTTTGACATTTCCAATTTGTAATTAGAAATGGTTTAATCCATTTTGAAGGATTAAAGCCATTTTATTTTTTTGTAGAGCTGCTCTTCTTTGCTTCTTGTAAATGCATTTTTTGAAATAAAATTTTTCTTTCTTTTTAAAAAGAAAAAAATGTTTTTGTTAGAATTTTATTAGAATACAATTTTTAAAACAGGTATTATTGGTGTACAGGTGAAAAATTTTATTAGAATATTATTTTTTATAAAGGGTTATTATAAAAAAAAATGAACTTTTTAGCGACGATTTTTATACGTCGCAAAAGTACTTAAATTATTATTTTTTTTACATTTTTTATAAAAAATTTATTTGCGACGTTTTTTTTACGTCACAAAAATTAATTAAATTATTATTTTTCACATTTTTTATTTATGCAAAAAAATATTAGCGACGATTTTTTTGCGTCGCAAAAATTAATTAAATTATTATTTTTCACATTTTTAATTTATGTAAAAAAATATTAGCGACGATTTTTTTTGCGTCGCAAAAATTAATTAAATTATTATTTTTTATTTTTTTTATTTTTATGTAAAAAATTATTTGCGACGATTTTTTTACGTCGCAAAAAATTAATTTCATTATTATTTTCGATTTTTTAAGCTGATGGAATGGGTTTTTAGCAACGTTTTTTTGACTTTTAGCGACGATTTTTTTTCGTCGCAAAAATTTTTTTTTTGCGATGGAAATGAAATTACGTCGCAAAATACTTTATGCGACGAGGCTATTGCGACGAACATGCGACGAAAAAAAAACGTCGCAAAAAATAATTTGCGACGATTTTTTTGAATTTAACGACGAAAAAAATCGTCGCAAAAAACGATTTTTTTTGTAGTGCAAAGGATCACCTTTGCTAGATTATGTGTTGAACTGGAAGTGGACAAGGAGGCCATTGAATCTTTGGACCTTAGTATGAAGGGCATTGATGATAATGAGGATGAAGAGGTTATTGAGATTGCTATTGAATATCAGTGGAAACCTAGGATATGCACAGAATGTAAGGTGTTTGGACATAATAACTCTAATTGTCCTATGGGTACAACTAAGAAAGTATGGAAACAGAAGACACCCTTAGAAAAGGGCAAAGGAATGGTTACTGATCCAGTTATAGCAGAACAAAGTCCAGAGCAGAATCAAGTGACGCTTGATAAATTTAGTACAAGCTCAAGTGTCCACCATCTTACATTGTCTGCGACTTCTCTTCAGTCTCAAGAGGGGATTGCTTCCTCTGGGAATGTGGTAATCCAGACTTCCCCCACACTTAAGGCTCCTGTTAACATTGCGTCTTGTAATAAGTTTGCTTGCCTTGTGGTGGATCTCTCCGAGAAGCAGGTGAACGACATGGAGAAATCTGCTTCCCCAGTGAAAAGCCTCCTAAGCAGCAAAATGAAGAACATTGATGGGATTCCAATTGGTACAACTAGAAAGAAGAAACAAAAGCAAAAATCTCCTAACCAAGGGAAAGTTGGGGTTCCTAAAGCCCAGGGTCAAGACTTACCCAAACCCAAATGATCAATCTATCTTGCTGGAATATTAGGGGTCTTAACTCCACCCCTAAACAAATGGAGATTAGGAGATTAATTTTTGAACAGCAACTTGACTTTGTTAGTATAGTTGAAACCAAGGTTAAGGCTATTAATAAGGATGTTGCCAGGAGAACTATCATCAGAGATTGGTGCTGGTGTGATAATTACAACAGTCACACACTGGGTAGGGTTTGGATTGGGTGGAATCCTCAAAGCATCAGTGTTCAATAATTAGCTGAAATGGACCAAGCTATTCATTTCAAGGTCACTCATCATGCAAGCATGACTTCTTTTGTTCTTACTATGGTTTATGGTTCTAATGATGATATAGAGAGGAGAAGGCTTTGGAGGGACATGGAGGGTGTTTCAAGAACTACTTTTAATGTTCCCTGGATAATCCATAGGGACTTTAATGTGGTTAGATCAGTTGAAGAAATTCTAAGTGGCTCAGCTAGGAGGACCTCGGCCATCGATGATTTTGAAAATGTCATTCATGCTGCTGAGATCACTGACTTGAGATACTCAAGTGTTCAATTTACTTGGTGTAATAATAGGGGTTCAGGCTGTACTGTTAGGAAGCTGGACAGAGCTATGGTCAATAATGATTGGATTCTTAAATTCCCTATGGCAGTAACTGAGTTTCTTCTTGCTGGTATTTCTGATCACAGTCCCATTGTGGTTAAATCAGGGAATGATATCAAAGCTAAAAAAAACCCTTTTAAGTTCTTCAATTTCATTGCTGAGAGGGAGGATTTTCTTTCCATTGTGAGTAATGTTTGACAAGCTCAAGTTAGGGGAACTATTCAATTCCAAGTCAACCAAAAGCTAAAGCTCTTGAAAGTTGAGTTTAAAAAAATCAACAAGGAAAAAGTTGGTGATGTTACTATCAAGGCTATGGAGGCAAAGGAGCATCTTTCAGCTTGTCAAAGGCAGTTGCTTACCAACCCACTTGACCAATCACTCAGGATTCTTGAAAAAGAGCTGGTGGGAAAATGCCTTGAGGCCTTAAAGATCGAGGAAGATTTTATGAGACAGAAGTCTAGAATCCAATGGTTAGATGCTGGTGACAAAAACTCCTCTTTCTTCTTCAAATCCATCTCAAGTAGAAGGAACAATTCCAAGATTATCACCATACAAAGGCAGGATGGGTCTTTTGCTATTGGAGATAAGGAAATTAAAGATGAGGCAGTGAATTTTTTCCAAAACTTGATGGGTAAGAGAAGCTCTCAGGATCCTTGCAGAACTACTGCTATACGAAATATCTTGCAAAGCAAAATTTCAAGGGAGCAAGCTCAGATTCTTAGCAATGAAGTTACTGGGGCTGAAATTAAAGCGGTTTGCTTTTCTCTCAATCCTAATAAAGCTCCAGGTCCTGATGGTTTCAATTGGTTATTCTTCCAAAAGGCTTGGTCTATCATTGGTGAAGACATTGTTGTTGCTGTTAAAGAATTTTTTGCTACAGGTCAGCTTCTCAAGGAATTGAATGCTACTATTATTGCTCTTGTTCCTAAAGTCCCCAACCCCACAAGCATGTCTGATTTTAGGCCTATCTTATGCTGTAATACCCTCTATAAGGTAATCTCCAAAATTATTGCAAATAGGCTTAAAATTCTTCTTCCCCATGTGATCAACCCATCTCAAACTGCCTTTATAAAGGGTAGAAGAATTGGGGACAATATTCTCCTGGCCTAGGAATTGCTTAGGAACTATCATAAGAATGATGGGGCCCCCAAATGTGCTATCAAGGTTGATTTAATGAAGGCTTTTGACATGGTTGACTGGGACTTCTTGCTTGATGTGCTAGCTGCTCTTAATCTTCCCAGAATTGTGGTCAAATGGATTAGAGAATGCATTACTACTCCTAAGTTTTCTATCAACATAAATGGTGAACTGGCAGGATACTTGCCAAGCGGTAGAGGTCTTAGACAAGGAGACCCAATGTCTCCTTATTTATTTGTCATTGTGATGGAAGTGCTGTCAAGAATTCTCGAGCAAGGCATTCACGATGATGAGCCTCAGTTTAAATATCATTGGAGATGCAAAAGACAAAAGATTTCCCAACTTTGCTTTGCTGATGACTTAATCATGTTATGCCATGGGGACCCCAATTCTGTCATTGTTCTTAAAAAGGCGCTTGATAAATTCCAAATGTTATATGGTTTAAAGGCCAATCCTTCCAAAAGCCACATATTCCTCTCAGGTGTTCTTGACGAGCAACAACAAATGATGGCTGGGTGTTTCGGTTTTCCCATTGTTTGTCTGCCTTTGAATTATCTTGGGATCCCTATTATTATCACTAAGCTTAAGTTGCATGACTGCTCTTTGTTACTTGAGAAAGTGGATTCAAGGATCAATTCGTGGGTTAATAGAGCTTTGTCTTATGCTGGGAGACTCCAGCTCATAAAATCTGTGTTATGTAGCATTCAGGTGTATTGGGCTAGTCATCTCATGCTTCCTAAGAAGGTCCTCCATGCTATTGATAAAAAACTAAGATCTTTTTTATGGTCTGGAACTGACATGAAAACAAAGGGGCCCAAAGTTGCTTGGAGTGATGTATGTGTTCCCATAAAGGAAGAAGGCTTAGGATTGAAAGATCTAAGGGCATGGAATAAAACACTCATGCTCAAGCATCTTTGGCACTTAATTTCTGACGAGAATATCACTTGGACCAGCTGGATCAAGGATCACCATCTCAGAGGCAGGAGCATTTGGGAAGCCAAACCATCACAAGTCTGTTCATGGAACTGGAGGAAGCTGCTGCAAATAAGGGAATTAGAAAGACCTTTCATCCTTTATGTTATTGGGAATGGTAGGAGTACATCTCTCTGCCATGATTTTTGGCATCCTAACGGTCCTCTCCTTCTTAAATGGGGTCCTAGAGTGATTTACGATTCTGGGATCCCTAAGAATGCCAAGGTTGCCTCCATTATCCAAGGTAACCAGTGGAGGTGGCCCCCAGTTAATCCTAGAAACTCCAGTGTTATTGAGAAGATCATCTCTTCTATGCCCAATTACTCCCCAACAATGGAAACAAAGGATGAGATCAAATGGCTCCCCCAAGTAAATGGAAAATTCTCTACTTCTTCAGCTTGGAGTCTTATCAGGACCACCAAACCAGAGGTGCTGTGGTACCATCTTATTTGGTTCAATCATTACATTCCCAGATCCAGCTTTATCCTTTGGCTTGCTATTAGGTGTAGACTGGCCACAAAGGACAGAATTCATAGTTTTACACCCAATTGTGGCACTACCTGTGTGCTTTGTAGAGCTGATCAAGAATCCCACTCCCATCTTTTCTTTGAATGCTCTTACTCAGAGAGTGTTTGGAGGAGTGTCATTAGTAACTGTGATTGGCCATGGTGTTCTTCTTCTTGGCAGAGTCTCATTGAAGCTATGTCCACCCAATGGAAAGGCAAGAACCTCCAGAATTCCATTAGGAAGATTTGTCTTGCTGTCACTGTTTACGTTTTATGGGGTGAAAGAAATCATAGAATCTTCACCAATGAGTATAAAGATCCAGGTACTACCCAGATGACTGTTTTGAATATGGTGAGAAGTAGGCTCCCCGCAATCAAAATCAAGGACACTCCGCTTCATAGACTGGCTGCTTCTCCTTGGCAACTTCCAGGCTCTTGTTTTTGCACATGATATTTTTCTTTTTGCTGTTTATAGGCTATGTAGTCTATGGGGAGTGCAAAATGCAGCCCCCCAGACTTCCTCTGCCTTCTTTTGTTGGAATGACAGCAGGCTGTTGCTGTCTTCTCCATGTTTCTCTGTTTTGGTTTTTTTCCTTTAGAGGTTGGATGTTGCTCTGTACATTTGTTTATCTTCAATACAGCTTCCTATTTACTTACCCAAAAAAAAGAAGAATATAGAAGATATAGTAGTGTATATAATATCTATTCTAAAATATCTAATTATATATACATAAAAAATGTAGCTGTTGATTTTTTGGAAAATAAAATAAAATAATAAAAGTGGGTTTGACATTATGTATTTGTAACGCCCCAAAAAACCACCTTGGAAGGCATTACCTTCTAACACCATTAATACCATGAGAGCAACTAATAAAATTCATAAATAACCGGGGTTCCTTAATTTAACAAAATTCGGGCAGAGTCTCCTTTGTTCGGGGAGCTCTACCCAAAACACAACATGTGCAATTATACTACATTGACCACACCGGGTCCATTGATCCATAACATATTTACAACATTATCCAAAAGAATAAGCCCAAACCATGGCTACTACATCAAAAGAATTACATTTGAACTTAGCAGCGAAATAAACAAAATACTAGACTTTACATGATTGTACATAATCGTTCTTAGTCTAGCACAAAAATAAACGACATCTCTAGATGTCCCATTCGGGATCCAAGTACCCCTCTAATGAAGCTTCTCCATGGCCCGGCTCGTTAGCACCGAGCTCCTCCTTCAGGGCATAATCTGTAAAATGTTTAACTGTAAGGGGTGAGCACGAAGTTTTGTAGAAAAATCCTCCCAAACTCGAACAAGGTTTAGAAAACAGATAAGAACCGGTCGGTCTCATTTCATAAATAACATATATCAATTTTGAAGGAAAAACATGATATTTTAAATAGATCTCAAGTTTAAGCCGTAACAATAATCAAGTGGAAGGTTAAGGTAAATTTCATAACAATATACCATTTCCAACTTTAAGCCATTTAGGAAGGGCGCCTTCCGATGCATTGTCCCATACAAATGCACCAGCCAAGACGATCCAACCCATCATCCCAGGTATATTGGTTCATCCCCGTACCATGTATGTTGATTGCTTCTCATGAATCTACCCAACGATTATACCTAGTCCACCAATCACCATCACAATCACAAATACTTTAGGAAAGGGTGTCTACCATCCCAATGTCAGTGACGAGTCCCTTCCCAGGGAAAGTATATCAACCCTTGTTCGAACTCCCGTGAACGATAGTGGTCGCATTACCAAATGAAAATCCACTACAAGTGTTAGGAAACCATCTCACACCCACTGGGATAGACTAACCTCTAACACTCTACGCCATCTCTCGATGGCAATCCAAGTCCATCACAACAACCATACAAATGAGGAAACCAAAATATTCTCAATTCATCAACAATTCCAAATAAATACAAAATCCACAATTTCTCATTTTACAAGCATATCTCAAAAATCCCCAAATTTATCATGTAACAATTCCAATGACCAATTAAGGAAAAATACAAGAGATCACAACAACATCATTTATTACTCAACACAAAGCACTAAAGTTTTAGAAATCAAGAACAAATGAAGATTTAGAGAAAAATCCACCTCACATGAGCACAAGGGTTTTCAAAACAAGAAATAGAGGTTTCATGACAATCTAACCATAGCCTTGTTTTAAACATGATAATATTTGCAAGAATGTCAAAAATCAAAGATTTCCTAACACATATCTAAGATTTAGAGTAAAAAACATATATATATATAGCCCTAACCTCAATGAACAAGAGTGAGAGAAACCCCTACCTTGAATCAAAGATTCCAAGTGAAAGCACAAGCCCTATAGACCTCCTTCTTCCATTTTCTTCCTTCCTTAATCTTCCTCTAAGGTTCCAAGAGGTGTGGGGTGAGAGTGAAGTGAAAATAATGGGAGTAAAGGGCTGAAATCTGTGTTTTAAACACAGCAGTCCCCTTTTTTTTACTGTTTATGGCTGATTTGGGTTTTCTCCCAAATTACGGTTTTGCCACTACACATTCCAAATTTGATCCATATGACTATCCTAAGGTTTTTCGACGTTCTGGATTCATTTTTAATGTTATTTTAACCTAAAAACATTTAGTTTTATGATTTATCTCAAAATTAAAATAAATTTACACTCGAAACACTAAAATTACTATTTTATTCCTCCGAACCGGTATATGTGCTAAACAGCTATTCCAAGTCTTTCGGATCTCCCAGGTTTAATAATAATATTATTTTGACCTAAAAAAATTAATATTTTTACTTAGTTACCCTTATCAACCTTAAACACCTCCAAAAAAATTAAATTTCTCAATCAATTTGCCTCCCTAGTATTTATTTATATTATTGAAATCTATAGGGTTCATGCATACCTCATCACCTATATTAGCATTTCAAAAATAATTACTTGCTATATAAATATAAGAGTGTGGGGGTTTACAATCCACCCCCCTTAAAGAAAGTTTTATCCTCGAAACTTACCTCAAGTAGCGAATAAGTGCGGGTACTTCTCTCGCATTTCTAGCTCCGGTTCCCAAGTAGCTTCTTCCACTCCATGGTGTTGCCACAAAACCTTCACTAGTCGGATGACTTTGTTACGGAGCATCTTCTCTTTGGCGTCGAGAATCTTCACCGGTTGTTCTTCATAGGTTGCTCCATCTTGAATTTCTATATCTTCCAAGTCTACGACCGGCGTTACATCTGATTGACACTTTCTCAACTTCGACACGTGGAACACGTCATGTACCCCAGACAACTGAGTTGGTAACCGCAACTGATACGCCGTTTTTCCCACAACTTTGATCACTTCAAATGGCCCGGTATATCTTGGCGCTAACTTTTCGTTCTTGCCGAATCTAAATACTCCTTTCTTGGGCGACACTTTGAGGAACACGTAGTCTCCCACTTTGAATTCCAAGGGTCTTCGTCTTTGATCCGCATAGCTTTTATGTCGACTTTGTGCTGTGCGTAGCCTCTCTCGGATGAGTTGAATTTTCTTGGTAGTTTCTCGAACAATCTCCGGTCCAAACAAACTACACTCGCCGGCTTCCAACCAACAAATCGGGGATCTACACGGTCTTCCATACAATGCTTCATACGGTGCCATCCCAATGCTTACCTGATAGCTGTTGTTATACGCAAACTCCACCAACGGCAAGTGATCACTCCAGCTTCCTTTGAAGTCCAACACGCAAGCACGTAACATGTCATCCACAATCTGTATCACCCTCTCGGATTGGCCATCTGTTTGGGGATGAAAAGCTGTGCTGAAATGTAACTCTGTCTCCATGGCTTGTTGTAGACTTTGCCAGAACAGCGCCACAAACCGAGAATCACGATCCGACACGATAGAAAGCGGAACTCCATGCAATCGCACAATCTCACGGATATACAGCTGGCTCAAAGTCTCGAATGTGTCTGTGGTCTTCATACCCCAAAAATGAGCGGACTTGGTGAGTCTATCGACAATAACCCATACTGCATTATGCCCGCGCGACGTCCGTGGTAAACCCGACACGAAATTCATGGTGATGTGATCCCACTTCCACTCTGGGATAGGCAAGGACTGTGGTAATCCTCCTGGCTTTTGATGTTCGATCTTCACCTGCTGGCACACCGCACATCGTGCTATGAACCTTACCACATCCTTCTTCATTCCCTTCCACCAATATTGGCGCTTCATGTCCCTATACATTTTTGTGCTACCGGGGTGGATAACAAACTTAGAGCGATGACACTCACCAAGTATCTCCTCCTTTAGGGACAAATCATCGAGAACGCATAGCTTCTCCCCATAGCTCAATTCTCCGTTTCTCAAAGACCAACCCTCCATAGTTTCTCCATTTTCCAATTTAGCTCGAATCGACGCTAATTCAGGATCCAAGCATTGCAATTCCACAACCCTACGTTGGAGAGTAGGTTGAGCCACAAGGTTGAACAAACATGGTCGGGATCCATCTTCTCCAACTCATAGATCAAAATCTACAAGGGCATCCTTCAACTTCCATTCACCTATGGAAACATTGAGTTCACCCCGAGACTTCCTGCTAAGTGCATCGGCAACTACATTCGCCATCCCCGGATGGTAGTTGAGTGTGAAATCGTAGTCTTCTAGGTACTCAATCCACCTTCTTTGTCGGAGATTCAAGTCTTTCTGTGTGAAGATATACTTGAGGCTTTTATGATCAGAGAACACTTGTAATTTCTCTCCATACAAATAACACCTCCACAACTTAATAGCAAAGACCACAACGACAAACTCTAAGTCATGGGTGGGATAGTTCTGTTCATGAACCTTGAGTTGCCTAGAGCCATAGGCAACCACCTCGGGGTGAACTCAATGTTTTAAAAAGAGGATAAAACGGTAATTAGTTGTTAAAGCAAGGTTCAAAAACCCGAATTTTTGTAGAACTCGGATGACGAAACGAACCTCATTGTTGAATTCTTCTCGCGAAATTGGGCTAACTAATCAATTTTTCATCAAATTCCAATACGGTCGGATTTCGAGTGTTACGATGCGATCAGGTATCGGACGATTAAATTTTTGTGATCAAATTTTAATAACAGAACCCATAATATAATTTAAAGTACATCTCATAAAATTATATCAAACATGACACGTGGCGAGATGTGATTGGTTGGGACAAAATTGGACCAATGAAAATGTGAAACTTGGCGCCTTAAGGACCAAGTATATATGTCTTCCACTCATTTGTTTCTTCATATTTTCGGCAGAGAGAGAGAGAGAGAAGAACATTTCTCTTCAATTTATTCTTTCTTTTTCCTTCGATCTACAATGATCCATCCGATGTATCAAATTGGGGCAAGAATTAAAGTTACTCACAACGACGAGGGCTACACATCAGTACCAACTAAGCCCATTTTCGACAAGTGGCAAAAATTCGAGTTTTGGCTAGAGGTTGAGCAAAACATCGTTTGGTATCGTGAGGAGTCGCTCTACATTGTGCGCACACTACAAGTGGTAGGGTTCCCTCCTATCTAGGTTTACTTTTAACATAAGCTTGCTATATGAAATGGGTAAGGCTATGTGTGTGTGTATCTCATGTTTCGGCTCTTGACTAGTGTGTGTATGTGATTTGGGTTAAATGAATGATTTATTGTTAATTCTTTAATTTGTGGAACCCTATTATGATTAATTTTGTTTGACTTAAATCATGTTAATTGTAAATTAGCATGGCCTTGATGAATTTATGACATATCAATTTTAATTGATGTGTTTGCATGTGATATGGGTATGAGTCTATATGTATGTTAAATGGATTATTTTGGGTATGCTATATGTATTTACATTTCATGGCTCCTAGGTGTTTAATAAAATGCCTAAATGATTCAAGCATGTTAATTGAGCTAATCAATGTATTTAACCTGTGTTGGATGATCTGGTAGAATGTTGTTATATGCTTCTATGATATAATTAACATTATGATGAAGCTTAGGTAAGTTCAAGTATGTTTATTGGATTGTAACCATATATGCCATGCTTGGGAATGTTTATGGTAATGGACATGTTCATTATATGCTTAATGATATGATGAGCATTATGATATAAATTGCATTTGCACATTGCAATTGCATATGCACGGGTTACATTAAATTCGTGGGCATTGACATGAGTGTGAGTGCATAGATTTGGGTCAATCACCACCTAGGTGAGTTGACTGGTGGACTCGTGAAGGCTGGACTTAGGTCTGGCTGAGTCTCATCAGAATTGCACAAATAAATGTGTCAGGGTGTAGCAAGATGGGCTAGATTCTCTCTCGGGTGCAAAATCCGACAATGTTGGTTATGAGTTTTCTATTGGTGCAATGAGCCCATAAAAGTGTGACAGCGAAAATAGAGCCGCATGTGGGATGTCTTGAAGATTCATTGACGGCGTGGTGTCCCATTGGTGAAACACCATAAATCGCCACCCCAAAAAGACACGGAATTAAATTAAATGGGCATTAGATGTTTAACATTGCATGCATGAGTTTACACTTCATGGCATGACATGGATTAGTAGCATTGTTCTTGTATATATATGTGAATTGAATTCTTGGAAAGATTTATAATTGCATGACATTTAATATACATATGGGTTGGAAGGTGATCTCCATAGGAGATACAGTATTGAGCGTGACTCACCTTTTATGGAGATATATTTTAGGTGTTGGATGGACATCCGCTGACGGCTCTAAGTTGGGCTCGCTTGGAGGATAGAGCCGGATTGTGGCTCTTGATATGGATTTTTTGTAGTCCCTTGTATATAATTACATTTTGGACTTGTATATTTTTAAGTACAAAACTTGTATTTTATTTAAGGCATGTAATAGGACCCACCACATTTACACGTATGAAGGTTTGTGAGATTGCATAAGGCATCCCAATATCCTTTCATTTTATAGTAATACGCAGCAATCGAAAGTTGATCTTGATGGAGATTAACAATATCTCGTTGAAGCTGAAAGAGATGGGGCCCATTACTTTGCGAGAAACGCTCTTGAAGGTTTGCCCAGATTTCGACAACGATGTTCCCATAGATAATGCTCTCCCGAAGATCGCGTTCTAGTGAATTAAGCAACCATGAAAGGACCATGTGGTTGCAACGAACCCACGCATTACTGGAGAGGACGAATCGGGCTCTGCTATGGATTTATCGACAAAGCCAAACTTATTTTTGGCAGACAGTGGAACAATCATAGCATGTTTACATGAAGAATAATTATCACCATTGAGAGGTATGGAGACTAAAATCTGACAAGGATTGTCCGAATGGTGAAGAAAAAATGGGTTATCAATGGATTCATCTGAAAAGGAAGGTTGATTACATGCAGACAAGTCTTGCGAAGTAGAGGAGGGTGGGACGTCGGAAGCCAGAACTGAAATATGAAGGATCTTTCAATGCTCTAATACCATGTAAAATTCTGAAATTGCATATACTTTTCATTCATTTGTCACTAATTTATATACATTTACAGCAGAGTTTTTATCACAAAATGTGGGAACTGAATCCCATGATCAGTGGGATGAGGTGAGTTAGAATGGAAATATAGTGATAGATTTGGTGGAGGATTTACAGCATGCAGGGGATTTAATTGGAGGATTTATAGGGATATGATAAAGGATGTGATCATCCATACCTTCATAGTTGACTGGAGCCAATATTTTCTGATATGGTAGACTTTTCTGATATATCGAAGGAATATTTTTGGAAAATTTGGGGATAGGTCCCTTTTTGTGGACTTATTTGGATTTAAGTACACCGAAAAAACTTGTTTGGGAATAAGTCCATTTTGATCTCACTTGTGTAAAATACCCTCAGTAGCTACATTTAATTAAAAAATAACAACTCCAAAATTTTAGGAGTTTGACTAATATTAAAATTTGCTATCTCTTATATCTATTTATATCCATATATATATTAGGATTATTTCTCTCTCTCTCTCTCTCTCTCTCTTATATATACTAGTCATTGCTCGTGTCTGAAGGCACTTTAACACAAAGAACTCCCCAAACAAATGGGGCGTCCAAGAATACCTTAAATAAAAGAAGTTCGGGTGTTGAAATGAAGAAGAATAATCATGTGACATTAACATAATCCAAACCAGTACAAAATTATAGTGCCATAAACATAAAACATTTGGGAGAGAGAGAGAGATAGAGAGAAGGAGAAAGAATTTCAACAAAATTTCTCCTAAAAATAGAACCCAGAAATAACGAACTTATCATCACACTTTTGTATAGTCTTAACAATAGGAATTCAGTTCAAATCCAATACATTCAATACATCCATACCAATGCTTTTATTGGAGCGTCCCAAAATGAACTGTTGGTGGGCAACAATGATCAGGGATTGAAGATTTACCTAGCAAAGAGATTGAAAGAAAAAGAATGATAATTTGGTAGAAGTAGGAACTCGAATAAAAAATCAAATTTGTGAATCAGTCATCATCACCGAAATTTCAGATATTACAAAATCAAAAAGAAAAGAAAGACATACACACACACATATATATATCCAAGCAAATATTGCAATGAACTGATGACTAAGAAGAAAAAATCAAAGAAACAAAAAATGACGAACCTTCTTGTTGTTAACAGAGGAATTGCAATACACTATACCTTTTTTGCCGAGTATGATACACTATGCTTGGTTTCTACTTATTCTGCTTAGGAGAATCCGGAAAGCTTCAACTGTAACAATTGTCAGGGCACCAACAACAAACCCAAAAATTAAACTAAACCTAGATGTCTGAATCAATCACGGACTGGTTTTAGTAAACATCACACTTCAACATACCTCTTACACCCAAAACCAAACAAAAAAAAAAAACCATAGATACACATACATACGAAATAAATCTAACCCCAACTAAAAGCACTAACCCAAAACAAAAAGATTGCTTAATAAACTGATAACACTCACAAACAAACCCAAATCAATTAATTGGTACTGACATTTTCCCAAACGTACACTTGGAATCACATCACTTCAAGAGCAGATATAAAATAATCAACAGCCAAAAGATACCCACCAACTTCTTCGTTTATTTTTCTATTAAACTTGATTGTTGACACATAGAAGTATAGGTTATATCACACGGTATACCAATCAAACACCATAATGGCCCAAATTTATCTAAATTCACCTCCTAAAAATGAATAAACGGACAAAAGTTTTATTTAGACAGTCGAATCACTTTATCAAAGAAAGCAAATGAGAATTCACATTAATCCATCAAGTGGTAGAGATGGAAAATAAAAACCAAAATACACAAAATAAAACCAAATTTAATGGAAACAAACTGCCCTTTGATGCAATCCACACAGAAGAATCGTTTTTGGCAACTTAAACAATTAATCAAGCTCTAGGAATTACTTTTCCTATAGTATCCTAAACAAAAGACAAACATTTCACCCACCATTGGTAAAAAAAGACAGCCTGCAACGTACTAATAGGAATTGGTTGGATATTATTGGACTGAAAATACTGCCACCAGAAGCACTTGCCTTTCCACAATTTAGTCACATCATTAACCTGCATGGCAGAGTAGTTGAGTTTTAGCTAGATGAATTACTTACCAAAGCATTTTAGCAGGGTAATCTAAAAACAAATGAAAAGGAAAGGAAAGAAGCATAGTTACAACTACTAATTTTTTTCATGTTCCTTTTCTAGGGAAAGTAAATATCGAAAGCTTAAAAAATATCGAAAAAGATAAATGAAAATTGATAAGAAATACAGTGCGATGGTTGTTATCACCCAGCAAAAAAAAAACAAAAATTGTATAAGTTTTATCACTTTAAAATCTCAAAAACAACATTGGATAAGATATATATTCATACTGTCTTGTTATCTTTTCACCCAAATTTTTTTTGCTGGAAATACTGAGTTAGTGTAAACTATTGAGCAAATCCTGAACATTAAATCCTTAACTTTCGATTGGGCCGAGGTGCCTTGGCCAAAATTTGGATCAATTCATTTTGACTAATCGAATATAGAATCGAATCCTATTTAAAATTTATAATATTTAACTATCCCTAGATTTTTACATATTTTTTGGTGGGGGCAAATCTTTGACATATGTAAATTCCTTAAAATTTGAAGCCCCAAAATTTTTTCATGTTTAATTCAAATCGAGAAACCTTATATCTATAGAGAAGATTAAGGGTTACCTCTTGAAGCGTGCCTTTAGCAATTTTCAACCATTCTCAAGTAATCTTCAAGCATTCTTAAATCTTAAAATCTGAATTTGATCTTTACCCCAAGCCTCGCAAACGTTTGACCTCTATCGGTATCCACACGAATTGACAAACTTGAAGGATCTACTTTAGCCATTGATAAAACTAGGAGAGAGAGAGAATGAGGGGTGGTTCTTCTTGTGCTAGCAAGAGAGTTGTTATATCTATATATCATATATCATATGATGTCCACCACCTACATAAAGGTATCTATAGGGCTTTAAGAGCTCTAATCCTAGTTTGGGTCAAGTTGCAATTATCTCATAATTACATATAACCCCTTTATTAACATTAATTGTAATAAAGTCCCTAATTAACTCTTAATTAGGTTTTCACCCCAATTAACTCTTAATTGGTTGTCTCTCTTTTATCCTTTAGTTTCTAATCAATTCTATTGTGTGTGACCCTATAGGTTCAAGCATACCCGGTTGTAGGCATTCGATACTAACTACAAGTAGCATCTCAAATTAGAACTCTTTCTAATTTAGCTTGAATTAGAACTCTTCTAATTCTCCCTTTATGAAGAACAATTAATATATTTATATTAATTTCATTCTTCAAGCTTCTACTAATCATGAGTGACACCTAGCAGCATATCATGATCAACCTCCGGATAACACGAAGTAGGTAAGGAACCCATTCAGTCTATAGTTGCCATGCAATTCAATCCTTCTATCATACAATTCCCCAATTGAATTAATAGGGTATGGAATTACTGTCAAACCCCTAATTGAGTCGTATGTGTTCGATCTTAGGACTATAACTCTTAATGATCAATTAGAAACTCTTTTCTAATTGTCATTCTGCCTTGGCCAAGGACTATTTGAGTCATATCCCAGAAGATCACATAGGACATTCTCCCTTTAATTACTAAGGATGATAGATTCTATTTTGTACACTCATAAGTCTTCATGCATGCCTAACTATGTCCAACAATACATATCCAAGTTACATGGTTACTATATGAATATGTTATATAGTTAAAGCATAGAAGTCCATGCACAAGACAACCATGGTGTCTCAAGTCTAAGGATCAGTTGCATAACTATAACTTTAGCATTTAACATTGACAGGCATGTAAAACTCCATATGAAAAATCCTACGTTAGTTAACGGTCACGTTTAGTGTACTTGTTCTGTAACAAGCACCCACACACCTGCTTCAGTGTCCCTACACTAGTGACTTGGACGAGTCACCTCATATCAAATATGAGTAAACATAGTGTGCGCTAGTCTATCCGGATTACGTATTGCCCACATAATAATCCTATGACTATGAACATTTAAGAGTTAAGTACTAAGAAGTATAGGTCTCCTCTTCTCAACATCTTGAGAAACTATCTTCTTAACTTATACTCTATGGACTATATCATGTATATTAAAATGAAATAAAGTAGAAACATGATAAATAAACTTGCTCTTTGATTTAATTAAGTAATGAATGTTGCTAGTACAACCCTAAAACATCATCTATATGATTGGTCTTAGAGCATACTACTAACAATCTCCCACTTGCACTAATACCAATCGACCATGTATCTAATATCCATCTTCTCAATATGTCAGTCTAGTTGTTGTTATCTTAGTGCTTTCGTAAGTGGGTCCACTATATTATCTATTGATGCAATCCTTTAGATACACACATCACCTCTTCCAATGATCTCTTAGATCATGTTGAATGCCACTATAAGCTTTTGGATTTCTAATGAGACTTTGGTTCCTTTGTTTGAGCTATTGCCCCATTGTTGTCACTATACAGTAGTATATGTGACTCAATGGTATAGGAACTAATATAAGTTCATTATTGAACTTCTTAATCCAAACAACTTCTTTGGCATCTTTTAAGGCGGCAACATACTCAACCTTAGTAGTTGATTTCACTGTAATATCTTATTTACAGCTTGTCCAACTCACTACTCCATCATTTAAGATAGATACAAATCCAGAAGTAGATTTTTCTTTTATCTAAATTAGACTAAAAGTTTAAATCTATATATCTATCCACACGTAGCTCTCATTCTCCATAGACAAGAAATGCATCCTTAGTTCTTCTCAAGTACTTAAGAATGTCTTGACTACATTCCAATGTTCTAAACATGAAATTTGACTGATATCTGCTAGTAACACTTATAGCATATCTGATATTAAGTTTTTGTACATAGCATAACATACATGAGTCTACCTATTGCTAAGCATAAGGAATATTGCTCATGTTATTTCTCTCTTTTGATGTTGTAGGACTCATGTCCTAAGAGAGATGAATTCCTCATTTGAAAGGTAAAAATCCTTTCTTGGAATTCTGCATGTTAAATCTCATTAACATCGTGTCTATGTACAAGGATTGGAGTACCCGAAGCAACTTTCTAGATCTATCTCCATAGACCTTTATACCTAGTATATCAGATGCTTCTCCCAAACCTTCAATGTAGAAATTATGTGACAGCTATAGTTTGACCGATAAGAGCATCCCAACATTATTCACAATGAATAGGATGTCGTCTATATATAAAATACCAAAAATGTGGTAGAAATCCCACTAACCCTTTTGTACATACACGGTTCATCTATGTTTAAGAGGAAACCAAATGATTTGATTACCTCATCAAACTGGATGTTCCAACTTCGGGATGCTTGCTTTTAATACATAAAATGGATCTCTATAACTTGCACATATTATGGCTTTCGCCACTGGATAAAAAATCTTATGGCTGCTCCATAGAAATATCTTCCTCAATGTTTCTATTAAGAAAGATGGTTTTGATATCCATTTGACATATCTCATAGTCACAGTGTGTAATTATGACAAGCATAATCATGATGAATTTTAGCATGACTACTAGCTAGAAGGTTTCTTCATAGTCAACAACTTGTCTTTGTTTGAAACCTTTAGCTCATAGCCTTACTTTATAGGTCTCTACCTTTTCATTTAAGCTTGTCTACCTTTTGAAAACCCATTTGCAGCTTGTAGGTACAGTACCTTAAGGTGGGTATACAAAAGTCTAGGCTTAGTTGGAGTATCTAGAATCCATCTATGATTTCATGACACTTTGCCATTTTTCCGAGTTGATGTCTGACATCGTCTATGTGTAATTTATAAGATCACTTTAATGATCATTATAATCAATAAAGAGTTCCTTATCACCTTGATGGAGATACCAATATCTTTAAGGTGGTGTAGTATCTTATAAGATTTACACAAAGCTTGTGTAGTACTAGGTTTTATGTCAATAGGGTATTTCCAAAACTCTTTTCAAGAAAGTAGCAAACTAGCTAACAAACAATTTTGTTTGCTATGAAAATAGAAATAAAATCCTAAATATTCTTCTTTAAAATTTTCCACAAACCTACATCTTTCAGTCATACCTTCCAAATTGTTCATATCATGTTTCTTAGCATGTGATGGACAACCTCAAATCTTAACATGTTTAAGACTTGGCTTCTTCCCATATCATATCTCATGTGGTGTCTTGGGGATAGATTTGGAAGGTACCCTATTTAAGTGGTATGCGGCAGTCTCTAGGGTAAATCCTCAAAAGGAAATAATTAAGTCAGTGTAACTCATCATTGATCGAACCATATCTAATAATGTTCGATTTCTCCTTTTAGAGACACCATTAAGTTGTGGTGTTGGAGAAGGAGTCCACTGTGATAGAATGTCATTTTGTGAGATAATCCAAAAATTTAGCATTTAAGTATTCTCCTCCTCGATCTGATCAAAGAGTGTTAATACTTTTGCTTGTTTGTTTTTCTACTTCATATCTAAATTCATTGAACTTTTCAAATATTTCAGATTTGCACTTCATCAAGTTCACTTACTCTAACCATGAATGGTCATCGGTGAAGGCTATGAAGTATGAATAACAACTTATGTCTACTAAATTCAGTAGTCCAGATACATCACTATGTATTAATCTTAATATATGCAGCTCTTTCACTTTGTCCTACAAATGGTGTTTTAGTCATCTTACCCATGAGACAAGATTCAAATGTTGGATGTGCTTCATAAGCCCATGGACCTAATTGTCCATTATTAACCAACATGCAAATCTCATCCTCACTAAGATGACCTAATTTGATATGCTGCATAAAATTAGGATTCTTATCATCTCTAGGTCTTTTATAAGCAATGACATTCGTATCATAATGTTCAATATTATTTATATTGCCATTCTTGTTTAAGAAATAGAGACCGTTGAAGAATATGTCAAAACCAATCAAATTGGAATTAAAAGTAAATGAACAAAATGTTTTCTTTAAAAACATATCTATAACCACCCTTATAAAGTGATGTAATAGATATATGTTCCTTACCATATTAGGCATAAATAAACGGTTCCTAAAATCTAAAACAATTAAGATGGCAATTACAAGTAGCAAATCCCCACAGTTAATGCAACAACACTTGTTCCATTTCCCACTCGAAGGAACACTTCTCCTCAACTTACCTTTCTGATTTCCTTTAGTTCATACAATCAAATATATATGTAAGAACTAGATGCGGTATCTAATACCTAAATTAAATCAGAAATAACTGACAAACCAGTTTCAATAAAGAACATATCGAACATACCTTTTGAAGGCATGTCCTTAATGAAAGAGAGATATTCACAATTGTTTCTCTACAATACCCATCTTTGCCGCGTGGAAACATTTTCCATTGGTATTTTCATTCTTTTCAAAAATGAGAACAATTCTCAATTTTTGTTTCCAATCTAGGAAGTTAAAGTCGGTCAAACGGTGAAAAATAGTAATTCTGGATAAAAGGTTAAGAATTGCCATTGTGATCAAATAAAAAATCTAGAATTAGCGATTTCATTTTAACCATTCGATTGGGTCTTTAAATCACAATGGTAACTCCCACTATTTCTCAAATCCCATACACCCTCCTATGGAATTAGGGAATTTTTATTCCTAGTGGGGATTGGGGTCCCACCTTAAATTAATATAACCTCACATAATAGCATCTTGGTTATAATAATTCTTAATGAGTAGGTAACTCTTACCTAATGCATCTTATGCAATTTTCAATCATCCTTTGGTCTCTAGCATAAATGAACCTCACATAATAGCATCTTGGCCCGTTTACCCTAGTTAAGTCACACCCACCATTTATACAAGTATAGGCGTTTATGACCAATACGTTCCGCACATAATAGTATCTTGAAACTTACAGGCATCCTACCTTATAGCATCATATGCTTGAATAAGTTATTAAGGATTCCCAAAAATGAATAGTCCCCACATATCTGTAGCCGACTAATCACCCTCTAAAATCCTTAATATACTTACAACGGCGAAAGACCACGATAAGACATTCATAATGTCTCTTCGTTGCAACTTAATATCTTGTGGAGGGGTTTTTGGAGGTCTAATTGTCTCACCATACATACATGCATCTCATACATATCAAAAATTAATTCTTGCCATTTATCGTTATTAGTCCAATTAATATATTATACTCCCAGTAACCCATTTAAAAAAATAATTTTAAAGTTTAAAATTAGGGTTGTGAGAATATCAATATATTAAATTGAATTATCACAAAATATGATTCAATATATCAATTTAAAATATAAAATATGGACATATAACTATCTATGGCAATTTGGGCCTTTTGTCCTTATGAATGATCATGGACTTTCAGTTTGATTCAATTTGAGCCATTGAATTGAATCTAGGTCTGTGTGGGTGATGATAAAATTTGAAAATGTATCATCTCATGACACTGATCTTCAGGGTGTGTCGTTTCAATGGACCTCCATGAGCTTTACATCTGGGCACCACCATGCTTTCATCTTTATCTTCAATCCTACTGAACTATTCTATTCTAATTCATTACATTAATGAAAAGAAACCTTGATTAAGATCAAGGGGATGTACAATAGGAGGTAAGAGAAGAAATTACATATAGAAAGGAGAAATGAGGCATGCAATCCCCATTTTTCAAAAATTACATACCCAAAGAACAAAATACAATCACATTGCATTCAAACCAATCACATAGCTCAATTATTTGGTCTAAGTCCATGATCATTCCCACATCCATTCAATCACATTGCATGAATAAAAGAAAAAAATGTGATTATTCTAATTATAGCATAAATATCTAGGGATTGCAATTTCCATAACCATTAAGGATTACTTTAATTTTAATCAAATTAAAATTAGTAATTTTAAAACAAATCTATTATAGAGTCCTAATCCTATTAGGATTCTATAAACAAATTCCTAGTTAAACTTGAAGTCTATTTCGGTTGATCTTTTAATTGGGATAAAATTCCTAATTTGATTCCAAATAAGAGTCATAATCCTATTAGGATCATTTGATTGGAATCCTAGTCAAACAAGGATTTTAGTTTGGGTGGAATACTATTAAGAATCAAATTCTCAATTTTGGTCTAGATAGAAGTCCTAATCTCATTAGGAGTCTTTAGTCCAAAACCTAATCAAAATAGGGTTCTAGTCTGGGTGATGTATAGTTGGAAATCAAATTCCTAATTTTTTAGTCTAATTATGAGTCCTAATCTCATTAGGATTCTTTGATCATAATCCTAGTTAAAATAGGATCTTAGTTTAGGTGGTGTTTTATTAAGAATCAAATTCTTATTTTATTAGAATACAATATCCTAATTTAATTAGAAGACAATTTTTCAATTTAATTAAAAACAATGTAATTTGACTAGAAATATTCTCCTAGTTTATTTAGTAGACAATCTACTAATTTAGTTAGAAGACAATCTTCTAATTTAATTAAAAGACAATATATTAGTTTGATTAGGAGACAATCTCCAATTTAATTAGAAGACAATCTTCTAATTCAGTGAGAAAACAATCTTCTAAAGTACAATCTCCTAGTTCAATTAGGAGATAATCTCCTAATTTAGCTAGAAGACAATCTTCTAATCTAAGTAAATGGCAATCATTTAATTTGATTAGGAGACAATCTCCTAGTTTAATTAGAAGACAATCTCTTAATTTAGTTAGAAGACAATCTCCTAGTTTAATTAGAAGACAGTCTCCTAATTTAGTTAGAAGACAATCTTCTAATCTAAGTAAAGGACAATCACTTAATTTGATTAGGAGACAATCTCCTAGTTTAATTAGAAGACAATCTCCTAATTTAGTTAGAAAATAATCTTTTAATTTAATTAAAATAAAATCTCTTAATTTAATTAGAATACTATCTGCACAAGTAATTAGAAGACAATCTCCCAATCTATAAGAAAATAGATAAAAATTAAATAGGAGACCAAACTGTATCCAATTTGAACAATCCAAGAGTCCTTACCACAATTAAGTCTTGAGACTTTACAAATCTATTTTTTTTTTTGGTCCAATTCAATTTTGCAAAATTATTAAAATTAATTTTAATATTTCATAAACAAAATTAAAACCAATGTTGAACAAAAATTTAGATCAAATCAAAATAAGATTTGTAGAACTTTGCAAGAACATTATGAACTAGTCACTAGTGTTTTAAGTTCTACTTCAAGACCACCATTATCATTCACCATGGATGAAAAACTTTTCTTCTAGCCACCCTTGGACCAAAAATATAACTTGTTCCACCCTTGGTTCATTCTCAAACCCGAAACTTGTTTTAAAGAAAACTAGTTGCTACTTTTTGCAACTACGTTTCTTCAATTTTAATATCTAATTTTAAAACAATTTCAAATATATAGATCCATTAATATCTCATATTAAACATGTGAAAAAATCAGAATTTATTTTGTAGAACACTCATACAAAATAATATGATTCATGTGAATTATGCAATCCCTAATATTTCTCGGTCAATCCCAATAACATGCTATAACAATAATCACATTAAGTTTGTATTAAATCATGAATAATGCCTCTGATACCACTGAAAGAAATCATATAATAAATGTAGCGGAATTCAAAAAAAATAATTTGATTCCTCATACCAAGATCTATTCATGTTCAATACAAACCGAGAAACCTTATATCTATAGAGAAGATTAAGGGTTACTTCTTAAAACGTGTCTTTAGCAATCTTCAACTATTCTCAAGTAATCTTCAAGCATTCTTAAATCTTAAAATCTGAATTTGATCTTTACCCCATGTGACACCCCAAAATCCGGAGGTCCGTTGATCACCCATCAACCCGCGGAATACTCATGGATACAGTGTAACTCAATATCACACGTCATGCCTCATTCATCGGGATCCATGATTTAGCAAAAGTCGGGCAGAGCCTCCTTTGTATGGGGAGCTCTACCCAAACACACCCTGTGCACCAAGCAAACATATAACCTATCCAAGGTCTCTTATAAAATCTATGGCCACACCGGGTCCATTTATAAGAAAACATTGACCACACCGGATCCATTTATCCATACTCTAATATCACAAGTTTATGCATTAAGCATATATAACACAAGTTCAGAACTTTAAATCTTCTACATACATTACATGCCAAAATGTAGTTTTAACATAAGTTTACAAAATAGTCTTGGTTAGAGGCTACATGTCGGCCCCCTTTCACCCTTAAGGCCCCGCTTCTGGTCCACGACTACCTGTTGACTACCGGTAGTCAAAGGCAGATTTTGTCCATTTCAATAATTTTCATTTCCAACTCATTTCAAACCTTTCCAAGGTCACCCAAACATATATATTCATGTTTTCTACATTATAAAAAGTCCATGGAAGTCCATTTAATACAATTACATATATTTACACATTAAAATGGAATTTATACGAAAACGTTACAAGTTAAACCATAAAAGCCACAAGTCGGCTTTTCTTCATTCTTGGGGTCCCGTATGAGGGTCTCCCACCGGCGTATAGTCCGCACCTGAAATGTTTCCCGTATAGGGTGAGCCAACGCCCAGTAGAGAAAATCCTACAAAGGCTACTCTCCCCCTAGATGCTCATGCTCATGTAATAATCACATAAAACATATAATCTAGCATTTCATGCTAATATGCATTCTATGTTGGAATGCAACAATGTCATGCCATGGAATGAAGTGACACTCACCCATGCGTTTCAACCCGAGTCCTCACCGACTCACACAACACAATGCAACGCCAAAGTGTAATGCAACCCGTCTATTGACGGAAAAAATCCTTCCAATGATCGTTATGAAATCCGATCATTATTGGAATCTACCCATTGAATGAGTGTTTTTATAACCAAATCTTGTGTTTCCTTTGGGCAACGGATTTTGGAATTTCACCCTGGCTCCGTAAGCATTACACTTTTGCGGAATTTCACCCCGGGAAGTGTATGAACCAAGTGGTTTAGGGCTTTTCACCCAAGGAAGTCGCCATGCCCCTTCTTGCTATACCCAACACAAGTTTTCCTTATGCAATGCAATCATGTGACTCCATGTGACCATCGGTCCACATTTCCAAGCCCACATATCAACTACCAAACAAGGTGTTGATTATATCCATGCATCTCCCACACACCAACACTCATGCAATAGTCCCATGAATGTGATGCCATGAAAATGTTCACACACACACACACCCATGCCTTATAACCATGAATGTGATGTACCCATGAGAATGCAATGTAATGTACCAATTGCACCCTAACCACATGTTCGATATGTATGAGTGTCATATGAACAATGTCAGGATAAATCGACATATCCAATTTACTTCATATCATAAGCATATAAACACCATAATTTAACACCTTGCCAACACATAACAAGCATGCATATATCAACATTTCATCCAATAACCATTTTCAAGCATGTTATCACATAAGCATGAAATTAACATACTAAACTCATCAATACATATTTCATTTTCACCAAGGCATATAACCAACACCTTCAAAGCACTCAAAACATGTAATCACATAATGTACTCAATTTCATCATCAAGCTCAAGAAATCATGTCTAGTGATTTCTACACCATTATACCAAGATAGAATTTATTCTATCCATTCCTTAATATCCACATATCATAATCTCCCAATAGAATTATAAAGCAACCACCTCTAAATGTCAATTCCATTTAGACATTCACTTTACCAATTTTCCCATATCCATTTTCTACACTTCAAGTTCCTTTATGAAATTTACCAAATGAGTAATTTCTATACCCATTTTGTACAAGCTTTGCTTAGCACATTTGGTACCCATTTCCCCACACATGATCTACGCTAGTGGTTTAATGCCCAATTCTCATCCTATGGATCAAGAATCACATTAGGTATTTTTCTACATACCCAATCCAAGGTAAAGTTTACTCTACCCATTTTCAATACCCATTTCACCCAACAATAACAATAGGCAAGTGATGCATATATATATACACCTACCCATTCCATATCACCCTTTTTGATAAGCAACTAAGGTGAGGAATAATCCCAAATAGGAAGAATCCTACACGTCATCATGTAACACAAGAAATTACTCTAAGTAATTTCTACACCACCATTTCAAGATAGAATATATTGTATCCACTTTCAACATCCATTTAATCATGCCACCAACAATAGGTAAAAGCCCCATTTAATCAAGTCACCAACCATGGGTAAGAGTCCTATACAAAGTCTCCTACATCAACCCCTTCCACATAAACATTATAGCATGAAATAAGCCCAAAACAGCCCATAAGTTTAACTCAAAACAGTCCGCAATTTCAGCCTCAAGGCAACCACAATTTCAGTCCCCAAACAACCATAAAAACAGTCCACTAATTAGCCACAAAACAGTCCACTAATTAGCCACAAACATTCCACTAATTAACCACAAAACAGTCCATTAATTATCCACAAAACAGTCCCCCAATTAAGCTATATAGCAGCCCCGACCATCTCAAGTTCCAAGTGATCACACAAGAACTTCCATTTCTACAACCCTAGACATACATGTATATCACAATAACCACATACATTCACACAAGCATTTTATCAAATACCTTGTAGGCACAAGTTATAAATCACCCAACATGCCTCAAATTTTCCCAAGTTACAACTTAATCACATGTAACTTATAGACACCAAATTCAAGCTAGAATTCATTAAGAAGCATCATTAATCACACTTCCTTATTTCAACCTTTTGAACCATGCATATATACACATATGTTTATATACATATACACATATACATACATCAAGGACTAGAATATGCCAAGGGAGGAGAACCCCTACCTCTTGTAGCGTGAGGAATCCCCGTAGGAAACTCCAAGAAGCCAACCCAAGCCCATTTCAAGCTTCTCCAAAATTTCGGTTTCCATACCTTCGGTGAAAACCGTCGTTCTTGGTGTTCACGCGTAGCCCTAGTCACGTAGATCAACTCTCCCTTCTAGCGCGACGGAATCCGAGCGACGAAAGTCGAAGAATCGGCGGAAGAAAGTCTTGAGAAACCCTTGTTTTCTCTCTTTCTCTCTCTCTCTTTTCTAACGTGTGAGACCAGCTGAGAGTTGGGTGAAAAAATCTGATTTTCCAGCCATTTAACCCCTATTTATAATTTTAGAATACTTGGCCCACAATTGGCCACACGTCTCTTTTAGTTCCGGGTCCGTTTTAATCCCGAAACGATTAATTTTCGTCCCGGTTCAAGTTCAAAATATTTTATATGAACTTTATTTAAATTATTTTCAAATTCTCCATATTTTAACAAAATTTTCGTTTTTGGGGTCACCCGAGACTCGACCGCCTCGTAAAACGCGAAAAATCCGACTGTCTCGGAATTCGATGAAATTTTATAGAGTAACTAGATTTCGCGAGACGAATCCAACGGTGAAATCCGTTTCGTCATCCGAGATCTAGAAAAATTCAGTTTTTTTCAACTAGTACCGAAGTGGCAATTCATCTATTGCCCTTGTTCATCAAAGTTTAAATTTTCCGGGGTTTCACATTCTTCCCCCCTTAAAAGAATTTCGTCCCCGAAATTCACACCCTCATGCACATTCGACCATATGCATAAGTTACAACAATACTGTCTAAACTGTCCCACATGTATCCGTCTCTCTCCCGGACTAGGTTCTAGACGCAACCAAGTCCGTCCGTAAAGGCACCACATATCCCATGTACCTCTGTCCCATTTCCGGGACGACTAGAGTAGGGGGTAAAGTAACCTTCTTTGTAATTTGACAATAGTACCGAAGCATCCCAAGGCGAAGCATTCGGTAGTGAAGTCCTTATTCAACCTAGAGTTCTCACAACTCTACCAGTGTCCTTCTATGAGGAGCCATAGAGTAGACAACATACCGGGGTGTAACTCAACACTAAAGTCTACATCCCTGCGTGGAGGCAAACATTCGTAAGCTCATAAACATCTGAGGTGGATGAAATTCATGTCTCACTTCGTTCTCTAAGGTAAAGCTTGCTAGCTAACCCATTAACTACCCGTTCCAACGGAATTCATATTTTACTTGAGGTAAACGTCATGCGTTTTCCCTAAAACTTAAAACATACACACTCCAAGGTGTAAATAGTGACCCGCTGATGATCACAATCACCGACAACTCAGTGTGCCGTCAATCCGTCCATCCCAAGGATGACATCAAATTCTAACATGTCCGTGGAGTAGAATCCCCAAGAATCCTAGCTCACATTCCCGACATACCCATTTAGTACACACCCTAGATCCTAGGGGAGAACTCACCCACAATGGCTTTTCCAAGGTGTCAACCTCTAAGCCAAATTCCTTTATGCAATTTAAATTGTCATAAAACAATAACTAGTATCCCAATGTAGGGACTCAGTTCAAAACATTGTGAATTTTCTCACCGTCTCACTAGTAGACCATGTGTCACACACTAGTAGACATTTAACCCATGAACTATCCCGTTCATTCCTTTTCGAACCTCCAAGATTATGTTTTCTAACCCTACTGTTCCTCTTTTTCCATATACATTTTACCATGCATACACTTCACATAACAATCATCACATAATACGTAGCATATAGTCATGTGACATTTAAACACATAATCATAGAGTAATTAAGGCACATAACATGTAGCAAAGAAGCACATAACATGTAATGCACAATGCATGCAATGGTCTAGACCCAATGCCCAACAAGCCTAGGTAATTCGTATACCTATGCTCTGATACCAAGCTGTGACACCCCAAAATCCGGAGGTCCGTTGATCACCCATCAACCCGCGGAATACTCATGGATACAGTGTAACTCAATATCACACGTCATGCCCCATTCATCGGGATCCATGATTTAGCAAAAGTCGGGCAGAGCCTCCTTTGTATGGGGAGCTCTACCCAAACACACCCTGTGCACCAAGCAAACACATAACCTATCCAAGGTCTCTTATAAAATCTATGGCCACACCGGGTCCATTTATAAGAAAACATTGACCACACCGGATCCATTTATCCATACTCTAATATCACAAGTTTATGCATTAAGCATATATAACACAAGTTCAGAACTTTAAATCTTCTACATACATTACATGCCAAAATGTAGTTTTAACATAAGTTTACAAAATAGTCTTGGTTAGAGGCCACATGTCGGCCCCCTTTCACCCTTAAGGCCCCGCTTCTGGTCCACGACTACCTGTTGACTACCGGTAGTCAAAGGCAGATTTTGTCCATTTCAATAATTTTCATTTCCAACTCATTTCAAACCTTTCCAAGGTCACCCAAACATATATATTCATGTTTTCTACATTATAAAAAGTCCATGGAAGTCCATTTAATACAATTCCATATATTTACACATTAAAATGGAATTTATACGAAAACGTTACAAGTTAAACCATAAAAGCCACAAGTCGGCTTTTCTTCATTCTTGGGGTCCCGTATGAGGGTCTCCCACCGGCGTATAGTCCGCACCTGAAATGTTTCCCGTATAGGGTGAGCCAACGCCCAGTAGAGAAAATCCTACAAAGGCTACTCTCCCCCTAGATGCTCATGCTCATGTAATAATCACATAAAACATATAATCTAGCATTTCATGCTAATATGCATTCTATGTTGGAATGCAACAATGTCATGCCATGGAATGAAGTGACACTCACCCATGCGTTTCAACCCGAGTCCTCACCGACTCACACAACACAATGCAACGCCAAAGTGTAATGCAACCCGTCTATTGACGGAAAAAATCCTTCCAATGATCGTTATGAAATCCGATCATTATTGGAATCTACCCATTGAATGAGTGTTTTTATAACCAAATCTTGTGTTTCCTTTGGGCAACGGATTTTGGAATTTCACCCTGGCTCCGTAAGCATTACACTTTTGCGGAATTTCACCCCGGGAAGTGTATGAACCAAGTGGTTTAGGGCTTTTCACCCAAGGAAGTCGCCATGCCCCTTCTTGCTATACCCAACACAAGTTTTCCTTATGCAATGCAATCATGTGACTCCATGTGACCATCGGTCCACATTTCCAAGCCCACATATCAACTACCAAACAAGGTGTTGATTATATCCATGCATCTCCCACACACCAACACTCATGCAATAGTCCCATGAATGTGATGCCATGAAAATGTTCACACACACACACACCCATGCCTTATAACCATGAATGTGATGTACCCATGAGAATGCAATGTAATGTACCAATTGCACCCTAACCACATGTTCGATATGTATGAGTGTCATATGAACAATGTCAGGATAAATCGACATATCCAATTTACTTCATATCATAAGCATATAAACACCATAATTTAACACCTTGCCAACACATAACAAGCATGCATATATCAACATTTCATCCAATAACCATTTTCAAGCATGTTATCACATAAGCATGAAATTAACATACTAAACTCATCAATACATATTTCATTTTCACCAAGGCATATAACCAACACCTTCAAAGCACTCAAAACATGTAATCACATAATGTACTCAATTTCATCATCAAGCTCAAGAAATCATGTCTAGTGATTTCTACACCATTATACCAAGATAGAATTTATTCTATCCATTCCTTAATATCCACATATCATAATCTCCCAATAGAATTATAAAGCAACCACCTCTAAATGTCAATTCCATTTAGACATTCACTTTACCAATTTTCCCATATCCATTTTCTACACTTCAAGTTCCTTTATGAAATTTACCAAATGAGTAATTTCTATACCCATTTTGTACAAGCTTTGCTTAGCACATTTGGTACCCATTTCCCCACACATGATCTACGCTAGTGGTTTAATGCCCAATTCTCATCCTATGGATCAAGAATCACATTAGGTATTTTTCTACATACCCAATCCAAGGTAAAGTTTACTCTACCCATTTTCAATACCCATTTCACCCAACAATAACAATAGGCAAGTGATGCATATATATATACACCTACCCATTCCATATCACCCTTTTTGATAAGCAACTAAGGTGAGGAATAATCCCAAATAGGAAGAATCCTACACGTCATCATGTAACACAAGAAATTACTCTAAGTAATTTCTACACCACCATTTCAAGATAGAATATATTGTATCCACTTTCAACATCCATTTAATCATGCCACCAACAATAGGTAAAAGCCCCATTTAATCAAGTCACCAACCATGGGTAAGAGTCCTATACAAAGTCTCCTACATCAACCCCTTCCACATAAACATTATAGCATGAAATAAGCCCAAAACGGCCCATAAGTTTAACTCAAAACAGTCCGCAATTTCAGCCTCAAGGCAACCACAATTTCAGTCCCCAAACAACCATAAAAACAGTCCACTAATTAGCCACAAAACAGTCCACTAATTAGCCACAAACATTCCACTAATTAACCACAAAACAGTCCATTAATTATCCACAAAACAGTCCCCCAATTAAGCTATATAGCAGCCCCGACCATCTCAAGTTCCAAGTGATCACACAAGAACTTCCATTTCTACAACCCTAGACATACATGTATATCACAATAACCACATACATTCACACAAGCATTTTATCAAATACCTTGTAGGCACAAGTTATAAATCACCCAACATGCCTCAAATTTTCCCAAGTTACAACTTAATCACATGTAACTTATAGACACCAAATTCAAGCTAGAATTCATTAAGAAGCATCATTAATCACACTTCCTTATTTCAACCTTTTGAACCATGCATATATACACATATGTTTATATACATATACACATATACATACATCAAGGACTAGAATATGCCAAGGGAGGAGAACCCCTACCTCTTGTAGCGTGAGGAATCCCCGTAGGAAACTCCAAGAAGCCAACCCAAGCCCATTTCAAGCTTCTCCAAAATTTCGGTTTCCATACCTTCGGTGAAAACCGTCGTTCTTGGTGTTCACGCGTAGCCCTAGTCACGTAGATCAACTCTCCCTTCTAGCGCGACGGAATCCGAGCGACGAAAGTCGAAGAATCGGCGGAAGAAAGTCTTGAGAAACCCTTGTTTTCTCTCTTTCTCTCTCTCTCTTTTCTAACGTGTGAGACCAGCTGAGAGTTGGGTGAAAAAATCTGATTTTCCAGCCATTTAACCCCTATTTATAATTTTAGAATACTTGGCCCACAATTGGCCACACGTCTCTTTTAGTTCCGGGTCCGTTTTAATCCCGAAACGATTAATTTTCGTCCCGGTTCAAGTTCAAAATATTTTATATGAACTTTATTTAAATTATTTTCAAATTCTCCATATTTTAACAAAATTTTCGTTTTTGGGGTCACCCGAGACTCGACCGCCTCGTAAAACGCGAAAAATCCGACTGTCTCGGAATTCGATGAAATTTTATAGGGTAACTAGATTTCGCGAGACGAATCCAACGGTGAAATCCGTTTCGTCATCCGAGATCTAGAAAAATTCAGTTTTTTTCAACTAGTACCGAAGTGGCAATTCATCTATTGCCATTGTTCATCAAAGTTTAAATTTTCCGGGGTTTCACATTCTTCCCCCCTTAAAAGAATTTCGTCCCCGAAATTCACACCCTCATGCACATTCGACCATATGCATAAGTTACAACAATACTGTCTAAACTGTCCCACATGTATCCGTCTCTCTCCCGGACTAGGTTCTAGACGCAACCAAGTCCGTCCGTAAAGGCACCACATATCCCATGTACCTCTGTCCCATTTCCGGGACGACTAGAGTAGGGGGTAAAGTAACCTTCTTTGTAATTTGACAATAGTACCGAAGCATCCCAAGGCGAAGCATTCGGTAGTGAAGTCCTTATTCAACCTAGAGTTCTCACAACTCTACCAGTGTCCTTCTATGAGGAGCCATAGAGTAGACAACATACCGGGGTGTAACTCAACACTAAAGTCTACATCCCTGCGTGGAGGCAAACATTCGTAAGCTCATAAACATCTGAGGTGGATGAAATTCATGTCTCACTTCGTTCTCTAAGGTAAAGCTTGCTAGCTAACCCATTAACTACCCGTTCCAACGGAATTCATATTTTACTTGAGGTAAACGTCATGCGTTTTCCCTAAAACTTAAAACATACACACTCCAAGGTGTAAATAGTGACCCGCTGATGATCACAATCACCGACAACTCAGTGTGCCGTCAATCCGTCCATCCCAAGGATGACATCAAATTCTAACATGTCCGTGGAGTAGAATCCCCAAGAATCCTAGCTCACATTCCCGACATACCCATTTAGTACACACCCTAGATCCTAGGGGAGAACTCACCCACAATGGCTTTTCCAAGGTGTCAACCTCTAAGCCAAATTCCTTTATGCAATTTAAATTGTCATAAAACAATAACTAGTATCCCAATGTAGGGACTCAGTTCAAAACATTGTGAATTTTCTCACCGTCTCACTAGTAGACCATGTGTCACACACTAGTAGACATTTAACCCATGAACTATCCCGTTCATTCCTTTTCGAACCTCCAAGATTATGTTTTCTAACCCTACTGTTCCTCTTTTTCCATATACATTTTACCATGCATACACTTCACATAACAATCATCACATAATACGTAGCATATAGTCATGTGACATTTAAACACATAATCATAGAGTAATTAAGGCACATAACATGTAGCAAAGAAGCACATAACATGTAATGCACAATGCATGCAATGGTCTAGACCCAATGCCCAACAAGCCTAGGTAATTCGTATACCTATGCTCTGATACCAAGCTGTGACACCCCAAAATCCGGAGGTCCGTTGATCACCCATCAACCCGCGGAATACTCATGGATACAGTGTAACTCAATATCACACGTCATGCCCCATTCATCGGGATCCATGATTTAGCAAAAGTCGGGCAGAGCCTCCTTTGTATGGGGAGCTCTACCCAAACACACCCTGTGCACCAAGCAAACACATAACCTATCCAAGGTCTCTTATAAAATCTATGGCCACACCGGGTCCATTTATAAGAAAACATTGACCACACCGGATCCATTTATCCATACTCTAATATCACAAGTTTATGCATTAAGCATATATAACACAAGTTCAGAACTTTAAATCTTCTACATACATTACATGCCAAAATGTAGTTTTAACATAAGTTTACAAAATAGTCTTGGTTAGAGGCCACATGTCGGCCCCCTTTCACCCTTAAGGCCCCGCTTCTGGTCCACGACTACCTGTTGACTACCGGTAGTCAAAGACAGATTTTGTCCATTTCAATAATTTTCATTTCCAACTCATTTCAAACCTTTCCAAGGTCACCCAAACATATATATTCATGTTTTCTACATTATAAAAAGTCCATGGAAGTCCATTTAATACAATTCCATATATTTACACATTAAAATGGAATTTATACGAAAACGTTACAAGTTAAACCATAAAAGCCACAAGTCGGCTTTTCTTCATTCTTGGGGTCCCGTATGAGGGTCTCCCACCGGCGTATAGTCCGCACCTGAAATGTTTCCCGTATAGGGTGAGCCAACGCCCAGTAGAGAAAATCCTACAAAGGCTACTCTCCCCCTAGATGCTCATGCTCATGTAATAATCACATAAAACATATAATCTAGCATTTCATGCTAATATGCATTCTATGTTGGAATGCAACAATGTCATGCCATGGAATGAAGTGACACTCACCCATGCGTTTCAACCCGAGTCCTCACCGACTCACACAACACAATGCAACGCCAAAGTGTAATGCAACCCGTCTATTGACGGAAAAAATCCTTCCAATGATCGTTATGAAATCCGATCATTATTGGAATCTACCCATTGAATGAGTGTTTTTATAACCAAATCTTGTGTTTCCTTTGGGCAACGGATTTTGGAATTTCACCCTGGCTCCGTAAGCATTACACTTTTGCGGAATTTCACCCCGGGAAGTGTATGAACCAAGTGGTTTAGGGCTTTTCACCCAAGGAAGTCGCCATGCCCCTTCTTGCTATACCCAACACAAGTTTTCCTTATGCAATGCAATCATGTGACTCCATGTGACCATCGGTCCACATTTCCAAGCCCACATATCAACTACCAAACAAGGTGTTGATTATATCCATGCATCTCCCACACACCAACACTCATGCAATAGTCCCATGAATGTGATGCCATGAAAATGTTCACACACACACACACCCATGCCTTATAACCATGAATGTGATGTACCCATGAGAATGCAATGTAATGTACCAATTGCACCCTAACCACATGTTCGATATGTATGAGTGTCATATGAACAATGTCAGGATAAATCGACATATCCAATTTACTTCATATCATAAGCATATAAACACCATAATTTAACACCTTGCCAACACATAACAAGCATGCATATATCAACATTTCATCCAATAACCATTTTCAAGCATGTTATCACATAAGCATGAAATTAACATACTAAACTCATCAATACATATTTCATTTTCACCAAGGCATATAACCAACACCTTCAAAGCACTCAAAACATGTAATCACATAATGTACTCAATTTCATCATCAAGCTCAAGAAATCATGTCTAGTGATTTCTACACCATTATACCAAGATAGAATTTATTCTATCCATTCCTTAATATCCACATATCATAATCTCCCAATAGAATTATAAAGCAACCACCTCTAAATGTCAATTCCATTTAGACATTCACTTTACCAATTTTCCCATATCCATTTTCTACACTTCAAGTTCCTTTATGAAATTTACCAAATGAGTAATTTCTATACCCATTTTGTACAAGCTTTGCTTAGCACATTTGGTACCCATTTCCCCACACATGATCTACGCTAGTGGTTTAATGCCCAATTCTCATCCTATGGATCAAGAATCACATTAGGTATTTTTCTACATACCCAATCCAAGGTAAAGTTTACTCTACCCATTTTCAATACCCATTTCACCCAACAATAACAATAGGCAAGTGATGCATATATATATACACCTACCCATTCCATATCACCCTTTTTGATAAGCAACTAAGGTGAGGAATAATCCCAAATAGGAAGAATCCTACACGTCATCATGTAACACAAGAAATTACTCTAAGTAATTTCTACACCACCATTTCAAGATAGAATATATTGTATCCACTTTCAACATCCATTTAATCATGCCACCAACAATAGGTAAAAGCCCCATTTAATCAAGTCACCAACCATGGGTAAGAGTCCTATACAAAGTCTCCTACATCAACCCCTTCCACATAAACATTATAGCATGAAATAAGCCCAAAACGGCCCATAAGTTTAACTCAAAACAGTCCGCAATTTCAGCCTCAAGGCAACCACAATTTCAGTCCCCAAACAACCATAAAAACAGTCCACTAATTAGCCACAAAACAGTCCACTAATTAGCCACAAACATTCCACTAATTAACCACAAAACAGTCCATTAATTATCCACAAAACAGTCCCCCAATTAAGCTATATAGCAGCCCCGACCATCTCAAGTTCCAAGTGATCACACAAGAACTTCCATTTCTACAACCCTAGACATACATGTATATCACAATAACCACATACATTCACACAAGCATTTTATCAAATACCTTGTAGGCACAAGTTATAAATCACCCAACATGCCTCAAATTTTCCCAAGTTACAACTTAATCACATGTAACTTATAGACACCAAATTCAAGCTAGAATTCATTAAGAAGCATCATTAATCACACTTCCTTATTTCAACCTTTTGAACCATGCATATATACACATATGTTTATATACATATACACATATACATACATCAAGGACTAGAATATGCCAAGGGAGGAGAACCCCTACCTCTTGTAGCGTGAGGAATCCCCGTAGGAAACTCCAAGAAGCCAACCCAAGCCCATTTCAAGCTTCTCCAAAATTTCGGTTTCCATACCTTCGGTGAAAACCGTCGTTCTTGGTGTTCACGCGTAGCCCTAGTCACGTAGATCAACTCTCCCTTCTAGCGCGACGGAATCCGAGCGACGAAAGTCGAAGAATCGGCGGAAGAAAGTCTTGAGAAACCCTTGTTTTCTCTCTTTCTCTCTCTCTCTTTTCTAACGTGTGAGACCAGCTGAGAGTTGGGTGAAAAAATCTGATTTTCCAGCCATTTAACCCCTATTTATAATTTTAGAATACTTGGCCCACAATTGGCCACACGTCTCTTTTAGTTCCGGGTCCGTTTTAATCCCGAAACGATTAATTTTCGTCCCGGTTCAAGTTCAAAATATTTTATATGAACTTTATTTAAATTATTTTCAAATTCTCCATATTTTAACAAAATTTTCGTTTTTGGGGTCACCCGAGACTCGACCGCCTCGTAAAACGCGAAAAATCCGACTGTCTCGGAATTCGATGAAATTTTATAGGGTAACTAGATTTCGCGAGACGAATCCAACGGTGAAATCCGTTTCGTCATCCGAGATCTAGAAAAATTCAGTTTTTTTCAACTAGTACCGAAGTGGCAATTCATCTATTGCCATTGTTCATCAAAGTTTAAATTTTCCGGGGTTTCACATTCTTCCCCCCTTAAAAGAATTTCGTCCCCGAAATTCACACCCTCATGCACATTCGACCATATGCATAAGTTACAACAATACTGTCTAAACTGTCCCACATGTATCCGTCTCTCTCCCGGACTAGGTTCTAGACGCAACCAAGTCCGTCCGTAAAGGCACCACATATCCCATGTACCTCTGTCCCATTTCCGGGACGACTAGAGTAGGGGGTAAAGTAACCTTCTTTGTAATTTGACAATAGTACCGAAGCATCCCAAGGCGAAGCATTCGGTAGTGAAGTCCTTATTCAACCTAGAGTTCTCACAACTCTACCAGTGTCCTTCTATGAGGAGCCATAGAGTAGACAACATACCGGGGTGTAACTCAACACTAAAGTCTACATCCCTGCGTGGAGGCAAACATTCGTAAGCTCATAAACATCTGAGGTGGATGAAATTCATGTCTCACTTCGTTCTCTAAGGTAAAGCTTGCTAGCTAACCCATTAACTACCCGTTCCAACGGAATTCATATTTTACTTGAGGTAAACGTCATGCGTTTTCCCTAAAACTTAAAACATACACACTCCAAGGTGTAAATAGTGACCCGCTGATGATCACAATCACCGACAACTCAGTGTGCCGTCAATCCGTCCATCCCAAGGATGACATCAAATTCTAACATGTCCGTGGAGTAGAATCCCCAAGAATCCTAGCTCACATTCCCGACATACCCATTTAGTACACACCCTAGATCCTAGGGGAGAACTCACCCACAATGGCTTTTCCAAGGTGTCAACCTCTAAGCCAAATTCCTTTATGCAATTTAAATTGTCATAAAACAATAACTAGTATCCCAATGTAGGGACTCAGTTCAAAACATTGTGAATTTTCTCACCGTCTCACTAGTAGACCATGTGTCACACACTAGTAGACATTTAACCCATGAACTATCCCGTTCATTCCTTTTCGAACCTCCAAGATTATGTTTTCTAACCCTACTGTTCCTCTTTTTCCATATACATTTTACCATGCATACACTTCACATAACAATCATCACATAATACGTAGCATATAGTCATGTGACATTTAAACACATAATCATAGAGTAATTAAGGCACATAACATGTAGCAAAGAAGCACATAACATGTAATGCACAATGCATGCAATGGTCTAGACCCAATGCCCAACAAGCCTAGGTAATTCGTATACCTATGCTCTGATACCAAGCTGTGACACCCCAAAATCCGGAGGTCCGTTGATCACCCATCAACCCGCGGAATACTCATGGATACAGTGTAACTCAATATCACACGTCATGCCCCATTCATCGGGATCCATGATTTAGCAAAAGTCGGGCAGAGCCTCCTTTGTATGGGGAGCTCTACCCAAACACACCCTGTGCACCAAGCAAACACATAACCTATCCAAGGTCTCTTATAAAATCTATGGCCACACCGGGTCCATTTATAAGAAAACATTGACCACACCGGATCCATTTATCCATACTCTAATATCACAAGTTTATGCATTAAGCATATATAACACAAGTTCAGAACTTTAAATCTTCTACATACATTACATGCCAAAATGTAGTTTTAACATAAGTTTAAAAAATAGTCTTGGTTAGAGGCCACATGTCGGCCCCCTTTCACCCTTAAGGCCCCGCTTCTGGTCCACGACTACCTGTTGACTACCGGTAGTCAAAGGCAGATTTTGTCCATTTCAATAATTTTCATTTCCAACTCATTTCAAACCTTTCCAAGGTCACCCAAACATATATATTCATGTTTTCTACATTATAAAAAGTCCATGGAAGTCCATTTAATACAATTCCATATATTTACACATTAAAATGGAATTTATACGAAAACGTTACAAGTTAAACCATAAAAGCCACAAGTCGGCTTTTCTTCATTCTTGGGGTCCCGTATGAGGGTCTCCCACCGGCGTATAGTCCGCACCTGAAATGTTTCCCGTATAGGGTGAGCCAACGCCCAGTAGAGAAAATCCTACAAAGGCTACTCTCCCCCTAGATGCTCATGCTCATGTAATAATCACATAAAACATATAATCTAGCATTTCATGCTAATATGCATTCTATGTTGGAATGCAACAATGTCATGCCATGGAATGAAGTGACACTCACCCATGCGTTTCAACCCGAGTCCTCACCGACTCACACAACACAATGCAACGCCAAAGTGTAATGCAACCCGTCTATTGACGGAAAAAATCCTTCCAATGATCGTTATGAAATCCGATCATTATTGGAATCTACCCATTGAATGAGTGTTTTTATAACCAAATCTTGTGTTTCCTTTGGGCAACGGATTTTGGAATTTCACCCTGGCTCCGTAAGCATTACACTTTTGCGGAATTTCACCCCGGGAAGTGTATGAACCAAGTGGTTTAGGGCTTTTCACCCAAGGAAGTCGTCATGCCCCTTCTTGCTATACCCAACACAAGTTTTCCTTATGCAATGCAATCATGTGACTCCATGTGACCATCGGTCCACATTTCCAAGCCCACATATCAACTACCAAACAAGGTGTTGATTATATCCATGCATCTCCCACACACCAACACTCATGCAATAGTCCCATGAATGTGATGCCATGAAAATGTTCACACACACACACACCCATGCCTTATAACCATGAATGTGATGTACCCATGAGAATGCAATGTAATGTACCAATTGCACCCTAACCACATGTTCGATATGTATGAGTGTCATATGAACAATGTCAGGATAAATCGACATATCCAATTTACTTCATATCATAAGCATATAAACACCATAATTTAACACCTTGCCAACACATAACAAGCATGCATATATCAACATTTCATCCAATAACCATTTTCAAGCATGTTATCACATAAGCATGAAATTAACATACTAAACTCATCAATACATATTTCATTTTCACCAAGGCATATAACCAACACCTTCAAAGCACTCAAAACATGTAATCACATAATGTACTCAATTTCATCATCAAGCTCAAGAAATCATGTCTAGTGATTTCTACACCATTATACCAAGATAGAATTTATTCTATCCATTCCTTAATATCCACATATCATAATCTCCCAATAGAATTATAAAGCAACCACCTCTAAATGTCAATTCCATTTAGACATTCACTTTACCAATTTTCCCATATCCATTTTCTACACTTCAAGTTCCTTTATGAAATTTACCAAATGAGTAATTTCTATACCCATTTTGTACAAGCTTTGCTTAGCACATTTGGTACCCATTTCCCCACACATGATCTACGCTAGTGGTTTAATGCCCAATTCTCATCCTATGGATCAAGAATCACATTAGGTATTTTTCTACATACCCAATCCAAGGTAAAGTTTACTCTACCCATTTTCAATACCCATTTCACCCAACAATAACAATAGGCAAGTGATGCATATATATATACACCTACCCATTCCATATCACCCTTTTTGATAAGCAACTAAGGTGAGGAATAATCCCAAATAGGAAGAATCCTACACGTCATCATGTAACACAAGAAATTACTCTAAGTAATTTCTACACCACCATTTCAAGATAGAATATATTGTATCCACTTTCAACATCCATTTAATCATGCCACCAACAATAGGTAAAAGCCCCATTTAATCAAGTCACCAACCATGGGTAAGAGTCCTATACAAAGTCTCCTACATCAACCCCTTCCACATAAACATTATAGCATGAAATAAGCCCAAAACGGCCCATAAGTTTAACTCAAAACAGTCCGCAATTTCAGCCTCAAGGCAACCACAATTTCAGTCCCCAAACAACCATAAAAACAGTCCACTAATTAGCCACAAAACAGTCCACTAATTAGCCACAAACATTCCACTAATTAACCACAAAACAGTCCATTAATTATCCACAAAACAGTCCCCCAATTAAGCTATATAGCAGCCCCGACCATCTCAAGTTCCAAGTGATCACACAAGAACTTCCATTTCTACAACCCTAGACATACATGTATATCACAATAACCACATACATTCACACAAGCATTTTATCAAATACCTTGTAGGCACAAGTTATAAATCACCCAACATGCCTCAAATTTTCCCAAGTTACAACTTAATCACATGTAACTTATAGACACCAAATTCAAGCTAGAATTCATTAAGAAGCATCATTAATCACACTTCCTTATTTCAACCTTTTGAACCATGCATATATACACATATGTTTATATACATATACACATATACATACATCAAGGACTAGAATATGCCAAGGGAGGAGAACCCCTACCTCTTGTAGCGTGAGGAATCCCCGTAGGAAACTCCAAGAAGCCAACCCAAGCCCATTTCAAGCTTCTCCAAAATTTCGGTTTCCATACCTTCGGTGAAAACCGTCGTTCTTGGTGTTCACGCGTAGCCCTAGTCACGTAGATCAACTCTCCCTTCTAGCGCGACGGAATCCGAGCGACGAAAGTCGAAGAATCGGCGGAAGAAAGTCTTGAGAAACCCTTGTTTTCTCTCTTTCTCTCTCTCTCTTTTCTAACGTGTGAGACCAGCTGAGAGTTGGGTGAAAAAATCTGATTTTCCAGCCATTTAACCCCTATTTATAATTTTAGAATACTTGGCCCACAATTGGCCACACGTCTCTTTTAGTTCCGGGTCCGTTTTAATCCCGAAACGATTAATTTTCGTCCCGGTTCAAGTTCAAAATATTTTATATGAACTTTATTTAAATTATTTTCAAATTCTCCATATTTTAACAAAATTTTCGTTTTTGGGGTCACCCGAGACTCGACCGCCTCGTAAAACGCGAAAAATCCGACTGTCTCGGAATTCGATGAAATTTTATAGGGTAACTAGATTTCGCGAGACGAATCCAACGGTGAAATCCGTTTCGTCATCCGAGATCTAGAAAAATTCAGTTTTTTTCAACTAGTACCGAAGTGGCAATTCATCTATTGCCCTTGTTCATCAAAGTTTAAATTTTCCGGGGTTTCACACCCCAAGCCTCGCAAACGTTTGGCCTCTATCGGTATCCACACGAATTGACAAACTTAAATGATCTACTTTAGCCATTGATAAAACTAGGAGAGAGAGAGAGAATGAGGGGTGGTTATTATTCTTGTGCTAGCAAGAGAGTTGTTATATCTATATATCATATATCATATGATGTCCACCACCTACATAAAGGTATCTATAGGGCTTTAAGAGCTCTAATCATAGTTTGGGTCAAGTTGCAATTATTTCATAATTACATATAACCCCTTTATTGACATTAATTGTAATAAAGTCCCTAATTAACTCTTAATTAGGTTTTCACCCCAATTAACTCTTAATTGGTTGTCTCTCTTTTATCCTTTAGTTTCCAGTCAATTCTATTGTGTGTGACCCTATAGGTTCTAACATACTCGGTTGTACGCATTCGATACTAACTACAAGTAGCATCTCAAATTAGAACTCTTTCTAATTTAGCTTGAATTAGAACTCTTCTAATTCTCCCTTTATGAAGAACAATTAATATATTTATATTAATTTCATTCTTCGAGCTTCTACTAATCATGAGTGACACCTAGCAGCATATCATGATCAACCTCCGGATAGCAGGAAGTAGGTAAGGAACTCATTCAGTCTATAGTTGTCATGCAATTCAATTCTTCTATCACACAATGGCCTAATTGAATTAAGAGGGTATGAAATTACTGTCAAACCCCTAATTCAATCGTATGTGTTAGATCTTAGGACTATAACTCTTAATGATCAATTAGAAACTCTTTTCTAATTGTCATTCTGCCTTGGCCAAGGACTCTTTGAGTCATATCCCAAAAGATCACATATGACATTCTCCCTTTAATTACTAAGGATGATAGATTCTATTTTGTACACTCATAAGTCTTCATGCATGCCTAACTATATCCAACAATACATATCCAAGTTACATGGTTACTATATGAATATGTTGTATAGTTAAAGCATAGAAGTCCATGCACAAGACAACCATGGCGTGTCAAGTCTAAGGATCAGTTGCATAACTATAACTTTAGCATTTAACATTGACAGGCATGTAAAACTCCATATGAAAAATCCTATGTTAGTTAACGGTCACGTTCAGTGTACTTGTTTTCTAACAAGCACCCACACACCTGCTTCAGTGTTCCTACACTAGTGACTTGGACGAGTCACCTTATATCAAATATGAGTAAACATAGTGTGCGCTAGTCTATCCGGATTACGTATTGCCCACATAATAATCTTATGACTAGGAACATTTAAGAGTTAAGTACTAAGAAGTATAGGTCTCCTCTCCTCAACATCTTGAGAAACTACCTTCTTAACTTATACTCTATGTACTATATCATGTATATTAAAATGAAATAATGTAGAAACATGATAAATAAACTTGCCATTTGATTTAATTAAGTAATGAATGTTGCTAGTACAACCCTAAAACATCATCTATATGATTGGTCTTAGAGCATACTACTAACCGCTGCCATCTCCCTCGGCTCCTGTTTTCATATTCATTAACTAGTTGTTATAACTCAACCCAATTATAATTTGAAAATGTCACTATTTGTAGTACTGACATTATTTGTAATCGCCCACAATTATCATGATCGATCATGAATCGATAGGGGCAAAGTCATAGTTTCTCCACAGTGGGCGACCATTGGAATGAGGAGAATAATTGAACCTCAATCATCAAAACTTGCTGCCATTTGCAAACAAATGTTGAGTACACCTTTAGCAGTCTGATTAAGATCAAATTTTAAGTGATTCAAATCGATCTAGAAACTCTAATCCAAATCTGGTAAGAAAACTCGTCTTTGAATAGTCCTTATTGTCAAGCAAATTGTGTTTTTACAGTTCATATCCGTAATGGTTAAATATTAGATCTGATCAAATCCATGAGTTAATTAGAATTGAATTCTAAGAATTTTGATTTAATTTCATCATATACCTAAATGTAGATATACATAAATGAATGTATAAATCACATCGCATCACAATCAAATCAAATTTTGGATCAATTCAGTCTAATTAATTGAATTATGAATCAGATCCGATTTATGTCAAAATTGGATCTATTGGTAGGCCTAAGTTTTTTAATATGCTAAAGGATCACATTAATTCTTAAAATATGAAATTCTCCTTAGATTTTAACATATTTTTTGGTGGGAAAAAATCTTTCAAATTTGTAAATTCCTTAAAATTTCAAGCCCCCAACATTTTTGAACTATGGTGGGGGCAACTACCCTTTTTGCCCCCACCTTCCCTCCATATCCTTGTTCGCACAGATCTATTTATTAATCATATTTATCGCTCAACCCTATTATAATCTAAATCATACAGTTAATATTTTGTGGCGATTTTGAGTGGAGCTGAAGAGTTATATTAAAATTATTAACATGAAAAGTATTTATTTATTTCTAAGAGAAAAGAAATGACAATCACTAATCACATTATATGAGGATAAATTAACGGTACCGAGAAATTATTTTTAGTACCATACCATAAAGTACAATTTTTATGTGTCAAGTTATAGCTGACCGAAATTATTCATGATAGATCATAATTTTCGTGACCGATCATGAATCTAGTTTCGACATAGATGTGAAGTCAAGGTTTTTCCATAGTAGGGACAACTATTAGAAAAGTACAATCAAATGTCAATCATCAAAACTTGTCTTCGTTTGCAAAACAAATGTTGAGTAGTTCTTGAACGGTCTAATTAAAATTGGATCTTAAGTGATTCAAATCCAATCTAGAAACTCAAAAAATTCCCTTTTAGATTTGACGTGACTATCAAATGTATTGCGTTGTTACAATACATATCCGAATAAGTTAAATATTAGAGACTTCATCGATTCTGTGAGTCAATGAGAATTGAATTCTAAGAAATTGATCTTAATTTTGATTTAATTTCATCAAATAACATTAAATGTCATCATATATATATATATATATATATATACCCCTCAAAAGTATATAAAATATTTATAAAAAGTATTAAGTATATGTGTGCCTACATTAAATATCATCTCAAATTTATCAAAATTATATTTTTAACCCTCATATTATACTATAAAATTCAAAAAATATTGTCTGTTTCCAATGATTCATTATTCAAAAAAGATAAAATAATTCATTTGAAATTCATATGACTACGTTCAACTTATAATTCATTCAATAAAAAATAAATCAAAAATTTTTCACTTAAGATATTTTTATTAGTATTATATCTATATATAAATCGCATCGAATAACAATCAATCAAATTTTGGTTCTGACTAATCGAATTCACAATTACATCATATTTAGGTTAAAATTTGATCTATTGGCAGACCTAAATTTTTTAATACAATAAAGGATCCCATTTAATTTTTAAAATCTGAAACACTCCTAGGATATTTACATATTTTAAGGTGGGGGCAAATCTTTGAAATCTTTGGATATTTACAGTACTGAGAAAGTTTTTTCTTGACACCGTATCAAATAATTCGACTTTCAATGTTCAAAATCCAACTTTTAGGGCTCGAATTATAAAAAATTAAATTTATTCAAGATCATGAATCACAGGGTCAATGTTTCTCCAAGAGGGGACAACCATCAAAATGAGTAGAACAATTGAATGTCAATCATAAAAAATCGTCGCCATTTGCTTACAATTGTTGAGTAGACCTTTAATGGTCTAATTGAGATAGGATAAGTGGTTGTAATCTGATCTGGAAATTTTGATCCAAATTTAATAAGAAAACTCTTTTTTTTTTAATTCAACCCAATTATGAAATGGACTGTGTTTTTACAGTCATTATCTGAATAAGTTATATATTAGAGTTATGATCGAATTCGTGAGTTAACTAAAATTGAATTTTAAGAAATTAAGTCTTAATTGTTATTGGAGTCACCATTTCCGTAATTACGAGTAATTGATTCAGGTATGTTTTTATATCTATATAATAAAGTATAAAAGATTTCAAATCCATTTACGACATAAAAATAATTTTTTCTTTTCATGGTTCAAATTACTTTAAATTGATCCAATGGCCAACATTAACGTCTGAAAAGATTAACTTCCTACTAGAAAAGTGGAGTTTAACCCTCTTGTGAGGCTTCAATACTCAAGTCCAATTGGTTGGAATTTTGAGGTGTGTGCTTTATGGAGACGCCTCCATGATATTAAGTGGACCCTATTTTACTCTTTTTATTCTTTTCTTATTGGATGGTTACACCAAATATTTACCCCACTAATCCACATCTACCTATCTCTTCTCTCTCCTCTATTTCTTTTTTATTTTCTCTCTATTCACTTTAATTTTAAATTGAGTAATTAAAGAAAATAAAAAAATAACTTTTTGAAATGCTTAATCTTTGGTATTACAAAGTGTCTTCAGACACGGGGTTATTATTTGTGTGTGTGTGTATGTCTATATATCGTATCAAATCTCAATCAAATCGAATTTCAAATCAAATTTTGATTTAAGTCAAAATTTAATTTATTGATACCCCTGAGATTTTTAATATATCAAATGATGCCATTGAATTTTTAATATTAAATTATCCCTCAATTTTTACATATCTTTTGTGGGGGCCCCAAAAACTTTTGAATTGTTGTGGGGACAACTACCTCCATTACCCCCACCCACCCTCCGCCCTTGAGTGTCACATTGCAAAGGCTTGGCTTGACTACTAAAGGAGCTTAAATTTCAACTATATTCGATTCATTTGGCAAGTTTGAACGAGCCACGATTGAGCCAAGCTGGAGGCCTTAAAATTGGTGATGATTTCTTTAGCTTCTGCCATCAAATACCAAAATAAGTTAGTCAATGAGACAACATACAACCAGATCAACAAAATTTTACTCAACCAAACACACTGACATTCCAACTAAAACTGGGAGAACTTAATTTATCTAATACTGACGCTTTATAAAATCGTTTCTGACAATGGCATGATTTAAGATCTCTTTCATCAATGAAGGATTCAAAGAACAGAAAATCTCAGTTGCTTCATCACCTGTTCTCTGCATCCCTATGGATCATGTTTGCCTTGAGACTAACCTGTGAGTCTGACTAAATGGTTGCCTTTGTTTGAAATGCTACTATCTTTTTGATAACTGATTCTCCAGTAGCTCCATTTCCATTCGTTGCAAAATACCGAAACTCATTACTAACTTGTCCTAACAACCTACTTGATCATCTACTTATCACGACTAAGGAGTTACATTCTTTGCAAAAACACACCATCACATTTCATTCCTCATCTGTTGTTCAGGCTGGATCATTGCAAAGTAGCATACAGTTGCTCCTAATCAGCCATCCACCGTCTATAAGAACTTGATTTATGCCACTGTTCTTAATACTCCCTATCACTACAAAATTCCCATGTTGAACAAAATTGATAGACAACTTAAGAAGTCTTTCAGATTGGGGGCCACCATCATTTGTTACGCATTCACGGATTATCCTACCATGCCATAGAAGTCCATTTACTTGTAAAACACAACAGAAAATGAAAAAGAATTTATCCAAATGTATATTTTATCCTTAATAAAATCTAACAATATATATCATCAGAAATGTAGCATAACCAAGCAGGTTCACCCTGTAGAAACAGGGGGCACTTGGCTCCAATACATAACCCTCTGAATTGTTATCAAAGAGAGTTGGGGGAAAGGCAAAATGCTCATAAAACTATTACTATATATTTCATTTGTAAGCCTCCATTTGATGGTTGAAATTGAGAAAAATAATAGCCCAACTAAACCCAAAAACTGTTTTTGATTCAAAACACAAAAAACTTGCCCAACTAAACCCAAGATTCTTTTCCACTAAATCCTCTGCAGCTAAATGACAGATAATTATCGATGAAAGTTTTTGTCAGAAAGATGAAAATCAAACTTTCAATTCTTTCGATGAAAGTTTTTGGCCTAAGCAAATTGTGTGATCAATGTGCGCCAACCACGGATAATCTTCAGCTAGTTTTTCTGCAAATTCATATTCCTTCTGATTGACTTAAAGTTAGATGATAGTGGCATATATGACAAGAAGAATGTGATAAACGCATCTTACAACCAAATTTTACTCAACCAACCTCACCACATTCCACTGACTTTCCATTCATTATGAAAACTGTTAACCATAAAAATATTCCAGATTTATACAATGTTGGCAACATAGCTCTCTTCCATCATTCAAAAAAATAAAACAGAAATTGATAATGACCTAATGTTTGCCATGTATTATCAGCTGTATAACTTTTTGATCAGAACAATAGTCTGTCATCATAAGCTAAATACATTAATGCTGTAATCTGACTTAAACTTCTTCCAAGGTAGTATGACTTAAATCTTCTAAGTTCCTTTACTTGATCAGTCATTCCAGCAGGAGAAGGTTCAGCCTGTTGGAATTACTCCAATATTTCTATAACAAGAAAATCGCTCTGATACCACCTTGTTGGAGTCAAGAGGACTAGAAATAAAATGGAAGGAAGTAGAGGAGGATATGAACACTCAAAGAAAAAAATAATTGTCATACAAGTTGATTACAATCACACACTCAACTTGGACTCTTCAATATCTACTCAACTCTACTTACTTGAAACTCTAGGTCATGTACCCTATTTATATAGGTCATACATATAATCCATAATATTACATTAAGGTACCATTACACCCACTAACTCTAGTAACCTCTATAATATTAAAACACCATTATTTGGGAATTAACACCCCACTAATACTCTTGTCTTCCACTACTTGCATATTCTTTGCCCACTAACACACACCTAATTAACACACCTTAATATTATAATAAACTCTAAAACAAGTTTATTTTTCAACACCCCCTCTTAAACTTGATTTTGCACCTCCAAGTCCTTATCTTGCAAATCTCTTCATGGTTGAGGGGCTTCATGGAATTATTGGAAACTTCTTGAACTTGAGTACCACCTCCTTCAATAGCAAGAATAGTCAAAGCCATCTCTTTTGCAGTGTAGGACTTATGATCAATTTGCACATGGTCACACATTATCTTCAATTTGTTCATTGTCTTCTTTGCATTGTTGCAATTGCATTCATTCTTCTTGAACTTCTCACATTTCTTGAATTTTCCTTGGGGTGACTCTTTTGAACCGAAAAATTCCTCCATATTTATCCAACCCGTGTCACTTAGAACATTTTCTACACCAATTTGTAAGTAACAATTAGTGAAATTTTCAAGAAATAGATTACCTTGAACATGGTTCTCAACAAGATGACATTTACTTTCATGCTTGATTGCAAAAGTATTTGCCATGGTCACTACTACATAAGATCCCACTTTAACATCCTTAATCACATAAGGATCCTTGATTTCTTCTCCATGCTTTACAAATTCTTTTTCTTCCATTTCTTGAGTGGCTTCTTCAACATCATCATTTTCGTCATCCTCTCTAGTCTCTTGAACTTCAACTTTAATTTTTCCAACTTCTTTCACTTCATCAAGATGATGCTCTTCTTGATCCTCCATTAGTGTGTCTTTAAAATCACACCCTTCTTTTACATACTCATCTTCTTCAAAGCATTGTACCCAATACTCCTTGGGTAAAAACTCACTTTCATGTTGGGATACTACACACTCTATCATCTTCCAAACATGATTTGGAGAACTTGAATCTCCTACAAGTTTCCAAATCTCGGGATGAATCGCCTTCTTAAGAACTCCAAGTGTCTTTTCCTCTTTCTTTTCTCGGATTCTTCTAGGCAAGCCATTTCTTGGCTTTTCTTCAATCACATCCCATAAATCACATGCTTTGAGATAAGAGGGTAGAGTAATTTTCATTCTCTTGTAATTAGAGAACATCATCTTTTCACACCAAAAATACATATTTGGTGAATCTTCCATGATCATCAATCACGACGATCTATCAAGACTTCAAATATCGTACTAGCTCTGAAGGTGAGCTATCTAGATTTCCAAGATTATAAACTTGGATCTATGAAGAGTTTTCAAGACTTCCAGAATCGAAAGCTGGCTCTGAATGAGAGTTATCTTCCAGGATCGGTGCTGGCTCTGATACCAATTTGTTGGAATTACTCCAATATTACTATAACAAGAAAATCGCTCTGATACCACCTTGTTAGAGTCAAGAGGACTAGAAATAAAATGGAAGGAAGTAGAGGAGGATATGAACACTCAAAGAAAAAAATAATTGTCATCCAAGTTGATTACAATCACACACTCAACTTGGACTCTTCAATATCTACTCAACTCTACTTACTTGAAACTCTAGGTCATGTACCCTATTTATATAGGTCATACATATAATCCATAATATTACATTAAGGTACCATTACACCCACTAACTCTAGTAACCTCTATAATATTAAAACACCATTATTTGGGAATTAACACCCCACTAATACTCTTGTCTTCCACTACTTGCATATTCTTTGCCCACTAACACACACCTAATTAACACACCTTAATATTATAATAAACTCTAAAACAAGTTTATTTTTCAACATTCAACGCTACAACTCTATTGTCTGTCATTAGCCGAAGAAGAACAACACTAAGGTTTTCCATTTGTAAAAAGATCAATCCCCCCAAACCATGAAGTATAACCAAAAGGGGTATCATGAGATGGCATGATCAGCTCGTCAGGAGTATCATTCCCAGCAATGAAAGGATGATTCAAAAGCATCTCTGCAGTCCACCTCTGTCCAGGCTCCCTTGCCAAACATCTTCTCAAGAAGTCCTTTCCTTTTTCTGACATATCTTGTGGTATTCTGGGCACCAAATCAACACAAGCAATCTGATACAACAAATCCTCCATGTTTCTAAATCTCCACACCGGTTTCCCGGTAACCATCTCTATAATGGTGCACCCAAGAGACCATATATCCGTCGGAGGCTCATGTTGGCCGTATAACACAGATTCCGGTGAAGCATAAAGCGGTGTCCCCCGGAAATTATCCAGTCGTCCATTGAACTTTCCAATACCATCTCCGGCCTTCTTGGCTAATCCAAAATCTGCTAGCTTCAAATTGTTCACAGTCACACCATTTAATTTCGTTGGAAAAACAAGGATGTTGCTTGGTTTTATGTCACAGTGAACCAATCCTCCTTCTTTATGAGTATAATAAAATCCCTTGAGTAACATATAAATATACCGACGAAGTTCAGATTCTGGTATTCTACCTCCATTAGTCTCGATGAGGTTTCCGAGAGTACCGCCGGAGGCGTACTCTAATAGGAGATTGTAAATGCCGTAACCATTCTCGATGCTCAAATTATCCCCGAAGCATTGAACGACTCCGGGACAACCTCTTAGTTCAGATAATATAATTCCTTCCATTTTTAAAGACTGTGCCTTCTCAATGACTGCGGATTTCACCGCCACTGGCGTCGCAGCCCGATCAAACCTCACTGCCAAAGTCACTGTGCCATAAGTCCCCTGCCCAAGGAACTTATATTTCTTCCACTTCATGACATCCATTAACAGATTCTGAATTTTGATATAGAATGTAAGATAAAGGATGAACTGATGGATGTGAAACTGAGTTAAAAACTGGAATCGGATAGAGTTTCTTAGGAAAAGTGAGAGGGGTTTAGGGCTTTGTTAAGAAAAGTGAGAAGAGTTTTTAGGGTTTTGTTAAGAAAAGTGAGAGATTTAGGGTTTGATTTGGAGTAGCAATGTAAAATTGTGGAGGAGAGTGATGAAAGAGAGGGCGTGCTAGTGCTACTTATCCTACTGGCCAATGAACTTTCTTTGGTCTTTAGTTCTTCTTTGTAAAGGATTTGGACTCCGTTAGTTAGTTAGTTAGTTTGAAAGAGAGGATTTGATGGACTCTTACGCCCAAAACATAACATTGAAGCAGTAGCCTGCTCTCACTGTTACAATGCAATTTGCTGTTGAATTAGAGTTTGAGTCGAATTGTAATTACTCCTTTAATAAAATTACTACTGTACTAGTTTTGATATAAAAAAATAAAAAATAAAAATCGTCATAAAATTACTACTTTACTTGTTTGAGTCAAAGTGTCTTACGCACTAATATTCTAATATTAATCTCTTCCGAGGTACTTTGTACATATGTTGCTCGTATATATAGGCCTATCAAAGTTATATTCAAATTCGAATCAGTAATGCTACACTGATTAAATTTTGGGATCAAATTTGAAGTCCAAATGAAGTGGCAGTTAATTTGGGCTTTTTTATTTGGTGTCATGTCATTTGGGTCCCAATAAAGACTCCAAATAATATGCTGTTATGTCATTTGGGCTCTAAATTTGGTCAGTGTAGCATTACTCAATTCGAATTTGGAACAATCCAAATCCGATTCGTTGATAGGCCTATGTTGTACTTTAAGAAGTGGTTAAAACAAAAGCATTCCTTGAATAGAATCATTAAGCATTAATGGAGACTATACTAGTTGGATTCGTTTCGAATATTATATATTTTAATGTAACATGATTTATTTAATTAATTATTTTAGATAATCTGATACTAACTTGATTTTTTTGTTAATTTTTTCATGTTTCTGGCTCGCATGCATAACTTTTGAACCATAAACCAAAGACAATGATTCCCTCTCACTCAAACAAACCATCACTTTTAGGCTTCCATCACATTGAACCCACTCGATTTAGTTTCTTGCAAAACCAAGTGGTAATACAATCTATTGACACTAATCCAATCTATGTTGACAGAATTTTATCCCGAAAAAATAAGATAATCAATAAATCTTAATACTCGCCTTAAAGCTAAATTGAGCATGCCCTTAAGAGAGTTTTTCATGACATAAACTCTTACCAGGAGTAAGCACCTAAAAGAGTTCATCACTTGCCTATTTATATCTATCTACATCTACACTACTATAAAATGTCAACAAAAGTGAAAATTTTTTGTTTGACTAAAATAATCTTGATAACTTGAGTAATGCCTATATTATCTTTTTTATTTAATGGCAAACACTAATATTATTGAAGGACACTTGCATTATTGGACTTCGGCCTATTAAGTTGTTTTTGCATTTTTCATAAATGCTACATATATTCTATATGTCAAGCATGAGTTAAAAAGGTTCATCGGTCACTCATAATATTTTATCTCCAATCATCCAATCCAAAGTTCAATTTTCTTCAGATTTTGGTTATATAAAATTCATTGTTATATGCTGGGAGGCTTCTCCTTGTTAAATCTGTTCTATGTAGTACTCAAATTTACTGGTCCTCTCATCTTAATCTTCCTCAGCAGGTTATTGAACGACTGGAGCAACTTATGAGAAACTTTTTTATGGAAAGGTACATAGTTGAGTAGTTTAGGGGCTAATGTCTCTTGGGAGGATATCTGCAAACCAAAGAAAGAAGGTGGATTGGGAATTAAAAGAGTCAAGGAGTGTAATGTTGCCTTCATGATGAAGTACATTTGGAAACTCTTTACTGATAAACAAAATCTTTGGGTGAAATGGGTGCATGCTTATCACCTGAAGAAGAGAAACTTCTGGGATGTAAAGGCCACTCAGTCTTGCTCTTGGACTTGGCTGAATTTATTGAAGTTAAGAGGGACTATTAGGCCACTAATGGTTCACAAAATTGGTAATGGTGAAGGTACTATGCTTTGGTATGATAATTGGCATCCCCTTGGCCCCTTGATGTCTGTATGCAGTGCTGATTTTCTCCTTGACAGGGGTCTGCCAAAAGAGTCTCTTGTCAAAAGAATCATTGCTAATGGCCAATGACAATGACCACCTTCTACATCCTCTACCTCCTCTTACTCTCACATTATTACAAGCACAATGCCTTCATACTTCCCCAATCCTTCCATGGAGGACAAGGTTAATTGGATTCTCTCCTCTAATTCAAATTTCTCCACTTCCTCAGCATGGAAGCATATTAGACAGAGGAGTTCCCCAGTTTCATGGTATAAGCTTGTCTGGTCTGGAAATGCAGTCCCGAGAATGAGTTTCATCATTTGGTTAGCTATAAGGTCCAGGCTAACTACTCTTGATAGAATTCAATCTTATGCAGCTCACTTGGGCACTACCTGTACCCTTTGCAGAGTTGCAGATAAGTCACATAACCACCTATTCTTTAAATGCAATTATTCTTCAAGAGTTTGGAGCTATATTATGCTCACTTGTGGATTTGTTTGGCAACCCAAGCCATGGAATGAGCTCATTGAATGGGCTGCTATCAATTGGAAAGGGAAATCAATGCAGAATTTGATTCACAGAATGTGCTTGACAGCCTCTATTTACTATATTTGGATGGAAAGGAATGCTAGAATATTTTGAAATCAATACAGGGACCCGAATACACTGAGCCATCTTATCCACCAGACTTTAAGGAACAGGGTATCTACCTTGAAATTCAAGGCTTCCACCAGCAACCTACTTACAAGCCAATTATGGAACCTTCCCTCTTCTTGCTTCTGTTACACATAAGATGGTTCCTGTGTCTGCTTGGCTATTGTCCCTGCTGCGCTTCAATGTGGTCCCTGTTTCCGCTGTCCCTGGTCCTACTGTGAGGATTTTTGTTGGTGTTTCCCTTGGTGCAGGATGCTATGATCCTCTGATGCAGGTTGCTATGTCTGCTACTCTGTTTTTTGGGTTGTGCGAACTTCTAGCTTGTGCGAACAACTCCCTGCTGCTCTGTTTTTGGGTTGTTGTTTGTTGTTTTGCATTTGCTCATAGCACCTGTGTTTTGTATTTTGGGGGAAGTGCTGGCTCAAGGCCTACACTTCCTTCAAAATTCAGCTCACTTGTGTCTTTTTCTGCAGGCTTTGTCCTCCTTTAGGTTGTATTCTTGACATTGTGTTATGATATGTTTTTTAACTTTCCGAAAAAAAAATTCATTGTTATCAATTTAAGAGTTTAGTATTAGTAGTTTTCTGTTTCTTAATTTCTAATTCCTAATATGTCTCATATTCTTATACTTGCTCAAACCCTAAGTTTATGGGTTTCTTTCTTGTGGTCATCAAATTTTATTTTTTTCTCTATGTTGTAAGGATGTATGGTTTGAATTTCAATGTTTCTTGTAAAGAGTATACATATTTCTTCAAAAAGTGCATTATTTTATTAATCATTAACAAAAAAATATGTTCATATTACCTTTGTGATCATGGGTTTCTATTTGCATTCATGTGATTTATAACTCAATGATTTTGTGTTTGATTATTTTTATTAATCTAATTAATTTTGATTGCTTGTAGTAGGTTTGATGGTAACAACTTGAGAAAAATAAACGCTCTATAAACTGCTGTGAGCTTCAGATATTATGTGAAGCTTAATTGCACGACATTTGATTTTTAAGAATTAATATAATTACGAAAAGAAAGGAAATTGATAGAAAAAAATATCATTATGACTATCTGTGTTGTTGTATTTGTGTAAGACCCCGTACTAGAATTAAATAAGAATAATATCATATTAATATTTCTCTTACGATGAATAAAAGGACTGTAGAAACCTCAAATCATTGTTAAAAGATTGATCATGAAGTTTGAGTTTTAGACGAATTGACTTTCGGGTCAAACTTAGTTTTGAAGGTGTTTAAACTTGAGAATAGTGATTAGGTAGGTTTCTAAATAATTTTATGTCAAAATAAGGTTTCCATTAGGTCCAGAAGGTCGAGAAAACTTGAGAAAGGTAATATGGGGTGTATTAGAAGTTAGAAAGTATTACGGAGTAAAAACGCATTTTAGAAAGAATTTGCGTAAGAAGGAGTTTGACACTACCTTAGTATTTTAGTCATAAATTTTTATTCATAACTCTAATTGAGCTCATTTTTGGACAGTAGAAACTATACTTCAAGGAATACAAAAGTGTATTTCACTAAAATTCCTAAATCGGCTACTAAATATGTGAACACTGCTCATGAAGTTCGGACAGAAAGTTGGTACCGGCCAGACGCCCCAAGACCGTCCGGACGACCCTCCCTACCCTAAAATTTTATTTTTCATAAAAAAAAACAGTGACTTTGAACTGTCCGGACGCCCAAGGACCGTTTGGACGGTACCCTAAAAACGGCCCCGATCAGTTTTAGTGTTTTCCTCCATTTTTCACCCTATAAATATCATAAAGGCGTCTCTTTAGCTATTTTTCATCAGTTTTCAACCCTAGACAACCTTAGAGAGCAAGAGAGAAAAAGAGAAACATGAGATCGAAGGGGGATTGTCACATTGGAACGGATCAAACACGTTAGGTTTACATACAAACTATGGAATCAAGGTAGGGGATTCTTCTTGAGTTCTTTCCACTACAACAAAAAGCATTTTTTGCGACGTTTTTTTTGCGACGATTTTAAATTTGTCGCCAAAAGTTTACTATTAGCGACGATTTTCTAATTTTGTCGCAAATTTCAATTTTTGGCAATTTTTTCGCGACGTTTTTAAAAAACGTCGCCAATAAACTTTTTACTTCAATTAAAAATTTTAAAAAAATAATTTAATTGATTTTCCGCGACGTTTTCAAAAAACGTCGCCAATAAACTTTATAGTTCAATTAAAAATTTAAAAAAAAATAATTTAATTGATTTTCCGCGACGTTTTCAAAAAACGTCGCCAATAAACTTTATAGTTCAATTAAAAATTTAAAAAAAAAATAATTTAATTGATTTTTCGCGACGTTTTTAAAAAACGTCGCCAATAAACTTTTTACTTCAATTAAAAATTTGAAAAAAAAATAATTTAATTGATTTTCCGCGACGTTTTAAAAAAACGTCGCCAATAAACTTTAGAGTTCAATTAAAAATTTTAAAAAAAAGTAATTTAATTGATTTTCCGCGACGTTTTCAAAAAACGTCGCCAATAAACTTTATAGTTCAATTAAAAATTTTAAAAAATAAAATTTAATTGATTTTCTGCGACGTTTTTTAAAATCGTCGCCAATAAACTTTTTACTTCAATTAAAAATTTTAAAAAAATAAAATTTAATTGATTTTCCGCGACGTTTATTCAAATCGTCGCCAATAAACTTTTTACTTCAATTAAAAATTTTAAAAAAAAAACAATTTAATTGATTTTTCGCGACGTTTTTTAAAAACGTCGCCAATAAACTTTTACTTCAATTCAAAATTTAAAAAAAAAATAATTTAATTTATTTTCCGCGACGTTTTCAAAAAACGTCGCCAATAAACTTTATAGTTCAATTAAAAATTTTAAAAAAACATAATTTAATTGATTTTCCGCGACGTTTTCAAAAAATGTCGCCAATAAACTTTATAGTTCAATTAAAAGTTTTAAAAAATAAAATTTAATTGATTTTCCGCGACGTTTTTTAAAATAGTCGCCAATAAACTTTTTACTTCAATTAAAAATTTTTTAAAAAAACAATTTAATTGATTTTTCGCGACGTTTTTAAAAAACGTCGCCAATAAAATTTTTAACAAATAATAATTTAATTGATTTTTCGCGACGTTTTTAAAAAACGTCGCCAATAAGTTTTTTACTTCAATTAAAAATTTTTTAAAAAAAACAATTTAATTGATTTTTCGCGACGTTTTTAAAAAACGTCGCGAATAAAATTTTTACTTCAATTTAAAATTTTAAAAAATAACAATTTAATTGATTTTCCGCGACGTTTTTTAAAATCGTCGCAAATAAACTTTTTAGTTAAATTAAAAATTTTAAAAATAATAATTTAATTGATTTTTCGCGACGTTTTTAAAAAACGTCGCCAATAAGCTTTTTACTTCAATTAAATAAATTGAATGTTAATTTCATAAATTGAATGTTAATTTAATGAAATTGAATGTCAATTTGATGAAATTACATGTTAATTTGATGAAATTGAATGTCAATTTCATAAATTGAATTTTAATTTGATGAAGTTGAATGTCAAGTTGATGAAATTACTTGTTAATTTGATGAAATTGAATGTTAATTTGATAATTTGAATGTTAATTTGATGAATTGGGTGTCAATTTGATAAATCGAATGTTAATTTAAAGAAATTGAAAGTCGATTTGATGAAATTACATGTTAATGTGATAAAATTTAATGTTAATTTGATAAATTGAATGTTAATTTGATGAAATTGAATGTCAATTTGATAAATTGGATGTTAATTTAATGAAATTGAAAGTCGATTTGATGAAATTACTTGTTAATTTGATAATTTGAATGTTAATTTGATGAATTGGGTGTCAATTTGATAAATCGAATGTTAATTTAAAGAAATTGAAAGTCGATTTGATGAAATTACATGTTAATATGATGCAATTTAATGTCAATTTGATAAATTGAATGTTAATTTGATGAAATTGAATGTCAATTTGATAAATTGAATGTTAATTTAATATAATTGAAAGTCGATTTGATGAAATTACTTGTTAATTTGATGAAATTGAATGCTAATTTGATAATTTGAATGTTAATTTGATGAATTGGGTGTCAATTTGATAAATCGAATGTTAATTTAAAGAAATTGAAAGTCGATTTGATGAAATTACATGTTAATTTTGTTTTAATTTGATAAATTAATTTTTAATTGAATGAATTTACATGTTAATTTGGTGTTGATTTGATAAATTACATTTTAATTTGATGAAATTGAATGTCAATTGGTCAAATCTGAATGTTAATTTGATGAATTGTGTGTTAATTGAATGAAAATTGAAAGTTTATTTGATTAATTTAATGTTAACTTGTTGAATTTGAATGTTAATTTAGTGAATTAAATGCTTATTAGAAAAAAAATGAATGTTAATTAGATGAAATTGAGTGTTAATTTGGTGTTAATTTGATTAATTGACTATTAATTTTGTTTTAATTTGATAAATTAATTTTTAATTGAATGAAGTTACATGTTAATTGTTGTTGATTTGATAAATTACATGTTAATTTGATGAAATTGAATGCCAATTGGTTAAATCTAAATGTTAATTTGATGAATTAGGTGTTAATTGAATGAAATTGAAAGTGTATAACTTAAATGTTTACTATCTGCGACGTTTTTTGAATTTTGTCGCAAATTTTTTTTTTTTGACAATTTCATTTGCGACGTTTTCCAAAAACGTCGCGAAAAAGTGGTTCCCTCTCAATTTATTTTTGGCCCGAAAGATGGCGGGAGCTGAATATAAAACTATTGTTTGCGACGTTTTATATTCGTCGCAGTATGTAGAGCCGAATACACTGATTTTCTGTCCTTTTGCACTTTCCACCTATGACAAAATCCCAACCGTACATGCCATCCATCAAAACCAATCCCAGCCATTTATTTCAATAACCCAACATCCACCGCAGGATCTCATTAATCCAACGGCCTGAAACAAGCTTCTAGATAATTTTTTCTCTCCAAACCCTTATATCACTTCTCCTTTTGGGCAGCCTCTCCCAGACTGCTACCACTCTGAATCTCCATTTCTCTCTCTCTTTTCATTCTCTCAATGGTTCGGATTCACAGATCTCTCTCACCATTCAATGCAACTCCGATCTCTACTATGAGGCACAAGGCTGAGCTGGCTCATGGAGCCAACAATGGTCTGGATATTGCCTTCAGCCCCTTCTTCTTCACATTCCCCTTTCCAACACTCTCTCTCTCACTCACCGTCTCCCTCTCTCTCTCTCTGTTTTTCTATCTCATTCCCCCCCCCTCTTTGTTCCCTCTCTTCTGAGCCCCACCCACCTAATGGCATCCCAGCACCCTTTTTCAATCTCTCCCAACTGATTTCTTCTTTTTGGTCCCAAGGGACTCGATGCAAGGGTCTTGACAGCTTTATCAGCTTTTTCCCTCTTTTTCTTTGTCATCTCCATCCACGTACTCCCTCCCCATGAAGCTGGTGGACTCTCTGTTTTCCGGCGATACAAATGAAAAAAAAACTCAGTAGCGGGTCAACAAAAGAAGGGGAAGAGATGAGTTGTCAGGCACTCCACAGGTTAGTCCGAAGCCCCATTTCCTCTCTCTCTCTCTCTCTCTCTCTCTTTGTTCCCCTTTAATTCATTCTCAGAATCTGCAAAACAACCAAATCCAATTGAAATTTTGTGGTGAATCGATTGGATTGTTGGGAGCAAAAAAATCGGAGTTTTGTGCTTAAAAATCGATTCTGCCAAGGGTTTACACATCACTTGAATTTTCCGGTCAAAACTGCCTGTAACGGTCTGGTTTAACCCCAATCGTCCCGTTACCAACGTTCGCTTTGCAATTGACAATGGTGGTTATCTTTTCTATTTAGTTTTTTGGGAAAGTTTCCTTTCTATTTAGTTGATTGCAAAGCTTCTTTGTTTCATGTATACTTTCTGAAGTTGTTATTTAATTGTCTATTCACTCTGGTTTCACTTTGAACTTCATGTTTTTAGAAGTAAGATGTGGGCAGTGGTATGATGTTTGCATATCCAGTGCTGGGCTTATGCTAGAAAGAAGGGCTGATCTCCTGCAACGTGCTGAAGTTCATGTTTGTGCATTTGATATTGAGACCACAAAGCTTCCATTGAAATTTCCCGACGCTGAATATGATTCAGTAATGATGATCTTTACATGGTTGACGGACAAGGTTATCTGATTATTAATAGAGAGGTGCATATAATAGAGTAAAATCTTTATTTTTACATTTTACATGTTCTACAATGATTCTGTACACACGTCCCTTTCTTGCCTGCTAGTCCATTACGTGGTGTTAATGCTGCCAACATGCCAATTTGGGGTGCTGAAATTAGATGAAATGAAATCTTTGCATGCCTTTGTTCAAAAAGTGCAAAAAATATTGAAATTACATATTATCTGATATATAGGATTTAATTGTTATCCATCAGTTAAAACTTCTGCGTCTAACAGACTGTGTTTTGTCGGATTGGAAAACATCTTTGCTATTTGACTGGTGTTGGTTGTGTCACTGCATTTATATCCACAAAAATCAAATGTTACTTTTCTAAATGACGCTAAGTTATAAATTACAGTTGCATTCAGTTTTAAACCAGCAGCAACTTCTTGTGATGCTATAGGGTTGAGATTCATGTTTGCAATCCTAGAGCTGGAAGTGGCTGTACACAGCCTAGTTCTCATATATGCATGACTTGTAAGATATCTTCCTTTAGTTCTCAACCAGAGTTCTTCTTGACCGAGGCACATTTTCATGGTAAATGAAATCCTGAACGAAAAAATGTGCTACACTGTATGCATGAATATTATATGATTTTCTCCTGATTAAATATGAGACGGAAAATTTGATACGAAAACATGAAAAGAAATATAATAAAAAAATTGTTTTTTATAAGGAAATGAATTTGAGTGGGATACAAATGGTGGTGAAAAATTCATGTTAAAGAGTGTGACATTATATCTATGTTAATGTATCATAGATGTAGTAAAATCCATTATTTTGTAGCCACGCGAAATTGGATACCAAAAATTGTGTAGAGAGTGAAGCTGCTTGCCCCACTACATTTGTTGAAATCTCCTCTCATTGCTCGCAAGGTTATGTGCTTCTCTTAGTTGGTTTATTTATAAATCATCTATTTTTAGGAATTTTTTGTTATTCCTTTAAGGTACTTGATTTAACATTTGTTTTTGGCATGTGAAAGAAGTTTATGCGTGTAATTGGGTTTAGACTTTAGACAATTTTTTGGGTGCTACAAAGAGTTTTGAAATTTTCTTTACTTCTTTATCATACATTTTTTTTCTTTTTCTTGCTTACAGTATTGTTTTTGTTTGATTGATAAATTAATTCAATGTTCAACTTCTATTTGATGACACCAATATGGTTTTGGGTACTTATTGTTGGTTTACTTGAGTGCTATGTAGTAATAACCTTTCTATTGTTTTATTATTTATTTTGACCTGTGTTTTATTGATTTCTAACTAAGCAAATCAAAGACGAAGCACATTGTATGTATGCTTTGAAGATAATTACACTAGATTGGTTGTTAAAACATTTTCAGATTTGTGAGATTTTGTTTAGTGATTTAGTATGTGATTTTTTTTTGGTACGCCACTTTTTTTGCTTTAAACTTGAATTAGTATGTAGTTTTAAAATAAGTAGTGTTTTAGTTTAATTGCACAATGATTTTGTTTTTCAATCTTTGTTTTTATGCTAACTATGTAGTTTTTTAATTTCAGTTTGATCTTACTAGAAATGTTTATAATGAACCCTGCGATCGATTGACGTGGATTGGGTGCTTGGAAGCGGTGGTTACAGGTTGGGGCAGCGGTGGAGGTGTGTTTTCTACAAGTGTGGTGCCTATATGTATCTATCGACAACAACTATGAAAGTGACCCCTCTTGGATGTCAACTGCATTTTATGTTTGTTATGTTTTATTTTGGAGATATGTTTGGTGGCTTCATGAATTCCATTTAAGTATAAAATTGGGTTATTTGGAGTGGTGATTTTGTGGAAAATAGAGTTGAATTGTGATGATTATTCTATATAATTTTGATGGTTATATGTTTTGTTTGAATTATGATAATTTTTATGTATGATTATGAAATGTGAATTTTGGTTCTTTGATTGGTTTTGGATTATGTAGTGAGTTGTGAATTTTTTTCTTTGATTTGTTTGGTTCATTGAGTAAATTTTTCTTGAGATTGATTATGCGATGGTTTGAGTTGGACAATGATATATATAATGAGATATATAAGCTCTGTAGACAGATTAAGATTTTTTTAAGCTCCTACTTTTATAAGAAATTGTGTTGAAATTTTTTTAATTAAAACAAATGAAGGAAAATTTATTTCAAATTGTCGAGTTTTTTTAGGTGGCAAAGTGCCTTTAGGTACGGGTTATTACTAATTTTTTATAAAGGGTCATCTTAAAAAAAAAATGAATTTTTTCGCGACGAAATTAAAATCGTCGCAAATTTATTTATTCAATTATTTTTTTGTATTTTTTATTTAAAAAAATTATTTGCGACGTATTTTTTACGTCGCTAAAATTCATTAAATTATTAGTGTTTTATATTTTTATTTATGTACAAATCTATTTGCGACGTCTTTTTTTTGTCGCTAAAACTTAATTTAATTATTATTTTTTTACATTTTTATTTTTGTAAAAAATTATTCGCGACGATTTTTTTTACGTCGCAAAAAATTAATTAAATTATTATGTTTTAATTTTTTTTTAAAAATTATTAGCGACGATTTTTTTTACGTCGCAAAAAATTAATTTAATTATTATTTTTTATTTTGTTACGCTGGTGGAAAATTTTTTAGCTACGTTTTTCTTTACTTTTAGCGACGAAAAAAAAACGTCGCGAAAATTTTTTTTTGCGATGAAAATAAATTTGCGTCGCAAAATACTTTCTGCGACGAGGCTATTGCGACGAACACGCGACGAAAAAAAAAACGTCGCAAAAAATAATTTGCGACGATTTTTTTGACTTTAGCGACGAAAAAAATCGTCGCAAAAAACGATTTTTGTTGTAGTGTTCATTGAGACTTAGGGTATTATATATGTATGTTTTAAATCTTCTTGATAGTTATATGATAAATAATAATGGGTTCTTGATTTATTTATCATTGAAACTTAGTTTTTAACAAAATACATATTTGGGTTCAAGAATAATTGTTCTTGAATTCCCGAAACCCTAGTTTTTCCAAGATACATGTTCATATTACCTAGTTAAAGTAGAGCTGAGTTTGAATATGTATAGATATGTATCTATATATATATATATATATATATATATATATATATATATATAGATATAGATATATATATCTATATATCTATATAATAAAATAGAGCTGAGTTTGAATTTCAAAACTTATGTTGAGCTTTTCGCGACTGAGATCAATTCTGAACAAAAGATAAGTTATATCCAATGACTCATCTTATCTCTAATTTTTTATGGCTCAGATTAACTCAAAAATAATGATCCGACGGATTAGATTCACTCCTGAAATTTTTTTCCCCGCCCAAAACAGTTTCCATATATACTATCCAAATTAACACTTGACTCACGCCTCTCTCTCCCCCGAAATCTCTCAGATCTTCCCCAATCTCATTTATGCCTCTGTATCTCAATTTCAAATCTTCTGCGAATCTCACGCCTCTCTCTCCCCCCCGAAATCTCTCAAATCTTTCCCAATCTCACTTATGCCTCTGCATCCCAATCTCAAATCTTCTGCCAATCTCATTTGCCAAATTAAAGCTTCCGAATCCCGTAATCTCATGCCTCTATCTCTCTTACTTTCACCCTCTCTATTCCCGAAACCCATGCTTTCCAAACTCATCCCCAAAATCTCTCTCTTGAATCTCTCTCAATATTCACCCCAAACTTATCCCACTATCTCTCACGCCCCACTCTCTCTCACGCCCAGCTCTTTCTCACATCCACTTCTCTATCGCTGCCCTCTTCTGCGAAGCAAAGCCGCAACCAAACGACTGCCACCGCCACCCACTGCTCAACACGCCCAGCTCTCTCTCATGCCCAGTTCTCTCTCACATCCAGAGCTCCATCGTTGCCCTCTTCTGCGAAGCAAAACCACTGCTAGACGACAGCCACCGCCATCTACTGCCCAACACCCAAAAGTTGCCCAGGTATCTCAATTTTTTTTCTATTTTTTCTCATCCCCTTTACACCGCTGCTTCTCTCCCACACACACACTCCACACGCACACACTCAGTGCACACCCACAGCATGCTCATTCTTTTGGTTTTTTTATTAATGGTTTAAACATGGTTTTTGAAAACTAACATTGTGTTGCATAATTGGTTAGCAACTACATCAGCTATACCATCAGTCTCCTAAAGTTACTCCGTTTTAATCATACAATCCTAGGCTTTATTTTTCATTTTTTGTTGATTGATATGATTTTTCATGGGTATAATGGCTTGAATGTTTTGTCTACAACCTTTACTTCAGGCATGAACATAAGGTGTTTGACAAAATATTTGTGAGAAAAAAGCACGTAGCTTGATATGAAACAATCTTACAGTCTCTGTATCTAACAGTATATGATGTTTTTGTTTGTTGCCTATGGAGGGTCAAGGTTGCGACTGCATTTTTGCTTGGAGTCAAGTAGGTTGCATAAGTAGGGAGGTCTATATCATGGTGTCTTCTAAGAGTTGCCCTTCATGCTTTTCTATGTTCTTTTTTTTTATATTTGGTTTTGGGTAAATTTTTTTTTGTTTTGATAGGCAATTTTTAGTAAGCTTTTAAAGTTCTTACTTTTGTCTACTGCAATTGGAATAGTGCCTCTTGAAGCTTCAAGCATGTCTTGCCATCTGTGGGGATTGCCAAATGAGCATAGGAGGATCATGAGGTTTGGATTTAATGATTATTATACGTATTTTCTTCCAACTTGGTTGTTGCTTGGTATTGAGGTTCATTAAAAAAAAAAAAGGTTAAGTAGTTTTGGGTGCTGTCATTTTCTTTCAAAAGTTGAGTTGGGTATATTTGGCATGTCTACTCTTTTTTGTAATGTGATGTGTATACTTTGCTTACTCATCTTAATTGCTTTCAATTTTTTTGAAGTGAAGTATTTTTCTGCATTAGCATTGGGCAAAAAACCGACTTCCAGTGTTCAATAGCACAGTTTTGCATCCATTAATTTAAGATGAAACAAAGACAGAAATATAAGTGACTCACCTCAACCGAAGAACTAAGGTTACATCCACTGTAAGGGAGACTCTTACTCATTGAGGATTATATTGCTTGGGGAAGAAGATTGTTGTTACAAGAGATTTGGCTGAAGCCTTTTACATAATTTTTTTTAGGTTACCACTAGATGATCTCTTTTTCACATGTCTACACAATGGTATTGCTTGCTATTTATACATCCCATCATTAGGGTTTTGTGGTGGTTCCTTTCCTGCCTCATTCCCTCCTTGTTTGTCCTTTAGTTGATCTTGTCATTCCTGACATTTTTCGGCACCCACTATGCCTTGAACAGAATATGCGAGCCATCTCCACTGTCGGTGAATTGCCTGGTTTCAAGCTCTCAATTATCGAGTGGATATTAGTTCTAAGCTTACTTTTGCCGAGCTGACATTTATTCTGAGCTGAATTATTCTAGGCTTCCATGGAGCTGGGCTGTGGCCCAACTCGGGTCCAGTGAATGCTATCTTGATGAGACGCTTGGGTCGTCTTAGGTGAGCCCAAAGGAGTTTTGGGCTTTGAAAGGGGCTCAGGCTTAAATCCATCATCATCAATACATATATTTTTTTAGGGTAAGGTAGTCAATTAAAAATTTAATAGGTACTGAAATTTATACATCGTGAATAGAGAATTAAAAGAGATGTTAGGGTTAATTTGGAGATTTAAACACATAAGTATATAATTGTAATTTAGATATTAAACTACGGAAGGATAGTGTGGTATTTAAAATTATTTATAAGAGTAAAATAGTGAATCAAAAAATTTTCATTCTAAGATACTTTTATTTGTAATATAGATTATTAGTAGTATAGAAGAAAAAAATACATATATATATATACATAATTTTTTTTTTATTTGAAAAGATTAATGACATATTGATAGACTTTTTGAACACGTTATTGAAAACTATAATGATGCACATATTTTTTTAAGGGTTGCGTAGTCAATAAATTTTTTTCATAGATATTGATATTTATACAAAGATAATAGATTATTAAAAAATATGTTATAGGATAATATGAAGATTTAAATCCAAAAGGTGGTGATTGTAATTGAGATATTAACTATGAAAAGATAATGTGGTATTTAAAATTCTTTATAAGGGTAAAATAATGAACCAAAAGTTTTTCACTTAATGTAGTTTTATTAGTAATAGTAGTAGTAGTAGCAGTGTGTGTGTGTGTGTCTATATATATATATATATATATCGCATCGAATAAAAATCAATCAAATTTTGGTTGTGACTAATCGAATTCGCAATTAGATTAGATTTTGGTTAAAATTTGATCTATTGACATACCTAAATTTATTAATATAATAAAGGATACCATTTAATTTTTAAAATCTGAAACTCTCTTTGGATATTTACATATTTTTCGGTGGGGGCAAATTTTTGAAATTTGTGAATTCCTTAAAACTTCAAGTCCCCATAAATTTTTGAATTGCAGTGGAAGGAACTACCCCCATTGCCCCCACCCTCCTTGCGCCCCTACTCGCATAGATCATTTATTAACTGGTTTTATCGATCAACCCAATTATAATTTATACCAATTATTTAATGTTGTGTCGATTTCGTGTCAATCTGAAATGTAATGTTAAAAACTATTAACATCAAAGGTATTTTGTTTATTTCTAAGGAGAAAAAAATAGCAATCACTAATCATATGAGGTAGGTTTACAGCAATGAGAAAGTTTTTTTTGACATTGTTCCAAATAGTACAACTTTCAATGTTCAAGTTCCAACTTTTAGGGTTCGAGTTATAACTAATTAAAATTATTCATGATCATGAATCGCATTCCCACTCAGAGGCAGAGTCAATGTTTCTCCAAGAGGGGACAACCATCTAAATGAGGAGAACAATTGAATGTGAATCATAAAAAATTGTCGCCATTTGCTAACAATTGTTGAGTAGACCTTCAACGGTCTAATTGATATGGATAAGTGGTTATAATCTGATTTGAAATTTTGATTCAAATTTGATTAGACAACTTTTTTTTTTTTTTAAAATTCAACCCAATTATGAAATGGACTGTAAAATACCTTTCATGTTATCGGAGTCACCATTTCCGTAATTACGAGTAATTGACCTGGGTCTGTTTTTATATCTATACAATAAAGTACAAAAAATTTCAAATCCATTTACGACATAAAAGTAATTTTTTGCTTTTCATAGTTTAGATTACTTTAAATTTCTCTAAATTAATCCAATTGTCAACATTAACGTATGAAAATATTAACTTCCTACTATAAAAGTGGAGTTTAACCCTCACGTGAGGCTTCAATACTCAATTCCTATTGGTTGAAATATTGAGGTGTGTGCTTTATGGAGATTTCCCTTAAACGAAAATTTATCTCATTTTAACACTTAAAACTCTTCACAGATTGACAATCACATACATATTGTCACATAAAAAATTAATGTATTTTAATTTTTATAATTTATGGTTGGTTTTGGGTGTAAAATATATATCGTGACACGATATATAATTTTTTTGTTTTAATTCTGTGTCTTCAAGCACAAACAATTACTATTCTATCTAATATTACAATTAGAAAGTTAAATTCTCAATTTATAAAAGCACAATAATGGTTAAGATTGATCCAATTATATAAAATTCATCTCAATTTTTTTTCTCATTCACAAATATCATCTTCTTTATATGACTCCCAATCTCAAACAACTCAATGAACACACTCTCCAATACCAAACAACCCCATTAATGCACACCTACCTATCTCTTCTCTCTCCTCTATTTCTCTCTATTCACTTAATTTTAAATTGAGTAATTAAAGAAAATAAAAAAAATTACTTTTTAAAATATAATGTTGCATGATCAATGCTTAAGTTTTGATATTACAAAGTGTCTTCAAGCACTGGGCCATTTTCTATTTTGTTTTGTGTTGGATCGTCTTATTAAAATTTATTAACATGAAAGGTATTTACTTTATTGCTATGTAAAAGAAATGATAATCACTAGTCACTATACTAGCATAGGTTTACATTACTGTGAAATTTATTTTGGTATCGCCCATAAAATTCAATTTTTTAAGAGTCAAGTTAAAACTTTTAAAATTCAAGTTATAACTAATTGAAAATATCTATAATCGATCACTAGTATCTTGATTGATCGTGAAAAGAGTTTCCACATAGGGGTGAAGTCTAGGTTTCTCCATAGTAAAGACTTGAGTAGACCTTCAAGTTTGATTACGATCGAATTTTAAGTGTTAATATCTGTTCGAAAAACTCTGATCCAAATTTGAAAAAAGAATTCTTTTTTGAATTTGACACAATTACTAGATGAATTGCTTTTTATAGTCTATATCCGATTAAGTTAAATACTAGAGTCCTGATCGAATCCATGCGTTAACTAGAATTGAATTTAAAGAAATTAAATCTTAATTTTTATTCAATTTTATCAAATAACACTCAATTTGGTCATATTAGTATACGTATATTCTCCCTGCATCCCTATGGATCATGTCTGCCTTGAGACTGACATGTGAGTCTGACAAAATGGTTGCCTTTGTTTGAAACGCTGCTATCTTTTTGATAACTGATATTCCAATAGCTCCATTTGAGCCATTTAAGAGATGTGACAAACACCCCATTCTTTGCAAAATACCCAAGCTCATTTCTAACAAGTGGATCATTGCAAAGTAGCATATAGTTGCTCCTAATCAGCCATCAACAGTCTCTACTTTTATGTTAAAAAGATTATTTATTTAAGGTCATAACTTAATCTATTTTCTACAATCCTAAACTATGTTTTGGACCTATTTGTTGAGAATTAAACTTTATTCAATGTTCTAGAGTATTCTAGATTCATGTAGAGTATTCTAGGTTCATGTATTTGGATATACATGTATTGATAATATGCATGTATTGGTCATATGCATATATTGGTGATATGCATGTATCCTAAAATCCTATAAATACCTATGTATGTATTTGATTTTGGCAAGAGAGAGATGAGCCAAAGTGAATAGAAAAATATAATACAAGCCTTTTCCTATTTTATTCTCCAAGATTTCTCTTCATATTCTACAACAAATTGGTATTAGAGCTCTTGTTTCGTGATCCTGGAGATAGCCAATTCTAGTTTTCCATTTCAATTCCCTCGTCTTACAAAAGAAAATTATGAGAATTGGTGCATTCGTATGAAGGCTTTGCTTGGTTCCCAAGATGTGTGGGAGATAGTGGATAAATGCTATGATGAGCCTAGTGAGGAAGCTACGTTGACTCCCGTTCAAAAGGATGCTCTGCAAAAGATGCGGAAGAGGGATCAACAAACTCTTACTCTCGTCCATCAATGTTTGGATGAAGTCATGTTCGAAAGAGTTGCTAATGCAACCACCACCAAGCAAGCATGGGAGATCTTACGAAACTCCAATCAAGGGGTTGATAAAGATAAGAAAGTGCGCCTTCAATTGTTATGAGGAGAATTTGAAGGTTTACGAATGCAAGAATCTGAGTCTATTGAGAAGATTCTTCGCTCATTGCATCCAAAGTTCGATTATGTCGTAGCCATTGAGGAGTCCAAAGATTTGGAGACTATGACAGTTGATCAACTCATGGGTTCTCTACAAGGCCACGAAGAAAGAATTAACAAGAAGAAGGATAAGCCAATCGAGCAAGTTCTAGCCACCAAACTCTTCGTGAAAGAGAAGGATTATGATCGTGAGAAAAGTCAACGAAGAAGAGGACGCGGACGCGGACGTGAACAAGTCCAAAGAAGAGCAAGAGGAAGAGGCCGACAAGGCAACCAAAACTCCAACAATGAAGAAAAAAGTCAATTCTGAAGGGGACGTGGAAGAGGAAACTATTTAAGGCAAGATAAATCCAAAGTTCGGTGTTACAAATGCCAAGAGCATGGGCACTATGCTCGAGAATGTTAGAATGCGCCTAGTAATATTTAAGAGAATGTGAACTATGCTGAGCACGAGGGAGAGGAGGTCACTTTGTTGCTAGCTAATAAAGGAGAAATAAAAAGCAAAAATGATGGATGGTATCTTGACAATGGAGCAAACAATCATATGTGTGGAGATAAGTGCAAGTTCGTGAATCTTGACGAGTCCGTGACCGGGTTTGTCACTTTTGGAGACAACTCTAAAGTTCCAATTAGAGGAAAATGTACAATTTTAATTCGTATGAAGAATGGTGGTCATCAACTTATAAGTAATGTCTATTATGTACCAAGTATGAAGAGTAATATTTTGAGTTTGTGACAACTTTTGGAGAAGAACTACGAGGTTCATATAAAGAATCGTAGTCTCTTACTTCAAGATGATCGGAAAAATGTGATTGCTAAGGTGCCTATAACAAAAAATAGAATGTTGTTGCTTGATCTCCAAAGTGACGTTGCTAAATGTCTCAAGGCTTGTGTGAAAGATACTTCTTGGCTTTGGCATTTAAGGCTTGGACATGTGAACTTTGGAGGTCTGAAGTTGTTGGCTCAAAAAGAGATGTTGAAGGGATTGCCGTTCATTGACCAACCGGATCAACTTTGTGAAGGGTGTCTTATTGGTAAGCAATTTCGAAAGAGTTTTCCAAGAGAAACTACTGCAAAACCAATTGAGCCACTTCAACTTGTTCATGCCGATGTTTGTGGACCAATCAAGCCGTCTTCGTTCGGTAAAAATCGGTATTTTCTACTCTTCATTGATGATTTTAGTAGAAAAACTTGGGTTTATTTTTTGAAATAAAAATCTGAAGTGTTTGGCATGTTCAAGAAATTCAAAGTTCATGTGGAAAAACAAAGTGGTTATTATATTAAATCTTTGAGAACTGATAGAGGTGGTGAGTTTACGTCTATCGAGTTCAATAAGTTTTGTGAATAAAATGGCATCAAATGTTCTTAACAGTTCCTAGATCTCCTCAACAAAATGGCATGGTGGAAAGAAAGAATAGGAGCATTCTCAATATGGCTCGAAGCATGTGAATGACAAAGAAGATGCCAAAAGAATTTTGGACAGAAGCGGTTGATTGTGCGGTGCATTTATCTAACTGGTGTCCAACAAAAAGCTTATTAGATAAAACTCCTCAAGAAGCATGGAGTGGAAGAAAGTCAAGTGCATCCCATTTGAGAGTGTTTGGGAGCATTGGTTATGTGCATGTACCCGATCAAGAGAGGTCGAAGCTTGAAGACAAAAGTAAGAAGCACATCTTTATTGGGTATGATCAACGTTCCAAAGGCTATAAACTCTACAATCTAAGTACTGGCAAGATAATTATTAGTAGAGATGTGGAATTCGATGAGAAGATGCATGAGATTGGAGTATTGAAGGCAAAGAAAAGTATGATTTATTTCCATTTCTTGATGAGGAAGAGCAAAGAGAAGAAGTTTAAGAGCCCACAACACCTCCTCGATCACCTACAAATCTAAGTACATCTTCTTCAAGTGCAAGTGAAAGCTCAAGTGAAAGGCAACCACAAATGAGAAGTCTCCAAGAACTTTATGAAGAAACGAAAAATTTAAGCAATGATCTAACTCTTTATTGTCACCTTGTAAATTGTGAACCTATAGTGTTTGAAGAAGCGGTGAAGGATGAGAAGTGGAGAATTGTCATGGATGAAGAGATTAAGTCGATTGAGAAGAATGACACTTGGGAGTTGGCAACTATGCCGAAAGGTGAAAAGCCCATTGGTGTGAAGTGGGTTTTCAAGGAGAAGAATAATGCTTTAGGAGAAATGGAGAAATACAAGGCAAGGTTGGTAGCAAAGGGCTATAGCCAACATCCCGAAATCGACTATGGTGAAGTATTTGCACCTGTTGCTCGGTTAGAGACCATCCGAATGATCATTTCACTTGAGGCTCAAAAAAGGTGGAAGATTTATCAAATGGATGTTAAGTCGGCTTTCTTGAATGACATTCTTGAAGAAAAAATTTATATTGAACAACCTCTAGGATATGTGATCAAAGGCCATGAAGACAAAGTGTTAAAGTTGAAGAAAGCCTTATATGGCTTGAAGCAAGCACCACGAGCATGAAATATCCGGATTGACAAATATTTCCAAGAGAATGGATTTATCAGGTGCCCACATGAGTATGCTCCCTATGTCAAGGTGTGTGAAAATGGATATATTTTACTTGTTTGTTTATATGTTGATGATTTAATTTTCACGGACAATAATTCTAGTATGTTTGGAGAGTTCAAGCAAGCAATGACAAAGGAGTTTGAAATGACCGAACTTAGTCTCATGTCTTATTATCTTGGCATTGAGATCAAACAAACGGATGATGAGATTTTTATTTCCCAAGAAAGATTTGCTAAGGAGATTCTAAAGAAGTTCAAAATGGAGAATTGTCAATCCGTGAGCACTCCGGTTGAATGTGGACTTAAATTGTCCAAAAATAAAGAAGGTGAGCAAGCAAACTCCACATCTTTCAAAAGTTTAGTTGGAAGTTTGAGATACTTGACTTGCACACGACCGGGTATACTTTTTGGAGTTGGGCTTGTTAGTCGGTTTATGGAGACGCCGACCACGACACATTTCAAAGCGGCAAAACGGATTATTCGGTACATCAAAAGCACAATTAATTATGGTTTGTTTTATTCATTTTCTAATGAATTCTAGCTTGTGGGGTATAGTGATAGTGATTGGGCCAGAGATATAGATGATCGAAAGAGCACTACTGGTTTTGTTTTCTACATGGGAAATACAACAGTCACTTGGAGTTCGAAAAAACAACCAATTGTCACACTTTCTACATGTGAAGCAGAGTATGTTGCCGTTGCATCTAGTGTTTGTCATGTAATTTTGGTTGAGAAGATTATTGAAAGAGTTGCAAATACCACAAAAGGAGGCTACATAAATTTTTGTGGATAACAAGTCTGCCATTGCTTTGGCGAAAAACCCGGTGTTCCATGATAGAAGCAAACACATTAATACAAAGGTATCATTTTCTTCGTAATTGTGTTGCAAAGAATGAGGTGGAGGTAAAGTATGTGAAGACCCATGATCAAGCTGTAGATATTTTTACGAAACCTCTCAAGTATGATACTTTTACCAAATTGCGGGTAATGCATGGAGTTACAAGGAATTAAGTTTAAGGGGGAGTGTTGATAATTAAACTTTATTCAATGTTCTATAGTATTCTAGATTCATGTAGAGTATTCTAGGTTCATGTATTTGGATATGCATGTATTGGTAATATGCATGTATTGGTCATATGCATGTATTGGTGATATGCTTGTATCCTAGAATCCTATAAATATCTATGTAAGTATTTGATTTTGGCAAGAGAGAGATGAGCCAAAGTGAATAGAAAAATATAATACAAACCATTTCCTATTTAATTCTCCAAGATTTCTCTCCATATTCTACAACACTATTCAGCTGATCCCAATTCAGTTGCAAAGCATCGTGTTGTAAAAGACGCAAGACAGCATCAATTTCTCAAGACAGCATCGTGTGGTAAAATAAAGAAGAGAGATTCGCTAAGTGGAAGTTTCAGCTCTAGAAAGGAATAAAGATAGCAACTTTTCCGGCCACAAGAAACATTTTTCTCTGAGGCTCTCTACTGTTTTCTGGAAAGCAACATTTTTGCACACCGTCGAACCTCGTTGTGTTTCCACTGTAAAAGATAAAAGAAACATAGCATACTAAAAGCATCCAGATCATGGCTGTTGGTGTTCTGCCCTTATGGTAGATGAATAAAAGCAATGGATCGATGCAAATCCTGGAATGAGTTGGTTGTGACAAATAAGAGATATATTTCATCAGGCACTCAATGACCAACACAAATAATTGACGCTTTCTAATTTCGCCACACTACAGTAGTATTGACAAGGCCTATTAAAAAAATGAAATTGGGCCAACAGATAAATAGATCATCATTTGTAACGCATTTACAGATTATCCTACTATGCCATAGAAGTCCATTCACTTCTAAAACAGCAACAGAAAGTGAAAAAGAATTTATCCAAGCAGGTTCACCCTCTAGAAACAGGGGGCACTTGGCTCCAATACATAACCCTCTGAATGGTTATCAAAACACAAAAAACTTGCCCAACTAAACCCAAGATTCTTTTTCACTAAATCCTCTGCAGCTGAAAGATAATTTGCTCAGAATAATAGTCTGTCATCATAAGCTAAATTTATTAATGCTGTAATCTGACTTAAACTTCTTCCAAGGTACTTTGTACATGTTCGGCTATATACACTTAAGAAGAGGTCAAAATTAAATCTTCTAAGTTCCTTTACTTGATCAGTCAGGCCAGCAGAGAAGGTTCTGCCTTCATCGCTGCAACTCTATTGTCTGTCATTAGCCGAAGAAAAACAACACTACGGTTTTCCATTTGTAAAAAGGTCAAGCCCCCCAAACCATGAAGTATAACCAAAAGGGCTATCATGAGATGGCATGATCAGCTCGTCAGGAGTATCATTCCCGGCAATGAAAGGATGATTCAATAGCATCTCTGCAGTCCATCTCTGTCCAGGCTCCCTTGCCAAACACCTTCTCAAGAAGTCCTTTCCTTTTTCCGGCATATCTTGTGGTATTCTGGGCACCAAATCAACCCAAGCAATCTGATACAACAAATCATCCATGTTTCTAAATCTCCACACCGGTTTGCCGGTAACCATCTCTATAATGGTGCACCCAAGAGACCATATATCCGTCGGAGGCTCATGTTGGTCTAATAACACAGATTCCGGTGAAGCATAAAGCGGTGTCCCCCGGAAATTATCCAGTCGTCCATTGAACTTTCCAATACCATCTCCGGCCTTCTTGGCTAATCCAAAATCTGCTAGCTTCACATTGTTCATAGTCACACCATTTAATTTCGTTGGAAAAACAAGGATGTTGCTGGGTTTTATATCACAGTGAACCAATCCTCCTTCTTTATGAGTATAATACAATCCCTTGAGTAACATATAAATACACCGACGAAGTTCGGCTTCTGGTATTCTACCTCCATTAGTCTCGATGAGGTTTCCGAGAGTACCGCTGGAGGCGTACTCTAATAGGAGATTGTAAGTGCCGTAACCATTCTCGATGCTCAAATCATCCCCGAAGCATTGAACGACTCCGGGACAACCTCTTAGTTCAGATAATATAATTCCTTCCATTTTTAAAGACTGTGCCTTCTCAATGACTGCGGATTTCACCGCCACTGGCGTCGCAGTCCGATCAAACCTCACTGCCAAAGTCACTGTGCCGTAAGTCCCCTTCCCAAGGAACTTATATTTCTTCCACTTCATGACATCCATTAACAGATTCTGAATTTTGTTCTAGAATGTAAGATAAAGGATGAACTGATGGATGTGAAACTGAGTTAGAAACAGGAATCGGATAGAGTTTCTTAGGAAAAGTGAGAGGGGTTTAGGGCTTTGTTAAGAAAAGTGAGAAGAGTTTTTAGGGTTTTCTTTAAGAAAAGTGAGAGATTTAGGGTTTGATTTGGAGTAGTAATGTAAAATTCTGGAGGAGAGTGATGAAAGAAAGGGCGTGCTAGTGCTAGTTGTAAATAAGACAAATCCTACTGGCCAAGGAACTTTCTTTGGTCTTTAGTTCTTTTCTGTAAAGGATTTGGACTCCCTTAGTTAGTTAGTTAGTTTGAAAGAGAGGATTTGATGGACTCTCACTGTCACAATGCAATTTGCTGTTGAATTAGAGTTTGAGTCAAAGTGTAACTCCTTTAGTAAAATTATTACTGTACTTGTTTTGATATCAGAAAAAAATTAAAATCGTCATAAAAATAAATCTATAAATTTATACATAAAAATCTGCATTTCCTAACTGTGTATTAAGTAAAGTGTCTTGGTCCTTTTTTTGTTAAACCATAAACCAAAGACAACGATTGCCTCTCACTCAAACAAACCATCACTCTTAGGCATCCATAACATTGAAACCACTTAGTTCAAGAAATGAAAAAAAAAAAAGATCTGTTGTTCAACACATATTATTCATATTTGACATATTTTTTTAGTAAGTAAAAGAATTTTATTCCAAAAAAATAAGCTAAATACTTACCTTGAAGCTAAATTAAGCATGAAATTAAGAGAGTTGCTCATGACATAAACTCTTATTAGGAATAAGCACCTAAAAGAGTTCATCACTTGCCTATTCTAATAAAAGAACAATATCCTGTTTTCATCTTTCTTCTTAATCGCAGAAGGTGGACCGGACGTCATTTCCTTAAAGGAGCTAGAAGTCCCAACCTTACACGAGAGTCCTCCATTTGTCGGTATCTTGAAGTTTCCTTCTATTCTCCCCTCCAGATGATGCACCAACATTTGAATTGTTTGAATTCTGTTGGAAATATAAATTCGAAAGTTAAAATGAACGGCAGGATAATGTGTGGACTAGGTCGTTCTCTTTAAGAAGATTCGCGCCACTTTGTGAAAGAAACACAATGCAGAAGGTAGCAACCCGTCGTTCCAGGATACAACAATCTAGCCTAATTGACTATTACTTTATTCAGATATGCACAATCGAAGCAAAAGTTTCACACGACAATTTCTATATTGTCCAGAAAATAAAAAAAAAATAGTGAAGAATATAGGCCACAGGTAAATCCAAATCCTTGCACTACTTCTAATCTCTTTTCTGAATCCTCTATTATGAGTAAGGAAGGTGTATCCCTTGCTTTGCCAAATGAGGTGAGGCAGGAATCTTTGGTCGCCACAGTACCACTTGAACAATTACCCCGAGGTAAGGGTAGATTGAAACAAGCTACCTCCTGGAGCCAAGTTGTCAAGAATGGAGTGGGCCTGGACTCAAATTTTGGTGGATCATCTAACCATAAAGCCATGTCCCTTAAATTTGTTGAACCCATTAGGGATGCTCAAAGGATTGTGGTCTCACCCCCGAGGGATATAGCGGCAAAAGGCTGCAAGGAGTGGGAAGCATGCCTTGTGGGGTACTTCATTGATAGGAAACTGCCCTTCTCGGTGGTCAAGCAGCTTGTCTTTAGGCTATGGAATAGACTAGGACTCATTGAAGTCTTGGCCAATGACTCTGGGTTCTTCTTTTTCAAATTCAATGATGAAGTAGCTAGCTCCAAGGTGCTTGAAGAAGGTCCATGGATGTTTTCTGGGAAACCAATTTTACTCAAAAGGTGGCACCCCAAACTTTGTCTTGCCAAAGATACACACTCCAGGATTCCAGTGTGGATCAAGCTCTACAACATCCCACTAGAATACTGGAATGAAGAGGGATTAAGTCAAATTGCTAGTGCAGTTGGTAAGCCCCTTTATGCTGATTCCCTCACTGCATCCAAGCAAAGGATCACCTTTGCTAGATTATGTGTTGAACTGGAAGTGTACAAGGAGGCCATTGAATCTTTGGACCTTAGTATGAAGGGCATTGATGATAATGAGGATGAAGAGGTTATTGAGATTGATGTTGAATATCAGTGGAAACCTAGGATATGCACAGAATGCAAGGTGTTTGGACATAACAACTCTAATTGTCCTATGGGTACAACTAAGAAAGTATGGAAACAGAAGACACCCTTAGAAAAGGGAAAATGAATGGTGACTGATCCAGTTATAGCAGAACAGAGTCAAGTGCAGAATCAAGTGACGCTTGATAAATGTAGTACAAGCTCAAGTGTCCCCCATCTTACATTGTCTGCGACTTCTCTTCAGTCTCAAGAGGAGATTGCTCCCTCTGGGAATGTGGTAATCCAGACTTCCCCCACACTTAAGGCTCCTGTTAACATTGCGTCTTGTAATAAGTTTGCTTGCCTTGTGGTGGATCTCTCTGAGAAGCAGGTGAACGACATGGAGAAATTTGCTTCCCCGGTGAAAAGCCTCCTAAGCAGCAAAGTGAAGAACATTGATGGGATTCCAATTGGTACAACTAGAAAGAAGAAACAAAAGCAAAAATCTCCTAACCAAGGGAAAGTTGGGGTTCCTAAAGCCCAGGGTCAAGACTTACCCAAACCCAAATGATCAATCTATCTTGCTGGAATATTAGGGGTCTTAACTCCACCCCTAAACAAATGGAGATTAGGAGATTAATTTTTGAACAACAACTTGACTTGGTTGGTATAGTTGAAACCAAGGTTAAGGCTGTTAATAAGGATGTTGCCAGGAGAACTATCATCAGAAATTGGTGCTGGTGTGATAATTACAACAGTCACACACTGGGTAGGGTTTGGATTGGGTGGAATCCTCAAAGCATCAGTATTCAAAAATTAGCTGAAATGGACCAAGCTATTCATTGCAAGGTCACTCATCATGCAAGCATGACTTCTTTTGTTCTTACTATGGTTTATGGTTCTAATGATGATATAGAGAGGAGAAGGCTTTGGATGGACATGGAGGGTGTTTCAAGAACTACTTTTAATGTTCCCTAGATAATCCTTGGGGACTTTAATGTGGTTAGATCAGTTGAAGAAATTCTAGGTGGCTCAGCTAGGAGGACCTCGGCCACGGATGATTTTGAAAATGTCATTCATGCTGTTGAGATCACTGACTTGAGATACTCAAGTGTCCAATTTACTTGGTGTAATAATAGGGGTTCAGGTTGTACTGTTAGGAGGCTGGACAGAGCTATGGTCAATAATGCTTGGATTCTTAAATTCCCTATGGCAGTAACTGAGTTTCTTCCTGCTGGTATTTCTGATCACAGTCCCATTGTGGTTAAATCAGGGAATGATATCAAAGCTAAAAAATGCCCTTTTAAGTTCTTCAATTTCATTTCTGAGAGGGAGGATTTTCTTTCCATTGTGAGTAATGTTTGACAAGCTCAAGTTAGGGGAACTATTCAATTCCAAGTCAACCAAAAGCTAAAGCTCTTGAAAGTTGAGTTTAAAAAAATCAACAAGGAAAAAGTTGGTGATGTTACTATCAAGGCTATGGAGGCAAAGGAGCATCTTTCAGCTTGTCAAAGGCAGTTGCTTACCAACCCACTTGACCAATCACTCAGGATTCTTGAAAAAGAGCTGGTGGGAAAATGCCTTGAGGCCTTAAAGATCGAGGAAGATTTTATGAGATAGAAGTCTAGAATCCAATGGTTAGATGCAGGTGACAAAAACTCCTCTTTCTTCTTCAAATCCATCTCAAGTAGAAGGAACAATTCCAAGATTATCACCATACAAAGGCAGGATGGGTCTTTTGCTATTGGAGATAAGGAAATTAAAGATGAGGCAGTGAATTTTTTCCAAAACTTGATGGGTAGGAGAAGCTCTCAGGATCCTTGCAGAACTACTCCTATACAGAATATTTTGCAAAGCACAATTTCAAGGGAGCAAGCTCAGATTCTTAGCAATGAAGTTACTGGGGCTGAAATTAAAGCGGTTTGCTTCTCTCTCAATCCTAATAAAGCTCCAGGTCCTGATGGTTTCAATGGGTTATTCTTCCAAAAGGCTTGGTCTATCATTGGTGAAGACATTGTTGCTGCTGCTAAAGAATTTTTTGCCACAGGTCAGCTTCTCAAGGAATTGAATGCTACTATTTTTGCTCTTGTTCCTAAAGTCCCCAACCCCACAAGCATGTCTGATTTTAGGCCTATCTCATGCTGTAATACCCTCTATAAGGTAATTTCCAAAATTATTGCAAATAGGCTTAAAATTCTTCTTCCCCATGTGATCAACCCATCTCAAACTGCCTTTATAAAGGGTAGGAGAATTGGGGACAATATTCTCCTGGCCCAGGAATTGCTTAGGAACTATCATAAGAATGATGGGGCCCCCAAATGTGCTATCAAGGTTGATTTAATGAAGGCTTTTGACATGGTTGACTGGGACTTCTTGCTTGATGTGCTAGCTGCTCTTAATCTTCCCAGAATTGTGGTCAAATGGATTAGAGAATGCATTACTACTCCTAAGTTTTCTATCAACATAAATGGTGAACTGGCAAGATACTTCCCAAGCGGTAGAGGTCTTAGACAAGGAGACCCAATGTCTCCTTATTTATTTGTCATTGTGATGGAAGTGCTGTCAATAATTCTCGAGCAAGGCATTCAAGATGATGAGCCTCAGTTTAAATATCATTGGAGATGCAAAAGACAAAAGATTTCCCGACTTTGCTTTGCTGATGACTTAATCATGTTATGCCATGGGGACCCCAATTCTGTCATTGTTCTTAAAAAGGCGCTTGATAAATTCCAAATGTTATATGGTTTAAAGGCCAATCCTTCCAAAAGCCACATATTCCTCTCAGGTGTTCTTGACGAGCAACAACAAATGATGGCTGGGTGTTTCGATTTTCCCATTGGTTGTCTGCCTTTGAATTATCTTGGGATCCCTATTATTACCACTAAGCTTAAGTTGCATGACTGCTCTTTGTTACTTGAGAAAGTGGATTCAAGGATCAATTCGTGGGTTAATAGAGCTTTGTCTTATGCTGGGAGACTCCAGCTCATAAAATCTGTGTTATGTAGCATTCAGGTGTATTGGGCTAGTCATCTCATGCTTCCTAAGAAGGTCCTCCATGCTATTGATCAAAAACTAAGATCCTTTTTATGGTCTGGAACCGACATGAAAACAAAGGGGCCTAAAGTTGCTTGGAGTGATGTATGTGTTCCCATAAAGGAAGGAGGCTTAGGATTGAAAGATCTAAGGGCATGGAATAAAGCACTCATGCTCAAGCATCTCTGGCACTTAATTTCTGACGAGAATAACACTTGGACCAACTGGATCAAGGATCACCATCTCAGAGGCAAGAGCATTTGGGAAGCCAAACCATCACAAGTCTGTTCATGGAACTGGAGGAAACTGCTGCAAATCAGGGAATTAGCAAGACCTTTCATCCTTTATGTTATTGGAAATGGTAGGAGTACATCTCTATGGCATGATTTTTGGCATCCTAACGGTCCTCTCCTTCTTAAATGGGGTCCTAGAGTGATTTATGATTCTGGGATCCCTAAGAATGCCAAGGTTGCCTCCATTATCCAAGGTAATGGCCCCCAGTTAATCCTAGAAACTCCAGTGTTATTGAGGAGATCATCTCTTCTATGCCCAAGTACTCCCCAACAATGGAAACAAAGGATGAGATCAAATGGCTGCCCCAAGTAAATGGAAAATTCTCTACTTCTTCAGCTTGGAGTCTTATCAGGACCACCAAACCAGAGGTGCTGTGGTACCATCTTATTTGGTTCAATCATTGCATTCCCAGATCCAGCTTTATCCTTTGGCTTGTTATTAGGTGTAGACTGGCCACAAAGGACAGAATTCATAGTTTTACACCCAATTGTGGCACTACTTGTGTGCTTTGTAGAGCTGATCAAGAATCCCACTCCCATCTTTTCTTTGAATGCTCTTACTCAGAGAGTGTTTGGAGGAGTGTCATTAGTAAGTGTTATTGGCCATGGCGTTCTTCTTCTTGGCAGAGTCTCATTGAAGCTATGTCCACCCAATGGAAAGGCAAGAACCTCCAGAATTCCATTAGGAAACTTTGTCTTGCTGTCACTGTTTACGTTTTATGGGGTGAAAGAAATCATAGAATCTTCACCAATGAGTATAAGGATCCAGGTACTACCCAGATGACTGTTTTGAATATGGTGAGAAGTAGGCTCCTCGCAATCAAAATCAAGGACACTCCGCTTCATAGACTGGCTGCTTCTCCTTGGCAACTTCCAGGCTCTTGTTTTTGCACATGATGTTTTTCTTTTTGCTGTTTACAGGCTGTGTAGTCTATGGGAAGTGCAAAATGCAGCCCCCCCCAGACTTCCTCTGCCTTCTTTTGTTAGAATGACAGCAGGCTGTTGCTGTCTTCTCCATGTTTCTCTGTTTTGGTTTTTTTCCCTTAGGGGTTGAATGTTGCTCTGTACATTTGTTTATCTTCAATACAACTTCCTGTTTACTTACCCAAAAAAAAGAAGAATATAGAAGATATAGTAGTGCATATAATATCTATTCTAAAATATCTAATTATATATACATAAAAAATGTAGCTGTTGATTTATGGAAAATAAAATAAAATAATAAAAGTGGTTTGACATTATGTATTTGTAACGCCCCAAAAAACCACCTTGGAAGGCATTACCTTCTAACACCATTCATACCATGAGAGCAACTAATAAAATCCATAAATAACCGGGGTTCCTTAATTTAACAAAATTCGGGCAGAGTCTCCTTTGTTTGGGGAGCTCTACCCAAAACACAACATGTGCAATTATACTACATTGACCACACCGGGTCCATTGATCCATAAAATATTTACAACATTATCCAAAAGAATAAGCCCAAACCATGGCTACTGCATCAAAAGAATTACATTTGAACTTAGCAGCGAAATAAACAAAATACTAGACTTTACATGATTGTACATAATCATTCCTAGTCTAGCACAAAAATAAACGACATCTCTAGATGTCCCACTCGGGATCCAAGTACCCCTCTAATGAAGTTTCTCCATGGCCCGGCTCGTTAACACCGAGCTCCTCCTCCAGCCCATAATCTGTAAAATGTTTAACTGTAGGGGGTGAGCACGAAGCTCTGTAGAAAAATCCTCCCAAACTCGAACAAGGTTTAGAAAACAGATAAGAACCGGTCGGTCTCATTTCGTAAATAATATATATTAATTTTGAAGGAAAAACAAGACATTTTAAATAGATCTCAAGTTTAAGCCGTAACAATAATCAAGTGAAAGGTTAAGGTAAATTTCATAACAATATACCATTTTCAACTTTAAGCCATTTAGGAAGGGCGCCTTCCGATGCATTGTTCCATACCAATGCACCAGCCAAGACGATCCAACCCATCATCCCAGGTATATTGGTTCATCCCCGTACCATGTATGTTGATTACTTCTCATGAATCTACCCAACGATTATACGTAGTCCACCAATCACCATCACAATCACAAACACTTTAGGAAAGGGCGTCTACCATCCCAATGGCAATGATGAGTTCCTTCCCAGGGAAAATATACCATCCCTTGTTCAAACTCCTGTGAATGATAGTGGTCGCATTACCAAATGACAATTCATTACAAGTGTTAGGAAACCATCTCACCCCCACTGGGATAGACTAACCTCTAACACTCTACGACATCTCTCGATGACAATCCAAGTCCATCACAACAACCATACAAATGAGGAAACCAAAATATTCTCAATTCACCAACAATTCCAAATAAATACAAAATCCACAATTTCTCATTTTACAAGCATATCTCAAAAATCCCCAAATTTATCATGTAACAATTTCAATGACCAATTAAGGAAAAATACAAGAGATCACAACAACATCATTTATTACTCAACATAAAGCACTAAAGTTTTAGAAATCAAGAACAAATGAATATTTAGAGAAAAATCCACCTCTCATGAGCACAAGGGTTTTCAAAACAAGAAATAGAGGTTTCATGGCAATCTAACCATAGCATTGTTTTAAACATGATAATATTTGCAAGAATATAAAAAATCAAAGATTTCCTAACACATATATAAGATTTAGAGTCAAAAACATATATATATAGCCCTAGCCTCAATGAACAAGAGTGAGAGAAACCCCTATCTTGAATCAAAGATTCCAAGTGAAAGCCCAAGCCCTATAGACCTCCTTCTTCCATTTTCTTCCTTCCTTAATCTTCCTCTAAGGTTCCAAGAGGTGTGGGGTGAGAGTGGAGTGAAAAGAATGGGAGTAAAGGGCTGAAATATGTGTTTTAAACATAGCAGTCCCATTTTTTTACTGTTCATGGCTGATTTGGGTTTTCTCCAAAATTACGGTTTTACCACTACACATTCCAAATTTGATTCATATGACTATTCTAAGGTTTTTCGACGTTCCGGATTCATTTTTAATGTTATTTTAACCTAAAAATATTTAGTTTTATGATTTATCTCAAAATTAAAATAAATTTACACTCGAAACACTAAAATTACTATTTTATTCCTCCGAACCGCTATATGTGCTAAACGGCTATTCCAAGTCTTTCAGATCTCCCAGGTTCAATGATAATATTATTTTGACCTAAAAAAATTAATATTTTTACTTAGTTACCCTTATCAACCTTAAACACCTCCAAAAAAATTAAATTTCACAATCAATTTGCCTCCTTAGTATTTATTTATATTATTGAAATCTATAAGGTTCATGCATACGTCATCACCTATATTAGCATTTCAAAAATAATTACTTGCTATATAAATATAAGAGTGTGGGGGTTTACAATCCACCCCCCTTAAAGAAAGTTTCGTCCTCGAAACTTACCTCAAGTAGCGAATAAGTGCGGGTACTTCTCTCGCATTTCTAGTTCCGGTTCCCAAGTAGCTTCTTCCACTCCATGGTGTTGCCACAAAACCTTCACTAGTCGGATGACTTTGTTACAGAGCATCTTCTCTTTGGCATCGAGAATCTTCACCGGTTGTTCTTCATAGGTTGCTCCATCTTGAATTTCAATATCTTCCAAGTCTACGACCGGCGTTGCATTCGATTGACACTTTCTCAACATCGACACGTGGAACACGTCATGTACCCCAAACAACTGAGCTGGTTACCGCAACCGATACGCCGCTTTGCCCACAACTTTGATCACTTCAAATGGTCCGGTATATCTTGGCGCTAACTGTCCCTTCTTGCCGAATCTAAATACTCCTTTCTTGGGCGACACTTTGAGGAACACGTAGTCTCCCACTTTGAATTCCAAGGGTCTTCGCCTTTGATCCGCATAGCTTTTCTGTCGACTTTGTGCCGTGCGTAGCCTCTCTCGGATGAGTTGAATTTTCTCGGTAGTTTCTCGAACAATCTCCGGTCCAAACAAACTACACTCGCCGGCTTCCAACCAACATGTCGGGGATCTACACGGTCTTCCATACAATGCTTCATACGGTGCCATCCCAATGCTTGGCTGATAGCTGTTGTTATACGCAAACTCCACCAACGACAAGTGATCACTCCAGCTTCCTTTGAAGTCCAACACGCAAGAACGTAACATGTCTTCCACAATCTGTATCACCCTCTCGGATTGGCCATCCGTTTGGGGATGAAAAGTTGTGCTGAAATGTAACTCTGTCCCCATGGCTTGTTGTAGACTTTGCCAGAATCACGATCCGACACGATAGAAAGCGGAACTCCATGCAATCGCACAATCTCACGGACATTCAGCTGGCTCAAAGTCTCGAATGTGTCCGTGGTCTTCATACCCAAAAAATGAGCGGACTTGGTGAGTCTATCCACAATAACTCATACTGCATTATACCCGCGCGACGTCCGTGGTAAGCCTGACACAAAATCCATGGTGATGTGATCCCACTTCCACTCTAGGATAGGCAAAGACTGTAGTAATCCTCCTGGCTTTTGATGTTCGATCTTCACCTGCTGGCACACCGCACATCGTGCTATGAACCTTACCATATCCTTCTTCATTCCCTTCCACCAATATTGGTGCTTCATGTCCCTATACATTTTTGTGCTACCGGGGTGGATATCAAACTTAGAGCGATGACACTCACCAAGTATCTCCTCCTTTAGGGACGAATCATTGGGAACGCATAGCTTCTCCCCATATCTCAATTCTCTGTTTCTCAAATGCCAACCCTCCATAGTTTCTCCATTTTCCAATTTAGCTCGAATCGACGCTAATTCAGGATCCAAGCATTGCAATTCCACAACCCTACGTTGGAGAGTAGGTTGAGCCACAAGGTTGAACAAACATGGTCGGGATCCATCTTCTCCAACCCATAGATCAAAATCTCCAAGGGCATCCTTCAACTTCCATTCACCTATGGAAACATTAAGTTCACCTCGAGACTTCCTGCTAAGTGCATCGGCAACTACATTCGCCTTCCCCGGATGGTAGTTGAGTGTGAAATCGTAGTCTTCTAGGTACTCAATCCACCTTCTTTGCCGGAGATTCATGTCTTTCTGTGTGAAGATATCCTTGAGGCTTTTATGATCAGAGAACACTTTGAATTTCTCTCCATACAAATAACACCTCCACAACTTAAGAGCAAAGACCACAGTGGCAAGCTCTAAGTCATGGGTGGGATAGTTCTGTTCATGAACCTTGAGTTGCCTACAGCCATAGGCAACCACCTCGGGGTGAACTCAATGTTTTAAAAAGAGGATAAAACGGTAATTAGTTGTTAAAACAAGGTTCAAAAACCCGAATTTTTGTAGAACTCGGATGACGAAACGAACCTCATTGTTGGATTCTTCTCGCGAAATTGGGCTAACTAATCAATTTTTCATCAAATTCCGATACGGTCGGATTTTCAAGTGTTACGATGCGATCGGGTATCGGACGATTAAATTTTTGTGATCAAATTTTAATAACGGAACCCATAATATAATTTAAAGTACATCTCATAAAATTATATCAAACATGACACGTGGCGAGATGTGATTGGTTGGGACAAAATTGGACCAATGAAAATGTGAAACTTGGCGCCTTAAGGACCAATTATATATGTCTTCCACTCATTTGTTTCTTCATATTTTCGGCAAAGAGAGAGAGAGAAAAACATTTCTCTTCAATTTATTCTTTCTTTTTCCATCGATCTACAATGATCCATCCGATGTATCAAATTGGGGCAAGAATTAAAGTTACTCACAACGACGAGGGCTACACATCAGTACCAACTAAGCCCATTTTCGACAAGTGGAAAAAATTCGAGTTTTGGCTAGAGGTTGAGCAAAACATCGTTTGGTATCGTGAGGAGTTGTTCTACATTGTGCGCACACTACAAGTGGTAGGGTTCCCTCCTATCTAGATTTACTTTTAACATAAGCTTGCTATATGAAATGGGTAAGGCTATGTGTGTGTGTATCTCCTGTTTCGGCTCTTGACTAGTGTGTGTATGTGATTTGGGTTAAATGAATGATTTATTGTTAATTCTTTAATTTGTGGAACCCTATTATGATTAATTTGTTTGACTTAAATCATGTTAATTGTAAATTAGCATGGCCTTGATGAATTTATGACATATCAATTTTAATTGATTTGTTTGCATGTGATATGGGTATGAGTCTATATGTATGTTAAATGGATTATTTTGGGTATGTTATATGTATTTATATTTCATGGCTCCTAGGTGTTTAATAAAATGCCTAAATGAATCAAGCATGTTAATTGAGCTAATCAATGTATTTAACCTGTGTTGGATGATCTGGTAGAATGTTGTTATATGCTTCCATGATATAATTAACATTATGATGAATCTTAGGTAAGTTCAAGTATGTTTATTGGATTGTAACCATATATAACATGCTTGGGAATGTTTATGGTAATGGACATGTTCATTATATGCTTAATGATATGATGAGCATTATGATATAAATTGCATTTGCACATTGCAATTGCATATGCATGGGTTGCATTAAATTCGTGGGCATTGACATGAGTGTGAGTGTGAGTGCATAGATTTGGGTCAATCACCACCTAGGTGAGTTGACTGGTGGACTCGAGAAGGTTGGACTTAGGTCTGGCTGAGTCTCATCAGAATTGCACAAATAAATGTGTCAGGGTGTAGCAAGATGGGCTAGATTCTCTCTCGGGTGCAAAATCCGACAGTGTCGGTTATGAGTTTTCTATTGGTGTAATGAGCCCATAAAAGTGTGACAGCGAAAATAGAGCCGCATGTGGGATGTCTTGAAGATTCGTTGACGGCGTGGTGTCCCATTGGTGAAACACCATAAATCGCCACCCCAAAAAGACACGGAATTAAATTAATTGGGCATTAGATGTTTAACATTGCATGCATGAGTTTACACTTCATGGCATGACATGGATTAGTAGCATTGTTCATGTATATATATGTGAATTGAATTCTTGGAAAGATTTATAATTGCATGACATTTAATATACATATGGGTTGGAAGGTGATCTCCATAGGAGATACAGTATTGAGCGTGACTCACCTTTTATGGAGATATATTTCAGGTGTTGGATGGACATCCGCTGACAGCTCTAAGTTGGGCCCGCTTGGAGGATAGAGCCGGGTTGTGGCTCTTGATATGGATTTTTTGTAGTTCCTTGTATATAATTACATTTTGGACTTGTATATTTTTAAGTACAAAACTTGTATTTTATTAAAGGCATGTAATAGGACCTACCACATTTACACGTAGGAAGGTTTGTGAGATTGCATAAGGCATCCCAATATCCTTTCATTTTATAGTAATACGCAGCAATTGAAAGTTGATCTTGATGGAGATTAACAATATCTCGTTGAAGCTGAAAGAGATGGGGCCCATTACTTTGCGAGAAACGCTCTTGAAGGTTTGCCCAGATTTCGGCAACGATGTCCCCATAGATAATGCTCTCCCGAAGATCGCGTTCTAGTGAATTAAGCAACCATGAAAGGACCATATGGTTGCAATGAACCCATGCATTACTGGAGAGGACGAATCGGGCTCTGCTATGGATTTATCGACAAAGCCAAACTTATTTTTGGCAGACAGTGGAACAATCATAGCATGTTTACATGAAGAATAATTATCACCATTGAGAGGTATGGAGACTAAAATCTGACAAGGATTGTCCGAATGGTGAAGAAAAAATGGGTTATCAATGGATTCATCTGAAAAGGAAGGTTGATTACATGCAGGCAAGTCTTGCGAAGTAAAGGAGGGTGGGACGTCGGAAGCCAGAACTGAAATATGAAGGATCTTTCAATGCTCTAATACCATGTAAAATTCTAAAATTGCATATACTTTTCATTTGTTTGTCACTAATTTATATACATTTACAGCAGAGTTTTGATCACAAAATGTGGGAACTGAATCCCATGATCAGTGGGATGAGGTGAGTTAGAATGGAAATATAGTGACAGATTTGGTGGAGGGTTTACAGCATGCAGGGGATTTAATTGGAGGATTTATAGGAATATGATAAAGGATGTGATCATCCATACCTTCATACTTGACTGGAGCCACTATTTTCTGATATGGTAGACTTTTCTGATATATCGAAGGAATATTTTTGGAAAATTTGGGGACATGTCCCTTTTTGTGGACTTATTTGGATTTAATTACACCGAAAAAACTTGTTTGGGAATAAGTCCATTTTGATCTCACTTGTGTAAAATACCCTCAATAGCTACATTTAATTAAAAAATAACAACTCCAAAATTTTAGGAGTTTGACTAATATTAAAATTTGCTCCCTCTTATATCTATTTATATCCATATATATATTAGGATTATTTCTCTCTCTCTCTCTCTCTCTCTTATATATATACTAGTCATTGCTCATGTCTGAAGGCACTTTAACACAAAGAACTCCCCAAACAAATGGGGCATCCAAGAATACCTTAAATAAAAGAAGTTCGGGTGTTGAAATGAAGAAGAATAATCATGTGACATTAACATAATTCAAACCAGTACAAAATTATTGTGCCATAAACATAAAACATTTGGGAGAGAGAGAGAGAGAGATAGAGAGAAGGAGAAAGAATTTCAACAAAATTTCTCCTAAAAATAGAGCCCAGAAATAACGAACTTATCATCACACTATTGTATAGTCTTAACAATAGGAATTCAGTTCAAATCCAATACATTCAATACATCCATACCAATGCTTTTATTGGAGCGTCCCAAAATGAACTGTTGGTGGGCAACAATGATTAGGGATTGAAGATTTACCTAGCAAAGAGATTGAAAGAAAAAGAATGACAATTTGGTAGAAGTAGGAACTCGAATAAAAAATCAAATTTGTGAATCAGTCATCATCACCGAAATTTCAGATATTACAAAATCAAAAAGAAAAGAAAGACATATACATACACACACACACACACACACACACACACATATATATATCCAAGCAAATATTGCAATGAACTGATGACTAAGAAGAAAAAATCAAAGAAACAAAAAATGACGAACCTTCTTGTTGTTAACAGAGGAATTGCAATACACTATACCTTTTTTGCCGAGTATGATACACTATGCTTGGTTTCTACTTATTCTGCTTAGGAGAATCTGGAAAGCTTCAACTGCAACAATTGTCAGGGCACCAACAACAAACCCAAAAATTAAACTAAACCTAGATGTATGAATCAACCACGGACTGGTTTTAGTAAACATCACACTTCAACATACCTCTTACACCCAAAACCAAACAAAAAAAAAACCATAGATACACATACATACGAAAAAAATCTAACCCCAACTAAAAGCACTAACCCAAAACAAAAAGATTGCTTAATAAACTGATAACACTCACAAACAAACCCAAATCAATTAATTGGTACCGACATTTTCACAAATGTACACTTGGAATCACATCACTTCAAGAGCAGATATAAAATAATCATCACCTACAAAAATACTTAATCAACAGCCAAAAGATACCCACCAACTTCTTCGTTTATTTTTCTATTAAACTTGATTGTTGACACATAGAAGTATAGGTTATATCACACGGTATACCAATCAAACACCATAATGGCCCAAATTTATCTAAATTCACCTCCTAAAAATGAATAAACGGACAAAAGTTTTATTTAGATAGTCGAATCACTTTATCAAAGAAAGCAAATGAGAATTCACATTAATCCATCAAGTGGTAGAGATGGAAAATAAAAGCCAAAATACACAAAATAAAACCAAATTTAATGGAAACAAACTGCTCTTTGATGCAATCCACACAGAAGAATCGTTTTTGGCAACTTAAACAATTAATCAAGCTCTAGGAATTACTTTTCCTATAGTATCTTAAACATAAGACAAACACTTCACCCACCATTGGTAAAAAAAGACAGCCTGCAACGTACTAATAGGAATTGGTTGGATATTATTGGACTGAAAATACTGCCACCAGAAGCACTTGCCTTTCCACAGTTTAGTCACATCATTAACCTGCATGGCAGAGTAGTTGAGTTTTAGCTAGATGAATTACTTACCAAAGCATTTTAGCAGGGTAATCTAAACAAATGAAAAGGAAAGGAAAGAAGCATCGTTACAACTACTAATTTTTTTCATGTTCCTTTTCTAGGGAAAGTAAATATCGAAAGCTTCAAAAATATCGAAAAAGATAAATGAAAATTGATAAGAATATGTTGTATAGTTAAAGCATAGAAGTCCATGCACAAGACAACCATGGTGTCTCAAATCTAAGGATCAGTTGCATAACTATAACTTTAGGATTTAACATTGACAGGCATGTAAAACTCCATATGAAAAATCCTACGTTAGTTAACGGCCACGTTCAGTGTACTTGTTCTTTAACAAGCACTCACACACCTGCTTTAGTGTCCCTACACTAGTGACTTGGACGAGTCACCTCATATCAAATATGAGTAAACATAGTGTGCGTTAGTCTATCCGGATTACGTATTGCCCACATAATAATCCTATGACTATGAACATTTAAGAGTTAAGTACTAAGAAGTATAGGTCTCCTCTTCTCAACATCTTGAGAAACTATCTTCTTAACTTATACTCTATGAACTATATCATGTATATTAAAATGAAATAAAGTAGAAACATGATAAATAAACTTGCCCTTTGATTTAATTAAGTAATGAATGTTGCTAGTACAACCCTAAAACATCATCTATATGATTGGTCTTAGAACATACTACTAACAATCTTCCACTTGCACTAATACCAATCGACCATGTATCTAATATCCATCTTCTCAAGATGTCAGTCTAGTTGTTGTTATCTTAGTGCTTTCGTAAGTGGGTCCACTATATTATCTATTGATGCAATCATTTAGATACACACATCACCTCTTCCAATGATCTCTTAGATCATGTTGAATGCCACTATAAGCTTTTGGATTTCTGATGAGACTTTGGTTCCTTGGTTTGAGCTATTGCCCCATTGTTGTCACTATACAGTAGTATATGTGACTCAATGGTATAGGAACTAATATAAGTTCATTATTGAACTTCTTAATCCAAACAACTTCTTTGGCATCTTTTAAGGCGGCAACATACTCAACCTTAGTAGTTGATTTCACTGTAATATCTTATTTACAGCTTGTACAACTCACTACTTCATCATTTAAGATAGATACAAATCCAGAAGTAGATTTTTCTTTTATCTAAATTAGACTAAAAGTTTAAATCTATATATCTATCCACACGTAGCTCTCATTCTCCATAGACAAGAAATGCATCCTTAGTTCTTCTCAAGTACTTAAGAATGTCTTGACTACATTCCAATGTTCTAAACATGAAATTTGACTGATATCTGCTAGTAACACTTATAGCATATCTGATATCAAGTTTTTGTACATAGCATAACATACATGAGTCTACCAATTGCTAAGCATAAGGAATATTGCTCATGTTATTTCTCTCTTTTGATGTTGTAGGACTCATGTCCTAAGAGAGATGAATTCCTCCTTGAAAGGTAAAAATCCTTTCTTGGAATTCTGCATGTTAAATCTCATTAACATCGTGTCTATGTACAAGGATTGGAGTACCCGAAGCAACTTTCTAGATCTATCTCCATAGACCTTTATACCTAGTATATCGGATGCTTCTCCCAAACCTTCAATGTAGAAATTATGTGACAGCTATAGTTTGACCGATAAGAGCATCCCAACATTATTCACAATGAATAGGATGTCGTCTATATATAAAATACCAAAAATGTGGTAGAACTCCCACTAACCCTTTTGTACATACACGGTTCATCTATGTTTAAGAGGAAACCAAATGATTTGATTACCTCATCAAACTGGATGTTCCAACTTCGGGATGCTTGCTTTTAATACATAAAATGGATCTCTATAACTTGCACATATTATGGCTTTCGCCACTGGATAAAAAATCTTATGGCTACTCCATAGAAATATCTTCCTCAATGTTTCTATTAAGAAATATGGTTTTGATATCCATTTGACATATCTCATAGTCACAGTGTGTAATTATGACAAGCATAATCATGATGGATTTTAGCATGACTACTAGCTAGAAGGTTTCTTCATAGTCAACAACTTGTCTTTGTTTGAAACCTTTAGCTCATAGCCTTACTTTATAGGTCTCTACCTTTTCATTTAAGCTTGTCTACCTTTTGAAAACCCATTTGCAGCTTGTAGGTACAATACCTTAAGGTGGGTATACAAAAGTCTAGGCTTGGTTGGAGTATCTAGAATCCATCTATGATTTCATGACACTTTGCCATTTTTCCGAGTTGATGTCTGACATCGTCTATGTGTAATTTATAAGATCACTTTAATGATCATTATAATCAATAAAGAGTTCCTTATCACCTTGATGGAGATACCAATATCTTTAAGGTGGTGTGGTATCTTATAAGATTTACACAAAGCTTGTGTAGTACTAGGTTTTATGTCAATAGGGTATTTAGGCTGATGAGTAACTGTTTGTGGTTTTGAGGACATTTCCTCAAGTTCTATCATTCTTGTTATGCACTCATCTTGAATAAACTCTTTTCAAGAAAGTAGCAAACTAGCTAACAAACAATTTTGTTCGCTATGAAAATAGAAATAAAATCCTAAATATTCTTCTTTAAGATTTTCCATAAACCTACATCTTTCAGTCATAGCTTCCAAATTGTTCATATCATGTTTCTTAGCATGTGATGGATAACCTCAAATCTTAACATGTTTAAGACTTGGCTTCTTCCCATATCATATCTCATATGGTGTCTTGGGGATAGATTTGGAAGGTACCATATTTAAGTGGTATGCGGCAGTCTCTAGGGTAAATCCTCAAAAGGAAATAATTAAGTCAGTGTAACTCATCATTGATCGAACCATATCTAATAATGTTCAATTTCTCCTTTTAGAGACACCATTAAGTTGTGGTGTTGGAGAAGGAGTCCACTGTGATAGAATGTCATTGTGAGATAATCCAAAAATTTAGCATTTAAGTATTCTACTCCTCGATCTGATCAAAGAGTGTTAATACTTTTGCTTGTTTGTTTTTCTACTTCATATCTGAATTCATTGAATTTTTCAAATATTTCAGATTTGCACTTCATCAAGTTCACTTACTCTAACCATGAATGGTCATCGGTGAAGGCTATGAAGTATGAATAACAACTTATGTCTACTAAATTCAGTAGTTCAGATACATCACTATGTATTAATCTTAATATATGCTGCTCTTTCACTTTGTCCTACAAATGGTGTGTTAGTCGTCTTACCCATGAGACAAGATTCAAATGTTGGATGTGCTTCATAAGCCCATGGACCTAATTGTCCATTATTAACCAATATGCAAATCTCATCCTCACTAAGATGACCTAATTTGATATGCTGCATAAAATTAGGATTCTTATCATCTCTAGGTCTTTTATAAGCGATGACATTCGTATTATAATATTCAATATTATTTATATTGCCATTCTTGTTTAAGAAATAGAGACCGTTGAAGAATATGTCAAAACCAATCAAATTGGAATTAAAAGTAAATGAACAAAATGTTTTCTTTAAAAACATATCTATAACCACCCTTATACAGTGATGAAATAGATATATGTTTCTTACCATATTAGGCATAAATAAACGGTTCCTAAAATCTAAAACAATTAAGATGGCAATTGCAAGTAGCAAATCCCCACAGTTAATGCAACAACACTTGTTCCATTTCCCACTCGAAGGAACACTTCTCCTTTACTTACCTTTCTGATTTCCTTTAGTTCATACAATCAAATATATATGTAAGAACTAGATGTGGTATCTAATACCTAAATTAAATCAGAAACAACTGACAAACCAGTTTCAATAAAGAACATATCGAACATACCTTTTGAAGGCATGTCCTTAATGAAAGAGAGATATTCACAATTGTTTCTCTACAATACCCATCTTTGCTGCGTGGAAACATTTTCCATTGGTATTTTCATTCTTTTCAAAAATGAGAACAATTCTCAATTTTTGTTTCTAATCTAGGAAGTTAAAGTAGGTCAAACGGTGAAAAATAGTAATTCTGGATGAAAGGTTAAGACTTGCCATTGTGATCAAATAAAACATCTAGAATTAGCGATTTCATTTTAACCATTAGATTGGGTCTTTAAATCACAATGGTACCTCCCACTATTTCTCAAATCCCATACACCCTCCTATGGAATTAGGGAATTTTTATTCCTAGTGGGGATTGAGGTCCCACCTTAAATTAATATAACCTCACATAATAGCATCTTGGTTATAATAATTCTTAATGCGTAGGTAACTCTTACCTAATGCATCTTATGCAATTTTCAATCATCCTTTGGTCTCTAGCATAAATGAACCTCACATAATAGCATCTTGGCCCGTTTACCCTAGTTAAGTCACACCCACCATTTATACAAGTATAGGCGTTTATGACCAATAAGCTCCTCACATAATAGTATCTTGAAACTTACAGGCATCATACCTCATAGCATCATATGCTTGAATAAGTTATTAAGGATTCCCAAAAATGAATAGTCCCCACATATCTGTAGCCGACTAATCACGCTCTAAAATCCTTAATATACTTACAACGGCGAAAGACCACGATAAGACATTCATAATGTCTCTTCGTTGCAACTTAATATCTTGTGGAGGGGTTTTTGGAGGTCTAATTGTCTCACCATACATACATGCATCTCATACACATCAAAAATTAATTCTTGCCATTTATCGTTATTAGTCCAATTAATATATTATACTCCCCGTAACCCATTTAAAAAAATAATTTTAAAGTTTAAAATTAGGGTTGTGAGAATATCAATATATTAAATTGAATTATCACAAAATATGATTCAATATATCAATTTAAAATATAAAATATGGACATATAACTATCTATGGCAATTTGGGCCTTTTGCCCTTATGAATGATCATGGACTTTCAGTTTGATTCAATTCGAGCTATTGAATTGAATCTAGGTCTGTGTGGGTGATGATAAAATTTGAAAATGTATCATCTCATGACACTGATCTTCAGGGTGTGTCGTTTCAATGGACCTCCATGAACTTTACATCTGGGCACCACCATGCTTTCATTTTTATCTTCAATCCTACTGAACTATTCTATTCTAATTCATTACATTAATGAAAAGAAACCTTGATTAAGATCAAGGGGATGTACAATAGGAGGTAAGAGAAGAAATTACATATAGAAAGGAGAAATGAGGCATGCAAGCCCCATTTTTCAAAAATTACATACCCAAAGAACAAAATACAATCACATTGCATTCAAACCAATGACATAGCTCAATTATTTGGTCTAAGTCCATGATCATTCCCACATCCATTCAATCACATTGCATGAATAAAAGAAAACATGTGATTATTCTAATTATAGCATAAATATCTAGGGATTGCAATTTCCATAACCATTAAGGATTACTTTAATTTTAATCAAATTAAAATTAGTAATTTTAAAACAAATCTATTATAGAGTCCTAATCCTATTAGGATTCTATAAACAAACTTCTAGTTAAACTTGAAGTCTATTTCGGTTTATCATTTAATTGGGATAAAATTCCTAATTTGATTCCAAATAAGAGTCATAATCCTATTAGGATCATTTGATTGGAATCCTAGTCAAACTAGGATTTTAGTTTGGGTGGAATACTATTAAGAATCAAATTCTCAATTTTGGTCTAGATAGAAGTCATAATCTCATTAGGAGTCTTTAGTCCAAAACCTAATCAAAATAGGGTTCTAGTCTGGGTGATGTATAGTTGGAAATCAAATTCCTAATTTTTTAGTCTAATTATGAGTCCTAATCTCATTAGGATTCTTTGACCATAATCCTAGTTAAAATAGGATCTTAGTTTAGGTGGTGTTTTATTAAGAATCAAATTCTTATTTTATTAGAATACAATATCCTAATTTAATTAGAAGACAATTTTTCAATTTAATTAAAAACAATGTAATTTGACTAGAAATATTCTCCTAGTTTATTTAGTAGACAATCTACTAATTTAGTTAGAAAACAATCTTCTAATTTAATTAAAAGACAATATATTAGCTTGATTAGGAGACAATCTCCAATTTAATTAGAAGACAATCTTCTAATTCAGTGAGAAAACAATCTTCTAAAGTACAATCTCCTAGTTCAATTAGGAGACAATCTCCTAGTTCAATTAGAAGACAATCTACTAATTTAGTTATAAGACAATCTTCTAATCTAAGTAAAGGACAATCATTTAATTTGATTAGGAGACAATCTCCTAATTTAGTTAGAAGACAATCTCCTAGTTTAATTAGAAGACAATCTCCTAATTTAGTTAGAAGACAATCTTCTAATCTAAGTAAAGGACAATCACTTAATTTGATTAGGAGACAATCTCCTAGTTTAATTAGAAGACAATCTCCTAATCTATAAGAAAATAGATAAAAATTAAATAGGAGACCAAACTATATCCAATTTGAACAAGCCAAGAGTCTTTACCACAATTAAGTCTTGAGACTTTACAAATCTAATTTTTTGTTTTTTTTTGGTCCAATTCGATTTTGCAAAATTATTAAAATTAATTTTAATATTTCATAAACAAAATTAAAACCAATGTTGAACAAAAATTTAGATCAAATCAAAATAAGATTTGTAGAACTTTGCAAGAACATTATGAACTAGTCATTAGTGTTTTAAGTTCTACTTCAAGACCACCATTATCATTCACCATAGATGAAAAATTTTTCTTCTAGCCACCCTTGGACCAAAAATCTAACTTGTTCCACCCTTGGTTCATTCTCAAACCCGAAACTTGTTTTAAAGAAAATTAGTTGCTACTTTTTGCAACTACGTTTCTTCAATTTTAATATCTAATTTTAAAACAATTTCAAATATATGGATCCATTAATATCTCATATTAAACATGTGAGAAAATCATAATTTATTTTGTAGAAAACTCATACAAAATAATATGATTCATGTGAATTATGCAATCCCTAATATTTCTCGGTCAATCCCATTATCATGCTATAACAATAATCACATCAAGTTTGTATTAAATCATGAATAATGCCTCTGATACCACTGAAAGAAATCATATAATAAACGCAGCGGAATTCAAAAAAAATAATTTGATTCCTCATACCAAGATCTATTCATGTTTAATACAAACCGAGAAACCTTATATCTATAGAGAAGATTAAGTGTTACTTCTTAAAACGTGCCTTTAGCAATCTTCAACCATTCTCAAGTAATCTTCAAGCATTCTTAAATCTTAAAATCTGAATTTGATCTTTACCCCAAGCCTTGCAAACGTTTGACCTCTATCGGTATCCACACGAATTGACAAACTTAAATGATCTACTTTAGCCATTGATAAAACTAGGAGAGAGAGAGAGAGAATGAGGGGTGGTTCTTCTTGTGCTAGCAAGAGAGTTGTTATATCTATATATCATATATCATATGATGTCCACCACCTACATAAAGGTATCTATAGGGCTTTAAGAGCTCTAATCCTAGTTTGGGTCAAGTTGCAATTATCTCATAATTACATATAACCCCTTTATTAACATTAATTGTAATAAAGTCCCTAATTAACTCTTAATTAGGTTTTCACCCCAATTAACTCTTAATTGGTTGTCTCTCTTTTATCTTTTAGTTTCCAGTCAATTCTATTGTGTGTGACCCTATAGGTTCAAGCATACCCGGTTGTAGGCATTCGATACTAACTACAAGTAGCATCTCAAATTAGAACTCTTTCTAATTTAGCTTGAATTAGAACTCTTCTAATTCTCCCTTTATGAAGAACAATTAATATATTTATATTAATTTCATTCTTCGAGCTTCTACTAATCATGAGTGACACCTAGCAGCATATCATGATCAACCTCCGGATAGCACGAAGTAGGTAAGGAACTCATTTAGTCTATAGTTGCCATGCAATTCAATCCTTCTATCACACAATGCCGCAATTGAATTAATAGGGTATGGAATTACTATCAAACCCCTAATTCAATCGTATGTGTTCGATCTTAAGACTATAACTCTTAATGATCAATTATAAACTATTTTCTAATTGTCATTCTGCCTTGGTCAAGGACTCTTTGAGTCATATCCCAGAAGATCACATAGGACATTCTCCCTTTTAATTACTAAGGATGACAGATTCTATTTTGTACACTCATAAGTCTTCATGCATGCCTAACTATGTCCAACAATACATATCCAAGTTACATGGTTATTATATGAATATGTTGTATAGTTAAAGCATAGAAGTCCATGCACAAGACAACCATGGTGTCTCAAGTCTAAGGATCAGTTGCATAACTATAACTTTATGATTTAACATTGACAGACATGTAAAACTTCATATGAAAAATCTTACGTTAGTTAACGGTCACGTTCAGTGTACTTGTTCTCTAACAAGCACCCACACACCTGCTTCAGTGTTCCTACACTAGTGACTTGGACGAGTCACCTCATATCAAATATGAGTAAACATAGTGTGCGCTAGTCTATCCGGATTACGTATTGCCCACATAATAATCCTATGACTAGGAACATTTAAGAGTTAAGTACTAAGAAGTATAGGTCTCCTCTTCTCAATATCTTGAGAAACTATATTCTTAACTTATACTCTATGGACTATATCATGTATATTAAAATGAAATAAAGTAGAAACATGATAAATAAACTTGCCCTTTAATTTAATTAAGTAATGAATATTGCTAGTACAACCCTAAAACATCATCTATATGATTGGTCTTAGAGCATACTACTAACTGCTGCCATCTCCCTCGGCTCCTGTTTTCATATTCATTAACTAGTTTTTATAACTCAACCCAATTATAATCTGAAAATGTCACTATTTGTAGTACTGACATTATTTGTAATCGCCCACAATTATCATGATCGATCATGAATCGATAGGGGCAAAGTCATAGTTTCTCCACAGTGGGCGACCATTGGAATGAGGAGAATAATCGAACCTCAATCATCAAAACTTGCTGCCATTTGCAAACAAATGTTGAGTACACCTTTAGCAGTCTGATTAAGATCAAATTTTAAGTGATTCAAATCGATCTAGAAACTCTAATCCAAATCTGATAAGAAAACTCGTCTTTGAATAGTCCTTATTGTCAAGCAAATTGTGTTTTTACAGTTCATATCCGTAATGGTTAAATATTAGATCTGATCAAATCCATGAGTTAATTAGAATTGAATTCTACGAATTTTGATTTAATTTCATCATATACGTAAATGTAGATATACATAAATGAATGTATAAATCACATCTCATCACAATCAAATCAAATTTTGGATCAATTCAGTCTAATTAATTGAATTATGAATCAAATCCGATTTATGTCAAAATTGGATCTATTGGTAGGCCTAAGTTTTTTAATATGCTAAAGGATCCCATTAATTCTTAAAATATGAAATTCTCCTTAGATTTTTACATATTTTTTGGTGGGAAAAAATCTTTGAAATTTGTAAATTCCTTAAAATTTCAAGCCCCCAACATTTTTGAACTATGGTGGGGGCAACTACCCCTTTTGCCCCCACCTTCCCTCCATATCCTTGTTCGCACAGATCTATTTATTAATCATATTTATCGCTCAACCCTATTATAATCTAAATCATACAGTTAATATTTTGTGGCGATTTTGAGTGGAGCTGAATAGTTATATTAAAATTATTAACATGAAAAGTATTTATTTATTTCTAAGAGAAAAGAAATGACAATCACTAATCACATTATATGAGGATAAGTTAACGGTACCGAGAAATTATTTTTAGTACCATACCATAAAGTACAATTTTTAAGTGTCAAGTTATAACTGATCGAAATTATTCATGATAGATCATAATTTTCGTGATCGATCATGAATCTAGTTTCGACATAGAGGTGAAGTCAAGGTTTTTCCATAGTAGGGACAACTATTAGAAAGGTACAATCAAATGTCAATCATCAAAACTTGTCTTCGTCTGCAAAACAAATGTTGAGTAGTTCTTGAACGGTCTAATTAAAATTGGATCTTAAGTGATTCAAATCCAATCTAGAAACTCAAAAAATTCCTTTTTAGATTTGACGTGACTATCAAATGTATTGCGTTGTTACAATCCATATCCGAATAAGTTAAATATTAGAGACTTCATCGAATCTATGAGTCAATGAGAATTGAATTCTAAGAAATTGATCTTAATTTTGATTTAATTTCATGAAATAACATTAAATGTCATCATATATATATATATATATACCCCTCAAAAGTATATAAAATCTTTATAAAAAGTATTAAGTATATGTGTGCCTACACTAAATATCATCTCAAATTTATCAAAATTATATTTTTACCCCTCATATTATACTATAAAATTCAAAAAATATTGTCTGTTTCCAATGATTCATTATTCAAAAAAGATAAAATAATTCATTTGAAATTCATATGACTAGGTTCAACTTATAATTCATTCAATAAAAAATAAATCAAATTTTTTTCACTTAAGATACTTTTATTAGTATTATATCTATATATAAATCGCATCGAATAACAATCAATCAAATTTTGGTTGTGACTAATCGAATTCACAATTACATCATATTTAGGTTAAAATTTGATCTATTGGCAGACCTAAATTTTTTAATACAATAAAGGATCCCATTTAATTTTTAAAATCTGAAACACTCCTTGGATATTTACATATTTTAAGGTGGGGGCAAATCTTTGAAATCTATGAATTCCTTAAAATTTCAAGCCCCCCGAAAATTTTCAATTGTAGTGAGAGGAACTACCCCGATTTCCCCTACCCTCCCTGCGCCCCTACTCGCATAGACGCATTTATTAACTGGTTTTATTGGTCAACCCAATTATAATCTATACCTATTATTTAATTTTTTGTGTCGATTTCGTGCCAAGCTGAAATGTAATGTTAAAATTTATTAACATCAAAGGAATTTTGTTTATTTCTATGGAGAAAAAATGGCAATCACTAATCATATTAGAAAGGTTTACAGTACTGAGAAAGTTTTTTCTCGACACCGTATCAAATAATTCGACTTTCAATGTTCAAAATCCAACTTTTAGGGCTCGAATTATAACTAATTAAATTTATTCAAGATCATGAATCGCAGAGTCAATGTTTCTCCAAGAGGGGATAACCATCAAAATGAGTAGAACAACTGAATGTCAATCATAAAAAATCGTCGCCATTTGCTTACAATTGTTGAGTAGACCTTTAATGGTCTAATTTAGATAGGATAAGTGGTTGTAATCTGATCTGGAAATTTTGATCCAAATTTAATAAGAAAACTCTTTTTTTTTTTAATTCAACCCAATTATGAACTGGACTGTGTTTTTACAGTCATTATCTGAATAAGTTATATATTAGAGTTATGATCGAATTCGTGAGTTAACTAAAATTGAATTTTAAGAAATTAAGTCTTAATTGTTATTGGAGTCACCATTTCCGTAATTACGAGTAATTGATTCGGGTATGTTTTTATATCTATATAATAAAGTATAAAAGATTTCAAATCCATTTACGACATAAAAATATTTTTTTCTTTTCATGGTTCAAATTACTTTAAATTTCTCTAAATTGATCCAATGGCCAACATTAACGTCTGAAAAGATTAACTTCCGACTAGAAAAGTGGAATTTAACCCTCTTGTGAGGCTTCAATACTCAAGTCCTATTAGTTGGAATTTTGAGGTGTGTGCTTTATGGAGACGCCTCCATGATATGAAGTGGACCCTATTTTACTCTTTTTATTCTTTTCTTATTGGATGGTTACACCAAATATTTACTCCACTAATCCACATCTACCTATCTCTTCTCTCTCCCCTATTTTTTTTTATTTTCTCTCTATTCACTTTAATTTTAAATTGAGTAATTAAAGAAATAAAAAAATAACTTTTTGAAATGCTTAATCTTTGGTATTACAAAGTGTCTTCAGACACAGGGTTATTATTTGTGTGTATGTATATGTCTATATATTGTATCAAATCTCAATCAAATCGAATTTCAAATCAAATTTTGATTTAAGTCAAAATTTAATTTATTGGTACCCGTGAGATTTTTAATATATCAAATGATGCCATTGAATTTTTAATATTAAATTATCCCTCAATTTTTACATATCTTTTGTGGGGGCCCCAAAAACTTTTGAATTGTTGTGGGGGAAACTACCTCCATTGCCCCCACCCACCCTCCGCCCTTGAGTGTCACATTGCAAAGGCTTGGCTTGACTACTAAAGGAGCTTAAATTTCAACTATATTCAATTCATTTGGCAAGTTTGAACGAGCTACGATTGAGCCAAGCTGGAGGCCTTAAAATTGGTGATGATTTCTTTAGCTTCTGCCATCAAATACCAAAATAAGTTAGTCAATGAGACAACATGCAACCAGATCAACAAAATTTTACTCAACCAAACACACTGACATTCCAACTAAAACTGGGAGAACTTAATTTATCTAATACTGACGCTTTATAAAATCGTTTCTGACAATGGCATGATTTAAGATCTCTTTCATCAATGAAGGATTCAAAGAACAGAAAATCTCAGTTGCTTCATCACCTGTTCTCTGCATCCCTATGGATCATGTTTGCCTTGAGACTAACCTGTGAGTCTTACTAAATGGTAGCCTTTGTTTGAAATGCTACTATCTTTTTGATAACTGATTCTCCAGTAGCTCCATTTCCATTCGTTGCAAAATACCGAAACTCATTACTAACTTGTCCTAACAACCTACTTGATCATCTACTTATCACGACTAAGGAGTTCCATTCTTTGCAAAAACACACCATCACATTTCATTCCTCATCTGTTGTTCAGGCTGGATCATTGCAAAGTAGCATACAGTTGCTCCTAATCAGCCATCCACCGTCTATAAGAACTTGATTTATGCCACTGTTCTTAATACTCCCTATCACTACAAAATTCCCATGTTGAACAAAATTGATAGACAACTTAAGAAGTCATTCAGATTGGGAGCCACCATCATTTGTAACGCATTCACGGATTATCCTACCATGCCATAGAAGTCCATTTACTTGTAAAACACAACAGAAAATGAAAAAGAATTTATTCAAATGTATATTTTATCCTTAATAAAATCTAACAATATATATCATCAGAAATGTAGCATAACCAAGCAGGTTCACCCTGTAGAAACAGGGGGCACTTGGCTCCAATACATAACCCTCTGAATTGTTATCAAAGAGAGTTGGGGGAAAGGCAAAATGCTCATAAAACTATTACTATATATTTCATTTGTAAGCCTCCATTTGATGGCTGAAATTGAGAAAAATAATAGCCCAACTAAACCCAAAAACTGTTTTTGATTCAAAACACAAAAAACTTGCCCAACTAAACCCAAGATTCTTTTTCACTAAATCCTCTGCAGCTAAATGACAGATAATTATCGATGAAAGTTTTTGTCAGAAAGATGAAAATCAAACTTTCAATTCTTTCGATGAAAGTTTTTGGCCTAAGCAAATTGTGTGATCAATGTGCGCCAACCACGGATAATCTTTAGCTAGTTTTTCTGCAAATTCATATTCCTTCTGATTGACTTAAAGTTAGATGATAGTGGCATATATGACAAGAAGAATGTGATAAACGCATCTTACAACCAAATTTTACTCAACCAACCTCACCACATTCCACTGACTTTCCATTCATTTTGAAAACTGTTAACCATAAAAATATTCCAGATTTATACAATGTTGGCAACATGGCTCTCTTCCATCATTCAAAAAAATAAAACAGAAATTGATAATGACCTAATGTTTGCCATGTATTATCAGCTGTATAACTTTTTGATCAGAACAATAGTCTGTCATCATAAGCTAAATACATTAATGCTGTAATCTGACTAAAACTTCTTCCAAGGTAGTATGACTTAAATCTTCTAAGTTCCTTTACTTGATCAGTCATTCCAGCAGGAGAAGGTTCAGCCTTCAACGCTACAACTCTATTGTCTGTCATTAGCCGAAGAAGAACAACACTAAGGTTTTCCATTTGTAAAAAGATCAATCCCCCCAAACCATGAAGTATAACCAAAAGGGGTATCATGAGATGGCACGATCAGCTCGTCAGGAGTATCATACCCAGCAATGAAAGGATGATTCAAAAGCATCTCTGCAGTCCACCTCTGTCCAGGCTCCCTTGCCAAACATCTTCTCAAGAAGTCCTTTCCTTTTTCTGACATATCTTGTGGTATTCTGGGCACCAAATCAACACAAGCAATCTGATACAACAAATCCTCCATGTTTCTAAATCTCCACACCGGTTTCCCGGTAACCATCTCTATAATGGTGCACCCAAGAGACCATATATCCGTCGGAGGCTCATGTTGGCCGTATAACACAGATTCCGGTGAAGCATAAAGCGGTGTCCCCCGGAAATTATCCAGTCGTCCATTGAACTTTCCAATACCATCTCCGGCCTTCTTGGCTAATCCAAAATCTGCTAGCTTCAAATTGTTCACAGTCACACCATTTAATTTCGTTGGAAAAACAAGGATGTTGCTGGGTTTTATGTCACAGTGAACCAATCCTCCTTCTTTATGAGTATAATAAAATCCCTTGAGTAACATATAAATATACCGACGAAGTTCGGATTCTGGTATTCTACCGCCATTAGTCTCAATGAGGTTTCCGAGAATACCGCCGGAGGCGTACTCTAATAGGAGATTGTAAATGCCGTAACCATTCTCGATGCTCAAATCATCCCCGAAGCATTGAACGACTCCGGGACAACCTCTTAGTTCAGATAATATAATTCCTTCCATTTTTAAAGACTGTGCCTTCTCAATGACTGCGGATTTCACCGCCACTGGCGTCGCAGCCCGATCAAACCTCACTGCCAAAGTCACTGTGCCGTAAGTCCCCTGCCCAAGGAACTTATATTTCTTCCACTTCATGACATCCATTAACAGATTCTGAATTTTGATATAGAATGTAAGATAAAGGATGAACTGATGGATGTGTAACTGAGTTAAAAACAGGAATCGGATAGAGTTTCTTAGGAAAAGTGAGAGGGGTTTAGGGCTTTGTTAAGAAAAGTGAGAACAGTTTTTAGGGTTTTGTTAAGAAAAGTGAGAGATTTAGGGTTTGATTTGGAGTAGCAATGTAAAATTATGGAGGAGAGTGATGAAAGAGAGGGCGTGCTAGTGCTACTTATCCTACTGGCCAATGAACTTTCTTTGGTCTTTAGTTCTTTTTTGTAAAGGATTTGGACTCCGTTAGTTAGTTAGTTAGTTAGTTAGTTTGAAAGAGAGGATTTGACGGACTCTTACGCCCAAAACATAACATTGAAGCAGTAGCTGGCTCTAGGGGTGTTAATCGAGCTAAATTCGAGCCCAATTCAAGCCTAATTTACACATAAATGAGCTGGCTCATTTGACTATTTACACATAAACGAGCCTAAAAAAATGTTCAAGCTTTGCTTGATTAACAGCCCTACCCGGCTCTCACTGTTAAAATGCAATTTGCTGTTGAATTAGAGTTTGAGTCGAATTGTAATTACTCCTTTAATAAAATTACTACTGTACTTGTTTTGATATAAAAAAAAAATTAAAATCGTCATAAAATTACTACTGTACTTGTTTGAGTTAAAGCGTCTTACGCACTAATATTCTAATATTAATCTCTTCCGAGGTACTTTGTACATATGTTGCTCGTATATATAGGCCTATCAAAATTATATTCAAATTCGAATCAGTAATGCTAGATTGACCAAATTTTGGGATCAAATTTGAAGCCTAAATGACGTGGCAGTTGATTTGGGCTTTTTTATTTGGTGTCATGTCATTTGGGTCCCAATAAAGACTCCAAATAATATGCTGTCATGTCATTTGGGGTCTAAATTTGATCAGTATAACATTACTCAATTCGAATTTGGAACAATCCAAATCCGATTCGTTGATAGGCCTATGTTGTACGTTAAGAAGTGATTAAAACAAAAGCATTCCTTGAATAGAATCATTAAGCATTAATGGAGACTATACTAGTTGGATTCGTTTCGGTTATTATATATTTTGCTGTAACATGATTTATTTAATTAATTATTTTAGATAATCCGATACTAACTTGATTTTTTTGTTAATTTTTTCATGTTTCTGGCTCGCATGCATAACTTTTGAACCATAAACCAAAGACAATGATTCCCTCTCACTCAAACAAACCATCAATTTTAGGCTTCCATCACATTGAACCCACTCGATTTAGTTTCTTGCAAAACCAAGTGGTAATACAATCTATTGACACTAATCCAATCTATTTTTATAGAATTTTATCCCGAAAAAATAAGATAATCAATAAATCTTAATACTCGCCTTAAAGCTAGACTAAGCATGCCCTTAAGAGAGTTTTTCATGACATAAACTCTTACCAGGAGTAAGCACCTAAAAGAGTTCATCACTTGCCTATTTATATCTATCTACATCTACACTACTATAAAATGTCAACAAAAGTGAAAAAAATTTGTTTGACTAAAATAACCTTGATAACTTGAGTAATGCCTATATTATCTTTTTTATTTAATGACAAACACTAATATTATTGAAGGACACTTGCATTATTGGACTTCGGCCTATTAAGTTGTTTTTGCATTTTTCATAAATGCTACATATATTCTATATGTCAAGCATGAGTTAAAAAAGTTCATCGGTCACTCATAATATTTTATCTCCAATCATCCAATCCAAAGTTCAATTTTCTTCAGATTTTGTTTATATAAAATTCATTGTTATATGCTGGGAGGCTTCTCCTTGTTAAATCTGTTCTATGTAGTACTCAAATTTACTGGTCCTCTCATCTTAATCTTCCTCAGCAGGTTATTAAACGACTGGAGCAACTTATGAGAAACTTTTTTATGGAAAGGTACATAGTTGAGTAGTTTAGGGGCTAATGTCTCTTGGGAGGATATCTGCAAACCAAAGAAAGAAGGTGGATTGGGAATTAAAAGAGTCAAGGAGTGTAATGTTGCCTTCATGATGAAGTACATTTGGAAACTCTTTACTGATAAACAAAATCTTTGGGTGAAATGGGTGCATGCTTATCACCTGAAGAAGAGAAACTTCTGGGATGTAAAGGCCACTCAGTCTTGCTCTTGGACTTGGCTGAATTTATTGAAGTTAAGAGGGACTATTAGGCCACTAATGGTTCACAAAATTGGTAATGGTGAAGGTACTATGCTTTGGTATGATAATTGGCATCCCCCTTGGCCCCTTGATGTCTGTATGCAGTGCTGATTTTCTCCTTGACAGGGGTCTGCCAAAAGAGTCTCTTGTCAAAAGAATCATTGCTAATGGCCAATGACAATGACCACCTTCTACATCCTCTACCTCCTCTTACTCTCACATTATTACAAGCACAATGCCTTCATACTTCCCCAATCCTTCCATGGAGGACAAGGTTAATTGGATTCTCTCCTCTAATTCAAATTTCTCCACTTCCTCAGCATGGAAGCATATTAGACAGAGGAGTTCCCCAGTTTCATGGTATAAGCTTGTCTGGTCTGGAAATGCAGTCCCGAGAATGAGTTTCATCATTTGGTTAGCTATAAGGTCCAGGCTAACTACTCTTGATAGAATTCAATCTTATGCAGCTCACTTGGGCACTACCTGTACCCTTTGCAGAGTTGCAGATGAGTCACATAACCACCTATTCTTTAAATGCAATTATTCTTCAAGAGTTTGGAGCTATATTATGCTCACTTGTGGATTTGTTTGGCAACCCAAGCCATGGAATGAGCTCATTGAATGGGCTGCTATCAATTGGAAAGGGAAATCAATGCAGAATTTGATTCACAGAATGTGCTTGACAGCCTCTGTTTACTATATTTGGATGGAAATGAATGCTAGAAGATTTCGAAATCAATACAGGGACCCGAATACACTGAGCCATTTATCCACCAGACTTTAAGGAACAGGGTATCTACCTTGAAATTCAAGGCTTCCATCAGCAACCTACTTACAAGCCAATTATGGAACCTTCCCTCTTCTTGCTTCTGTTACACATAAGATGGTTCCTGTGTCTGCTTGGCCATTGTCCCTGCTGCGCTTCAATGTGGTCCCTGTTTCCGCTATCCCTGGTCCAACTGTGAGGAGTTTTGTTGGTGTTTCCCTTGGTGCAGGATCCTATGATCCTTTGATGCAGGTTGCTATGTCTGCTACTCTGTTTTTGGGTTGTGCGAACTTCTAGCTTGTGCGAACAGCTCCCTGCTGCTATGTTTTTGGGTTGTTGTTTGTTGTTTTGCATTTGCTCATAGCACCTGTGTTTTGTATTTTGCGGGAAGTGCTGGCTCAAGGCCTACACTTCCTTCAAAATTCAGCTCACTTGTGTCTTTTTCTGCAGGTTTTATCCTCCTGTAGGTTGTATTCTTGACATTGTGTTATGATATATCTTTTTACTTTCCGAAAAAAAATTCATTGTTATCAATTTAGGAGTTCAGTATTAGTAGTTTTATGTTTCTTAATTTCTAATTCCTAATATGTCTCATATTCTTATACTTGCTCAAACCCTAAGTTTATGGGTTTCTTTCTTGTGGTCATCAAATTTTATTTTTTTCTCTATGTTGTAAGGATGTATGGTTTGAATTTCAATGTTTCTTGTAAAGAGTATACATATTTCTTCAAAAAGTGCATTATTTTATTAATCATTAACAAAAAAATATGTTCATATTACCTTTGTGATCATGGGTTTCTATTTGCATTCATGTGATTTATAACTCAATGATTTTGTGTTTGATTATTTTTATTAATCTAATTAATTTTGATTGCTTGTAGTAGGTTTGATGGTAACAACTTGAGAAAAATAAACGCTCTATAAACTGCTGTGAGCTTCAGATATTATGTGAAGCTTAATTGCACGACGTTTGATTATTAAGAATTAATATAATTACGAAAAGAAAGGAAATTGATAGAATAAAATATCATTATGACTATTTGTGTTGTTGTATTTGTGTAAGACCCGTACTAGAATTAAATAAGAATAATATTATATTAATATTTCTCTTACGATGAATAAAAGGATTGTAGAAACCTCGAATCATTGTTAAAAGATTGATCATGAAGTTTGAGTTTTAGACAAATTGACTTTCGGGTCAAACTTAGTTTTGAAGGTGTTTAAACTTGAGAATAGTGATTATGTAGGTTTCTAAATAATTTTATGTCAAAATAAGGTTTCTATTAGGTCCGGAAGGTCGAGAAAACTTGAGAGAGGTAATATGGGGTGTATTAGAAGTTAGAAAGTATTACGGAGTAAAAACGCATTTTAGAAAGAATTTGTGTAGGAAGGAGTTTGACACTACCTTAGTATTTTAGTCATAAATTTTTATTCATAACTCTAATTGAGCTCATTTTTGGACAGTAGAAACTATACTTCAAGGAATACAAAAGTGTATTTCACGAAAATTCCTAAATCGGCTACTAAATACGTGAACACTCCTCATGAAGTTCGGACAGAAAGTTGGTACCGGCCGGACGCCCCAAGACCGTCCGAACAACCCTCCCTACCCTAAAATTTTATTTTGCATAAAAAAAAACAGTGACTTTGAACCGTCCGGACGCCCAAGGACCGTTTGGACGGTACCCTAAAAACGGCCCCGATCAGTTTTAGTGTTTTCCTCCATTTTTCACCCTATAAATATCATAAAGACGTCTCTTTAGCTATTTTTCATCAGTTTTCAACCCTAGACAACCTTAGAGAGCAAGAGAGAAAAAGAGAAACATGAGATCGAAGGGGGATTGTCACATTGGAACGGATCAAACACGTTAGGTTTACATACAAACTATGGAATCAAGGTAGGGGATTCTTCTTGAATTCTTTCATTGAGACTTAGGGTATTATATATGTATGTTTTAAATCTTCTTGGTAGTTATATGATAAATAATCATGGGTTCTTGATTTATTTATCATTGAAACTTAGTTTTTAACAAAATACATATTTGGGTTCAAGAATAATTGTTCTTGAATTCCCGAAACTCTAGTTTTTCCAAGATACATGTTCATATTACCTAGTTAAAGTAGAGCTAAGTTTGAATATGTATAGATATGTATATAGATATGTATCTATATATATATATATATATATATATACAATCTATATACATATTTATATATCTATATAATAAAATAGAGCTGAGTTTGAATTTCAAAACTTATGTTGAGCTTTTCGCGGCTCAGATCAATTCTGAACAAAAGATAAGTTATATCCAATGACTCATCTTATCTCTAATTTTTTATGGCTCGGATCAACTCAAAAATACTGATCCGACGGATTATATTCACTCCTGAAAATTTTTTCCCCTCCCAAAACAGTTTCCGTATATACTATCCAAATTAACACTTGACTCACGCCTCTCTCTCTCTCTCCCCCAAAATCTCTCAGATCTTCCCCAATCTCATTTATGCCTCTGTATCTCAATCTCAAATCTTCTGCGAATCTCACGCCTCTCTCTACCCCCCGAAATTTCTCAAATCTTCCCCAATCTCACTTATGCCTCTGTATCCCAATCTCAAATCTTCTGCCAATCTCATTTGCGAAATTAAAGCTTCCGAATCCCGTAATCTCATGCCTCTATCTCTCTTACTTTCACCCTCTCTATTCCCGAAACCCATGCTTTCTAAACTCATCCCCAAAATCTCTTTCATGAATCTCTCTCAATATTCACCCCAAACTTATCCCACTATCTCTCACGCCCCACTCTCTCTCACGCCCAGCTCTCTCTCACATCCACCTCTCTATCGCTGCCCTCTTCTGCGAAGCAAAGCCGCAACCAAACGACTGCCACCGCCACCCACTGCTCAACACGCCCAGCTCTCTCTCATGCCCAGTTCTCTCTCACATCCAGAGCTCCATCGCTGCCCTCTTCTGCGAAGCAAAACCACTGCTAGACGACAGCCACCGCCACCTACTGCGCAACACCCAAAAGTTGCCCAGGTATCTCAATTTGTTTTCTATTTTTTCTCATCCCCTTTACACCGCTAATTCTCTCCCACACACACACACTCCACACGCACACACTCAGTGCACACCCACAACATGCTCATTCTTTTGGTTTTTTTATTAATGGTTTAAACATGGCTTTTGAAAACTAACATTGTGTTGCGTAATTGGTTAGCAACTACATCAGCTATACCATCAGTCTCCTAAAGTTACTCCATTTTAATCATACAATCCTAGGCTTTATTTTTCATTTTTTGTTGATTGATATGATTTTTCATGGGTATAATGGCTTGAATGTTTTGTCTACAACCTTTACTTCAGGCATGGACATAAGGTGTTTGACAAAATATTTGTGAGAAAAAAGCACGTAGCTTGATATGAAACAATCTTACAGTCTCTGTATCTAACAGTATATAATGTTTTTGTTTGTTGCCTATGGAGGGTCAAGGTTGCGACTGCATTTTTTGCTTGGAGTCAAGTAGGTTGCATAAGTAGGGAGGTCTCTATCATGGTGTCTTCTAAGAGTTGCCCTTCATGCTTTTCTATGTTCTTTTTTTTTATATTTGGTTTTGGGTAAATTTTTTTTTGTTTTGATAGGCAATTTTTAGTAAGCTTTTAAAGTTCTTACTTTTGTCTATTGCAATTGGAATAGTGCCTCTTGAAGCTTCAAGCATGTCTTGCCATCTGTGGGGATTGCCAACTGAGCATAGGAGGATCATGAGGTTTGGATTTAATGATTATTATACGTATTTTCTTCCAACTTGGTTGTTGCTTGGTATTTTGAGGTTCGTTAAAAAAAAAAAAAAGGTCAAGTAGTTTTGGGTGCTGTCATTTTCTTTCAAAAGTTGAGTTGGGTACATTTGGCATGTCTACTCTTTTTTGTAATGTGATGTGTATACTTTGCTTACTCATCTTAATTGCTTTCAATTTTTTTGAAGTGAAGTATTTTTCTGCATTAGCATTGGGCAAAAAACCGACTTCCAGTGTTCAATAGCACAGTTTTGCATCCATTAATTTAAGACGAAACAAAGACAGAAATATAAGTGACTCACCTCAACCGAAGGACTAAGGTTACATCCACTGTAAGGGAGACTCTTACTCATTGAGGATTATATTGCTTGGGGAAGAAGATTGTTGTTACAAGAGATTTGGCTGAAGCCTTTTACATAATTTTTTTTGTTACTACTAGATGATCTCTTTTTCACATGTCTACACAATGGTATTGCTTGCTATTTATACATCCCATCATTAGGGTTTTGTGGTGGTTATTTTCCTGCCTCATTCCCTCCTTGTTTGTCCTTTAGTTGATCTTGTCATTCCTGACATTTTTCGGCACCCACTATGCCTTGAACAAAATATGCGAGCCATCTCCACTGTCAGTGAATTGCCTGGTTTCAAGCTCTCAATTATCGAGTGGATATTAGTTCTAAGCTTACTTTTGCTGAGCTGACATTTATTCTGAGCTGAATTATTCTAGGCTTCCATGGAGCTGGGCTGTGGCCCAACTCGGGTCCAGTGAATGCTATCTTGATGAGACGTTTGGGTCGTCTTAGGTGAGCCCAAAGGAGTTTTCGGCTTTGAAAGGGGCTCAGGCTTAAATCCATCATCATCAATACATATATTTTTTTAGGGTAAGGTAGTCAATTAAAATTTTCATAGGTACTGAAATTTATACATCGTGAATAGAGAATTAAAAGAGATGTTAGGGTTAATTTGGAGATTTAAACACATAAGTATATAATTGTAATTTAGATATTAAACTACTGAAGGATAGTGTGGTATTTAAAATTATTTATAAGAGTAAAATAGTGAATCAAAAATTTTTCATTCTAAGGTACTTTTATTTGTAATATAGATTATTAGTAGTATAGACGAAAAAAATACATTTTTTTTTTCTCCAATGCCACCCAGTGTGGGTGGGGGGTTTGGCAGACCCCTACCTGTATATATAACTAAAAGTGGAAAAGTACAAGGGAGGAGGACAAAGAGTCAAACCTCCAGAAGTACAAAGTGGGAGAATAAAAGCAAACTCCCCACAGAACAAAATAACTGAAAACATAAATGAAAATAAAATTCACCGACGAACGTGAGGAGTCTGTCGAGCATCCAAGGCGAGGATGCCAACAATCCCAGAAGGAAGGGATGACGAATCAAGAAATCGCTGATTGAGCTGCTGAGAACAAGCCCAATTAGCCATGAAGTCAACTGCCTGATTCGCCTCCCGCAGGACGTGGCAGAAACGAGCCGAGAGAGAAGTACACAAAAGCCGAATCCGAGCAAGCAGGTAAGCATAAACCCAGCATCCAGTACCCTGAGAATAAACCCAAGAAACCACTGTAGCTGAATCTGACTTCACTACCAACTCCGAAGCTCCCAAATCTGCGGCCAACTCCAACCCAGCACAAACAACCTGCATCTTCGCATACAGAATAGGCTGATGCCCCAGAAACAAGCCAAAAGCCCTGAGAACTCGACCCTGGTGGTCCCGAATAACAACCCTGCTGCAGACAGCCCCAGATTGCCTTTAGAACAGCCATCAACACTGATCTTCAGGCAACCTGGTACAGGACGAGTCCAAGCAACCAAGCGAAGAGGCCGAGACCGAGGAACCAAGACCCTAAGAGAACCCACAAACTCAACCGACTCATCCCGACGCAACTGACTCGGAGCAAACCCAAAAGCAAGCCCAATCAATTGCAAATCGGTCATAACCCTCTGAACCACAACAGGCACCTGGAAGGCTCGACCATCGAACCTATAAGCATTACGTGCCTTCCACAGGTGCCACAAAATAAAGCACGGTAGTAGTACCCGCACATGACCTGCAGAAGGAGCACAACGCCGCCACCGAAGCATTAAAGCATAATGAGTCTGAAACGGCCAAGATCTGATCCCAAACATCTGATAAAAGTTACCCCACACCTGAACTGCAAGCGGACAATCCAAAAAAAGATGCCTAAGAGTCTCAATAGCCCCACCACACACACACCGGGATACTACATGAAAACCCCGTCTCTCTAATCCATCATCTGTGGCCAGGAAACCATGAAACAACTGCCACATAAAGAATGAGACCTGAGTCGGAATATGTCTCTGCCAGACACAAGAAAACCCAGGCCGAACTGGAGCCACACCTCGAATATCAGCCCAAGCAGTCCTCAAGGAAAAATCCCCATCCAAAGACAAACTCCACCTCATCTGATCAACCCCCTGATCCAGAATCGGAATCTGCACAATCTGCTCAACAATTGAAGAAGGCAAAATTCCCAACAATCGGCCTATGTCCCACTGTCGACTCGCCCAGTAAGCGGAAACATGAACCCCAGGAACTGCCCCCGGACACACTAAAGCCAACGGGCAATCCCCTAACCAACAATCATACCAGAAACTGACCTCACCGGACCGTACTAACCACCTGATCTTTGGCTCAGCCACGGATCGAATCCCACATAATCGCCTCCAAAGAGGTGAAGCTGGGTAACGAAACTCAATCAGTCCAGGATGGGCGGACCTACAGTACTTGGCCCTCATAAAAGTGGACCAAAGTGACTGTTGAGCACGAAAATTCCACCACAGCTTCATCTCACAAGCCTCAGCTAAGTCAGAAAAAGAACGCACCCCTAAGCCGCCCTCCTCTACAGGGTAACATACCTTAGCCCAGTGACACCAGTGAATCCTCCGATGGGTAGCTGTGTCACCCCACAAGAAACGAGTGAACATCCTCTCTAACTGGTGGAAAACATCCGCAGGAGGCCTCAGCACATGAAACAAGTGGATAGGCATCGACGCGAGCACATGACGAATCAAAGTGAGCTTACCTCCAAAGGAAAGCAAGCGATTCGCCCATCCAGAAATCCGCTCGCGCACCTTCCGAATCATCTCATCAAAGTACGAAATTCGAAGATGACCCAAGTATATAGGGCACCCCAGATAAATAAATGGAAGGTCACGCCTCTGAAAACCAGTGGTCTGTCGTGCAATCACCTCTCTAGAATGCGAGGCACGCGAACTGATATAGAAACTGCTCTTGCTCTGACTAACTAACTGACCAGAGGCAGCCTCATAGTGATGAAGGAAATTCATAACTCGCTGCAAGCTCGACCGGCACCCATTAGCAAAAATAATAATGTCATATTTTTTTAAGGGTTGCGTAGTCAATAAATTTTTTTCATAGATATTGATATTTATACAAAGATAATAGATTATTAAAAAATATGTTATAGGATAATATGAAGATTTAAATCCAAAAGGTGGTGATTGTAATTGAGATATTAATTATGAAAAGATAATGTGGTATTTAAAATTCTTTATAAGGGTAAAATAATGAATCAAAAGTTTTTCACTTAAGGTAGTTTTATTAGTAATAGTAGTAGTAGTAGCAGTGTGTGTGTGTGTGTGTGTGTGTGTGTGTGTGTGTATATATATATATATATATATATATATATATATATATATATATATATATATATATATATATATATATATATATATATATATATATCGCATCGAATAAAAATCAATGAAATTTTGGTTGTGACTAATCGAATTCGCAATTAGATTAGATTTTGGTTAAAATTTGATCTATTGACAGACCTAAATTTATTAATATAATAAAGGATACCATTTAATTTTAAAAATCTGAAACTCTCCTTGGATATTTACATATTTTTCGGTGGGGGCAAATTTTTGAAATTTGTGAATTCCTTAAAATTTCAAGTCCCCAGAAATTTTTGAATTGCAGTGGAAGGAACTACCCCCATTGCCCCCACCCTCCTTGCGCCCCTACTTGCATAGATCATTTATTAACTGGTTTTATCAATCAACCCAATTGTAATTTATACCAATTATTTAATGTTGTGTCGATTTCGTGTCAATTTGAAATGTAATGTTAAAAACTATTAACATCAAAGGTATTTTGTTTATTTCTAAGGAGAAAAAAATAGCAATCACTAATCATATGAGGTAGGTTTACAGCAATGAGAAAGTTTTTTTTGACATTGTACCAAATAGTACAACTTTCAATGTTCAAATTCCAACTTTTAGGGTTCGAGTTATAACTAATTAAAATTATTCATGATCATGAATCGCATTCCCACTCAGAGGCAGAGTCAATGTTTCTCCAAGAGGGGACAACCATCTAAATGAGGAGAACAATTGAATGTGAATCATAAAAAATTGTCGCCATTTGCTAACAATTGTTGACTAGACCTTCAACGGTCTAATTGATATAGATAAGTGGTTATAATCTGATCTGAAATTTTGATTCAAATTTGATTAGACAACTTTTTTTTTTATTTAAAATTCAACCCAATTATGAAATGGACTGTAAAATACCTTTCATGTTATCGGAGTCACCATTTCCGTAATTACGAGTAATTGACCTGGGTCTGTTTTTATATCTATATAATAAAGTACAAAAAATTTCAAATCCATTTACGACATAAAAGTAATTTTTTGCTTTTCATAGTTTAGATTACTTTAAATTTCTCTAAATTAATCCAATTGTCAACATTAACGTCTGAAAATATTAACTTCCTACTATAAAAGTGGAGTTTAACCCTCACTTGAGGCTTCAATACTCAATTCCTATTGGTTGAAATATTGAGGTGTGTGCTTTATGGAGATTTCCCTTAAACGAAAATTTATCTCATTTTAGCACTTAAAACTCTTCACAGATTGACAATCACATACATATTGTCACATAAAAAATTTATGTATTTTAATTTTTATAATTTATGGTTGGTTTTGGGTGTAAAATATATATCGTGACACGATATATAATTTTTTTGTTTTAATTCCGTGTCTTCAAGCACAAACAATTACTATTCTATCTAACATTACAATTAGAAAGTTAAATTCTCAATTTATAAAAGCACAATAATGGTTAAGATTGATCCAATTATATAAAAGTCATCTCAATTTTTTTTCTCATTCACAAATATCATCTTCTTTATATGACTCTCAATCTCAAACAACTCAATGAACACACTCTCCAATACCAAACAACCCCATTAATGCACACCTACCTATCTCTTCTCTCTCCTCTATTTCTCTCTATTCACTTAATTTTAAATTGAGTAATTAAAGAAAATAAAAAAAATTACTTTTTAAAATATAATGTTGCATGATCAATGCTTAAGTTTTGATATTACAAAGTGTCTTCAAGCACTGGGCCATTTTCTATTTTGTTTTGTGTTGGATCGTCTTATTAAAATTTATTAACAAGAAAGTTATTTACTTTATTGCTATGTAAAAGAAATGATAATCACTAGTCACTATACTAGCATAGGTTTACATTACTGTGAAATTTATTTTGGTATCGCCCATAAAATTCAATTTTTTAAGAGTCAAGTTAAAACTTTTAAAATTCAAGTTATAACTAATTGAAAATATCTATAATCTCGATCACTAGTATCTTGATTGATCGTGAAAAGAGTTTCCACATAGGGGTGAAGTCTAGGTTTCTCCATAGTAAAGACTTGAGTAGACCTTCAAGTTTGATTACGATCGAATTTTAAGTGTTAATATCTGTTTGAAAAACTCTGATCCAAATTTGAAAAAAGAATTCTTTTTTGAATTTGACACAATTACTAGATGAATTGCTTTTTATAGTCTATATCCGATTAAGTTAAATACTAGAGTCCTGATCGAATCCATGCGTTAACTAGAATTGAATTTAAAGAAATTAAATCTTAATTTTTATTCAATTTTATCAAATAACACTCAATTTGGTCATATTAGTATACGTACATTCTCCCTGCATCCCTATGGATCATGTCTGCCTTGAGACTGACATGTGAGTCTGACAAAATGGTTGCCTTTGTTTGAAACGCTGCTATCTTTTTGATAACTGATGTTCCAATAGCTCCATTTGAGCCATTTAACAGATGTGACAAACACCCCATTCTTTGCAAAATACCCAAGCTCATTTCTAACAAGTGGATCATTGCAAAGTAGCATATAGTTGCTCCTAATCAGCCATCAACAGTCTCTACTTTTATGTTAAAAAGATTATTTATTTAAGGTCATAACTTAATCTATTTTCTACAATCCTAAACTATGTTTTGGACCTATTTGTTGAGAATTAAACTTTATTCAATGTTCTAGAGTATTCTAGATTCATGTAGAGTATTCTAGGTTCATGTATTTGGATATACATGTATTGGTAATATGCATGTATTGGTGATATGCATGTATCCTAAAATCCTATAAATACCTATGTATGTATTTGATTTTGGCAAGAGAGAGATGAGCCAAAGTGAATAGAAAAATATAATACAAGCCTTTTCCTATTTTATTCTCCAAGATTTCTCTTCATATTCTACAACAAATTGGTATTAGAGCTCTTGTTTCGTGATCCTGGAGATAGCCAATTCTAGTTTTCCATTTCAATTCCCTCGTCTTATAAAATAAAATTATGAGAATTGGTGCATTCGTATGAAGGCTTTGCTTGGTTCCCAAGATGTGTGGGAGATCGTGGATAAAGGCTATGATGAGCCTAGTGAGGAAGCTACGTTGACTCCCGTTCAAAAGGATGCTCTGCAAAAGATGCGGAAGAGGGATCAACAAACTCTTACTGTCATCCATCAATGTTTGGATGAAGTCATGTTCGAAAGAGTTGCTAATGCAACCACCGCCAAGCAAGCATGGGAGATCTTACAAAACTCCAATCAAGGGGTTGATAAAGATAAGAAAGTGCGCCTTCAATTGTTACGAGGAGAATTTGAAGGTTTACGAATGCAAGAATCTGAGTCTATTGCAGATTTCTTTTTGAGAGTGTTGGCCATAATCAATCAAATGAAGCGATATGGAGAAAAATTGGAGGAAGTCCGAGTCATTGAGAAGATTCTTCGCTCATTGCATCCAAAGTTTGATTATGTCGTTGTAGCCATTGAGGAGTCCAAAGATTTGGAGACTATGGCAGTTGATCAACTCATGGGTTCTCTACAAGCCCATGAAGAAAGAATTAACAAGAAGAAGGATAAGCCAATCGAGCAAGTTCTAGCCACCAAGCTCTTCGTGAAAGAGAAGGATTATGATCGTGAGAAAAGTCAACGAAGAAGAGGACGTGGACGCGGACGTGGACAAGTCCGAAGAAGAGGAAGAGGAAGAGGCCGACAAGGCAACCAAAACTCCAACAATGAAGAAAGAAGTCAATTCTCAAGGGGACGTGGAAGAGGAAACTATTTAAGGCAAGATAAATCCAAACTTCGGTGTTACAAATGCCAAGAGCATGGGCACTATGCTCGAGAATGTTAGAATGCGCCTAGTAATATTTAAGAGAATGTGAACTATGATGAGCACGAGGAAGAGGAGGTCACTTTGTTGCTAGCTAATAAAGGAGAAATAAAAAGCAAAAACGATGGATGGTATCTTGACAATGGAGCAAACAATCATATGTGTGGAGATAAGTGCAAGTTCGTGAATCTTGACGAGTCCGTGACCGGGTTTGTCACTTTTGGAGACAACTCTAAAGTTCCAATTAGAGGAAAATGTACAATTTTAATTCGTATGAAGAATGGTGGTCATCAACTTATAAGTAATGTCTATTATGTACCAAGTATGAAGAGTAATATTTTGAGTTTGTGACAACTTTTGGAGAAGAACTACGAGGTTCATATGAAGAATCGTAGTCTCTTACTTCAAGATGACCGGAAAAATGTGATTGCTAAGGTGCCTATAACAAATAATAGAATGTTTTTGCTTGATCTCCAATGTGACGTTGCTAAATGTCTCAAGGCTTGTGTGAAAGATACTTCTTGGCTTTGGCATTTAAGGCTTGGACATGTGAACTTTGGAGGTTTGAAGTTGTTGGCTCAAAAAGGGATGTTGAAGGGATTGCCGTTCATTGACCAACCGGATCAACTTTGTGAAGGGTGTCTTATTGGTAAGCAATTTCGAAAGAGTTTTCCAAGAGAAACTACTTCAAAACCAATTGAGCCACTTCAACTTGTTCATGCCGATGTTTGTGGACCAATCAAGCCGTCTTCGTTCAGTAAAAATCGGTATTTTCTACTCTTCATTGATGATTTTAGTAGAAAAACTTGGGTTTATTTTTTGAAAGAAAAATCTGAAGTGTTTGGCATGTTCAAGAAATTCAAAGTTCATGTGAAAAAACAAAGTGGTTATTATATTAAATCTTTGAGAACTGATAGAGGTGGTGAGTTTACGTCTATCGAGTTCAATAAGTTTTGTGAATAAAATGGCATCAACTGTTCTTAGCAGTTCCTAGATCTCCTCAACAAAATGGCGTGGTGGAAAGAAATAATAGGAGCATTCTCAATATGGCTCGAAGCATGTGAATGACAAAGAAGATGCCAAAAGAATTTTGGACAGAAGTGGTTGATTGTGCGGTGTATTTATCTAACTGGTGTCCAACAAGAAGCTTATTGGATAAAACTCCTCAAGAAGCATGGAGTGGAAGAAAGTCAAGTGCATCCCATTTGAGAGTGTTTGGGAGCATTGGTTATGTGCATACCCGATCAAGAGAGGTCGAAGCTTGAAGACGTACAAAAGTAAGAAGCACATCTTTATTGGGTATGATCAACGTTCCAAAGGCTATAAACTCTACAATCCAAGTACTGGCAAGATAATTATTAGTAGAGATGTGGAATTCGATGAGAAGATGCATGAAATTGGAGTATTGAAGGCAAAGAAAAGTATGATTTCTTTCCATTTCTTGATGAGGAAGATCAAAGAGAAGAAGTTCAAGAGCCCACAACACCTCCTCGATCACCTACAAATCTAAGTACATCTTCTTCAAGTGCAAGTGAAAGCTCAAGTGAAAGGCAACCACAAATGAGAAGTCTCCAAGAACTTTATGAAGAAACGGAAAATTTAAGCAATGATCTAACTCTTTATTGTCACCTTGTAAATTATGAACATATAGTGTTTGAAGAAGCGATGAAGGATGAGAAGTGGAGAATTGTCATGGATGAAGAGATTAAGTCGATTGAGAAGAATGACACTTGGGAGTTGGCAACTATGCTGAAAGGTGAAAAGCCCATTGGTGTGAAGTGGGTTTTCAAGGAGAAGAATAATGCTTTAGGAGAAATGGAGAAATACAAGGCAAGGTTGGTAGCAAAGGGCTATAGCCAACATCCCGAAATCGACTATGGTGAAGTATTTGCACCTGTTGAAGATTTATCAAATGGATGTTAAGTCGGCTTTCTTAAATGACATTCTTGAAGAAAAAATTTATATTGAACAACCTCTAGGATATGTGATCAAAGGCCATGAAGACAAAGTGTTAAAGTTGAAGAAAGCCTTATATGGCTTGAAGCAAGCACCACGAGCATGAAATATCCGGATTGACAAATATTTCCAAGAGAATGGATTTATCAGGTGCCCACATGAGTATGCTCCCTATGTCAAGGTGTGTGAAAATGGATATATTTTACTTTTTGTTTATATGTTGATGATTTAATTTTCACGGACAATAATTCTAGTATGTTTGGAGAGTTCAAGCAAGCAATGACAAAAGAGTTTGAAATGACCGACCTTGGCCTCATGTCTTATTATCTTGGCATTGAGATCAAACAAATGGATGATGGGATTTTTATTTCCCAAGAAAGATTTGCTATGGAGATTCTAAAGAAGTTCAAAATGGAGAATTGTCAATCCGTGAGCACTCCGGTTGAATGTGGACTTAAATTGTCCAAAAATAAAGAAGGTGAGCAAGCAGACTCCACATCTTTCAAAAGTTTAGTCGGAAGTTTGAGATACTTGACTTGCACACGACCGGGTATACTTTTTGGAGTTGGGCTTGTTAGTCGGTTTATGGAGACGCCGACCACGACACATTTCAAAGCGGCAAAACGGATTATTCGATACATCAAAGACACAATTAATTATGGTTTGTTTTATTCATTTTCTAATGAATTCTAGCTTGTAGGGTATAGTGATAGTGATTGGGCCGGAGATATAGATGACCGAAAGAGCACTACTGGTTTTGTTTTCTACATGGGAAATACAACAGTCACTTGGAGTTCGAAAAAACAACCAATTGTGACACTTTCTACATGTGAAGCAGAGTATGTTGCCGTTGCATCTAGTGTTTGTCATGTAATTTGGTTGAGAAGATTATTGAAAGAGTTGCAAATACCACAAAAGGAGGCTACATAAATTTTTGTGGATAACAAGTCCGCCATTGCTTTGGCGAAAAACCCGGTGTTCCATGATAGAAGCAAGCACATTAATACAAAGTTATCAATTTCTTCGTAATTGTGTTGCAAAGAATGAGGTGGAGGTAAAGTATGTGAAGACCCATGATCAAGCTGTAGATATTTTTACGAAGCCTCTCAAGTATGATACTTTTACCAAATTGCGGGTAATGCATGGAGTTACAAGGAATTAAGTTTAAGGGGGAGTGTTGATAATTAAACTTTATTCAATGTTCTATAGTATTCTAGATTCATGTAGAGTATTCTAGGTTCATGTATTTGGATATGCATGTATTGGTAATATGCATGTGTTGGTAGTATGCATGTATTGGTCATATGCATGTATTGGTGATATGCTTGTATCCTAGAATCCTATAAATATCTATGTAAGTATTTGATTTTGTCAAGAGAGAGATGAGCCAAAGTGAATAGAAAAATATAATACAAGCCATTTCCTATTTTATTCTCCAAGATTTCTCTCCATATTCTACAACACTATTCAGTTGATCCCAATTCAGTTGCAAAGCATCGTGTTGTAAAAGACGCAAGACAGCATCGTGTGGTAAAATAAAGAAGAGAGATTCGCTAAGTGGAGGTTTCAGCTCTAGAAAGGAATAAAGATAGCAACTTTTCCGGCCACAAGAAACATTTTTCTCTGAGGCTCTCTACTGTTTTCTGGAAAGCAACATTTTTGCACACCATCGAACCTCGTTGTGTTTCCACTGTAAAAGATAAAAGAAACATAGCATACTAAAAGCATCCAGATCATGGCTGTTGGTGTTCTGCCCTTATGGCAGATGAATAAAAGCAATGGATCGATGCAAATCATGGAATGAGTTGGTTGTGACACAAATCATTGACATAATCACAATAGACGCTTTCTAATTTCGCCACACTACAGTAGTATTGACAAGGCCTATTAAAAAAATGAAATTGGGCCAACAGATAAATAGATCATCATTTGTAACGCATTTACGGATTATCCTACTATGCCATAGAAGTCCATTCACTTCTAAAACAGCAACAGAAAGTGAAAAAGAATTTATCCAAGCAGGTTCACCCTCTAGAAACAGGGGGCACTTGGCTCCAATACATAACCCTCTGAATGGTTATCAAAACACAAAAAACTTGCCCAACTAAACCCAAGATTCTTTTTCACTAAATCCTCTGCAGCTGAAAGATAATTTGCTCAGAATAATAGTCTGTCATCATAAGCTAAATTTATTAATGCTGTAATCTGACTTAAACTTCTTCCAAGGTACTTTGTACATGTTCGGCTATATACACTTACGAAGAGGTCAAAATTAAATCTTCTAAGTTCCTTTACTTGATCAGTCAGGCCAGCAGAGAAGGTTCTGCCTTCATCGCTGCAACTCTATTGTCTGTCATTAGCCGAAGAAAAACAACACTAAGGTTTTCCATTTGTAAAAAGGTCAAGCCCCCCAAACCATGAAGTATAACCAAAAGGGCTATCATGAGATGGCATGATCAGCTCGTCAGGAGTATCACTCCCAGCAATGAAAGGATGATTCAATAGCATCTCTGCAGTCCATCTCTGTCCAGGCTCCCTTGCCAAACACCTTCTCAAGAAGTCCTTTCCTTTTTCCGGCATATCTTGTGGTATTCTGGGCACCAAATCAACCCAAGCAATCTGATACAACAAATCATCCATGTTTCTAAATCTCCACACCGGTTTGCCGGTAACCATCTCTATAATGGTGCACCCAAGAGACCATATATCCGTCGGAGGCTCATGTTGGTCTAATAACACAGATTCCGGTGAAGCATAAAGCGGTGTCCCCCGGAAATTATCCAGTCGTCCATTGAACTTTCCAATACCATCTCCGGCCTTCTTGGCTAATCCAAAATCTGCTAGCTTCACATTGTTCATAGTCACACCATTTAATTTCGTTGGAAAAACCAGGATGTTGCTGGGTTTTATATCACAGTGAACCAATCCTCCTTCTTTATGAGTATAATACAATCCCTTGAGTAACATATAAATACACCGACGAAGTTCGGCTTCTGGTATTCTACCTCCATTAGTCTCGATGAGGTTTCCGAGAGTACCACTGGAGGCGTACTCTAATAAGAGATTGTAAGTGCCGTAACCATTCTCGATGCTCAAATCATCCCCGAAACATTGAACGACTCCGGGACAACCTCGTAGTTCAGATAATATAATTCCTTCCATTTTTAAAGACTGTGCCTTCTCAATGACTGCGGATTTCACCGCCACTGGCGTCGCAGTCCGATCAAACCTCACTGCCAAAGTCACTGTGCCGTAAGTCCCCTTCCCAAGGAACTTATATTTCTTCCACTTCATGACATCCATTAACAGATTCTGAATTTTGATCTAGAATGTAAGATAAAGGATGAACTGATGGATGTGAAACTGAGTTAGAAACAGGAATCGGATAGAGTTTCTTTGGAAAAGTGAGAGGGGTTTAGGGCTTTGTTAAGAAAAGTGAGAAGAGTTTTTAGGGTTTTCTTTAAGAAAAGTGAGAGATTTAGGGTTTGATTTGGAGTAGTAATGTAAAATTCTGGAGGAGAGTGATGAAAGAAAGGGCGTGCTAGTGCTAGTTGTAAATAAGACAAATCCTACTGGCCAAGGAACTTTCTTTGGTCTTTAGTTCTTTTCTGTAAAGGATTTGGACTCCCTTAGTTAGTTAGTTAGTTTGAAAGAGAGGATTTGATGGACTCTCACTGTCACAATGCAATTTGCTGTTGAATTAGAGTTTGAGTCAAAGTGTAATTACTCCTTTAATAAAATTATTACTCTACTTGTTTTGCTATCAGAAAAAAATTAAAATCGTCATAAAAATAAATCTATAAATTTATACATAAAAATCTGCATTTCCTAACTGTGTATTAAGTAAAGTGTCTTAGTCCTTTTTTTGTTAAACCATAAACCAAAGACAACGATTGCCTCTCACTCAAACAAACCATCACTCTTAGGCATCCATAACATTGAACCCACTTAGTTCAAGAAATGAAAAAAAAAAAGATCAGCTGTTCAACACATATTATTCATATTTGACACTAGCCCAATATTTTTTTTTAGTAATTAAAAGAATTTTATTCCAAAAAAATAAGCTAAATAATAAAGCTCAATACTTACCTTGAAGCTAAATTAAGCATGAAATTTAGAGAGTTGCTCATGACATAAACTCTTACTAGGAATAAGCACCTAAAAGAGTTCATCACTTGCCTATTCTAATAAATGAACAATAAATATATTTCGATAAGTTAGAAGTCTTGGTATTAAATATATTTTTATACTGGTCTGTTTTTAAATTAACATTTAATTTCCCATACTTTGTATAAATCAATACCATACTTGTGTGCAATGAATGTATCAATTAACCCCACACATCTAGCACACAAGTATTCAATAGGTTTCTTTGTTAGAACATAGCCTTTTCTCTGTTTGATCATAGGCTTCTACAAAATTTCTTTGTGGCCAATTGTATTAGGCGGGGTTTCTTTGTTCTATATTGTGTGCTTCAGGCCCTAACATGTGAAATTTGATATTTATTCATTGTTACAAGAGATTGGATTAACAACCAATGTTCTTTGGAACATATTGATGAATCTTGAGTTTCTCTTTTACCTTTTAAATTTGGCGGACCAACAAGAAATTAATGTCCCCAAAGGATAGTTCAAAAAATAAAGATTGACATAGGAACTTGCTCCTGAACATTCAATTTTTTCTTTTTGATAATTTCTGCTGAACATTCAATATTGAAAGCTACATTGTAATTTAAACTTGATAATGCATTTATATTTAATTACATCCTATTTAATATTAAAAGTTCATTAAACTCAAAAGACTAAAATTAAATAAGCATAGTAGATACAAATGACAACAAAAGAAAAGACTAATTATATACTTTTACCAAAAAAATAAAAACCTAATCAAAACCATTTAGAATTGATTCCGATAAATTTTTATAATTTGAATATTGCATAACAACTTTATTATTCTTTATATCCACAATCATACTATTACTTAACTATTTATCATTCATTCGATTACGCAATCAGATGTGTTCTCTATCATGTCTGTCATAATTATTAAAATAAATTTCAAATTCCAAGTAAACTCATGAACATATCATGTCTTTTCTCGTCTTTACTAAAAAAATAGGGTGAACATAATTTAAAGTATTGAAAAAATACTTAAAATATATATATAGTTAATTTTAAGAAGAAAAAAATTGAGGGTGGTGAGCATAATTAAGGTGGCTCCGCCCTTGCAATTACTTCACTTTTTTTTATCTCTACAAGTCAATCAAAAATTATAATATCGAGTCAATTGATCGTGTCTTGATCAAGAAAAAAAAAGTTGATTGATCGTGTTAAAAATTATCAATTCTTAGGGACGAATTAATTAAAGTGCAATACACGCGATGTCGTTCGGCAAATGTCGTGCTCTATGCCATTTTCTTTAACATGGGCCATTAGTTTTTAATTGGAATCTGAAGTTGGACAATAGAACAAATGATTGGAACCAAATTTAGGAGAAATTAATAATTTGATTAATATGAATGAGTCTCACTATGTCGTCAGAGGCTACAATATTTTATAGATTAGGTACAGAAACAAAACACCCATAATTTTAATATATATGTGTGTATTTTTTCCATTCTTTTGGATTTAGTATCCCTCCCAGTCACAAAAATGGAAAGAAAAACCGTCTTTAACCTTTTTCATCATCTTACTAAACAGGCCATTAGGCTCTAAAAATTTATAGTTTTTTTCCAAAAAGTATGGTTTCTCTGGGGGTTCACCTGGTTTGATGCAGAGGTAGTGCGATCGAAAAGTAAATGGATAGAAAAAGACAAAATTGGATAAAACATTATATTTGGTTAAGAACGAGAAATGGAAGAGATGAAACTTTCTTATGACCCACCAAAATTTATTCCTCCAATGTTTTTTAGAAAAGTAGACAAAAAGCTAAACCTATGTGTTGAAATGCATGTTATTTACTTTAATCTCTTAATATAAATATTCTATAGGTCTATTAAATACGATGAAGAAGTTGATTTCATTTGTTAAGGATATAATGATACAGTATACATGCACTTTCTTCCTCTTTCCACTTTTCCATCAACGCCAAATGGAGGAAAAAGATCATCCCTCCCAATTTTCCTTCCTTTTACCAAACACAAAAAAGAGAAATAATGTTTCTTTCCATTTGGAATAAAAAGTGCATTACTTTATTTTCTTCAAATTTTCCATCATTTTCTATGAAAATGCAATGACATAAAATGAGTTACTCGCATTCTACATATTGGCAAAACCCTACTTCTAAGCATTAAATAGTTTTGATTCCTTTAACTACCCACCTTCACTTTGTTGGTATATAATGATCGAAACATCTATATTTTGTTTAAAAAAAATTGATTATTTTATGAATTGTTGATCCAAATCATCAAATGATATTAAAAATATAGAGTATATTTAGTATAGAGGTATCCTGACTTAGTATATCCAGGTATTTCAGGTTTTGTTATGACATTATGTCATTATCGTATCATACTTATATCATATTTGTATTTTGCTTCTTAATCTACTAGTAAGACATAAGTTGGTATTCAATTTTAAAACTTCTTCCTTAAATTTCTCTACATATGTATCAGAAAAGCTGGTCCTAATAGACTAAAAAGAAAAATATTAAAAAATATTAACATCGTGACTTACAACAACCTGCAAAAACTGATTGGGCCATTCATTAACGTTGGAAACAAAGATCGCATACTTGTTCACTTCACCTAAGGATTATGTGAAGAAAAAAAGTAATAATGGAGGTGGGTCAAAGTATGGTTTACCCTCAAAAAATTGGTAGATGTGCTCCTACCATCTTCATTCCATATTCCATATACTTGCCTTAGGTTTATTACTTATAGCTCTCAGGTACTTCATACTTTATTCTTGGGAGAAAGAGAGAGAGATAGAGGAAACGGATGATGTCGTCCAACTGTTATTCACTTTATCTTATTGTACTTGTGAGCTTACTTCCTAATCTCTCTGTGTTGTCTGGTGCTGATCCCACAGATGGGTTCACTGAAATTCCGTTGACAGAAGCTAATTTTTTACTGCAGAAGCCTTATGATATACCCCTTGAAGAGCGGTACAGTTACGAAAATGGAGTTCACAAGATGTGGGTTTATGCTGATGATAAGCCACTCGCCCCTGGTAGCAACACCCAGCCACGCACTGAAATTCACATTCAAGTACTCACTACCTACCTTCCCTCTAGATTTACACTTTTTGTTCCATTGATGCATGTGTGGTAAAATTACGACTCAATTGGGTTAAGTTAGGACTTAAAAAGATCAGATCTGGCTAACTCCAGATAGAATTACATAGCTCAAATAAGTTGAGATTGATTCTAAAGTGTTGGATACAGATTCCTGTTTGCTTACCCAAAAAAAAAAAGTGTTGGATAAAACCCAACTTTTGGGATCGATCTCAAGCGATCCATGGTAAATAAATCTGTTTTAGATCTTAACTTTAAGTACGATACTGAGTTTGATGCGGTATGAAAATTTTTGACTCAGTTAGATCTTGTCATAACTAAAAAGCAAAATATGTTTGAGGCCTAAATATCAAAAACTAATGGTGTATCAAGCAATAAAGAACTTTCTTGGGAGGGAAAATTATTAATGTGTCGGGACAAAGTGAAATAACTTTCTGTTAAAGCTATAACGGATGTTAATAATTTGGGCTATATGAAACTAATCATTGTTAGTGCAGGGGCTTGACTACTGTTCGGGAGTATGGCAATTCGAAGGCAATGCTTTTGTGCCAAACGGCACCTCAGGTGCTACAATAGTGCAGATCCATGGTGCAGCACATGGAAATACAACTATGCTTTTGAGGATCTACAATGGAGAGATGAGGTACTACAGTTATGAACTCGTGGATGCAACAAACCTCTATGATAAATGGTTTAGGGTTAATTTAATCCACAACGTTGATGGAGGAATGGTTACAGTTTTTATCGACGGCGTACAAAAGTTTGAGACTCATGATCATGGCCCAGGAGACTTGCATTTCAAATGTGGGGTTTATGGTGCTCCATCAGATATAAGCTACTATATGGAGTCCAGGTGGAAAGACATTAAAATTTACAAAAAGTGATGGAGAAAGTTTGAATTGTATGTGCATGTAATGCAAATGTTCATTTGAAGCTTTTAATGAGAATTGGATTTGAAAATCTTTAGTGCACTTGTAAGGACATAGATTCCCTACACAACCCATGACCCCGACATGAAAGTGTGTTTTGATTTAGTCTTAGCCAGTTTGATTAGTAAATAAGTGAATCTATTATATGGACATGAACACTGTTAAATATGTTTAATAGATGTTATGACTCAAAGCCGACATGATTATCAATGGATCGAAAATGAGTTGAATAAATTTTAGTATGACATCACATAAGGTTTAGAAACATGTAAAACAACTCACTGATTGCCTTAATTATACTAATCATTTATGGTAAATGCTTTAAAGTTAACTTACTCAATGACGTCGAAGAAGAAAATTAGAGTTTTCATTGATGGGATTCAAAAGTTTCAAACTCTGGATCATGGCCTTGGAGACTTGCATTTTGAATTTTTATCGTTAACAAATCTTAATTCACAAACCACGTGAGAATTATGTGATTATTTTTTAACATTAAGAAAGTGTTGTACAAAAAGGCTAAACTACAACGGAAAATCAAAGTTTGCGGTTGAAAGTATTTAGTGCACTTAACAAAGGCACTTGTACAAGCATAGACAATGCTTAAGAATTATGTATGTGTGTACCCACACTACATGATTTGGTTCTTTTGAGAAAAAAATTTTGTGGCAGCTATGTTTATCATCCCAAAAAAACATGTTCAGAAAAAAAAAATTAAGTTTTTTGTGGCATTAATATTTTCATAAAAGGTTTATTTAATGTTGACGGAGCTCGCCTAGATCAGGCCCAACTCAGAGGCTCAGTCTAGAATCACTAACTGGGCCCACGTCAAACATACCGGCCAAGCTCACTATAGGATGGAGGAAGCTATGTCAAGTCATCCATGTCATCTTGAGAGAGCCAGGTCAGTCGCGCCATCTTGAGAGTCTCAGTCAACAACTGACACGCAAGGAGATCTCTGTGGACGCGCACATCGTCAACTCCACGGAACTATCTCATATGTTACGAAAATAGCGCCACCTCCACCGAATTACCTCACTTATTACAAAGATAGTGACTTGATTTAAATCATACACCCAAGTATAAATGGTCAAATTTTAGTTTTACTCGGCTAAGTCTGAGGTCGAACCCATAGGGAGCTATTCGTTGGAATTCAAAATAGAAAAGTTAAGATTGTCATGCATGTAGTGTTCCTTACAAAAGTTTGGGGTGTAAACTTAGAATTATCAAATAAATACTTAAATTAAACTATTGATAACAATAATTGAAAAGCTACTTTAGTTCAGGGATCCGACATGCATTTTATTACTTGACTATGAAATTGTCATCTTACAACAATTAACTTTTCTTTTATTGGAAAGTCAACCGATAGGTTTGATGTACAAACGAACCATACCACATCAACTTATTAAGTTAGCCGAAAGGTCTATGCACCATACTACAACCAAATGACCCTAGTAAACTCAAAGGTGAATAATTCAAAAGGTTTACTTTAACTATTCGATCAGCAGGTCAATGATTCAATGAAGACGAAGTTCCGGTTTATGCATTGAATCAAAAGCATTAGCTATGATGAGATTTGACCCGTCTATAACCAATCTCCTGATTATTACACAAAGCCCAACTACGTGCATCATTGTATCATGCATGAAGTACGTAATAATATAAAGATGAATTGGTAGATAACAATAAGTTTAGTTCGGTACCCGTAACCATGAGCATATAGTAATACGACACCAAACAAGAATAATAATAATCATCCATCAATTAAGGGAGGTATAATCATTAACGCATAGATAAAACATCGACATTTCCATAACACAAGCAACATTATACATGTCTTCACCCTTTACTAAAAAGTATAAACGGACTACTCACACTTCATTGCTATAGACGAGCAAGAAGGTTGAGAGAATCTCATTACAACATAAAAAAAATACAATAAGTCATTCCCCGAGAAATAGTTGAAACACAACCACCCTTATTACCAGCTAGTGCACAAAACTGAGAAAGGTTCAACCTCAAAGTAGAAAGGATGAAACAAAAATGTAGAAGGAGAGAGTTTCTGGCTTGAAAAGTGTTTAGGGCAGGGTTTCCTTCTCTCTGACTATAGAGTTCTCTCTGTCTTTGAAATCTTTGTTTTCTTCCCCTTAAAATGAAAGACAACTTTGCTTTAACTTCTGATGTGTAAACCCAAGCGCAGGTTTAGCAGAGTAATATATTTCTCGAAAAACCTAGGTCAAACCCTTAGGCAATTGTGAAACAACAACAATCACACTAATACTATAACAATCTTGTGAAGATGTTTTGTTTAAAAGAATATTTGAATTGTGAAAATTGATTAAGGTAATAAAAACAGTATGAAAAATACTAGAGCATCAGGTACCCCTTCTCAAATCCATACAATAATCATTAAAGACTTAGTTCTTAACCCGAGACAAGAATCAAATGTCAGTTGATTTAAGTCACCAAATTTAGCAATAAAACTAAGAGAACATCTTTGTTTATAATCAAAAGTTTATTCAGAAACCTAAGTAATCCTTCAATTATATTATTGTGGGAAATAATGATAATCAACTTAAGCATGGAATAACCAGTTATTTGACTTACATGGAAATTCAAGCAATCAATGTACATGGCACAATGACTCAATGATTTTTATAGAGCAAAAACTTTACTAAGAAATCAAAAGTTGAATCAACAAAATATCACATACTATTAAGCTCATAAGTCAATAACATTACCGTATTTCATTGAGAGGTCCTCCCCTAGCTCTTTTTAGCCAAACATGATGAACTATAACCAAAAATAAAATTAAAAGAACTCCAAGCCAAAAGATGTTTTACAAAATTTTCAACTTCTATTTATAAGACTATTTAGGAAAAGATCAAATTGCACTAAAATTCTGCTACTGGCTTTGGTAGACTAATGACATGCGTCCGAACGCGTGTTCTTTCCCGTCCGAACACAACTTCTAGTAAGCTCCTTCCTTTCTTCTTCTACATTCTTTCACTCGCTTCCGGACGCGATGCCTTCCAACATCCGGACGCGTATTCCAGTATGGTCTTTCTCAGCTATGCTTCCCCTCTTGCATTATCTCCTCCATTCTTGAGCCATTTTACTACAAAATAAATACAACTCATCCATTATTAGCATAGCATCAATTATCGAATAAATTATCATATTTATTACCGTTTCCTAACCAAATAATTGATCTTTTCCAATAAATCATATAAGTATTAGACCTTAATCATACCTCCCAACTCAGACCTTGCTAGTCCCTAGTAAGGTAAACAAAATCAAAAATAAAATCACTAATAAATGACCAAAACAAAACCACTTTCGTAGGCTTCACGATTTGTATTTAGCATATGCAACAAGTCTTTAAACCCTTAGGTTTTCCCTAGTGGATGAGTATAGTCTCGTGAAGGTTTCCAGAGATGATACCCACAAACATCACCCTATAATCAAATATCTGAATAATAATTTTATAACATAAATTGCTACCACAATATAAAAATTCTAGGTTGTAACCTTTTTTATAAGCACATGCAAAGCAAAATATAGAACTATACGCTATATAAATGTATGCACTTATCATGTTCTCATATAAACTAGTGTGTAGTGTAAACTAACTATACCAAATTAATAATTTATCGGGTAATCACCTCTACAACTATCAACTATTCGTCTCAATGTCAAATCTCACTAGATAATTCACTCATGAAAAATTCTCTCAGATTATAGTGACTAATCCCTCAAATATCACATGTGGGAAGAAGATATTTAAATCAAAACAAAATAATGCTCACATGTCTATTTAAATAATTATAATCCAAATGAAAAAGATTTGAAATAATCTCATGACAAGAAATCAACACTCAATAAATAAATAATCACCATTCTTTTCCTTATCCATACAAGTCATGCATCCACCCATACACTCTTAAGATCAAATAGGTTGTAATGGGGCTTCGGGATTAGGGTTTTGAAACGAAGGATATTCAGGAATTCAAAAGACTATCCCGAGAGAACATTTACATTACACAACCAAACTTCTTTCTATAGCCTTTCACTCTTCACCATTTAGAAGCATAATTTACAACACTTGCTCATATTTTTTCAGAACTCATGCTTGCTATTTTTCTCTTTTTTCTTCAATTTGTTTTTTTTTTTTTTTTTACAGCTAGGTATATATTGTCATTCTTTTTTTTTTTTTCAGCAAGACATCTAATGCAAATATTCACAAGTATGATTTTTTTTTTTTTTTTATCATTTTTTCTCAACCAACATCTCATAAATTACACATACAATAAAAACTCAATCTTGAGATAACCAAGGGTAAAAGATATTATTTTTTTTCATTGGCTTGGTTATTATATGTTTGGTATAAGAAATAAAATTTTGCTTCAAAGGCTCAATCACGGCTTCTAGGGATAATAATATTCAAAGAATAAGGCATAGACTCAAATAATATCAAAGATGGCCTAAAATCATATCTCAAGAGTTGTTGATAACACACTAACTCATGCAAATAATTTAAAGTCAAGTAATTATTCACAATATTGGTGTTGACCAAAACAAAAATAATGAGACTATTGAAGGAGATTAGCTAAATAAAAATATTCTTTATTGAGTAAATGTAAATAACCCTTCAAGAAAGATTGTATCAAAATTCACTAGGGTTTTTATACATCTCCACTATATGTTTCAAGTTCTCAAGGTAAAATATCTAACAAATTTTCAACTTAGTAAAGTTTAAAGTGCACAAATTGTGAGTTTTTATAAGAACCTGATATGAGATATTAAAATATAGAATAAAGTTTTATGTGATGCTTAAATAACTGCAAATTTAAAGCTAAGCAAATTATTCTTATATTGTGGTGTCAATTATGAATAAAAATATTATTTGGATATTTAACAACACTTTGGGTCAAAATATGCGTCCCATATAATATTGAATTTTATGCACTACATATTCCCAAAAGATAAAAGAAATCATGCCTAGACAAAAATCTACCATATAATATGCTTTGATTTCTACAGACATACATTCTTTTCACTAAAAAAAACTACAAACTCTTGGGACATAGAAGAAACATGCTAAGATGAGGGGCCTTCTTGACTCTGTGAACTCTAACCTAGCCCCCTCATCTGGGCCCTCAACTCTCTCATCTCTCTCTGACCTCTCAGAATCTCAAAGAGTATTTGTCTGTCGGTACTGAGATCAGTGTCCTCATCCACTGGTAAATCCAAATCTTCCTCTAGATTGAGGAACTGATCCCGCTGATCCTCCCCCTGTGTCATCCCTTCCGGTGCAGCCTCCTCCTGCTGCTGAGTTGCCTGCCCTCGTTCTCCTGCTGGCCTTGTCACACTCTGACCCTTCAGAAGAGAGGTAGAGTTGAGCACTATCACATTCTAAAATCGCTCCATGGTGGCATCAATCACCACCCCGACCTTCTCACAAAGTGTTGTGGCTAGGCCTGCAAAAGGAAGGGACGGTCGAGGTAAATGTGGTTGTTCCTTAGCAAGGGGTAAATATTCGATATTGAAATTAGGTTCAGTATCTTATACTTGTTCCTTAGGTCACCCTGCTAAAGAAACCTAAGCTCATTTGTCCAAAAAAAATCCTCATCTCCCAGTAACTCTCTCCCAACCACGTCTCCTACGTAATTTTGGGGGTAATCTGGGTTGGCCACTCAGGCCTGGAGCATCCCAGTCAATCCGGCAATGGCTATGGCGTCAACTCTAATATGCTTCCCTCGAACGTAGGTACGGATCATACCGTTGCCACAGTCATCAGCATTGCTATAAAACTCTCATGCCAAAATAGGGATGACTTGCCATTCCCAGCCCACCGCCTGGAGCTAATTACGTCTCGGACTCCAAGTCATCCCTCGAACGTAGGTATGGATCATACCGTTGCCACAGTCATCAGCATTGCTATAAAACTCTCATGCCAAAATAGGGATGACTTGCCATTCCCGGCCCACCGCCTGGAGCTAATTACGTCTCGGACTCCAAGTCTTGCGAAGTCCTCATATTCTATCTTTCTCTCACATACAATGGGCTTGGTGGCATAATATTGAAAAAAATCTAACCCGGGCCTCTAAAGTTTGAAAACGGACAGGATCAAAGGTGGTATCCTCTTCCTCCTGTGGCTCTTGGGTACTAGTGTGAGGCCTTTTGGACGTGGAGGCTCGTAGTGGTGCTATGGAGTAGGTAGGGAACAAAATTTCAAAAGTGGCGGGGGAAAGTGTCTCTTATAGGCTAAAGGAGAAGAGAAAATAAAATAAAGTAAAAACGTCTGGCTCTCTCTATTTATAGTTTTCTTATCGCGTCCGGACGCATGGGGTTGGACCGTCCGGACGCGCCATAACTACCGCCTTAATTAGCCTCAAATAGCACGCGTCCGGACGAGCCTTTGGAATTTGAAACGGTTGAGATTCGCATTCGGACGCATGATGAAATCACGTCCAAACGCGTGTTCCAGAGAGTGCTGCCTCTTAATCTGCGTCCAGACGCAAATTCCAATAGGTTTCCTTCAGAACTATGTGCGTCCGGACGCGTTGTCCAGTAAGTTTGTTCTTCATAACTTAGATTTTTTTTTTTAATTTTCACCCTTTTACTCCTAAATTGATACAACTTAATTCTAAAAACTCTAAAAACTTCAAAACTAAAATTATTCTTATTTTTATTTTTTTTTAATTTTAATTTAATTTTATTTTTTAACAAAATGTCATCTTGTAGATGCATATGCACATTAAATCAAATCAATAAATCAAAGCATGATCACCCCCCACTCAAGAATTTACATTATCCCCAATGTAATAATGAGCAGTATAAGACCAAAGCAGAGTAAAGAGGAACATACCGGATGAGCTTATACTGTGCATGTGTATCTGCGATATTTCATCAAATAAAAAAGAAAGAAAACAACATACAAAAATTATACAATAAGATACAAAAATTGGGTTGAATTTTTAGAGATGAATCATTCATAGTGGGGATCCACCAACCCAATGGATTCAACTTCAACTATACCTTCTTCCAAAAATGGCTTCAATCGCTATCCGTTAACTTTAAAGGTGTTCCCATTATTGGGGTTTTCAATCTCCACTGTTCCATATGGGAAAACTTTTTTAACAATGTACGGACCACTCCATCTAGTTCGAAGCTTTCCTTTGAAGATATGTAATCTAGAATTATATAAAAGAACTTTTTGTGAAGGTGTAAAAGTTTTACGCAAAATATTTCTATCATGGAATACCTTCATTCGTTCTTTGCTAATCCTAGAGTTCTCATACGCTTCATTCCGAATCTCCTCCAACTCATTTAGCTGTAATTTTCGTTTGGTGCCAGCTTTGTCAAAACTAAAATTAAACATCTTAATGGCCTAATATGTCTTATGTTCTAATTCCACAGGTAAGTGACAAGTTTTTCCATACACCAATCTATATGGAGACATACCAATCGGGGTTTTGTAAGCAGTACGGTATGCCCATAACGTATTGATTAGTCGTAATGACCAATCTTTACGATCCGGATTAACCATTTTTTTCAAAATATAAGAAATCTCCCGATTGGCTAGCTTTGCTTGACCACTTGTTTGTGGGTGGTAAGGGGTTGCTACTTTATGTGTCACACCATATTTTTTCATTAAGGTTTCAAAAGGTTTATTGCAAAAGTGCAATCCCTCATCACTAATGATAGCTCGAGGTATACCAAATGTGGACAATATATTTTCTTTTAAAAATTTCAAAACAACTTTATGATCATTTGCCCGACATGGTACAGTCTCAACCTACTTAGAAACATAATCTACTGCCACTAAAATGTACATATATCCAAAAGATTGGGGAAAAGGTCCCATGAAATCAATGCTCCAACAGTCAAAATTTTATATTATCAAAATTGGATTAAGAGGCATCATATTTCGACGGGTTAATCCCCCTAATCTTTGACATCGCTCGCAAACCTTACAAAAATTATACGCATCTTTAAAAATTATTGGTCAATAAAATCCACACTGCAAAACCTTTGCAGCGGTCTTTTTCATAGAAATATGGCCCCCACATGCTTTCGAATGACAAAAAGATAGTATGCTACTTGTCTCATAATCGGGCACACATCTCCGGATAATTTGATTTGAACAATACTTAAAGAGATATGGATAATCCCAAAAAAAAAAGTCTTTACTTCAACCGAAAATTTCTTCTTATCCAAAGCAATCCAAGCTGGTGGCATATTACCTGTAACAAGAAAATTCACAATGTCAGCAAACCAAAGTACTAAAGATACTGCCAACAGTTGTTCATTAGAGAATGTGTCCTTGATCGGCAGTGTCTCTATTGGCACATCGCTCACAAGCCTAGACAAGTGGTCAGCCAATACATTCTCTACTCATTTTTTATCTTTAATTGTTATGTCAAATTCTTGGAGTAGGAAGATCCACCTAAGTAGTCTTAATTTTGCATCTTTCTAAGTCAACAAATATTTAAGAGTTGCATGGTCCATGAAAATAACAATAGGGGATCTTACTAAATATGACCTAAACTTGTCTAGGGCAAATACTACTGCTAGTAATTCCTTTTCTGTAGTAGAATAGTTCATCTATGCATTCTTTAAAGTTCTACTAGCATAGTAAATGACATGTAGCTTTTTCTCATTTCTTTGCCCCAAAACTGTCCCTACGGCGTAGTCACTAGCATCACACATGATTTCAAAGGGAAGACTCCAGTTTGGGGGTTACATAATTGGAGCAGTGATGAGCATGCCTTTCAGCTTATCAAAAGCTTCGTGGCATGACTCATTCCACTCAAAATGTATGTAGGAGATGGCAAAGTGGTCTAGATATAGAACTAAATCTTTTATAAATCTCCTATAAAAACCAGCATAACCCAAGAAAGAGCTAACATTCTTAAGGGTTTTGGGGATAGGTAAATTAGCAATTAATTCAATTTTAGGTCTATGTACCTGAATTCCCCTAAAGAGACAATGGGACCAAGAACAATTCCCTTTCGAACCATAAAGTGGTATTTTTCCCAATTAAGTACAAATTTTTTCTCTTCACATCGAATAAGCACTTTTTCGAGATTTGAAAGACAGTCATCATAGGAATCACCAAAAACAGTAAAATCATCCATAAAAACCTCAAGAAAACGCTCAACCATATCACTGAAAATACTTAGCATACACCTTTGAAAGGTCGCAGGTGCATTGCAAAGTCCAAAATGCATCATTCGATAAGCAAAAGTACCAAAGGGACATGTAAATGTGGTCTTCTCTTGGTCTTCTAGGGCAATTTCAATTTGGTTATATCCTGAATAACCATCTAAAAAACAATAGAACAAATGCGATGCTACCCTTTCAAAAATTTGATCCATAAAAGGTAGAGGGAAGTGATCTTTTCTAGTCACATAATTTAATTTTCTATAGTCAATACACATTCTCCAACCAGTTACTGTCCTAGTTGGTACAAGTTCATTATTTTCATTAGCTACCATAGTTACACCAGATTTCTTAGGGACTACTTGTGTAGGACTTACCAACTTACTGTCTATAATAGGGTAAATTATTCATACATCTAACAATTTCAGCACCTCATTTCTCACAACTTCTTTCATATGTGGATTTAGTCTTCGTTGCATCTCCCTAGATGTTTTAGCACTATCTTCTAAATAAATCTTATGAGTGCAAATCAATGGACTAATTCCTTTTATATCAGCTAAAGTCCAACCAATAGCATTTTTATGCTCTCTAAGAAGTTGTAGCAACATACCTTCATGTGCTGAATTTAACTGAGAATAAATTATTACCGGATATGTCTCATCATCTCCCAAAAATGCATACTTTAAATCTACCGGTAATTGCTTCAAGTCAAGCTTAGGCGCTTTATCGTTAGATGGGATTGATGGATTGGTTCTTGGTGAAAGTTTCTCAAATTCCTGTCTCCATTCTTTCACTTCAAAAACCTGTGAAGAATTCAACAATTTAAACAACTCATAAATTTCAGGATTATTTTCATTTCTCTCTAACAAAGAAGATTACTCCAACAAACATGCTTTAAGTGCATCAAACGAAGAAGATTCATATACTTTGCTTGGAACAATAGATTCAATCATATTAATTTCATGCACATCCTCATCAACATTCCCTGGTTGTTTGCACACATTAAAAATATTAAACTCTAATGTCATATTTCCGAAAGTTAACTTCATCACACAATTCCTGGAGTTAATTAGGGCATTTGAAGTAGCCAGGAATGGTCTGCTTAAGATAACAGGAATTTGAGCATTATAACTTAACACAAGTTGAGTATCCAAAATTATAAAATCTACAAGAAAGTAAAATTTATCAACCTGTACTAAAACCTCTTCCACCATACCCCTCGGTATTTTCACTGATCGATCTGCCAACTGAAGTGTAACGAAGTGGGTTTTAACTCCCCTAACCCTAATATGCGTGGTTGTTTGCACACATTAAAAATATGCGTGTTTCATTTCTTCTTCTACATTCTATCACTTGCATCCGGACGCGATGCCTTCCACTGTCCGGACGCGTATTCCAGTATGATCTTTCTCAGTTATGCTTCCCCTCTTGCATTATCTCCTCCATTCTTGAGCCATTTTACTAAAAAATAAATACAACTCATCCCTTATTAGCATAGCATCAATTCTTGAATAAATTATCATATTTATTACCTTTTCCTAACCAAATAATTGATCTTTTCCAATAAATCATATAAGTATTAGACCTTAATCAAACTTCATTAAAATAACCCTCCAAACATGCCTATTTATAGGCCTTTAAGAGGAGGTAAAGTCGGTTTACATGGCTAACCAATGAGGATGCTTTTGTTGCTCAAATGGACCAATGGAGGAAGAGCTTCACTTAAGTCGGTTAAGGCTACCGTCCAGATGGTGGTCATCCTTTGTTTTCTTGCTCCTTGGATCCCTTTGCTGATTTCCAGTGACTTGCCATCGTCCGAATGCTAATTTCACCATTCGAATGGTGCCTTAATGCTGATTTTTTTTCCTTTGTCTTTTCTCTTTTCTTTTGCTTCGTACTTTGGCCCTCCAATTTTTCCTTATAATATATAAAACCCTGCAAAACATATATTTCAAACATTAGTCATAATATAATCGAAATTAAACACTTTAAACTAATTAACCCACATAATTAACCCTAAACCCTATTTCAATTACGCATTTTTTAGGGTTAATCAGAAGGTACCTCAATTTGTTAAAAGGTGCCTATAAATTATAAGCCCCACCTACGTAATGCAGGCATTTCTTACGGCATCACTCATATCTCAGAATTCTATACTCCTTGAGCAATAAAACACTCAAGCCACAATAACCCTTCATAGAGAGTAGGCCACCCTGACCGAACCACTTAAATTGTGTTTGCTTTTGTTGAGTCTCATTCTTAATTACTGCATTAAATACTTGACAGGTGGTGCATAAACACCATATTTGCATCATCAAATGTCATAAACCCTATTTGAGATGGTTGTAGCTGACATAAAAAAAATTTAGCCTACACTTATTATGGCGAGGCACACCTCATCATACTAAGTGGAGTCTCAAAAAAAATTTGTGGCAGCAACAGCCCGTCTTAAATAGTATTTACGACAACAAATAGATCTTTTATGAAAACAGTATCACCACAAAATATTTTATTTTCAAAATACACTATTTTGTGACGGTGAACACTACAGTCACAAATAACATATCGCAAAAAACATTAATTCTTGTAGTGTCGTTTGCTGTAGTAGAGCAACACATTTAGTCTTGAGTGGCACTAACTTTAAGCCATAATTAATTTTGTTTTAACCAACAAAAATAGGATGATACATTTATGTTTACGACTTAACTACGGTATCAAATTTTTTTCAGTACCGTACCTCCAAAATTTACAATTTTAATGGGTCTTTTTACAACTTTTGTGGGCCATTTTACAATCAAAGAATTTACCACTTTTGTGGGTGATTTACCACTATTGTGGGTTGTTTTATCACTATTGTGGTAACTATTTTTACTACTTTTCCTTTGTACAAAAAAATATATCTTTTGTAGGTAATTTACTACATTTGTGAGTGTTTTTACCACTGTTGTGATAATAATTACTACTGTTCTGATGATTATTTTTATCACTTTTCTTCAGTACCACAACAGTGATAAAAAAAAATACCAACAAATGTGATAAATATCAATACAGTACCAAAATTTATTTATTTTTTATCCCGTAGACAACTCCTTATGTTTATTTACGTTGATGCCAACTGTAAAAACATAGACTAATGGTATGTTGATTGCAAGGAATATCATATTCAATTAAAAAGGAAAACAGTAAGTTCAACATCAACCGTAGAATGGACTAACACAATAAAACTCACAAAATATAAAATTTCAAAATGACAACAACTTACATTATAAAAAAACACTATTGAAGCAATAAAACAAGTTATAAACCAAAAAATTGGATATAAAATATAGGGTGAACTTCATTTTACCCATAGTAGCAGAAGACCTTCCTGTGACTTGAAAATTTCACATAACCCTCACGTAGTTATTGGACCAAAATGCACAGCTTAACATCGTTAACAGCACGGGCAAAATAAATTTGATATCCCTCTACTCTTCTTCTCCAACAACTTCACCCATTTTTCTTCTCCACTCCCATTAAACAACAAAACTACTAATGCCCATTACAGTTAACTTCATCACAACAGAACTTCAGCAGCCCCCATTACATTAAATCTGGCAGCCCCCATTACATTCATTGTGCCATCACCACCCATGGCAGCCCACCGCCTGCATCATATGAACCACTGAACCTTCACAATTCAACCTCAACACAACTCGAAACCTCTATCTCAACATCTCAATTTCACTATTCTTCACCGAAAATAAAAACATGAATCAAATTGGAAATCAACCTGAAAACTAAAACAAAGATAGAAATTAGAATCAAATCAAAATCAAAATCACTTTATAAAATAGAGAAAGAGGATGTATGGTGGTGGTTGATCAATTGTTACGTGCCCTAAAAGGATTAGGATAGCTGCAGTTGGACAAAGAGAATTAAGGAGCAGATGGCTAGAGTGAATCAAGACCCTAATTTTAGGAGTAGCTGTGAATGATTGGGGCATTAATTAAGTGTAGGTTTCTTGTCCTTGATTAAGCAATAGCTGATTTTTTTTTCTTTGTATTGAGGAGAGTCTCCTCTAGTTATGTAGAAGTCGTAGGAGGGTTATGGCATTGAGCATCCTCTATTTTTCTTTCTTACTGTTCTATTACAATAATAAGAAGGTTTCCCACTTGAAGAGGGAATTGCTGGTCTTCTTGTCTTTCTTCTCCCTAGGTTCGTATCATCTGGTATCAGGGCAGTGATCCAACCTATGGTCCAAACTCTTATGGCGGACGGGACTAGATCTCAACAGGCTAAGCGCATGGAAGAAGCAATCAAGCAGCTGTGTGAGAACTCTAACTCTCATACATAAACTCTTAAGGAAACCCGACAATAGATGGCAGCCATGAATCTAAAATATGACCAATTGGCTTCACGAAGAGTCAGTCCAAATGTCGATCATTCAGCATCATCCTGCAATAGTATCCCACGATCTAGTACACTTCGTGATTCAATCCACTCTCGACATGCAAAGATTGATTTTCCCCGTTTTGACGGAGAAAACCCAAGTGGATGGGTGTAAAGATGTGAACGATTCTTCAAATATCATGGAATCAAAGAGGATGATAAAGTGTACTTGGCCTCTATCAACCTGGAGGGCAAGACAATCAGTTGGTTCCAGAGCTGTGAAACAGCAAGCGACTCGATTACGTGGGAAAAGTTCTCTAAAGATGTGCTCACACAATTTGGCCCAGGTGTATATGAAGATGCTGTTGGGAACCTCACAAAACTCAAACAAGTAAGTACTGTTAAGATGTATCAAGAAGAATTTAAAGTTCTTATGAATCGAACTAAAGGTCTTTCCAAAGAATTTTTTGTAAGTTGTTTCACTAGTGGACTACAAACTGAGGTGTGGAATGCAGTCATGATGTTTGTCCCTACCACCTTAACCCAGGTCGTTGGACTTGCCCTACTACAAGAAGAAACAATGTCATTAGTCATCTAAAAGGTTTGCACACCCCTCAAGGCAGGCACCAGTTTCCCAAAACCAGTTATTCCCCAAGCACCAATCACAAATTCTCTCCCATTTTTCAAGAGAATCTCCCAAACCAAGATGGATGAACGAAGGGCAAAAGGATTATGTTACTATTGCGATGAAAAATATGTTATGTGCCATCGATGCATGAAGAGACATATTTATCTTTCAGAGGGCGAAGAATTAATTGAAGAGGGTGAGGGAATTGAAGTGGAGGACGTCGTCGAAGGAAATTATGTTGAGGAAGAACCATTTATCTCGGTCCACGCTCTTACTGGGTCTTTTTTTATCAGACCATGCACATATGGCGATTTATCAAGTGACACCCAATCACCATACTAATCGACTTAGGTAGTACTCATAACTTCCCAGGCCCAAGTGTTGCCAAGCGAACTGGATATTCCAACCATCAAACCAATCCCCTAGCGGTGGTTGCGGCCGACGGCACTAAAATCACTAGTATAGTGGTATGCCAGCAGCTCAAATAGGTCATGCAAGGGATTGAATTCTAGGTCGATTTTCGACTTCTATCATTGGGTGGTTGTGAAATGGTCCTGGGAGTGAAATGGTTGAGTACTCTTGGTCCTATCAATTGGGACTTTAAAAATCTTTGCATGGAATTCCAGCACAACAAGCAATGGCATGTCCTGCGTGGCCGCACTAATAGTACTGTGAAGGTCATTGGGGCTGCCAACATGAAGAAAGCATTGAAAAAGGCTGGTCAAGGAGGTGTGGCTCACTCATTTTCTCTCCAGACCCAATCAAACCCACCATAAATGTAACGCCCCAAAACACACCCTGGACGACATTACATATTAAAACCATTTACAATCATGAGAGCAACTACACAACCTAATATCCAAAAGAATTTACTTCATCATTTAAGCACATACAATAACATCCAAAAGAATATGCCCAACAATGGCATTTACATCCCAATAATTTAACTATTATAGTGCAGCGGAAAGTAGCAAAATTAAACTAGACTTTACAGTGTTCAAAATAATATTCTAGTCTAGTACAAAAGAGAGGGTCGCTCTAAGCGTCCACCTCGAGATCCACGCTCCTGTCGATCGGAGTCTCCCAATGTGCGGGCTCCTCGACTCCCAAATCCTCCTCAAGAGTTTAATCTGAAAAATGTTCAACTGTAGGGGGTGAGCACGAAGCTTTGTAGAAAATTTCTCCCAAACCCAAACAAGGTTTAGAAAATATATAAAACAGGTCGGTCTCATTTCACAAATATAATATAGAGCTTTTGAAGGAAAACAGGGACAATTTATCAGATCTCAAGTTTACGCATCAAGAATAATTCATGAGTGAGTGGAACCAATATACAATTAATAATCAATTTCTAAAACATAATACATCCCACCATACACCATTTCCACAAGTTCTCGTGGCATCCCATACTACCCCAAAATTCTTGTAGAAACCGTATCTAGTGCAATGAACAATACTCATATATAATTTATAATCCATTTCCACCATAAACTATTTCCAACAAGTTCTTGTGGCATCCCATACTACCCCAAAACTCTTGTCGAAACCGTTTCTGGTAGAATGAACAATAACCCCCAAGAAATACTATAACAATCCCAGGTATTCTGATTCATCCTCAAGACCATGTATGTTGATCGTTTCTCCTGAATCTTCCCAACGATTATACCTAGTCCACCCATAATAATCACAAGCACATTTGGAAAGGGGCGTATACCATACCCATGGCATTGCCGAATCCCTCCCCAGGAAAGGTATACCATCCCTAGTTCGAACTCCAGGCTTACGATAGCGGTTGTGTTGCCAAACACCAACCCACTACGAATGCAAGAAACCATCTCCCCCCACTGGGTTCGACTGACATTTACACTCTACGGCATATCTCGTAAGTAATTCAAGTCCATCACAAGCAACCATACAAAAGAGGAAACCAAGAATATCTCCATTCACAAACAATCCCAAGAAATTATCAAATTCCCCAATTTCCCAAGCCATGTACCATAGCATAATTTTAAGAAAATGAACAAGAGATCATTAGCAACATCATTTTGTTGTACAAGATAAAACACTAAAGTTTGGTAACCAAGACAAAAGGAATTTAAGAGGAAAAATCCATTTTCTTCAAAACTCGGGTTGGATTGTGAAAAAGAATGGTTCCATGGTTACCCAACCACCAAAATGTTTGAAACATGTCCTTTATTGCAAAAATATCAAGAATCATGTACTACATATCATATATATGAGAAGACAAGTGAGAGACATACATAAATATACAACCCTAGCCTCAATGTATGAGAAATGAGAGAAATACCCCTACCTCTTAGTTGTAGCTTCAATCTAAGACTCAAGCTTCAAAATCTTCCTATTCTCCTTCCTTTTTCCTCTTAATTTCGTCCTCCTAGGGTTTCAAGAGATTTGGGTGAGAGTGATTGAAGAATAGAAGAAAAGAAATGGGTGGGGAAGTGAGATTTTTGAGAAATCTAGGGTTTGATCTTCACAAATGATGTAAATCTCTCTCTTGGATGTGTTTTTCTCTTCCTCTCTTCTCCTCTCAAGCTATCTAGGGTTTGGAGTGGTGTAATGAAGGCTAAGGGGGTGAGAGGATGTATTTATAGTGGGGGAAAAATCGAGGGTTCGCGAACTAAAAAAATTCGGATTTTTACAGTGGCTACCGGTAGCTCGGACACACTGGACCATTGGCTACCGGTAGCTGATTTTGGCTACCGGTAGCTGATAGTGATTTTTCTACTTCCACTTCCAGTGAATTTTTGACCCATTTAGAGGTCGAATTGGAAAATTTTCATGAGATACACTTTTGTAGCCCTAGATGTCTACTATCTACTGTCAAAATTTCAGGTCATTTGGAATTAAGAATAAAAAGTTATGTCCAAAATACGAAGAAGTATTCAATACCCATTTTTACCCAAATTCTCGCTAAAGTGTATTTTAACTCCGGGACACTTCCTAACTTCCAATACATCCATATTACCACTCCCAATGTTTTTCGACCTTCCGGATTCAATGGAATCATTATTTTGACCTACAAACTTTTAGAAACTTGTCTAATCACCCTTTCCAAGTTTAAACATCTTCGACACGTAACTTCCCAATCAAATTGTCTCCATAACATTTATTCCTACGGTTTATTCTTATGTCACTACATATATCTACATCTTTACAAATATTATTTACTATATATATATCTCTATAAATATATAAAAGAACATGCGGGGTGTTACAATAAACAACTACGGTAGTTACTAACCCTAAATTGTTGAAATTACTTACTGATTATGAGGAAATCTTTGCAGAACCAGTGGGTTTACCACATCGCCATTCACATGACCATATGATTCCTTTGATGCCGAGCAGCCAAACAAACCATGTGAGACCTTATCGATACCCTTACATTCAAAAAAATGAGATCAAGAAAGTTGTGTAGGAAATGTTACAGGTTGGAACCATTAGGCCAAGTGTTAGCCCTTTTTCTTCACAAGTTTTGCTGGTTCGCAAAAAAAGATGATACATGGCGAGTATGCATAGATTATCGTGCCTTGAACATCGTCGCTGTCAAGGATAAATTCCCAATTTTGATAATTGATGAACTACTAGATGAGCTTCATGGTGCCAAGATCTTCTCAAAGCTTCATTTAAGATCAGCGTAACATCAAATCTGAGTTAATCTATCCAATGTGCTCAAAACTATCTTCCGCACACATGAAGGACATTATGAGTTCTTGGTCATGCCTTTTGGACTCACTAACTCACCGGCTACCTTTCAAAGTTTGATGCATGAGGTATTTCGAACCTACCTGTGTCAATTTATTTTGGTATTTTTTGACAACATTTTAGTTTACATCAGTAATTGGGATGAACATATAACACACTTAGCCACTACATTGGAGGTCTTATGAAAAAAAACCAGTTATATGTAACGAAATCCAAGTGCAGCTTTGGGCAACAACAGTTGGAATACTTGCGTCACATAATCTCAAATCAAGGTGTAGCAGCTGATCCAGAGAAAATTGCAAGCATGACTTCATGGCCCAAACTAACTACATTGAAGGGCTTAAGGGGTTTCTTGGGCCTCACTGGATATTATAGATGATTTGTTAGTGATTATGGAAAAATCAGTCAAACTCTCACCACCTTGCTTAAGAAGGACAGTTTTCATTGGACAAGTGAATCCAAAGAAGCTTTTAATTGCCTTAAGGAAGCAATGACTACTACCCATGTACTTGTTATGCCTAACTTTTCTAAGGAGTTCGTGGTGGAATGTGATGCATCAGGAGTAGGACTAGGGTAGTTTTGATGCAAAAAGGCAAGCCAATCGCGTTTATTAGCAAAACGCTATGAAGCAAGAACCTTGGATTGTCCACCTATGAGAAGGAACTTCGGATGTGGTGCATGCAGTACGAAAATGCTGACCTTACCTAGTGAGACGCCACTTCAAGATCAAAACTGATAATCTTAGCCTTAAATACATTTTGGAACAACGCATTAGCACCCCCATGCAATACCATTGGCTAACTAAATTGATGGGGTATGATTATGAGATCTTATATCGTAGAAGGAAAGAAAACAAGGTTGCAGATGCTTTGTCTTGTCATGACGAAGAAATATGCCATCCAGTGGAATCAATGAAGAAAGATGTTGTGGTCCTAAAACAACCATGCCAAGTAATGGCCATTTCCATGCCAATTCCCAACTGGCTGGAGACATTAAAGAAGGAATAGCCAGAAGATATGCAACTACAAGATGTGGTCAAAGACCTAATCTAGAACCCACAATCACACCGGGGTTGTTGGCTGTAATTTCAGCCCTTGTATATTTGTGATAGATAAAACAAAGATAATATAACTTAGTCTTTTTGGAATAGTTTTTCATCTATGTATTTCATATCTTCAACATACATATAGGTTGCAAGATACATCTTGACCACTCACTTTCCTAGACCATTAACCACGTAACAAGACCCAAGACATGACCCCTTGTGTTCCCAAGTCAACTAGATACACTTAACAACAAAGTATTATCTAGTCTTCTATTTTTAACAATTCTATTTTTAACACTCCCCCTTAATGCTTTGTTGTTGTATTCCCAACATGTCTCTTAGAAACTCGAACTTATCTTTAGGAAGTGCTTTGGTAAAAATGTCCGCCACTTGATCTTCGGTCTTGCAATATTTGACTTGAATCTCTTCATCTTCCATGGCTTCTCGAATAAAGTGATGCTTGATTGCAATATGCTTAGTACGGCTATGATAGATGTGATTCTTTGTCATGGCGATAGCTGATTTATTATCGCATAAAATTGGAGTTGCTTCACTTTGCTTTTCACCAATATCTTCCAAAATTCTTCTTAACCAAATTGCTTGAGAAGTAGCCAATGATGCTGAAATATATTCAGCTTCAGCTGATGATTATGCCACACTTTTTTGCTTCTTTGACACCCATGAAATTACACCGGAACCAAGTGAGAATGCATAACCCGAAGTGCTCCTCATATCGTCAATGTTTCCGGCCCAATCACTATCACAAAATCCAAGTAACTTGACATCAACTTTTCTTTCAAACATAATCCCAAAATCAAGTGTTCCTTGAATATATCTCAATACTCTCTTTGCTGCCCCAAAATGAATTTGGCTTGGTTTGTGCATAAACCGAGATAACAAACTTGTAGCATACATGATGTCCGGCCTTGTAGCTGTCAAGTACAAAAGACTTCCAACCAAGCTTCTATAAAAAGATGCTTCAACTTCTTTAGTTCCATCATCTTTTAACAACTTTTCATTCACAACCAAAAGTGTAGTCACCGATTTGCAATTTCTCATCCTAAATTTTTCAAGAAGAGTTTTTGCATATTTCCTTTGGCAAATAAAAACTCCATCTTCTTGTTGATAAATTTCAATGCCCAATAAGTAATGTAGAAGTCCCAAATCACTCATTTCATATCTTTTCATCATCTCACTTTTAAAATCTTCAATCATTTTTTGGTCATTCCCGGTAAAAACCTAGTCATCAACATAAAGAGACACAATAAGAATACCGGTATTACCTTGCATTTTGATGTACAAGGTTGGCTAACTTTTACTTCTTTGAAATCTCTTTGCATTGAAATAGGAATCAATCTCACTATACCATGCTCGAGGTGCTTGTTTCAGCCCGTACAAAGCCTTTTTTAGCTTATACACTTTTCCTTCTTCTCCGTTGACCGCAAAGCCTTGTGGTTACTCTACATAAACTTCATCTTTTAACACACCATTCACGAACGCTGATTTTACATCTAATTGATGAAGAAACCAGCCCCTTTTTGAAGCAAGAGCAATAAGAAGCCTTATTGTATCAAGTCGAGCAACCGGAGCAAAAGTCTCTTGGTAATTGACACCGGGCTGTTGTGAATACCCCTTTGCTACAAGCCTCGCTTTATTCTTTTGAATTGAACCATCCGGATTAAGCTTCGTTTTGTAAATCCACTTCACCCCAATGACCTCTTTATTCTTTGGCTTTTCCACCAACTCCCAAGTGCTATTTTTCTCAATCACACGAATTTCATCTTCCATTGCTTTCTTCCAAGTATCTTCTTTGATTGCTTCTTCAAAACTTTCGGGTTCAACCACACAAAAATTGCATCTAGCATACACATCACTAAGACTTCTCATTTTCCTTGGAGTTGAACTTGGAGATAAAGTGATTGAACTTGAGGAAGTAGAAGGAGATGAAGGAGAGTTAAGTGTTGGAGACATTTGTGGTGGAACTTCAACTTCTTCATTTTCATTTTCATGCTCAAAGCTTCTATAATCTTCATTTGCTACAACCACTTGATTTTGAACATTCTTTTCTTTCCAATTCCAAGAATCTTTCTCATTAAAGAGAATATCTCTACAAATAATCACTTTGTTTCTCTTCAAACTAAAGAGTCCATAACCCTTTGATTTACAATCTCCATAAGTCTAGAGAAGAAATCATTTAAGGATTCATTCTCTTTCATTCTACTATTCTCAAAATCTCTTCGCAAGGATTGTAGTTTCACGGCTCTTACCTTCGTAGTACCACGATACTCATCGTGTAAAGTGTCCCATGCTACCTTTGATTTTGTAGCATTGATAATTCTTGGAAAAATTGTGTCTGTTACTCCTTGTTGAATCAAGTGAAGAGCCTTTGCATCCTTCTTCTTGTTTTCCTTTAATTGGTTCCTTTGAGCCATTGTCATCTGCGTTGCCATCTCTTCGGTTGCATCTTCATATCCAATTTCAATCAAATCCCAAAGATCATAAGAGAGAAATATAGTTTTCATCTTGACACACCAATAATCATAATTTTCACCATCAAAGACAGGAAAAAGGAGGTTGTTGTGCACCGGTCGACATGTTGATTCCACTTGCCATTTATATTGTTTATCCAACGAGAAATTTCACGCCCAGCTAGTTAGAATCGAACTAGCTCTGATACCACTTATGTTGGCTGTAATTTCAGCCCTTGTATATTTGTGATAGATAAAACAAAGACAATATAACTTAGTCTTTTTGGAATAGTTTTTCATCCATGTATTTCATATCTTCAACATACATATAGGTTGCAAGATACATCTTGACCACTCACTTTCCTAGACTATTAACCACATAACAAGACCCAAGACATGACCCCTTGTGTTCCCAAGTCAACTAGATACACTTAACAACAAAGTATTATCTAGTATTCTATTTTTAACAGGGGTTACACTTAGGAATTGGACCAACTTCAGTATAAGGGCAGATTAGTTCTCGGCCCGACTTCAACCTTGAAGGCTTCCATTTTATATGAGGCCCACGATAGTCCCACAGGGGGACACTCCGGTGCCCACAAAACTCTTCATCACATCAAAAGAGCATTTTTCCAGCCTGGTATGAAACAAGAGGTTCGTCGCTACATTGTAGAGTGTGACATATGTCACCATAATAAGCATGAAAATGTGGCATATCCCAGATTGCTACCACCTCTTCTGATTCCTACCCGTATTTGGAGTGATATTTCCATGGATTTTGTTGAAGGATTTCCCCGCTCGAATGGCAAAGAGGTAATTTTTTGTTGTAGTGGACAGATTAAGTAAATATGCCAATCTTATGGCTATAAGCCAGCCTTACTTAGCCACAGTTGATGCCCAGCTCTTCAAGGAACAAGTATTCAAACTACGTGGGATGCCAACAACAATTGTCAGTGATCGAGATCCAATTTTTACAAGTTCATTTTGGAAGGAACTTTTCAAGTTACAAGGGACCCAGCTGTGTATGGGTTCTGCCTATCACCCTCAGTTGGATGGACAAACTAAAGTCGTGAACCGTAGTGTCGAAAACTACCTTTGATGTGTGACTGAAGACCGACCCAAGCAATGGGCTAAATGGCTTTCTCTTGCAGAATGTGGTATAACACATCATTTTATTCACCTCCCAAGACTACACCATACGAGGATGTCTACGGCCAACTGACTCCATCTTATCACATCTATGCCTGGAGCTACTCAAATATTGTTGTTGTTGACAAGGAATTACGAGAAAGAGATGTCATAATACGAATGCTGAAGGAAAATCTGTCCCAAGCTCAAAATCGTATGAAGCAATTGGCCGATGCACATCGGTCCGAATGGTCCTTTGAGTTGGGGAACTTGGTGTACTTACGCCTATAACCTTATCGGCAGACTTCCATTGCCTTAAGGAAAACTCACAAGATAGATCCAAGATACCATGCTCCATTTCGTGTTCTTCAGAAAATAGGATCAGTGGCTTACAAGCTCAAACTCCCATCGTCTTCTCAAATACACCTGATTTTCATGTTTCATGTTTGAAGAAAAAAATTGGGAAGCAAGCAATTACTCAACTGGAATTGCCACCTGTTGGAAATGAAGGTCAAATTAGATTGGAACCAGTTCACATTTTGGACCAATGAATGGTGAAGAAAAGGAACCACGTAGCAACTGAAGTTCTAGTTCATTGGTCCAACTCAATTCCTGAAGATGCTACGTCGGAAGACTAAGAGAAGTTACAGGCCAAATTCTCGCATTTCCAACCTTGAGGACAAGGTCAATCTCATGGGGGTAGGATTGTTATGTGCCCTAGAAGGATTAGGAAAGCTACAGCTGGACAGAGAGAATTAAGGAGCAGATGGCTAGAGTGAATCAAGACCCTAATTTTTGAAGTAGCTGTGAATGATTGGGGGCATTAATTAAGGGTGGGTATCTTGTCATGTGATTAAGCAGTAGTTGATTTTCTTCTATTTAAGCAGTATAAAGGAGAGCCTCCTCTATTTATGTAGAAGCCGTAGGAGGGTTGAGGCATTGAGCATCCTCTGTTTTTCTTTCTCACTGTTCTGATACAATATTAAGAAGGTTTCCCCCTAGAAGAGAGAATTGTTGGTTTTCTTGTCTTTCTTCTCCCTAGGGTCGTATCATTGATCAGTGACGATGGTGGGTGGTGGTTGATCAGTGATGGTGGTGGGTGGTGATACCCCTCTCTCAATAATGCAAATATGGTAATGCTCCTTTAGTTCCAAATGAGGGTTTTTTTCGGTCTTTTTGACATGTATTTTTTATACCAAATTGCATAAATCGTTAAAATGGATGAAAATTTTAACAGTGCATTTTAGGCCAAAAACCACAAGGGGATTAAGTGCTATTTTAGAACCTGAGGGAGATAATGTACAAATGGATCAAACCACATGAGGGTAAAGTGAAGTTTTCCCAAAAAAATAAGAGTGATTGAAAAATTATAGAAAGTTTTATCACCAACTCACCAAAATTTATGTGTAAGTGAGATAACTCCTCGGAGGATCGTACTATTATCGATCACGTCTTCTTTTGTATCTGTTTCTCTCTGACCCTCTCAATTTGTTCCTCAATTTCACTTGTTAGAATAATATAATCAAATTGACATTTTTTCAAGTCCAAATTAGCTTTTTATTTCATACTAAGTTTTTTGTATATAAGTTATATAAAATGTTGGTTTTGTACAACAGATAATTAACACTGATACTATAAGTTGGAAAATAGTAATTCAAAGAAAGGAAAATAATAAAAGCATGGCACAGATAGAACGTGGTTCGATACATCGTTCCCACATTAGTACACCATACCTACATCCACAAATCAAAAACTTACATCGATGTATTATTTATTGAAAAACTAATCATTTAGTAACTAATTACATAATATTTAACCCTATTTATAGGAATAAAATATTGTAACCCAATACAATTTGGATACTACTAAATCTCTATGTTCCTATCAAGTCACTAATAAACCTATCCATGGTTTATCAGGACTCTTCCAATATGTTTCTGATTTCATTCATAATTCTCACATTGATTATCCAACAAACTCTCATTCATTACAATTAGAGAGTTTGAGTCAAATTCAAACAGTCTACCTTGAACCAAACTCTTTAAATTTGGTCATGCCCCAAGATCAGGCTTAGTACCCTTGATTTTAATCCACCAATTTTTTAAGCACCACGTGCAAACATGCTCTTCTGAGTCACCTAATGAGCACAAAATATTGTATATTTCAAGGCCTCATTACATGCATTTTAACTCAACTTTTGCATCTAAGTACTTAGATTTAGCCGATTTTATGAATAATGTTGAATTCTCGAGGTTGCATGTTTTTATAGCTTAAATCATGTATTTTAGGACCTTGCAACTATGATGGATGTGTGGTGAGGGCATGTACACATTACATGAAGATTTGGAGGCTTAAAAGTGAAGAAATCAAGGAGGTATTGGTGTTTGGGAACAAAAGCGCCAGCAGCCACACCACTGGGTTGAAGAGCCTCGGTGTTCCTCCATTTTGACCATGATCCACTTCGAATCTGAAAAAGTTCAAAACATGAAAGTTGTAAATCTGGATGTCTGCTATATTGTTTCAAAATTTCAGCTCAATCGGACAGTTGGATCAAAAGTTATGCCAATTCTACGAAGACTGGTCCGGAGCAGAAAAACCATACCGGTACGCCTTACCGGTACTGTACCGTACCGGTACTAAGTACCGGTACGCCGAAGCTACTGGTGTACGAACAGCCCAAAAACGCCTGCAACGCATCTCCACTTGCTGGGGGTCCCACCTACACTTCTCCCACTTGCCCCCCAACATTTCCTTACACATTTCCATGCCTCCCTTACACAATTAAAAGACTTTGGAGGCCATTGCATTAATGAGGATGGGAGAGAAGGGGTAGCCTGGGGGAGGCTTGTCCTAGCCTGCAACACCCATCCATTCAGCCCCCTATTGATGGAGGCCTTTCACACAGCTAGGGGGGACCACCATGCACGAAATTTGAAGGCTCACACTCCATATGCTCAGCATTATTCAGCATTGTATTGGGGGTGGCTACCTAAGCTTAGTTTTAGTTCCATGTAGAAGATGATGAATAGTGTAATGTAAGTTTATGTTTTTGCATTTTCCTTTCCATTTCAATTGTTGTAAGCTTTAAACCTCTTGTAATCTTCATTCCTTGCACTTTAATCTAAGTTGTTTCAAGTTTATTCCAAGTTTACTTGCATGTTCTTCATTTCACCATTGTTGCTTCAAGTTTTCTTCATTTCATCTTTTAAAATGGGTATTGCATATTTTCCTTCATAGCTTTAGATTTATTGCTTCAAGTTAAGTTTCATGCTTTAAATCTTCATTTCTCTACAATGTCTTTCATTTACATTATGCTTGTCTTTCTTTTATGCATGAGTAACTAGTTTTTAAGTTGGTTAATCCAAGAGAGAATTCCTCTTGGGTGTGCCACTTCAACTCATTTTCATTCATCCTCTCAGAGTACGATGGCTCGGTTTGACTGGGTTGGGGTGAGGACATGGTTGTGAGTTCTTGATACACCATAGGCATTGTCACGGGGTATGCTTGAATCCTCACCTCCATTTTAGTCCCGAGCTTCCCACGAATCAATCGTACTTCTAGGCTCTATTGGAGGAAGGCTTTAGTTGATTTGGTATTCCCATTGGAATGACCTCTTTGGATTAGCCAACACTTGTTTTATTGCATTTTCATTCACAAACACAAACACCAAAACACAAACAAAAGATTTTACATTTTCTTTTCCTTTTGCAAAATCACCTTCACACAATTTGAACTTTCCTTCCCTGAGGAGACGACCTTGGAATACTTTTCCAAGTAAAACACCGACACACAAAAGACTCTTTGCGATTGGGGAGCACTTTTGTTCACACACCCGCATTTTATTTACATTTTCATTCATTCCATCCACCAATCCGTTGTTGCCTAATCTCTTGTATCATTCCGAGGGAGAGTGACACTCCCTTCATACATACACCATATACACATTAAAGGGATGATATTAAGGGGTTAGGAACTACAACGATTTTCACCAATCAATTTGGCGCCGTTGCCGGGGAAGGTAAAGCGTTGAGTTCAAAGGGTGATTTTGGGCGGCATGGTAAGTCTCGTGATTTTCATCACGGGCCAAGGTATGTCGTTTCTTTTGTAAATATTTTGTCTTAGTTTGTGTTTTGTATTATGTCTTATAATTTTTATGAAAATGTATATAACGCCCAAAGTTTTCAAAATGTGTGTGAAATTTGTGATGAGTATGGGCATGTTACTAGTGAGTGCCCGAGAATGGCCTCTTATTTTGAAAACGTTTGCGAGATTTGTGGTGAGTATGGACACATCACTAACGAGTGCCCAATAAATGCCCCTTATTTTGAAAACGTTTGCGAAATTTGTGGTGAGTATGAACACCTCACTAATGAATGCCCAAGAAATGATCTGGTTCAAGACTTTGCATGCGAAGGTTCAAATTCATTTTTGGCCTCCGAAATTTTTTACCCCAATCATTATGTTACACCGAGTTATACGAGTTATGGTTGGGAGAATGAACCTCATGATTTTTCATCCAATCTCACACCACCAAATGAATTTTGCCATTATCCAACGTATGAGGACTCAACTGAACAAGAATTGAAAAATACGTTTTACGAGTTTATGCAAAGCCAAATGGAATGGAATGCCCAAATAACCCAACAACTTGATACATTGACTAATGCTATAATTGTTATGCATGAAGAACAACATCTTGAGCATAGTCAATGTATTGAGGTTGATCATCCCAATGGAATGCAAATTGATGTTGAATCTCCCACCACTCTTGATTGTGAAAAATTTGATAAAGTTATTATCTCACAAGAGGCTAATGAGCCCAAGGTCATTTTTCCATCGAAGAGTGGTGTTGAGATTCACATTTCTCAACTTGGGGAGGGCATTGCAATGGACTTAAGTGTAGAAAGTTTTCAAGACAAATTGTATACTCTATTGTTGGAATTGCATAAACTTGCCTATACCTCGGTTCGGTTGAGAATTTTGAGTCAACATCCTTTCTATGTTTGGATCGATGGTTTAAGAAGGGCATTCATACACCAAAAAAATGTTAAAACCAAAAAAATAAATGGGCGCAAGTTCATATCCGAATTGAAGCCGGATTGACATGTGCCCCTTTTTGTTTTGTTTTCATGTACATAGTAGTTAGATTTATTTTAATTGTTATATTTTTCTTTTCTTGATGTTGTAGTATAGAAGTTGTTTACCTCTCCCTAATTTGGACTCATTTCATTTTGAGCATCATAGTAGAAAATCTCATTCAATATCATGTGCGAGTTTAAGTTGGGGGGTGTAAATAAACTTGTTTTTTTTTTTCCTTTAATGTTTATATCAAAAAGAAAAAAAAAAAAAGGAGGGGGTATTTCATTTCCCAAGTTACTTTCATTTTTCTCATTGCATGATTCCTTGTGCATTGAGGACAATGCATGGTTTAAGTTGGGGGGTGGGGTGCACCATTTACATTTTTCACCACTTTTTGTATAGAATAATGGAAAATGTGAAAATTTTGAAAAATTTTGGTTCCAATATTGAACTATATTCCCCTATCCTAATGGTTATGAGATTTGTGATTACTTGATCTTCATTTTGAACTTTGAATACATGAGCACATTATAGAAGTTTATCCTATTGTTAAGAGTATCACATACTTGTTTGCTTTTGAACTCAACCATAAGTGCACCATGAACTTGTAATTTTTGCAATTTACGGATTGAGTTCACATTTGAGTGCTTGACATGAATAGTGGAGATGAGTAAGAACCCATGTGAGCTTTAATGTCAATCCTTGTTTGGAGGGAACTTACATTTACTCAAGGAACAATTTTTTAAATTCCAAATTTGTTCAATAATCTCATTATGCTTGTTTTGGTTAGGTGCATTTGGGTAGTTGATTGACTTTGTCTTGAAATGCATAATGCTTCCCCATGCTTATTTAGAAATGATCTTAGGCCATTTTTTAATGCTTTGAGCCTTTGCCTTTTTCTTGTAAAAATTTTATCCCTAGTGCCATGATTGAGCCTTAATTGTAAATTCGTTTCCATGCCACACAAGTGACCAAGCCAGTGCAAAAAGATAAAAATATACCTCACCTTGGTTGTTGTAAAACCCGAGAAAATTTGAACTTTTGTGAAAAATGGCAAAATGGTAAATTGCCACTATGGTACAGGTTGTAAACCTGAAATTTTCTAGAACTTGGATGATGAAATGAACCTCACCGTTGGATTCGTCTCGCGAAAACTAGTTACCCTGTCAAATTTCATTAAATTCCGAGTTAGTCGGATTTTTTGCGTTTTACGAGGCGGTCGAGCCTCGGGAGACCCAAAAACGAGATTCTGATTTAAAATTTTAAATTTTTGGAAATAAATGACGACAAGTTAAAATAAAAATATTTTGAACTTGAACCGGAGCGAAATTTAATCGTTTCGGGGTTAAACGGACCCGGGAAATAAGGGCCGTGTGGCGCATTGTGGGCCAAGCATTTAAAGAGTATTTAAAGGGGAGAAAATCAGATTTCTCTCCCCATTTGCTCAGCCGGTTTTAACGTGAGAGGAAGAGAGGGAAAGAGCAAGTCTTCTCCACCTTCTCTCTACGATCTACACCCATTGAGAGCTCAAATCCACTCGGGCCAAGAACAAAAGTCGTTCTCCTCGCCAAGGGCTACAAAACCATACCAAGGAGGTCGGGTTTTGGAGAGAATCCAAGGACGGGATTTTTGGAGGCTAGGGCTTTGGGATAGGATCGGGTTTTGGAGGCTTCCTACGGTTATTCTACACGCTACAAGAGGTAGGGTTTCCTCCTACTAAAGTTCATTCCAAACCTAGAATGTTTTAATGAAATGGGTAGGATGATTGGTTGTGTATCTCTTGCCCCTTTTGTTTGATTTGGGTAAAATGGGTATGGAATTGGGTAAAGATCAATTCTAATTGGATCGGTAATTAGAAGTTTCTACAAGAGATTTCTAGAATTGGGTATATGAAATTGTTCCAATGTGATTCTTGGATTATGTGAATTGTGGGCATGCTATGTGCTTACATTATGCCATGAGACTTGAAGTATGTTATTACTTGATTATGTGATGACATGTTTGGGTGTTGTCCAAGATAAAATGTTGATATATATATACGTGTTTATAATATATTGACATTGTAGGGAATGATGGGAATTATATGCTTATGATATAAATTGCCATGAAATATGTGAAATATGATTAGAATGTTCAAGTGTTACTCATAGTATATTGAACATGATAATATTGTTGAAATGAGACATCACATTTCATATGCACGGGAGCATTGCACTTAGTGGGTGTGTGTGCATGGTGGTTGTCTTCACCACGCTTGGTGGATGACGAATGGGCTCGGGTAAGACGGGTCGATGACCTAGTTGAGTCGCACGGTTTGCATGGTTGTTAGGGTTGGGGTAGCAAGAAGGGCTAGACTATCCCTCGGGTGAGAGACCCGGTGATTGGATACGCACTCCGTTGTTATAAGAGTCCATAAAGTGTGTCGGTGTACGCGGAACCGTTGGTGGAAGTCCATGAATTCCGTGTCGATTGGGTGCCGTTGGTGTAAGTCCATAAATATCCACCCCAAGAAAGACCCTAGAATGAAAAATCATTTGATGTGCAACATCAATGACGGATTAGTACACATTGGCACTTGCATGTGTAGAGGAGCCGGGAAGGGCTCGGTTGATATGCATGAGTGGGTCTCACCTCATTCCATAGCATGGCATTGTAATTTCCATCATTGAATATATTTCCTTGCTTGGAATGTTATGAATTGTGGTTTTGTGGCATGTGAACATTTCATATGCATATAGGTTGGGGAGTAGCCTCATTAGGAAATACCCTATTGAGCGTGGCTCACCCTTTGTGGGAAAAACATTTCAGGTGCGGGGTTCACACCGGCGGACGGCTCCCATTTCGAGCCCCAAGGTTGAAGAAAGCCGACTTGTGGCTTTTATTGTTGTTTTGTAAAGCTTTTGAAAAAAATCCATTTTGATATGTAAATGTATGGAATCAATTGTAATAGAACTTGTATAAACCATGTTTTATATGGAAATCCTTGTCAAACATGTATTTGATGAATTGGGAAGGGTTTTGAATGGATTGGAAAGGAAAAATGGTTGAAAATGGCAAAACTGGGCAGAGAGTACCGGTACTGGGTACCGGTACTGAATGGTACCGGTACAGGACACTGGTACCCTCTTTCCAGTGGGTTGACAGTACCGGTACCGGGGTACCGGTACTGTGTACCGGTACTCTCTTCAAAATTTTCAGATTTTCACACTGCTTCGCCCTATTTTCAATCTACGTTTCCTTTCCCTCCAATGATGTAAATGGACTATAATGGAGTATAAATCATGGTATATCGAATATTGGTTGAACCCAAATGAATAATCGAATCCGGTTAACAATGGTGAATTAAGATCCCGGTTAAGGGGATGCTACTACCGTGGTGTTAGGTTGAGTGACATCCATGGTTGTTTCCGCTGGTTGACGGGTGGTCAACAGTTAATATAGGACCCCCGGAGATTGGGGCGTCACAGCTTGGTATCAGAGCATAGGTATGCGATTTACCTAGGGCTTGATGGGGCATGGGTCTAGACCATTGCATACATTGTACATTACATGTTACGTGCTTAAATTGCTACATGTTATGTGATATGTGATATGTGTATTATATGCATGATAGAATGTATATGGAAAATGGACACACTAGGGTTAGAGAACTTAACCTTGGGAGTGGGAACGCAAATGAACGGGAAAGTTCAAAGAATAAATGTCTACTTTCGGAGACATACGCTCTACTAGTGAGACGATGAGAAAATTTTAAATGTTTTAACTTTGGTCCCTACTTCGGGATGCTAAGTTAGTGTGCCATTGCCATTTGACGTGTGTGTAGATGGCAAGTGGAAGAAGAGGACGTCGAGGCGGTGGGCGGAACAATAACCAACCACCACCGGTCTTCGATCAACAAGCGTTTACGGAAACCATGGGCATGATGGCGGCTACTATTGCACAAGCTAGTGCAAATGCCAGACATGGAGGCGCGAGTAACCTCCAACAGTTTAAAGCACACAAACCTCCAGTCTTCATGGGAGGGGCGGACCCGATGGTGGCCGACCATTGGTTCCAGCAAGTCAACAAGATCTTAGGGGCGATGGAGGTCACCTCAGACGCTACTAAGATAAGACTAGCTGCATTCCAGCTAGAGGGAGAAGCCCAATTGTGGTGGGATTGGGTGACGGCCTCGAAGAACTTAGAGGCCATGACATGGGGAGAGTTCAAGGAGCTCTTCATGGGTAAATATTTTCCAACGGCCGTTCGACATGCAAAGGCCCGAGAGTTTCTAGATTTGAAGCAAGGGTCAATGACGGTGATGGAGTATGTGGCTAAGTTCACCGAATTAGCCCGATTTGCTGATGATTACGTGGCCATGGATATGGCCAAGGTAAGAAGGTTCGAGGATGGGTTGAAGCTATCCATCCAGGGAAAGATTGTGGGCCTCCGCCTGCAAGACTTGGACTCTATGGTCGAGACAGCTATGACCATTGAGAGGGAGGTTGACGATGCTCGAAGCATCCGTGAGGCGGGTGCTAAGGATAAGAAGAAGGAGGGCCAATCCTCTTCTTCTAGTTCGGGGAAGAAGCAGAGAACTTCTACTCCACAAGGACAACAAGGACAGGGTCGTGGCTATCAAGGCCAAGGCCAAGGTCAATTTTCCCAGGGCGGGAGAAACTTCAGGACTACCCACCAGGCAGGCCAGAAGACATGTTTCCATTGCCACCAACCGGGGCATATGAAGCGGGATTGTCCGCAGAGGCAAGGATCCCAGAGCTATGGGACACCTCAGTCCCAGTCATCAGTGGGACAGTCACAGACACACCTTGTTCCTCCCTACCCCACCATGGGCCAGGGAAACCAGTATCAGTTCCAGGGCATTACTCAGGCCCCTACCACCTTTCGAGCGGGGACTCCGCAGTTGGGCCAGATGGGTCAAGGCATGGGTCGAGGCCGAGGACAGGGCATGCAGGCCGGGACTTCGGGGACCCAGGGGCGTGTCTACGCCATTACACCTCAGGCTGAGCCAGTGGACCAGTCGGTCATTCAGGGTACATTTCTACTTTCTCGCTTGTGGGCTAAAGTATTATTTGACTTTGGTGCATCACATTCATTCATTTCTGCATCATGTGTGAGGGATTTGGGCTTAGAGGTTGATGCCTTGGAAGAGCCGTTGTGTGTGAATTCACCCCTAGGAGCTAGGGTGTGTGTGAATCAGATATGTCGGGGTTGTGAGCTAGAGATCTCGGGGATTCTACTCACCGTGGACCTTAGGGTTATGGACATGTCGGAGTTTGATGTCATCCTTGGGATGGACTGGTTGGCGGCGCATCAGGTTGTTATTGATTGTGACAGGAAGAGGGTCACTGTCTATACACCGGATGGTGTTTGTTTCAAGTTTCAGGGGGAAAAGCATGATGCTTTGCCCCAAGTCGTGTATGATTCACGATGGCATGGGCAATTGAGGGGTTGGCTTGCGAGCCTTACCCTGGAGGACGAGGCAAGACAAGAATTGGGTCTACCTCGGGTGGTGTGTGGGTATGAGGACGTTTTTTCGAACGAGTCACCGGGATTACTTCCCCATAGGGATGTGGACTTTAGCATTGAGCTGCATCCGGGTACTTCGCCCATTTCTATGACTCCACATAGGATGGCGGCAGCTGAGTTGCAAGAACTCAAGGTCCAATTACAAGAATTATTGGACAAGGGCTTTATTAGACCGAGTACCTCACCTTGGGGCGCTCCGATGCTGTTTGCCAAGAAGAAGGATAAGACCCTTCGATTGTGTATAGACTATCGGCAGTTGAACCGGGTCACCATCAAGAATAGGTACCCTTTGCCGAGGATCGATGATCTGTTTGATCAGCTGAAGGGAGCGCGGGTCTATTCAAAGATAGATCTCCGCACAGGCTACCATCAATTGAGGATTAGGGAGTCAGATATCCCTAAGACGGCGTTCAGAACGCGGTACGGGCATTTCGAGTTCACGGTGATGCCATTTGGGTTGACAAATGCCCCGACGGCATTCATGGATCTCATGCATAGGGTGTTCCAGCCCTATTTAGATCAGTTTGTCGTAGTGTTTGTTGATGACATCCTGATCTACTCCAAGACAGAGGAGGAGCATGAGGGTCACTTGAGGATTGTTCTCCAGACCTTGAGGAACTATCAATTGTACGCCAAGTTCAGCAAGTGTGAATTTTGGCTTACGGAGGTAAAATTTTTGGGACACATGGTGTCAGCTTCGGGGGGTGTCAGTTGACCCGGAGAAGGTTGAGGCAGTTATGAGTTGGGAGAGGCCAAAGTCAGTCTTCGAGATACGTAGTTTCTTGGGATTGGCAGGGTATTACCGGAGGTTCATCGAGGACTTCTCCCGACTAACCGCGCCTATGACTAGATTGACCCGGAAGGAGGTCAAGTTCGAGTGGAATGATTCGTGTGAGAAGACATTCCAAGAACTAAAGAGGAGACTCACTTCAGCTCCTATCTTGATTGTTCCAGAAAGGGGACAAAACTACACGGTATATTGCGATGCCTCCAAAGACGGACTGGGTTGTGTCTTGATGCAGTCCGGGAGAGTGGTGGCTTATGGTTCTCGACAATTGAAGAATCACGAGCAGAATTACCCCACGCATGACATGGAATTGGCGGTCATAGTCTTTGCCTTGAAGGCTTGGCGCCACTATTTGTATGGTGAACGATTTGAAGTGTTTTCGGACCACAAAAGTCTGAAGTACATCTTCACTCAGCGGGACCTCAACATGAGGCAGCGTAGGTGGATGGAGTACCTAGAAGACTATGACTTCACTTTGCATTACCACCCTGGTTAGGCAAATGTGGTGGCTGACGCACTTAGTCGGAAGTCACGGGGTGTCTTAGCTAGTGTGGCTTCCTGGGAGTGGCGGATGCTTGAGGCCGTGGGCCAATTTGGGCTGCATTATCGGGGTCGGACTCAGGGTGTTTTAGGGAGTTTGGTGGCTACGCCTTCCCTACTGAGCAGAGTGATTGAGTCACAGAGACAGGACTCAGAGTTATCATCCATCAGGGACCGAGTGCAGGCGGGTACTGGTGACGTGGGCTGGGCCATTCACTCGGATGACAGTCTTCGGTTTAGGGGAAGGGTTGTGGTTCCCCAGTCGGCGGAGCTGAGAGAGGAGATCCTCAGGGAGTTCCATTGCTCTCGTTTTGCGGTGCACCCAGGCGGCACGAAGATGTATCATGATCTTCGTTGCCAGTATTATTGGAGCGGAATGAAGAGGCAAATTGGCGACTTTGTCAGTAGATGCCTCACATGTCAGCAGATTAAAGCCGAGCACCAGAGACCAGCAGGGTTGCTCCAGCCCTTGGAAGTGGCTGAGTGGAAGTGGGAGCACGTCACAATGGACTTTGTGACCCACTTGCCACGGACATCGCGGGGACATGATGCGGTGTGGGTGATAGTAGACCGGCTTACGAAGTCGGCACACTTTTTGGCGGTGCGGATGACCTTCACTCTGGAGGAATTCTGCAGGTTGTACATAAGGGAGATAGTCCGGTTGCATGGGATACCCGTATCTATAGTATCGGATCGGGATCTCAGGTTTACGGCTCACTTTTGGGAAAGTTTCCAGCGAGCCATGGGGACTCAGTTGAGGATGAGCACAGCCTTTCATCCCCAGACAGATGGTCAGTCGGAGAGGACCATTCAGACGTTAGAGGACATGCTACGAGCATGTGTCCTAGACCTCAAGGGTAGTTGGGAAGAGCATTTACCCTTAGTGGAATTCGCCTATAATAACAGCTATCAGGCGAGCATACGGATGGCACCCTATGAGGCGCTTTATGGGAGGCCTTGTCGTTCTCCGGTTTGTTGGACTGAGGTTTGAGAAAGACCCTCTACTGGCCCAGAATTAATAAGAGACACCTCGGAGAAGGTGGACCTAATAAAGAAACGTCTTATCACGGCTCAAAGCCGGCAGAAGAGTTACGCCGATAGACGGCGGCGACCTCTGGAGTTTGAGGTGGGAGATCATGTCTTCTTAAAGGTGATGCCCAAGAGAGGAGTGGTCAGATTCGGCAAGCGAGGAAAGCTGTCGCCGAGATATATTGGGCCCTTCGAGATACTTGAGAGAGTTGGCACTGTGGCCTATAGGTTGGCGTTGCCGCCAAGTTTATCGGGTGTTCATGTTGTATTCCATGTCTCTATGCTCCGGAAGTATACTCCAGATCCGACGCATGTTGTGGATTGGGGAGAACTCGTTGTTGATGCAGATGGGACCTTTGAGGAGGGACCGGTGCGTGTCATGGATAGCCGGGAGCAGGTTTTGCGAGGCAAGACCGTGAGGCTTGTGAAGGTGTTGTGGCGACACCGAGGGGTGGAAGAGGCAACATGGGAGCGTGAGAACACCATACGTGCCAATTATCCTTTCTTGTTCGATGATGGAGGTATATTCTTATAGTCATTTAGTGTTATATGACTGTGGCATATGCATGTGGTAGTTGTGCATGAGTGTGTGAATTTCGGGGACGAAATTCTTTTAAGGGGGGAAGAATGTAAAACCCGAGAAAATTTGAACTTTTGTGAAAAAGGAAAAAATGGTAAATTGCCACTATGGTACAGGTTGTAAACCTGAAATTTTCTAGAACTTGGATGACGAAATTAACCTCACCGTTGGATTCGTCTCGCGAAAACTAGTTACCCTGTCAAATTTCATTAAATTCCGAGTTAGTCGGATTTTTCGCGTTTTACGAGGCGGTCGAGCCTCGGGAGACCCAAAAACGAGATTCTGATTTAAAATTTTAAATTTTGGGAAATAAATGACGGCAAGTTAAAATAAAAATATTTTGAACTTGAACCGGAGCGAAATTTAATCGTTTCGGGGTTAAAACGGACCGGGGAAATAAGGGCCGTGTGGCGCATTGTGGGCCAAGCATTTAAAGAGTATTTAAAGGGGAGAAAATCAGATTTCTCTCCCCATTTGCTCAGCCGGTTTTAACGTGAGAGGAAGAGAGGGAAAGAGCAAGTCTTCTCCACCTTCTCTCTACGATCTACACCCATTGAGAGCTCAAATCCACTTGGGCCAAGAACAAAAGTCGTTCTCCTCGCCAAGGGCTACAAAACCATACCAAGGAGGTCGGGTTTTGGAGAGAATCCAAGGACGGGATTTTTGGAGGCTAGGGCTTTGGGATAGGATCGGGTTTTGGAGGCTTCCTACGGTTATTCTACACGCTACAAGAGGTAGGGTTTCCTCCTACTAAGGTTCATTCCAAACCTAGAATGTTTTAATGAAATGGGTAGGATGATTGGTTGTGTATCTCTTGCCCCTTTTGTTTGATTTGGGTAAAATGGGTATGGAATTGGGTAAAGATCAATTCTAATTGGATCGGTAATTAGAAGTTTCTACAAGAGATTTCTAGAATTGGGTATATGAAATTGTTCCAATGTGATTCTTGGATTATGTGAATTGTGGGCATGCTATGTGCTTACATTATGCCATGAGACTTGAAGTATGTTATTACTTGATTATGTGATGACATGTTTGGGTGTTGTCCAAGATAAAATGTTGATATATATATACGTGTTTGTAATATATTGACATTGTAGGGAATGATGGGAATTATATGCTTATGATATAAATTGCCATGAAATATGTGAAATATGATTAGAATGTTCAAGTGTTACTCATAGCATATTGAACATGATAATATTTTTGAAATGAGACATCACATTTCATATGCACGGGAGCATTGCACTTAGTGGGTGTGTGTGCATGGTGGTTGTCTTCACCACGCTTGGTGGATGACGAGTGGACTCGGGTAAGACGGGTCGATGACCTAGTCGAGTCGCACGGTTTGCATGGTTGTTAGGGTTGGGGTAGCAAGAAGGGCTGGACTATCCCTCGGGTGAGAGACCCGGTGATTGGATACGCACTCCGTTGTTATAAGAGTCCATAAAGTGTGTCGGTGTACGCGGAACCGTTGGTGGAAGTCCATGAATTCCGTGTCGGTTGGGTGCCGTTGGTGTAAGTCCATAAATATCCACCCCAAGAAAGACCCTAGAATGAAAAATCATTTGATGTGCAACATCAATGACGGAGTAGTACACATTGGCATTTGCATGTGTAGAGGAGCCGGGAAGGGCTCGGTTGATATGCATGAGTGGGTCTCACCTCATTCCATAGCATGGCATTGCAATTTCCATCATTGAATATATTTCCTTACTTGGAATGTTATGAATTGTGGTTTTGTGGCATGTGAACATTTCATATGCATATAGGTTGGGGAGTAGCCTCATTAGGAAATACCCTATTGAGCGTGGCTCACCCTTTGTGGGAAAAACATTTCAGGTGCGGGGTTCACACCGGCGGACGGCTCCCATTTCGAGCCCCAAGGTTGAAGAAAGCCGACTTGTGGCTTTTATTGTTGTTTTGTAAAGCTTTTGAAAAAATTCCATTTTGATATGTAAATGTATGGAATCAATTGTAATAGAACTTGTATAAACCATGTTTTATATGGAAATCCTTGTCAAACATGTATTTGATGAATTGGGAAGGGTTTTGAATGGATTGGAAAGGAAAAATGGTTGAAAATGGCAAAACTGGGCAGAGAGTACCGGTACTGGGTACCGGTACTGAATGGTACCGGTACTGGGTACCGGTACAGGACACCGGTACCCTCTTTCCAGTGGGTTGACAGTACCGGTACCGGGTACCGGTACTGAATGGTACCGGTACTGGATACCGGTACCCCCTTTCCAGTGGGTTGATAGTACCGGTACCGGGTACCGGTACTGTGTACCGGTACTGAATGGTACCGGTACTCTCTTCAAAATTTTCAGATTTTCACACTGCTTCGCCCTATTTTCAATCTACGTTTCCTTTCCCTCCAATGATGTAAATGGACTATAATGGAGTATAAATCATGGTATATCGAATATTGGTTGAACCCAAATGAATAATCGAATCCGGTTAACAATGGTGAATTAAGATCCCGGTTAAGGGGATGCTACTACCGTGGTGTTAGGTTGAGTGACATCCATGGTTATTTCCGCGGGTTGACGGGTGGTCAACGGTTAATATAGGACCCCCGGAGATTGGGGCGTCACAGTTGTTCCTAGTTCTAAGTATGAGTGATCATAAAATAGAAGGAAGTATGGCGGAAACTCAACAAAAGGGATGAATGATGTTGAATTCAAAGAGTTGAATGAAAAAAGAATGAAAATCCAAGAAAAGGAGAAAAAGGGGTGGAAGAAGAAAAAGAAAAGAAAAATGTTAAGGAAAAGAAGAAAGAAATGAAACAAAGAGTGAAGTGATGGTGTTAGCCTAGAAATCCCATAAAAGGGAGATCTTTTTGAAATAAAGGTCATTCACTCGGAACAACCCTTTTTGTTATCCTATATCCTTCATTTTGCCTACCTCAATATCACCCCAAGGCCTCATTACAACCCGTGAAAGTCCTAAATGATCTAGAGAAAGCATGGGGGATGCATACTTTGAAAAGAACAAGAGAAGTTGGTTTTGCTATCAAATGCCCTAGCATTCCCTTCATGAGATTATGCCAAGGTTGTTTCATTTTTATGCATACTTCATTTTCGGATTATATGTGAGTATATTTCGTTTTGAGCACAATATTCTATCTCACATATACACATGGAGTGCATGCTTGGATAATCATTGAGTTATTCTTTGTTGAGAGAAACCTTTGGTGAGTTTTTGCATCGAAGCTTAATTTTCATAGCTATGTGAATGTGAATTCTATCGTGTAAATGCTTAAATTACATGTTCATTGCACTCACACACGAGTTTGAAAATGAATGTGTATGTGAATACTCTAGAATAGCATTTAAGGCTATGATGTGTTTCATGTGTTTTTTAGTTCGGGCGTTTCGGAGCAAGTTGTTTTTGACATCCCATTGCTAGTTAAGATAAGGAAATATATTTTAAATATTGGATAAAAGGAAAATAAGTTTGTAGGTACCTTCACTGAAAACCTTCACGAGACAAAACTCGTCCACTAGTGATCCCCTAAGGGTTCAAAGGCTTGTTGCATGTGCTAAATGCAATTGCGGAATTAGTATATGTTTTATTTTGTTTACATGCTTTTTACATTTTGTTTGCTAGGGACTAGCAAAAATTAAGTTGGGGGGTGTGATGAGCACAAAATATTGTATATTTCAAGGCCTCATTACATGCATTTTAACTCAACTTTTGCATCTAAGTACTTAGAGTTAGCCGATTTTATGAATAATGTTGAATTCTCGAGGTTGCATGTTTTTATAGCTTAAATCATGTATTTTAGGACCTTGCAACTATGATGGATGTGTGGTGAGGGCATGTACACATTACATGAAGATTTGGAGGCTTAAAAGTGAAGAAATCAAGGAGGTATTGGTGTTTGGGAACAAAAGCGCCAGCAGCCACACCACTGGGTTGAAGAGCCTCGGTTTTCCTCCATTTTGACCATGATCTACTTCGAATCTGAAAAAGTTCAAAACATTAAAGTTGTAGATCTGGATGTCGTATGTATTGTGTCAAAATTTCAACTCAATCGGACGGTTGGATCAAAAGTTATTCCAATTCTACAAAGACTGGTCCGGAGCAGAAAAACCATACCGGTACGCCGTACCGGTACTCAGTACCGGTACGCCGAAGCTACTGGTGTACGAACAGCCCAAAAACGCCTACAACTCATCTCCACTTGCTTGGGGTCCCACCTACACTTCTCCCACTTGCCCCCCAACATTTCCTTACACATTTTCATGCCTCCCTTACACAATTAAAAGACTTTGGAGGCCATTGCATTAATGAGGATGTGAGAGAAGGGGTAGCCTGGGGGAGGCTTGTCCTAGCCTGCAACACCCATCCATTCAGCCCCCTATTGATGGAGGCCTTTCACACAGCTAGGGGGGACCACCATGCACGAAATTTGAAGGCTCACACTCCATATGCTCAGCATTATTCAGCATTGTATTGGGGGTGGCTACCTAAGCTTAGTTTTAGTTCCATGTAGAAGATGATGAATAGTGTAATGTAAGTTTATGTTTTTGCATTTTCCTTTCCATTTCAATTGTTGTAAGCTTTAAACCTCTTGTAATCTTCATTCCTTGCACTTTAATCTAAGTTGTTTCAAGTTTATTCCAAGTTTACTTGCATGTTCTTCATTTCACCATTGTTGCTTCAAGTTTTCTTCATTTCATCTTTTAAAATGGGTATTGCATATTTTCCTTCATAGCTTTAGATTTATTGCTTCAAGTTAAGTTTCATGCTTTAAATCTTCATTTCTTTACAATGTCTTTCATTTACATTATGCTTGTCTTTCTTTTATGCATGAGTAACTAGCTTTTAAGTTGGTTAATCCAAGAGAGAATTCCTCTTGGGTGTGCCACTTCAACTCATTTTCATTCCTCCTCTCAGAGTACGATGGCTCGGTTTGACTGGGTTGGGGTGAGGACATGGTTGTGAGTTCTTGATACACTGTAGGCATTGTCACGGGGTATGCTTGAATCCTCACCTCTATTTTAGTCCCGAGCTTCCCACGAATCAATCGTACTTCTAGGCTCTATTGGAGGAAGGCTTTAGTTGATTTGGTATTCCCATTGGAATGACATCTTTGGATTAGCCAACACTTGTTTTATTGCATTTTCATTCACAAACACAAACACCAAAACACAAACAAAAGATTTTACATTTTCTTTTCCTTTTGCAAAATCACCTTCACACAACTTGAACTTTCCTTTCCTGAGGAGACGACCTTGGAATACTTTTCCAAGTAAAACACCGACACACGAAAGACTCTTTGCGATTGGGGAGCACTTTTCTTCACACACCCGCATTTCATTTACATTTTCATTCATTCCATCCACCAATCCGTTGTTGCCTAATCTCTTGTATCATTCCGAGGGAGAGTGACACTCCCTTCACACATACACCATATACACATTAAAGGGATGATATTAAGGGGTTAGGAACTACAACGATTTTCACCAATCATCACCATAATCCTCTTTGCATTTCAAGAGCCTACGCCTTGACCTGCATCATCTATGCATCTTTGCCCATGTTTTACCTATTCTTGGGAGGTCTCACTAGTCAATGTTTCACCATTCATCAAGATAAAGTCTAGTGACTCGTAACCCATGAGACACTACATCATCACTACTACGTTTATTTCACCCCAATAGATCCCAAACCATTGGAATACCCTGAGTTTAATTTTAACAGCCCAAAATCCTTAAGAAACCTCTTCAACGTTGCATGTGCGATAATTCTTAAAATTAAAACAATCCAGAAGCAACTTAGTCTCCCGTTTGATTTCATACCAACTTTAAATTTCTTCTTATGGATGGATCCAAACAAAATTATGCATCAACTAATTTTTCAAGATTACATATTTAATGTACACAGGACAAAATAAATCTTCACACCAGTTCGTATATACATGGCAAATGAGTCTTCTTCAACATAAACACCAACTTGATCATTGAATTGCCAATAACTTGCTTTGATTATTGCATCGGGATCATCAATCTAGCTCTGATACCACTTGTTGGTTTTGCAAAATAGATCATTAATACTGATATCATAAGTTAGAAGATAGGAATTCAAATATAGGAAAACAATAAAAGCATAACAAATATATTATGTGGTTAATAAAACGTACTCACTGTGGTACACCGTACCTACATCCACGGATCAAAAGCCTACATCGATATATTATTTACTGAAAAACTAGTCATTTGGTAAATGATTACATAATACTCAACCCTATTTATAGGAATAAAATATTGTAACCCTATACAATTTGGATATTGCTAAATCTTTATGTTTCCTATCAAGTTACTAATAAACTTACTCATGCTTTATTAGAACTCTTCCAATACATTTCATTTAGGATTCTCATATTGATTACCCATAACTCTCATTTATGACAATACAGAGTTTGGGTCAAATTACAACATGCAATAACAAAATTTTCTCGTATCCTTTTTTTTATTTTACAAAAAAAAAAAAAAAAGGATTTTTCACACTTTGCATCCTGAAAGATTTAAAATTTTTTACTTTATACCCTCAAATATTAAATTTCTCACATTGCGCTATCAATGCATCAAAAGTGTGAAAATGTGACATTTCTCTTAGCTTCCGTAAGTTTTTTCTTCAGTTTTTTCGTCAGTGTAGAAGCAGAAGGGCCACATTGCAACACTTTTGATCATTGAGGGCACAATATTAAAAATTTAATCTTTAAAGGTGTAAAGTGAAAAACTAGAAATTTTTCAAGATGCAAAATAAAATTTGCCCCCCAAAAAAATAATTTTTCTCTAAAGTGTCTAAAACTCATCGAAATGTGACCATACCAATGTAGATTGTTGCATAACCATTTAAGTATGCATCTATATAAAATTTGGAACCATAAATCTTTAATACATGAAATGAATCAGATTGGATAAGTATCATGTTGATCTAATAGTAGAAATAGATGGAAGTACTTAATTGAGATGAAACTAATAGTTAAGGGACTAAATTCAAACAATTGAAAGTCTAGAGACTAAATTAAAACTATAAACAAAATTTAGAGACCAATTATGATATTTACCCATAAATTTAAGTGATGGTGTAAACCAACTTGACACAATTGGATCAAAATTCTTTTTGGTCCAATTATATTGGGTATTCTTGATAAAAAAAAAATTTATACTGGATATGACCCAGTTCAATAAAAAATGTTAATCAAGTTGTATTTTATCATGATCGGGTTTGTACTAACTAGTAGTAATCAATAATCTAGTATCTGTAATTAGACGATTTCAATGATCCAACACCAATCCCACTTTTTTAGTGAATAGTTATTTGCACACGTGCGTTGCATGTGAATAATTTTATATTACAATTTTTAATTTTATTTCTTTCAATTTTATTTTGTTAGTTTAGTTGTTCAATATTGGATGATTTGAGAGTTTCTAGATGTGGTTTTCATCAAATGAAAAAAATATTAAAAAGCATATTTGAACTCCAAAATTTACAAATACTTCATTCTAAGAAATACCTACTTTTTCACTAAACTAATTTCACTCCCAACAATCAAATCTATACCATATATATGAAGCAATCAAATTAGACCAGATGAGACATTAGAAACCTTCCCTCCCACAATAACTAATTAGGAGAGTTTAGAATTATTTAATTAATTTATTCCAATTAAATTATGTAATGTGTTCACATAACTTTCTCTCTGTTTTTTTGTAACAACCCATTTAATTTTTTTTTTTAAAAAAAAAACTATTGTTATGTATATATAACTACTCAATGGATGGTACTATAACTACCCACATTTGAATTTCCTTCCTCAGTTTGGAAAATTCATGGATTATTTTTCAATAATTTTATGATTGGGATCAGGATAGAGTAGAGGTAGAGGTGGCGGTGGGGGTAGAAATAATGGTGGAGAATATTATAAATTCCCTTCATCGTACAAGACGATTGCTAGTTTCTTATATAAATATAACTTTATTTGCTTGTACTAGTCTATAATATAACCTCATACACAAGGACATTGACGTGGAGGTAATGATAAATCTCAAAAGTCCAATAGATCCATGTTCCTTGCGTACTATTACTTTATTTAATAATAAAAGAGACATAGAAAAATTAAAAAACAAAAATCAAAATGAAATAAACAACCAATTATTCTAGAAATAATATATACCAAGGACCGTCAATTGGTATCAGAGCCATTTTGACGGTCTGTTTAGTTAACTGTCGAGTTATATTTGTTTAACCTCACTCCTTGATAAATCTCTAAAGATTCATCTAGTAAATTCCTTATAAGTCTTATTTCATTGGCACCTAGCTGTACCACCCAATAGGTTTCTCGAATCCTAGTGTAAGTCCCCGAGAGAGGCAGAATAGAGGAGACAGGATTATGTGTATTTAGGTGGGTATGTTCAATGAGGTAATATTTATGAGTTATTTACATAGTTGAAAATTTTTAGATTTAAAAATGAATAGGTTATTCAGATCTAATTCAATGGCTACTTATCTAGAACTTCATTCACTCCTATACCATCAATAGTAAATGAAGAAGAATATGAATATTGACGAGTCCGAAATTGACTGGACCGAGCCCAATTTAAGCGGACCAAGAAAGCCCAAAGAAGCTGCAAATCTATATGGATACAAAGTCCAAGCCCATGGATCAAGGAGGCAACCACCCATGAGGGGCACCATGGCCACGCCCAAGGGGGCGCCTAGGAGGTTGGCCACGCCCAAGTGGACGCCGCCCATGGGGGCGTCTGCCTTGCCTTGGCCTCCTCCTCCTCCCTTGCCTCCTTACTCCAATGAAGCCTACCTCCAACTCAAGCTTGGTCCATCTCAGGACCACCTCCAACTCAAGCTTAGTCCATCTCAGGACCACCTCCAACTCAAGCTTAGTCCATCTCAGCACCACCTCCAAATCAAGCTTAGCCCATCTCAGCACCACCTCCGATGGAATAGGGGCACGAGGGAGAAAATGTCGGGATACGCACCGGAGATCAAATCCTACCATACTTGTATTTACCAAAGTGGTGGAGTTCTACCATAACTGTACCTACCAAAGTGGTAGAATCCTACCATAACTACACTTACCAAAATAGTGGTGACCGCCTCAACTCACCGCCTTAGTGAACCTATATAATGTAAGCTCTCTCCACTTGGAGAGGCATCTCATAATCTACACACACCACACCTCCTACACCTCTACACATTGCTCCCTCTCTCTCAAAGCTCTGTAACTCTCCGGAGTACCCTTATTCATCAATAAAGAACACCGGCCATCGCTGCCATTCTAGAGAGTGGACGTAGGTCATCCGAGACCGAACCACTATAAATCCATGTGTTAATTCTCTGTTTATGGTTTTGATTCATTGATTGCCATTGATTGCTTGCTAGCTACTCATTAATTGCATCATTATTCATACTTGACTGTTGATTTTGCCAAAGACAATTTTGTGCATCATCAAATATCATGAGTCAAAATAGACTGGAATGAATGGAATATACCCATAGTACAAGTAAAAGAAATATACAAAACAAGCTGGATACCAACAGCTTTCAAATCAGAATTACAAGTAAAAACTATTGAACAAGTTTATGCACTTACCAAGGAGCATGAAACTTGTCAATTTCTTAGTAAAGAATCCATTAAAAAACATAGGTCAAAAGGATATAATTTTATCCATCTTGGCTTAATTCAAGTTGCAGTAAAACCATTGTCAAAAGCTAGAGTCAATTCCTCAGTTTTATTATGTCTATGAGATGCCAGGTTCAAAGACTATGACAAAAGTATCTTAGGGATAATGGAATCAGGACTACATAATGGCCCAATATATTTTAATTATTTTTCAAACTTTACTCTAAGTCTTAGTGATCCTAATTTGTTAACTGCTTTGACCCTGAACATAAAAACTTCAGGACAATTTGCAGACATGACAGATGGTACTCAATCAATAGTATTAATTTACATAATCTATTACAAATGCATAACAACAAATTTGAATGTTCATGCATTAAGTAAAAGTCCGAAGGACAAAACCCTGTTGATACAGCCCAGTACAAGTGAAGCAAACATTCAAGTTCCCAAGCAACTCCAATGGAAAGATATAAATCTTCCAAAATGTTGGATGCTTGAAAATGAAAGTTACAATCAAAACCATCAAAATACTACAGTCAATTTAGATGGTATCTGCTTGGTCAAAACCGTTGTTGTTCCTAACCTCCTAATATCATCCCTCAATGTGTATATGATGTAGGTGCGAAGGGAGTGTCACTCTCCCTTGGGATGGTGTCAAAAGAAAGGGAAACGGAATGGTGAATGGAATGAAATGTATGAAATGGAATGTGCGAAATGAACAAAAGTGTGTGTGTGAACAAAAGTGCTCCCCAAGCACAAGGAGTCTTTTGAATGTCGTGTTTTACTTGGAAAAGTATTTCAAGGTCGTCTCCTCAGGGAAGGAAGGGAATTGTGTGAAGGTGATTTTGGTGAAAAAGAGAAAAGTGTGAAATCTTTTGTTTGAGTTTTGGTGTTTGAAGTTTGTGAATGAAAATGCAATGGAAAACAAGTGTTGGGTAATCAAAAGGTTTCACTCCAATGGGAATGCCAGGAATGAGAATCCCACGCCACATGGTTCAATTGCACATACACCTCCCGTGCCTCCTAAGCAAGGTCAATACCAAAATCAATACCAAGGCCAAGGGCAAGCGTCTAGCTCCCAATACCCCCGGACTAATTCGCAAGGGTATTCGTCAAACCCACCACCACAAAATTTTTCACCAAGTCCACCTCCACAAAGCTTTTCTCATCAAGGACCGTCCAATCCTCCCACCTACCAACCTCCCCATAAGAGGAACTTGGAGGATGTGCTCTACAATTTCATCCAAAGCCAAACCACCTTTAACAATAACTGCTCAACTCACCAAAATTACCAATCACATAGGGTTGTCACAACAAGAAAAGGGGAAATTCCCCGCTCAACCCCAAGAGAACCCTAAGGGCCAACACGTGATTGAGTCACCGAGTCCACTAAAGAGAATTGTGAGCAACTCAAGGCTGTCACCACCCTTCGCAGTGGAAAACAAATCGATAAATCTGTTGTGCCAAAGGTTTCACCCAAAACCACATTGCAAAAAGAAGAAGAGACCATGGGTGACACCAACAAGGGTGAGTCAAGTGAAAAGAAAGAAATAGAGGAAGTTGAGGAAAAGAAATTGGTTGATGATAGTGTGATTATTTCCCCTATTCCTGCCCCCGTTTCCTAATCGTTTGAAGCCACCTGTCAAGGTGGCTAATTATGCTGATATTTTGGAAATGTTTAAGCAGGTGAAGATTAACATTCCACTCCTCGATGCCATCAAGCAAATCCCATCTTGTGCAAAAATTTTGAAGGATCTATGCACGGTGAAGAGGAGACTAAATATTCACAAGAGAGCATTCCTCACCGAGCAAGTGAGCTCAATATTGATAATCAACACTCCTCCGAAATTCAAAGACCCCGGTTGTCCAACAATTGCCATCACCATAGGAAATTGCCGGGTGGAGCAAGCATTGCTCGATTTGAGGGCTAGTGTCAATCTCCTTCCTTACTCGGTGTATCAACAACTTCAGCTTGAGGAGTTAAAGCCCACCTCAATCACGCTTCAATTGGCGGACCGTAGTGTCCGTACACCAAGGGGAGTAGTTGAGGATGTCTTAGTTCAAATTGATAAATTTTACTTTTTCGTCGATTTTATTGTGCTTGATACACACCCTGTAGCAAACCTTAGCTCCCAAATTCCCGTAATACTTGGAAGACCCTTCCTTGCTACATCTAATGCTGTGATAAATTGCAGGAACGGTCTAATGAAGTTGGCATTTGGGAATATGACAATGGAGCTCAATGTATTCAACTTGGCAAAGAAACCAGGTGATGACGAGGAAGTAAGTGAGGTCAATAGAATCGACACTTTGGTTAAGGAACACTTGGAGCTGGAGGAGATGTTAAAATTCAAGGAAGAAGGAGTTGTTGATCTTGAAAAGTTTGAGGAGCAAGAGGAGGTAGAAGATTTGAAGGGGGTGGAAAGGTGGATCCCTACATTCGAAGAGTTACCCCATCAAGAAAAGAAAATATTTCCATCGAATAAACAAAATCCAAACTTGGAGTTGAAGCCTTTACCCTCCCATTTGAAGTACGCCTATCTTGGTGAAGGTGAAACTTTTCCGGTAGTTATAAGCTCGACCTTGAATGCGGAACAAGAAGAAAGACTCTTGGAGGTATTGAGAAAGCATAAAGGGGCAATTGGTTGGACAATTGCCGACATCAAGGGAATAAGCCCTATCATTTGTACCCACCGCATTTATCTTGAGGAGGATACCAAACCTTCTCGACAACATCAGAGAAGGTTGAATCCTATCATGAAGGAGGTGGTGAAGGATAAGGTATTAAAACTACTTGACGTGTGCATCATCTTTCCAATTGTCGATAGTAAGTGGGTTAGTCCCATGCAAGTAGTACCAAAGAAATCTGGAGTCACGGTGGTGGAGAATGCTGAGAATAAGCTTATACCTATGAGAGTCATAACCGGGTGGAGGGTTTGCATTGACTACCGGAAGCTTAACGCATGCACAAGGAAAGATCACTTTCCAATGCCATTTCTTGATCAAGTTTTGGAAAGAGTAGCAGGGCACCTATTCTATTGCTTTCTAGATGGGTACTCTGGCTATAATCAAATAGAGATCGCATTGGAAGATCAAGAGAAGACCACCTTCACATGCCCCTATGGTACCTTCGCCTACCGTCGCATGCCGTTTGGACTATGTAATGCTCCAGGGACTTTCCAACGATGCATGGTGGGGATTTTTAGTGACATGGTGGAAAAGATAGTGGAGATCTTCATGGATGACTTTTCAGTGTTTGGGGACTCATTCGATGGATGCTTGGGAAATTTGGAGAGAGTGTTGGAGAGGTGTGAAGAAAAAAATTTAGTCTTGAATTGGGAAAAGTGTCACTTTATGGTGACGGAGGGAATTGTGCTTGGCCATATAGTTTCGGCAAGGGGTATTGAAGTCGAAAAATCCAAGGTGGAGGCCATTTCCAACCTCCCTACGCCAAGAGTCATCAAGGACATCCGGTCATTTTTGGGCCATGCCGGGTTTTATCGTCGCTTCATAAAAAAATTTAGTGTATTGGCCCGACCCTTGACCAACTTATTGTCTAAGGAGGTCCCATTCAAGTGGTCGGATGATTGTGAGGCATCTTTTAAAAAACTTAAAAGCACGTTAGTCACACCTCCGATCATGCGACCACCCAGGTGGGATCTACCTTTTGAGCTCATGTGCGACGCGAGTGATTACGCGGTCAGTGCAGTGCTCGGTCAAAGGGAGGAAAATAGACCGTATGTAATATACTACGCTAGCGAAACGCTCAATGAAGCTCAAATAAATTACACTACCACAGAAAAAGAGTTGCTAGCAGTAGTATTTGCTTTAGATAAATTACGCTCTTACATCATAGGTTCACCTATTGTTGTCTTTACTGATCATTCTGCTTTGAAGTATTTGTTGTCTAAGAAGGATGCTAAACCGAGACTCATTAGGTGGATACTCCTCCTACAAGAATTCAACTTGACGATCAAGGACAAGAAAGGAGTTGAGAACGTGGTAGCAGATCATTTATCCCGACTTGTGGTGCAAGAGGCCGATGAGCACATTCCTATCCCTGACTTTTCCCTGACGAACAATTGCTTTCAATTCATTCTGTGAGTCCTTAGTATGCTGATATATGTAACTATCTTGCAACAGGACAGATACCACCGCAATGGAGCCCAGATGATCGAAGACGATTTATGACAGATGTGAAGTACTTTTACTTCGACAACCCGTACTTGTTTAAGTACTGTCCTGACCAAGTCATGAGGAGATGCGTACCTGAGAATGAACAGCGGGACGTCCTGGCATTTTGCCATTCACAAGCACGTGGTGGCCATTTCTCTGCGAAAAAGACTTCAGCTAAAATTCTTCAATCAGGTTTTTATTGGCTCTCTCTTATAAAAGACTGTGTTTCATTTTGCAAAGAATGTGATAGATGCTAGCGCTTGGGTAGTGTGACCCGAAGAAACATGATGCCCCTCTCCCCTGTGCTTGTCATAGAAATATTTGACTGTTGGGGCATCGACTTCATGGGCCCTTTCCCTATGTCATTTGGTTATCTCTACATTCTACTGGCAGTGGACTATGTGTCCAAGTGGGTGGAGGCTATCCCGACCAAGACTAATGACCACCAGGTTGTAGTCAAGTTCCTCAAATAGAACATTTTTTTGAGGTTTGGGATGCCTCGTGCGATAATAAGTGATGGTGGGTCACATTTCTGTAATAGGTCAATTGTATCTTTAATGTTTAAATATGGCGTTACACACAAAGTATCCATTGCATACCACCCACAAACCAATGGCCAAGCCGAATTGGCCAATAGGGAGATCAAAAATATTTTAGAAAAGACGGTTAACCCAAACAGGAAGGATTGGTCCGAGAGACTGATTGATGCTTTATGGGCCTACCACACCACCTACAAGACTGTATTAGACATGTCTCCCTATCGGCTTGTCTTTGGAAAGGCTTACCACTTGCCGGTCGAAATGGAACATAAGGCCTATTGGGCTATTAAGACTTTGAACTTCAACCTAAGGATGGCTGAAGAGCAAAGAAAGTTAGAGTTGAATGAATTAGAGGAGATTAGAAGAGAGGCGTATGAAAGCTCCAAAATCTCAAAAGAACGGACCAAAATCTTTCATGACAAATCCATTGTGAGGAAATCATTTGAGTCCAGGCAAAAAGTGCTTTTATACAATTCTCGTCTATCCATTTTCCAAGGAAAACTTCGATCCCGTTGGGATGGCCCCTATCTTGTCAAGGTGGCCAACCCCAACGGAGCTATGGATATCACAAACCCCGACAATGACCAGACATTCAAGGTCAATGGCCAAAGGCTTAAGCCATTCTTTGAGGGTTTTGAAGGACAGATGGTGGAGGAGGATTTAATTGATCCGGTGTATCCGAATTTGGTGGAGGAGTAGCTAGTGTTTGTGTTTTTTAGTGTACAGTTACTTTTATTTATTTATGTTATTTTTATGTCATTTACTTTCTTTGGTTGTATAGTATTGTTTTTCTGAGTTTCAGATATTGGTGCTTTTATCGAAACTAAATTGCAAGGTGTTTTCTAACCCTACTCATTTTTTTACTGTCCTTCATTGAATATCATACATTGTTGTTTCATTGAGGACAATACATGATTCAAGTTGGGCGGTGAGGAGCACTATTTGCATCTTAAACCAATGTTTGTGGGAATATTCTGCGCGAATATTCGCGCCTGCCGACACTCGCTTTCAAAAAAAAAGGGGCCGACCAACTGGGATGCCTTTATTAGGCCTCCCACTTTTTTTTCCCCCATCACCGGTGTTAGTCCCCCCCCCCCCCTTCTTCTTTTCTTCTTCTTCTTCTTCTTCTTCTTCGTCGTTCTCTCTGTTCTTTGTAAAAACAACTCACCCCCTGTAAATCCATGACCATATACACCGACGACCCAGTCATTTGTTTAATAATTTTCCTTATATGTTTGTATTTGTACATGAGTGCTCTTTTTGTTCTCGAACTTAGGATGAGGGGTTTCCAGCGTAGCCCAGATCTCCCTCGAGTTGATTAATTGTTGTGTTTTGTTTGTAGGGTTCGGCAGTTGAACATATCTCTACCCTATAACCTCAATTCCAAACTTCAAAAACTGGTAAATTCGAAACATTGGGGACAATGTTAAGTTTAGATTGGGGGGTGTGGATCTATCTTTCTCTAGTTTCGTATTTGTAATTCTAGTTTTAGATCTAAACAGTTCACAGTCCTGCAAAAAAAAAAGTTATGTTTATTTTTATTCTGGATTGCGTAATTTTACAGTATTTGTGCCTATATTTCATGATCACATCGGATGCAACTTCAATCGTCCTTGTGACTGGCAGATGTTAAAGAACCAGATAGAGTGTCCTTAGTTTAACAAGCATGGATAGTAAAAATTTTTGGTTCAGTTTAGGCGTTTTACGCACCTTTCCATCCGATGTGTATGCTGTGATAATGAAAAAGGCAAAAGTTGTGAGAAAAATTGAGATCCGGAAAGCACAAGCAAAACCATTGTGTGGCAGAAGCACTTTTGCTAAACCTCGTCGTGCCAAACGACTGGGTGCTTGTAAACAATGTGGCAGGTGTTTTCACATAAAAAAATACAATCAGTGTTCAGAACCAATTTCGGGTCGTGCAACCGATCGATTAAACTGGATAGTGTATGGGCAGAGTAAGGATTTTCCTGACACGCCATCTTATTCCAGCCCGGGACTTACACGTTATGTGTTACAAGAAGTTGGAAGGGTCACTAATAATTGACATAGACACAAGCGATGACTCGGATTAGATTTTGACTAATAAAGACAAAGCTGTGGAAAAACGTGTTTTGGGATGAAGGTTAATGGTCCGAACTTTGTGGTGTACAAAGTCTTTTTGTGAAATAAAGATGTGGGCCGAGTAAGGAGTGTCCTAAAATGCCAACCTGTAACGTGGGTAGGGACTTATCCTGAGACACCATAGTTTTCCAAGTTCGATTTATGCATTTCATAGATAAATGTGTATATAAATAACTTTGATCTTTAACCGGAGTTTTAAAAAAAAATATATTGTGGAAAATATCTAATATTGAACCATATCCCCCTATTGAAAGTGTATAGGCCTAGTGATATTTTGATCTTCATTTTGAACTTTGAATACATGAGCATGTTATAGAAGTTTATCCTATTGCTAAGCGTATCACATACTTGTTTGCTTTTGAACTCAACCATAAGTGCACCATGAACTTGTAATTTTGGCAATTTACAGATTGAGTTCACATTTAGTGCTTGACATGAATAGTGGAGATGAGTAAGAACCCATGTGAGCTTTAATGTCAATCCTTGTTTGAAGGGAACTTACAATTACTTAAGGAACAATTTTTCAAATTTCAAATTTGTTCAATAATCTCATTATACTTGTTTTGGTTAGGTGCATTTGGCTAGTTAATTGACTTTGTCTTGATATATACAATGCTCTCCTATGCTTATCTAGATATGATCTTAGGCCATTTTCTTTTTATTTATTTGAGCCTCATCTTTTATTCTTGTGAAAATATTATCCCTAGTGTAACACCCCGCATATTCTTTTATATATTTATAGAGATATATATATAGTAAATAATATTTTTAAAGATGTAGATATATGTAGTGACATAAGAATAAACCGTAGGAATAAATGCTATGGAGACAATTTGATTGGGAAGTTACGTGTCGAAGATGTTTAAACTTGGAAAGGGTGATTAGACAAGTTTCTAAAAGTTTGTAGGTCAAAATAATGATTCCATTGAATCCGGAAGGTCGAAAAACATTGGGAGTGGTAATATGGATGTATTGGAAGTTAGGAAGTGTCCCGGAGTTAAAATACACTTTAGCGAGAATTTGGGTAAAAATGGGTATTGAATACTTCTTAGTACTTTGGACATAAATTTTTATTCTTATTTCCAAAGAACCTGAAATTTTGACAGTAGATAGTAGACATCTAGAGCTACAAAAGTGTATCTAATGGAAATTTTCCAATTCGACCTCTAAATGGGTCAAAAATGGCATTGGAAGTGGAAGTAGAAAAATCTGGGTAGTGACTACCGGTAGCCAAAATAAGCTACCGGTAGCCAAATTCAGCTACCGGTAGCCAATGGTCCAGTAAGAATCAGCTACCGGTAGCCAACCGGTAGCCGATGGTCCAGTAAGAATCAGCTACCGGTAGCCAATCGGTAGCCGAGGGTCCCGTGTGTCCGAGATACCGGTAGCCAAAAGCAGCTATCGGTAGCCACTGTAAAAATCCGAATTTTCTGTTCGCGAACCCTCGATTTTTCCTCCACTATAAATACATTTTGTCACCTCCTTAGCCTTCATTACACCACTCCAAACCCTAGATAGCTTGAGAGGAGAAGAGAGGAAGAGAAAAACACATCCAAGAGAGAGAGATTTACATCATTTGTGAAGATCAAACCCTAGATTTCTCAAAAATCTCACTTCCCCACCCATTTCTTTTCTTCTATTCTTCAATCACTCTCACCCAAATCTCTTGAAACCCTAGGAGGACGAAATTAAGAGGAAAAAGGAAGGAGAATAGGAAGATTTTGAAGCTTGAGTCTTAGATTGAAGCTACAACTAAGAGGTAGGGGTATTTCTCTCATTTCTCATACATTGAGGCTAGGGTTGTATATTTATGTATGTCTCTCACTTGTCTTCTCATATATATGATATGTAGTACATGATTCTTGATATTTTTGCAATAAAGGACATGTTTCAAACATTTTGGTGGTTGGGTAACCATGGAACCATTCTTTTTCACAATCCAACCCGAGTTTTGAAGAAAATGGATTTTTCCTCTTAAATTCCTTTTGTCTTGGTTACCAAACTTTAGTGTTTTATCTTGTACAATAAAATGATGTTGCTAATGATCTCTTGTTCATTTTCTTAAAATTATGCTATGGTACATGGCTTGGGAAATTGGGGAATTTGATAATTTCTTGGGATTGTTTGTGAATAGAGATATTCTTGGTTTCCTCTTTTGTGTGGTTGCTTGTGATGGACTTGAATTACTTACGAGATATGCCGTAGAGTGTAAATGTCAGTCGAACCCAGTGGGGGGAGATGGTTTCTTGCATTCGTAGTGGGTTGGTGTTTGTCAACACAACCGCTATCGTACGCCTGGAGTTCGAACTAGGGATGGTATACCTTTCCTGGGGAGGGATTTGGCAATGCCATGGGTATGGTATACGCCCCTTTCCAAATGTGCTTGTGATTATTATGGGTGGACTAGGTATAATCGTTGAGAAGATTCAGGAGAAACGATCAACATACATGGCCTTGAGGATGAACTAGAATACCTGGGATTGTTATAGTATCTCTTGGGGGTTATTGTTCATTCTACCAGAAACGGTTTCGACAAGAGTTTTGGGGTAGTATGGGATGCCCCAAGAACTTGTGGGAAATAGTTTATGGTGGAGATGGATTATAAATTATATATGAATATTGTTCATTGCACCAGATACGGTTTATGTTTTGGAAATCGATTATTAATTGTATATTGGTTCCACTCACTCATGAATTATTCTTGATGTGTAAACTTGAGATCTGATAAATTGTCCATGTTTTCCTTCAAAAGCTCTATATTATATTTGTGAAACGAGACCGACCCGTTTTATATGTTTTTTTTTTTTTTAAACCTTGTTGGGTTTGGGAGAAATTTTCTACAGAGCTTCGTGCTCACCCCCTACAGTTGAACATTTTTCAAATTATATTCTTGAGGAGGATTTGGGAGTCTAGGAGCCCGCACATTGGGAGACTCCGATCGACAGGAGCGTGGATCTCGAGGTGGACGCTTAGAGCGACCCTCTCTTTTGTACTAGACTAGAATATTCTTTTGAACACTGTAAAGTCTAGTTTAATTTTGCTACTTTCCTCTGCGCTATAATAGTTAAATTATTGGGATGTAAATGCCATTGTTGGGCATATTCTTTTGGATGTTATTGTATGTGCTTAAATGATGAAGTAAATTCTTTTGGATATTAGGTTGTGTAGTTGCTCTCATGATTGTAAATGGTTTTAGTATGTAATGCCGTCCAGGGTGTGTTTTGGGGCGTTACAAAGTTGGTATCAGAGCTTAGGCTTTAGGTCTTACATGGGAGCTGTAGGTTATGGATTACTACTAGAGCCTTAGGACTAAGTTGAATAAAAAGGTTTGAGTTGGATTTCACACCCGTCTTGTGTTATAGACGAAAGTGATACCTAGGATGTCTTGCACATCGAAGAACTAAATTGTGAATTGATGTGCAGGATGGAGGGTGGACGTGGACGTGGACGAGGACGTGGTGGCCAAGCAAATCCACCACCACCATCACCTCCCGATACCATGGATGTCATTTATCAATGCATAAGGGAGCTAACTACTCTGGTACAACACCAGAATAGAATCAACAACCAACAACAACAGGACTTAGCAAGGGGAGGCCCGATCCGGACTGGTGCTAGCAACAGTGGAGTGGCACAAAGGGCAGCTCCGTACTGCCGACCTGACCAAGCTTCAGGGCCACGAAATCCAGTGGTTCAAGGGGCTAGGGCTGCTCGAAATCGAACAGCCACTGACCCACGTCGCTGTTTCGCATGTGGCGGTTACGGGCACTTCAAACATCGATGCCCATCATTTCCTAAAAAGACCAAACAAGCCGTAGGACAAGTAAATGCAAACACGCCACCACCACAGAAGCCACCACCGCAGAACCCGTTAGAAGATATAGCCCCCGACAATATTGATCAAGGGAGAATTCCTATTCTGACCCAACCAGGGGAAGATGTTTCCCATACAATTGCAGAAGGTATCGTTTTTCTCTAAAAGTCTTGGGCATGTATTTTCTTTGAAGTTTAATGTTTCTCATTCCTTCCCACACCCCACCTATGCAAATAACTTGGGATTAGACTTTGGGAATTTAGAACATGTTTGGAGTATAGACATGCCCACGGGAGAACGGTTGGATACTAAGAGGATGTGTATAGGCGGTATGCTTCGAATTAGGGAGCGAGAATTGATGGTAGACATGGTTGTATTAGACATAAATGGGTACGCTAGTTCGTATCATGTGGTTTAGACTAGTCTAGGAAACGGATGATAATTTGGCTTTTGGTTTGTAAATGAGATTAGGCATGGATCTTGATTGCGAGTCATATTATTTATATTGGAGATGGGTATGAGATAGGATTTGTGACAAAGACACCCAACTTGAGTTAGACAAGTATAAAGGAACCAAACAGTCCGGCAGACTACCTCGCACCAATTTGCTCATAACTCTTCATTGGAAAGTCCAAATTGTGCACCGCTATTTTTGTTAGAACCCTAACTCGTATATCTTTCCAACCATATAGGTCACACATGCTCAAAATACTCGAGTCAAATCAGTTTATTCTTTGAAGTTGGTCAAAAATCTGCACTATGGTGTTCTTTGGACAGTAAAGTGTTGTGATTTCTTCTTAGATTCTGAAGGACCTATCCTTAAGTGAAATTTTACAGTATTTAGGCTTTGATTGAGAGACACCCCCATATTGATGGAAGTGCTTTTGATGGATAACAAGGGATGATTATGATTTGGTGCTTGTCAACTTCAAGTATTCTCTTCCACTAATAGTATTGCTTATATTTTAAAAGTCGAAGGATATGATAACCCGATTGGGATGTGTGGAGATAAGGTTAACTTAGAGGTTCTATAAGATGAATTAAGTTCCTAATGATAAGGGTATGGAAGGTTATGTGTGTTACTTAAAAAAAAAAAAAAAGTATAGAAATTAAGGAATGAATGTAGTTTTGGTTTACGATATGAATCATGGGAGTATTATGTTTTTCCTCTAAGGTGATTACGATAATATGAGATAGTATAATTCTCAAATACGAGCAATTGAAGTAATAGGGTGAAGTAACCTCGGATGGGAGCCTATTTTTGGAGTAATGATTGGAATTGTGGTTATAGATCTTAAATCTATAGGAGATTGTTTCATAACCATTAACTTGAGGTTCCCAATATTTGTTTGAAATATTATGGAGGGTTGAGTAAATTTACTTTGAAGGTTTAGAAGGATCATGCATAGGATACTCATTGAGAGCGTTATACTTAGTTATCTTATTTCCTTGAGGGCTTAGTTGACTACTCTTAGACTTTCTAAAGTATTAACAATCGAGATTCTTTTGGTTAAGTATAGAGTTAATAGTTGACTTGTATTGCAAATCCTTATTGAGAATTGAGGTCAATTTAGGAAAGCGAATTTATAGACATAAAAGAGGATGATATCCCAAATTTGAGGTGAACTTCTATTGTTCTAGGAAATCTTTTAATGTCATTGGATTGGTGTTAGGGGAATAGGACGTTCTTTTTCTTGTCTCATTTAGTACCTTGTTAAGATCGGAATGATTAGTTATACTTGAGGAAAGTTAGTATGAGTATCAGAAGGATTCGAAAGTATAGGTATCATGAAAAGAGTTGTGATGTGAATGAAAGCCACTAAGAATTGATTAAATGGTTATTACTTCTAGCTCAAGCTTGTAGATCGAGAGCAAATATCTTGCAGATATAACTTGATCCTCAGCCTAAGTATTATAGTTGGTTAATTACCTTAAAAATTCTCTTTTGAATGGATTTTGATGGATCGATAGTGTACACATTTTGGAAGTTATAATTGGAAAACAAGTGCGGTTAGGTCTCACTTGTATACTTTGGTGGAATCTAAGATATTCTCTCAGAACCTTCAAATCTATGTGAAGTTCTTATCTTGTAGCATAATTTGACTTGTGAAGCGGTGGATTATAATTTATATCAGAGTGCACAGCGAGCTATTGGGTTAATGACTATAATGGTGACGGTAAGGAGTATTATGAGAAAGTACAAATTGATGTGAAATCTAAGAGTTGATCTTAGAACATTGACTTGTGTGGAGTGTGTAGTTATGAATTGAAATTATGGTAGAGTTCTAAGATTGTAAATCCCTCTTGGGCTGTGAGAGACGAAATCCTGAAGAACGTTGTATCTATTTTCAGGAATTGAGATAAATCTGACCGTGATGCTATTAATAAAATTTTGTGTTACACCATGACGTTAGTATAGGAAAGATGAGTAATTCCAAATGGTAGAATTGCATTTGAGTTATTTGATATGCTTATGAAAAAGCTACAGGTAAGAAGCTAATATGAGGTTAATTGAAATGATTGGTGAAATTTAAAAGAGAAGTGATATCCGAGAAATAGGAAATAAGTTGAAGGGAGGAATGTAAACCTTAGGATATGAAGTTTTATGTTAATCTTGACTTTGATATTTAAGGATGAATAGAAGTGGATACATCATGGTCAAATGAGAATTAGATAGACCAACCCTACAATTAAGTTTCGAGGACGAAACTTTCTTTAAGGGGGGTGGATTGTAACACCCCGCATATTCTTTTATATATTTATAGAGATATATGTATAGTAAATAATATTTGTAAAGATGTAGATATATGTAGTGACATAAGAATAAACCGTAGGAATAAATGCTATGGAGACAATTTGATTGGGAAGTTACGTGTCGAAGATGTTTAAACTTGGAAAGGGTGATTAGTCAAGTTTCTAAAAGTTTGTAGGTCAAAATAATGATTCCATTGAATCCGGAAGGTCGAAAAACATTGGGAGTGGTAATATGGATGTATTGGAAGTTAGGAAGTGTCCCGGAGTTAAAATACACTTTAGCGAGAATTTGGGTAAAAATGGGTATTGAATACTTCTTAGTACTTTGGACATAACTTTTTATTCTTATTTCCAAAGAACCTGAAATTTTGACAGTAGATAGTAGACATCTAGAGCTACAAAAGTGTATCTAATGGAAATTTTCCAATTCGACCTCTAAATGGGTCAAAAATGGCATTGAAAGTGAAAGTAGAAAAATCTGGGTAGTGACTACCGGTAGCCAAAATAAGCTACCGGTAGCCAAATTCAGCTACCGGTAGCCAATGGTCCAGTAAGAATCAGCTACCGGTAGCCAACCGGTAGCCGATGGTCCAGTAAGAATCAGCTACCGGTAGCCAACCGGTAGCCGAGGGTCCCGTGTGTCCGAGATACCGGTAGCCAAAAGCAGCTATCGGTAGCCACTGTAAAAATCCGAATTTTCTGTTCGCGAACCCTCGATTTTTCCTCCACTATAAATACATTTTGTCACCTCCTTAGCCTTCATTACACCACTCCAAACCCTAGATAGCTTGAGAGGAGAAGAGAGGAAGAGAAAAACACATCCAAGAGAGAGAGATTTACATCATTTGTGAAGATCAAACCCTAGATTTCTCAAAAATCTCACTTCCCCACCCATTTCTTTTCTTCTATTCTTCAATCACTCTCACCCAAATCTCTTGAAACCCTAGGAGGACGAAATTAAGAGGAAAAAGGAAGGAGAATAGGAAGATTTTGAAGCTTGAGTCTTAGATTGAAGCTACAACTAAGAGGTAGGGGTATTTCTCTCATTTCTCATACATTGAGGCTAGGGTTGTATATTTATGTATGTCTCTCACTTGTCTTCTCATATATATGATATGTAGTACATGATTCTTGATATTTTTGCAATAAAGGACATGTTTCAAACATTTTGGTGGTTGGGTAACCATGGAACCATTCTTTTTCACAATCCAACCCGAGTTTTGAAGAAAATGGATTTTTTCTCTTAAATTCCTTTTGTCTTGGTTACCAAACTTTAGTGTTTTATCTTGTACAATAAAATGATGTTGCTAATGATCTCTTGTTCATTTTCTTAAAATTATGCTATGGTACATGGCTTGGGAAATTGGGGAATTTGATAATTTCTTGGGATTGTTTGTGAATAGAGATATTCTTGGTTTCCTCTTTTGTATGGTTGCTTGTGATGGACTTGAATTACTTACGAGATATGCCGTAGAGTGTAAATGTCAGTCGAACCCAGTGGGGGGAGATGGTTTCTTGCATTCGTAGTGGGTTGGTGTTTGTCAACACAACCGCTATCGTACGCCTGGAGTTCGAACTAGGGATGGTATACCTTTCCTGGGGAGGGATTCGGCAATGCCATGGGTATGGTATACGCCCCTTTCCAAATGTGCTTGTGATTATTATGGGTGGACTAGGTATAATCGTTGAGAAGATTCAGGAGAAACGATCAACATACATGGCCTTGAGGATGAACTAGAATACCTGGGATTGTTATAGTATCTCTTGGGGGTTATTGTTCATTCTACCAGAAACGGTTTCGACAAGAGTTTTGGGGTAGTATGGGATGCCCCAAGAACTTGTGGGAAATAGTTTATGGTGGAGATGGATTATAAATTATATATGAGTATTGTTCATTGCACCAGATACGGTTTATGTTTTGGAAATCGATTATTAATTGTATATTGGTTCCACTCACTCATGAATTATTCTTGATGCGTAAACTTGAGATCTGATAAATTGTCCATGTTTTCCTTCAAAAGCTCTATATTATATTTGTGAAACGAGACCGACCCGTTTTATATGTTTTTTTTTTTTTTAAACCTTGTTGGGTTTGGGAGAAATTTTCTACAGAGCTTCGTGCTCACCCCCTACAGTTGAACATTTTTCAGATTATACTCTTGAGGAGGATTTGGGAGTCTAAGGAGCCCGCACATTGGGAGACTCCGATCGACAGGAGCGTGGATCTCGAGGTGGACGCTTAGAGCGACCCTCTCTTTTGTACTAGACTAGAATATTCTTTTGAACACTGTAAAGTCTAGTTTAATTTTGCTACTTTCCTCTGCGCTATAATAGTTAAATTATTGGGATGTAAATGCCATTGTTGGGCATATTCTTTTGGATGTTATTGTATGTGCTTAAATGATGAAGTAAATTCTTTTGGATATTAGGTTGTGTAGTTGCTCTCATGATTGTAAATGGTTTTAGTATGTAATGCCGTCCAGGGTGTGTTTTGGGGCGTTACACCTAGTGCCGCGATTGAGCTTCAATTGAAATTCGTTTCTATACCACACATTTGACCAAGCCAGTGAAAATGATAAATCTCTACCTTACCTTGGTTGTTCCTCAAGCTGAATATGAGTGATCACAAAAGTGAAGGAAGCATGGTGTAGAAACTCAAACAAAGGGATAATTGATGTTGAAACTCAAAGAGTTCAATAGAAAAAGAATAAAAATCTAAGAAGTGGAAGAAAAAGGGGTGAGAAGAAGAAAGAATGATCGAAAGAAAAAGAACACTGTTAAGGAAGAAAAAAAAAAAAAAAAAAGTGTGGTGATGGATTTGGACTGAAAAATCCCATGTAAAGTGAGATGTTTTTAGTCTTTCACTCGTAACAACCATTTTTGTTATCTTATATCCTTCATTTATGTTGCCTAGATATCACCCCAAGGTGTAAAACCCGAGAAAATTTGAACTTTTGTGAAAAAGGGCAAAAAGGTAATTTGCCACTATGGTACAGGTTGTAAACCTGAATTTTTCTAGAGCTTGGATGACGAAACGGACCTCACCGTTGGATTCGTCTCGCGAAAACTAGTTACCCTGTCAATTTTCATTGAATTCCGAGATAGTCGGATTTTTCGCGTCTTACGAGACGAACGGACCTCGGGTGACCCCGTACACGAAATTTTTATAAAATTTCCAAGTTTGGGGAAATATTAGAGACAAGTTAAAATAAAAATATTTTGAACTTAAACTGGGACGAAATTTAATCGTTTCGGGGTTAAAACGGACCCGGAAAAGAGAGGCCGTGTGGCGCGTTGTGGGCCAAGTGTTCCAAGAGTATTTAAAGGGGAGAAAATCAGATTTTCTCCCCATTTGTTCAGCCGGTTTTAGCGTGAGAAAGAGGAGAGGGAAAAGCTAGGTTTTCTCCACCTTCTCTCTAAGATCCTCGTCTCCACGGAGTTCAAATCCACTCGGGCCAAGAGAGAAAGTTGTTCCCCTCGCCAAGAGCTACAAAACCATACCAAGGAGGTCGGGTTTTGGAGAGAATTCAAGGACGGGATTTTTGGAGGCTAGGGCTTTGAGCTCGAATCGGGTCTAGGAGGCTTCTCAACGTCGTTCTTTACGCTTCAAGAGGTAGGGTTCCCTCCTACCAAGGTTTATTCCACACCTAGAATGCTTAGGTGAAATGGGTAAATGAATAGATATGTATATGTATATGTCATTTGCCTATGGTTGTGAAATTGGGTGAAATGGGTTGAAATAAATTCTAATTGGATTGGTAATTAGAAGTTTCTAAATGAAATTTCTAGGATTGAGTATATGAAATTAACCCAATGTGACACTTGGGCTATGTGAAGTGTGGGCATGCTATGTGTTTATCTTATGCCTTGAAATTGAAGTATGTTATTTCTTGATAATGTGATGACATGCTTGGGTGTTGATTAAGATTAAATGTTGATATATTTTCATGTTTGTAATATATTGACATTGTAGAAAATTATGGAAATTATATGTATATGATATAATTTTGCCTTGAAATATGTGAAATGTGATTAGAATGTTCATGTGTTACTCATAGCATATTGAACATGATAATATTGTCGCAATGGAGCATCAAATTGCATATGCACGGGAACATCGCATTTAGTGGGTGTGTGTGCATGGTGGTTGTCTTCACCACGCTTGGTGGATGACAAGTGGGCTCGGGTAATATGGGTCGATGACCTAGTCGAGTCTCACGGTTTGCATGGTTGTTAGGGTTGGGGTAGCAAGAAGGGCTAGACTATCCCTCGGGTGAGAGACCCGGTGATCGGAGACGCACTCCGTTGGTATAGAGCCCATAAAGTGTGTCGGTGTACGCGGAACCGTTGGTGGAAGTCCATAAATTCCGTGTCGGTTGGGTGCCGTTGGTGTAAGTCCATAAATATCCACCCCAAGAAAGACCCTAGAATGAAAATGTCATTTGATGTGCAACATAAATGACGGATTGGTGCACATTGGCGTTTGCATGTGTAGAGGAGCCGGGGAGGGCTCGGGTGATATGCATGTGTGAGTCTCACCTCATTACATGGCATGACATTATGAAATTCCAACATTGAATACATTTTATTGCTTGGAATGTTATGAATTGTTGTTTTGTGGCATGTGAACATTTCATATGCATATAGGTTGGGGAGTAGCCTCATTAGGAGATACCATATTGAGCGTGGCTCACCCTTTGTGGGAAAAACATTTCAGGTGCGGGGTACACACCGGCGGACGGCTCCCATTACGAGCCCCAAAGTTAAAGAAAGCCGACTTGTGGCTTTTTATGGTTATTTTGTAAAGCTTTTGTCAAAATTCCATTTTGATATGTAAATACATGGAATTAATTGTAATGGAACTTGTATAAAACATGTTTTATATGGAAATCCTCATTATGCATGGGTTGGGTGAGTTTGGAATGCATTAGAATGGATTGGAAGTGAAAAACAAAGGAAAAAGGCAAAACTGGCAAAACCGTACCGGTACGCGTACCGGTACGGAGACAGGCAGAAGGCAGAGCATACCGGTACGCGTACCGGTACGTCGAGGTCCAGTGGGTACACCGTACCGGTACGCGTACCGGTACGCCTGCCAATTTTTCCGAAATTTTATTTTTCTTGTTTTCTTTGCCAAACTCTGGGGCTATTGTTTCCTTCCTTTAAAGGATATAAATGGACAATAATGGGATGCCAATGGTGGTATATTGGATCTCGGATGGATTAACCAACCAAAAGAAGTTGGACTTGTAATTCTTATATATATAATTATAAATCCCGGTAAAGGGAATGTGGTGACGTGGTGTCGGGTTAAGCGACATTCATGGGTATTTCCGCGGGTTGACGGGTTGTCAACGGTTAATAAAGGACCCCCGGAAATTGGGGTGTCACAGCTTGGTATCAGAGCATAGGTATGCGATTTACCTAGGGCTTGATGGGGCATGGGTTTAGACCATTGCATACATTGTACATTTAATGTTATGTGCTTAAATTGCTACATGTTATGTGATATGTGATATGTGTATTATATGCATGGTAGAATGTATATGAAAATGGACACACTAGGGTTAGAGAACTTAACCTTGGGAGTGGGAAAGCAAATGAACGGAAAAGTTCAAAGCATAAGGGTCCACTATTGGCGGCATACGCGCTACTAGTGTGACAATGAGATAGATTTGAACGTTTTAACTTTGGTCCCTATCTAGGGATACTAAGTTGTTGTGCCATTGCCACTTGACATGTGTGTAGATGGCAAGTGGAAGAAGAGGACGTCGAGGCGGTGGGCGGAGCAATAATCAACCACCACCAGTCTTCGATCAACAAGCATTTACGGAAACCATGGGCATGATGGCGGCTACTTTTGCACAAGCTAGTGCAAATGCCGGACATGGAGGCGCGAGTAACCTCCAACAGTTTAAAGCACACAAACCTCCAGTCTTCATGGGAGGGGTGGACCCGATGGTGGCCGACCATTGGTTCCGGCAAGTTAACAAGATCTTAGGGGCGATGGAGGTCACCTCAGACGCTACTAAGATAAGACTAGCTGCATTCCAGCTAGAGGGAGAAGCCCAATTGTGGTGGGATTGGGTGACGGCCTCAAAGAGCTTAGAGGCCATGACATGGGGAGAGTTCAAGGAGCTCTTCATGGGTAAATATTTCCCAACGGCCGTTCGACATGCAAAGGCCCGAGAGTTTCTAGATTTGAAGCAAGGGTCAATGACGGTGATGGAGTATGTGGCTAAGTTCACGGAATTAGCCCGATTTGCTGATGATTACGTGGCCACAGATATGGCCAAGGTAAGGAGGTTTGAGGATGGATTGAAACTATCCATCCGGGGAAAGATTGTGGGCCTCCGCCTGCAAGACTTGGACTCTATGGTCGAGACAGCTATGGCCATTGAGAGGGAGGTTGACGATGCACGAAACATCCGTGAGGCGGGTGCTAAGGATAAGAAGAAGGAGGGCCAATCCTCTTCTTCTAGTTCGGGGAAGAAGCAGAGGACTTCTACTCCACAAGGGCAACAAGGACAGGGCCGCGGCTATCAAGGCCAAGGTCAATTTTCCCAGGGCGGGAGAAACTTCAGGACTACCTACCAGGCAGGCCAGAAGACATGTTTCCATTGCAACCAACCGGGGCATATAAAGCGGGATTGTCCGCAGAGGCAAGGATCCCAAAGCTATGGGACACCTCAGTCCCAGTCATCAGTGGGACAGTCGCAGACACACTTTGTTCCTCCCTACCCCATCATGGGCCAGGGAAGCCAACATCAGTTCCAGGGCACTACTCAGGCCCCTACCACTTTTCGAGCGGGGACTCCGCAGTCGGGCCAGATGGGCCAAAGCATGGGCCGAGGCCGAGGACAGGGCATGCAAGCCGGGACTTCGGGGACCCAGGGGCGTGTCTACGCCATTACACCTCAGACTGAGCCAGTGGATCAGTCGGTCATTCAGGGTACATTTCTACTTTCTCGCTTATGGGCTAAAGTATTATTTGACTCTGGTGCATCACATTCATTCATTTCTGCATCATGTGTGAGGGAATTGGGCTTAGAGGTTGATGCCTTGGAAGAGCCGTTGTATGTGAATTCACCCCTAGGAGCTAGGGTGTGTGTGAATCAGATATGTCGGGGTTGTGAGCTAGAGATCTCGGGGATTCTACTCACCGTGGACCTTAGGGTCATGGACATGTCGGAGTTCGATGTCATCCTTGGGATGGACTGGTTGGCGGCGCATCGGGTCGTTATTGATTGTGACAGGAAGAGGGTCACTGCCTATACACCGGATGGTGTTTGTTTCAAGTTTCAGGGGGAAAAGCATGATGCTTTACCTCAAAGCGTGTATGATTCACGATGGCATGGGCAATTGATGGGTTGGCTTGCGAGCCTTACCCTGGAAGACGAGGCAAGACAAGAATTGGGTCTACCTCGAGTGGTGTGCGAGTATGAGGACGTTTTTCCGAACGAGTTACCGGGATTACCTCCCCATAGGGATGTGGACTTTAGCATCGAATTACATCCGGGTACTTCGCCTATTTCTATGACTCCACATAGGATGGCGCCAGCTGAGTTGCAAGAACTCAAGGTCCAATTACAAGAATTGTTGGACAAAGGGTTTATAAGGCCGAGCACTTCACCTTGGGGCGCTCCGGTGCTGTTTGCCAAGAAGAAGGATAAGACTCTTCGATTGTGTATAGACTATCGGCAGTTGAACCGGGTCACCATCAAGAATAGGTACCCTTTGCCGAGGATCGATGATCTGTTTGATCAGCTGAGGGGAGCGCGGGTCTATTCCAAGATAGATCTCCGCACGGGCTACCATCAGTTGAGGGTTAGGGAGTCAGATATCCCTAAGACGGCGTTCAGAACGCGATACGGGCATTTCGAATTCACAGTGATGCCATTTGGATTGACGAATGCCCCGGCGGCATTCATGGATCTCATGCACAGGGTGTTCCAACCCTATCTAGATCAGTTCGTCGTGGTGTTTGTTGATGACATCCTGATCTACTCCAAGACAGAGGAGGAGCATGAGGGTCACTTAAGGATTGTCCTCCAGACCTTGAGGGACCATCAACTGTACGCCAAGTTCAGCAAGTGTGAATTTTGGCTCACGGAGGTGAAATTCTTGGGACACGTGGTGTCAGCTTCGGGGGTGTCAGTTGACCCGGAGAAAGTGGAGGCAGTTATGAGTTGGGAGAGGCCAAAGTCAGTCTTCGAGATACGTAGTTTCTTGGGATTGGCAGGGTACTACCGGAGATTCATCGAAGACTTCTCCCGACTGGCCGCACCTATGACTAGATTGACCCGAAAAGAGGTCAAGTTCGAATGGAATGATTCGTGTGAGAAGGCACTCCAAGAACTAAAAAGGAGGCTCACTTCAGCCCCTATCTTAATTGTTCCGGAAAGGGGGCAAAATTACACAGTGTACTGCGATGCCTCCAAGGACGGACTTGGTTGCGTCTTGATGCAATCCGGGAGAGTGGTTGCTTATGGTTCTCGACAGTTGAAGAATCACGAGCAGAATTACCCCACGCATGATATGGAATTGGCGGCCATAGTCTTTGCCTTGAAGAATTGGCGCCACTATTTGTATGGTGAACAATTTGAGGTGTTTTCGGACCACAAAAGTCTGAAGTACATCTTCACTCAGCGGGACCTCAACATGAGGCAGCGTAGGTGGATGGAATACCTAGAAGACTATGACTTCACTTTGAATTACCACCCTGGTAAGGCAAATGTGGTGGCTGACGCGCTTAGCCGGAAGTCACGGGGTGTTTTAGCTAGTATTGTTTCCCGGGAGTGGAGGATGCTTGAGACCGTGGGCCAATTTGGGCTGCATTATCGGGGTCGGACTCAGGGTGTTTTAGGGAGCTTGGTGGCTACGCCTTCCCTACTGAGCAGAGTGATTGAGTCCCAGAGACAGGACTCAGAGTTATCATCCATCAGGGACCTAGTACAGACGGGTACTGGTGACGAGGGCTGGGCCATTCACTTAGATGACAGTCTTCGATTTAGGGGAAGGGTTGTGGTTCCCCAGTCGGCGGAGCTAAGAGAGGAGATCCTCAGGGAGTTCCATTGCTCTCGTTTTGCGGTGCATCCAGGCGGCACGAAAATGTATCATGATCTTCGTCGCCAGTATTATTGGAGCGGGATGAAGAGGCAGATTGGCGACTTTGTCAGTAGATGCCTCACATGTCAGCAGATTAAGGCTGAACACCAAAGGCCAGCTGGTATGCTCCAGCCCTTGGAAGTGGCTGAGTGGAAGTGGGAGCACGTCACAATGGACTTTGTGACCCACTTGCCACGGACATCGCGGGGACATGATGCGGTGTGGGTGATAGTGGACCGGCTTACGAAGTCGGCACACTTTTTGGCGGTGCGGATGACCTTCACATTGGAGGAATTCTGCAGATTGTACATACGGGAAATAGTCCGGTTGCATGGGGTGCCCGTATCTATAGTATCAGATCGGGATCCCAGGTTTACGGCTCACTTTTGGGAGAGTTTCCAGCGAGCCATGGGGACTCAGTTGAGGATGAGCACAGCCTTTCATCCCCAGACAGACGGTCAGTCGGAGAGGACCATTCAGACATTAGAGGACATGCTACGGGCATGCGTCCTAGACCTCAAGGGTAGCTGGGAGGAGCACTTACCCTTAGTGGAATTCGCCTATAACAACAGTTATCAGGCGAGCATACAGATGGCACCCTATGAGGCACTTTATGGGAGGCCTTGTCGTTCTCCGGTCTGTTGGACTGAGGTGGGAGAAAGACCCTCTGCGGGCCCAGACTTGATTAGAGACACCTCAGAGAAGGTGGATTTGATAAGGAAGCGTCTTCTTACGGCTCAAAGCCGGCAGAAGAGCTATGCCGATAAACGGCGGCGACCTCTGGAGTTTGAGGTGGGAGATCACGTCTTCTTGAAGGTGATGCCTAAGAGAGGAGTGGTCAGATTCGGCAAACGGGGAAAGCTGTCACCGAGGTATATTGGACCCTTCGAAGTACTTGAGAGGGTTGGCGCTGTGGCTTACAGGTTGGCGTTACCGCCAAATTTATCGGGTGTTCACGCGGTATTCCATGTTTCTATGCTCCGGAAGTATACTCCAGATCCGACGCATGTTGTGGATTGGGGAGAACTTGTGGTTGATGCGAATGAGACCTTCGAGGAGGGACCAGTGTGTGTCATGGATAGCCGGGATCAGGTTTTGCGAGGCAAGACCGTGAGGCTTGTGAAGGTGTTGTGGCAACACCGAGGAGTGGAAGAAGCAACATGGGAGCGTGAGGACACCATACGTGCCAATTATCCTTTCTTATTTGAGGATGGAGGTACATTTTTATAGTCATTTAGTATTATATGACTGTTGCATATGCATGTGATTGTATGTGCATGAGTGTGTGAATTTCGGGGACGAAATTCTTTTAAGGGGGGAAGAATGTAAAACCCGAGAAAATTTGAACTTTTGTGAAAAAGGGCAAAAAGGTAATTTGCCACTATGGTACAGGTTGTAAACCTGAATTTTTCTAGAGCTCGGATGACGAAACGGACCTCACCGTTGGATTCGTCTCGCGAAAACTAGTTACCCTGTCAATTTTCATTGAATTCCGAGATAGTCGGATTTTTCGCGTCTTACGAGACGAACGGACCTCGGGTGACCCCGTACACGAAATTTTTATAAAATTTCCAAGTTTGGGGAAATATTAGAGACAAGTTAAAATAAAAATATTTTGAACTTAAATTGGGACGAAATTTAATCGTTTCGGGGTTAAAACGGACCCGGAAAAGAGAGGTCGTGTGGCGCGTTGTGGGCCAAGTGTTCCAAGAGTATTTAAAGGGGAGAAAATCAGATTTTCTCCCCATTTGTTCAGCCGGTTTTAGCGTGAGAAAGAGGAGAGGGAAAAGCTAGGTTTTCTCCACCTTCTCTCTAAGATCCTCGTCTCCACGGAGCTCAAATCCACTCGGGCCAAGAGAGAAAGTTGTTCCCCTCGCCAAGAGCTACAAAACCATACCAAGGAGGTCGGGTTTTGGAGAGAATTCAAGGACGGGATTTTTGGAGGCTAGGACTTTGAGCTCGAATCGGGTCTAGGAGGCTTCTCAACGTCGTTCCTTACGCTTCAAGAGGTAGGGTTCCCTCCTACCAAGGTTTATTCCACACCTAGAATGCTTAGGTGAAATGGGTAAATGAATAGATATGTATATGTATATGTCATTTGCCTATGGTTGTGAAATTGGGTGAAATGGGTTGAAATAAATTCTAATTGGATTGGTAATTAGAAGTTTCTAAATGAAATTTCTAGGATTGAGTATATGAAATTAACCCAATGTGACACTTGGGCTATGTGAAGTGTGGGCATGCTATGTGTTTATCTTATGCCTTGAAATTGAAGTATGTTATTTCTTGATAATGTGATGACATGCTTGGGTGTTGATTAAGATTAAATGTTGATATATTTTCATGTTTGTAATATATTGACATTGTAGAGAATTATGGAAATTATATGTATATGATATAATTTTGCCATGAAATATGTGAAATGTGATTAGAATGTTCATGTGTTACTCATAGCATATTGAACATGATAATATTGTCGCAATGGAGCATCACATTGCATATGCACGGGAACATCGCATTTAGTGGGTGTGTGTGCATGGTGGTTGTCTTCACCACGCTTGGTGGATGACAAGTGGGCTCGGGTAATATGGGTCGATGACCTAGTCGAGTATCACGGTTTGCATGGTTGTTAGGGTTGGGGTAGCAAGAAGGGCTAGACTATCCCTCGGGTGAGAGACCCGGTGATCGGAGACGCACTCCGTTGGTATAGAGCCCATAAAGTGTGTCGGTGTACGCGGAACCGTTGGTGGAAGTCCATAAATTCCGTGTCGGTTGGGTGCCGTTGGTGTAAGTCCATAAATATCCACCCCAAGAAAGACCCTAGAATGAAAATGTCATTTGATGTGCAACATAAATGACGGATTGGTGCACATTGGCGTTTGCATGTGTAGAGGAGCCGGGGAGGGCTCGGGTGATATGCATGTGTGAGTCTCACCTCATTACATGGCATGACATTGTGAAATTCCAACATTGAATACATTTTATTGCTTGGAATGTTATGAATTGTTGTTTTGTGGCATGTGAACATTTCATATGCATATAGGTTGGGGAGTAGCCTCATTAGGAGATACCCTATTGAGCGTGGCTCACCCTTTGTGGGAAAAACATTTCAGGTGCGGGGTACACACCGGCGGACGGCTCCCATTACGAGCCCCAAAGTTGAAGAAAGCCGACTTGTGGCTTTTTATGGTTATTTTGTAAAGCTTTTGTCAAAATTCCATTTTGATATGTAAATACATGGAATTAATTGTAATGGAACTTGTATAAAACATGTTTTATATGGAAATCCTCATTATGCATGGGTTGGGTGAGTTTGGAATGCATTAGAATGGATTGGAAGTGAAAAATAAAGGAAAAAGGCAAAACTGGCAAAACCGTACCGGTACGCGTACCGGTACGGAGACAGGCAGAAGGCAGAGCGTACCGGTACGCGTACCGGTACGTCGAGGTCCAGTGGGTACACCGTACCGGTACGCGTACCGGTACGCCTGCCAATTTTTCCGAAATTTTATTTTTCTTGTTTTCTTTGCCAAACTCTGGGGCTATTGTTTCCTTCCTTTAAAGGATATAAATGGACAATAATGGGATGCCAATGGTGGTATATTGGATCTCGGATGGATTAACCAACCAAAAGAAGTTGGACTTGTAATTCTTATATATATAATTATAAATCCCGGTAAAGGGAATGTGGTGACGTGGTGTCGGGTTAAGCGACATTCATGGGTATTTCCGCGGGTTGACGGGTTGTCAACGGTTAATAAAGGACCCCCGGAAATTGGGGTGTCACACAAGGCCTCATTACAACCCTTAAAAGTCCTAAATGATCTAGAGAAGCATGGAAGATGCATCATTTTAAAGAAAAAGAGAAGTTGATTTTGCTATCTAGTGCCTAACATTCCTTTCATGAGATTATGCCAAAGTTGTTTCACTTTTTATGCATGTGCTTCATTTCTAGATTAGAGGTGAGCATACTTCGGTTTGTGCATACAATTCTATCTCACATATACACATGGAGAGCATGCCAAGATATTCATAGTGTGATTCATTGTTGAGAGAAACCCTTGGTGAGTTTTGCATCAAAGCTTAATTTGGATAGCTATGTGAATGTGGATTCTGTTGAGTAAATACGTAAATTACATCTTCATTTCACACACACACGAGTTTTGAAAGTAAATGTGTAGGTGAATACTCTAGAATAACATTTAAGGCTATGATGTGTTTCATGTATGATTAGTTCAGGTGTATTGAACAAAGCTATTATTGACATCCCATTGCTAGTTAGGATACGGGCATATGTTGCAATTGTTGGATATTAGGAAAAGAAGTTTGTAGGTACCTTCACTGGAAACCTTCACGAGACAAAACTCGTCCACTAGGGATCACCTAGGGGTTTAACGGCTTGTTGCATATGCTAAATGCAATCGTGTTATCTACAAAAGTGATTTTATTTTGTTCTGTTGTCATTTATTACTAAGGGACTAGTAATGTTTAGGTTGGGGGTGTGATTAACCCTAATTAATGCAAAATGTAATTAATTTAATAGGTCAATTGTGTAATTAAATAAAGTTAAACTAGTCAAAATAAATCTAATTAGGGTTAATGTGTGAATTAAGGATAATGCATTGAATGTTGTTCTTTTCAGGGTTTTATGCATCAAAACTACAAACTACCGGGGAGCCAATTGTGACAAAGCTACAAACTTTAGGATGTCAATTATTAAAGCTCAAAACAAAAATAGATTAAAGTAATCCAAATGGCATCTTTGGGGATTATGAATGACAACTTTTGAAACTTGTGAATGACAACTTTTGGAAGCTTGTGAATGGCAACTTTTGGAAGCTTGTGAATGACAACTTTTGGAAGCTTGTGAATGGCATCTTTGGGGCTTGTGAATGTCATCCCTTGGAGTTTGTAAAGGGCATCTTTTGGTTGCCTATAAATACCACCCCTTTCTGGCTTTGGAGGAGAACTTTTGGCTAGAGAGCTCTTGGTGGTGAAAAAAACCTCCAAGTTATTATTACTTTCTTTGTATGCTTGCTAGATCTCTCTTGGTTGTGGAAAACCCTCCAAGTTGTTATTACTTTCTTTGTATGCTTGCTAGATCTCTCTTGGTTGTAGAAAGAGTGCCAAAATCTCCCTCTCATTCTCCTTTGTATATTACTGCCATCGCAGCAAAGAACAAGTGGCTTTGCTCAGTCCAGTTGACCGTCGTGGTGGGAGAGGTAGAGATAAAGGAAGGCAAGCCATGGATATTTAAAGCCACTGTGGGAGAAGAGCTATAATGAAGGCGGGAGGTTCTTCTCTTGTTCCATGTCTATGGTTAGTTTCATCATTTTTCTATCTCATTTATTTCAATTATAGTAAAAACTGGAAACAAAATAATGCATACAAACAACCCAAAAAAGTGTACTACATTCTAGAAATTCAGAATTACTCCAACACCCAACACTACTAAATTTACGGGCAATAACCAAGGCGACAAAAAATTAGTCCAATACCCAATACCCATGCTTCTGAATCTAAAAATTTACAGGCATGACTTCTACAAAAAAAATTACATGTATGAGTGAGAGAACACATACAATAAACTTGTTCTAGATGGAAGACAACATCAATTATCCGCAATAACCAAGTCATTCTGGTTTAGTCAAATCAACAGATGGGAGGGAGATGAACAATCTAGGTACGTATGGGATGGACGTTTGGGAGGGAGAAGAACAATTTCGAAGTTTAGGTATGGGATGGAGATGAAGGATTTGGGAGTCTGGTATGGGATACATATCTTGGAAGGAAATGAAAGATTTGGTAGAGATATGGTAGACGGTTTGAGAGAGAGCTTTGGCGCCCTTTCTTCAACCCAACTATGCATATTACTTGAATGGACTAAAATACCCTCCACCAGATACCAACATTACGGTTTCATCCCCATTTAACATAAGAATCTCACAAAAGGAACTGATTAAAACGATTTAGGGTGTAATTTAAAATGAAGGTGTAGGGTATAATTTAAAATGAAGACTAAAGTTCAGGGGTACAACAAAAAAGAAAGATCATAAAAAAAATTATATACAAAAGTTAAAATACTTTAAAATCAAATTGTCCCAAATACTTTAACTCATATTATAATATTGAAACCTTCAGTGTAATTTAAACTTGATAATGCATTTATATTTAATTACATCCTATTTAATACTTAAAATTTCATTAAACTTAAAAGACTAAAATTGGTAAGCATAGTAGATACAAATGATAAAAAAAAAAAAGACTAATTATATCTTTTTACGAAAATAAAGGCTAATCAAAACCATTTTGTAAGACACCGTATTAGAATTAAATAAGAATAATATCATATTAATATTTCTCTTAGGATGAATAAAATGATTGTAGAAACCTCGAATCATTGTTAAAATATTGATCATGAAGTTTGAGTTTTGGACAAATTGACTTTCGGGTCAAACGTAGTTTCGAAGGTCTGTAAGCTTGAGAATGGTGATTAGGTAAGTTTCTAAATGATTTTAGGTCAAAATAATGCCTCCATTGAATCCGAAAGGTCGAGAAACCTTTGGAGAGGTAATATGACATGTATTAGAAGTTAGAAAATATTTCAGAATTAAACCGCATTTTAGAAAGAATTCGGATAGGAAGGAATTTGACACTACCTTAATATTTTAGTCATTACTTTTTAATCTGAACTCCGATTGAGCTGATTTTTAGAAAGTAGAAACTAGACTTCAAGGGCTACAAAAGTGTATTTCACGAAAAGTTCCTGAATTGACTTCTAAATAGATGACAACTGCTCCTGAAGTTAGGACAGAAAATTGCCACCGTCCGGACGCTCCAAGCACCGTCCGAACGGTACTCCTTATCCAAAAACGTTATTTTCATCAAAAATAGTGACTTTGAACCGTCTGGACGACCAAGGAGCATTCGGACGCTACGCTAATAACGGCCCCGCTCAGTTTTAGGGTTTTTCTCCGTTTTTCATCCTATAAATACCATAAGGACGTCCCTTTAGCCGTGTTTCATCAATTTTCAACCCTAGGCAACCCTAGAGAGTGAGATAGAAGGAGAAAACACAAGATTCAAAAGGGATCAAACACGCTGGGTTTATACACAAACTACGAAAATCAAGGTAGGGGATTCTTCTCAAGTTCTTTCATTGAGGCTTAGGGTATTACATATGTATGTTTTCAATATTCTTGATACTTATACGATAAATACTTATGATTTCTTGATTTCTTTATTATTGATAGTTTTGAACAAAATACATGTTTGGGTTGAAGAAACATTGTTCTTGAATTTCCAAAACCCTAGTTTTGCTAAATACATGTTTGGTTATGAAAAATACATGGATTCTTGATTTCTAAATTCCTATTCTTTATTAAATCATGTTTTCATCTAATACTTGTTCTTGTTCCAAGAAATTATGATTTTTGGCAAAAACCTAGAATTTTGAATATCGAAATTGTAAAGGTTTTCTTGATATAATCTCTTGCATATTTTAATTCTTTTATTATTGTAGTATATTGAGAATTATGAAATTGTGATACTTGAATAGTTAATGAAAATTGTGATTGGTTAAGATTGTGGTTGTTGACAAAGTTGTGGTTTCATCTCTTGTATGGTTTGTTGTGACGGACTTGAATTGCCTTCAAGAGCTGCCTTAGAGTGTTAGAGGTTAGTCTATCCCAGTGGGGGTGAGATGGTTGCCTAACACTTGTAGTGGATAGTTGTTTGTGAGAGCAACCACTATTGCTCACGTAAGTCCGAGGTTGAGGGATGGTATACCTTTCCTGTGAAAGATTCGTCAAATGCCGTGGAAGACAGTATACGCTCTTCCTAAAGTGGTTTGTGATTTGGCCCTGCGGGGAATGACTGAGATTGTATGGTTGTAATGGGTGAACAAGGTAGAATCATTGTGTAGATTCCTAAGAAACAACCAACATACATGAGAATGGGGATGAACCAACATACATGAGAATAGGGATGAACCAACATACAAGAGAATATGAGATGATGCTACTGAGTTAATTATTGATTACTTTAATTTCTTGCATGTTTATTCCTGTAATTTATTTACTGTATTCCGTACACTTGAAATCATTACAATTGTCATGGTTTTACTCTCAAAAATTTATATATGTTATTTTCCAAAAGAAACTTGTCTTCTTCTATTTGTTTTAAAACCTTGTTGGGATTTGAGAGGGATTTCCTACGGGCTTTTGTTCACCCCCTACAACGCACTTACAGATTTTGGCATAAAAGATGATGTCTATTTAGATGAGCAGGTTGATTACGAGCTGTTGGAGAATCAAGATGTGGACCATGTCTTAGAGGAATAGAGTTGTTTTATTTTCGATTTAGAGTTTAAGGGATTTCTATGAAACAATGTTTTAGCTAGTTTTTATTATTCCCCTGCTAGATATTCTTTGATTTTGAATTGTAAGTTAGAGAGGCTTTATTATTTATTTCTTGTCAAATGGTTGAATGGTTTATTACTTAATGGTTATTTTTAGATGCTCTCATGGTTGGATGGTTTGTAGATAGTAATGTCTTCCAGAGTGGATTTTGGGGTGTTACACATTTAGAATTGACTCCGATGAATTTTTATACTTTGAATTGAAATTTTTGTATAACAACTTTATTATTTTTTATATCCACAATTATGCTATCACTTAACTAGTTATCATTCATTCGATTATGCAATCAGATGTGTTATCTATCATGTCGTCATAATTACTAAAATAAATGTCAAAATTCTAAGGAAACTCATGTATATATCATGCCTTTTCTCATCTTTACTTAAAAACAAGGTGGGCATAATTTAAAGTATTAAAAAAATACTTAAAAAATATATAGATAATTTTAAGAAGAAAAAATTGAGGGTGGGCATGTAGCCCCTGGTCATAATTAAGGTGGCCCCGCCCTTGCAATTACTTCACTTTTTTTGGGGTAAATTATATTGACACCTCCTGTAGATTGATCTAACTACAAAGACATCCCTTTAATTTTTAAAAATTACACTGACACCCCTGGTCAGATCTAAAATATAACAAAAAATGCGATTTTTCATAATTAGCCTTACTATACATCATTCTTTACTTATCATCCTCTCATATATTTAAATACTAATAAATGGTCATTTTTAGATTTAACCCGTCAAACCCAAAATTGACACAATCAACTCGTTTATTTAATCGGGTCGAACTTCCTCTATCTTCTCATTTGTATGTTAAAACAAACAATACGAAATTGATACGATCAACATTATTTGTATTATAAAAATAAAATATTAATTATTTATTGATGTTTATTAAACACTGACATAATTATTGTAAAAAAAAAGAAGATATTTTTACTAATTATTATTTCTATGTTTATTAAGTTAATTTTTAATTTATAAAAAAAAGTATGAGGTAGAATCTTAGACTTAAATTTTAGGTAGAATCTTAGACTTAAAGTATGAGGTAGAATTTTAGACTTAAATTTTAGTCTTAAATTTTTTTATTCAAAGTTTATATGGGTCAACACAAATATGAACACACTTGCAATCCAGACGAAATGTATACCCGGACGTTAGGGGTTCAACTCTTGATGGTGTCTCTTGGGCTTAACCGATACCTGTAGTTTGCAGGTGATTGCAGGTATCCGGGGTTTACTCTCACAGAAATGGGTCCAAAGTGGCTCTGCCTTGGAGCGATTCTACGTTATCAAAAAAATAAATATGAACAGGACATGAAAATAAACATGTTAGTTTAATTTTGTTCAGGGGTAATATGGGTATTAAAGTGTAAAAAGTTGATTATGTAATCACTTTTTTGACATTGCCAATAATGATGCTGACCATATGAGTGTTTTGTGAAATGAGTAGGTAAACAGTAAAGGGTGTTAATGTAATTTCAAAAAATTGAGGGGATGTCTCTATAATTAGACCAATTTTCAGTGTAATTTATTCATTTTAAAGTATTGAAAAAATACTTAAAATATATATATGTAATTTTAAGAAGAAAAAAAAGTTGAGGGTGGGCATGTGCCCCCTAGGCATAATTAAGGTGGCTCCGCCCTTGCAATTACTTCACATTTTTTTTAGAGGAAATTGTGAAAATGTACACCATTTCATATTTATTTGTGTAAAAGTACCTCAATATAAAAATATGTGTATAAGTACATTTGTGTGTAAATGTTTTGTGAGTAGATACACTTTTGCTGATTTTTAAATTTTTCTTTTATAAAATTGTCATTTTCCTTTATTAATGGGAGACAAATTTGATAGTTATATTAGGGATTCAGTTTCCTAAATTTATGGAATAGCAAATCAATTATTCAAATATTCTTATTCCCAAATTTATGGCAGTTATTTTAGGGATTCAATTTTCTAAATCTGGCAATGTAAACCCCCACACTTTTATATTATATTATATTATATTATATATATATATATATATATATATATAGCGAGCAATTCATAATTTCCTTGAAATGTAATATGTGTAAGGATGTATGCATGGACTAGGTAGATTGTAAACGTAGAAAAAAAAAATGTCCGTATTGTGAAAATAGGGTAAATAGTAGTTGGAACTTGGTTTTGATTTGTAGATGTATGAAATGGGGTGTAATAGAACTTGTAGGTATCAAGTTTTAGGTGGAAAACCATGTTAAACATGTATGGGATGGATTTGGTTGGCTTAGGAATGGATTGGAAATGGAAAAGGGATGAAATAGGTTGTGAACAGTGCACGTGAATAGTGCACTAGCTGCAACTTCAAGCGCGATTTTGACCTTGATGAAGTCAATATCTCTCAAAACTCAAAACATGAAAGTTGTAGAGCTCTTTCTTAGCATTCCATATCATCTTGAATCATCTCAATCGGAGCTCGGATGAGAGAGTTATGCCCAGATAACGAAGCGATGTCGAAATAGTCCAATTAGCTTCGTTTTGCATTTAATGTCTCCATTTGCATCCTAAATCAAAATATAAGAATAATGAGTACATTTAGGCTTCAAATAAGTATAAAGGCTTTAAGAAGCACCCTTTATCACCTTTTATTTGCAAACATCACAAAACTTCATTAATAGCCGGTTCGGATGGGTAAAATAGAAACTTTAGTGTTTCGGGTGTACGTTGACTTTGGTTTTGAGATAAATCATAAAAATAAATTTTTTTATGTTAAAATAACATTAAAAATGAATCCGTAACGTCGAAAAACCTTAGGGTAGTCATATGGATCAAATTGGAGATTCTTAATGGCAAAACCGTAATTTCGGAGAAGACCAAAACAGTCCATGAACAATAAATTTCGGGGCTGATATGTTTTAAACTCATTTTAATCCCATTTGCCCTCATTTCTTTCACTCCACTCACACCCCCACACCTCTTGGAACCCTAGAGAGCATTAGAGAGGAAGAAAGGAAGGGAAAAACAAGAGATTTAAGGGTAGATTCAAGATCAAAGCTCAAGTTCTTCATACAAACTAAATATTCAAGGTAGGGTTTTCCTTCCATTCACTTACATTGAGGCTAGGGTTATTATATATGTATGATTTGGACTTCTAATCATATCTATTTGCTATGGGTTCCTTGTCTCTTGGTATTATTGCAAACTTTATTATGTTTTGAGAAAAGTTATGGGTGAAGAGCCATAAAAATATTAGTTTGTGAGAAACATGGATTGCTCTCTCTATCTTCACTCAAATTTGGCTTTGAAAACTATAGTGCTTTGTGTTGAGTATTGAAATGCTATTGTGCATGATCTCTTATATTTTTCTTCATTTTTTATTTGAAATTGTCTCATGATGGATTTGTGGATTTTATGGAATTTGCTTGAAAAATTGGGGGTTTATGGTATTGTTGGTTATGTGAGATATTTGTTGGTATTTTATCTCTTGCGTGGTGGTACGATACGAATATGGATTACTATTGACCGGGTATCATATAGTGGGTAGACGTCTTTGTATGCCACGCGGGTATGAACTTTTCCTACCACATGGAGTGGGTAGACGCCTTTGTATGCCGTGTGGGTATGAACTTTTCCTATCACTAATGATCACGGATTAGTAACATGGGTTGTGTCAGACATACAGTGTGGGTTATCGTGCATTGTACCAGAAATGGTTTCGACAAAAGTTTCGGGAAGTATGAGATTCCGTGAGAACTTGTTGGAAACGGTTTATGGTAGAATGGATTACCAATGGTATATTGTGTTTATTTATCCATTTCAATTACTGTTGCTATCTAAACTTGAGATCTGTTTAAATGTCCTCGTTTTACTTCAAATGTTATATATGTTATTTGTGAAATGAGACCGACCGTTTTATATACTTTTCTAAACCTTGTTTGGGTTTGGGAGGATTTTTCTACAGAGCTTCGTGCTCACCCCCTACAGTTGAACATTTTTCAGATTTTGTGCCAGATGATGAGCTCGGTGCTAACGAGCTGGGCCATGGGGAGGCTTCACTAGAGGGATACTTGGATCCCGAGTGGGACATCTAGAGATGTCGTTTACTTTTGTTCTAGACTAGAATATTCTTTTGAAACACTGTGTAGTCTAGATTTCTTTTATAATTTCCGCTGCGCTATAATAGTTTTTTTTTTTTTTTTTTTTGGAAATGTAAAGGCCAAATATGGCATATTCTTTTGGGATAATGATGTAAATGTTATGAATGATTTTTATGAAGTCTTATTTATGGATGGTTTATCTTAGTGCTCTCATGATGTAAATGGTTTTAGTATGTAATGCCGTCCAGGGTGGTTTTGGGGGCGTTACAGGCAATTATACAATTTTTTTTTTTGTTTTTTTATATCTTCCTCTTTCATTCAACTGAAGATATTGAAACATTCATTTTTATTCAAACATTCATGTCTTACCCACATTTGTATAACTAGTTGAGGTACGCGTGTGTTGCACGTGAACTATGTTTTTTTTTTTTTTTTCGGAAGGTTGCACGTGAACTATGTTAGTCTATATTATATGTTTTTATTTTGAATTTTTGTGATATAGATTTGAAATTTTTTACAAGCTAAATCATTATAATATTCTTTAGTGTAAAATATCATTTATTAAAAGAGTAATGCTACATTGTGGTATTATTAAAATTGTGGTATTATGAAGTCAAACCAATAGCATGCTAAGTTTCTCAAGTTTTTTTTAAAAAAAAAACAAAGACTAACCATCATTATTCGAATACCAACACTATAGATGGGATCTCATTTTATAGATAAAGTGTATCAAGTATTACCTTAAAATATATTCATATAAATGACCTGAAAGAACCAATTAAACCGAATATAGAATTATGTCCAAAATCAAACCATCAACATGCTAATACAAAGAGATATAGAAAGAGAGTGTATAGAAGATGACGGCAAACGAAAGGGGAATCAACTGTGGTTCTTCACCCTTCATTAGCAAAAACTTTACCGTAGTTCTGTACTCTTCATCAACAATAACTTAAGAGTAGTGCTACATAAACTTAAAAAGTAGAGTTAAAAATTAGACTTGATAATTACAACCATTGATTTCATTGTGAGTCTCATCATTTATTGGGACTCACTACCTATTCAATGGTTGGGATTATTAAGTCTAATTTGTAAATCCATCTAGCATTACTCATAACTTAATGTATAGACCAGCAAAAAAAAAAATTAATGTATAGAATATACATACATCTGGTGCTACAAATCGAGAAACCTAAAATAACGCAAGTGAAACATTGAGAATTAAATTTTTGAATAAAATTAGTCAATTAAAAAATTAATAATACATTTTAGTTAGCTTTGAGAATCATGTCAAGCCTTAGGTTTATGTCAAAAATCACTCGACTCATATACAACTCGTTTCTAAACGGGTGAAAATCACGAACCGATCTTATTTATTTAGTACGTCACACAACAAGACATTTGTCACTTGGTAATTCTACAACACAAAAAAAAAAAAAAAAACCCCAATTATGCAACATAGTAGGTAATCGAGTAATAAATGAGCAATCATGTGATAAATAGGTAATTGAGTGATATATCAATTTATTAAATGGGCACTCAAGTGAGAAACGAGTCAAGGTATTTCACCCAAAAAATAACTCGTTTATTACATGAGTTTGTCGAGTATATTTGTTTATCATCCAAACCTATTAATTTTGTGTTCATTCATTTCGAGTAATCGGCTCGTGTTAAATTTTGTCATGTCTAACTTTTGTCACTGTTTGTCTTTATGAATAGCAAATATTAATTCTGAGAATATTAATGATGCACCAAAAGACATTAGATTGATAAAATAATGTTTTTTACTAATTAATCAAGCCTTCCTTCTCTCTACCATTTATCAAATATTTTTAGCGATTCCATGACCCGGTCCCTTGATGCACAATCACAAGGGAACAACATCATCACTATACCAAGGCATGCTCTCAGCTGAAACTTCTGGTTGTCTACAATGCAATTTTTGAAGCATCTGCTTGTGATTTTCATGTTTAAAGTAAGATGCAACAACATTTCTTGACAAAACATGAGAAAGCCCATGACTGCAACACCCACTATATTACACAAGACACCCAAAAACATGCTTAAACTACATTGTGGAATTTCAGCAAAATTACAAAAGTTGCTGCAATATTTGAATTGAAACTACTACTCCATCATTTCCAGCTCTCAAGGCATGGTATTTTCTGTGAAGGCCTGCTTTCAATAGAAAGGATGCATGAAAAATGATTGTAGATTGTAGTTTTACTCAATTGAGCTTTACCTTAGACTTGCAGAAACAACAGAAAGGGTTTCATATACTCCAACTATGTACATTGATTAGTTTGTGTTCCTTGGGATTCGTCAGCGTGGGAATAGAGTTGCAGTTGTTCATGCAATAACCATTTTTGTATAAGGTCCAAATTTTAGAAGTCTATTTTCCTCTATTTTCTTACAAATTGGTGTTGACTGTTGTAGCTTGAAGAGTTATCATAGCTTTTGGCTTCCAGACCGTGGGTTTACCCATATCATTTCTTGAGAACAAAAACACATGAAAATAAATCTACAAATTAGACTTGATCATTCTTCATCTTTAATGACATAGAATAACCAATCGTATCATCAAAATTAGTCTCTGTTGATATATATGTAAGTGATGCATCACATAGTTTCTCTTGTTAAAAACAAAATATATACATGTGTGTAGATTGAGACTCTCCTTGTTACACTTTTCTTCAATCGTAGATCATCAATCATGAATTTAAATGAAACTTACTATTTATAAGTGGATTCCTCCCCGTACATGATTGATGATTTACTATTGAGTGAAATTCAAAGAAACATAAAAGAAGGGATTTAGGTCTAAAATTTGTGACAAACAATGATACATGCAATTAATATAGCGTGATTCCTCGCAAGCTCCATAGATAACGATTGGTCAAAATAGAAAAAGGATCAGATGCTAACTTCAGAAGACATTTGCTTCAAGAAATAGATAATTAGTGGAAATTGTTAGAGTAAACATTCGTCGTTCCAATAACGTGTGAAAGAATAGCATGTTCAACCATCTCGGTTGGCCATTTTAAGCCTAAATCAAAACGGTCACATTCTGGTTTCAAAGCCCCCATCAATCTTCTATAATTAGAGATTGGCCTTATTTTCTGAAGTCTTCTATATGTTTATCCCAAATAAAATAACTGGCAGGATAATGCTAGGTTGGAACTGTTAAGAAATATAGGGCTATTTTGTTTATTAAAGGTAGAATAGTCTTTTATTCCTGTCTTTTCAGTTTCTTTTGTTTAGACTATATATAGTCTCTATGTATTTAGCTTAAACTACTTCTTGGTATTCAATAGAATTATGCAGTATCAATGAAACCCTAGCCTCCTCTTCCTCCTCTTTTTTCTTGTTTCTTGTATTTCTCTTGATTGTTTAATATGGTATCAGAGCTAAGTTTCATGGGACGAGGCTTAATCTCAAACACAGCTTACGCGGATCCAACTGTACACTGGTATTTCGATCTGGTTATGCAATCTTTTTTTATTTGTTGTTTGATTATGGCTACTAAAAGAGATGATTCGCTTCAGTCTGTGAGTGTGAGGTTGGATGGAAAGAACTATTCGTATTGGAGTTATGTGATGAGAAATTTTCTTAAGGGTAAAAAGATATGGGGATATGTTAGTGGAAACTCTGTGAAACCTAAGAATACTGATGATGGTTATGCTGATTTGATAGATACCTGGGAAGCAAACAATGCAAAAATTATTACTTGGATTAACAATTCTATTGAGCATTCTATTGGTACACAGTTGGTGAAGTATGAGATAGCAAAGGAGGTTTGGGATCATCTGCAAAGGTTATTCACTCAATCAAATTTTGCAAAGCAGTATCAATTGGAGAATGACATACGAGCTCTTCAGCAACAGAATATGAGTATTCAGTAGTTTTATTCTGCTATGACAGATCTTTGGGATCAATTGGCTCTTACAGAATCGGCAGAATTAAAGGCATGTGGTGCCTATATTGATCGTAGAGAGCAGCAGCGATTGGTACAGTTTTTAACGGCACTTCGCAGGGATTTTGAAGGACTTAGAGGTTCAATTTTGCATCATTCTCCACGTCCTTCTATTGACTCAGTTGTCAGTGAGTTATTGGCTGAAGAAATACGTCTTAAGTCTTATTTTGAAAAGGGAATTCTTTCTACTTCTAATTCTTCTGTGTTAGTAGTACCTTCTAAGCCATTCTCTAATAATCAGAATAAGCCTTACACAAGGGTTGCCTTCGACGAGTGCAGTTTCTGTAAGCAAAAAGGTCATTGGAAGGCTCAATGTCCTAAGAAGTTGAGACAGCAGAATCAATCGCAACAGCAATCTCAAGCTTGGAAGCCTGGCAACCAGTCACAATCTAATGCTCATAGACCACCTCAGGGTTACAAACCACCACAGTCTAATACTGCAGCAGTAGTTTCATCAGATCCTTTCATCGATCCTAGTACTTGGCTGAGCAATTTCAGAAGTTTCTCTCCTTACAACCACAAGCTATGTCTGCTTCCTCTTCCGTAGGTCAGTTGCCTCATAGTTCTTCAGGTATGTCACATTCTGTATGGGTCTTGGATTCTGGTGCTTCACATCATATGTCTCCAGATTCTTCATCTTTTGCTTCTGTTATGCCTTCTTCTTCTATTCCTGTTATGACTGCTGATGGAACTCCTATGCCTTTAGCAGGTGTTGGTTCTGTTGTCACACCTCACTTGTCTCTCCCTAATGTTTATCATATTTTGAAACTCACATTAAATCTTGCTTCTGTTGGTCAGTTATGTGATTCTGGTAATTTAGTCACCTTTTCCTCTTCTTCTTGTTATGTGCAGGATCTGCAGTCTCAGAAGCTGATTGGGACAGGTCGTAGGAAGGGGGGACTATATATTTTGGATGAGTTAAAAGTGCCAGTTGCTGCTATTGCTGATCCTAGTGTTGATTTATCTTCTTTTCGTTTGAGTTCTTCTTCTTCTAGTTTTTATTTATGGCATTCTCGTCTAGGTCATGTTTCGTCTTCTCGTTTGAGATTTTTGGCATCCACAGGGGCCTTAGGAAATTTGCAAACTTGTGATATTTCTGATTGTAGTGGATGTAAACTGGCAAAATTTTATGCTTTACCTTTTAATCGAAGTATTTTCGTTTCTTCTTCTCCATTTGATTTGATTCATTCTGATGTATGGGGACCTTCTCCTGTTGCCACAAAAGGAGGGTCTCGATATTATGTTTCTTTTATTGATGATCATACTCGTTATTGTGGGATTTATTTAATGAAACATCGTTCTGAATTCTTTGGGATATATACAGCCTTTTGAGCTCTTGTCAAAACTCAACATTCTGCTGTTATCAAAAGTTTTAGGTGTGATTTGGGTGGGGAATACACTTCTAATGAATTTTGTGAGTTGCTTGCCTTAGATGGAACTATTTACCAAACTTCGTGTACAGATACTCCTGAGCAAAATGGTGTTGCTGAAAGAAAACATAGGCACATTGTTGAAACTACTCGTTCTCTCTTGTTGTCTGCTTCTGTTCCTAGTGTGTTTTGGGGTGAAGCTGTTCTTACTGTTGTAGCTTTGATTAATACAATTTCATCTTCTCATATTTCAGGTGTTTCTCCTTTCGAAAAGTTGTATGGGTATGCCCCTGATTATTCTTCTTTTAGAGTTTTTGGTTGTACTTGTTTCGTTCTTCGTCCTCATGTAGAACGCAACAAGTTGTCATCTCGATCTGCTATTTGTGTTTTTCTTGGTTATGGTGAAGGTAAAAAGGGGTATCGTTGTTTTGATCCAATAACTCAGAAACTTTATGTGTCTCGCCATGTTATTTTTCTCGAGCATATACTGTTCTTTTCTATTCCATCCACTACTCATAGCTTCACTAGATCTGATCTGATTCGTATAGATCCTTTTTTTGATCATTCTGCAGGTACTGACACTCTACTCTCTAGCACACCTAAAGCTCCCTCTTCTTCTATGGTCCCTCAAGCTCCGTCTGAGATTGTGGATCCACCTCTACGTCAATCTACACGCATTCGTAAGTCCACAAAGTTACCAGATTTTACTTATTCTTGTTATTCTTCATCTTTTACTTCCTTTTTAGCTTCTATTCATTGTTTCTCTGAGCCCTCTTCCTATAAAGAGGCAATTCTTGATCCTCTTTGGCAGCAAGCTATGGATGAGGAACTTTCTGCTTTGCATAAGACAGGTACTTGGGATTTGGTTCCTCTACCTCCTGGTAAGAGTGTTGTTGGTTGTCGTTGGGTGTATAAGATCAAGACTAATTCTGATGGATCTGTTGAGCGATACAAAGCTAGGTTGGTTGCAAAAGGGTACTCTCAACAGTATGGTATGGATTATGAGGAGACATTTGCTCCTGTTGCAAAAATGACTACTATTCATACTCTTATTGCAGTTGCTTCGGTTCGTCAGTGGCATATCTCTCAACTTGATGTTAAAAATGCCTTCTTGAATGGAGATCTTCAAGAAGAAGTTTATATGGCTCCCCTTCCTGGTGTTTCACATGATTATGGGTATGTTTGCAAGCTCAAGAAAGCATTATATGGTCTCAAACAAGCACCTCGTGCTTGGTTTGAGAAATTTTCTGTTGTGATATCTTCTCTTGGATTTGCTTCTAGTAGTCATGATTCTGCTCTTTTTGTTAAGTGCACTGATGCAGGTCGTATCATTCTGTCTTTATATGTTGATGACATGATTATTACTGGTGATGATATTGATGGTATTTCAGTTTTGAAGACAGAGTTAGCTAGACAGTTTGAAATGAAAGATTTGGGTTCTCTACGATATTTCTTGGGTATTGAGGTAGCTCACTCACCCAGAGGTTATCTTCTTTCTCAGTCAAAATATGTTGCAGATATTCTTCAGCGAGCTAGACTTACTGATAATAAGACTGTAGATACTCCCATTGAGGTTAACGCAAAGTATTCTTCTTCTGATGGTTTACTTTTGTCAGATCCTACTTTATACCGTACTATTGTTGGGAGTTTGGTATATCTCACTATTATTCGTCCAGATATTGCATATTCTATTCATGTTGTTAGTCAGTTTGTTGTTTCTCCTACTACAGTTCATTGGGCAGCCGTTCTTCGTATTTTGCGGTATCTTCGGGGTACAGTTTTTCAGAGTCTTTTACTTTTATCCACCTCTTTCCTTGGAGCTGCGTGCATACTCTGATGCTGATCATGGCAGTGATCCCACAGATCGCAAGTCTGTTACTGGTTTCTGTATCTTTTTGGGTGATTCTCTTATTTCTTGGAAGAGCAAGAAACAATCTATTGTTTCTCAATCTTCAACCGAAGCAGAATATCGTGCTATGACATCTACTACCAAAGAGATTGTTTGGTTACGTTGGTTACTTGCAGATATGGGAGTTTCCAGAGTTCCAATGTATTGTGACAACCAGAGTTCTATTCAGATTGCTCACAACTCGGTTTTTCATGAACGAACTAAGCACATTGAGATCGATTGTCACCTTACTCGTCATCATCTCAAGCATGGCACCATTACTTTGCCATTTGTTTCTTCTTCTTTGCAGATTGCAGATTTCTTTACCAAGTCGCATTCTATTTTCCGTTTTCGTTTTCTAGTTGGCAAACTCTCGATGCTTGTAGCTGCCGCATCGTGAGTTTGAGGGGAGATGTTAAGAAATATAGGGCTATTTTGTTTATTAAGGGTAGAATAGTCTTTTATTCCTGTCTTTTCAGTTTCTTTTGTTTAGACTATATATAGTCTCTATGTATTTAGGTTAAACTACTTCTTGGTATTCAATAGAATTATGTAGTATCAATGAAACCCTAGCCTCCTCTTCCTCCTCTTTTTTCTTGTTTCTTGTATTTCTCTTGATTGTTTAACAACAACCATGAAGTAGTTGAAATTACTGAGTTTGAGGGATTCTTGAGCTCTTAGATGCGAAAAATTCCACCAGAAGTAGCATTTGTATGCTTTCATATGATTGTATCCTAACAAGTTGTGCTGCCATAATGCAGCACACCCGGTAGGACAAAAACCATGCTAGCCTCTTCACCCATTTCGAACCTCCTCTTGGCCATTGATTCATCTGCCCTAACCTTCATTCTCTCCACTACCTTCCCACTATGCTAACCAACCAAACACCTAAGGCCTCCATCTCTAAAATGTCAGCCCAAAGCCCCACTGGAGCTTCCCCAGAAGTTGCCAAAGACTCAGAAGCTGGTCCAGCTACTGATTGTGGGGAAACATCATTTAATGATGTCCCAAATGGTTCTATTATTCGCATAGGAATCAAGAGCCAAACTCAGATCATATTCAACCACAATACTCCTGATGTGGTTCAAGATGCAGAAGAGGGAGAGCTTGCTCAAAACACTAAGCAACATAATGCACCTCCAGCATACAGGAAGACGCTTGAGACTGAAGCTCAACCACGGGAAGCTAACGAAGACTCAGCAAAAATGAAGAACAAGGAAGGTGGTGTTAACATGCCACTAGGTGAGAACATTTCAAATCGTAACTCCACACCCCAAGAACCTGTTGTGCTGTCTAAACAAGGACAGCCTACTCCTATAGGTAAGGCTGGCTTGCCAGCAAATTCCCACTTCCCTGTATCTACTACAGACGGTGAAAAAGGTGAAAGGACTGCACCAACAACATGGAGCAGTGTGCTAAAAAAAGGAATAGTTATGGATCCGGATCATGGAGCTCCAACTAAGACCGGCAGCCACATGAATCTGAAATATTTTGAACCTCAAGGAGGTGGGGCCAAAATAGTGGTGGCGCCACCACCAGCGGTTGCAGAAATGGGTAGCAAGCTTTGGGAAAATAGCTTGGTTTGCTACTTTATAGATAAAAGCTTACCCTTTTCAGTGGTTAAGATGATAGCCCAAAGGATGTGGAATGCACAGGGCCTCACAGAGGTGCTTGCTAATGAGCAAGGCTTCTTCTTTTTCAAATTCGCTGAAGACAGCTCAAGGAACAGAGTCTTAAAAGAATGCCCTTGGTTATTCTCTGGTAGAATTATGGTTCTCAATAAATGGCAACCCAGAATGCCTCTCATGAAGGAAGCACATACTAAAGTGCCAGTTTGGGTGAAATTGTATAACATCCCACTTGAATATTGGAATGAAGAAGGCCTTAGCTATTTATCCAGTGCTATTGGAAAACCACTCTATGCTGATAGGCTAACAGAGACATAACAAAGAATTACTTATGCTAGAGTATGTGTGGAGATTGATGCTGCTCAAGCTCCCATTGATTCCTTTGAATTGAAAATGCAAGGCTCCCAATATGATCAAGAAGTGGATTATGTGGAAATCATGGTTCAATATCAATGGAAGCCTAAAACTTGTGTTAACTGCAAAGTCTTTGGCCACACAAGCACCAACTGTGCAAGAAAGCAGCAGTGGGTTAGAAAGGAAAATCAAGCTGACAAAGGCAAACAGATAGCCTCCACTGTTGAAGTTATCAGAGAGAAGGAGAGTGACAAGGTTGATCAAAGAAGTGTTGATCAAGGAAGCACCAGCAATCAAATGGAGGCTAGTGAAACTCCTTTCACAGTAGCTCACAACACCACCCTTGCTCCTCAGGTACCTACAGTCATCACTACTAGCAACAAATTTGAGAATCTTTTTATTGAACTACAAGGTCCTGTGCTATCAGACTTGGAAAAGTCAGCCTCTCCTGAAACAAATGCACTGGCTACAAAAATTAAGAACATTGATGGTATACCAATTGGGCAGCTAAGAAATAAGCGCAAGTCACCAAACAGAGGTAAAAAGGGGATTTCTACATCCCAAGGCCACCACCCACCAAAGCGTAAATGATCAATTTTGCATGTTGGAATATTTGGGGACAGAACTTCCCCCCCCCCCCCCCCTAAACAAATGGAGGTTCGAAAACTTATTTTTGAACAGCATCTGGATTTGGTTGGAATAGTTGAGACCAAAGTCAGGGCTGTTAATAAGGGTAGCATTATGAGAGCTGTCTTCAGGGATTGGGAATATTTTGACAATTATTCTAGTCATTTTCTTGGTAGGATTTGGGTTGGTTGGAACCCAAATATCCTCAAGATTACCAAGATTGAGGAAATGGATCAGGTTATACATTGTGAGGTTTAACATCTTGAAAGTGGGATTTTGCTCCTGGTATCCTTCATATATGGGGCTAATGATGACAGAGATAGGAGAAGACTATGGAGTAACCTTGAGATTCATGCTATAAACAATATTTCTAGACCATGGGCAGTTTTGGGTGACTTCAATGTGGTAAGAACTCTGCAAGAAATTGAAGGGGGGAACAATAGAAGAACAAAGGCCATGGAAGATTTTGAAGAATGTATTCAAAGGTCTGGAATTGAAGACCTCAGCTTCTCAGGAGTTCTCTTTACTTGGTGTAACAGGAGAGGTCCTCAAGACTGAACAGTTAAAAAGCTCGACAAAGTCATGGTTAATGATGAATGGAATCTACAATTTACAAGATCCTCAGCTGAATTTATGACCTCAGGTGTCTCTGATCATAGCCCTGCCATTGTCAAGTTGGGAGAGAGAGCAAGACCAAGGAAATGTCCATTCAAGTTTTTCAATTTTATGGCTGAAAGAAGGGATTTTCTTGATATTGTCAATAATGTATGGCACACTAATGTGAGGGGAACAAAGCAATTCCAAGTAAGCCAAAAGCTTAAATTGCTGAAGTATGAATTCAAGAAGATCAACAAAGCTCAAGTGAACGACGTAACTGCAAGAGCTAATGAGGCAAGAAGTGCACTTGCTGAATGCCAGAGGAAACTTGATGAAAAGCCCTTGGACCACGACCTTAGGTCTAAAGAGAGGGAGTTGATTAGGAGATTCTTTGAGGCAATCAAAATTGAAGAGGAATTCCTAAGACAAAAATCCAGAGTTCAATGGCTCAAAGCTGGTGATCAAAACACCTCTTTTTTTCTTCAGAACCATTACACGCAATAGGAATAATTCCAGGATTACTGCTATCAAAAGACAGGATGGAATGATGGTTGAAGGGGACTTGCAGATCAAGGAAGAAGATGTCCATTATTTCCAGAACTTGTTTAGAAGCAGTGGCCATCAGTCTACTGCTAGGCAAGCAACAATTAGAGACCTTATTCAGCACACTATCTCAGAGGATCAAGCTAGGATGCTATGCAAGGAGGTTACGGGAGCTGAAATCAAATAGGTATGTTTTTCTCTCCATGCTAATAAAGCCCCTGGTCCAGATGGGTTTAATGGGTGCTTCTTTCAAAAGGCTTGGCCAATTATTGGGGAGGAGATTATTTCTGCTGTTCAGGAATTCTTTATCACTTGTGAAATGCTCAAGGAAATCAACTCTACTATCATCTCACTTATTCCAAAGGTGCCAAACCCCACCACTATGAGTGACTACAGGCCAATCTCTTGTTGCAACACTCTTTATAAGATTATTTCAAATATCATTGCCAACAGAATTAAACCATTGCTGCCTGGGCTTGTTAGTCCTTCCCAATCTGGTTCTATTGCTGGGAGAAGAATTGGAGATACATCCTCTTAGTCCAAGAGCTTATGAGGAATTACCATAAGGATGATGGACCACCTAAGTGTGCTGTTAAAGTGGATCTTATGAAGGCTTATGATATGCTTGAATGAGGCTTCTTGACTGATACTTTAGCAGCTCTCAATTTTCCTCTGATGATGATCAACTGGATTAAAGCATGTATTTCATCACCAAAGTTTTCTATTTGTGTTAATGGTGAATTAGCTGGTTATTTCCCAAGTCAAAGAGGTCTTAGGCAGGGGGATCCTATGTCATCATTTCTTTTTGTCATTGGAATGGAGGTTCTAACACAGATCCTAATGAGGAAAATCCAAACAACTCAAGGGTTCAAATACCATTGGAGATGCAGCAAACAAAAAATTGCTCAATTGACCTTTGCAGACGACCTTATCATGTTGTGTCATGGTGATATTACTTCTGCTAAAGTTTTGAAGGCATCCTTGGAGAATTTTGAAGAGCTCTCAGGCCTTAAAGCTAATCCATTAAAGAGCAATATATTTCTTGCTGGAGTCTCAGAGAGCCAGAAGCTACAAATTATGGAGTGTTTTCATTACCCCGTGGGCAATATTCCAATTAGGTACCTGGGTATCCCTATCATCACCACAAAGTTGAGGATCAATGACTGCGCTTCTCTGGTGGAAACAGTTGAGGCAAGAATAAGATCATGGACGAATAGATTCCTTTCTTTTGCAGGAAGATTACAGCTTATCCACTCAATCCTCATGAATATTCAAATCTTATGGTCTTGTCACTTGATGCTTCCCAAGAGAGTACTTAATAGCATTGAGCAGAAACTAAGAGCCTTTCTTTGGACAGGCACTGAGCTTAGGACAGTGGGAGCTAAAGTTTCATGGAAGGAAGTGTGCCTTCCAAAGCGAAAAGGTGGTTTGGGAGTTAAGGATCTTAAGGCTTGGAACAAAGCATTAATGCTCAGACACCTCTAGCATCTTATCTCTGATGAAAACAACATGTGGTCTAAATGGGTGAGAGACTATTATTTGAAAGGAAGAAGGATTTGGATTGTCAAACCTTCACAAGTTTGTTCATGGAATTGGAGAAAATTATTGAAGTTAAGGGACTTTGCTAGACCTTTCTTTCTTCATATCATTGGAGATGGGAGAGAAACATCACTTTGGTTTGATAATTGGCATCCTGCTAGACCACTAATACTTAGATGGACACCTAGAATTTTGTATGATTATGGCCTCAACAAGAATGCTAAAGTATGCCATATTATTCATGGTAATCAATGGAGATGGCCAAGGGCTAATTCTCGTAACAACAGAGAGTTATTACAAATTGAAGCTTCAATGCCAAACTATTCTCCAAGGCCTGAAATGAAGGATGTGATTAAATGGTTGCAGACCCCTAATGGCTCCTTTTCCTCTGCTTCAGCCCTAGAGGAATTAAGGTATAATCAGCCTATGGTTTCTTGGCACAAGCTTCTATGGTTTTGCCAGTGTATTCCAAAGATGAGCTTCATACTTTGGCTTGCTATTAGATGCAGGCTTTCAACCAAGGATCGCATTCATAGCTATATGCAAAGTGTGGATCTAACGTGTGTCCTGTGAAGAGTTGCTCCTGAAACTCATTGTCATTTATTCTTTGATTGCATCTTTTCAGAAAGGATCTGGAAACATGTTCTGGAGAAGTACCATCAGCCTTGGCAACACTTACCTTGGCATGATTTTATCATCCAGTCGGCCAACAATTGGAAGGGGAAGAATCTTGCCACTGTGATCAAGAAACTCTGTCTTGTTGCAACTGTTTACATGATATGGAATGAGAGGAACCAAAGGATTTTCAAGAACCAGCAGAAGGATCCTGTGACTGTCCAGCAGATCATCATCAATACAGTCAGGAATAGATTAAAGTCTCTGAAAATTAAGAATAATATTGAGAATAGAAGACTTGCTCAATCATGGCAGCTACCCATTTCTCTTTTGTCCATGATATAGACTCTATGCTATAACATGGAATGCTTTTGGTCAAAATCTTCGGGGAATACTGAAAGCTCTCAGCCTTCTCCACATATTTTTTATGTTTTGTTTATGTATGGAACTTGTCTTGCATGATTCAGGCAGACAAGTGATGGCTTTACTTGTATATTCTCCTTGGTATCAATACATTGTTTACTTACCCAAAAAAAAAAAAGTTGTACTGCCATCTACCATCCTGGTATCCCTCACACTCACATTGGGACGGCTTTATATGTCTTGCATCCAATGTCTAGAATCTGTGTCATTTTTATAGTCATAGCTTGCCTCAGCAATATATTTCACAATGACATGTCTTTCAATCATAATGATAACATATAACTGTTTAATATTCAAGCATAAACATTTCATGTTTACCTATATATGCCGTATAGTGACTATAGTGTCTGTTTTATACTTGCGATTTTTTGTGATATTATATGCAACAGGACGTTGAACACATGAGAAAGATTTCTCTTTGTCGAAAAAATCAATTATGTCTTATATCTAAGTGACGACTTGCCAGAATGGTAGCCTTCGGTCGAACAAAAATTGAAGAAGAATGAAAAAGCAAAAGAAAGAGAAGAATGAAAAAGCTCACTTGGTAGGATGATTGGTGGAGAGAGAAGATATCTTATTAGTTGGCTAATCGACACCAGGTCACCAGCTCTTCATGACAGCGAGGGAGGAGGAGAGACAAAGAAGAAGAGGCTGATCAAGAGGGGTTTATTATGATAATTCAACAATATATTTAATGCATATGTTTAATGCAAGAATACTAAAAATATTATAAGTTACGTCTATATTTAGTGCTAGAGCACTGTTCAACTTATACACGGTTACACAATTACTATAGGATGATATGAAATTGACTTTAGAGCTTCAAGTAGGTAAAACTAAATTTATAGCATTACTCAATTTGAAAAATCAGTTTTTCACTGTTGACATTTTATAGTATAGATATTTATTTATTTTTTGTTTTTTTTTATAAATCGTAATGAGGAATATATGTTTTCACCTTATATAATACCATTGGTTGTTATGAGTTTTTTTTTTCTATAAATATTTTAAATTTAAATTTATATGTATGTTATTCGATGTATTTATAAGTAGCAATGGTACATGTCGCATTGGCACAGTGATACACGACAATGTCACAGTGTTATAAGCCAATGTCATACTGATACAAGTCAATGTCACACTGATAATAATCTATGTTTACACTGATTTCAGCCAATATCACACTGTTACAAACCAATGTCACACTACTACAAGTCAATGTCACACTCCATACATTGACATGACACATGGCACAATGAAATATCACAGTGGCACAATACACAAAAAAATTGTATGACACAAACACCATGAATAACTAAATATAATGTAAATAACATTACATAGTATCACAAACAAACAAAATAGGGCGAATTGTGTTTGTGGGTGGAATTAGAGTTGTGAGCAGGTGGTGATGTTGGTTGTGATCTCGATCAAATAGTGAATGTGGGGTTAGAAGGTTTTGAGGGTGGTGATGGCGGGTAAGGTCTGTTGTGAGAATGCAATTGTATATGACCTCTTTGGTTTTTTTGGTAAATGATTGAACACTTGGTGTGCATGTAGTACCAAGCACCAAAAGTAGAAAGATAGTTGAGGGGAAAAAAAGTAAATAAAATAAAAACATTGGGAGAAACAACATTTTTCTTGAGTTATCAACTTCTTTTCAAAAAACTTCAATGATCTCAACCATCGTTCTTCTCCACAATACTATATGAATTGCTTAAACCAAAATGGGCAAAGAGATGAAGGTACCAAAGAAAGAAGAAAAGCTTGAACCTCAATATAGGTCAAACATGTAGGCAATTGTACATAGTAATCGGCAAACTTGTTCTCATGGAAATTTTTGTTGTCTCCATATCACATTTTGTCTTTTACTCACTCAATATCCTCTTTTTTCGTTCGTATTTCAAAAATTCCTGAATAAATGAGATTTCTGTTTTCCACTTTCAGTGGAAGAGAATATGACGCCCAAATTCAACCCTAGAAGACATTACTATCTATAACCATTCATATCATGAAAGCAACTAATAAAATCCATAAATTAAAAAAATTTCATTCATCATCCATAATAACTAAAGCATCATCCAAAACAAATATGTCAAACTATGGTAATTACATCCAAAAATCAAATATTATCCTGCAGCAGAATAAATAAAACATTATCCTTAACATTGTCTCATAATTAGCCTCCCAATCTAAAACATAAAGGAAACATTTTTAAACATCCACCTCGAGATTCACGATCCCATCAATCTGAGCTTTCCAATTTACCTGCTCATCCAATCCAAGCTCTTCCTCTAGACAGAAATCTGAAAAAGATGTTATGTGTAGGGGTGAACACTAAGATCTGTAGGAAAATCCTCTCAAACTCGAATAAGGTTTTGAAAACATATAAAACTGGTTGGTCTCATTTTACAAAATATCATAAATAACTTTTGAAATAAAACAGTGACAGTTCACCAGATCTCAAGTTTACGCATTAGCAATAAATTAAATGAAGAAGTAAAACCAACTTTCAAACAACAAACCATTATCAGCACTGTATCTCAGCTTTGTAGTAAGACTTGGCATGAATACACACATTGAGAATATCCTGACCCACACACACACACAATCATCGCAAGGATACACAACTTTAAGAAGGGCGTATACCGACGCATCAATAGTGATAAATCCAACCCAGGAATAGTAGACTAGCCATCAGCCTCGATACCCATGAGCGAATAGTGGTTTGGTCCTTGCAAGGTACCAACTCCATTACGATTGGTAGGGAATCTTCAAACCCACTCGGAGTAAGAAACACATCTACCTACTTAATGATACCCAGTTAATGGCCACCCATGTTTATCAAAATATCCACACAAGAGATACAATACCAAACCAATTTATCAAATCACTGGTAAACCAAGAACAATAATTCCACAAGTATTTTTTGCAACATAACAACTCAAGAAAATATGCAAGAGATCATTAAGAAATATAATTTTATTGTTCAAACAAAACACTAGAGTTTTTAAATCAAGAACAATGGAGTATCAAGGTAAAATCTATATTTCTTGAAAACTAAGTTTTGATAACAAGAACGAGAGTTTTTATTGCTATCAAACGATAACCTCATTCAAGGCATGATATAATTTGCAACAAAACAAAGAAACAATGATTTCATAACATATATGATTTAGAATCAAAACATACATATATATTAACCATACCCTCAATGCACAAGTTTAGGAAGAAACTTCTACCTTGATTCTTGAGATCTTGATCGCAATGTGTTTCGTTGTGATTACCCTGCGTTAATCCTTCAAGATTCAACCCATTCCTCCTCATTTTCTTCTCCTAAAACTTTCCTAGGATTATTTGGGGTTTAAAAATGGGTAAAGACTCTTTAGATCACGGTCCTAGGGTATTTATAGGTTGAAAAAAATAGAGAATTTACGTGTGGGCACGGGTAGTATTCTGCCCCTGGCTTCTAAGTCGATTTTGGCCTAGTTAGAGGCCGATTCACGAAATTTCCATGAAATACACTATTATAGCCCTTGAAATCTCGTTTTTACTGTAAAAATTTCAGGTCAATCATATAGTAGGATAAAAATTTATAGCTAAAATACTACGGTTATGTCAAATTCCTTTCTACTCAAATCCTCTCCAAAATAGGTTTTAATTCTAGAATACTTCTAAAATTCTAATATAACTCATATAACCTCTTCTAATGTTTTCTTGACCTTCCAGATTCAAAGAAAACCTTATTTTGACCTAAACATATTTATAAAATTACTTAATCACCCTTCTTAAACTTAAACATCTCCAAAACTTACTTAACCCCGAACATAAATAAGCGCAAAATGCAAACTTCATAATCAATCTTATAACATTGATTATAAGTTTCTACCATCATTTTATTCATCTTCGGAGAACTCTTAAGATAATATTATTTTTCTTTAATTTTAGTACGGGGTCTTACAGAGAAAATTTATTCCGAAATTAAACTGTGACTATTCATGACCAAACAGTTTTTCCAATGTGTCATTACCATTTTGGTGTCAATAACTACCCAGGATCATTACCATTCATGGTAAACTTAGAATTTTCGGTCATTCATTTAGGAGACTGTGCATTACATTAAGGCAGTCTGATTTTCGGCATTAAGGCAGTCTGCATTTCGGTAATTTGGAGAGTACACAACACAAGTTTGGTTCGCTGGATAGATAGATTGGAGTGCTACTTCTATCTGTGTTAAAGATCATTGTATCCTGGGAGGCAGGCGCTCAATATTCCATAAGCACCGTGTGTGGGGACGAAATCTGTCTTAAGGACATAGTGTCAAACACTAGCCTTGATCTATCTAAAGTTCAATAACAGTTCCTATTCTGCAATCGGATTAGTTTTTATATTGGTTATACAAATAGTTACGTATAACTCTTTTGTGTAACTCTTTCGTTTAACACTATTTCTGTGTAACTGTTGAAGGATTTGATTGCTACTGTTTTCTTATGCATTACATGTTTCATATCAGAAGTTTCAATAAGTGATTTTACTATATTTGAAATACCACACAACCAACAACTTTCTTGCAGCCCACCAAAATTTATTCCTCCAATGTTTTTTTAGAAAAGTAGACAAAAAGCCCACCAACTGTGTGTATATATGTGTGTATTTTTTTCATTATTTCATTTTTTCATCTACCAAAGATAAAAATATATTCATCCTTTCTATTTATTGTCTCTCTTACCAGCCACAAAAAAAAAAAAAAAAGTGAAGAAAAACTGTCTTTAAACTTTTTCATTCATCTTATTAAACGGACCATTAGGCTCTAAAAATTCGTAGTTTTTTTCTCCAGAAAGTATGGTTTCCCTTAGGGTTCATCTGGTTTGATGCAGAAGTAGAGTGATTGAAAATTAAATGGATAGAAAATGACAAAATTGGATAAAACATTATATTTGGTTTAGAACGAGGAATGGAAGAGATGAAACTTTCTTGTAGCCCACCGCAATTTATTCCTCCAAATTTTTTTTAGAAAAGTAGACAAAAAGGTAAACCTATGTGTTGAAATACATAGTATTTACTTTAATCACTTAATATAAATATTCAATAAGTCCATTAAATACGATGAAGAAGTTGATTTCATTTGTTAAGGATAAATGATAAAGTATACACATGCAATTTCTTCCTCTTTCCACTTTTCCATCAACGCCAAATGGACGAAAAAGATCATCCCTCCCAATTTTTCTTCTTTTTACCAAACATAAAAAACAGAAGGAATGTTTCTTTCCATTTGGAATAAAAAGTGCATTACTTTATTTTCTTCAAAATTTCCATCATTTTCAATGAAAATGCAATGACATAAAATGAGTTACTCGAACTCTACATATTGGCAAAACCCTACTTCTAAGCATTAAATAGTTCTAATTCCTTTAACTAGTCACCTTCATTTTGTTGGTATATCATTATCGAAACATCTATATTTTGTTTAAAAAAAATTGATTATTTTATGAATTGTTGTATAAAAAAAAACTTTAGTGAAAATTATACTATCAAAATCATCAAATGACGTTAAAAATATAGAGTACATTTAGTATAGAGGTATCTTGACTTAGTGTATCCAGTTGTTTTAGGTTTTGTTGTGACATTATGTCATTATCGTATCGTACTTGTATCATATTTGTATTTTGTTTCTTAGTCTACAAGTAAGACATACGTTGGTATCAATTTTAAACCTTCTCCCTTAAATTCCTCCGCATATGTACCCCAAATGTAATCTTTAGTTATCAAAAACGCTGGTCCTAATAAAGGGATTGATATCTTCTTCACTTAATGTTAGATCTTTTATTGTAGATTCAAGTAGGATCCACTATTTATAAATAAACCCTCAATCATACACGATGGGGCCTCCAATCACTACAAGAAAGATGGGAAAATCTGGCATTTAATTTCTGGCGTTTAACTTAAACGCCACTAAATACTAATTTTTGGCATTTAATTTCCGGCGTTTGTTTGTACACGCCAGTAATTATTAATAAAAAATAATTTTTTTTACTTAATTTCCGGCGTTTAAGTCAAACGCCATAAATTATTAATAAAAATAATAAAAATATTTTTTTTTCCGCTTAATTTCCGGCGTTTATGTCAAACACCACAAATTTTTAATTAAAAATAATAAAAAACTTTTTTTTTCTCCCCCAACATAAACCTAATTTTTTCCCCAATTCATTCCGTCGACTTCTCTCTCTCTCCGACGAACTCCAATTCATTCACTCACCATCTGATGTTCGAAACTTGTTATCCACTTTCCATTGGACCTAGCTAGGGATTCATGACTCTCCTTCGTCGTGGATCTCTCTTCAGCGGTGATCGTACTCATGTGAAGTCCTGAAACGCCTTTGCAGCTTTGTTTCCTGCTCTTTTGAGGAATCAAGTACTTAATCGAAGCCGAATTCAAGTGAACGCAAGTGAAGTACTTTCTCTAAAATTCGTTCGATTCTAATTTTTGCTGAATACGAAAAAAAATGCAATCAGGTGAGAAATCAATTTCATTCTGTTATTTTTAATATTTTATCAGCTTGAATTTATCATTAGGACATTTTATAGCCGAATTCAAGTGAACGCAAAAAGTGAAGGCATAGCAAAAGCATTGCTCGAAATCTTTTGTTTCAACAATTGTATTTTATCAGCATTCTCCCGATCCTCTTCTGCTAGCAGGGCCTCATTACCTGAATCAAGAGGTCTTTTTTTTGTTTTTTTTTGGCTACAGATTTCTGTTTACTGGAAATTCAAGAAAACATTGGCATCCACACCACTCCGTTAAGCTTAGTGAGATCATTTTTCTAATTAGTTGATTGGATTATTGTATTAACATTTGAGAACAAAATCAGCATAAAGATAAATTCTGATTCTATGATATCGTTGTTACTTTTTGAAAATTGTTCCCAGCTCAAACTTTAGCCGGCTGAATTACAGTGGCTTCTACGCGGCTGCTTTAGAGAAGATATTAAGCTTAAAGGATTTAAGCTTCCTGGTCCTTGGTCATAACAGCTTGTCAGGTGGCATACATGCTTCCATGGATTTAGAGTTATTGGCAGAAGTTGATCTTTCGCATAATTATCTGAATGGATCTATTCCGATAGATTTTGGAGAATTAACCAATTTGGTTAGTTTGGATCTCTTGCATAATTATCTGAATGAATCTATTCCGAAAGGTTTTTGAGAATTAACTTATTTGCGGAGTTTGGATCTCTCTGATATTCAATTTTCAGGAGATATAATGGCAAGTGTAAGCCATTTCAGGTCTAAGCATATTTACCAAGCTTTAAGGCTCTGCTCTAACAAACTCTCTGGGAGAATTCCATATGAGTTCGTGATGCGGGCATCCATTAATAATTGCTTTGATGATTCAAACTTATGTTCGGACAACGAAACCAGGGGTCTCCCAAGCTGTGCTCTGATGAAAAATTTCAGGGGCTTCTAAGCTGCCCTCCCAAGAAACCTAAATACATCGTCATTATAGTTCTTGCAGCATTCAGTGGCCTTGTTGTCGGGGAAGGTCTACAGAATTCCCCTTAATCAAACTGGCAAATATGTTGCTATCAAATGGATATGGAATGACAGAAAACCAGGCCACAGGCTCAAAAAGGAGTTTTTAGCGGAGGTTCAAACACTGGGAAGTATATGCCACGCCAACATAGTAAAGCTTTTGTGCTGCATTTCAAGCAAGAACACTAAGCTTCTTGTGTATGAGTACATGGAGAATTAGAGCCTTCATAGATGGCTGAATGGGAGGAAGAAAGATGCATCATCAGATGACAATTTGGTTCTACATGTTGTCTTAGATTGGCCAACTAGGTTGCAGATTGCCATTAGAGTTGCACAAGGGCTCAGCTATATGCACCATGACTGCTCTCCACCGATAATCCATCGAGACATAAAGTCCAGCAATATCCTTTTGGACTCTGAACTTCGTGCAAAACTAGCAGACTTTGGACTGGCCAAGTTGTTGGCTAAGAAGGGAGATCCTGAGACAGCATCTGCAGTTGCTGGGACTTTTGGTTACATTGCCCCAGGTATATGTTTCATTTCTTTCCTGTTATATCACTATTGGGAAAATCTTATGGTGATTTTTAAACTTGGTTTACAGAGTATGCACACACAGCTAAGGTGAATGTGAAGAGTGACGTCTATAGCTTTGGGGTGGTACTGCTGGAATTGGCAACTGGAAGAGAAGCTGTCACCCAAGACGAGCATATAAACCTTGCAGAATGGGCATGGCGGCACTACACAGAAGAAAATTCAATTATTGATGCCCTTGATGAGGAGATCAAGGAAACATGTTTCTTGGAAGAAATGAGTGATGTGTTCAATCTTGGGTTGTTGTGTACTGCAACATCACCTTCCATCAGGCCTTCAATGAGAGAAGTTTCACAAATTCTTCACAACTGTGCCCTTAATCGTTCTTGCTAAGGACTTAGAAAAAATTTGCTCCTCTCTTTGAGAGTGATTTTTTTTTTTCCCAGTTGGGAAGCAAGGCGTTGTTTCTCTACTCGGTAGGGTAATATAGCTCCTCATGTTTCTGGTACGTTTGTGATGTTTCAAATTAAATATGAAGTTGATCCATGGATAGACATAGTACAGGTGCTTAAATTGTCAAAATACTTGATGCCAGTTTCAAGTGATTGTGCAGACCAAGCTAAGTTTTTCATGCTCAATATACTGTACAGTTCGCAGCTTTGCCATTGCTTTTACTTGTTTCCACACATCTGAGGATTTCGCTTCATCATAGACCATAATGAGTATTGAAGAAAACGTGAGCAGTAGGGATTCGGATTTGATCATGGCAAGGATTTCCTGCAGTTGTGAAGCCAATTGAAATCCTTTTCCAATTAGCTGGAGATCATTTCGAACATTAGGTAGGATAATTCTACCTTAATGCTGATTTTTAGAGAACATTAGGTTATATTCTCATGGTCTACAGGAGATATCTGTTGGGTTGGTTGATACGGCGACAAAGCAATCTGCATTGTTGGTGTCTCCTATGTCCCCTCTTATGTTACTTTTGGTTACTTTCTATTCTTGATATATTTGATGTTCAATTGTTAATTGGTGGCACGTCAATGTTCACATTGCAGATTATGAGTGTTAGTTGTTGCAGATAACAGAAGGTTTTGTTGTTGCAGATAACAGAAGGTTCTGCATGCTACTCATTTTACATTGCATATTTTGAGGGACTTGAAGGTGGAGTCCCATGAGAGGATTCAAGTGAGGTGCTTATGGTTTTGGAAATTTTGAGCAGACTGAAAATCAATTTGGTTCATGTTTATAGGGAAGCAAACTGTATGGCAGATTTTTTTGCGTTGATTTATTAAAAAAAAAAAAAAATTATCATTACCGGCGTTTATTTAAACGCCGGAAATTACTGGCGTTTATTTAAACGCCGGAAATTACTGGCATTTAAATAAACGCCGTAAAATAGCTCCGGTCACCGAAATTTTAAAAGGAAGTCGTCGATTAAATAAGCGTCGCTGCAGCGTTTAATAAACGTCACTTTAATTTTTGTGGCATTTAATTATACGCCAGTAATTTTCCCGACGAAGCTTTCGGCGACGTTAAAAACAAACGTCAATTATAATATTTTGCGGCGTTTATTTTAATTTACCGGCGTTTAATAAACGCCAGTAAATGTCTTTTTTCTTGCAGTGAATTAATTTTGTTTTCTGAACGAGATAAGCTAAAAAGAAAAATATTCAAAAATGTTAACATCGTGACTTACCTGACAAGGATGTAAAATTTAAAAAGTAGCAGCAGATAAATTCAACTTGAAATAACAATGGTAGCACACTTGTTCACTTCACCTAAAAGTAACAACATTCCAAGTACTGTAAAAACTGATTGGGCCATTCTTTAACTTCCTGAACCTTGTCAATCTCACAACATGTGTTTTTTTTTTCTTTTTGGACTTGTGGTTGTAACTATAATCTCAGACACTCGCCACTTAAACTCAAATTTTATATAACAGCAGATATTTGAACATGGGATACATTGCCCAAAATATAAAGTTTGTTATCTTTTGGATAAAATCATACAGTTCAGGGGCACAATTATAAAATTTCTTATTAGATTTCTAACAGCCGTTAATCATTGGGCAATGTGAAATAATAACATAGTTGAAAGTACAATAAGAGAAATATAATAGTTGAGCAGATTGTGTGAAAAAAAAAGTAACAATGGAAGGGGGTCAAAGTATAGTTTACCCTCAAAAAATTGGTATAAATAGATGTGCTCCTACCATCTTCATTCCATGTACTTGCCTTAGGCTTATTACTTACAGCTCTCAAGTACTTCATACTTTATTCTTGGGAGAGAGACAGAGAGAGTAAACGGATGATGTCGTCCAACTGTTATTCACTTTATCTTATTGTACTTGTGAGCTTACTTCCTAATCTCTCTCTGTTGTCTGGTGCTGATCCCACAGATGGGTTCACTGAAATTCCGTTGACAGAAGCTAATTTTTTACTGCAGAAGCCTTATGATATACCCCTTGAAGAGCGGTACAGTTACGAATATGGAGTTCACAAGATGTGGGTTTATGCTGATGATAAGCCACTCGCCCTTGGTAGCAACACCCAGCCACGCACTGAAATTCGCATTCAAGTACATGTGTGGTAAAGTTACGACTCAATTGGGTTAAGTTAGGACTTAAAAAGATCAGATTTGACTAACTCGAGATAGAACTACATAGCTCAAATAAGTTGGGATTGATTCTAAAGTGTTGGATAAAATCCAAATTTTGGGATCGAGCTCAAGCAACCCGTTGTTACTTAATCTGTTTTAAATCTTAACTTTTAGTACGATACTGAGTTTGATGAGGTATTAAAAGTTTTGACTCAGTTAAATCTAGTCATAACTAAAAAGCAGAATATGTTTGAGGCCTAAATATCTAAGACTAATGGTGTATCAAGTAATAAAGAAGTTTAATAGTTATAATTATAATGATTCTAATAGACTATGTTAGCTACCACAAGGTGCACAACATTATATTAGCAAACAAGCTTCAATTTTATATCCCAATAACCATACTCAATTCAAAAAGAATAGTTTGATATCGTAAAGAAAGTCACTATTCAAAAATATCACTGCAACTAATTACTTGGGAGGGAAAATTACAATTGAACCCCTTGAACCATGGGCTAAATCTCTTGAACTATTGTACATTTCCCATTGCCCCCTCCCCCAACTACTTGAATTATTTCAACTTGCCCGAAAATGCAAACGGCCGCTATTTTTTTGGACAAAAATTGTCAAAGTGTCGGAACAAAGTGAAAAATATATATAGTGCTTGGGACAAAGTAAAATAATTATCTATTAAAGTTATAATGGATGTTAATACTTGGGGCGATATCAAACTAAATCATTGTTAGTGCAGGGGCTTGACTACTGTTCGGGAGTATGGCAATTCGAAGGCAATGCTTTTGTGCCAAACGGCACCTCAGGTGCTACAATAGTGCAGATCTTTGGTGCAGCACATGGAAATACAACTATGCTTTTGAGGATCTACAATGGAGAAATGAGGTACTACAGTTATGAACTCGTGGATGCTACAAACCTCTATGATAAATGGTTTAGGGTAAATTTAATCCACAACGTTGATGGAGGATTGGTTACAGTTTTTATTAACGGCGTACAAAAGTTTGAGACTCATGATCATGGCCCTGGAGACTTGTATTTCAAATGTGGTGTTTATGGTGCTCCATCAAATATAAGCTACTATATGGAGTCCAGGTGGAAAGACATTAAAATTTACAAAAAGTGATGAACAAAGATTGAATTGTGTGTGCATGTAATGCAAATGATCATTTGAAGCTTTTAATGGCAATTGGATTTGAAAATCTTTAGTGCACTTGTAAGGGCATAATTCCCTATACAACCCACTACCCGACACAAAAGTGACATAGGGTTGGCGTGTTTTGATTTAGTCTTAGTCAGTTTGGTTAGTAAATGGGTGAATCTGTCATATATGTTAAGTAAATGAACACGAACACTACAAAATATGTCTAATAGATGTCATGACTTTAACCTGACTATACATGATTATTAATGAGTCAGAAATGAAGTGATCATTAGTGGAATAAATTTTAATATGCCATGACATACAAGGGTTTTTTTTTTTTTTTTGATAAGAAATGATGATAAGTTTATTCACCGCAGAGATGAGGAATCATGTAGTAAGGTAGGTTGCAAAAAAATCTGGACAAACCCCCTTCAATGTACAAGAATCAGTAACCTCTAAAGCAAACTTAGATAAGCATTTGACAGCACTGTTGCATTTGGCAATTGGATTTGAAAATCTTTGGTCCACAAACTTGACTTCTTCTAATAAATTTGACCTCCCCTGCATCACAGCCTCAATAATAGCTTTAGAATCTCCGTCAAGCAGTATTCTTTAATAACTCAATTCCACAGCAATTTTGACTGTTGTTGCTGCTGCTAACGCCTCAGTATTCTTGCATGACATAACATGACATGACATGACATACAAGGTTTAGAAACATGCAAAACGACTCACTGATTGCCTTAATCATGCTAATCATTTATGATAAATGCTTTGAAGTTAATTTAATCAATGACGTTGGAGAAGAAAATTATAGTTTTCATTAATGGGATTCAAAAGTTTTAAACTCTGGATCATGGCCTTTGGAGACTTGCATTTTGAATTTATCGTTAACAATTAACAAACCACACGAGAATTGTGCGATTTTTTTTTAACATTAAGGAATTGTATCACGAGAATGACACCACCTTTACTGAACTACTTCACCTGTTATAATGGATGGTGCCTCAATTTGTTAGGAGACGCTTATAAATTGTAAGTTTCACCTACATAAGAGGGACATCTCTCACGACATCACTCATATATGAGCACTCTATACTCCTTAAGCAATAGAGCACTTAGCTCACTGTAGCCATTTATAGTGGAGTAGGTCACCCTGACCGAACCACTTAATTGATGTTTGCTTGTGTTGAGTCTCTTTCTTAATTACTGCATTAAATACTTGAAGGTAATGCATAAACACCATTTTGTGCATCATTAAATGTCATAAATACTATTTGAGATGGTTGTAGCCGCCATAAAAAAATTTTGAGGCTCCACTTATTATAGCGAGACATACCATCACAACACCTTGTAATATGTGGAGTCTCAAAAAAAATTTGTGGCAGCAACAACCCATTTTAAATAGTATTTACGATAGCAAATAAATATTTATGACAACACTATTGCCACAAAACATTTTTTTTTTTCAAAATACGCTATTTTGTGATGGTGAACACTGTCGTCACAAAAAAATTTATCGCAAAAAATCTTAATTCTTGTAGTGTCGTTTGCCGGTGGCACAACAACAAATTTAGTCTTGAGTGGGTACCAATGAGTATTTGGTCTAATAGTACTCTTTATCTTGTAAAGGTTTTGCCTTCTTGAGGTCAATGGTTCAAGTCCCTTTACCCCTTCCCCAAAAAAATAAAAAATAAAAAAAAAAGTCTTGAGTGGGCACTAATTTCAAGCCTTAAATAATTTTGTTTTAGCCAACAAAAATAGGATGATACATTTATGTTTAGGACTTAACTACGGTATCAAATTTTTTTAAGTGTCGTACCTCTAAAATTTACAATTTTAATGGTTGTTTTTACAACTTTTGTAGTCCATTTTATAATCAAAAAAAATTTCACTTTTGTGAGTGATTTACCACTGTTGTGGGTTTTTTATCACTATTGTGGTAACTATTTTTATTACTTTTCTTTGGTACAAAAAAAATATCACTTTTATAAGTAATTTACCACACTTATGAGTATTTTTACCACTGTTGTGATAATTATTTTTTTCACGATTCTGATAATTATTTTTATCACTTTTCTATAATATTACAACAGTGATAAAAATATTCACAACAATAATAAAAAATACCCATAAATACGATAAATATCGATACGATACCAAAATTTATATTTTTCGATACCGTAAACAACTCCTTATGTTTATTTACATAGATGCCAATTGTAAAAACATAGACTAATGGTATGTTGATTGCAAGGAATATCAAATTCAATTTAAAAAGGTAAACAGTAAGTTCAACATCAACCATAGAATGGTTTAACACAATAAAAATCACAAAATATTAAATTACAAAATGACCGCAACTTACATTATAAAAAAACACTATTGAAGCAATCAAACAAGTTATAAACCAAAAAAATTGGATATAAAAAAAAAAAAGACAAACTTCATTTTACCCCTTCGTAGTTTACCTTGATTGCAAAAGACCTTCTTGTGACTTGAAAATTGCACATAATAGCTGCCCCCACTGGAATTTTAAAAATTTTTGGGAAGTAAGTATAATTTTAAAACTTTTAAAATTTATTAGAAATTTGACCCTACTGAATTTTTTTAAAAGATTTATAGGTTGTTATAATATTTTGACAAATATATAAGTCTCGCTTATAAATGTCAAAAAAAAATTCTTTAAAATGCTAAATGTCTCCATTATGTGTTAGATTAAATTGTTTTAATTTGGTGGTTTGAATAGTTTTATTGTGATTGATTAAGTAATTTCTATACATATGCTTAGTTTAATAGAATAGTTATAGTTTAGGTTTTTTTCGATTGTTTGTTAAAATCTAACTATATATTATTTATCCTAATTTTTTGGTTTAAATTTTTTTGTTAGGTAATTAGGTTTTATAGATAAATTTATAATGAACTTTTTTTGTTGGATCTTTTTATATAACACTCATGTATATGAGTTGCGACTTTAATTGACATTTTATTAATAAAATTATATTTTTGTAAACATTAATAATTTTAATATTCATATAATTTAAATTGCCTCCGCTGGCAAAAATGTCTTGACTCCACCCTTGCATAACCCTCACGTGGTCCTTAGACCAAAATGCACAGCTTAACACTGTTAACACCGTGGGTAAAATAACTTTGATATCCCTCTACTCTTCTTCTCCAACAACACATTCTTCTTCTCTGACGCAACCATGCCACCACCACTGCTATTACCCAAGTTAAACAACCCATCAACTGTGATCTCCATTCCTATTAAACAACAAAACTACTAATGCCCATTACAGTTACCTTCATCACAACAGAACTTCGGCAGCCCCCATTACATAAAATCCGGCAGCCCACCCACCCCAACGTCGACGTTCACTGCACCATCACCACCCATGGCAGCCCACCGCCTCCACCATACGAAACACTGAACCTTCACAATTCAACCTCAACGCAACTCAAAATCTCTATCTCAACATCTCAATTCCACTTTTCTTCACCAAAAATCAAAACATGAATCAAATTGGAAATCGACATGAAAATAAAAAATCAGAAACAAAAAACAAAATAGGAAATCAAAATTAAAACAAAGATAGAAAATTAGAATCAAATCAAAATCGAAATCACATTAAAAAACAGAGAAAGAGGATGAATGGTGGTGGTTGATCAGTGACGGTGGTGGGTGGTGGTCCCCTTCTCTCAATAGCGCAGATATGGTCCATCGTAAAGCATATCTGCTCCTTTAGCTCCAAAGCCATCAGCCTCCAACAGATCGGTCTTGGCCGGTGGTGTCCCAAATCTGAGCTTCGACGGATTTAGCTATGGTTCATTTTGAGAGAGAGAGAGAGAGACTTAGCAGAAGAGGAGCAGGTTTTTGCTATGGTATCACAGGCCTGAGTTGCATGGTCGCCGGCGGCTCGCTCTGCTACCCATCTCAATGTGAATGTATTACAGTTGCTGTGTGTGTGTGAGACAGAGAGAGAGGCAGATGAGGAGGTAGAAGGTGGTGAGTTTTTTTTTTTTTTTGACATTTATTTTTTATAGTAAATTGTTTTGCGAGCAATGCTATATATTCCAAATTTGTATCTCAAATATGCATCTCAAATCAATAAGGATAGTTGGATTAGTGGGTTCCAAGTAAAAAAGTTGATGGAACCTACTCATTCAATGGTTCCCATTCATTTGAGATACAAATTTGGGATATAAAGCATTACCCATTGCGTAATAGGCGCGTGATATATAAAAATGGAAGAAAAATCTTATGTGCATTTTAGTCCAACAACCACAAGCGATTAAGCGCTACTTTAGAATCTGATGGAGGTAATGTATAAATAAGTCAAAAGAACAAGAGGGTAAAATGAAGTTCGCCTAAAAAGATAAGAGTGATTGAAACATTATTGGGTAGTTTTGTCACCAACTCACCAAACTTTATAGGATTAATTGCATTAGAAGTCCCTAAAGTATGGAGTTTATCTCATTTTAGTCTTCAATGTTTCAATTATATCATTTTGGTCCCTAAAGTATTGAATATGTTTCCATATGGTACCCCAAGCAGACAGTGTCCAGATTGCTAACGATTTTTTATCATAAACTTGTCAAATAATACTTAAATATGGACAAAAAATAATTTGGATTACTCTTGACCAAATTTTTACTCAAATTTTGGTTAAATACCTACCTAAATTACACAGTTTTGATCATAAGCTATCCAAATTTTGGTCAAAAGCTACCAATATTACACATTTTTTGGTCAATAGCTACCCAAATTTTGTTTAAGAGCTATCAAAATTATTTTTTGTCTATATTTAGCTATTACGTGACTAGTTTATGATAAAAAATCGTTAGCAATCTGGATGTTGTCTACTTGAAGGACCATATAGAAACACTAGTCATAACCCGTGCCTAAAGGCACGATAAAACAAAAAATTCGAGTCCTAAAAAATCGATATCACTATATTAAATAATAATTTTTCTTTCTTCCATTTATTTGATTAAATCATTCAAAATTTTTTTTTTACCCATTATTTTCCTAAAGATATTGACAAATTTTTCTCAAAATATGTAATTCGATAAATTTTTTTAACAGATCTATACTATCGTGTATGGATAATATATGAAATAAAAATTATGTTAAATTACAAATTAATCAAATATTAAATGGTTTGGCATATGATAGAAATGAGTGATGTGATGATTTTTTAGGGGGAAATGTATAGGGGATAAAATTCAACTTCCTACGTGTTTTATTATATAGATTTGTATAGATATAAGAGAAAATATCATCCAGAGATCCCCTGTAATTATGTCTAAATTCAATGATACATCCTTACAATTTTGATATTTCACTGTCACTCTCTATTAGTGATTGTCGGGTTACACCGTTAATGACAATGATTGATTTATAAAAATATCCCCGAGTATTTTATAGGGTAAATTTTATCCACACTTCTTATAAATAAACATAACTTTAACAACACCCCTGTAAATAGACCTAAATTTAACAACACCCTCTTTTGATTCTGAAATTTCAATGCACTCCCTTTTAGTTCTATTATATTAGCCTTTATTTTGATCAATTTAATATTCAATTTTATCAAATTAATTTTATTTATTTAATTTAAACTAAATTAACATTTCATCTCATCAAATCAATACAAAATTGATCAAATTAGCATTTAGTTATATTAATTTAATATTTCATTTCATCAAATTAATATTATTTCTTTAATTTAATATTAAGTTATTATTTATTTTTATCAAATCAACATCAAATTGACATTCAATTTTATTAAATTAAACTATTTAATTTATTAAATAGAATATTAAATTCCATTAATTTTAAATTTAACCTTATCAAATTAATGTCATTTCTTTAATTTAACAGCAAATGAACATTCAATTTTATTAAAATTAAAACTAAATTAATATTTAAATTTATCAAAATTAAGATCAAATTTATTCAATTAATATTAAATTTTATCAAATGATTTTAAATTTTATATATGAAATATGATGTGTGAGGAGCGGTGGGACGACGTTATGGATGACATATGATAGCAGATGAATTAGAAATAGATAAGATTTTGACATTGACTTTATCAATTGTAATTTTTATTATAGAAAAATCATTTTTAACTATAAAAATTATAAAAACTTGATTAAGATAGAATTTTGGGGAGACATGTGTCTCAGTTTGGAAAGAAAATCATGAAAGATGAAAGTGTGAGATACAGTCAATGTCTCAGTATAGAAACTGATCCCTTAACATAAGAAATAAAATCAGGAAAATAATGATAAGAGTAATAATCTGTATTTTAGGGAGAGAGAGACAGAGTTGAGGAATGAGAGATCGCTTAATTGTCGGATTTAATTGGGTTGGCGAATTCAATGTAGGGGTGTCAATTTTGGAAACTAAAATTTTTGAGCTGCAAAAATATTTCAAGAGCTAATGTGGTAGGTCGGATCGAAACGATCTGAGACGTCAATAGCTTGAGACAGTTTGGGATAACGCCGTCCGTTGGATGATGACTTTTTTGGTCACGAAACAATCTGAGCCGCTCTTTGTCTTCAAAATTTAAAATCGTTCTACTTTATTATATAGATATTCAATATTTCAGGGACTAAAATGATGCAATTGAAACATTGAGGACCAAAATGAGACAGACCACATACTTTGAGGACATCTAGTGCAATTAACCCAACTTTATATATATAAGGTAGACAGCTCATCGAAGGATCGCACTGTTGTTGATCACGGCTTCTTTAGTATCGATTTCTCTCTAACACTCTCAATTTGTTCCTCAATTCCACTTGTGAGAATTATATAATTAGACTAACTTTTTTTCAAGTCTAAATTAGCTTTTTATTTTATACTAATTTTTTGTATATAAGTTATATGTAATGTTGGTTTTGCACAATAGATAATTAACATTGATACCATAAATTGAAAGATAGTAATTCAAATTGATACCATAAATTATAAGATAGTAATTTAAAGATAGATAAATAATAAAAACATGACACATATATAATATGATTCGATATAGCATACCAACATTAGTACACCATACCCACATTCATAAATCAAAAATCTACATTGATATATTTTTTACTGAAAAACTAGTCATTTAGTAACTGATTATATAATATCCAACCCAATAAAATACTGTAACCCAATACAATTTAGATACTACTAAATCTCTATGTTAAAGTCACTAATAAACCTATCCATGGTTTATTAGGACTCTTCTAATACGTTTTTTATTTTATTTATGATTCTCACATTGAAATTACTTAACAAATCTCCTTCATGACAATTAAGAGTTTGGATCAAATTCAAACAACCTCTTTTGAACCAAAATTGTCAAATCTGGTCATGTCCCAAGATCGGGCTTAGTACCCATGATTTTGATCCACCAAATTTTCTAACACCATATGAAAACCTGTTCTTCTGAGTCGTTACAATTCTCTTTATATTTCAAGAACCTATGTCTTAACCTGCATCATCTATGCATCTTTGCCCACGTTTTACCTATTCTTAGGAGGTCTCACTAGTCAATGTTTCACCATTCATCAAGGTAAAGTCCAGTAACTCGTAACCCATGAGATACACCACATCATCACTACTAAGTTTATATTGGTCCAATACATCCCAAACCATTGGATTAACCACTTCAACTCTAATAGCCCAAAATCCTAAAGAAACCTCTTCAACACTGCATGTATGGTAATTCTTGAAATTCAAATAACCAAGAAGTAACTTAGTCTCCCATTTGATTTCATATCAACTTTAAATTTTTCCTTGTGGATGGATCCAAACAAAATTATGCATCAACTAATTTTTCAAGATTACGTTTTTAATGTACACATGACGAAATCAATCTTCATACCACGTCGTACATACATGAAAAATGAGTCTTCTTCAACATGAACACCAACTTTGAAGGGGATGGCCCCCATTGTTGCACGTGTAACGACATTAAATGACATTAAATAAACCCACGTGAGGTTGACAGGACAGGACACTTGACGAAGACATCAACTGATCAAACAAATGAACCTAGCCGAACTAACTAACGAGTTCGGTTAAGTACCAAAATAGCTCGGCTTGTACCAAACCGAGTTGATCAATCACTTCGGCAAACATTGAAGGTGTCCATCCATCATTGTAGCCGAGCTGTTTGAAAGGATATACAGAAGGATAGATATTCGCCTAAAACTTCGGCATTCAGATAAGCGAATCAGCGAAATTGTGGAGATTAGAAGGAATTGCTGGAGAAATATCAGCAACTTCCCAAACTGAATCACTGAATTAAAGGAAGGTGTGCCACCTTGAACCAAAAACCTCGGAAACCCTAATGAGGTAACGATCTATAAGAGACAGAAAAAACCAAGGAAAAATGTACGTTGAACTCTCCCAGTCTTCTTGCATCTTATTCAATTCCATTACTGACTTAAGCATCGGAGTGCCTTCGATCGAAGCACTTCGATCTTGGGCAGTTTGTTCGTTTTGCAGGAGGGAGATTGGGAAGCCAAGTTCAGAAAACTCTATCAGAAATATCAATCCATCATTCCAGTAGGAGGTACTCAATTTTTGCCTCCTACATTTTGGCGCCGTTTGTGGGAAATATATTTAAACATAACAAAAAGCTATGATGTCAAGACTCAAGAGTGCCATTGGATCACCTATAGGCAGTCTTGCCTTGGGAAATTCCGATCCGGTGTCACTTCCGTCCGATGGCAACATCAGATTGCATGTCAACGGAAGCCCTACTAAGCCCCATGAGGATGACGAGGTATCCTCAGCAAGCTTCAGACCTTCCAAGAATCTAAACCAGCAAGTTGGAAATCGTGGTGAATCCCTCCGTGCCGAGGGGGAAAATCACTATGTGATAACGTTGGTCCAGTCTATGCAGGACCGGCTGGATGCTCATGACAAGTTGTTCAAGAAAACTTATTCCAGGGAGAAAGATCTGCTAAAGGAAAACGAAGAGTTGAAAGCCAAATTGAAGGAGCTGACTAGAAAAGAGAAGCGTGAGAGGGAAAGCCGACAAGAAAGTCCCGAGAAGAAATTTGGCAGATTCAAAAAAACCGAAGCTGACAAGTACCAGCAGAAAAAACCTCGGGTTTCAAAGGAGGACTCTTGGAAGCAGTACATCATGGAAGAATTAGACAATCGATTGAAGAAGCCAGAGCAGAGGTCGGCTAGGGATATAGCCAGAAGAGCGACCGGGGAATATGGAGACGGTTCGGATTCTTCCCCTTTTGCCTCATGGATAGAAAGGGGGCGTATCCCGAGTAAGTTCACCGTTCCGAACTTCAAACTTTACGATGGAAAGACCGACCCATCTTCCCACATCAGACATTTTCAGACAACTGATGACCATACATCGGAGGAACGAACCCCTGCTCTGCACGATCTTTCCTAGCAGCCTTGGAGAGTCGGTCATGAAGTGGTTCGACGGCTTGTCGAGGCAATCGATTGACGGCTGGTCGCAGTTAGCCGAACAGTTCACTGCTCGGTTCATAACGAGTAGCAAACAACCCAAGGACGTCGGTGCTCTGCTGACGTTAAAGAAACGAAACAACGAGACTTTGCGCGAGTATGCTCATCGCTATTGGGAGACGATGAATGAGGTAGAAGGTTGCAACCCTGAAATTGCGGTAGCATCATTCAAGATCGGGTTGTCAAAGGAGAACTCTCTGTACCAATCCTTAACAAGGAGGCCGGCCGCAGACTTGGAAGAGTTAATGGCCAGAATCGAGAAGTATGCCAAAGTCGACGATGACTTGTCCAGAGACGTGGTAAGGGATCAACATAACATAAGGCAGTTCGGCAGGGAGAAACAGGCCGAGCCGAACAGAGAGTTAGGGAGAAAGAATGAGAAGGAAGGGTTCCTCACGAAATCCCCCTTCCTTGGAGTAAACACACTATTCAAAGAGCCTATATACAAAATATTGGGCCAGATCAAAGGAAAGCTATTTTTCAAATGGCCCAACAAGTTAATAGGAGACCCTTCGAAACGGAATCCTAACTTTAGATGTATTTATCATCGGGATTTCGGTCATATGACAGAAAATTACCGAACACTGAAGCAGCATTTGGAAGAATTGGTTCGAGAAGGGCATCTCTCCGAGTTCATCGAGGGTGAGGCCGGTCCAAACGGAGGAAGATCCGAACCCAAATGAGATAAGACCACACCAGCAGGGATAATAGATGTGATCCATGTTGCGAAAAATCCACAGATGTCTACAAACAACGCAGCTAGGGCGTACATTCAGAAAGCTGCGAAGGAAAGAAAAGTCTATCAGCTTCGACTAACTCCGGAGATAAGGAGCAAAAGGCTGAAAATGGAAGAATCAATTGACTCCATTTGCTTCACCGAGCAGGATTTGGACGGAATTCATCAACCACACAACGATGCTTTGGTGGTAACACTTCGGATAGCCAACTTCGTTGTAAGGAGGGTTCTGATCGATCCAGGAAGTTCGTCTGAGATTATGTACATTGACCTTTTTGACAAACTCAGACTCAGGAGGGAGGACCTCAAGCCATCCAACACTCCATTAATTGGTTTTAGTGGAAAAACAGTTCTTCCTAGAGGAAAAATCACGCTGCCAGTGAAGACGGGACCAGTCGGTGTCATGACCGAATTCCTGGTTGTTGATACTGTCTCAGCTTATAACGCAATAATGGGGCGATCGTGGTTACACGAGATGAAGGCGGTACCATCAACATACCACCAGATGCTGAGATTCCCTTCTTCGGAAGGGATTGTAAACATCAGAGGGGACCAGGTCAGCGCCAGGACTTGCTTACTGGCCTCGGTCAAAACAAAAAATGAATTAGAAGGAGAAAAAAGATCAATTGTAGAAGGGGAAAAATAGCAATCAATGATCAACGGCTCGGAAGTTTCATACGACCGAGCTAACAAGGAAAGCCCTAAAGTACCTTTAGGCACTGAAAAGGAAGCTACAGACCGCACAATTGAAGTTTTATCTGAAGTACCTTTAGATAAAGATGGTGATCCGGACAAGTACTTCTTACTAGGAGCATCTCTTAGCTCCGAACAGCAAAAGGAACTGGTCTCCCTACTTAAAGAATATGCAGATGTCTTCGCATGGAGCACTAGTGAAATGCCCGGCGTACCGTCCGAGGTTGCGTGTCATCGGCTGAATGTTGACCCGAGCTATAAGGCAGTAAAGCAAAAGCTAAGAAGGTCGGCACCTCAACATCAAGAGGCGGTAAAAGAGGAAGTGACCCGATTACTCGAGTCTGAAACCATCAGAGAAGTGCAATATCCGACCTGGCTGTCGAACACAGTGGTAGTGAGCAAGAAAAATGGGAAATGGAGAGTCTGTGTGGACTTCACCGACCTCAACAAAGCCTGCCCGAAGGACAGTTTCCCTCTGCATAAAATAGATCAGCTAGTTGATGCAACTGCCGGGCACGATCAAATGAGCTTCTTAGATGCCTATAGAGGGTATCACCAAATCCCCCTTGCCGAAGAAGATCAAGAAAAGACTACCTTCATAACTCCTGAAGGGACATACTGTTACAAGGTGATGTCCTTTGGGTTAAAGAATGATGGAGCGACATACCAGAGGTTGGTAACAAAGATGTTCTCGCATATGATCTGCAACACCATAGAAGTTTACATAGACGACATGGTGGTGAAGAGTCGAAAGGCTATCAATCATTGTGCCGACTTGAAAGGTACTTTTGATGTTCTTCGAAGGTTTAAAATGAAGTTAAATGCCTCAAAATGTGCCTTTGGGGTGGGCTCGGGAAAGTTCCTCAGTTTCCTGGTTACACACAGAGGTATAGAGGTAAATCCTGATCAGGTCAAAGCCATTGAAGAATTACAATCACCTCGGACCGTGAAGGAAGTACAAAGACTTACAGGGATGGCGGCTGCGCTCGGCAGATTCATATCCCGAGCCTCTGATAAGTGTAGACCAATTTTTCAGTCTATCAAGGGAGGGAAGGGAACACTTTGGAGTCAGGAGTGTGAAGAAGCGTTTCTGAATCTTAAGGCATACTTGGCCTCACCACCAATCCTATCAACACCGTTGCCCAAAGAAAGTCTATTCCTCTACTTAGCAGTATCTGAAAACGCTGTGAATGGAGCGCTGATGAGAAACCACCGTGAAAGATTAAGACCTATTTATTATGTAAGCAAAATGCTCCTAGACGCAGAATCAAGGTACACACCATTGGAAAAGCTCACTCTCGCACTAATTAGTTCGGCCAGGAAGCTCAGACACTATTTCCAGGCACATCAAATCACCGTGCTCACCGACCAGCCATTGAAATCCATTTTTCAAAAGGCCGACCTATCTGGACGCGTTGCTAAGTGGGCAGTTGAGCTCGGGGAGTTCGACATTTTATTTGAACCGAGGAAGGCGATCAAAGGACAGGTAGTTGCTGACTTCATTGCGGAATTCCAACCCAAAAATAACTCAGAACGACAAGGCAGATGACAATCAGATGCTGGAGCTCGGGGGCAAATGGACCCTATCTGTCGATGGGTCTTCTAATCAAAAGGGTGCAGGAATTGGCCGCATTCTAGTAAGTCCGGATGGCTGTGTCCTAGAAAAATCCATTAGACTCGGCTTCCACGCATCAAATAATGAAGCCGAATATGAGGCCCTAATTGCCGGAGTAAGGCTCGCAGCCGAATTGGGGGCACCAAAGCTTCAAATATTCTCCGATTCATAGCTGGTTGTAAATCAGATAATAGGGGAGTATGCGGCTAAGGATGAAAGAATGATGGCATATCAGGTTATTGCCGAAAAAGAATTGAGAAAAATACCGGAGTACTCTATCCAGCAGGTCGGAAGAGCAAGAAATTCGCATGCCGATGCCCTAGCTTCATTAGCTTCTGCCATTGATCAGAACAATGAAAGAGCTCTCACCATTGAGTTCCAGTCCGAGTCGAGTATCCAGCATACCAAGTTTGATGAAGTTTTATTTAACGAAACCGAACCAAGCTAGATGGATCCAATCATTGCCTACCTAAAGAATGGTGATTTACCAGAAGACAAGAAGGAGGGTCATAAGCTACGATTGACAGCAGCTAGATATTGGTTATCTCCAAAAGACGAGCTGTATCGACGCTCATTTGGTGGCCCATACTTGAAATGTGTGCACCCGAAAATAGTCCCGAACTTCCTATCTGAAATTCATGAAGGAAGTTGTGGAGCTCATACAAGGGGGAGATCTCTGGCTCACCGAGCTATCTCCCAGGATTTTTGGTTGCCATACATGCAGAAAGACGCCCAACAGTTTGTTAGGCGGTGTGAAAAGTGCCAGAAATTCTCGGCAATTCCAAGAAAACCATCACAGGAGTTACTTCCATTGGCGAGCCCATGGCCATTTGCGTAGTGGGGATTGGACATAGTGGGACCTCTACCTCAGGCCCCTGACAATAAGAAGTACCGTCTAGTTGCCACTGACTATTTTACCAAGTGGGTGGAAGCCGAGCCCCTAGCCAACATCAGAGACACTGATACAAGGAAGTTTGTTTGGAGGAACATTATTACCAGGTACGGAATCCCGCATACACTTATCTCCGACAATGGCACATAGTTCGATAGCAGACCTTTCAAGGCTTTCTGTCAGCACTATGGGATTCGGAATCACTATTCCACCCCGACCTATCCTCAAAGTAATGGGCAAGCAGAGATCTCCAACAAGACCATCTTGGATGGAGTCAAGAAAAGGCTAGAAGATGCCAAAGGGAGATGGGTAGAGGAGTTGCCTAGTGTTTTGTGGACGTACCGTACCACACCTCGGCGCTCCACCGGTGAAACCCCCTTCTCCCTAGCTTACGGAATGGAAGCAGTAATTCCTTTAGAGATTGGCTTACCGACCCTGAGAACCGAGCTGGTGCAGAGCAATAATAATGACGAAACTATCACCCGAGATCTTGATCTAGCAGAGGAAAAAAGAGAACGATCAGCTATTACAATGGCTTCTTATCGGCATCAAATGGCCCGAGCCTACAACAAGAAGGTTATGCCACGGTCTTTCGCACTTGGGGATCTAGTCCTCAGACGAGTGATGGGGTCGGCTAAGGACCCAACACATGGAAAGCTTGGAGCGAACTGGGAAGGCCCATACAGGGTAACCCGAGTGGGGGGCAGTGGTTATTACGAGCTCGAGACCATGGATCATAGAGTTGTGCCATGCCCCTAGAATACCGCTAATTTGAAGAAGTTCTATTTCTAAAAAGTACCTTTTTAGATAGAACTCTGAAGTACCTTCGGAGAACTTAAGGGTGCTCCTTAAGAGTCAGTAAAGTGTGTCAACTTTAGACAAAAATTGAAGTTATTAATAAAAGATTTTTTGAAGATTCATCTACGTATTCTGCTTTTTACATACGTCCTACTGCTAAGGCAGGGAGGCAAAAAATCCTGATAGAAGTAACTATTTAAATCAGGCACAGCCACCCGATTTATTCCAGTCCCACAGCTAGGCATGACGATGTAAGCTGATAAAGGGATGGATTGGAGACCAATAAGATTGGCGGGTCGGTGCGTGGTAGAGAAACTCTTAGATACCCAAGGGGACTATGAGTAACTCTACGGAGGGACCGAACTCTTTGAAGAAAGGCCGAGCAAGGGCCATAACTTCAAAAGAGGTAAGAAATTTTCTAAGTGTTAAAGTCCCACTAAGGGACCGAACTCTTTGAAGAAAGGCTGAGCAAGGGCCATAACTTCAAAAGAGTTAAGAAATTTTCTAAGTGTTAAAGTCCCACTGAGGGACCGAACTCTTTGAAGAAAGGCCGAGCAAGGGCCATAACTTCAAAAGAGTTAAGAAATTTTCTAAGTGTTAAAGTCCCACTGAGGGACCGAACTCTTTGAAGAAAGGTCGAGCAAGGGCCATAACTTCAGAAGAGTTAAGAAATTTTCTAAGTGTTAAAGTCCCCACTGAGGGGCCGAACTCTTTGAGAAAGGCCTAGCAAGGGCCAAAACTTTGAAAATTTGAGTTATTTCAGATCTGTTAAGGACCCGAGTTCTATGAATAAAGTCGTAAGCAAAGATTAACTAAAACCAAAGAGTTACTTGCATTAAAACTTCAAAATGTTACATCAAAAAGGATCACTACATCAAAAATTGCAAAAAACTCTTACGTATTTTCAGGAAGTTGAGGAGCTAGGAAGGGAATGCTTGGAGTAGAGCTCAGAAGAAGAGGGGACTCCAGCAGCAATCAGTGCGGTATGCCAACCCTTGCCGAAATATGCATCCTGCAGAGGAGGGATTTGGAGGGCCAAGTCACTTTCAGCCTTCTCAACTCCTTCATTGTAAGCAGCATCTTCTCTCTCTTTCTCCTCGGCCTTGTATTGCTCAAAGTCCTCCAACAAACTGGTATAATCAAGTTGGGCCTAGGAAAGTTCAACATTGGCTTCATGCTCGGAATCCTTCAGCTGTTCAAACTCAGTGCGAAGTTTCTGGTTCTCCTCGGTCAGGTTGTGGTTTTGAGCCTGCAGAGCCTTGACTTCATCACAAAGCTTGGCATATTCTTCATCCACACTTTCCTTCTTTGCCAGTGTTGAAGCTCGGGCATGGATGTCATCCTTCATAGCTCTGTCCTTCCTGGCTATCCTAGCCCCTACCTCATGAACTTTTTGCAAACCCTTTTAAAAGAAAGGGAAAGAAAAGACTTAGAAAAAACTGAAACGTTTCAGAAGAGCCAAACTGAAAAGTAATGAACACTTACCAGAACCATATGTTGAATAGCCTGGCGGGACACTTCATCATCAGTAAGGGCCTCATTCATAGCCAAGTCCCGGGGTAAGATCACTCCTCTAGCAAGCCCTACTGCGACATTGAAGTCTTCAATGGCAGAATCCTTCGAGGTGATCTCTTTCTTTTTTGATCTAAGGATGGGACGGAAATGAGCGTTGGTTGATTTGGGAGAAATACTCGCCTCGGCCTCACCAGTCCTACGCCTTTTAGGAGCTGGGTCCTCGGCAAGCTCAAAAATCGAGTCATCTTCGGGTTGGGGAGACTGAGCAGAATTAGGAAGCTCCGACTTTTCTGGAATCGAAGTCTCTATAGTCTGAACTAGGTCTGCTGCGTCGCTGCTCGGAACGACATCATCATTGAGGGGGGCAGCCTCGGCATGGACCTCAGCGTCAGTTTCATCCAGTACAGTTATTAAAGGGACGGTTGATGCAAGAGTAGACTCGGTGGTTTGGGTCGGCTCGACAGTGGATAGAAAATCCAAAAAATTCTTCACCGTCCTTCGGCCCGAGGCAGCCAGGGAAGATTTCTTTTTTGCTCGGGGAGTCTGCTCTCGAGCTGCCTGAATTGCTTCTCGGTCCGCCGCCAAGATGATGTTGGGTCGATTTGGAACGGCGATGAATGATGTGTAGGATGGAGTATACCCTAGCAGTGTGTGTGCAGCTCGGCAAAACAGGGATTCATTAAAATCACAAACCTTTCTGAGCTCGTCCATTTTCACGGCCGACTCAGGAATCCTGCCCTTTACCGTTTCACCTTCAAACAAAAGAAAATCTGTCAGAAAACAACATGCTACTAAGATAACTTGGGTGAATCAAAATTTCGATTACCTGGAGAGCCTTCTTCGTAAGGACAGCGGTAGGACGGAGTAGCATCAGCAGCGTATTCCCAGTTATCGGAGATGAACACTATATCGTTCTCATGCCCGTTGTTGGAATCTGGGAGATGAGTCACAAGGTAACGATCCTTCTTCCTCACAGCAAGGTAGAAGTTATCTCCGGCTGGCTTTAGAATGTAACAGAACAGAATTTCCCACAAACCTAAGTTCAGATTCAGAATCCTATTCAATGCCGCTACACCCATCAATATTCTGAAGAAGTTGGGGCAGCACTGAATAGGGCAAAGCTTCGTTGCTGATAGAACCCAGAGAAGAAGGGGATCAAGTGGGAAACGGACTCCTCCTTCGGTGATCGTCCTCATATAAATGGGAATTCTTTCCCTAGAACTGATCAAAGGTTCATCCTTTTTGGCGAATGTCACCTCAACGTCATCTGGGATGTTGTACTTAGTCTTGAAAGCTGGGACTTGAGAAGGAATGAGAGGAGCCATTGAAGAAGTTAAATGCAGAGAGAAGGAAAAAGATGAAGTCTGAAGACTGAGAAGACAAAGTAACAAAAAGAATAATAGAAATCGCTTATAAAGGGGGAGGGAATCCCAAAGGACAGCATTTAAATCAACCGCCAAAAACAAAGGGGGATGTCCCAAAAAAGGCGTGAGCAATGATGAGACTAGAAGCAAAAAACGGCTGACAGACGAAAGGTGTCTGTCAGACATTTTTTGGGGGCAAATGAAGGGGATGGCCCCCATTGTTACACGTGTAACGACATTAAATGACATTAAATAAACCCACGTGAGGTTGACAGGACAGGACACGTGACGAAGACATCAACTGATCAAACAAATGAACCTAGATGAACTAACTAACGAGTTCGGTTAAGTACCAAAATAGCTCGACTTGTACCAAACCGAGTTGATCAATCACTTCGGCAAACATTGAAGGTGTCCATCCATCATTGTAGCCGAGCTGTTTGAAAGGATATACAGAAGGATAGATATTCGCCTAAAACTTCGGCATTCAGATAAGCGAATCAGCGAAATTGTGGAGATTAGAAGGAATTGCTGGAGAAATATCAGCAACTTCCCAAAATGAATCATTGAATTAAAGGAAGGTGTGCCACCTTGAACCAAAAACCTCGGAAAACCTAATGAGGTAATGATCTATAAGAGACAGAAAAGACCAAGGGAAAAGGTACGCTGAACTCTCCCAGTCTTCTTGCATCTTATTCAATTCCATTACTGACTTAAGCATCAGAGTGCCTTCGATCGAAGCACTTCGATCTTGGGCAGTTTGTTCGTTTTGCAGGAGGGAGATTGGGAAGCCAAGTTAAGAAAACTCTATCAGAAATATCAATCCATCATTCCAGTAGGAGGTACTCAATTTTTGCCTCCTACAAACTTGATTATTGAATCACCAATAACTTGCTTTGATTATTGCACTAGGATTATCAATCTAGCTCTTATTATTCTAACATGATCATCAATCTAACTCTGATACCACTTATTGGTTTTGCACAATGGATAATTAATACTAATATCATGAGTTAGAAGATAGGAATTCAAATATAGAAAAATAATAAAAGCATGATAAAGATATAATGTGGTTCAATAAAACGTACCCACCTTGGTATACTGTACCGACATCCACAGACCAAAAACTTCCATCGATATATTATTTACTGAAAAACTAGTCATTTGATAATTGATTACATAATATTCAACACTATTTATAAGGATAAAATACTGTAACCCAATTCAATTTGGATAGTGTTAAATTTCTATGTTTCTTATCAAGTCACTAATAAACCTATCTATGGTTTATTAAGACTCTTTCAATACGTTTCATATTTCATTTAGGATTCTTATATTGATTACTCAACAAACTCTTCTTTATGACACAATTATAGAGTTTGGTTCAAATTACAACATGCAATAACAAAATTTTCTCGTAACCTATTTTTTTTATTTTAAAAAAGGGTTTTTCATACTTTGCACCTTGAAAGATTTTATGTTTTTCACTTTATACCCTCAAAGATAAAATTTCTCACATTACACCATCAATGCATCAAAAATGTTGAAATGTGACCCTTTTAGTAACTTCCGTTATTTTTTTGTCAAAAGTCAATTTATTGACACTGACGAAAAAGTTAATGGAAAGTTAACAGAAGGATTACATTGCAACACTTTTGATGCATTAAGTGTGAAATATAAAAAATTTAATCTTTGAAAATGCAAAGTGAAAAACTTGAAATTTTTCTAGGTGCAAAATAAAATTCGCCAAAAAATAAATAAATTTTCTCTAAAGTATCTAAAACACATCGAAATGTGCCCATTCCAGGTGTATAGACTATAACATAACCATTTAAGTATGCATCTACACAAATAAGAATTAAATCTTCTAATAAAATTTGATACTATAAATATTTAACACATGAAATGAATCAAATTGTGTTAGTCTCATGTTGATGTTGCAGTAGAAATAGGTGGAAGTACTTAATTGAGATGAAACTAATAGTTAAGAGACTAAATTGAAACAACTGAAAGTTTAGAGACTAAATTAAAACTATAAACAAAATTTAGAGACCAATTATAATATGAAAAAATTGTAAAAAGGTACACTATGCACTAGTTATTTGTGAGGAAGTACTTTTTTTAAATATTTTATTTACGTAAAATCTCCTTTTCCTTTTAGTGGAAAATAAATTAGGCAGTTAATTGTGGGATTCAATTTCCTACTTTATTTGGACAATTTTATTAGTTTTTTGATTCTATTTTAATGGCTAAGTGGTTTCATAAACTAAAGAATAATTAACCGTTTGAATTTTGAAAGTATTCCATTAGTTTTAAAAATATTTTCTATTCTTTCTCTATATTTGACTCTCACCGTTAATATTTCTCTCTCTCCCTATATTATCTTCCTCCCTCCCTCCCTCTATTTTATCTCTCAAACTCGTTCTCTCTCCCATCGTTACTCTCCTCTCCCTATTCTCTCTCTCTCTCCTCTCTCTATTTATGTAGTATTACATTTAAGTCACATTGTGTGATACTCACCCTGTGCAAAACACTGCATATGATGTTTGTTTTGCAGTGTGACATTGAAGTCACACTTTTGATGCCCACATCATTATAACATTGGATTCACACTGTGATACTCACTATATATTCTTTAATTTTTATGTGATGTGTGTATAAAATGTTACATTGGAGTCACAGTGTGATACCTTCCATGTGCAAACCCTGTATATACTGTTTATATGCAATGTGACATTAATGCCACATTTGTGGTGCCCACAGTGTGCCAATCCCTAGGTCACACTGTGGTACTTTCCATGTATAAAATTCTGCATATGTTGTGTGTATATAGTGAACATTGACGTCACATTATAATATCCATAATGACCCAACTCTACATTTGAATTTTACAAGCAGTGTGATATTGACGTCACAGTATATGTGTCACAATTTTTTTGTCACAAAATATATATAGAGAGAGAAAAATAGTCCTTATCTTAGAAAGTATTTAAAATTAAAGAATTTTAATTTTGCGTTAACTTATTTTGGTCAAAATTATATATATATATATATATATGTGTGTGTGAGAGAGAGAACAAAATAGTTTTAATATAAGAAATTTCTAAAATTTAAGAATTTTAGAAAGAATTGGGAAAGATTTCAAATTAAGAAATTTAAAATTTATTTAAGTTTTGAATTTAGTTATATATATATATGAGATATAAAGAGAGAGAGAAAAAGAAAGAGTTCTAATATAAGAAAACTCTAAAATTTAAGAGTTTTAGTTTTCAAATTAATTGATTTCCTTATCTTGTTTTTTAGGGGTATTTTGGCCTTTTTGCTCTAAAGTGTATTTTTTGCCAAATGTTTTTATAAAATTTATATTTAAAGTCAAAAAAGTTATAAAAAGTGTACCAGCTTCCAAAAAACCTTATAATATTTACCCATAAATTTAAGTGATGGTGTAACCCAACTTGACACAATTGGATCAAAATTCTTTTTGCTCCAATTATACTGGCTAAAAAAAAATTATTATACTGGATATGACCCAGCTCAATAAAAAATGTTAATCAAATTGTATCTTATCATGATCGGGTTAGTACTCACTAGTAGTAATCAATAATCTAGTATCTTTAATCAGACATATTCGATGATCCAACACCAATCCCACTTTTTTGGCGACTAGTTATTTGTACACGTGCGTTACACGTGAATAATTTTGTATTATAATGTTTAATTTTATTTGTTTCAATTTTATTTTGTTAGTTTAGTTGTTCAATATTGGATGATTTGAGAGTTTCTAAATGTGGTTTTCATCAAATGACAAAAATAATAACAAACATATTTGAACTCCTAAATTTACAAATACTTCATTCTATGAAATACCTACTTTTTCACTAAACTAATTTCACTCCCAATAATCAAATCTATACTATATATATGAAGCAATCAAATTAGACCAAATGAAACCTTAGAAACCTTCCCTCCCACAATAACTAATTAGGAGAGTTTACAATTATTTAATTAATTTATTCCAATTAAATTTTGGCATGTGTTCACATAACTTTCTCTCTATGTTTCTTTGTAAAAACCCATTTAAATTTTTTAAAAAAAAAACTATTGTTATCTATATATAACTACTCAATGGATGGTACTATAACTACCCACATTTGAATTTCATTCCTCAATTTGGCAAATTCATGGATTATTTTTCAATAATTTTATGATTGGGATCAAGATGAAATAGAGATAGAGGTGGCGGTGGCGGTGGCGGTGGCGGTGGCGGTGGAGGTAGAAATAACGATGGAGAATTTTATAAATTCTCTGTATCATACAAGGCAATCGCTAGTTTCTTATATAATTATAACTCTATTTTTGTACCTGTCTATAACATAACCATATACACAATCATTGACGTGGAGGTAATATGATTTTAAAAAAATACAATAAATATGTTACCTAAATCATCTAACCAGATTAACCCCAAATTTTCACTTGAAAAGGAATGCACTAAAGCGAAAGAGAAATCATATTTGTTCAACTCACCAAAAAAACACATTATTAGGCAGGTAGTCTCCACTGCAACAAAGAAAGGTGGTAAAGATCATTAGCATCTTAATTACCATGTAAGGTTAGCAAATATTATCCCAATCCACATGTGTGTGCTTTATTAGGAACCTAATCGCAAAGCTTATCAACAAATAATCATTGAGACTGCGAGAAAATTCAATTTCAATCACCACCCAAATTTTCTTCTTTCTATTTGGTGGCAGGAAAAATAAAACTAATTTTGTACTGATAGTAGAAGTGATTCTTTTAACCTTCACAAGGTATAAAATAAATCTAGGTTTATTCGAAGGGTCTTTCACAAGACGTAACAGTCTCTTGGGTATATCCATTGCTCTCTCCACATCATATATAATGTGCACTTACAAAAATTGAAAATAAAAAAAATTCATCCAACATTAGACCAGAGAGAGGGAACCTTTGAATGGATGTAAAAAATAATGAGGATAGGAATAGAAGATGAAATCATACAGACAAATGTACCCCTATATGTGTACCCACATACATATATGCCACAACAAGAATTCGAAAACTAAAGGTATAACAATTGGATTTCTGCTGTTTCCAAATATTTTTCCCAAAAATTCATAAAGAATAAAGAAGTAAGAAATTCGAGTACGGACTAATGCGATAAACTTCAACTGGTAGGATTGAAGTATCTAGGATAGAGGCAATGAATATTACGCTATAGTTGGTTTATAAAGCTAGGAAACTTGGTGTCATTGTCATTGAAGTTTTGAGTCAACTAAGCACCTCTAACCAACTATGCATGCAGTGAAAGACAATCAAATTAGTTTAATGATTAAACAATTGGACCTTAGCTCATTCTTTTAAGATTTTACCATTTTTGGAACACCAACAACTCCAGATCCCTTCACTACAATTTGTACTTGCTAAGCTTAATCGCCTACCCTTCCATATCTTCAGACGATTTGTGTTATGAATGGGAACCATGTGTATCAGCGCACATGTCTTGCTGACAAATTTTGCCTTGTCCTCTTTCATATCCACAAATAAAGAGGATCAAGAAGGACACTCTAGGTTAGTCAAGTCAAGTCCTCCCCACTACACCTAATTTTGCAATATGCAGGACGGTTGCTTCCATTATGTACCCTCATAAGATTTCAAATAGGTTAGCTTGATACATTGAAACTTTGCAATCGGAAAGGTGACTTTGCAAAGGTCCTGTATGAAGACCATAGTCCAAATTGGCTACAATAATTATCTCCAAACCCAATGAATGTTCTAAGTGGAAATTGGCAAAAGGTGAATGTGTGCATGTGATGGTGAAAAATTGAATCCCACATAAGTTTTTCTTTTTTCAAAAAAGAGAATCCTATATAAGTTCATTGAACACCTATTAAAGCAAAAAAAAAAAAAAAAAAAAACCGAAAGGAAATTGAATAGAAGAACTAATTGCAAAAAAGCACCTGGGATTAGAAATTGCACTTCCATACAACCTATTAGCTTGAAATTTTTCAATCTACAGTAAATACTTGGCCCTGTGCTCAAACTACCAATACACAAGCCATATCAAACTAAGTTTATTCTTGGTGATGTTTTCAAAATTGAAGTAGGGGGAAAATAAACTGGCCAATCATGTGCAAAGTATTTTCTTCAAAATACAAGCTTGACATATCACAAACATGCAATTTATCAAAAAAATACCGTTAACATGTATAGTTGCAAAATCAATGCACCATTAAACAACCAAAACAATTCGCCGGTAATTGTGAGAAATGTAGCTTAACCAAGCAGGTTCACCGGTAAAAATTCGTGTATACTAATTTAACCACATTACACTAGTACTGACAAAGCCATTTGAAAGAATGAAATTGGGGAGTTTCTTTGCTTTCTTCTGTGCTCACTAAGCAAGTAGCTAGGTTCATTCTTTTCTTGCCACACGGTTCAATTTATATAATTTAGCCATCCCCAAAGATAAAGCAAATTAGATGACCAATAAACAGAGAAAAACATGATCCCGGAAATGGGCAATTGGATCCTTTGAACCATTCTTTATCTCCCAGATGTTGTTGCATGATATTTTTCTTGAATTGCAGCCTATAATTATTCAGGGGTAGGGGTTCCATTGTCTATTTGTCTAACACAAGTGAAATGGATGAAAGATGCAATCCATTTTGAAACACCTCCAGAGTACATTGGGTGCAGTTCTGAAAGCAAAGCACAAAAAAGAGTATAGATCAAAATAGAAGATGGCCTTTTGAATCAACAGCTTGCTTATGGCAATCAAAAACATGATGGAAATTATTAAGACCACACAAGTATAAATCAAAATAGAAAAATCTAGGGTCAAAAAAGAGTTTCACCTCAATTCTATCTCTTTGCTAAAATGATCTTGATCTTTAAACATTACCCATCATTAACAGACTCTGAGATATCTTATTCCAGATAAAGAATGAATGGAATCACTACAAGAATTATGGGAAAATCCGGCATTTAATTTATGGCGTTTAACTTAAACGCCACTAAATTCTTAATTAAAAAAAATTTCGCTGAATTTCCGGCGTTTAAGTCAAACGCCACAAATTTTTAATTAAAAATAATAAATAAAAAAATTCCTCCCCCAACATAAACCTAATAAATTTTTTTTTTTTTGCTTAATTTTCGGTGTTTAAGTCAAACGCCACAAATTCTTAATTAAAAATAATAAAAAGTTTTTTGCCTCCCGCAAAATAAACACAACTTAACCAACAATTTATTTTACAATGAGTGGGCGGGATCTAAACCATGGTTCAGATGCCAACAATTTTCCCCAATTCACTATCTGGACTCAAAATAGCCACATAAACCTTGCGAAACCTAGCCACAAATCTGGTCTCAGGCGACTGACTCTTCGTCGGCTCTGGCGACTACTCTTCGTCGTCGCTCTCTCAGGCAACTCCTCGGTACTTCAAGCTTGTTCGGATCGAGTTCAAATTCTAGGACTACGAGTTTGTTCGGGTTTTCTTCTTCGAGTTCAGTCTCTTCTGGTACCACCTATACAACTTCACCTTTGTCTTCAGCCTTGTTTGGATCGTCTTCTCTGAGTTGGGGACAATCAACTCTGATCGTCAACTCTGATCGTCTTCTCTTTCTCAGCTCACATTTTTTTGTGATCTGTAAGTACCTTTACACATTCTTAGCTCCATTATTTTTTTGTGATATAGTCTGAGAAGCGGGCATATCCTGAATGCTATATTTCTGGTTAATTTCTTTGCTAGCCTTGTCTATTTGAGTAAGCTCGATTGAATTAGGTTATCTAATGCCAGATGTAGTGATTTGTTTAGCATCCATATGTATTATTATGTATGTCAAGAAATTATTAATTAAATTAGTTATTGTTCGAGTTCAAGTTCCCTGAAATATTTGGAATTCATGTTCCAGGATATGCTTTTTGTTTGTTAGAAAACAAATGTGTTTTATAAGAGACTTTTATTCAAGTTTATTTATTGTGTCTATTTTAACTGTAGGAAAAGAAAATGAATAATGGGAAGAAAATGAGTCGTATTGAATTTTTTAAGGTTGCATATTCAAAGAAAGATGGTCGACCAGTTAATGATGTTGTTGCACAAGCCTTGGTATGTAATATTGGCAAGAAAGATATTCCCTATTTCTCCATTCATATTTCGTCTATGTTTCATATTTATTTCAAATTATTTTTTGCTGCAGTCAGACATGGATGAACTTGTATCACAAATGCCAGAGTCTTCTATGCAAATCTTCAGCTGCAGTAGATGAAGTTTTCACTCAAGTCATGGGACCGGAGCGACCTGGACGTGTTAGAACATATGGTTTTGGACCATCTCTGAGAGATGTGTTTTGACATAAAAAATCAGAAGAGATGCAAGCAATGCAGTCCCAACTAGATAAGCAATTGAGTAGACATAAGGCAGAGATGGAGGCTAAGCAGTTAGAGATGGAGGCTCAGCAGGCACAAATGGAGAAGCAAATGAGTCAAATGGAAGCTAAGTTTGAGGCTCAACAAAGACAGTTTGACGTTTTCCTCGTTCAAATGCGTGCAATGGGTATGCCTATTCCCGAACCAGCTCGCAAAAACACAAATCCACTTCAGGTTGAAAAGGTAATAAAAACTTCAACGACTTATATTTTGAGTTAGAATAGTTATTGTATTATTGTATTATTTTTCTCCATGAATATTAAGTATTTACAATCTTAAAAGGTACCTGATGCATCTAGTACTCATAATATAAACTCACATCGATCATCAATGAGGAGTGAGTCAAGAAGTCCGGCATTTCGAGGTCATTCTAGAGCATCTTCATTTGGTCAGGTGAGTTAATGAATGGAATAGTAGCTCAAAATAGCACCTGTACTGAGACTCATGCCTGTCCATATTCTGAGTTTTGGCAATTACTGTTTGACTCATGTGGTTTGGCATATCTGTGGGACAACATATTACTTTATTATTGCTTGATTTTTGATCTGTGTCAGTCGGTTGTGCTGCATATTTTGCATGTTGTATTATGTTGTATTATTGTTTTAGGTGGAATTCATGTGTTAATTTATATTAAATGTAGGTTCATCAACAAAAAAGAGCGAAATTGCAGCGTGTTAATAACCATGCAACGAAATTCCCGCCCAAGTGACTCTCCCTCTTCTATGCCATGCAGCTGGGGTGTGCTGCTGCTCATTTTTAAGTGAAATGGTTAAAGGTTAGATGTTTGCTGTTATGCCTTATTCTTTATCCTTTGCTGTATTCACGCCAAAAGAATGCATTTTTCTTTTTTTACCATAGAGTATTACTTTCAGCCAACAGCTTTGTTAATGAACAATACCCAATTAAGGTGACCCAGTTGATTTTTTTTACCATATAGTAAGTCAAATGCTGCTATACTAATACAAAGGCTGATCCAGTTTACAATATGCAGCTAGCAGAAAATATAATTTTTTCTTTATTAACCGAGAAACAAACACAAAGTGTATGCTATTCAGTGAGATTGATGAAATAGCTTCAAAGCCAGAAAAAGGGAATGCAAGCATTATGCTTTCAGTTATCCAAGCAATCACATTCTGATTAATCTATTGCATATACTTTTTATATTGTCATGCTCTTAATTAATTTTGCTGCTTGTCATTAATTTAGGTTATCCCGAACAAGTAATTCAGATGGAGAAGCTGGAGAAGTCTACTTTGATGATTAAATGCTTATCTTGTTGCATTTTTTGTCACTAAATTGGTTGGAAATTTTTTTTGTACAACTTAATAGCAACGTGGATGTAAAATTTTCATGGACGAATGGATGGAGGATTTATGGGTTGTGGGCACTTTTACTACTACTGAGAATTTTCAAGTAAGCTATCGATTCGTTCTTTGCTCTGTCTGAAATTGGGTCTGTCTGATTGGGTTTAAAGCTTTCTGTTCTGTTACTGTATATGGAAATGTATTCAATGCACCATACGGCTTCATCAGATTGGTGCCTTAACAGATATTCTTGTGCCTGATATTGTTATGGAAGAAGCTGATACACAAGAACTGGGTACTTTTTTCAAAAATTATTTCCTGTTTCACCGTTCCAAAAAGATCTCAAATTCAGCCTGGTACATATTGTTAGTAGGTTGTTTGGAATCAATTCAGTATGAGGAAAATTGTGATTTTTGATGATAAGGGACAGTGTTTAAATGGTGAGTATTATGAGCTGTTAAAATAAGCTGGGTTTTATTGTAAAAAAAATATATTAATTATCATTAAATAAACGCCGGGAAAAAGTTGTTAAGAAATAATAATTACTAGCGTTTAAATAAACGCCGTAAAATAGCTCCGGTCACCGAAATTTTACAATGAAGTGGTCGATTAAATAAGCGCCGCTTTAGTGTTTAGTAAACGTCACTTTAGTTTTTGTGGCGTTTAATTATACGCCGGTAATTTTCCCGACGGCGGTTTCGACGGCGTTAATAACAAATGTCAATAATAATATTTTACGGCGTTTATTAACATATTAGCGGCGTTTATTAAACTACAAACTGTTTACTGCAGGGAATCCACCCTTTTAACAATCCCAGATTCACAGCTTGTGAGCCTCCATTTGATGGCTAGAATTAAGAAAAATAACAGCTTACCGTTTTGGTCTAAAAATGTAAAAAACTTGTTGAACTAAATCCAAAATTATTGTTTAAGGTCAATCTGGACGGTTCTGTGTTGGGATCACAAATGACAGCAATTCTTTTTCACTGAATCCTCAGAGCTGAATGACAGCAATTCTTTCAATACTTTCTTAATCCACTTCAATTGTTAGACCAGAACAACTGGGGGTTCTTGTAGCTGAAGTATACAGCTGGTTGTACAAAATAGGATCAAATAGAAGATTCCTAACTCCTAAGTCTCAACATTGGCCTAAACTAATTATGTGATCAGCGTGCGCCAACTACAGGTAAATCATCAACTAGTTGTGGTAATCTCAGGTTCCCTCATTAATTTTCTTGGATGTTGAGCATGATAGTGGCATATGACACGGAAATACAGAGACCAAGGATGTGATAAACACATCATACAACAAAATTTCACTCAACCAACCTCACCACATTCCACTTAAAATTATGAGCAAATAAATTATCTAATCCACTGACTTGCCATTCAGTGTGAAAACTGTTCACCACAAAAACATTCCAGATTTATATAATATTGGCACTATGGCTCTCTTCCATCATTATTCAAAAAAAAAAAAAAAACAGAAATTGATAATGACAAAATGTTTGCCTTGTATTATCACCTATATAACTTTCTGTCATCATAACCTTAATATAGTAATGCTGTAATCTGACTTAGATTTCATCCAAGGTACTATGTAGTATGTACATGTTCTGTTATATATACTTCAAGAAGAGCTCAAAATTAAATCTTCTATGTTCCTTTACTTGATCAGTCATGCCAGCAGAGAAGATTCTGCCTTCAACACTGTAACTCTAATGTCTGTCATTAGCTGAAGAAGAACAACACTAAGGTTTTCCATTTGTAAAAAAGGTCAAGCCCCCCAAACCATGAAGTATAACCAAAAGGGCTATCATGAGATGGCATGATCAGCTTGTCAGGAGTATCATTCCCAGCAATGAAAGGATGATTCAAAAGCATCTATGCAGTCCATCTTTGTCCAGGCTCCCTTGCCAAACACATTCTCAAGAAGTCCTTTCCTTTTTCCGACATATCTTGCGGTATTCTGGGCACCAAATCAACACAAGCAATCTGATACAACAAATCATCCATGTTTCTAAATCTCCACACCGGTTTCCAGTAACCATCTCTATAATGGTGCACCCAAGAGACCACATATCAGTCGGAGGCTCATGTTGGCCGTATAACACTGATTCTGGTGAAGCATAAAGCAGTGTCCCCCGGAAATTATCTAGTCGTCCATTAAACATTCCTGTACCATCTCCGGCCTTCTTGGCTAATCCAAAATCTGCTAGCTTCACATTGTTCATAGTCACACCATATAACCTCGTTGGAAAAACAAGGATGTTGCTGGGTTTTATATCACAGTGAACCAATCCTCCTTCTTTATGAGTATAATACAATCCCTTGAGTAACATATAAATATACCGACGAAGTTCGGATTCTGGTATTCTACCTCCATTAGTCTCGGTGAGGTTTCCGAGGATACCGCCAGAAGCGTACTCTAATAGGAGATTGTAAATGCCGTAACCATTCTCGATGCTCAAATCATCCCCGAAGCATTGAACGACTCCTGGACAACCTCTTAGTTCAGATAGTATAATGCCCTCCATTTTCAGAGACTGTGTGTGCCTTCTCAATGACTGCGGATTTCACCGCCACTTACGTTGCAGTCCGATCAACCCTCACTGCCAAATTCACTGTGCCATAAGTCCCCTTCCCAAGGAACTTATATTTCTTCCACTTCATGACATCCATTCGCAGATTCTGAATTTTTATCTAGAATGTAGGATAAAGGATGCAGTGATGGCCATGAAACTGAGTTAGAAAAAGAATCAGATGGGGTTTCTTAGGAAAAGTGGGAAGAGTTTTCGGGGTTTCCTAAGAAAATTGAGAGCGATTTAGGGTTTGATTTGGAGTAGTAATGTGATAGTGATGAAACTTGAGAGTATGTCCTACTTATATGTAAGCCCAAGCGTACTGGACAAAGAACTCTTTTTGATCTATAGTTTCCTACCAGAATAATTTAATAGCTTGACAGTCAAGTTTTAAATAGTCTTTTTTCAACAAACCGTGACTGCTTATTACTCTTTGTACAGAATTTGGACTCCGTTAGTTCGGTGAGAGAGAGATGAGCGAAAGAATTTGGGAAGTAATTAAGATAAATATCAATCTTTTTACGAGTTGGATTTGCTTAAAACTATATGTTTCCTAAACAAAACAGGACAGAATGAAGAAATTGAACAGAATATGTAATTCCAAACCGATTGGAATTGGGACAATCTAAAGATGAAGTGAACTGAAATTCCTACATAGTTTTGCTATCATCAAGATGAAGTGAAATTTCAATTTATGAGGTAGATAAGGGGCGTAATCATAAACGACACGCTTAATAAACATCCTAGATTAATGAATCTCTAATTTGGAGACTTAATCTACTTTAATTTTTTTCCCCGGCCAACAAAATAATTTTATTAACCAAAAACAAAGATATACAGAGGTATACCCAATGTACAAAGAAAAACTAATAAACCAAAAAGGGGCATCAGACAAAGAGACCGAAGATCCCCATCCTCTGTCAAAGAAGGTTATATACTTAGAAAGTGAAATGTAAAAATTATAGTTGTTAGATAAAATATGGGTCATATTTTAATATTGGGACTTATTGTAGATAATAAATTACATCTCCAAAATTTCTCTCAATTAGATCAAAGTTACAACTTAGTGAAGACTAAGAATTTGAGATTAAGATTGATTCTAAATGTTTTAGATCATTCCTAAGTCAATTCCATTGAATTGTAATTTGACTTGTTTGAGTCATAACTTAAAATAATTAGATTGCAACTTATCCTGACTTTGTTTGGTATACTAACAAGTCAGAATTAACCATATACTTTTCCATGAACTAAGTGACTATAGATAGGGCGTATGAATGTTGGCCATTTTTCAGTCATAACGCACAAAGCACTCGACTCCCATGGTTTAGATTGCAACAATCAATAGGCATCGACTAGACTACTACTATACTAAAGGGGCAAGCAAAGCCCTTCTTAGAAAGCCATTATGAAGACATTTTTCGTTGAGACAACTTAGGGTCGTCAAGACGAATCCAAGTATCCAACTGCTATCTCTTTTGTCAGAGAGGCAAATTAAAAATTCCAACAATAATTAAGACCTGGTCTCACTTTACTCCTTCAATGATTAGATTTCTAATATTACTCTTATAACTAGTTGAATTTGTTTCACATTGCCGTACAACAAAGGGTACATCATGTATGTCACAAAAAATCTCCAAAGGTGTAGTAAAATACAACTTTCCAATGTTACATTGGGGGAGTGTGAGATTAATAATCCTAGATGGAGATGACATGTGGGAAATATGACAGTTGGGAGGCCGATGTAAGACAAAACACATTATTTAACTAGCCAAAATGTACTTTTTCCAAAAATATATTTTCATAAGAAAAAATTACAATTTGAAACCCCCAACTATATTTTTTTCACATTATTCCTCAATTATTATATTTTTCACATTATACCCTTAACTATGTGATTAGCTCAATTTCAAGTTCATGCTCAGGCAATCCAAAAAATACATCAATTGAGACTCGAATTTGGACTCCTTTCTTGATTATAAATCAGAGATTTGATCCTTTAAAATAAGGGTATTGTTTTGTATTTTCTTAAATGAAAAATATTTACATACCATATTATAAACAAACCGAGCTCAAACCTAATAAGTTGAGGAACACATTGCTAAGCTTGGCTTGAATATTAAACGAGTTTTAAATTTTGATCTTATTTGGTTTCTTCTCTAATATGGACGAGTAAAAAACAAGTGTAGTCTAAGTCAATGTTAGGCCATAATGATGAAAGACCTACTAACCTGAGCAAGTCGAATCGTTTAACTTGTCCATTTTTTCATGGAAGATCAGAATGTGAAGAATAAAGTATCACACCGCTCAGTTGTTAAATCTCACTAGAAACTATATCATAAACATATAAACAAAACTTAAATATTTATCGATAAAAGATGTAGGGTAGTGCACTTACCTATCGAAGGGTTATATCTCGTAGATGACCCCTCCGCGGGAGCTTTTAATGCGGCGTTCGTTGAGGTGCTAGTCTCCGGACTTGACATACTCAATATTCACAATTTACTTCGAGTACTAATTACTAATACCGCTTAAGTTTGAGATGGTTTACTCGAACCTAGTTTAGTGATTATATCACGTCGAATTAAATAATTCATTTATATTAAATAATATTATCTACTTGAATCGATTAAACTAATAATTTGATAATAAACTTGAGTCAAGTGAAGTAATTCATTCACATAGAGTAAAATTATCTACTAGAATCGATTTGAGCTAGTTTTCTTGAATCCATTAAAACAATATTTATTCGAATCAATTACACACAAATTAAACATTTCTCATAAAATTATAAACATCACAAAAGTATACTTGAATTTGCGTAATTTTCTATTCAAGTATAAAATGACATGTTTATTTTTAATTACTCATATCCATGGATTCATGAAAATTCAAGAAAGATTCACAAGATTTGTAACTATAATCTCAGACACACGTAATTACACACGTGTGCATCACTTAAAACTCAAAATCCAATCAAAACCCGAGTCGTTGACAGGCCTACGTATATATACGTTAACAAGCACTTAAAACCAAAGCATTCCTTGAACAGAATTATTAAGCATTAATGGAGACTATACTAGTTGGATTTATTTCGGGTATTATATATTTCACTGTAATATGATTTATTTAATTAATTATTCTAGATAACCTGATACTAACTCGATTTTTTTATTAATTCTTTCATGTTTCTGGCTCGCCTGCATAAATTTTGAACCATAAACCAAAGACAATGATTCCCTCTCACTCAAACAAACCATCACTCTTGGGCTTCCATAACATTGAACCTGCTCGATTTAGATTCTTGCAAAACCAAGTAGTAATACTAGTTCAAGAAAAAACAAAAAACAAAGGTTTGTTGTTCAACACTAATTATTCAAATTTGACACTAATCCAATCTATTTTTTTTCGGTAAGTAAAAGAATTTTATCTTGAAAAAGCAAGATATACAATTGATGGTGTGTGTGGCACAACTGAACAGAGTCGTACTTGTTAAGAGTTAGAGAATCACTGGAAGACCCAGTCTGAGCTCCTAGGCTCTTGGGAAAAATGATTAGGAGTCACAGATGAGAGGTTTATAGTGGTTCACCGACTCGATAGCTCAACTAATCCACTCTTAAAGAAGTCTCTTGCTCCTGGGAAGATTTTATTGATGAAAGAGAAGATTACACAGAGTATGTCTTCAAAACTAGTTTCTTGTGTCCCAATGTGAGGAATATGCCTCTTATTTATAGCCTCAAAGGCCTCGCCTAATCTCCTGGCGTGACCTTTGTCCTATCTTTCAATGCTCTGATACCATGTAAAATTCTGGAATTGCATATACTTTTCATTCATCTGTCACTAATTTATATACATTTACAACAGAGTTTTGATCACAAATGTGGGAACCGAATCCCATGATTAGTGGGATGAGGTGAGTTAAAATATAAATATAGTGGTAGATTGGTGGAGTGTGAGATCCCAAATTTTTAGAAGTAGTTTAAGCATAAAATATTAGGAGTTTTGATGTGAAAGTATAAGAAATATTTAAGTGTTGTGGTTGATATATATAATAAGTGAAATAAAGGGGAGCAAAGTATAAATATTTTAACTCTTATGATGCTTTGGTCTTCACCCACGTGAAGACTTTGAAAAAAAGAAAAGAGACAAGATAAGGTAAAGAAAAAGAAAGAGAGAGAAAGAATAAAGAAATGTATGAAGTAAAGGAATTGCAGTTAGCATTGAATACATTGTAGAAAAAGTCTTGGGAAAGATTTTTTCAACATTTGCCAATTAATTTGGCAGAAGACGTCCCACCTTCATAGCATATAAAGATAGCCAAAAATAAAAGAAATTGGAGGAGGTCTTGAAAGATAAACCGAGAGACAAAGAGAGGGAGTTGTCTAACCGAAACAAAGAAGAGGAAAATGGGAAGCAGAAGGCTATTCGAAAGTAAGAAGAATGAAACAGAAAGCTGAGTTATCAAATTCAAATAATGATTTTGAGGTATGGGGTGGTATGCAATATGCTCTCCTTAAATCTCTTTGTATAGAGTATTTCTTTAATTATCCTCTGATTTGTAGAATTTCGATTGAATATCGTTGAATATTTTGATCTCATTGATCGTGTTCTGCGAATATTGAGACGGGATTGTAGCAGCCAATAGCTGATGCGTTGCCAACCAAGAGACCCGTGAGATCGGGTTGAGGTGGGATGATTGGTGAGGTGTCAGATCTGTGTTAAGATCCTGCATGACGTGTGATATGCAAATATGATATTTGTATCTGTTGATTGAGATACTTTGTGATTCTCGATTATTTGGTATTAAATGTCCTTGAGCATATTTTTCCTCGTCATATTGTATACTTTTCCGCTTTATTTAATATTTTCAAGTAAATTTTAGAGAAAAGATCGAAACGAGATAATCAGAGTATTAAAGACAAGAAGATGTCGACTGGTGTTACTCCCTCCTATCGCTGCCCCTATGAAGAAGGCACACCAGGTGACTGTCTTTTTTACTTATTCATCTTAGTTTATTCATCCACTGTTTTTGACATATGCTATCTTTTGTCTGAAGGCGAGACTGTGAAGGGCAGAGTCCCTGATAGTGCAGTCAAGATGGATGAGCTCAAAAAAGTATGGGGCTACAATGATTCACTTTTCTACCGTGCTACTCACACCCTGCTCGGGTATACCCCGACTTACATGTCATTCATCGCCGTGCCGATCTGGCCTAATGTTACTCTTGCGGCTGATCGAGAGACCATTCAAGCTGCTAGGGAGCAGACGCCTCGATCCCGTAAGAGAGCTCTGCTTGGCACTTCTGGACGAAACAGGACTGTCAAGAATTTTCTTGATTTTTTATCGATTGTTGAACTAACCCACACCGCCGAACCGTCTTTGCCAATTGATCCGTCTTTTTCTTTGATCCCTATGCATGAAGAGGAGCCTGCATCCGAGGTTCCCGCTGAAGTTGTTCCTCCCGAACTGAACGATGTTGTTCTGCAAGTCGATGATTAAGTTGACTTGGTTCGGGCCACAGAGTCTGTTCCTGCCGAGCTTGATCCACCAATTTCTGTTCATTCCCCTTACAACCAAGCTGATTCAGTTTTTAAACTTTCTGAAGACCCTGCCCTAAAAAGGCGCAAAGTTGCAGAGTCTGAAGCAACCCCTTCTCCTAAGCCTGCCAATACTCTTTTCCGCCCTGTCCTCAAATCAAAAAAGAAAGAGATTACTATGAAAGATTCTGCCATTGAAGATTTTAACGTTGCTGTAGGGATCGCTAGGGGGTGATTTTGCCTCAGGACATAGTCGCGAATGAGGCTTTGTCCGATGATGAAGTTGCTCGCCAGGAAATCCAACATATGGTTCTGGTACAAAACTTGTTCCCTTTTTCCTTTCTTTAGAGACGTAGAAATTTGGCTAAGTTTCTTTCCTTATCTTGAAGGGGCTTCAAAAGGTTCATGAGGTAGGGGCTAGGATAACCCGAAAAGACAAAGCCATGAAAGATGCTATCCACGCTCGAGCTTCAGCGTTAGCCAAGAAAGAATCCATGAATGAAGAGTACGCCAAGCTCTGCGAGGAAGTTCTAGTACTTCAGGCTCAAACACACAGCCTGACTGAGGAGAACAAGAAGCTTTCTGCAGAGATTGAGCGGCAGAAAGAGTCCGAGCACGAACCGAATGTGAAACTCTCCCAATCCCAACTCAATTATGCTAGTCTTCTGGAAGAGTTTGACAAGTTCAAGGCTGAGGCTAAAGATCAAGAGGACTTTGCGTATGATGAAGAGATGGAGAAGGAAGAGAATGATTTGGCACTGCAGATCCCTCAGTTGGAGAAGGCATACTTCAGCAAGGGCTGGCATGCCGCCCTGACTGCTGTTGGAGTTCCATAGTCTTCTGAGCTTTATTCTCGTCATTCTCTTCCTAGCTCCTCCTAGCCCCCATCTTCCTGACAATACTTAGAAAATTTTTGAACTTTTTGATGTATATGCTTGAAAACTTTTGGAATGTTGTTATAACTTTTGAAGTCTAATGAAAGTTTCATTTCCTGGCTCTCCGCGTTTTCAATTTTTTGATTTCTATGTTTATAAAGGATTTTTTTGGTCCTTGTGGCCTTGGCTTTTCCTTTACTTTAAACTCGGTCCAACATAGGGACTTAGAAAAATTTTAAGCGCTAGAAGTTATGGCCCAGTTCAGCCCTTCTTCAATGAGCTCGGTCCCATCATAACCTTTTTTAGACTTAGAAAAATTTAAGCTCTAGAAGTTATGGCCCAATTCGGCCCTTCTTTAATGAGCTCGGTCCCATCATAAGGGACCTTTTTTACACTTAGAAAAATATTAAGCTCTAGAAGTTATGGCCCAGTTCGGCCCTTATTCAATGAGCTCGGTCCCATCGTAAGGGACCTTTTTTACACTTGGAAAAATATTAAGCTCTAGAAGTTATGGCCCAGTTCGGCCCTTCTTCAATGAGCTCGGTTCCATCATAAGGGACCTTTTTTACACTTAGAAAAATATTAAGCTCTAGAAGTTATGGCCCAGTGACTTGATCCGAAATGTGTACATTCAAGTGCAGACGGTCAAGTTGTAGTAATAATCCGGTTTGAGTCCGGAGTCGAATCCACAGGGAACTCTTGTTGGTATTTTTGAGATAAGCAGTGGTGGATACCTATTGATTGTAACCCTTGAGATTTGTTGTGAGGTGTGAGATTTCCTGGACAAAATATAAGATTCTTTCCAATAGAATTTTCTTAACAAAATATGAGATAAGCTCTAATGAAAAAGAGTCACTCTTTAGTTCAAGGATCTGGACATGTAGTTAATTATCCGGTTTGTTATACTTGTGCTTGATAACTCAATTAACTCCCGTGTCAACAGCAAGTTAATCGGAAGATAAAGATGGACTGTGAGAATTAAGAACATGATTCCGATGTCTTTCTAGAAGTTTACAAGAATTGTCTGTGCCGAGACTTAACCCGTCTATAAACAAGCAAGTGTTTCTACAAGACATCCAACCATGACATTAATATTCTATTCTTTAAGTGAAGCACAATAATGGGGAGGATTGAAGGGTAGTCATGAAGATCTAGTCGTGGTACTTGCCTTGAACTGATGAGTCTTTCTATGCAAGAGTCATCAGTGTCATAGAAAGAGCCCCTGATTATACAAAGTACCTTAGCTTTGCTAGATGCAATCAATCATCCAAAAAGCAAGGAGAAATAAACATTAAGCATAAGAACAATGCACAAATATAATTTCCAGATAATTTATACATGCCCTTCTCCTCTTACTAAAGAGTGAATGAGAAACTACTCACTCTTCATGACTTTGGTAAAGCTAGAAAAGTGAGTGATGCTCATCCCTCCAAGTAGAGGACTTACAAAATGAAATAACAATAAACAAGGAGCCAATCTTTAACAAAGAATGAGTGAATCACGTTCCACTCTTCACGGCTTTGGTAAAACTCTAGAAAAGTGGAAGAGTTTCACTCCTCTAAGAAAGAAAGAAGCTCAAGCAATGGAAGTGAAGTACATAAACAATAAAAATAGAAGAAAGCTAGTCACAATTGGAGGGTGGCTTCCTCAACCAAGAAATGGAGGGTTGCTTCCTCAACCAAAAGATGAACTAACTTCCTTCTATGCATGTAAGTGAAAGTATACGCATAAAACTACTTTTATAACAAGCTAAGAGATGTTGGACTAAAGCCAAACTAATCTCTAAAATAACTACTTCATACAAGGAAATGTAAGCTAAATCTACAATATGAGTGGGAGTCTAAGCCTCCATCAACCTCTCTACTTGGTCCCCTTAGCTCTCCAACAATGGGAGTATTTATAGGCAAGAAGAGGAGACAAGAGGGGGTGAAGGAATAGTGTATGCCACCCAAGTCCAAGTGAAAAACCAACTACTCTGCTGCCAGTCTGTGGAGAACGTTCGAACGTGAGTTGACGTTCGAACGTTGTCTTTGTTTTTGCTTTATAGTCGTTCGAACATTGTCTGTCGTTCGAACGTTTCTTCTGTCTTTGCATTATGGGCGTTCGAACGCCAGATATGGTCTGACCATCTCACTCAAGTGGTCTGTGGTCTTCTGTGAAGTTCTTTTCCACACTCTATGCAGTAGTCTGGTCTTCAATCAACTCAAGTGGACGTTCGAACATGAGTTGGGGTTCGAACGAGACACTCAAGTGCCTCAGATCTTCAGAGTCTTATTTCTTGGCTATAACACGCCTTCTCTCAGCAATCAGGTCTGCTACAGTTCAAGTGGGTGTTCGAACATGAGTTGGCGTTCGAACATTCTGGCTGTGCTCCATCCTTCTCCAATTTTGTGCCCTAATGTACTGGTGTTACATTCAAGTGTGATACTTGTTGTTCTTGAGTCCTTATTCAGTTTAGGACCTGAAATAACATCACTTGAACTCTATCAAAGTACAATTAGTCTAAAAAAAAGGCATAGTAAAATATAAATTTGAAGTACTAATCACCCAGTTCGGCCCTTCTTCAATGAGCTCGGTCCTATCGTAAGGAACCTTTTTTACACTTAGAAAAATATTAAGCTCTAGATGTTATTGCCCAGTTCGGCCCTTCTTCAATGAGCTCGGCGTAGAGTTTAGACTCTGACCACTTGGGCATTTTTAGAGACTATTTCTACCCCTCATCGACTCTCTAATCTAATCGGGCTCAAATCCATCCCATTCAGCTTACATCGTCATGCATAGCTGAGGGATTGGACTTGATTGGGTGGCTGCGCCTGATTTAAGTTTACACTTATATCAGGATTTTTTGCCTCCCTGCCTTAGCAGTATAATGAATTCGGTAAGAGATCAAAAGATGTATCATAAGAACTTTTATCTGTACATTCCAAAGACTGAATCAATCTTGTTGAATTTTACGATATGGGGCACCTTTATTTTTTCGAAGGCACTTCGGAGTTCATATTTCAAACAGGTACTTTTTAGAAATAGAATTTTCTTAGGTTGGTAGAGTTCCAAGGGCGCGGTACCATTTTATGGTCCAAAGTTTCGAGTTCATAATACCCACTGCCTCCTACTCAAGCCACTCTGTACGGCCCTTCCCAATTGGCTTAAAGCTTTCCATGCGTTGGGTTCTTAGCTGATCCCAAAACGCGCCTAAGGACCAAGTCTCCAAGGGCAAAAGCTCGAGGATTAACCTTCTTTTTGTAAGCTTGGGACATCTACTGCCGATAAGAAGCCATCCGAATTACTGTTTGCTCTCTTTTTTCTTCAACTAAGTCAAGGTCTCGAGTAATGACGGAATCATTGCTTCCGTCTTCAACAAGATCAGCCCTTAAGGTCGGCAAACCAATCTCTAGTGGGATCACTGCCTCCATTCCGTAGGCTAGTGTGAACGGGGTTTCTCTAGTCGAGCGCCGAGGTGTGGTTCGGTACGTCCACAAAAAGCTTGGCAGCTCTTCTACCCATCTTTCTTTGGCATCCTTCAGGCTCTTATTAATAACATCCAGGATCGTTTTGTTAGAGATCTCTGCTTGCTCGTTACTCTGAGGGTAAGCTAGGGTCGAGTAGTGATTTCGGATTCTGTACTACAGACAAAAAGTTTTGAAGGGGCCACTATCAAATTGAGTCCCATTATCGGACACGAGGGTATTAGGAATTTCGAACCTGGTGATAATTTTTTTCCACAACAATTTCCTTGTGTCTGTATCTTTGATGCTAGCTAGGGGCTTGACCTCTACCCATTTTGTGAAGTAGTCTGTTGCCATAAGAAGGAAATGCTTATTCCCAGGGGCCCGAGGTAGGGATCCAACTATATCCAGCTCCCACTATGAAAAGGGCCATGGACTAGCCAATGGAAGCAACTCTTGGGCAGGCCTTCTCGGTATTGGATAGAATTTCTGGCATTTTTCAAACCACTACTATGAGCACCGCAAGCTTCCCTCATGGATCTCAACTAAAAATCTAGGTACAAGCTTCGGATGGACACATTTCAGGTATGGTCCTCCAAACAATCGCCGATAAAGATCATCTTTCGGAGATAACCAAAACCTGGTTGATTTTAGTCGTAGCTTGTGAGCTTCCTTCTTATCTCCAAGCAGGTCTCCATTCTTCAGGAAGGCGATGATTGGGTCAATCCAACTCGGTTCCATTTCACTGGATAAGACTTCGTCCGATCTGGTCTTCAACATGCTCGGTTCCGGCTGGTATTCAACAATAATAGTCCTTTCATTCCCCTGATCAATGGCCGAGGCCAATGATGCTAGGGCATCGGCATGAGAATTTTTTGTTCTTCCTACCTGCTGGATAGAGTATTCTGGAATCTGGCTTAACTCCATTTCTGCAGTAGTATGATAGGCCATCATTCTCTCATCTTTGGCCAAGTACTCCCCAATTATCTGATTCACCACTAACTGTGAATCGAAAAATATCTGGAACTTTCTTATTCCCAGCCCAATTCAAAGCCTTATTCCTGCTATCAAAGCTTCGTATTCCACTTCGTTATTTAAGGCTTGAAAGCCGAGCCTAATGGCTTTTTCCAACACATATCCATCTGGGCTCTCCAGTATGATGCCTACGCCCGATCCCGATCCCTTTTGGTTTGATGATCCATCGACGAATAAAATCCATTTGCCTTCAAGGTTCGAGTCGTTATCCAACCTAGACTTTTTTCCTAATCCCGAACTCTGCTTGGGTTGGAATTCGGCGACAAAATCAACCACCACCTATCCCTTGATTGCAATTCTTGGTTCGAACACAATATCATATTCTCCGAGCTCGACTGCCCACTTAGCGATGCGTCCCGACAGATCAGCTTTAAAGAAAAGGGCTTTTAAGGGCTGATCTGTGAGTACTACGATTTGATATGCCTGGAAGTAATGTCGCAGCTTCCTAGCCGAGCTAACTAAGGCAAGTGATAATTTTTCCAATGGCGTGTATCTCGATTAGGCGTCCAAGAGCATTTTGCTGACGTAGTACACGAGACTCAGACTTGTTCGGTTGCTTCTCATCAGTGCTCCACTTACTGCATGGTTTGATACGGCTAAGTACAAGGACAGACGCTCTTTAGGGAGTGGTGTTGTTAAAATAGGTGGAGTTGCCAGATAGGCTTTCAAAAAAGTGAATGCATCCTCGCACTCCTCGCTCCATATAGCACCCTTTTTTCCTTTGATTGAATGGAAGAAAAGGTCTGCATTTATCTGAGGCTCGGGATATAAATCTTTCGAGCGCGGCTGCCATTCCAGTTAGTCTTTGTACTTCCTTCACTATTCGAGGTGATTGTAGTTCTGCAATTGCCTTTACTTGATCGGGATTCACCTCGACTCCCTGGTAGGTAACCAGAAACCCAAGGAACTTTCCCGAGCCCACTCCAAACGCACACTTTGAAGCAGTCAGTTTCATTTTGTATCTCCGAAGTATGTCGAATGTATTCCTCAAGTCAGAGTAATGACTGGTGGTCTTTCGACTTTTAACTACCATGTCATCAATGTAGACCTCCATAGTGTCGCCAAGCATGTGAGAAAATATTTTTGTTACCAACCTTTGATAATTCGCTCCAGCATTTTTTAGCCCAAAGGGCATTATCTTGTAACAATATGTCCTATCGGGTGTTATAAATACAGTCTTTTCTTGATCTTGTTCGGCAAGTGGGATCTGATGATATCTCTTATACGCGTCCAAGAAGCTCATCCGCTCGTGACCAGCTGTTGCATCAACCAGCTGGTCTATCTTTGGTAAAGGAAAACTGTCTTTTGGACAAGCTTTGTTGAGGTTGGCGAAGTCAACACAAACTCTCCACTTACCATTTTTCTTCTTTACAACTACTGTATTTGACAGCCAAATCGGGTATTGAACCTCCCTGATGGTTTGTGACTCCAACAACCGTGCCACCTCTTCCTTTACTACTTTCTAATGTTGTGGTGCCGACCTCCTCAGTTTTTGTTTGACTGGCTTGAAGTTAGGGTCAACGTTCAGCTGATGGCATGCTACTTCGGGTGGGACTCCTGGCATCTCGTATGTTGTCCATGCGAAGACGTCGGCATATTCCTTGAGCAGTGTAACAAGCTCATTTTTCTGCTCGGGGCTCAGAGAGGCACCTAAAAGGAAATACTTGGCATCATCCTTGTCTAAAGGTACTTTAGACAAGTCCTCTATTGTTCGGTCGGCTTGTTCCTGCTCTGTGCCCAAAGGTACTTTAGGCTCTTCCTCGATATTTCGGTCAGCTGCATCAACCGACCTATCGAGGTTTGATTGCTATTTTGCCATTTCGACAACTGAGCTCTTCTCTCTACCTTCTCCACCATCCCTTCCTTTTACCGAGGCTAGTAAGCAAGTTCTGGAACTTACTTGGTCTCCTCGAATGTTTACTATTCCTTCCGATGAGGAGAACCTGAGCATCTGATGTTATGTTGACGGTACCACCTTCATCTCGTGCAACCAGGATCGTCTCATTATTGCATTGTACGTCGAAGTCGTATCTACTATAAGAAACTCGGTCAAAATGCCAACAGACCCAATTTTCACCGGGGGCATGATCTTTCCCCTTGGGAGGACGATTTTTCCACTGAAGTCGACCAATGGGGTATTAGCGGGCTTGAGATCTTCCTGCTTGAGCCCGAGCTTTTGGAAAAGGTCCATGTACATAATTTCTGAGGAGCTCCCAGGGTCAATCAATACCCTCTTTACATCGTAATTTATAATCCGCAGAGTAACAACCAACGCGTCATTGTGCGGCTGATGTATCCCAATCGAATCTTGTTCTGTGAAACAAATAGTCTCAGCGGCGTCTTCTAATTTCATCCTTTTATTCCTGACTTTGGGCAATAACCGCAACTAATAAACTTCTCTCTCTTTGGCTACCTTCTGAATATACGCCCTTGCAGCATTATTTGTTGCCATTTGGGGGTTTGTTGCAGCATGAATCACGCCAATTACTCTCGCTGCGTTTATTTGGTTGGCTTGGGGCTCGACCCTTCCGCCATTAGCTCGGTCACCATCATTCTCTATGTACTGATAAAGGTGCCCCGCTTGGACCAGCTCTTCCAATTGCTTTAAAGACCGACAATTTTCAGTCATATGCCCCACATCTCGATGATATGAACATCTGAAATTAGGATTCCTTTTTGCGGGGTCTCCAATAAGCTTGTTAGGCCACTTGAAATATGGCTTCCCCTTAATCTGAGTCAATATTTTGTAGATTGGCTCTTTGAATACTGTGTTCACTCCTAGGAAGGGGGACTTCAGGGGGAATCCATCATTTTCTCTCTTTCTTCCAGTATCTCTGCTCGGTTCGTCCTGCTTACCTCGGCCAAACTACTTTCTTCCTGCCTGGTCCTTCCCTACGTCTCTGGACAAATCGTCGTCAACTTTGGCGTACTTCTCGATTCTCGCCATTAGCTCCTCCATGTCTACCGCATGTCTTCTAGTAAGGGACTGATACAGGGGATTTTCTTTTGGCAATCCAATCTTGAAGGATGCCACAACATTCTCTGGGTTGCAAGCCTCAACTTCATTCATCGTTTCCCAGTAACGATGAGTGTATTCTCTCAAAGTTTCGTTGCTTCTTTTTTCAGTGTCAACAGAGCTCCAACATCTTTGGGTTTTTTGCTGCTCGTGATGAACTGAGCTGTGACTTGCTCGGCGAGCTGGGCCCATCCATCTACCGAGCCCTACTGCAGGCTGTCGAACCACTTCATGGCTGACTCCCTGAGGCTACTGGGGAAGATGGTGCAAAGCAACGGCTCATTCCTCCGATGAATGGTTATAAGCTGTCGGTAATGACTGATGTGGGAGGTTGGATTGGTCTTTCCATCATATAATTTAAAATTTGGTACTGTGAATTTGCTTGGGATCCGTCCTCTCTCAATCCACCTGGTGAAGGGAGAGGATTCTGCACAGTCTCCATATTCCCCAGTGGTTCTTTTGGCTAGATCCCTAGCCGATTTTTACTCGGGTCTTTTTAGTCTGTTGTTGAGCTCTTCAGTTATGAATTGCTTCCAAGAGTCCTCATCCGGGCCTCGACGCATTTTCTGTTTATATTCGACTTCCTCAGCATTTTCTCTTTTCTCTCGCTTCTTCTCGGGACTCTTTCGTCGACTCTCTTTGTTACGCTTATCCTTCTTGGTCAACTCCTTCAGTTTAGCCTTCAATTCTTCGTTTTCCTTCGTCAAATCTCTTCCTGTGGCATAGGATTTTTTGAACAGTTTATCATGCGCGTCGATTCGGTCTTGTAGGGACCGAACCAATTTTTCCAGAGCGGGGCTCTCCCCCTCGGCACGGAAGGATTCGCTCCGGTCGGCATCATGTTGACTCCGATGCTTATGATGCTTGAAACTTGCTGAAGATGAGTCATCATCCTCATGTGGCTTAGCTGGGATTTTGTTCATATCCACTCCGATGTCCCTATCGGATGGAACTGACACTCTGTAGTTTGGATCGGATTCTTCCAAGGCCAGACTGTCTATAGGTGAGCCGATGGCACTTCTTAGTCTTGACATTGGCTTTTTGTTTCGATTGATGAAAATCTTCCCACAGACGGCGCCAAAATGAAAGAGGCAAAAATTGAGGATACCTCCTACAGGAATAAAGAATGGATGTTTCTTGATAAAAGTGAGCTCTGAACTTGACCTCCCTTCCTGCAAAATGAACAAACTGTCCAAGATCGAAGTGCTTCGATCGAAGGCACTCCGATACTTAAGTCAGTAATGGAACTGAGTCGATTGCAAGAAGACAAGGAGAGTTCAGCGTACCTTTCACCTTGGCTCCTTGTGCTTTTTATAGAGCTTTGCTTAGTTAGGATCTCCATGATTTCCGACTCAAGATGGCACAACTTCCTTCAATTAGGTGATTCTGTTCAGGAAGTTGCTGAGATCTCTCTAGCAATTCCTTCTACCGAGCCTACGATCATGCTCATTTGTTTGACCATTATGCCTGAATTATAGGCATCTTCTTAGCACCAAGTCTGCTGTTTGAAACAGCTCGGTCCACATGAGGGTCGAGCTCCTCCCCTCCTTCCCTAGCTCTTTGAATAGCTCGGTTGCGTTCTGATGCCCGAGTCTGATGACGTCTTTCTCACGTGACTAGTCTTGTCACCTTCACGTGGTATCATTTAATGTGATCACACGTGTCATAAGGAGAGCAAACCCCCTTCAGTACCCCTTTTGGTTATACTTCATGGTTTGGGGGGATTGACCTTTTTACAAATGGAAAACCATAGTGTTGTTCTTCTTCGGCTAATGACAGACAATAGAGTTGTAGCGTTGAAGGCTGAACCTTCTCTGCTGGCATGACTGATCAAGTAAAGGAACTTAGAGGATTTAATTTTGACCTCTGCTTAAAGTATATATGGCCGAACATGTACATAGTACCTTGGAAGAAGTTTAAGTCAGATTACAGCATTAATGTATTTAGCTTATGATGACAGACTATTGTTCTGATCAAAAAGTTATACAGCTGATAATACATGGCAAACATTTGGTCATTATCAATTTATGTTTTATTTTTTTAAATGATGTAAGAGAGCCATGTTGCCAACATTTTATAAATCTAGAATGTTTTTATGGTTAACAGTTTTCATAATGAATAGAAAGTCAGTGGAATGTGGTGAGGTTGGTTGAGTAAAATTTGGTTGTATGATGCGGTTATCACATTCTTCTTGTCATATGCCACTATCATCTAACTTTAAGTCAATCAGAAAGAATATGAAAAACTAGCTGAAGATTACCTGTGGTTGGCGCACATTGATCACACAATTTGCTTAGGCCAATGTTGAGAATTAGGAATCTTCTATTTGATCCAATTTTGTACAACCAAGCTTTATACTTCAGCTACAAGGAGCCCCAGTTGTTTTCGTCTAACAATTGATGTGGATTAAGAAAGTATTGAAAGGACGATTTTCATCTTTCTGACAAAAACTTTCGTCAATAATTTTCTGTCATTTAGCTGCAGAGGATTTAGTGAAAAAGAATCTTGGGTTTAGTTGAGCAAGTTTTTTGTGTTTTGAATCCAAAACAGTAAGCTATTATTTTTCTCAATTTCAGCCATCAAATAGAGGCTTACAAATGAAATATCTAGTAATAGTTTTATGAGCATTTTGCCTTTCCCCCAACTCTCTTTGATAACAATTCGGGGGGGGGGGGGGGGGGGGGGGGCACTTGTCCACCCTGGCCCATGCCTCCCTCCGCCGTTGGTTTTATGAGCATTTTGCCTTTCCCCCAACTCTCTTTGATAACAATTCAGAGGGTTATGTATTGGAGCCAAGTGCCCCCTGTTTCTACAGGGTGAACCTGCTTGGTTATGCTACATTTCTGATGATATATATTGTTAGATTTTATTAAGGATAAAATATACATTTGGATAAATTCTTTTTCATTTTATGTTGTGTTTTACAAGTAAATGGACTTCTATGGCATGGTAGGATAATCCGTGAATGCGTTACAAATGATGGTGGCCCCCAATCTGAATGAATTCTTAAGTTGTCTATCAATTTTGTTCAACATGGGAATTTTGTAGTGATAGGGAGTATTAAGAATAGTGGCATAAATCAAATTCTTATAGACGATGGATGGCTGATTAGGAGCAACTGTATGCTACTTTGCAATGATCCAACCAGAACAACCGATGAGGAATGAAATGTGATGGTGGGTTTTTGCAAAAAATGGAACTCCTTCGTCATGATAAGTAGATGATCAAGTAGGTTTTTATTGTAATAGATTGGACGCTCCACTTGTTAGTAATGAGTTTTGGTATTTTCCAAAGAATGGAAATGGAGCAATTGGAGTATCAGTTATCAAAAAGATAGCAGCATTTCAAACAAAGGCAACCATTTAGTCAGACTCACAGGTCAGTCTCAAGGCAGACATGATCCATAGGGATGCAGAGAACAGCTGATGAAGCAACTGAGATTTTCTGTTCTTTGAATCCTTCATTGATGAAAAGAGATCTTAACTCATGTCATTGTCGGAATGATTTTATAAAGCGTCAGTATTAGATAAATTAAGTTCTCCCAGGTTTAGTTGGAATGTCAGTGTGTTTGGTTGAGTAAAATTTTGTTGATCTGATTGTACGTTGTCTCATTGACTAACTTATTTTGGTATTTGATGGCAGAAACTAAAGAAATCATCACCAATTTTAAGGCCTCCAGCTTGGCTCAATCGTAGCTCGTTCAAACTTGCCAAATGAATCGAATATAGTTGAAATTTAAGCTCCTTTAGTAGTCAAGCCAAGCCTTTGCAATGTGACACTCAAGGGCGGAGGGTGGGTGGGGACAATGGAGGTAGGTGCCCCCACAACAATTCAAAAGTTTTTGGGGGCTTGAAATTTTAAGGAATTTACAAATTTCAAAGGTTTGCCCCCGCAAAAGATATGTAAAAATTTAGGGATAATTTAATATTTAAAAATTCAATGGCATCATTTCATATATTAAAAATCTCAAGCGTATCAATAAATTAAATTTTGACTTAAATCGAATTTGATTTGAAATTCGATTTAATTGAGATTTGATACGATATATAAACATATACACACACACACAAATAATAACTCTGTGTCTGAAGACACTTTGTAATTACTCAATTTAAAATTAAAGTGAATAGAGAGAAAATAAGAGAGAAATAGGGGAGAGAGAAGAGATAGGTAGATGTGGACTAGTGGAGTAAATATTGGGTGCAACGGTGCTGACATGGTGTAACCGTCTAATAAAAAAAGAATAAAAAGAGTAAAATAGGGTCCACTTCCTATCATGGATGTGTCTCCAAAAAGCACACACCTCAAAATTCCAACCAATAGGACTTGAGTATTGAAGCCTCACAAGAGGGTTAAACTCCACTTTTCTAGTAGGAAGTTAATCTTTTCAGACGTTAATGTTGGCCATTGAATCAATTTAGAGAAATTTAAAGTAATTTGAACCATGAAAAGAAAAAAATATTTTTATGTCGTAATTGGATTTGAAATCTTTTATACTTTATTATATAGATATAAAAACAGACCCGAATCAATTACTCGTAATTACGAAAATGGTGACTCGAATAACAATTAAGACCTAATTTCTTAGAATTCAATTCTAGTTAACTCACGAATTCGATCATAACTCTAATATATAACTTACTCAGATAAGGACTGTAAAAACACAGTCCATTTCATAATTGGGTTGAATTAATAAAAAAAAGAAAAAGTTTTCTTATTAAATTTGGATCAAAATTTCCAGATCAGATTACAACCACTTATCCTATCTCAATTAGACCATTGAAGGTCTGCTCAACAATTGTAAACAAATGGCGACGATTTTTTATGATTGACATTCAGTTGTTCTCCTCATTTTGATGGTTGTCCCCTCTTGGAGAAACATTGACTTTGCTATTCATGATCATGAATAATTTTAATTAGTTATAATTCGAGTCCTAAAAGTTGGAATTTGAACATTGAAAGTTGAACTATTTGATACGATGTCAAGAAAAAACTTTCTCAGTACTGTAAACCTACATCGTATGATTAGTGATTGCCATTTTTCCTCCTTAGAAATAAACAAAATACCTTTGTTGTTAACAACTTTTAATATTACATTTCAGCTTGACACGAAATTAACACAAAACATTAAATAAAACCAGTTAATAAATGGATCTATGCAAGTAGGGACGTAGGGAGGGTGGGGCCAATCGGGGTAGTTCCTCCCACTGCAATTGAAAATTTTCGGGGGGCTTGAAATTTTAAGGAATTCACAGATTTCAAAGATTTGCCCCCACTTTAAAATATGTAAATATCCAAGGAGAGTATCAAATTTTTAAAATTAAATGGGATCCTTTATTATATTAAAAAATTTAGGTCTGCCAATAGATTAAATTTTAACCTATATCTGATGTAATTGTGAATTCGATTAGTCACAACCAAAATTTGATTGATTGTTATTCGATGCGATTTATATATAGATATACTATTAATAAAAGTACCTTAAGTGAAAAACTTTTGATTTAATTTTTATTCAATAAATTATAAGTTGAAACCTAATCATATGAATTTCAAATGAATTATTTTTATCTTTTTTGAATAACGAATCATTGGAAACAGACAATATTTTTTGAATTTTATAGTATAATATGAGGGGTAAAAATATAATTTTGATGAACTTGAAATGATATTTAATGCAGACACACATATACTTAATACTTTTTATAAATATTTTATATACTTTTGAGGGGTATAAATATATATATGTACATATACATATATGATGGCATTTAATGTTATTTGATGAAATTAAATCAAAATTAAGATCAATTTCTTAGAATTCAATTCTCATTGACTCACATATTTGATGAAATCTCTAATATTTAACTTATTCGGATATGAATTGTAACAACGCAATACATTTGATAGTCACATCAAATCAAAAAAGGAGTTTTTTTAGTTTCTAGATTGGATTTGAATCACTTAAGATCCAATTTTAATTACACCGTTCAAGAACTACTCAACATTTGTTTTGCAAACGAAGACAAGTTTTGATGATTGACAACGTTTGATTGTTCTTTTCTAATAGTTGTCCCTACTATGGAAAAACCTTGACTTCACCTCTATGTCGAAACCAGATTCACGATCGATCACGAAAATTATGATCTATCATGAATAATTTCGGTCAGTTATAACTTGACACTTAAAAATTGTACTTTATGGTATGGTACTAAAAATAATTTCTCGGTACCATTAACTTATCCTCATATAATTTGACTAGTGATTGTCATTTCTTTTCTCTTAGAAATAAATAAATACCTTTCATGTTAATAATTTTAATATAACTCGCGCAAAATCGCCACAATATATAAACCGTACGATTTAGATTATAATAGGGTTGAGCGATAAATATGGTTAATAAATAGATCTGTGTGAACAGGGATACGGAGGGAAGGTGGGGGCAAAAGGGGTAGTTGCCCCCACCACAGTTCAAAAATGTTGCGGGAAAGTCATTGATTGTCCATAAGACTATTGCATGCATTTGGAAACTTTTTCCCGTAGAAGCATCGTAAGTCTGTACCCTATCTTCCCATAACTCTTTTAGTTCATCTATTAACGGTCGCATATATACATCGATGTCATTACCAGGTGCTTGAGGTCCAGGAATAAGTAAAGACATCATGAAATATTGCTCTTTCATACATTTCCAAGGAGGCAAGTTATACAGCATAAGAACTACCGGCCACATGTTGTATGAGTTACTCATGTTACCGAACGGATTGAAGCCATCAGTTGCTAATCCAAGCCTTACATTGCGAGGATCTTGTGCAAACCACTTGTGCTCCTTATCAAATTCCTTCTAGGCTTTTGAGTCAGCAGGGTGTCTTAATTCATCTTCATCATCAACACGTTTCTCTTTATGCCATCTCATGTCTATAGCAACTTTTCTCAATATAAATAATCTTTGTAGCCTTGGTTTCAGTTGAAAGTAACGCAAAACCTTGTGCGGAATTTGTTTTCCCTTGCCATGGTCAACTTTCCATCTAGATGCATCGCATACGGGACAATCTTTTTTATCTTTATGCTCCTTCCAAAATAGTGCACAATCATATTGACATGCATGAAGTGGCACATATCCAAGTCCTAAACACTACAACAAAAATCATTTTTTGCGACATTTTTTTTTGCGACGAATTAAAGTGTACTATCCGCGACGATTTCATAATTTTGTCGCAAAATTCTTTTTTGACAATTTTTTTTGCGACGTTTTTTTAAAATGTCGCGAAAAGGTGATTCCCACCCAATTTTTTTTGGCGCAAGAAATGGCGGGAATTGATACTTTTTACAACAAATTTTTTTTGTCACAGATAGTTTAAATTCGTCACAAAAATAAATAATATAAAATAAAAATAAAAATAAAGTCAAAATATTTATTTAGCGACGTTTAAGTTTTTCGTCGCAGAATATAAATTTTAGGTATTAAAGTAAAATAAAATATTAATATTATTTAGCAACGTTTTTTATTATTTTGTCGGGAATATTTATTTTTTAGCGACGTTTTTATAAATTCGTCGCAGATATTAATTTTATTTTTGTATTAAATAAAATTATTATTTCGCGACATTTTTATATTCGTCGTAGATAGTAATTTTTGTAATTTTAAATTAGAATTAAAATATTATTTGCGACGTTTTTTTTATTTCGTCGCAAAAAAGTGTACTACGTGCGACGTTTTTTTAATTTTGTCATAAATATATTTTTTGGCAATTTTATTGCGACGTTTTATTAAGTGCATTGCGAAAATGATGATTCCCTCCCATTTTTTTTTTGGCGCAAGAAATGGCGGGAATTGATAATGTGTTACGACAAAAAAATTTTCGTCGCAAAATTGTCATTCTCCATCTCTTATTTGCCGCGAGCGATGGAAGGAAATGAAAATATTTTTTACGACAAAATTTTTTTGTCGCAAAAATAAATAATCAAAAATTAAATTAAAATAAAATAAAAATATTAAATTGCGACGTTTTTATTTTCGTTGCAGAATATAAATTACAACCACATTTAAATTTAAAATAAAATAAAAATATTAAATTCCGACATTTTATTATTTATGTCAAAAAAATATTTTTGAAATTTATTGCGACGTTTTTATTTTCTTCGCAAAATTTAAATTACAACCACATTAAAAATTAAAATAAAATAAAAATATTAAATTGCTACGTTTTATTATTTACGTCACAAAAATATTTTCGAAATTTATGATGACGGTTTTATTTTCGTCGCAGAATATAAATTAGAACCACATTTAAAGTTAAAATAAAATAAAGTCGTATAACAGATGACTTATAAAAATATCAGCCTTTGTCAATTTATAGCAGTATGTTATATTCAACATCTCTCGCTTTTTATGCTAGAAAATTGTATTAATTGATAGATGCACAACCCATTAATTGGATCCTTACTGGTAAATTCCAAAAATGGCCCACCATCCTTATTATGATGTATATTCTTTTCATAATATACAATAATATTATTAATATTTAAGTTTATTATTGTACATAATATTTTATAATAATATTATTTTGACATAATTTATTAATTTAATCCATCACAACAATTGAATTGGTAGTGAGTCTCAACAAATACTGGGGTTCAACCCGCCAAATCCGAAATTGACACGATCAACTCATTTATTTAAGAATGTACACTTTCTATATTTTCTCATTTGTATGGTAACACGAACAACACGAAATTAACATGTTTAAATAGTATTATAGAAAAAAAATGTTAATTATTTGTAACTATTTATTAAGCACTGACATTATTATTGTTTAAAAAATATATTTTTATTTACTGTTATTATTATTATTATGTTTATTAAGTTAATTTTTAGTTTGTAGAAAAAATATAAATATGGATTCAATTAAGTGAAAATAGAATATTAGCGTTAAATTTTTTATCTAAAGTTTATTTAAAGTGTACTATCCGCGATGATTTATAAATTTTGTCGCAAATTTCTTTTTTTGCAATATTTTTGCGACGTTTTTTAAAAAGCATTGCGAAAAGGTAATTCCTTCCCAATTTTTTTTGGCGCGAGAAATGGCGGGAATTGATAATTTTTTTAGTTATTAAAGTAAAATAAAATGTTAATATTAATTCGCGACGTTTTTTATAATTTTTTCGGGAATATATATATTTTAGCGACGTTTTTATAAATTCGTTGCAGAAAATAAATTTTATTTTTGTATTAAATAAAATTATTATTTAGCGACGTTTTTATATTCGCCGTAGAATTTAATTTTTGTAATTTTTAATTAGAATTAAAATATTAATTGTGACGTTTTATATTTTGTCGCAAAATATATTTTTTAAAAGAAAAACGAGAACGTTTTTGGGCCCAAAAAAATTCATTTATACTCAAAACGACGTCGTTTTGGCCCTAGCAGCCCCTTCTTCACATCCCCTTTCCACACTCTCTCTCTCACTCATAATCTCCCTCTCTCTCTCTTTTTCTATCTCATTCCCCACCGCCGTCTCCCTCTCTCTGTTTTTCTATCTCATTCCCCCACCTCTTTGTTCCCTCTCTTTATACTTCTCTGCCCCCACTCACCTATTGCTTACAGCCATAGCCACTTCTTCTTCGTCAGCCGAAGCCTCCAGCGACCAGAGACGAACTACCAGCAAGAGCCAATGTGATTTCCAAGAGATTTTACTTTCCGGGAAAAACAACATTCAAGAATAGGAGGGACTTCAAAAAGTTCACCAGAGTTGTGTGCTTTGCTGTTGAAGATGTGACAAAAAAGCAACAGCAATTGGGTGGTGGCGGGATTACTGGTGTTGGTTCAGCTCTTGAGGATAGGCCCGGTAAGATAAACCCGTTATGAATTTTGTTTCTTTTGAAGAAATTATTGATGGGTGTTTAATTTTTGGATTATTTTATGGAATTTATTGATATGGTTGGTTTGTTTGTATAGATATCTAAAACGGGTTCTTTTAATTCGGATTGAAGGGATTGTATACTGTTCAGATTTGCCTTCTTTTTTACTTTCCAGTTTCCCCACTCTCTGGACTCTCTCTCTCTCTATCCATTCTATTGGTGGATAGAATGGGGGCCAGCCATATGGACTCTTGCCTTATGTGAGTACGAGAGAATACCTAAAATGTTTTCCTTTAGGCTTTCCTTTGTGGTGGTTTCAGCTTTTAGTCTCTCAGTCATCGTGTGTCACAGCTTTAGATACTTGAACAAATTATTTTTTCAACTTGAGCAGAGAAATATATCTTTGTTCTTTCTTTCGATTTTTGGGGATACAGGCCTTTGTGGTTTTTATGTTGACGAATATAATCATTGAAAATGTAGCAACATCTTCTATATGACTTGGGAGGATGTGTGCAGTCATCTGAGCACTGTCCAGTACACATTTGAAATTACTGTGTGTGTGTGTGTGTGTGTTAATCTTGATGTTTCACACATTTTCTGAAATGGGCAATTCTCTCAACTTTTTTCATGTCTGCCAATGCTCCAGGCTGTCCGGAAACTGAATGAAGTAAAGAAACTTGAATCATGTGCTCATTACAATGCTGATTTTGGGAAGGATTAAGATCCTGTGCATTCAATCTATAGTGACCTGAGTGAACTGTAAGTGCAATGTATTCTGAATCAGGAAATGTGTCTGCTTATGTGTTTTATTGTTTGGAGGAATACTTTATCACATGTATCTGCAATTTGGATTTAATGCTTATATTTGTTCTCACTATAAAATTGCGAAAAGGATTACATGGGATAAAGCTTGGAATTGTTTTCTATTCATTTTCATTTTGGAGTAGGATCTCTTTTTACAAAGTCGAATGGTGCAGCCTAGACACTTCCTTTAATTGTCCCAATTCAACCAACCACACATTATTGTTATGGATTAGAGTAAACAGAGGCTCAAGACATGGATTTAGTTGGAATTGTGAACTTCCAATGGCAAAGCTATGGGGGATAGAGAAAAATGAGAGAAATTTACTTGGGCAGATGGTAATAATCGCATATGATTGAACTTCTTGTGGATGCATATTCGTCTCTTTAGTACTACTAATTCCTTCCATGACTAATAATTGCATATGATAATTGAATCTTGTACAGACTTGTGAGTTTTCCTTCCCCAGATTAAAAGGTGTTGTTTCGTTTGGAAGCAAAAGGGGATTCTTACCGTTGACAGAATCTTGGTCCAACCAAAGTTGGATGCAATCTTAGTGCTCGTCTTATAACCTAATCAACTGCATCTTGCAAATGCTTCAAGCACTAGCTCCTCATCTTGCAAATGCTTCAAGCACTAGCTTACGGTACTGTTCACGATACTGTGCAGTACTGTTTAGCTAGTTTAGACTTAAGAATTTATTTCTTTCGCTTTATGAATTATTTATTTTCTTTATTTTTAGATGCATTATGATGTAATTGCATGCATTTTATTTATTTATTTATTTTTACTCATAATGTATTTAGATGCATGTTGAGGTAAGGTACATACGTCCCCCTCGCTAATGTGCAATTTATTTGTTGTTTCTGCAGATTTTTATTTGAGTTAATTGAAGCAATTTGATAATTTCGCAGCGAACACACCCCAATGCCTCACTCTTTGGGCTTAGATCCATAAGGTATTTTAAACCATTTAGTTTCCTGGTTTCTATATTTCCAAATGTGGGTTTCTTCAAATGATTCAGTGATCACTCTCTTGTTTAAGGTGATTCTTCTATATGATGGGCTTCTTGACTTAATATTTTAGTTTGTAAGAATGCATAGTTCTGTTTCTGTTTGTTGTTTTTTGAATCTTTATCAATCTTGAATCTTTGATTTAAACAAACAAACAAGAATGCAAATCTTTGCTTTAAACAACCCAATCCAAGTAGCGTATAATTTATCAAGTATTGAATTGGTAGATTTCGAGGTGATACTTTTTTTGATGTGTTTGTGCATACAGATTTTCTTGGAGTTTTTCTGACTTATCTATCATAAGAAATTGAATTATTTGGAGGCCTCCACCGATGCCACGCAAACCTAGCCACCACTCCCCCCCCCCCCCCCCCCCCCCCCCCCCCAAAGTGACATTTTATTGAAAGAATCATATCAATTACAAGAAGCAAAACAGAACAAACAGAAACTGTTTTCCTGTTACAAGAAGCAAAACAGAACAAACAAAAACTGTTTTCCTGTTACAAGAAGCAAAACAAAAAAAACAGAAACTGTTTTCCTGTTTAAGTCTAGCTTTTTGAATTTTTTCTTTTTGTTTCTGGTAATGGGCGAGTTATTAGTTTTGGTGATTTATTGAAACCTTAATTTATATTAAGGTTTCAATACAATTTGTTTGTAAGTTTTAAAATTTGTACTATTCTATGCATGCCAACATGAAACCTTAGTACCCGTTCAAGAATCCACATCGGACATAGAGTATTCTTTGCCGGTGGAGATTTCTTGAATTGTCTAATTTCGGATAGTTTGGGAATGCACAAGTCTATTTCTTTGTAGTACTACCTTCCTTACTGAGGATGGGCTATTAGATATGATTCGTGCATCAAACACATAAAAAACAGCTGTAAAAGAAGAACCAAAGAAACCTGCAGACAAAATGGTTGTGTCATTGCCAAATAAAAGTCCTCAAAGATTAGAAACAAAGAGTATGCTCCGAATTACTCCATGCATTAGTTGATGTACAGTCAGTTTTCATCAAAATATTTTATGTTGTAAAACTGCCTTCTTTCTATTGCTATTGGTAAAATAACTCTTTTAGGGTTGATAATATCGAGTTTGTTAGTTAGTAAATAAAAAGTTTGTGGAGGGGTAAGATTTTCGATAAGAAACAGGAAAGAAAAACAAGGTTTGTGGTTATTGTAGAACCATGGACAGTGCAAGGGTAGTTGTGGTGTTTGTGTGGTTGGTAGGCATGATGCTGATGATATAATGGTCTTGGGCTTGTTCTTAGAGGTGCTAGGTGCTGGAATTTAACAATTAGGTTGCCAGAATTTTGTGGACCGCAATCTTTTCAGTAGAGGCCTACTTGGAAATGGAAGGTAAGGGTCATGAGACGTGGCTTTTAGGTTGGCTGTTGACAAAACAAAGAAATGATGGGCTTCCATCAAAATCTGAGAATCTGCTTGCACTAAAAGGGATGATACTGATGACACAGTGGTACCCATGTCCAGCAGAATTTGTCTTTACTATAAAATCCTCAAGTCCTTGCGCAAAAAAAACTTAAAAACATGCATAAAGCACACTATTTTCTTTCATTTAATTTGCTCTTTCTATATATATGACAATGGAAAATTAGCTCTTTCTTCTGCCTTTTCTGCATTGATCCTGATGTTTTTGACTGCTTTCGGGTCTGTGATTAGTCATGTGTTTTGATCTCTGTCTTCTTTTTAATTCTAACTTGGCATGAAAAAAAATGCAGTTGATATCTTTATGCATGAGATGGTGCTTTACTTATTACTAGCTTTATGGATGCATCACATTTATAAGAAATAGTTGAGTGAATGCTACTTGATAATTGAAGGAATACCAGTGAACAAATTTTAGCATTCTTTATCCTTTATCTTAGAACCATTTTCTTTTATGGGTGGCGAGGTTAAAGCATAATTTTTTTTTATGTATAGTGTTAATATTTACTTTCTTAATATTGAGCTAAAGGTGTTAGTTATTCTGTTTTATTGAAGAAAAATTAAGCAATCCATTAATGTGACTTCTGGTTTTTTTTATAGTAACATCACTTCTATGCTGATATCTTTTCAAATGCTTATTTGACTGAATTGAACTTGTGAAGACAATCTTGTTCTGCCATTTTTGAAAGCTATCAAGGCTATCACCTATTTTTCGTGTTGCTTAAATATTTCTTGTAGGTCTTTCGTTGTTTAAACTTTGTTCCTTCTTTCCGTTTTTCTATTTCTGTGTCTTAGAAAACCCTTAACATTCTAGTTTACTTGATCACGTTTAGACTGTGAGAGAGAAATTATTAGGGCAATTTGCTTCTTCTATAAGATCATCTGGACAACTATTCTGCAGAAAGTGTAGCCACCAAAGGTTTGACCCCAGTTGCCTCTCCTGCTAAGCGGAAAGATCAACTTGTGGAAAAAGCTTGCTTGCCATGGACGGAAAAATACAGGCCAAAGATTCCAAACGACATGATAGGGAATTAGTCACTGGTGTGTGTGCACTGGTTGCTGTTTTTTCAGCTTCATTTTCAACGTAAAATTTTTCTTATGTACATATATCTATTTGAAGACATCTAACATTTCTTAGTGGAAATAATGTGCAGGTGAAGCAGCTTCATGATTGGCTGGCACATTGGGATGAGCAGTTCATGAATACTGGGAAGGGGAAAAAACAGAATGATTATTCTGCTAAGAAAGATTTTCTATTGAGTGGTACACCTGGTATTGGGAAGACTACATCAGCCAAGTTGGTTAGTCAGATGCTTGGTTTTCAGGCAATTGAGGTAGATCATTTTCCTAATTAATACTGGACTAGACTATGTCAATTTTCTTTTGTATTCCTTGGCTATATATGTTACTTCCTATTTAATTTGTTTAGGTAAATGCTAGTGACAACCATGGAAAGGATGATGCCAAAGTTGAGAAAGGAATATGTGGAAGCTCTGAGCGTTAACGTGGATCGGTTAGTAGTACTCTGTTTTATTGTACATGCATTAAGAAGTACCTTTGTAACACTCCACCCTCCACATGGCATAATATTGTCCGCTTTGAGACCACTGGCCCTCACGGTTTTGTTTCTCCCAATACCCTTGGGAAAATGCCTTATGCCATGTAAGGCGAGGGGCTTACTTATAAGCCCAGTAACTTTCCTCTCCCTAACCGATGTGGGATTCTAGGATCTCACAATCCACCCCCCTTAAGGGCTGCACGTCCCCGTGCAGTAGCTCGCCAGCTACCTGCCCACCTACATACACGTGACTGCAGGGCCCCACACTCGATCCAGGCGAGAGTCGGCTCTGATACCAACTTGTAACACCCCACCCTCCACATGGCATAATATTGTCCGCTTTGGGCCCATTGGCCCTCACAGTTTTGTTCCTCCCAATACCCTTGGGAAAAGGCCTTATGCCATGTAAGGCGATGAACTTACTTATAAGCCCAGCAACTTTCCTCTCCCTAACCGATGTGGGATTCCAGGATCTCACAACCTTATAAGAATCCTGCTTAATTGTTGACTATAATTCCAGTTGAAAGCATCCAAAGACTGTGCTGATTATGGATGAAGTTGATGGCATGTCTGCTGGAGATAGAGGGGGAGTGGTTGATCTCATTGCTAGCATCAAGATCTCTAAAATTCCAATCATTTGCATTTGTAATGACCACTACAGTCAAAAACTAAAGAGTCTTGTGAACTACTGCTTAAAGAGTCAAAAACTAAAGAGTCTTTTGATGATTTGTATAACTTTTATTAACTGTATTATATTTTATGTTTTTGTTAGTATGGTATTTGATGTTAGTTTGTTTTGGTTGTTGAATGGAAAAGATGTGAAATGTATTAATTGTGTTAGTTTTTTATTGAACACATGTATTATTGGTGTACAGGTAAAAATTTTTATTGGAATACCATTTTTTATGCAGGGTTATTTTAAAAAAAATGAACTTTTGTGCGACAAAATTAAAATCGTCGCGAAAATTGAAGGATCATCTTTTTCGCCACGATTTTTATACGTCGCAAATGTATTTATTCAATTATTTTTTATTTATGTAAAAAATTATTTGCGACGATTTTTTTACGTTACAAAAAATTAATTAAATTATTATTTTTTACATATTTTATTTATGTAAAAATTTATTTGCGACGATTTTTTTACATCGCTAAAAATTAATTCAATTATTATTTTTTTACATTTTTATTTATGTAAAAAATTATTTGCGATGATTTTTTTACGTCGCGAAAAATTAATTAAATTATTATTTTTTACATTTTTTTGTAAAAATTTATTTGCAAAGATTTTTTTGCGTCTCGAAAAATTAATTAAATTATTTATTTTTATTTTTTTTACGCTGGTGGAATAGATTTTAGCTACGTTTTTTGAAATTTTAGCGACGTTTTTTTTTGTCGCAAAAATAATTTTTTTGCGATGAAAATAATATTGCATCGTAAAATTCTTTCTGCGACGAGGCTATTGCGACGAACATGCAAAAAAAAAAAAAAGTCACAAAAAATAATTTGCGACGATTTTTTTTTAATTTAGCGACGAAAAAAATCGTCGCAAAAAACGATTTTTGTTGTAGTGAAATCTCGTAAAATTGTTTTAGCCTCATAATATAACTTTGGAAGTGTCTCACTATTTAGCAAAAACTCTTTCAATAACTCAAGCATCATGCTCAGTGATTTGTTACTCCAATGATTGATTACCTTGAGATGAAGAAACTTCACAAGAAAAGACAATCTTGAAAACCTCTTGCAGCCTGGATAAAGTTCCAGTTGTGCTTCCTTTAATAATCTATTAAATTTTTCGGCTTTCCCTTCAGTTTCATTATCAACGCCATGGTTATCAAATGTCTGACTTGGACAAGTATTCATAAAAGCTCCCCTATGTACATCTTCTAGAATTTCTTGTATTTCATCAACATCTTCTTCCTCCTCTATAGTTCTGTCATCATCAGCACCATCGTCATCATTATTGTCATCATTATCATCAACACCCACATACATGCTATAATCAAAAGCTTCCCCATGATGTACCCATCGGGTGTAACTTTGTAATATTCCATTTTCGAATATATGATCTTCAACCTCTTTTACACCTCTAAAATACATGTTCATGCATTTGCCACACGGGCATCGAATATTATTAGCCTGACTCATATGATCACGTGCATACTCAATAAACGATTTAACTCCATTTCTGTAAGCATCAGAAAATCTACGATTTTGTTGCATCCAACTTGTATCCATACTCAAATCCCTACAGCATAGTATCAAACAAGAAAATAACAATAAAATGAATTAATTCACCAACAAAAAATGAATTATCTTTATATTAGATGTAACTATTTACCGTGAAGGCCAATTCGTTTAGTCATAATATATATCCAACATCTTTCACTCAATGCTATTCCAAGTAAAATTCTTTTATAGGATATTTTTATATAAAATAAAATTGCTAAAGTCTAGTTAATTGAAATAATTTAATCTAAATTGTAATCCATAATAGCTAATTCCGAATATATGAATCCAATTAGTTAGAAAAAAAAATATTCCAAAAAATTTGAAAAAAATTCATTTCATCACAAAATAGAAAAACTTAATTTTCAAGTAATCAATCAAAACTAATTTTAATACATCACAAGCAAATTTTAAAATTTAAATATACAAAATTAATTTCAAATGAAATTCATAGTAACCATAACAAATTTAAAAAAAAATTGAGATCTTTCATATAAAATTTATCGTGAACAATAATCATTAAAACCCGTCACATACCGAATCACAAATATGTAGTGAGTAATGACTAATTATCATCTTCAACGAAAAATTAAAACTATTCCTAATTGTTTCCCAATTTTTTTAGTGGGGGAAAGTCTTAAATTATTTTAAAATTTCAATTAAACCCCAAAAAATTTCAAAATTTTAGAGGGGCAGTTGCCTCCACTGCCCCAATGCTAGATTCGCCCCTACCCAGTGTGCTAAATGGACTAGTGTCAAGCTTTGTGAAAATAGCAGTCTAGAAAATTTAGCTCCGGTCCAACCTGAAGGTCCACAACTAACATGTTTTAAAGAACAACAAATTAAGCATTACAAATTCACATAATAATATGAGCATGTGTGAATTCAGTGCCCTGACTTAAAACAAAAATTCTTTTAATGGTCAAGAGATGTTGCATGAAAAACCAAAGCCCAATTCCTAAGATCGTAATTAATCTACAAGATTTGACGATAAAAGTTGAATTTGATGACCAATTCGAGGAAAGCCGTGACTTTTTGGTGTTCTTACTGATTCTTGAAAGTTTGAATTCTCATGTACGGAATAAAATAGATTAAAAGTACACTACATATACTGAAATTCAATGGGTAGTCAAACCCATTAATTAATGGAATGAAATTTCACCCAAGAACAACACGTAAGACAAAAGGATCAAAACAAAACTATTCCATGTTAGACAAAAGAAAAGCATACCTTTTAAATTTAGAGAAAACTAAGATACTTGTATATTATTTTTGTGTGTTTTCTGGGGTCATCTCTCGTATCTTCACAGTCATGTTGATCAAGGGATCATGTTTCCATATGACCGAATAGAAGCCAGCCATTATTATTTGCATTCGGCAAATTTGATGGTCCTTGAATTCAAAGATTAAAAGTCAGGTTGAATCACTTGGCTTCTTGAAGTGAAAGTAGACGACATCAGAAAGTAATGGGTAAAGCATCTCAATCAAAGTTGTGTAGTTGAGTGAAGGAAAGAAAAAAAAAATGCGAGGGGCAGAGAAAGAGATTTCGGTGGGTGTTATGGGATGGAGAGAAAGAGAGGGAGGGGGCAGTCAAACCAGTGGCCGGCGATACCGAATAAAAGAGGGAGGGTTTTGTTGATAGGGTTGTAGGGATTTTGATTTTAAAATAGGGGATATGATTAAATTAAAAAGATATTGAAAAACATAGTGGAAGAGATTTTAGGTGATAAAAAATATGGGGTCAGATTAAATAAAATATTTTAAGGGTCAATATTATTTGTTGGATCAATAATTTTGAAACAATCTAGAACGTTCGAACAATTTTATAAGTTAAGAATTCAAATTATGTTGTCCCTTATTATATAGATGTGTGATAAAATCTAAATTTTTTAAACATGACCAAAAAATATTTTTAACTCATGGGTTATATGGGTTAACTCGAAAGTGACACAATACTTGACACAATTAATTCATGGGTTGTCTACTTAGTATTTAAATATTTGACACGATTAATTAAATTGGCTGAGTTATGTTGTCTAATACTTGACACGAACGTGATATAACATAACCCGAACACGACCCAACATAATTCGAGTCACACTCTCTTGGATTTGGTGATGGTTCATGAAAGGTGAAACTTGGGGTTAAAGTGAAAATTGATGGGTCAATTTGATATTCAACGCAGACCAACCCAAAAAAATTCAATATTGAGCAAAGTTTGGATAAAAATTTATTAACCCAATTTAAATTCAAACAATACTCAATTTATGTCTCTACTTTTTAGGATCCAATCCAAATTGAAATCAAATTTACGCCCTAGTTGCATAACTTGAGATTCAAACTTTAATTAAATTAGATTTCAAACTCGAATTTCTATCCCTGTTATCTACCTCAAAATCAAACCTCAACTGAAGTCGATTTTGATTCAAATTTCATCCTACTTGCATATCATCCAATTTCAAAATTTAACCATGAATGACATTGAAAATTTCGAATTAAGCTCAGTTTGACAGTTTTAAAAATTTTGATTTAACTCGAGTTGACTTCAACTTGCCTTACACCACTATATTAGTTAGGTTGTGGCATGAGTTTTGATATTTAAATTAAATAAATTTATAGTTTTACTACTTGGATGTATTAAGGGTGTTTCATAATTTTGTTAACAAGCTTAATTAAGGTATAATTTAGTCTAGAAATAACAAGACCATTATGTTTTTATTTTTGCAAGTTAGGAGGTGATGTGAGAAATGACATATCGATATGGTATAATTTGAAAATTTTCAAACGATATAAAATAAGCCACTTGACAACACCAATGTAGTGACATAAACAAAATTATTTTTAGTGACACAATTTATTTAGTTACTAAAAATATGAAAGTTTTAGTGGCGACTTGACAATCATCACTAAAAATATAAAAATTTTAATAACAACACCAATGTTGTCGTTACAACTATGAAAGTTCTAGTGATGCCATCAAAGTCACCACTAAAGCCATTAGTGTTTTAGTGACGACATCAAATTCATCACCAAAGCCATTAGTGTTTTAGTGACGACATCAAAGTCATCACCAAAACCTTGAAACTTTCAGAGACGACTAATCTCATTATTAAAAGTAATTGTTTATCATTTTGAGTGATGACAATAAAATTCATCACTATTTATCCAATTTCTCACACTTTTAGTGACGGAGTTACGATGACGATCAATTATTTATCACTAAAAGTTAAATTTTTGTGACAAATAGTATTGTCGTCACTCATCTTGGACCATTAGTGACAAATTCACATGTAATCGCTAAAAGGGTATCATTAATGACGAAAATAACTTGGTCACTAAAAAATTTGTCATTAAAGCCCATAATTGTTGTAGTGCTAAGGAGAATTTCATATTTTAAGAATTAAGGGGATCCTTTAACATATTATAAAACTTAGGCCTACCAGATCCAATTTTTACATAAATTGGATCTGATTCATAATTCAATTAGTTAGACTGAATTGATCCAAAATTTGATTTGATTGTGATGTGATGTGATGTGATTTATAGATTCATTTATGCATATATACATATAGGTATGTGATGAAATTAAATCGAAATTCTTAGAATTCAATTCTAATTAACTCATGGATTTGATCAGATCTAATATTTAACTACTACGGATATGAACTGTAAAAAACACAATTTGCTACAAGTTTTTTTATCAGATTTGGATTAGAGTTTCTAGATCGATTTGAATCACTTAAAATTTGATCTTAATCAGACAGCAGAAGGTGTACTCAACATTTGTTTGCAAATGGCAACAAGTTTTGACGATTGTGGTTCCATTATTCTCCTCATTCTAATGGTTGCCCACTGTGGAGAAACTATGACTTTGCCCCTATCGATTCATGATCGATCATGATAATTGTGGACGATCACAAATAATGTCAGTACTACAAATAGTGACATTTTTAGATTATAATTGGGTTGAGTTATAAAAACTAGTTAATGAATATGAAAACAGGAGCGAAGGGAGATGGCAGCAACGGGGGTAGTTGCCCCCACCACAATTCAATAAAATTTGGGGCTTGAAATTTTAAGAATTTACATATGTCAAAGATTTTCCCCCACCAAAAAATATGAAAAAATCTAGGGATAGTTAAATATTATAAATTTTAAATAGGATTCGATTCTATATTCGATTAGTCAAAATGAATTGATCCAAATTTTGGCCAAGGCACCTCGGCCCAATCGAAAGTTAAGGATTTAATGTTCAGGATTTGCTCAATAGTTGACACTGATTTAGAGTATTTCCACCAAAAAAAATTTGGGTGAAAAGATAACAAGACAGTATGAATATATTTCTTATCCAATGTAGTTTTTGAGATTTTAAAGTGATAAAACTTATACAAATTTTTTTTTTTTTGTTGGCTGGGTGATAACAACCATCGAACTGTATTTTCTTATCCATTTTCATTTATCTTTTTCGATATTCTTGAAGCTTTTGATATTTACTTTCCCTAGAAAAGGAACATGAAGGAAATTAGTAGTTGTAATGATGCTTCTTTCCTTTCCTTTTCATTTGTTTTTAGATTACCCTGCTAAAATGCTTGGTAAGTAATTCATCTAGCTAGCACTCAACTACTCTGCCATGCAAGTGAATGATGTGACTAAAATGTGGAAAGGCAAGTGCTTCTGGTGGCAGTATTTTCAGTCCAATAATATCCATCCAATTCCTATTAGCAATGTTCTCAGAACCGGACCGGACATTGAACCGGCAGAGGGACCGGGTCAATGGTTCACTGGCTATTAATGCGTTGCAGGCTGTCTTTTTTTACCAATGGTTGGTGAAGTTTGTCTTTTGTTTAGGATACTATAGGAAAAATAATTCCCAGAGCTTGATTAATTGTTTAAGTTGCCAAAAACGATTCTTCTGTGTGGATTGCATCAAAGAGCAGTTTGTTTCCATTAATTTTGGTTTTATTTTGAATAAAAATTTTGCCCGTTTATTCATTTTTAGGAGGTGACTTTAGATAAATTTGGGCCATTATGGTGTTTGATTGCTATACCGAGTGATATAACCTATAATTCTATGTGTCAGCAATCAAGTTTAATATAAATGAAGAAGTTGGTTGGTATCTGTTGGCTGCTGATTTAGTATTTTTGTAGGCGATGATTATTTCATATCTGCTCTTGAAGTGATGTGATTCCAAGTGTTTGTGAAAATGCCGGTACCAATTAATTTTCATATTGGTCATTTTTTTCAGAAAAATAAATCACCTATTGGTTTTTGGAGTTGGGTTTGTTTGGGAGTGTTATCAGTTTATTAAGCAATCTTTTTGTTTTGGGTTAGTGCTTTTAGTTGAGGTTAGATTTTTTTCGTATGTATGTGTATCTATGGTTTTTTTTTTTTTGGTTTTGGGTCTAAGAGGTATGTTGAAGTGTGATGTTTACTAAAACCAGTTCGTGGTTGGTTTAGACATCTAGGTTTAGTTTAATTTTTGTTATATTTTAATTTGGTTCAGGTTAATGTTATAATTGACAATTTTTGTTGGGTTTGTTGTTGGTGCCCTGACAATTGTTGCGGTTGAAGCTTTCCGCATTCTCCTAAGCAAAATAAGCAAAAACCAAACATAGTGTATCATACTCGGCAAAAAAGGTATAGTGTATTGCAATTCCTCTGTTAACAACAAGAAGGTTTGTCATTTTTTGTTTCTTTGATTTTTTCTTCTTAGTCATCAGTTCATTGCAATATTTGCTTGGATATATATATATATATCTTTCTTTTCTTTTTGATTTTGTAATATCTGAATTTTTGGGAATGATGACTAATTCGCAAATTTTATTTTTTATTCGAGTTCCAACTTCTGCCAAATTATCATTCTTTTTCTTTCGATCTCTTTGCTAGGTAAATCTTCAAATCTTCAATCCCTAATCATTTTTGCCCACCAACAGTTCATTTTGGGACGCTCCAATCAAAGCATTGGTATGGATGTATTGAGTGTATTGGATTTGAATTGAATTCCTATTGTTAAGACTACACAACAGTGTGATGATAAGTTCATTATTTCTGGGTTCTGTTTTTGGGAGAAATTTTGTTGAAATTCTTTCTCTCTCTCTCTCTCTCTCAAATGTTTATGTTTATGGTAGTATAATTTTGTACTGGTTTGGATAATGTTAATGTCACATGATTATTCTTCTTCATTTCAACACCCGAACTTCTTTTATTTAAGGCATTCTTGGACGCCCCATTTGCTTGGGAAGTTCTTTGCGTTAAAGTGCATTCAGACACGAGCAATGACTAGTATATATATGAGAGAGAGAGAGAAAAAAAAAATAATCCTAATTTATATATGGATATAGATAGATATAAGAGAGAGAGAGAGAGAGAGAATTTTAATATTTGTCAAATTCCTAAAATTTTGGAGCTGTTATTTTTTAATATTTTTTTAATTAAATATAGATACTAAGGGTATTTTACACAAGTGAGATCAAAATAGACTTATTTCCAAACAAGTTTTTGGAGTGTACTTAAATCCAAATAAGTCCACAAAAGGGGACCGATCCCCAAATTTCCCAAAAAATATTATTTCGTATATCAAAAAAGTCTACCATATCAGAAAATATTGGCTCCAGTCAACTGTGAAGATATGGATGATCACATCCTTCATCATATTTTTGTAAATCCTCCAATTAAATCTCCTGCATGCTGTAAATCCTATAAATCTTCCATGTAACGCCCCGATTTTTCTTCTTTTCGGAGACGTTAATTGATATAAAAACACCCAAATAAAAAAAAATAACAGAGCGCTAATTGTCCCAATAAAATTTCATTTATCAAAATCATATCCCAATACAAATAAATCTGTCACCATAAATAAATCTCCCAATACGAATAAAAGGCATGGGTTGCCACTGTTCAAATTGAAGAGACACACTCTTTAATCAAAATAGGCTAGAGGCACCTCCTAGATGAACAGTCTCTCTGGAAACAGACCCATGGAATGAACCCAAACCCTTTTTGGTGCCAAATTCAAAAGGTAACAGATAGAAATTTTAAAAATCCGGTTGGATTTAAATTTCAATTGGGATTTTTAATTCTGATCTGCGTTTGGATCCGATTGATTTGACCCATGACACGCACTGCTCCAAATAAATTTTGTCAAAAAAGATTATAGCTTTTTGGCCTGAGCCCAAGCCGAGTCGGGTCGTGGCGAGGTGGGCGGCGCGTGATAACCATGGTAGTGTAGGTGCTCGCTTCTCTCACAAAAGTGTGGTACCCCTTGGGGCTCAAACCTAAGAAGCCAACTAGGAGTATATTAACTCACCAAAGTGTTGGTTTTTTTCCAATGTGGGACAAACCTTATTTTACTACATCAATCATAATTTATTTTATCATTTCAAATATGTCACTTTGAGACATAATTTCTCATTCAAATCTTAATGATTTTGGACAAATAAATATGTCACGTTAATCTCCCAATGGAGGAGAATGCATTTAAACTCTTGGTTATTAACTATCTGTTTGTTTTTTGGTGAACACTAAACAATGCATACCGCTTAACTCATTGTGGACATCTAAGAGCAAAAGGGTTCAAAACCTTTGTATGAAAGCTGAAAAAGAAACAATAAATGTATGGTTTATGGTAGTTCATGATTTTTTGCATTTCAACCACAATATATATTATTAGATTTTATTATGGTGCAAACCTATTTCATTGTTCTTTAAAAAATAACAATATGGCAATGCAACTTTTCAGATTTTTTCTACCATTGTTCTTATTCGCATAAAATCAAGACTTCATTCAAGAGTTGTGGTGGAATATCCTTACAACAGATTTCATGGTTTATATGGGTACAATAACAGACTAACGAATGGAAGGGCAAGCCTTTGAAAAAGTTTCAAACATTGTGCTTACGATTGTTCTCTATAAAAGTTTCAAATTCTTCAAGAAATAAATAAATGACATTGATTTGGAACTTGTCAATCTATTGATAATACAATACCAATATAATTATTGATTTTTGCTGGTTAACGAGTTTGGACAAGTGTTTATGTAGTAGATGAGTAGCCTTTTTTTTTTTTCCAGTTAGTGGACGAGTAGCCTTCTTACTGTTTGCTTGGTATGTATTTACAATGTTTTTTGGTCAATAAGTTCATTGGACTTTGCTGTTTTATACTTGTTCAATGGGATTTTGTAGAATGTTTACCACTTCAATTGTAATGTCAATTCTTCCCATCAACAAAATACAATTAATGTTAATTTTTCCCACATGTAACGCACGTGTGCACCAACTAGTTAATTTAAAATATCACTAAATAGTCGAATTCGAATTTAGATTAGAGTCAGATCAAAATCTGATTAATTAACATACTACTATGGACAAATTAACGGTTGTTTTTACTCAAATAGAAGAAAAAGGTTTTCATTTTTTCCTATTATTTGGGAAAATTTTGTATACTCAAAATCACAATATTAACTCAAAATGAATTAAGCTATCAGTGTGATGCAATAAAGAAACTATTTTTTTTTATGAGTAGTTTGTGTTCTGCATATTAATTTAAATTGTGTCGCGTCTTGTGATTTTCGAAAAAATATTAATTTAAATTGTGTTGAATTTTAATTGTATAATTTATATTATGTTCGTATTGTGTTCAAATCATTTTCTGGTAATCATTGAACCTAAAAACATAGGACTAAGACTTTTTTTCTCAATTAAATCCACCACAAATAGATCTTCCACAAGTTAAAATTTTACTTGATTCACATTTTAACAAAATTATATTAAAATAATTTAATTCTACAACAACCTATGCAATACCTGATAAAAATGACATAATAAATATTTTCTTCTTACAAATTTACAATACCCATTAATAGATTACACACGTTTAACACTAATTCGGTTTATTTCAATGCATAATGTTCATTAATAGCTACCATTAGTAGTTTAGGCGACAGAGGCTCGGCCGATTGCTCATTAGTATTATTTGTTTGTTTTTTCAAGTGTGCATATGCATGCTATTAAAAAACTGATTTTTTTATTGTAGTGGTCGTGTTCTATTGGTTATTCCAGTTTTAAGTATGTGTTTGGTTTGAAATTTTTTTTTTGGGGGATATCTCAACGATTATAATATTTTTTTGGGTGATATCTTGTCAAGTATTAAATGCAGTAATAAATGATGAGAATCAACACAAGCAGAACTTAATTTAAGTGGTTCGTTTAGAGTGACCTACTTCATTGTGAAGGGCTAAAATGACTTGAGTATTTTATTGCTCAAGGAGTGTAGAGTGCTCAGATGTGAGTGATATGTGAGAGGTGCCCCCTTGTGTAGGTGAGACTTACAATTTATAGGCGTCTCCTAATAGATTGAAGTGCTTTTCTTGTAACAGGTGATGTAGTTCGGTGGAAGTGTCACCCTTCTTGTAACAGGTGAAACAGTTCTGTAGAGGTGGTGACATGTGCGTCTCAAGGAGATCTCCTCGCGTGTTAGTTGTGGACTGAATCCCTCAAGTGGGCTTGGCCTGCATTCATAAACTGAACCTTTAAACTGGGCCTGATCTGTAATTCTAAACTTACAGATCAAACTCCACACATAAACATGCTAACCAACTACAGTTGAATGTGTTTTTCTCTCTCTTTCTCTGAAGCTACTATTGATATATGCTATCTGGACCTTTCTTTGTACAATATGGGGGTGTTTGGATAATTTAAGCTTAGTCTTGATGAATGGCTGCATTGATGATGTTGGATTTTTTTTGGCTGCTTAGAAGGTTATTTAGGTTTCAGATAATCAAATACCCATGCCTTTTCCCATGTGCTATCTTTGAATGTCTATTTTAAGTTGCTACATAAGGAAAAAGGTCAAATCTCAATGTTCTTTCTTTATCTGGGTATGATAAATTGTGAGTAGTTTTCTTTTTTTGGCTTTAGATTAAGACTCTTTTGTCATTTTTGGGTACATTTCTAGCTCTCATAACAATACTCAGACACATATAATTTTACTGAAAATTAGGTTATTGTATTCCTTTTAGTATATATGTTTGTGCAGGGTCAGATGAACGGATTACAATCTCGGGTTATTGCTTTAGTTTGTGTCTTGAGGCAAAAATTTAGAAGAATAATTTGGGCTTTTGGGTGTTATTGGCTTGGTCTTTAATTTGCATCAAATAAGTCATTTTAGGTAAATTTATGGCAAAGTCTTCAAGATTTTCGTGAATTATAAATATTAATACAAATCATCAAAAATTTCGAAATCAGCAAGATTGCTATAAATTATAAAATTGATTCGAAGTCTTCAGGACTTCTAAGAATTAAAGATCAAATAACAAACATTAAATTGTATGGAAAGTTTTTACGAACAATATATAATATTGAGTAAACTATACATATAGCCTTCAAATTATGATATTTATGTCAATTAAGCCCCTAAACTTTTTTTTTTTTTTGTCAATTGAGCACCTGAACTATCTAATTGTATCAATTGAATCCTTCTGTTTACCTCTATTAAATTTTTTAATGGAAAATGGTAAAGTGTGTCACTCACGTGACATAAATGGTTGGAGTAAACTCAAAAGTTCTCATATCAAACAGAATCTACTGGAAAGCTAGATGTTAGATGTGCGGATTTAATTGATTATTAAGTAGCAGGGTACCTATTCTTGAGTAATATCTGTTGTCTTGACTATACACACGATTTCGCATCCAAAAAAATGTGACAATCAAACTATAACTTTTGTGTTAATTAAATCCTTAAACATTTTTTTTTTTTGGTATCAATTGAGCTTCTGAACTCTCTAATTGTGTTAATTGAGCTCTTTTGTCTTTTTGTGCTATATATATAATCACATGAGTAAGACACTCTAACGGAGAAAGACAAAAGGACTCAATTGACACAATTAAAGAGTTTAAGAGTATAATTGACACACAAAAATATTTAGGGATTTAATTGACACAAAGATCATAATTTAAAGGCCATATATTAAATTTACTCTATAATATTTTCGAAAACAGAGTCTTTTTTTGGATAATTAGAGACTCGTGTTAATAAAGTATTGTGAAAATCAACAAAATATTAATTAAATAAAAAGAAAACAAAACACAAAAATATATTTAAAATAAATTTTTCAAGAACTTAATTTATCATTGTGTTGTTTCTTTCTCTTTTATTATTCTTTTCGTTCACTCAATGTGTACTACTTACACGAACTCCAGATGAAATTTTTCGTAGAAATGGGTGGAAAATAATGAGGCTAGTTGGGTGGTTGGTGGAAGGTCATCCATCGATTTACAAAACAACCATATATATATATATATATATATATATATTTTTTTTTTTGGTAGAACAATATATATGTATTATTAATACAACTATTCTTTGTCCTCTTCCTCTCGTCCATGCTGAGTACCCCACAAACGTTAACCAAGAAAGACCGCAATCTAATAACAAAAATAGTGTCCAAATCTTCCTAGTGGTCTCACTTTATATGCTTTCTTGGAACCACACTGTTTTTGATTATCCTATTGTTTAAACCATGTACTTGTCAATTCTGCAGAAGAAAAAGATGATCAGATGACTTCACCTTTTCCTTTTCTTTTTCACAAAGGCTTCAAGACCAAGATGACCTATGCAATGACATCTATTACCTTGGATGACAAACAATCTAAGTTTGAATTTGTTCAATAATGGCATTTAAAATCATAAAACTCTCAAGTTCAGGTAATTAAACAGCCTATATATATATATGTACACCTTGTTCTTCTCATAATCATCCCCAGTCAATCACACAAGAAGTTTAGCTCTCTCTCTCTCTCTCTTATTTTCATCTGCTAGCATTTTCATCATTTGATCGAAAGGCAAATGGGTCAGCTTCATGTGTTCTTCTTCCCATTCATGGCTCATGGCCACATGATACCAACTTTGGACATGGCCAAACTCTTCGCTTTACGCGGTGTAAAAACCACCATAATCACAACTCCTCTCAATGTGCCTGTTTTCTCCAAAACCATCGAAAGAACCAAGCTTTTGGGCATAGAGATTGGCCTCCATATCATGAAATTCCCGGCCGCCGAGGTCGGTTTGCCGGAAGGTTGTGAAAGTGGCGATCAAATGACCTCCGACGACATGCTACCCAAGTTCATGAGGGCCATAGCCATGCTTCAAGAACCTTTCGAACAAGTCCTCCGGGAGCGTCGTCCCGATTGCCTAATCTCCGGTATGTTCCTTCCATGGACCACAGAATCCGCAGCCAAATTTGATATTCCAAGACTGGTTTTTCATGGAACTAGCTATTTTTCCTTGTGTGCTACAGAGAGCATGAGACTCTACAAGCCTTTCAAAAACGTCTCTTCTGATTCTGAACCGTTTGTTTTGCCTAATCTCCCACATGAGACCAAGTTGACGAGAACGCAAGTGGCTGATCGTGAACGAGAAGAGACAGAAAATGACTGGCAAAAGATGAGGAATCAAATGAATGAATCGGAGCTGAAGAGTTATGGTGTCATAGTGAACAGCTTCGACAAGCTTGAACCCGATTATGCTGCTCATTACACGAAGGTTTTGGGCAGAAGGGCGTGGCATATAGGCCCACTCTCTCTGTGCAATAGGGATATTGAAGAGAAAGTGTACAGAGGAAAGAAAGCTTCCATTGATGAACATGAATGTCTCCAATGGCTTAACTCCAAGAAACCCAATTCAGTTATCTACATGTGTTTCGGAAGCATGGCTAAGTTTACTGCTTCTCAACTCTATGAGATTGCGATAGGACTTGAATCTTCCGAACAACAGTTTATTTGGGTTGTCCGAAAAGGGAAAGACGAAGATGACGAAAAGTGGTTGCCTAAAGGATTTGAAGAAAGAATGAAGGGTAAGGGTTTGATTATAAGAGGGTGGGCACCCCAAGTTTTGATACTTGATCATGAAGCTATTGGAGGTTTCGTGACTCATTGTGGGTGGAACTCAACCTTGGAAGGTGTCTCTGCAGGTGTTCCAATGGTGACATGGCCTATATGTGCGGAGCAATTTTATAATGAAAAATTGGTGACCGAAATTTTGAAGATTGGGGTTGGTGTTGGGGCTAAGGAATGGAATAGATTGGCGAGTGAGGGAGTGAAAAGTGACGCCATTGAAAAAACTGTGAAGAAGATAATGGTGGGGGAAGAAGCTGAGGAAAGGAGAAGAAGAGCAAAGGGGTTTAAGGAGATGGCGAGGAAGGCTGTTGAAGATGGTGGATCATCTTTTTCTGATTTGAATGATTTGATTGAAGAATTGAGTTCCAAACGCCATTGAAGACGGCTAGAATATGTGATTGTGTTAATTCATGTTGTATCTTCTATATATGATGTTGTTGATAGGATTTTTATTATGATTCAAACACTTCTATAAGTGTCTGATGCTCCATATATATCCTTATTAAATTGTTGTTCTCAGCTAGAGGGACATTTGAGTCATGAGTGTGTAACTTGTGTTTGCATTGCGTTATTTTTTATTTGTCTTTAAATTACTCAATTCTAACACAAATCTGTCAGATGTTTTGACACGAAACAGATATATTTATTACAGTATCATGTTTGGGTTAACATAAATAAATTGTAAATCAAGAAATCATAGTTTTAAAATCTAGCCTTGACATTAACTCAAGTACGAGACCGAGTCAATGGGTCACTTGTTCAGTCAATTGGTCACTTGTTCAATTATTGCGTCAGTGTTTGGATGGGTAATATAATAAGAAAAATAATAAATAATTTATAATAATAATAAATAGGCTAAAAGACTACAATAATCGTTTAAGGGAAATAGAGAGGGGAAGCAAATGCGAGAAAAAGGAGGAATGGGATAGGGGGACCTGGGGCTTCATATTCCAAGATGGTACGAGGCCGTTTCAAAGTAATATTATTAAAACGATGCCATTTTAACAAGTTGTTTTTGTTACCCTTTCTGTTGATGCAATTTTTTTATTTTTTTTTGCTTTGGTTGTTTTTTTTATATATATATATTTGCTTCGGTTGTTAATGTCGATGCAAAAGAAGGATTTTTTGTTTTGGCTGCTAATGCCGATGCAAAAATCCCTTATTTTTTTTGCTTTGACATGTTGTTGCAAATCAAACCGATGCAAAAGGGTATTTTTCTTGTAGTGATCCTTGTTAGAGACTCACACCATATAATGGTATTAGTGTTGACATGTTTATTAATGTCGGGTGTTTTCGTTTGTTCAAAGTTAATACCATACATTAACCTCCGACCCAACAAGAAATTGTATTAGGATGAGGGAACTCACAACTTTTCTAAATTTAGATCCAAACATAGTATAGTGTTTTTTCAAAAGAAAACAAAATATAGTTAGAATATGGGTAAAGTGGTAGAATAATTATTAAATTATAATTAATTATTTAATTTTATTTCTTATTATATCCAAACCAACACAATCATAAGGTGAATGCTAGGGGAAGTCCCTCCGGATCTCATGGGAATCTTCATCCTCTCTTTGTCTCCTCGTCCTATATTATAGAATGACTAGTTATTGCCTGTGCCTGAAGACACAGAGTAATAAAAAATGATAAACAATAAACATATTTCTATTCATATCCAAAATCAAATCACAAACATGGAGGAGAAATAAATGAATTTAAGTATCGGTTGTAGTGGGGGTGAGAGGTGGTGGTGGTAGGAGACGATGATGGTTGTGGTGGGTGGCAATGACCGTAGTGGCGGCGGCGGTGACGGTAGTGGTGGCGGCGATGGTGGTGATGACGACGACGACGATGGTGGTGGTGGTGGCTACGGCGATGGAGGTGGCGGTGGTGGCGACGGTGGTGATGGCAGTGGTGGTGGCGATGGTGGTGGCGGTGGTGGTGGTGGCGGCGATGGCGATGGCGGCAGTGGTGGTGGTGGTAGCAGCTGCGGGGGCGGGGGCTGAGGCGACGGTGGTGGTGGCAGCGGTGGTGGTGGTGGCGGCGGCGGCACTGGTGGTGGCGGTGGCTGTGGCGGCGACGACATTGGTGGTGGTGGTGGCTGCGACGGCAGCACTGGTGGTGGTGGTAGTGGGGGGGGCGACGACAGCGGTGGTGGGGGTGGCGGCGTGCGACGGTGGTGGTGGCGACGGCGGCAGTGGTGGTGGCGTTGGGGTTGACGGTGGTGGTGGTAGTGGTGGTAGAGGTAGTGGTGGAGCAGTTTCAAACACTATTTTTTTTTTAAAGTATTTATGAGAAATAATTTCTAAAAGTACTTTTAAAAAGTCACTTCAAACACACATTTTGGGGCCTATTTTTTCTATTATATTTAGGGTGTTAATATTAGCCGTTAGATTAACTTTAAAGTAAAATTTAAAGCGATTTGAACCGCGAAAAGCAAAAGTCATTTTGTTTATCTTTTGAAATTTGAATTGTAAGCTACTTTATTATATTATAGAATGATGTTCCATCTTAATCTTCTTTCCTTCTCTCTGTCTCTGTCTCTCTTATCTTTTTTTCTCTCTCCCCCCCCCCCCCCCCTCTCTCTCTCTTATCTTCTTTTTCTCACCCACCCCCTCACTTTCTCTTGCTCATCTTCTTCTCACCCACCCCTCACTCGTGAAAAAAATATTCATTACAACGGTGATATCATATGACAAGGTGATATGGTATCACCAACCAATAATACTAAAATATATAAACAAATGAATTCCACAAAAATTAATAAGTAACCCGTCATGTAAATAAATAACTCACACTCTTCTGCCATTTAAGTTAAAGTGGGGTTTTTACCTTACTCATTTAAAATTTTATTATTGGTTAGTGATATCAGGTCATCATCAATCACCGTTGCATTCAATATTTACTCTCACTCTCCCAATGTTCTCAAAGAATTGGTGATAAGAGAGAGAGAAAGGTCAGCTTCAGACCATTTATTCTCTCGTCTAGTTTGACAATGTTGAAAATTTGTAGACTTGTGGTTTGCCCTTCTGTAGCTGCAGTGATCAGGAATGGTCCAAAGGTCCAAATTCCACATTAATAAAAATATAATAACAATTGAGATTAAACTTATTTTTAATTAATTTTATCTAACATTATAAAATTCATTCTAAAAAAAGTTTTTTTGTCTAGAAACATCATATTTTTTGCATGACTCTCAATATCAAATAATTCAACCAATACACTCCTCAATGTAACAAACTCCGTTAATACCTCTCTCTTATATCTCCTCTATCTCTATCTTAATTTTTTTTATTCATTTTAATTTTAAATTACATAATTAAAGAAAAAGAAAAGATAAATTATTATTTAAAATATAAATGTTACATGATCAATACTCAATTTTTAATATTGTAGAGTATCTTCACACACACGAAATTATTACTAATATTCTATATCACTACTCTTGCCAATGAGTATAGGTTTTTGATGATGCACAAATTGGTCTCGTGCAAGATCAACAGTCGAGTATGTGAAGAGGTGTAATTAATGAATAATAAATAAAGCAATCAATGGCAAAACAGTAAATATTGAGTCAACACACAGATATATAGTGATTCGGTCAGGATAACCTACCCCACTCTCGGAAACGGCTACGGTGGCCGGTGGCTCTTTATTGATGAATAGAGTAAGATAGAGAAAGCTCCGGGAGAGGTGCGCTCCAAGAGAGATACAATAGCTAGTAGAGAGAAGTTATGTGTAGAGGGGTTTTGGTGAGATACCAAGGTGTGTCTTCTCATGTGGAGAGGGCTTACAATTTATAGGTATGTTGAGGCGGTAAGGTGAGATGGTGACGTGAGGAAGAGGGCACTACTTCTTTTGGGGATGATAGTTATAAAAGGTAAGTACAATTAATATATGATTGATCTTCTTGAGTGTTTATCCCAATAATCTCTCTCCCACGTGTTCTTATCTTCCCGGGCTCCTCAGATCTTGGACTGGGCCGGATTGAGTTAGAAGATCCACCGAAGTGGGTAGCCTTAACCGGATGTCTATGGTAACAGGTAAGCCCAAAGGCTGTTCCCGTCCCTATCGGGGGAGATGCCAACCATCTCTCCTTTCTACGAACACTCTGGGCCGGATTAGTGAACCGGGTCTGGGCTCCCTTTTAGCTGACTCGGGCTTGCTTGATTTATTGGGCCTGACCCAGTTGGTTTTGGCTCATCAGTTTTTTTGAGGAGCAATGTTATATGAACTTTATTTGGGGACCTAATATGAGGACCTAATGATGTAGCTTCAATACAACCATTATATTAGTTGTGAGTTCTAATGTTAAATGGAGCTCACAACTAATCTAATGATTGTACATCATTAAATCCCATATTAAGTTCTGAAATTATGTCCAAATAACATTTTCCTTTTTTTGAGACCTCTGGGAACATCATGATCAAAGCTGACTTTTATATTTCTTTTCTTTTTCAATAAAGACTTCCAGACAAAAAATGACCTGTGCAATGACATCTGGGCAATTGAACAAGAAAGAATCTAAGGAGATTAAGGAGGAAATTTCTCAAGTCAAGGCAAACAGCCTATATAAATGTACACCACGCATGTTCTTCTCATACTCATCATCCCAGTCAATCACACGAAATTTAGCTCAACTCTTCTCTCTCTCTCTTACTGTCATCTTCTTACAGTTTCATCGTCTGACCGAAAGGCAAATGGGTCAGATCATGTGTTCTTCTTCCCGTTCATGGTTCATGGCCATATGATACCAACCTTGGACATGGCCTGACTCTTTGCTTCATGGGGGTGTAAAAGCCACCATAATCACAACTCCTCTCAATGCATTTAATTTCTCCAAAACCATCGAAAGAACCAAGCTTTTGGGCATTGAGATTGGCCTCCATATCATCAAATTCCCGGCAGCCGAGGCCGGCATGCCGGAAGGATGTGAATGTGCCGATGAAATCACATCCAACGACTTGCTACTCAAGTTCTTGAAGGCCATGACAATGCTTAAAGAACCCCTCGAACAAGTCCTCCGAGAGTGCCGTCCCGATTGCCTAATCTCCGACATGTCCCTTCCATGGAACACAAATTCTGCAGCCAAATTTGATATTCCGAGACTGGTTTTCCTTTGATTTAGTCACTTTGCACTTTGCGCTACTGAGAGTATGAGACTCTACAAGCCTTTCAAGAACATCTCTTCTGATTCCGAACCCTTTGTATTGCCTAATCTCCCATTATCCCAATTTTGAATTCTGATTTCAGAGTTTTTTCTCTCTTTACATATTGTTACATTGTTCTTTCTTGTTCGGTTTAAGTATAAACACAAAATTATGTTCGCTGGAGTCTTGGAGATTGAAGTGTTGTATCTTCAAGAACGAAATACGTTCTATTTTGGAAGACAATTGCTTATCAACCTTAAGCACCGAGAGGGAGCAAATCTGCCTCAAGAAAATTGTGATTACAAAGGGCTCAAATTATTATTATTATAATTTATGTATTTCTCGATTTTTTATTACTCGTACAGTTATGTGTCATTGTAAGTGCACTGCTACAACTTTAATAATGTAAAACCAAGCGTAAGTTGTGCAAAGTAACATATTCTCGGGAATCCGAGGTCGAACATTCAAGGAATTGTGAAAACAAAAGAATCACAGAACAAATCCAATAAAAGAAAATTGTTTAAAAATAATATCTTGAAAAGAAGTTCCACCTGTCAAAACTAAAATGAACTGATTAAAACAATGATTAAAATATTAAAGCATCGGGGGTACCTTTCAAATGCATACGGTAATTGTTAAAAATTCAATTTTCAAACTTAACTGAAAATCAACTAAGAAGTGACTCCAATCGGAATATTTAGCAATAGGAACATGAAAACACCAATTTTTTATAACTAAGATTCTATCTGAATAAGCCAAAAATTCATCTGCAGATTGCAAGCATTTGTTGTGCCTGGAATCTACAACGAATCAAACTTTCTAGCAAATTAATTCTAGTCTTATCCACATAATCCTCTGATTATATTATTTTGTGAAAATTATATTAATTAACTCTACCACGGAATAACTAATTATTTGACTCGTAAGAAAATTCGAGCAATCCGATGTACATGACACAACGGATCAAGAACCTTTACAGAGCAAAAATTTTACTAAGAAACAAAAGTTAACTTAACAGAATAACACAAGCAGTTCAACCCTTGGATTAATAATAGTATCGTATTTCATCAAAAACTTCTCTCCTAGCTTTTGTTGGGCTCTTTAGCCAAACATAGTTACAAAAACCATAAAAAATAGAAAAGTCATCCCCCAACTCTAATAACTGTTTTTCTATTTATACCTAGGAAAAACAATCCCAACTAGGTTACAACGCTATGCTCAGAGTTCTGGGTGAGTAATAACATGCGTCCGGACGCAAGGAATGGTGTCGTCCGGACGCGATAGGCAGCACACTTCCCAATCCTCAAAGCCTCCACACACCTATTCTGGCCATTCCGTCTGGACCCAAATATAGACTCCGTCCGGACACGTTAAGCAGCAACCTCCTCCTCTCCTTGCTTCCAACTCTTGCCCCTTTAATTCATGAATACTCCTCCAATTTATCTTATTTACCTGCAAAACGAGAACAAACATTACATAAGTAGAATTCTATCGAAATCCAGGTAAATTAATACATTTAACACTTTATCCAATGTAATTAACTCCTATTAACCACCAAACTAATACATTACCAAATGCTAATCATGCACTATTTCAGTTTCTGTTTAATATTTTGTTTTAATTTAATAGTTTGCATATAACAATGTACTTAGTTGGTTTAGATTTGCTATAATAATTAGTATTTAATTCTGATTATATATATACTTTGGTTAATAGGTTTGTATTATTACAGTGATATGTTTGGGTTAACTCACATAAATTGTAAACCCAAAAACCATAATTTTAAAACCTGGCTCCGATATCAACTCAAAAAGGGACCGGGTCAGTGAATCTGTGGTTCAATCTCTGGGTCATTATTTCTTTGATATAATAGGCTAAATAATTACAATAATAGAGAGAGAGAGAGAGAGAGAGAGAGAGAGAGAGAGAGAGAGAGAGAGAGAGAGAGAGAGAGAGAGGAGGAACTGGGAAAAGGGACCTAGGTATCATATTTAAAGGTGGTAAAATGACATTGTTTTGTAGTAATATTCTAAAATCGACGCTGTTTTAACAAGCTATTTTTTCCCCTTCACCTGACGTAAAAAATGATTTTTTTGCTTTGGTTGTTAATGTTGATGCAAATTTTCTTATTTTTATTGTTTTGCTTTGACTTGAAATGCTGATGCAAATTGAACTGATGTAAAAGGGTATTTTTCTTGTAGTGATCCTTGTTTGAGATTCACTTCATATAGTAGTATTAAATGAGACATTTTTGGTGTTAACATTATGTTGCTCCAAAATTTGTTCTGATCGACAAAAATGCCTTAATTGACAGACAATTCTCAGGCGACTATTTGTGGATAGGTTCAAATGTCTTGTTTTAGGATTTTCTTGAATGAATTCTTAAAGCGATGAACACACAGAGTAATGAATCAATAAAAATAGATTACTTTATTAATTCAATTGAATGGGTTTCAGTCACAAAGAGACTGATTTTACAGCTTTTGATTATAGCACTAATTACTTCTTAAAACTAACTTTAGCGACTCCTAAATGCTCTGATCGTGGGTCTTGTGGGGGGTTTGAGTTGTTCTTCAACTTCATTCTTTTCTTCTTTTTATAGCCATTTCCTTTGACGGTAACTCCCAGACAGTTATTCCTTCTTTCAAACCAAAGTTATGGCTGATCGTTTCCCGCATTTTTTTTAGATCTTAACACATGACATTCCTTTAATGATTCTAGACTTGACAACAACACATGCATCGAATGTTTTTATAATTTTGTATTTTAAGTCCAAACACATTCAAAATGACAAAAAAAAAATGACATTCAAGAGAGTCATTATTAATGTTGGGTATTTTCGTTTTTTCAAATTAACCATACATTAACCTCCAACCCAACATGAAATGGTATTAGGATAAGGGACTCACAACTTTTCTAAATTTAGATACAAACATAATAAAGTTTTTCTAAAGAAGAATATGGGTAAAGTGGTCGAATAATTATTATCACAGTTTAAATTAAATTATAATTAATTATTTAATTTTGTTTCATATTGTTGTTTGTGGTTTCCCAATATAGCAAAATTACTTATGAAAATCTCTGATTTATATCATGCAACTTAGAATAAAACAGTAACAGTCAAGAGAGAAACAGTTACAAGTAAATCTATAATTAAACTAATTTATAAACTGACTCGTTTGCAGATCAGGAACTGTTATTGAACTTTCTGTAGATCAAAGCTAGTATTTGACATTCCTTAAGATAGATTTCGCCACCACACTTGGTACTTATGGAAATCAAAGCGTCTGCCTCGCACGGTACAATGATCTTCACGCGAATAGAAGTAACACTCCAATTTAATCGCCCAATGAACCGAAACTGAGTTGTGTACTCTCAGAATGCAGATTGCTAATACCGAAATATATTGTATGAGATTGTCTTAATGATTACGAAATTCATTGATGAAGAATGTAATGAATTTGAGTTATTTATAGAGAGAATGGTGACTAATCCGGAAAGTCATCATGCGAACAGATGCAACCTATCAGACAAATGCAGCCTAAAAGATACCATTGAAGTCTGCCCATTTGGAACGGACATGAATTCAAAATTTCGGATTGGAGGGAAAATTAAATCCGAACAAGTGCGAAATTTGAATTCTAACAAGCACCATAAATTAAATTCTAGGTTAAGAAATTTATGTCCAAATCGCTAAACGAATTTTCTCTAAAAAGATAATGATTGGTCTAACCTGTACTCGAGCTTGACCCGGGTCGGGGTCCATGGCCAAGTGGGCTGGCGGCGCGTGTGTGTGGTCAAACCGATGGCATGTAGGCGCTTGCTCCACTCATAAAAGAGTGGTGCCCCTTGGGATCTAACCCATAGAGCAAACTTGCCATGTATATGTACAAGTACGATTTCTTCCTAACCAATGTGGGATTGGTGTCTATTTTGCACAACCTCTATTTTGGCATTGCAAGAGAGTCACTTTAGAGTCTATTTTCTCCTTTATTTCTTACTCGATTTGAACAAATAAATATACTATGTTATTCTCCTCACGGAGTAGAACACGGACCCACAAAATTTTACTCAAAACAACAAGCGGGTCTCACTTTAATTTAAACTCAATATCAACCAAAACTTAAATTTTAAATAACAAAATCTGCTTACTCCACCACATATTATATCCAAACCAACACCTTCCTAGTGAATGCTAGGGGAAGTCCCTCCGGATCTCATGGGAATCTTCGTCCTCTTTGGCTCCTCCTATCTTCTAGAATGATGTTCCCACTTAATCTTCTTCTTTCCTTCCCCCTCGTTCTCTTATCTTCTCTTTCTGCATTATCTCGACTTTCTTGTCTCCCACTCCTCAAAGAAATGGTGATAATAAGAGAAAAAGGTCAGCTGCAGATCATTGTTCTCTTGTGTAATTTGACAATGTAGACAATTTGTACACTTCTTGTGGTTGCCCATTTGTAGTTGCACTGATCAGCAATGGTCCAAGATCCAAATACAAACAAAATTTTTGAACACGCAATTAAAGAGTATGAAACACTATAATTAGTGCGTAAAGAATAAAATTTTGCATAAAAATTATAAATCACATTTACAAAAATGACGTTTGGATAAAAAGTAATTTATGAGATATAATAGCGACGAGCATTTCATATCTTCAAAATTTTTTAAAATTCTCAATCTACGACTTGAAATTATCATATTATGTTCTCCAAGACATAACAAAAGTAACAATAAAATTCAAACCCTAAACTTCCATTAATATTTTCACCTAATCTCACAACAAACAGTAGAATTAGGGACAATACAACAGAACACATATGGCTCCTTCTGATAAGAGATGTTTTAATAATATGGGTAATATATATATACTAGTCATAACTCGTACTTGAAGGTACGATGTGACATAACATCCAATCTATACTACTTTAAATATCAGCATACATGAAAAACATTTGTTTTTCACTTTTACCCTCCAACACTACAACTATACCATGTTTATCCTGCAGATTTAATGCCACAATTTATATCTGTATTAGTGTCATATTAATTACCCTAAATCAATTGTTTATACTTGCCAGATTAATTACCCTTAATAAAGAGTAATACTATTTAGACCTAAAAATCTGACCTAATTTGCTGAAATAATGATGTAGCTTCAGTAGAACCATTTGATTAACACTAAGTTCCAATGTTTGATGGGCCCCACAGTCAATTCAAATATCATAGTGAGTTAGGTCAGCAAATTAGGTCTCAATGACATTGCTCTTACCATAAATGATAGTCTCTTCTTATTCAACAGTTTTCCAGTCACAATCTGTCATCTTTTCGCCCTCCATTTCCATTTTCTCTTCCAAATTAAAAGTCCCATCATCAAGAATAGTCATCTGGCTCTCCTCCATCCCAAAAGTAAGCTCTCATTCCATACTTTTCATTGTCATTTACAATATTTCAATTGGTTACCAATTCTAACACATCTTCTTTGGTTGCAGATCTCGGTGATGAACCCAATCTCCGGTCTATCTCCAATGGTTCAATTATCTTACTAATCCCCAACGACCACAGTTCACTGTGAGATAGTTGAATTAAATGACTACACTGGCTATTCTAGTTGACAAAGGGTTTTTTATTTGAGTTTTTTTAAGGAAATTTTCAAGATCTACGAATGGGATTCTTGTTAATTGTTGTGCATGTCAGGTTGGACTACGGGTTCTACGAAGTGGATATCCGTCTTCCAAATTTCTGGACGCCTTTGATCTTCAATTGCAATTATGTGGTCAGAGGACTCATGCCATTAACCCCTAGCGTTACATATATTTATCGTTTGTATTATGTACAAAATACCTTATTTATACATAAATTAATGATAAATTGATTGTTTTAATGGATTATTATGTATTGTAGTGTATGGATGCAATATATATCATAAGCTGCAGGGTAATTTTCTATTTCGTGAGATGAATTTTTATGTGAATCCAAGGTTTAATTTGGATGGTGGCGACATTTTATAAGAGGTGTACAACAATTCCATTTGAATTTTTTGTTAACATTCCCTAGAAATACTTTTGGAAGAAAAAAGACTCGAAGGAAACTAATTTTTAGCATGATACTGTACTATGAAATCAACAATGCTATTTAGACTCAATTTTTCGACTTCTTAGATTGAGGATTCAATCCATCGTTACTATGGATCTCATTCAATATTGTGACCCCCTTCTAATCCAACAACATCGGCTAGATTAGGTCCACAAATTGTATCATTAAATTGAGTTAAAATAGCATCCCTCCCATGAATTTGTAGCATAAGATGACATTCTTTCCATTGCTTCTCTTTGAATCTATTTCGTTGAACTTCATCAATCAAATTTGGGTCAAGGACCTTCCAGACACAATTTATGGTTTGAAAAGGAATCAACTGTGAAAGTCATTGGGTTCATTGGTCCAATATGCAGTTGTGATTGGGGTAAAGGTAAATCCATTCAATTTTCACCCAGTTTATGCTTGTTTTTGTGCAAAAGCTTTTGGGTCTCTGGCTATGAAGTGCATGTGCTTAATTTAGGGTGGATTATAGAAAAAATTGTCTAGCAGTAACAACACCCTTGTTAGTAATATGTTTTTTTAGCAGTAACTCCTCCATCAACTAGGCCTTTCAGAAAACATATAAATTACAACATTAGTTGGTCTGATCAAAATGAATTCCTTCATGATAAGCAAACCGATGATACTCTAAGAGACGATAACAATCCTTCCTTCTTTGAGACTTCCGCATGTATTTTTCATTATCTCCAACGAAAGATTTGTTAAAAGAAAATCACATGCGCAAATGGAGATAAACTCTCTTATAGTTTACACAATATGTTCTTTGTCTTTTGATCGGATAGTAGTGCATTAACATGGGAACGAAGTTAAATTTATACATGAGTTTTTGCTTTATAACCTCCTATGTGGAAATATTAATCTATCATGTTTTTTGGGTGCTTATATTAGTTACCTTCCATGCTAAAGACAAAGCTTGAGGCCATAATAATGGAGACATTGACAAGATCTTAAGAAAATATAAAGGTATCTTTGACCAATTATAACAAGATTATGACAACCATCCGAGATGTTGTGTTATTGGTTCAATTTAATTTAATATTTATGCAAAACTCGGGAAAATTTAAAATTTTATGAATAAGGGCAAAATGATAATTAGCCATTGCGGTACAGATTGAAAACTCAAATTTTTCTAGAACTCGGATGATGAAACAGACCTCACCATTGGATTCTTCTTGCAGAATCTAGGTACTCAGTCAATTTTCATCGAATTTTGATACAGTCAAATTTTTCATGTTTTACGATGCAATCGGGCGTCGCGCAACTAAAATAAATACAGTCGGATTTTAATTGCGAAAAACAGAAAATAATTTAAAGTTAGTTCAAGTAAAATATATTGACCATAACATGGAACGAGATTTAATTGATTCGGGACAAAATCGGATCAGAAAAAGACGAAACGTGTGGTTTAATGAGAGCCAAGCAAATAGGGGGTATAAATAGGGGAGAATCAGATTTTTCTCCCCATTTACACAACTGATTTCCTGATAAAAAGAGAGGGATAAAGAAGAGAGAGAAAATCAAGGGATTCCAAGCTTTCTTCTCCGATCTTAGGCTATCCATCATTCGGATTGCTTCGGGCCAAGAACAAAAAGTGTTCTACGCGATGAGAGCAACGAGTATGTACTAAAGATCGCGGGTTTCGCCAAAATCTCAAAGACGGAATTGTTGGGATCAAAGCTTTAAAGCTTGATTTGGATGATTTGAGACTTCTCTTGCGCGGCATTACACTTCAGGAGGTAAGGTTCCTTTCCTAACTAGGTTTATTTCCAACTTATGGTTGAAATATGAAATAGGTAGGGTGTTAGAGATGAAATCTCATGTATAACACATACTTAGGTTTGTTAGAGTATGAAATGAGTATAGGAAAATGCTAAAACAAATTCTTGTATAAATGGGTTTGATGAAATTGCTTGATTTGGGGAATTTCATGGATAATGTGATGATTTGGGCATGATATGTGTTTACATAATCTTTGTCCTTAATAGGTATTTAATTAATGCATATGAATGATTAAGTATGTTATTTGAATGAACATGATATAACATGATTGGTGGAGATTGTAAAATGTGATTATATGCTTATGATATAATTGACATTGTGGAAATTGTATATGTTCATGTTATACTCATGATATGATCAACATAATATTGGAATTGCAATTGTACATTTATATTGCATATGCACGGGTAGAATCACATTCGTGGGCAATTGACATGAGTGTGGGTGTGTGTGCAAGTTTTTTGGTCAAACACCATTCTTGGTGGGTTGATACGTGAGCTTGAAAAATTTGGACCTAAGTTCGACTGAGTCGCACGGGTTGTATTGAAAAGAAGGGTCAGGGTTAGCAAGAAGGGCTAGATTCTCCCTCAGGTGCAAGATCTAGTAATTTCGGATACGCACTTCCATTGGTATTGAGTCCATAAAATGTGTTGGTGTACGTGGAGCCTTTGGTGGAAGTCCATAGATACCGTGTCGGTTGGGTACCCGTTGGTGGAAGTCCATAAATACCCACCCCAAGAAAAATGCGGAATTTTGAAAATGGTCATTGGATGTTCAACATCAAAAGCGGGGGCTTGGAATGTTCGGATGCATACGCATGACATTGCATGTGTTATGAGAGCCGGTGCAAGACTCGGGTTGCATTGCATGTATGAGTCTCACCTCATAACATGGCATGACATTGTGGCATTCATTATTGAATTGTATATTCTTGAATGAATGTTTGATTGTAATATTGCATGTGAACATTTCATATGCATTTGGGTTGGGAAGTACCCTCTTTAGGAGATACCTACTCTATTGAGCGTGGATTATCCTTTATGGGAACAACATTTCAGGTGCGGGACAAGTGCCAGTGGACGGCCCTCACATGGGTTCTTGTTAAGAAGAAGCCGGAATTGGGCTTTTAACTTACATTTTCTAAAAATAATGGTGTAAATTATTTTGCACTTGTAAAATTGTGTAAATAGACATGTAATGGACTCTTATGGATTATATTTTGAGTATAATCGAATGTTGTGTGAGTTTGGATGAACTCGAAATGAGATTGGATGGTTAAAGGTTGAAGATTAGAAATAATTGAGGAAAATCTAGGCCCAGGTACCGATAACTAAGTGATTAAGTACCGGTACCACGCTGTCGGATGGCCCAGGTACCGGTACCTAAACTTATAGCTACTAGTACCTAAATTTCAGTGGGCTCAAGTACCGGTACCAAGGCTTTAGGTACCAGTACCTCGATGGACAGTGGGCTCAGGTACCGATACCTAGCAAACTGTGGGCTCAGGTACCAGTAGCCCGTCACCTATGTATCGGTACTTGGCAACTAAAAGGATCCTGAAAAACAAGAGCTCCAAGTACCGGTACCACGTCACTCAAGTATTGGTACCTAGCAAACAGAAGGCTCAGGTATCGATACCACGTGAGATAGATATCGATACCTCTTCCAAAATTTTCATAAAAATTTAAATATAACTTTGCCAAGCCTTCGGGCATTGAGCTTTCTTGTTTAAAGAACGTAATTGGTGCAATGCTAAGGGCAAATTGATGGAGATTGAACCTTGGAATGGTCGTGTGATGACATAGTGTCGGGTTATGTGGTATGCACATATGTGTTTTTATGTGTAGTAAGGGATCAAAAATCAATGGATTAGTTGACAATTTTGTTTAGATTATGGGAAACAACACACACCAATGTGGAAATGCATAATATAATCTAAATAATTTCTTTTTCTTTTTCATCTTTCTTCATTTGGATTCTTATAAGAATATAATGTTATATTTTAAGAAAATGGAATAACTGAGACTCAACCCTAAGTTATGTCCTTGGACTCTTGTTCCTCTTTTCCACTTATCTCAAAACTCCTTAATGACCAATGAAATTAAATTATATGTAAATAACTGAATGCACGGACAAATATTTATGTGTGTGTGCACGCACATGTGTGCACTTTTATGTGTAGTAAGGGATCAAAAAAGTTGTCAAACTAGCAAACTCATTTAAACATACTTTGTCATCCATTGAAATTTTTTTCTTCCATTTGTTTCTTGTTCAAAAAGTCATCTGCGCATTTGTTTTCCTCAACTAACCACACTATGCAAAATTATTAGGTACTTAATAAGGTATACCCTAATTTGTGGTGTGCATGTGTGTGTCAAAAATTGATATAGGGTTGAGCCTACTTTCTTTGAACCCTTTTGCAAATATGGATTCGATATTTAGTTCAAGTTTCGTTAGAAGCTAAGTTTTTATGTTGCAAAAAACGAACAATCTTTATCAAGTTGAACACTTTAATTTGAAAATGGTCCACGTGCAACACACGTGTGTACCAACTACTTATCTAAAAAATCGATACCACAATATCATATAGTAATATTTTTTTCTTAATTAGATGATTTGAAATTAATTTCTACCTATTATTTTACAAAAAAAATCGACAAGATTTTCTTAAAATACATGATCTTTAAAAAATACCAATATGTATAAATTATGGTACATAAACAATGCCACAATTAGTTAAAATTTAAACGATTTAACTTGTGATAGAAATGAATGATATGATCAAAATGAGCTGGAAAATATATAAGAGATAAAAATTCAAAATGCTAGGTGTTTTATTAGATATATATATTCACACGGGATTTCTTGCTTAAGATTATGGTGTTCTTTTACTATCCAACATTATCCTCTTTTGTATTTATCATCTCTTCCAAGTTTTGACCACGTGTTTGATCAACTAAAACTTTGTAACTTTGAAAAATCTTAAACTCGCACTTGAATATCTCTTATATGTAGTTAAGAAGTTATTGCAAGTATTCAAAATTTATTCTCTATGAATGGATACAATGTGTGTCCTACCTCACAAACTTTCTTCCTTAAAATGTTTTTTAACACACTATAAATTAAATCTGACCTAGGCCTAAGGAGTGGGGCATACCATACGAACATTCAATGCAACTCTTTGATCGTAGGATTAGTCAACCTTAACTGTGCCAATGGGGAATAATATCATTTGTGTATCAAATTTTTTTTTATATGGTATAAAAATTACTTTATTTATTATCGATCATAACATTTTAAATTGATTAAGTTATCTTAAATAACCTTATTCAGTAATGACTTTATCATAAAATATTGTACATTTTCAATCGATTATTATCACTTGAAAAATTGCCAGAATTGTTTTTGGAAAAACTAAATTGTGGGTCCATCAACCAAGTATTGTGATAATTTTTCATTAAGTGTAAACACCACGTGACATTACCTTCGGTGCCTTTTAAGTCCCGAAAATTTTCTTGTCACCGATCATGATTTTTAGAATTATAATTAACTTACACCTACAAAACATTATACTTTACCTTAAAATATTTATAATTTTTAAAAATGTACCTCTTTCGATATTCTAGTCGTCCTCACCATAGAGATTATGTCAATGAAAACCATATATATTATACCACTATTCTTTGTCATGTTCCTCTCTGACTCTTGCTTACAATCTGCCGGTCTCTCTCTCTCTCTCTCGTTCGTATGCAATACAAATCTATTACCTAAGCATTACAAGCCTATAAAGAGCTTCAAGTTGGCTCCAGCTGATATTTTCTTAGACGTGAAGCACTTCATCACATAATACTTCTATAATAATATCTGGAGACCGACAAGACGAAACTACAAATTATCTTTTTGACATTAACATTATTGAAACATAGTTCTGATATCACTTGTTAAAACATAGCTTGATACCATTTACTGAAACATAATTCTAATACCACTTGTTGGTTTTGCACAGCGAATAATTAACACAAATAATATTATTGGAAGATAGGAATTCAAAGATTGGAAAACAGTAAAAATATGATACAAAGATATATCGTGGTTCAATACAGTATACCCACTTTGGTATACCGTACTTACGTCCACGGACCAAAAACCTACATCAATGTATTATTCATTAAAAAATTGATCATCTGGTAACTGATTACATAATACACATCCTTATTTATAGGGATAAAATACTGTAATCTAAACCTATTCAGAAACAACTTGATCTTTATATTTCATATTACATGTCTAATATATCTATTCATGGTATATTAAAATTCTTCCAATATAATCCTATTTAATTATAGGCTTATTAGGACTCTCACATTGATTACCCAACACAATCAGATAGTTTATGTCAAATTCCAACAAATTCCGTTGAACAAAACTCTTCAAATTTGGTCAAGTCAAAGATCGAGCTTAGGACCCTTGATTCTGATCCACAAAATTTTCAAGCACCACATGCAAACCTACTCTTCTGAGTCGCAACAATCCTCTCTGTCTTTTTAAGAACCTGCATTACGGCGTGCATCAACTGTGCATCTTTGGCCGCGTCTTACCTGTTCTTGGGAGGTCTCAATGGTCAATACTTCACCATTCAAAGGTAAAGCCTAATGACTCGTAACCCACGATATACCATATCATCACTATTGGGTTTATATCAACCCAATAGCTCCCAAACTATTGGAATACCGCGACTTCAACTCAAAGAACTCAAAATTCTGAAGAAACATTTTCAACACAACACGTGTGGTAATTCGTGAAATCCAAACAATCAGGAAACAACTTAGTCTTCCGTTTGGTTTTATACCAACTTCAATTTTTTTTTTTTTGTGAATCTAAACAAAAATATGAATTGTACATACATGGCAAGAGAGTCTTCTTCAACATGAATACCAATTTGATCATTGAATTACCAATAACTTGATTTGATTGTTGCACCATGATCATTAGAATAACTCTGATTGTTCTACCAAGATCATCAATCTAGTTTTGATTATTCTACCAGAATCAACAATCTAGCTCTGACTGTTCTACCAAGATTATCAATCTAGTTTTGATTATTCTACCAGAATCAACAATCTAGCTCTGACTGTTCTACTAGGATTATCAATCTAGCTCTGATACCACTTGTTGCAACATAGTTCTAATACCACTTGTTAAAACATAGTTTTGACACTACTTGTTGAAACATAGCTCTGATACCAATTGTTGGTTTTGCATAGTGGATAAATAACACAAATAATACTTGTTGGAAGATAGGAATTCAAAGATTGAAAAATAGTAAAAACATGACACAATTATATAACGTAGTTCAATACAACATACCCACCTTGGTACACCGTATCTACATCCACGGGCCAAAAACCTTAATCGATGTATTATTCATTAAAAACCTGGTAATCTGATAACTGATTACATAATACACACCCCTATTTATAGGGATAAAATATTGTAACACAAACCTATTCAGATATAACTTAATCTTTATGTTTCCTATTACATGTTTAATATATCTATTCATGGTATATTAAAATTCTTTCAATATAATCTTATTTAATTAGTTCACTAATAAACCTATCAATGGTTTATTAAGACTCTCACATTAATTATCCAATAAACCCTCATTCATAATAAATAAAGAATTTTAAATAAAGAGTTTATGTCAAATTTCAACAAAAATCATAAAGCTCTCAAGTCCTGTGGGTAATTAAACAGCCTATATACCTACACCTTGTTTTTCTCATACTCATCCCCAGTCAATCACGCAAGAAGTTTAGCTCAGTTCCTCTCTCTCTCTCTCTCTTATTTTCATATTCTAGCATTTTCATCATTTGATCGAAAGGCATATTTTTATACTTTTATTGTATCCGCGTAGTGAAGTCCGCGAAGTCATGCCCACGCTAATACTGCACTTGTCCCCCACTTCTCGAAGTAATGGTAATAAGAGAGAGAAAGGTCAACTTGAGACCATTTGTCCTCTTGTGTAATTTGACAATGTATAAAATTTGTACACTTTTTGTGATTGCACTTGTAGCTGCACTGATCAGGAATTGTCCAACGTCCAAATTCAAACAAGATTTCTTGAACACACAATGAAAGAGGACGAAATATTATAATTAGTGCGTGAATAATAAAATTTCACATAAAAACCATATATTATATTTGCAAAAGCATTATTCAAAGTAAATGTAATTTATCAGATATAATAATGATGAGCATTTCACATCTTCAAAATTTTTTGAAATTCTTGAACTACATTTTGAAATTCTAATATATATATATATTACGCAGAATTTCATGCTCCAGACTATAATGTTTTTTTTTTTCTTGCTCCAACATGATCTTCCTTTTTCTTTTTTTTTTTTTGGTCCAGCCTACCGGTATCCGAACCCACTGGGCCGACTAATCCGGTATCGGAGCGGGTCCTGGGGTTAAGGTTTTAAACTCCTCCCAACGGGCTTGCGGGGGATCGAACCGTAGTCCTCCCTACCAAAGTCTAGCCCCTGGCACCACTAGTCGAGTTTCGATCTAGTTTAATCAATTAGAACTTTCTAACTTTGATAAATCTTAAACTTGTACTTGAATATTTCTTGAGCAATGCTATGTGCACCAAAACTTATAACAAATCACTTGCAATCGCTGAATTAGTAGGTCTCATCAAATATTCAACGACTACAGTTGATGAGGTACAAGTTTTTGTGCACAAATTTAGTACACATAGAATTATCTTTATTTCTTAGAGCAATGTTACAAAACACAAATGAAACTCAAAAAATTGAAGCCCATATGCATATCATTCTTTGGATGAATGGGTCATATCAATTTTTTTAGTAGGACCCACTCATTCCACACTCATCCAATGAATGATATGCATTTGAGTTTTAGTTTTTGAGTTTCATTTTAGTTATGTAATATTTTTCTATTTCTTATATGTAGTTAAGAGGTTATTGAAAGTATTCAAAGTTTATTCTCGGATACAATGTGTGCCCTATCTTAAAAACATTCTTCAATAAAATGTTTTTTAACACGGTATAAATTAAATCTGGCATAGGACTAAGTAGTGGGGCATACCATATGAACATTCAATGTAACTCTTGATCGTATGATTAGTCAACCTTATACCTACTAAAGTCAGATAACAATAAAATACATCCCTTCTTTTATGTAACATGTTCCTGGTTTCTGTTGACTTGATATGAATTTATGCTCCATTTATTTATGAGGAATGTTATTTGAATTTAATTTGTTGATTTAATTTATTATAGTTGGATTGATTGTGAGTTCTATTAAATATTAGAACTTATTGTTAATTCAACGATTATAATGAAATCACGTCATTGAATTGGAGCCAATTAAGTCAAATTTTTAAGTCGAAATCAATATAAAAGAAAGAAAAATGACCAAGCACCCAAATTGGACTGTGGACCGTGGCTGATCCTTGGTTGAACAAGTCTTATGACAAATTGTCATTGGGTGTAGGGACATGACATTATTACATAGTGTCTTATAAGCACCGAAAGTTTTTTTATTGTACGTGATTAATAATGTTCTTTGGAGTTGAATTTTACACCTACAAAATATTATAACTTAGCCATAAAATATTTGTAATTTTCCAAACTCACCCTAGTCGTCCTTGCTCAAAGATATTATGTCTCTAAATTATGTCCGCATTAATGAATAACCATATGTATTATGATTCAACTATTCTTTGTCCTCTTCCTCTAGTCCATGCCGTGTACCCCACAAACATTAAACTAGAGAGACCGAAATCTAATAACAAAATAGTGTCCAAATCTTCCTCGTTCTCTCACTTTTTCTGCTTTCTTGGAACCACACTGCTTTTGATTATCCTATTATTTAAACCACGTACTTGTCAATTCTGCAGAAGAAAAAGATGATCAGATGACTTCACCTTTTCCTTTTCTTTTTCACCAAGGCTTCAAGACCAAGATGACCTATGCAATGACATCTATTTACCTTGAATGAAGAACAATCTAAATTTATCAAAAAAAAAAAAAAAAAATTTTATCAAAAAAAGAAGAACAATCTAAGTTTTAATTTGCTCATTAATGGCATTTATATAAGATCATAAAGCTCTCAAGTCCTGTTAATTAAACACCTTGTTCTTCTCATACTCATCCCCAGTCAATCACACAAGAATTTTAGATCTCCTCTCTCTCTCTTATTTTCATCTGCTAGCATTTTCATCATTTGATCGAAGGGCAAATGGGTCAGCTTCATGTGTTCTTCTTCCCATTGATGGCTCATGGCCACATGATACCAACTTTGGACATGGCCAAGCTCTTCGCTTCACGCGGTGTAAAAACCACCATAATCACAACCCCTCTCAATGCGCTTGTTTTCTCCAAAACCATTGAAAGAACCAAGCTTTTGGGTAGGGCCGGCTCAACATCATTGAAAAAAAAGCATGGGCTTTAGGCCCTAAATTTTTAGAAGGCCCCAAATTTTTAGGTACATTACTAACCCATAAAAAAATTAAATCATTTAAATTTTAAACCCTAAAAAAGGTCCTAAAATATTAAGTATAATCAACATTTTTATTGTAATAATTTAGGTTTATGATTCAATTCATAACATTAGAAATCTAAAAATCATAAGTTAAAAAAATAAAAAGTACTCAAAAGCCAACTCATATTTACCCATTCTTTCTAAAAATTAGTACAAAACATTAAAAAAAAGTTAAAATTAAACTCTCTTCCTGATAAAAAAAAAAACAAAAGTTAAAATATTTTTTTCAATAACACTAGCACGTCCTTCTTAGGTCTCTCTCATATAATAAATTGAAAATAAATTAAAAAAAATTAATATTAAAATAAAAAAAGACCTCATTTAGTGTTTTCGCTTTGGGCCTCCAATTGCCTTAAGCCACCCCTGCTTTTGGGCATGGAGATTGACCTCCATATCATGAAATTCCCGGTTGCCGAGGTCGGTTTGCCGGAAGGTTGTGAAAGTGCCGATCGAATGACCTCCGACGACATGCTACCCAAGTTCATGAGGGCCATAGCCATGCGTCAAGAACCTTTTGAACAAGTCCTCCAGGAGCGCCGTCTCGATTGCCTAATCTCTGATATGTTCCTTCCATGGACCACATAATCAGCAGCCAAATTTGATATTCCAAGACTGGTTTTTCATGGAACTAGCTATTTTGCCTTGTGTGCTTCAGAGAGCTTGAGACTCTACAAGCCTTTCAAAAACGTCTCTTCTGATTCTGAACCGTTGGGAAACGAACACCACACTCTGTGATTGCATGAGTGTAGATTGGAATACTCTCTCTGGTACCGATGAGAGGTTCGTCGGTACCTGCCACTCGCACATCAACATCGTCGGGATGTTATACTTGATTTTAAAAGCTGGAATATCAAGGGATGTTAGAGGGGCCATTGCAGAAGATAGTGAAAGTGCAGAAAGAGGTAAAGAGGTAAAGAAATCTGAAGCTGAGAAGGCAAAGTGAAGAAAAAAACAAAGAAAGACGCTTATAAAAGAGATGAACTGAAGTTTAAAGGGCAATTTTTAAATGCAAGACACGCCGCCAAAACCAAGAGAGATGTCCCAAAAGTACGCGCAATGATGGGTTTTGGAGCATGAAACGACTAACAGACGAAAAAGCGTTTGTCAGACGTTTCCTGGGGGCAAATGAAGGGGGTTTGTTCTCCTTATGACATGTGTGATCATATTAAATGATACCACGTGAAGGTGACAAGACTAGTCGCGTGAGAAAGACGTCATCAGACTCAGGCATCAGAACGCAACCGAGCTATTCAAAGAGCTCGGGAACGAGGGGAGGAGCTCGGCCCTCATGTGAACCGAGTTGTTTCAAACAGCAGACTTGGTGCTAAGAAGATGCCTATAATTCATGCATTGTGGTCAAACAAATAAGCATGATTGTAGGCTCAGTAGAAGGAATTGCTAGAGAGATCTCAGCAACTTCCTGAACAGAATCACCTAATTGAAGGAAGGTGTGCCACCTTGAGTTGGAAATCATGGAGATCCTAACTAAGCAAAGCTCTATAAAAAGCACAAGGAGCCAAGGTGAAAGGTATGCTGAACTCTCCTTGTCTTCTTGTAATCAACTCAGTTTTATTATTGACTTAAGTATCGGAGTGCCTTCGATTGAAGCACTTCGATCTTGGGCATTTTGTTCGTTTTGCAGGAAGGGAAGACTGGGAGGTCAAGTTCAGAGCTCACTTTTACCAAGAAACATCCATTCTTTATTCCTGTAGGAGGTATCTGATGAGTCCGAAATTAACTGGGTTAGGCCCAACGAATCAAGAGAGACCCACGTCATCCCGGAGCCCAAGTCATCAAGTCAAAGAGGAGTCATCAAGTCAAAGAGGAGTTCAAGGGGACACCCCCAAAGGGACGCCGCCTAAGGGGGGCCACCCAAGGGGATCCCTTCCCTCCTTAGTTCCACGCTCCCTCTCATACGCAGTCCTTTGCCCTCTTGACCTTCCCACTCCAACTCAAGTCTAGCCCAGCTCAGGATCCTCCTCCGACGGAATAGGAGCACGAGTGAGAAAACATCGGGATACGCACGAAGATCTAATCCTACCATCATTGTACTTACCAAAGTGATAGAATCCTACCTTAATTGTACTTACCAAAGTGGTGGTGACCGTCTCACCGCCTCACCATACCTATATAAGCCTTCTCCACACAGATGGAGAGGGAGATGACCTTTGAGAGGACCTTGAGACCTCTACAATTTGAGATCCCTACACACACTACACCTCCCTACACACATTGCTTCTCTCTCCCAAAGCACTGTAATACTCCCGAAGTTACTCTCCCGGTAACATTGTTCATCAATAAAGATCTCCGGCCACCGCAGCCGTTCCCGAGAGTGGAGTAAGTCACCTGGACCGAACTACTATAAATCATTGTGTTTACTCTATATTTACTGTTTTGCCATTAATCTGTCATTGATTGTCTACTTATTGCTCATTAATTACACATATTCATATACTTGACTGTTAATCTTGCGCAATACCGATTTGTGCATCAGTATCCTCAATTTTTTCCTCTTACAGGTACCATGAGATGGCATGATCAGCTCGTCACGAGTATCATTCCCAGCAATGAAAGGATGATTCAAAAGCATCTCTGCAGTCCACCTCTGTCCAGGCTCCCTTGCCAAACATCTTCTCAAGAAGTCCTTTCCTTTTTCCGACATATCTTGTGGTATGATGGGCACCAAATCAACACAAGCAATCTGATACAACAAATCCTCCATGTTTCTAAATCTCCACACCGGTTTCCCGGTAACCATCTGTATAATGGTGCACCCAAGAGACCATATATCCGTCGGAGGCTCATGTTGGCCGTATAACACAGATTCTGGTGAAGCATAAAGCGGTGTCCCCTGGAAATTATCCAGTCGTCCATTGAACTTTCCAATACCATCTCCGGCCTTCTTGGCTAATCCAAAATCTGCTAGCTTCACATTGTTCATAGTCACACCATTTAATTTCGTTGGAAAAACAAGGATGTTGCTGGGTTTTATGTCACAGTGAATCAATCCTCCTTCTTTATGAGTATAATAAAATCCCTTGAGTAACATATAAATATACCGACGAAGTTCGGATTCTGGTATTTTACCTCCAATAGTCTCGATGAGGTTTCTGAGAGTACCGCCGGAGGCGTACTCTAATAGGAGATTGTAAATGCCGTAACCATTCTCGATGCTCAAATCATCCCCGAACCATTGAACGACTCTGGGACAACCTCTTAGTTCAGATAATATAATTCCTTCCATTTTTAAAGACTGTGCCTTCTCAATGACTGCGGATTTCACTGCCACTGGCGTCGCAGTCCGATCAAATATCACTGCCAAAGTCATTGTGCCGTAAGTCCCCTTCCCAAGGAACTTATATTTCTTCCACTTCATGACATCCATTAACAGATTCTGAATTTTGATCTAGAATGTAAGATAAAGGATGAACTGATGGATGTGAAACTGAGTTAGAAACAGCAATCGGATAGAGTTTCTTAGGAAAAGTGAGAGGGGTTTAGGGCTTTGTTAAGAAAAGTGAGAAGAGTTTTTAGGGTTTTCTTAAGAAAAGTGAGAGATTTAGGGTTTGATTTGGAGTAGTAATGTAAAATTGTGGAGGAGAGTGATGAAAGAGAGGGCGTGCTAGTGCTACTTTTATATAATAAGACAAATCCTACTGGCCAAGGAACTTTCTTTGGTCTTTAGTTCTTTTTTTGTAAGAGTTCGTTTGTTTAGCGGGAGAATAGTAGAAAATGCAAGAAAGATAAATTTTTTAAAATTTTAATGTGTTTGGTAAGCATGAAAAGAAAAATGATAGAAAAAATAATTTTCTTTCATACTTGAATTTTCTCACAAATAACCAACTTTTTTTTTCTTGTAAAAAACAGAAGGAAATGCAAGAAAGTTGTGATTTAAAGCTAACTTTCCATTTTACCCTTATTTTTCTTAAAATATTTTATTTGTTATTAATTTTAAAAAAAATTGGTATGAATTTGATTAATTATATAATTTGGCCCAAAAACCTTTGTGTTAGTGATTGTTTTAGAATTAAGATTCGAGCCACTTTTAAAAAAAAAATTTAACGTTTAATTGTAATTACATATTTTTTTCTTTTTAGACCAATTTAATATAATTAAGGATAATTTAGACAATTATAAAAAATTTCTTATAACTTTACTTTCTTTCAAACAATAAAATAATTTTTTTAAAAATTTTTCCTATAAATTTTTTATTCTAACTAAATACATGCATGAAAATATATTTTCTATCATTTTCTTTTCTTTCACTTCACTTTCTATTATTTTCATTTTCCATCATTTTTTTTCTTCCTAAACCACCCTAAAGGATTTGGACTCCGTTAGTTTGAAAGGGAGGATTTGATGGAGTCTTACGCCCAAAACATAACATTGAAGCAGTAGCCGGCTCTCACTGTCACAATGCAATTTGCTGTTGAATTAGAGTTTGAGTCAAAGTGTAATTACTCCTTTAATAAAATTTCTACTGTACTTGTTTTGATATAAAAAAAAATTAAAATCGTCATAAAAATAAATCTTTAAATCTATACATAAAAATCTGCATTTCGTAACTGTGTATTAATTAATAAAGTGTCTTACGCACTAATATTCTACTCATATTAATCTCCTCCAAGGTACTTGATTTGTACATATGTTGCTCGTATATATAGGCCTATCAAAATTAGATTCAAATTCGAATTTGGAACAATCCAAATCCGATTCGTTAATAGGTCTATGTTGTACGTTAAGAAGCGGTTAAAACAAAAGCATTCCTTGATTAGAATCATTAAGCATTAATGGAGACTATACTAGTTGGATTCGTTTCGGATATTATATATTTCGTTGTAACATGATTTATTTAATTAATTATTTTAAATAATTCGATACTAACTTGATTTTTTTGTTAATTCTTTCATGTTTCTGGCTCGTGTGCACAACTTTTGAACCATAAACCAAAGACAATGATTCCCTCTCGCTCAAACAAACCATCACTTTTAGGCTTCCATAACATTGAACCCATTTGATTTAGTTTCTTTCAAAACCAAGTAGTAATACAATCTATTGACACTAATCCAATCTATTTTTTATTCCGTAAGTAAAAGAATTTTATCCGGAAAAAATAAGATAAACAATAAATCTTAATACTCGCCTTAAAGCTAAACTGAGCATGCCCTTAAAGAGAGTTGCTCATGACATAAACTCTTACTAGGAGTAAGCACCTAAAAGAGTCACTACAACAATTATGGGCTTTAATGACAAATTTTTTAGTGACCAAGTTATTTTCGTCATTAATAATACCCTTTTAGCGATGACATGTGAATTTGTCACTAATGGTCCAAGATGAGTGACGGCAATACTATTTGTGACAAAAAGTTAACTTTTAGTGATAAATAATTGATCGTCATCGTAACTTCATCACTACAAGTATGAGAAATTGGATAAATAGTGATGAATTTTATTGTCGTCACTCAAAATGATAAAAAATTACTTTTAGTAATGAGATTAGTCGTCTCTGAAAATTTGAAGGTTTTGGTGATGACTTTGATGTCGTCACTAAAACACTAATGACTTTGGTGATGAATTTGATGTCGTCACTAAAACACTGATGGCTTTAGTGGTGACTTTGATGGCATGACTAGAACTTTCATAGTTGTAGCGACAACATTGGTGTTGTTATTAAAATTTTTATATTTTTAGTGATGATTGTCAAGTCGCCACTAAAACTTTCATATTTTTAGTAACTAAATTAATTATGTCACTAAAAATAATTTAGTTTATGTCACTACATTGGTGTTGTCAAGTGGCTTATTTTATATCGTTTGGAAAATTTCAAATTATACCATATCGATATGTCATTTCTCACATCACCTCCTAACTTGCAAAAATAAAAAACATAATGGTCTTGTTATTTCTAGACTAAATTATACCTTAATTAAGCTTGTTAACAAAATTATGAAACACCCTTAATACATCCAAGTAGTAAAACTATAAATTTATTTAATTTAAATATCAATACTCATGCCACAACCTAACTAGTATAGTGGTGTAAGGCAAGTTGAAGTCAACTTGAGTTAAATCAAAATTTTTAAAACTGTCAAATTGAGTTTAATTCGAAATTTTCAATGTCATTCATGGTTAAATTTTGAAATTGGATGATATGCAAGTAGGATGAAATTAGAATCAAAATTGACTTCAGTTGAGGTTTGATTTTGAGGTAGATAACATGGATAGAAATTCGAGTTGAAATCTAATTTAATTAAAGTTTGAATCTCAAGTTATGCAACTAGAGCGTAAATTTGATTTCAATTTGGATTGGATCCTAAAAAGTAGAAACATAAATTGAGTATTGTTTGAATTTAAATTGGGTTAATAAATTTTTGTCCAAACTTTGCTCAATATTGAATTTTTTTGGGTTGGTCTGCGTTGGATATCAAATTGACCCATCAATTTTCACTTTTACCCCAAGTTTCACCTTTCATGAACCATCACCAAATCCAAGAGAGTGTGACTCGAATTATGTTGGGTCGTGTTCGGGTTATGTTATATCACGTTCGTGTCAAGTATTAGACAACATAACTCAGCCAATTTAATTAATCGTGTCAAATATTTAAATACTAACTAGACAACCCATGAATTAATTGTGTCAAATATTGTGTCACTTTCGAGTTGACCCATATAACCCATGAATTAAAAATATTTGTTGGTCATGTTTAAAAAATTTAGATTTTATCACACATCTATATAATAAGGGACAACATAATTTGAATTCTCAACTTATAAAATTGTTCGAACGTTCTAGATTGTTTCAAAATTATTGATCCAACAAATAATATTGACCCTTAAAATATTTTATTTAATCTGATCCCATATTTGTTATCACCTAAAATCTCTTCCACTATGTTTTTCAATATCTTTTTAATTTAATCATATCCTCTATTTTAAAATCAAAATCCCTAAAACCCTATCAGCAAAACCCTCCTTTATTCGGTATTGCCGGCCACTGGTTTGACTGCTCCCTCCCTCTCTTTCTCTCCATCCCATAACACGCACCGAAATCTCTTTCTCTGCCCCTTGCATTTTTTTTTCTTTCCTTCACTCAACTACACAACTTTGATTGAGATGCTTTACCTATTACTTTCTGATGTCGTCTACTTTCACTTCAAGAAGCCAAGTGATTCAACCTGACTTTTAATAGTTGAATTCAAGGACCATCAAATATGCCGAATGTAATCCGCACTATAGATGGATCAACATAATTAGCAGTAAGAAGCATGGCTCTCTCGCTCTGCGAACGGCGACTCCGATGAAACCCTACATCACCCACCGCCTCTTTCCCCCCTCTCACCAACCCAAATCTCATCCATTAACTCCTAATTTACTACCTCCGGAATCTTTTTCTTACCTCCTGCGCATCTTTGCTTTTCCCTTTGTCCTTTTCCCTTTGTCCTTTCCCGTTTATTTCCATGTCAATCCCTAAGGATACCCCTGTTGAAATTGAAAAGGAGTTTACTCCTCTCGGCTTAATTGCTTGTTCGGTGTTGGGTCCACCAAAGGAACAGGTCATTAAAGTGTTGCACAAAGCTTCTGGGAATGAATCTTTCGGGAAGACCACTGTTTTGGAGGCTACCCCAAAAGGCGCTGCGTCTGTGGTGGCTGATTGCCCTGGTCCTAGTGATGTTCATGATGGTGAACTTTCAGCTGGTACTCTTGTGGATATACCCACTGCAGAAGGCGGATCCCCTGTTTTGGCCGTTGTTAATCCAGGGGGTTCCCGGTGTAGCGAGGTGGAGCCAGGTAACCTTGCGGAGCTAATGCGCGAAAATGAGATGCTAAGGAGTATGGTTGAGACCAATAGGAATTTTGATCAAGGGGCTTTGAACCATAAAGGTTTGGCCGCTGGTCGTGGAAGTGGAAGAAGTCTATCACAAGGAGGAGGAAGGACTGGCAGTAATATTTTCCCTTGGGGTGGAAGGGGTGAGCTTGGAAATGGCCATGGGAGCAGATCTAATGCAAGAATGCTAGGAAAACAGATTAATGGAGCAACACCGAGTACATCTACAGGTACCCCCTCCAACCCTTCTCTTAATCAAGTGACTTTTGCTAATGCTTTGGTAGAGAAACAATCAGGCACTTCTTGGGCCAGCAAAGTGAGGCATAACCCCAGGTCAGATATTGAGATGGATTTTATGGCCCCTTGTAAGAATAATGGTAGGATTACGGTCCAACCGCCCAAGCAGGTTGCTCAAGAGGGATGCTCTAAATGGGAGGCAAGCATTGTGGGTTATTTTATTGGCAAGAGACTGCCTTATAATTTGGTTAAGGCATCTGCGCTGAGAATGTGGAGTGTGAAGGGGTTGTTTGAAGTCACTGCCAATCAGGAGGGGTTCTTTTTCTTCAGATTTTCAAGTGTTGGTAATCGGAATGAGGTTTTGGAGGGTGGTCCATGGCATATAGGGGGCCAACCCATTATTCTTAGGAAATGGCAACCTAGGCTTAAATTGCACAAGGAAGCACTGAGGAAGATACCTGTCTGGGTGAAGTTCTTCAACATTCCTCATGAATACTGGACACCCAAGGGTTTCAGTTACATAGCAAGTGCTGTAGGTAAACCACTTTATATGGATAAACTCACTGAAGAAGGTAGTAGAACTTCTTTTGCGAGAATTTGCATTGAAATTGATGCGGAGGAGCCATTCCCAGAGACATTTGACTTACTGATGGAAGGAGAAAAGGAAGGAGATATTGAAACAGTGGAAATTAGAGTGGAATACCAATGGAAGCCCCCAAGATGTGACCAATGCAAGGTTTTTGGACATAGTTGCTCGAAGATTCTCACAGAGTCTAGGATTTTGGTCAAAAAAGGCACATCATTTGCAAATGGTGTAATCTTGAATGGTGGAATGGTACAACAAGAAAGTATCTCTAACCATCCAGAGGCTGTTCATGAGGTTGCAAAGGATGGTGGAAATGTGGAGTCTCTGAATAGAGCTAAAGATAAAGGGAAGGAGAAAATAAATGAAGAGAAGGGTGGCCAGATTACCATTGATATCCCAAGTCCTAGTGCTGTGAGTGGAGCTGTCTCTTCCCCAAACAAATTTCAGGCACTGGTATCTATGGATCAGGGGGATGACGTTGTTGATGCTAATGATTTTGAATCACCTGAACCAAGTACCTTGATTGATAAAATCAGGAAGGTTGATGAAATTGAACAACTGTTGACTACCTCTACAAGGAAGAAGAACAGGAAAGCGAGGGGAAAGCTCAAGAATCAGGCTAGTAACAGCCTGGTGGTATCTCATGAGGGGATGGGTACTCCTCAAACTTAAATGATCGATATCTCATGCTGGAATGTGAGAGGGCTAAATGGCCCTCTTAAACAAGCTGAAGTGAGGAGACAGATTAGTCAATCTGGAGTAGGGCTATGTGGCTTGGTGGAAACAAAAATTAGGAGAGTTAATAATGAAAGGATCTTTAGTTCTATGTTCCCTGGTTGGAATTTGATTAATAACAATGAATGGTCCACGACGGGCAGGATTTGGGTATGCTGGGATCCTCTTGTTTATAAGGTTGAGAGACTGGACCAAAATGATCAGGTTATCCACTGTAAGGCTACCTACTTGGCCAACAGGAGAGTCTTTTTTCCCTCTTTTGTCTATGGCCAAAATACTGAAGTGCTTAGAAGACCACTGTGGATTAGTTTAGTGCAAAGACATGCATATATGATGAATAAAGCTTGGGTTGTGTTGGGTGACTTTAATGTTGTGAGGTCTATGGATGAACAGCTGGGGGGAAATAACGCTAGAGATAAAGGTAGTGAGGAGTTCTGTGATTGCCTTTTTAGAGTAGAGCTTGAGGATTTAAAGTACTTAGGTAATCAATACACCTGGTGCAACAAAAGGTATAACGGGGGTATTATTTCTAGCAAATTAGACAGGATCCTGGTTAATGAATCTTGGGCTATTGACTATCCTGCTTCTGAAGGTTTTTTCTTGGTTCCTGGGATCTCTGACCACTCAATGGCCGTTCTGAGACTCGGGGAGGGTCAGCCCAAGGGTAGAAGACCTTTTAAGTTTTTTGACTTGTGGTCTAAGCATCAGAGTTTCCTTCCAATTGTGAGCAATGCTTGGAATACACAGATTAGGGGCACTCCAATGTTTCGGCTCTACCAAAAGCTGAAGGTGTTGAAGAAAGAGCTTAAAGAACTCAACAAAAATTCATATAGTGACATCTCCACAAGAGCTTTGGGGGCAAAACAAGCTTTGGATGATGTACAAAGGAAATTTGATAGAAATCCTCATAATAAAGATATCTGGGAGGAGGAAAGGAGGAAGCTTCAAGAATATGTCCATTTGAGAGAGGCTGAAGAGAGTTTTCTTAGACAAAAATCCAGGATCCAATGGCTGAATATGGGGGACCAAAATACAAGGTATTTCTTTAAAACCATTAGCAAGCAAAGAATCCAGAGGAGATTATCTACAATTGAGAAGGAGGATGGCTCCCGAGTTACTGATATGAGAGAGGTTAAAGAGGAGGTGTTACGTTACTATGAAAATTTGTTGGGCTCTCCGCACCCTAGGCCTTTGATTCCTATGCACTGGGTAAGGCAATTCATTACTCGAAGAATCTCTGGGCAGCAGGCTCATTTAATGGAACAAATGGTTACTAGGGATGAAATTAAAAAGGTCATGTTCTCCATGAAGGAAGGAAAAGCCCCAGGGCCTGACGGTTACTCTGCAGGATTTTTCAAGAAATCCTGGCATATTGTTGGAAGAGATGTCACTGATGCTATCCTCTCCTTTTTTGAAAGTGGAAGGCTGCTCCAAGAGGTTAACTCTACAATCATTGCCCTAATTCCCAAGGTTCCCAATGCTTCTAAACTTTCTGAATACATACCTATTTCATGTTGTAACGTCATCTATAAATGTATCTCCAAGATTATTGCTAATAGAATCAAGGAGTTTCTCCCTGATTTGGTGGATGATTCGCAAACAGCCTTTGTTAGAGGCAGGAGAATCTCTGACAATATTTTGTTTTCACAAGAATTGCTTAGGAATTATCATTTGGATGAAGGGGCTCCAAGGTGCACCCTCAAGATTGATCTCATGAAAGCATACGATAATGTGAGGTGGGAGTTTGTATTAGAAACGCTTTGTCAGATGGGGTTTCCTCAAAGGATGTGTCACTGGATTGAGACTTGTATTACCACTCCTAAGTACTCCATTAGTATTAATGGTGAATTAACTGGATACTTTGCTGGGAATAAGGGCCTTAGGCAGGGTGACCCAATCTCCCCCTACCTGTTCGTGGTTGTTATGGAAGTGTTTAATGGGATGATGAAGTCTATCACTCAACAAGGGAGGTTTAAATTTCACTGGAGGTGTGAGAAAGAGTCGATTTCCCACCTTTGCTTTGCGGATGATCTTATGGTTTTTTGCAAAGGCACTCTTGATTCTATTAAAGCAGTTAAAGAGGTTCTTCAAGTGTTTGAGGTCTTTTCAGGACTCAAACCTAATCTCTCCAAGAGTCTTGTCTTCCTTTCTAGTGTGCATCCCGATGTAAGAACTGCGATTGTGCATGAATTGGGATTTGGAATTGGGGAAATGCCTGCCAAGTACCTTGGGATTCCTCTTATTACCACCAGACTTAAGGCTGTTGATTGTCATTCTCTTGTTGGCAGAATTACTGAGAGAGTTAGTTCATGGAGCAGCAAATTCCTTTCTTATGCAGGGAGGGTCCAACTGATTAATTCCGTTCTCTTTGCCATCCAGTCTTATTGGTCCTCAATCTTTATCATTCCCAAGAAAGTCATTGTTCTTATTGAACAGATCTTGAGAAGGTTTCTTTGGTCTGGAGCTGATTTAAAGCCTGGAGGCGCGAAAGTGGCATGGGATACTGTGTCTTTACCTAAGCAGGAAGGGGGCTTGGGGATTAAAGGGATTGAGGATTGGAATAGAGCTGCTATTCTTAAACATGTTTGGAATGTTTTTTATAGATCTGGTAGATCAATATGGAGAGACTGGGTTGAGACTTACTTGCTGAAGAGGAGATGTTTTTGGTCCGTTAAAATTCCTTCTAATTCCTCTTGGGCTTGGAGGAAGATTTTGTGCATGAGGGATGTTTTCAAGCCCCTTGTTAAATATAAAATTGGTAATGGGAACACTGCCTTTCTTTGGTTGGACCCTTGGCATCCTGAAGGGCCAATTTATGATAATAGAGGGGATGGAGTTTTGAGAGCCTTTGGTCTGGGGATGAAGGCTAAGGTGTGCAGCATTATTTCTGGAAGGGAATGGGCTTGGCCTTTGGCTGATAATGTGGACCTTCTGGAGCTGAAAGGTGGGATCCCAGCTGATATGAAACCAAATCCTGATAGCGAGGACACCTTACTTTGGTTACCTTCCCCCTCTCTTGTTTTCAGCACTAATACTGCATGGGAACAACTCAGAAATAAAGGGCAAGTTCAGAACTGGCACAACATTGTATGGTTCTCTGGTGCTGTTCCCAGGTATAGCTTTATTCTTTGGTTGGCAGTGCAAGAGAAGCTTACTACCCAAGATAAATTAATTTCATTTGGAATTCTTCAAAGAGCTCAATGTGTCTTTTGTAGAGAGGTGACTGAAACTCATGCCCACCTCTTCTTTGATTGTTCTTTTACAAAGAGAATTTGGCTCTTTTTGCAAAACAAACACAATGTCAAATGGCCTAGATTGGAATGGAGGAATTTGGTTGATTGGTTTGCTTCTAATGTCAAGGGGAAGGGTCTTGGGAAATTAATAAGCAGGCTTATCCTTGCTACTGTTGTCTATGTGATTTGGAGAGAAAGAAATGCTAGGATCTTCAGAAATGATTATAAAGATGTGGTGACTATCTCTAAAGATGTGGTGGATTGTATTAGGTTTAAACTTCACTTGAGCAGGGGTTACAAATATACTGTCCCTAATCTTTGGCTGCAAAAACAATGGGCCTTGCCTGTGGAGATTTTTTATCCTCCTTAAGGGGATTTCTTGGTCCTGAGTTGTTTCCCTGCCTTGGGTGCCTTTGCTGTTTGATGGTGATGAGCTGGGTTTGGGAGCTGGTTTGCTCCTGGACTTGTCCTTGGCAGCCGCTTGTCCTGTTGGACTGCTTTGAAGGCTCCTGACTTGGGTCCCTTGGTGTGCTGCTGGGTTTTTGTCTGGCTGCTGTTATGTTTGTTTTTGGAGCTGATGGATGTTGCTGCTGGAATGTTCCTGGATGGCTGCTTGCTTTTTTGCTCTGGTTTTTGTTGTGGGTCTTTTCAGGCCTGTTTTTCTTTTCGCTTTTCTTGGCCTTTCGTGCTGTGAGGAGCTAGTCATGGATGGTTCTCTCCCTCTGTCTCTGCATTTCTGCTTCATGGGTGTTCCATCTGTGAGGTATGTGGCGTGGTGTTGGCGTTTGTCTTGGCCTTCCTTTTCCTGGCCTGCCTGCTGTTTTGAGAGCTGCGGGTTGTTATGGGACTTTTCATGGCAAATGTTTTTGTTTCTCTGTGACCCGGCTTTCTTTTGGATGTGGTGTTCAGCTGGTTGCTTGCTTTGGGATTTTGGGCGCTTTTGTTGCCACTGTGTTTCAATGTTGAATGGTGGCTGTCCTCTTTGGGCTGGCTTTCTTTGGAGGCTTTCTTTGGAGGTTGTTCTGGGCTTTGGGAGTTGTGTTGCTTTACTTCTTCTGGGTTGCATTGTATTCTTTTTGCTTTGGGGATGGGGGATCTTCTTTTCTTGTTTTAGAAGATCTACCATCCCCTTTGTGATCACATATGTACATGTCCTTTTTATTTAATGGAATTACCTTACTTACCGAAAAAAAAAAAATATGCCGAATGCAAATAATAATGGCTGGCTTCTATTCGGTCATATGGAAACATGATCCCTTGATCAACATGACTGTATATATGGAAACATGATCCCTTGATCAACATGACTGTGAAGATACGAGAGATGACCCCAGAAAACACACAAAAATAATATACAAGTATCTTAGTTTTCTCTAAATTTAAAAGGTATGCTTTTCTTTTGTCTTACGTGTTGTTCTTGGGTGAAATTTCATTCAATTAATTAATGGGTTTGACTGCCATTGAATTTCGGTATATGTAGTGTACTTTTAATCTATTTTATTCCGTACATGAGAATTCAAACTTTCAAGAATCAGTAAGAACACCAAAAAGTCACGGCTTTCCTCGAATTGGTCATTAAATTCAACTTTTATCGTCAAATCTTGTAGATTAATTACGATCTTAGGAATTGGGCTTTGGTTTTTCATGCAACATCTCTTGACCATTAAAAGAATTTTTGTTTTAAGTCCTGAACTCAAATTTTTAGTCAGGATACTGAATTCACACATGCTCATATTATTATGTGAATATGTACTGCTTAATTTGTTGTTCTTTAAAACATGTTAGTTGTGGACCTTCGGGTTGGACCGGAGCTGAATTTTCTAGACTGCTATTTTCACAAAGTTTGACACTAGTCCATTTAGCACACTGGGTAGGGGCAAATCTAGCAATGGGGCATGGAGGCAACTGCCCCCTCTAAAATTTTGAAATTTTTTGGGGTTTAATTTAAATTTTAAAATAATTTAAGACTTTCCCCCACTAAAAAAATTGGGAAACAATTAGGGATAGTTTTAATTTTTCGTTGAAGATGATAATTAGTCATTACTCACTACATATTTGTGATTCGGTATGTGACGGGTTTTAATGATTATTGTTCACGATAAATTTTATATGAAAGATCTCAATTTTTTTTTAAATTTGTTATGGTTACTATGAATTTCATTTGAAATTAATTTTTTATATTTAAATTTTAAAATTTGCTTGTGATGTATTAAAATTAGTTTTGATTGATTACTTGAAAATTAAGTTTGTCTATTCTGTGATGAAATGAATTTTTTTCAAATTTTTTGGAATAATTTTTTTCTAACTAATTGGATTCATATATTCAGAATTAGCTATTATAGATTACATTTTAGATTAAATTATTTCAATTAACTGGACTTTAGCAATTTTATTTTATATAAAAATATCCTGTAAAAGAATTTTACTTGGAATAGCATTGAGTGAAAGATGTTGGATATATATTATGACTAAACGAATTGGCCTTGATGGTAAATATTTACATCTAATAAAAAGATAATTCATTTTTTGTTGGTGAATTAATTCATTTTATTGTTATTTTCTTGTTTGATACTATGCTGTAGGGATCTGAGTATGAATAAAAGTTGGATGCAGCAAAATCGTAGATTTTCTGATGCTTACAAAAATGGAGTTAAATCGTTTATTAAGTATGCATGTGATCATATGGGTCAGGCTAATAATATTCGATGCCCGTGTCGCAAATGAATGAACATGTATTTTAGAGGTGTAAAAGAGGTTGAAGATCATCTATTCGAAAATGGAATATTACAAAGTTACACCCGATGGGTACATCATGGGGAAGCTTTTGTTAATAGCATGTATGTGGGTGTTGATGATGATGATGACAATAATGATGACGATGGTGCTAATGATGACATAACTATAGAGGAGGAAGAAGATGTTGATGAAATACAAGAAATTCTAGAAGATGTACACAGGGGAACTTTTATGGATACTTGTTCAAGTCAGACATTTGACAACCATGACGTTGATAATGTAACTGAAGGGGAAGCCGAAAAATTTGATAGATTATTGAAGGAAGCACAACGGGAACTTTATCCAGGTTGCAAGAGGTTTTCAAGATTGTCTTTTCTCGTGAAGTTTTTTCATCTCAAGGTAATCAATCATTGGAGTAACAAATCACTGAGCATGATGCTTGAGTTATTGTAAGAGTTTTTGCCAGATGGTGAGACACTTCCAAAGTTATATTATGAGGCTAAAACAATTTTACGAGATTAATTTGGGACTTGGATATGTGCCACTTCATGCATGTCAATTTGATTGTGCACTATTTTGGAAGGAGCATAAAGATAGAAAAGATTGTCCCGTATGCGGTGCATCTAGATGGACAGTTGACGACGGCAAGGAAAAACGAATTCCGCACAAGGTTTTGCGTTACTTTCCACTGAAACCAAGGCTAGAAAGATTGTTTATATAGAGAAAAGTTGCTATAGACATGAGATGGCATAAAGAGAAACGTGTTGATGATGAAGATGAATTAAGACACCCCGCTGACTCAAAAGCCTGGAAGGAATTTGATAAGGAGCACGAGTGGTTTGCACAAGATCCTCGCAATGTAAGGCTTGGATTAGCAACTGATGGTTTCAATCCGTTTGGTAACATGAGTAACTCATACAGCATGTGACTAGTAGTTCTTATGCCGTATAACTTGCCTCCTTGGAAATGTATGAAAGAGCAATATTTCATGATGTCTTTACTTATTCCTGGACCTCAAGCACCTGGTAATGACATTGATGTATATATGCGACCGTTAATAGATGAACTAAAAGAGTTATGGGAATATAGGGTACAGACTTACGATGCTTCTACTAAAAAAAGTTTCCAAATGCATGCAACAGTCTTATGGACAATCAATGACTTTCCCGCAACATTTTTGAACTGTGGTGGGGGCAACTACCCCTTTTGCCCCCACCTTCCCTTCGTATCCCTGTTCACACAGATCTATTTATTAACCATATTTATCGCTCAATCCTATTATAATCTAAATCATACGGTTTATATTTTGTGGCGATTTTGAGTGGAGCTGAAGAGTTATATTAAAATTATTAACATGAAAGGTATTTATTTATTTCTAAGAGAAAAGAAATGACAATCACTAGTCAAATTTTACGAGGATAAGTTAATGATACCGAGAAATTATTTTTAGCACCATACCATAAAATACAATTTTTAAGTGTCAAGTTATAACCGACCGAAATTATTCATGATAGATCATAATTTTCGTGATCTATCGTGAATCTGGTTTCGACATAGAGGTGAAGTCAAGGATTTTCCATAGTAGGGACAACTATTAGAAAAGAACAATCAAACGTTGTCAATCATCAAAACTTGTCTTCGTTTGCAAAAAAAATGTTGAGTAGTTCTTGAACGGTGTAATTAAAATTGGATCTTAAGTGATTCAAATCCAATATAGAAACTCCAAAAACTCCTTTTTTTATTTCATGTGACTATCAAATGTATTGCGTTGTTACAATCAATATCCGAATAAGTTAAATATTAGAGACTTCATCAAATCTGTGAGTCAATGAGAATTGAATTCTAAGAAATTGATCTTAATTTTGATTTAATTTCATCAAATAACATTAAATGTCATCATATATGTATATATATATATATATTTTATTTATTTATTTATTTATACCCCTCAAAAGTATATAAAATATTTATAAAAAGTATTAAGTATATGTGTGCCTGCATTAAATATCATCTCAAGTTTATCAAAATTCTATTTTTACCCCTCATATTATACTATAAAATTCAAAAAATATTGTCTGTTTCCAATGATTCGTTATTCAAAAAAGATAAAAATAATTCATTTGAAATTCATATGATTAGGTTTCAACTTATAATCAATTAAATAAAAACTAAATCAAAAGTTTTTCACTTAAGGTACTTTTATTAGTAGTATATCTATATATAAATCGCATCGAATAACAATCAATCAAATTTTGGTTGTGACTAATCGAATTCACAATTACATCAGATATAGGTTAAAATTTAATCTATTGGTAGACCTAAATTTTTTATTATAATAAAGGATCCCATTTAATTTTTAAAATATGATACTCTCCTTGGATATTTACATATTTTAAGGTGGGGGCAAATCTTTGAAATCTGTGAATTCCTTAAAATTTCAAGCCCCCCGAAAATTGTCAATTGTAGTGTCATCACTTGCCTATCTATATCTATATCTATCTATCTATCTATCTATATCTATACCATTATAAAATGTCAACAAAAGTAAAAAAAAATTGTTTGACTAAAATAACCTTAATAACATGAGTAATGCCCATATTATCTTTTTATTTAGTGATAAACACTAATATTATTGAAGGTTACTTGCATTATTGGACTTCTGGCTATTAAGTTGCTTTTTGTATCTTCCATAAATGCTACATATATTCTTTATGTCAAGCATGAGTTAAAAAAGTTCATCGGTCACTCATAATGTTGCATCTCAAATTCATCCAATCCAAAGTTCAATTTTCTTCAGATTTTGGCTATATAAAATTCATTGTTATCAATTCAGGAGTTCAGCATTAATAGTTTTCTCTCTCTTAATTTTTAATTCCTCTTATGTCTCATATTCTATGTTTTAAGGTTGTAAGGTCTGAATTTCAATGTTTCTTGTGAAAAGTATACATATTTCTTCAAAAAGTGCATTGTTTTATTCATCATTAACAAACAAATATGTTCATATTACCTTTGTGATCATGGGTTTCTATTTGCATTCATGTGATGATTTATAACTCAATCATTTTGTGATTGGTTATTTTTATTAATCTAATTAATTTTGATTGCTTGTAGTAGGTTTGATGGTAACAACTTGAGAAAAATAAAGGCTCTATAAAACTGCTGTGAGCTTCAGATATTATGTGAAGTTTGATTGCACGTTGTTTGATTATTAAGAATTAATATAATTACGAAAAGAAAGGGAATTGACAGAAAAAAAAAAATCATTACGACTATCTGTGTTGTTATATTTGACACTTTTGTAGTCGAATATATATTTGTGTAATATGTACAGACATATATCGAAAGAAGTTATTTGTGTATATGTGTACTTATGTTTGTGTGCGCATTTATATACCATCCATATATGCCTAATTACTGTTGTTATATAGAAAATGACTTAAATAGTCAAGTACTCAATAAGGTTTTCCCGAATTTATGATGTTTATGTGTATGGAAAAAATTAATCTAAGGTCTTTGAACCTTTTTGCAATTATGGATTTGATATTTAATTCGAATTTTGTTAGAGGCTAAATTTTTGTGGTGCAAAAAACAAACAACTTTTATTAAGTTAAAAATTTTAATATGAAAATGGTCCATATGCAATGCACGTATGCACCAACTAGTTATAATAAAAAAAAAACAATATGATCTAGGCAAAAAAAACCAAATCTCTCCCAACCCGAGTGACATACGAATCATGTTGGAGCAAGTGCGGATACACATATATGAATAAAACATAGAGGACATTAATGATTACATGTGAAATGTTTGAATACAATTATAATTATATGTGTGGTAAGTTCAAAGACGTCTACATCAAAGAACATCTTGTTAAAAGGCCTAGTGGAGGGACTGACTCCGAGGTAGACTCCAACCTCGAGGTAAGTGCTCAACCTTACACTTCTTTATACCATTTGTTGGTTGTTGACTTTGATTATTGTCACACCCCATCCCAACAAATATATTTGGTAACCCAAAGGTGGAAATATAACTCAACACATAGTAATACCGACACCTGTAATGCAAGGAAGCATTTAAAACCAATAATACCAACCAATGATCTCATAAAAGAGATAAACCAAACAACTCTATGACAGAGTACCCAACTCTGTGACTTAATATAACACAAAGTATTAGAGAATTCATCTCTTATATCACCAAGAAAACGAACACCCCTGTACAATATGTACACAACTAGTTTCATTAACCTCCCATCTCGGCTCTGCTAGCGTTGTAGCGAACACAACTCTAAACTTCATCTTCCTAAAAATAAATATTTTCTTCAGTGTACTGCGCATCATAATAAATGAAAATATTAAAAATATGATTCAAATATTATTTCACCAAAATATGTTCACAATCTGCGGAGAACGACAAAATCAAACTGTTTTCAACTCACTTTGAAATCTCATAATCACTGCCAAAATATCAACATAATAAATAGTTCACATGTGCTATGAGTCAACAACAATATTTAAGTAATGTCAAACTATCAACAATATTTAAGCAATGTCAAGCTATCTACAACATTTAAGTAATGTCAAGTTGTCTCACGACAACTGTGTAGTGTCCAAATCAACAACATGTAAGTCATGTCAAGCTATCAACAACTCTAGCACAACGGATACTATTTAAATCACAAGCTTTTCAACAAACCACAAGTTTTTCAATAAATCACAAGCTTTTCAACAAAACATATTTGATCCATTATTTGCTCAACTCAACATAAATCAAGTCATTAAAACTTCATTTCACATAGTGAAATAACTCATAGTAGTCATATACTTTTATTTTCAATTATTATGAAGCAGTACACTTCACCTATCACTGCCAACCAACACACTATTCAACTTTATGCTTGATGTAAAATCCAGGTAAATTTGAACTTTGATGAAAAATGGCAAAACAGTAAATTGTTATTTCGGTACGGGTTGAAAACCTGAAATTTTCTAGAACTCAGATGACGAACCGGACCTCACCGTTGGATTCGTCTCGCGAAATCTAGTTACCTTCTCAAATTTCGTCAAATTTTGAAATAGTCGGATTTTTCGCGTTTTACGAGGCGGTCGGGTCTCGGGTGGCCCAAGACCGAAATTTTTAATAAAATTTCAAAATTTGGAAAATAATTTAAAGCAAGTTGAAATAAAAATATTTTGAACTTGAACCGGGTCAAAATTTAATCGTTTCGGGACGAAAACGGATCCGGGAAAAGAAGGCTGTGTGGCTTGTTGTTGGCCAAGTATTAGGGGAGTATAAAAAGGGGAAGAAAATCAGATTTTCTTCCCCAAATTCTGCTGGTTCTTCCTGATAGAAAGAGAGAGAGAGAAGAAGAGAGAGAAACAAGGGTTTTTCAAGCCCTTCTTCTTGCGATCTAGGGCCAAGCTTTGGTCGAATCCCCTTGGACCAAGAACGAAAAGTGTTCTACTCGTCGAGAGCTACAAAATCATACCAAGAAAGACGGTTTTTGATGAAGTTCAAGAAACGAGATTTTGGGAAAATCAAAGATTGGAGCTTGTTTCGGGTCTTGAGAGTCTTCTACCTTCGTTTTACGCTTCAAGAGGTAGGGTTCCCTCCTAATTAATTTCACTTACAACCTAGAATGTTTGTATGAAATGGGTAGGTGGTTAGATAATTTTAACACTTGCCTATGGTGATGACATTGGTGAAATGGGTATGGAAAATAAGTTGAATAAATTTCATCTTGAATTGGCTATGTGAGATTAACCTAATGTGATTCTTGAGTTATGTGAATTGTGGGCATGTTATGTGTTTACATTATGCCTTGAGAATTAAGTGTGTTATTGCTTGATTATGTGATGACATGCTTGGGTGTTGTTTCTAGATTAAATGTTGATATGTACATATTGATATACTGACATTGTGAAGAATTATGAAAATTATATGCTTATGATATAATTTGCCATGGGATATGTGGAATGCGTTGAAATAGTTCATATGTTATTCATAGCATATTGAACATTGTGTCATTGTTGCAATGAGGCATCATATTGCATATGCACGGGAACATCGCATTTTATGGGTGTGTGTGCATGGTTGTTGTCAACACCACACTTGGTGGATGACGGGTGGGCTCAAGTAAGCTTGGTTGAAGACCTGACCGAGTCTCACGGTTTGCATGGTTAGTAGGGTTGGGGTTAGCAAGAAGGGCTAGAAGATCCCTCGGGTGCAAGGCCCAGTGATTAGGATACGCACTCCCTTGGTTCGGTCCATGAAGTGTGTGGGTGTACGCGGAACCCTCGGTGGAAGTCCGTAAATTCCGTGTGGGTTGGGTGACATTTGGTGTAAGTCCATGAACATCCACCCCTACAAAGACCCTAAATTGGTAAATGTCATTTGATGTGTAACATAGATGACGGATTCATACACATTGGCACTTGCATGTGTTGAGGAGCTGGGAAGGGCTCGGGTTGATGTGCGTGAGTGAGTCTCATCTCATTTCATGGCATGGCACGGTAGATTCCAACATGGAATGCATATTCTAAATTGGAATGTTATGAGTTGTTGATTGTTGGCATGTGAACATTTCATATGCATCTAGGTTGGGGAGTAGCCTCTTTAGGAGATACTCTATTGAGCGTGGCTCACCCTATACGGGAAAAACTTTTTAGGTGCGGGATATACGCCGGTGGATGGCTCCCAATTCGAGCCCCGTGGATGAAGAAAGCCAGAATATGGCTTTATTTTGAGTTTTTGTAAAATTATTATGAAAACTTAGTTTTGGCATGTAAATATATGGAATTGCTTGTAATAGGTATTGTACGCAGCATGTTTTATGTGAAAAATTTCCTTAAACATGTATGAGATGGTTTTGGAATGAAATTGATGGGATTGGAAAGCCATACCGGTACGCTTTCTAAAAATCTGAAATTTTAAAACTGTTTTGTCAAGCTTTCGGGCTATGTGTTTCCCCCTTCAAATGTTATAAATGGACAATAATAGACTTTGTTTTTCTTTTATAATCCCGGCCAAGGGTATGCTATTGACGTGATGTCGGGTTGTGCGAAAATCACGGGTACTTCCGCGGGTTGATGGGTTATCAACGGTTAATAAAAGATCCCCCGGTTTTAGGAGCGTCACACTTGACCCCTAAGTGGAATCGATATAGTATCTTCTAGACCTAACACAAATCATATAACCATACACAATGAGTTTCAACTCAAAATAACTCAACGGATGCCAACGTATGCGTATGAGAATATTTTATTTTAAGTTTTATTCATTCCAATTCAACTCAACTTAGATCAAGAAACTCCTATCCCATGGCTTATTTTCATAATAACACAACACGAAATCAAATGAGTAAGAAAGTAAGCTTCTTAAGGTTTCTAGGTCATAAGCTCAAAACAACCTCCTATAGACCATGTTCTGATTATTTTTCAGCAACTTTTCAAATTTGATAAGTGGACTGTTTTTAGATATTTTTACACTAAAAATTGAATTTATACATAAACAATATGATGTTCTAACATATAACATTGAAAAGGTCTCTGAGTCTAGTTTCCAACAAAATTGACGGTGCATCAATTCAAGTTTTCTATAAAAAGTTATGCTATTTTACCAAAAGGTGTCAAAGTTGTCCAATATTCCTCATATTCGAATTTTTTAATATTTTGTTTCTTTGATCCAACTCAATCCAATTTATTTCATACCACATTCAACTCAAACGATGCGCGAATCTGAATTTCCTAAAGAAAATTATTGTCGTTTTTTTACCGACTACGCAAGCTATTAATCAAAACCGGTAATCACCATCAACTTCATAAAATTTTTATAAACCTACGCCATTTATTCATGCAATTCTCAAAACAATTGCAAGAGGTTGTTTAACTTGTAAAATCCATTGTTCAAACAAAATCATTCTCATAACAAGCCTTAAATAAAAATCTAAATTATTTAACATCTATGTACTTTACTTTATACAAAGTTATTTAGATTCTTATATATGACCAAATTTATAACAAGAAATTTATTAGGCTTACCGAATAGTATGCTTCGAATTGATCGAAGCTGCTAACCCCGTCCAATTATTCTTCCCAAACTCTCGATCCTTCTTCCCTTTCTTTTTTTTTTTTTTTCTTGTCAGTTGTTCCTCGATAAGCCGGCCGGCCTTTTCCTCTTTTTCATTCACTTGTTTTCCTTCTTTTTCTTTCATACTCCCTCCAAAGGTGGCATCTTAACCCTTCCTCCCAAGCTTAGTCATCAAGGAAAGCAACGTGGCCCCCCAAAACTCATCCAAGTATTTTGTCCAAGCCACCACTTTGCTTTCTTATCTCCAGCACACACACTTTATAACATGTGCCTTTTTTATTTCTTACTTTATGTTTGCTATTTATTAAGTATATATTGTTTTTTTTTTCTTTCCTTAGACTTCATCTACCAACTTAGTTAAAATCTAATAAAAAATTAGGACTAAGTCATGACAAGCATCCATCTTTGTCACCAAATAATTCATATAATCACGATGTATTTTTTTTTATATTTCACTTCTCTCTTTTGATTCATCATAAACATCTCATAATCAATGATCAAAATTTCATTGCAACCCCAAATTAACTCATTCTAGTCTCAATTATTATAATTTAACCACATTATCACTTAATTTGTTTTTTTTCCCAACGAAACTTTAATACTTTAACTTACCATCTAATGTGCCTCTAACAACTTCCGAAACTATATTTTGACCCCCAACATTATTTAAATGCAATGCAATACGTGACAGTGTCTCATAATTATTGACTGGGATTTGTTGAGCCGTGTGGCGTAATTTGCCTGTGTGGCTGTAATTTACCTGTGTGGCGGACATGGATAACGCTGATGTGGCGTAGTGGAATTTCGATTTTATAGCCATGTTAACAGTTATTCTTCTGGGAAGTTGTTAAATTCTAAGTAATAATATGTTTCGTTAATATTTGAAATATGTTTGTGTTGATCTTGTTACGTTCGCGCATTTACTAAAAATTCTTAAATATTTATCAGGAATTAATCATGACTTGAGATGTCTACTGCCTTGATGAAACCAAAATTTTAATGTCAGGGGACCAAACCCTATGCACATAAACTAGTACCAACAACATTAATTATGTCCATATTTTTTTGTTTTTTTCCAAAGCCACCCAGTGTGGGTGGGGGATTTGGCAGGACCCCTACCTGTATATATAACTAAAAGGGAAAAAATACAAGGGAGGAGGACAAAGAGCCAAGCCTCAAGAAGTACAAAGTGGGAGGATCAAATCAAAAGCAAGGTGGTGACTCACCACCAAAAACAATAAAACAATGTGGGGACTCCCTACAGAACAAAATAACTGAAAACATAAATGAAAATAAAAAACTCACTGAAGAGCGTGAGGAGTCTGTCGAGCATCTAAGGCGAGGATGCCCGCAATCCCAGAAGGAAGGGATGACGAATCAGGAAATCGCTGATTGAGCTGCTGAGAACAAGCCCAATTAGCCATGAAGTCGGCAGCCCGATTCGCCTCCCGCAGGACGTGGCAGACGCGAGCCGAGAGAGAAGCTCATAGAAGCTGAATTCGAGCAAGCAGGTAAGCATAAACCCAGCATCCAGTACCCTGAGAATAAATTCAAGAAACCACTATAGTTGAATCTGACTCCACTACCAACTCTGAAGCTCCCAAATCTGCGGCCAACTCCAACCCAGCACAAATAGCCTGCATCTCCGCATACAAGATAGGTTGATGCCCCAGAAACAAGCCAAAAGCCCTGAGAACCCGACCTTGGTGGTCCCGAATAACACCCCCTACTGCAGACAGCCCCGGATTGCCTTTAGACCAGCCGTCAACACTGATCTTCAGGCAACCTGGTACAGGACGAGTCCAAGCAACCAAGCGAAGAGGCCGAGGCTGAGGAACCAAGACCCTAAGAGAATTTTACAAACTCAACCGACTCATCCCGACGCAACTGACTCGGAGCAAACCCAAAAGCAAGCCCAATCAACTGCATATCGGCCATAACCCTCTGAACCACAATGGGCACCTGAAAGGTCCGGCCATCGAACCTATAAGCATTACGCGCCTTCCATAGGTACCACAGAATAAAGCACGAAAGCATTAAAGCATAAGTAGACTGAAACGGCCAAGATCTAATCCCAAACATCTGATAAAAGTGACTCCACACCTGAACTGCAAGCGGACAATCCAAAAAAAGATGCCTAAGAGTCTCAACAGCCCCACCACACACACACCGAGATACTACATGAAAACCCCATCTCTCTAAGCCATCATCTGTGGCCAGGAAACCATGAAACAACCGCCACATAAAGAAGGAGACCTGAGTCGGAATATGCCTCTGCCAGACACAAGAAAACCCAGGCCGAACTGGAGTCACACTCCAAATATCAGCCCAAACAGTCCTCAAGGAAAAATTCCCATCCAAAGACAAACTCCATCTCATCTGATCAACCCCCTGATCCGGAATCGGAATCTGCACAATCTGCTCAACAATTGCAGAAGGCAAAACCTCCAACAATCGGCCTCTATCCCATTGCCGACCCGCCCAGTAAGCAAAAACAGGAACCCCAAGAACTGCCCCCGGACACACTAAAGCCAACGGGTAATCCCCCAACCAAAAATCATACCAAAAATTGACCTCATCGGACCGTACTAACCATCTGATCTTCGGCTCAGCCACGGATCGAATCGCACACAATGGCCTCCAAAGAGGTGAAGCTGGGTAACGAAACTCAATCAGCCCAGCATGGGTGGACCTACAGTACTTGACCCTCATAAAAGTGGACCAAAGTGACTGTTGAGTACAAAAATTCCACCACAGCTTCACCTCACAAGCCTCAGTTATGTCAGAAAAAGAAGGCACCCCTAAGCCGCCATCCTCTACAGGGTAACATACCTCAGCCTAGTGATACAAGTGAATCATCCGATGGGTAGCTGTGTCACCCCACAAGAAACAAGTGAACATCCTCTCTAACTGGTGGAAAACATCCGCAGGAGGCCTCAACACATGAAACAAGTGAATAGGCATCGACACGAGCACATGACGAATCAAAGTGAGCTTACCTCCAAAGGAAAGCAAGTGATTCGCCCATCCAGAAATCCGCTCGTGCACCTTCCGAATCATCTCATCAAAGTACGAGATCCGGAGATGACCCAAGTAGATAAGGCACCCCAGATAAATAAATGGAAAGTCACGCCTCTGAAAACCAGTGGTCTGTCGTGCAATCACCTTTCTAGAATGCGAGGCACGCGAACTGATATAGAAACTGCTCTTGGCCTAACTAACTAACTGACCAGAGGCAGCCTCATAGTGATGAAGGAAATCCATAACTCGCTACAAGCTCGACCGACACCCATTAGCAAAAATAATAATGTCATCAGCAAAAGCCAAATGTGAAATCGAAACCCCAACTCCAGTACTATAAGCCACCCCGGGAAACCTAGCATACAAAGAGTCCAAGCCTCGAGAGAGATACTCCACAACAATGATGAACAAACAAGGAGAAAGGGGGTCACCCTACCGCAGCCTCCCCTGCGATTGGAAAAAGCCCTGACTAACCCCATTCACCATCATAGAAAACCACGGCCCTCAGATAACCCGCTGAACCAAAGAAATCCAGCCCTCAGAGAACCCAAAAGCCCGCAACATCTGGAGGATGAATGTCCAAGACATCCTGTCATATGCCTCAGCTATATCAAGCTTCAGCACGACATTCCCACCCCGGGAACCTCTCCCCAAATCACGAACCAACTCTTGAGCCAAAAGAACACTGTCCTGCAACACTCGGCCCGACACAAACCCACTCTGCTCAGTGATATGATACGCGGCAACAAGGATGACAGACGAGAAACGAGAATCTTCATGATCACCTTGTTGCTCACATTACATAAACTGATCGGTCAAAAATCTGCCCAAGTAGAAGGTGACTCATTCTTGGGCAAAAGCACCACCAACGTGCTCATGAATCCTCGTGCCTAGTCCAAATGTGAAGAAACTTGAATCAGCTTGGCCCTCTACTTTGACACTGATCTCCAGAGATCAACAATGGTGAATAATCTGAACAAGTCCGATTCAGGTGGGCAACCCGAAAAATGGAAAAATAAGAACTCCACTGAGTATTCACCACTACTCTATCCAATCTCCTCCAGGTACGTCCATTCGTCCATGTGAATGGAGTACCCTCAAACCCAGCATCCTCCAAATCACTGGACAACAAAGCTAAGGAAAAGACATCAATAGCGGACTGAGACTGAGTATGACCCCCCGGATCTCAGAATGGGACTCAACGACGTTGAAATCCCCACCAACCATCCACGGACCATCATGAATGCTCCCAAATTGTGTCAAGGCATCCCACAAACCCTGTCGAACAGAAGCCACGCAACTGGCATACACAAAAGAAACAAAAACTGGATCCGGTAAGGAAGAATGATGCACCTGGCAGTGAACCACCTGACCATCATCCTGAACAACCTCCAACCGAAAAGGGGAAAACCAAAAGATCCAAATCTTCCCTGAAATAGAACAAAAATTGTGCTCCATGTGCAAACGAATCCGAAAAGACTGCAACCGATCCCGATCAACAAAAGGCTCCAAAATACAGAACATCGATAAGTGGTGTGAGCGGATCAACTTATTGAGCCTTCTAAAAGAAGAGGCCTGGCTGATCCCTCTAATATTCCATATGAGCGTACTAATCATCAGAAATGAGTGGAAGAACCACACTAAGCGTCCCTCGACCAGGCCTACCACCTCTATCTCCTCTGCCTGCTCGACCTCCACTACCAATACGTTGAGATCTACGCAGCGGGACCTGCCAACCGGACTGTGAGCCATCATAAAGTACTATAGCTCCTCCAGGCTGAGAATGACCTTTCTGTGGGTTAGAAAAGGATCCAACATCACCACCCAATGACTCATCGGAGGATATATCTCCAGTAGAGTGGCTCTCAACCCCAATAGAAAATCCAAGGTTGAGAGGGATATTAGTCAAGGTGGTACAATCTATGGGCCGACTAGAAACACTCTTATCTCTACGCCTCAAACTAGTATCCTTAGAAACTGACACAACTGGGGAATTCTGAACTCCTCGAAGCTCACGAATAGTCTGGCGAACTGCCGGGGTAGTCACAGGTCCATCACGAACTAGCTCAAAAACTGTGTCTACTGAATGATTGGGGCACAAACTCTGCTCCTGCACAGCACTAGCAGGGATAGTATCCGAACTGACCACAACCACTGGCTCACCCACAGTATGCGGCTCAACAACAATCTGGACAGGAGCAACTGAGGCGGACTCCCCAGCAGTAGCAGCTATATCCCTAGGGGGATGAACAATGGTAACAACATCTGTCACTCCTCCAGGGGATACTCTAACCTGATCGGTACTCCTGGGAGGAATAGTAAGGACTGGGGCTCTCTGACTGGATACTCCCTCCTGTGGTCTAGTCCTCTGTTGGCCATCACCTCGACCATGCTGTGGCCGGTCTCCACTGACCTCCTCCCAGGGCTGGGAGTGGGTGATGCAGGTCTCCACTGAATGGCCTAAATGCCGACACCCAGAACAATACTGCGGTACATCCTCGTAGAGCACATCCTGCAAAAATCCGGTCTCCTATCTGCCTATCCTAATCCTCGGCACCCGCGACCATGTGACATCATACTTAACCAGCACCCTGGCAACTGAAGGCCGGCTCAAACTCGCTGTGGCCTGATCAACCCGTAAAGACGTCCCATCGCCGAAGTTATCGTGAATAATGCATCATGGGAATGCACAAAGTGGACTGGTAAATATGGGAATGAAACCCAGATAGGAACTATGGGCGACTCCTCGGGACAACGAAACTGTGGAGTCCACTTGAACATGCGCATCTCTCTGCCATAAACCGACCAAGCCTGCTTCACCCAGAGACGGGTGTAATCCTCCTCAAGGTTGCACATCAGGAACATGTGTCGGCTGTCTAACAAAGAGGCACTAACCTGCCCCCTTAATGCAATCAGCTGTAAGAATCTCCTGATCATTTCCATCAGAGGACGGCCGCGGGTAAACTTGCCCACCAGGGCCAACCTGTAAGGAGCTGCGAGACTCTCAATCTCCTCGTCAGAAAAGTCAACCGCCGGGGCACCCTTGTACTGTGTGACAGGGCGGGGAACTCGACGAGTGGGAGCGTCAGAGCCAGGGGTGATAGATCCCCTCAAAACATCTATGAAATGACTTGTGTGGTCGGGTCTTGGGCGGAACCCGGGGGTCGGGTCCAAGAATTATGGCTGGTAGGTATGACTGGTTTTGGAGCACCAAGTTGTGTTAGGTTTTGGCCGGGTTGGTGTTTAGCTTGAGGAGGTTGGCGAATTGTGGGAAGTAGGCCGGGTTTGATGATGGGATGGGCAGATTGAGTGGGCCGAGTTTGCTTATAAGTGTAACCCGCGAGGTCAACGTGATGTAGATCGCCGGCCGTGGGGTGGTGGATAACTCCGCCGGTATAAGTGTGTTCGTCGGGAGGGGGAGGGTCAGGTGGTGGGTTTAGGTCGGCGGTTGGGTCATCACCAGTAGCCAGATTGGCCATGTGTGAGGCAAGTCCGTGGACGTGGACTATGGGCTAGGGTTAGGGTTAGGGTTAGGATTTTGATACCTAGATTGATGTTGTTATGTTGTCGGTGGGATGCTGGTCGATGGGCTGATGTTGTTGGTGTGTTTGTCGGTGGACAGAGCAGGGGTATGGGTATGTTTGTTGGTGGATGGGCAGTCGGTGGGCTTTGTCTTTTTCAGTGGGATGCTAGTCGGTGGATGACACTCAAGGAATCGGTTTTTTTGGGTTTGGAGTAGATTGTCGGTGGTGTTTCGCTGGGCAGTTGCGCTGGTGGTGATGGCTGTCGGTTGTGTAGGTAGATGGTGGAGTTGTTTGCTGGATTCAATGGGTGGCCTTGGTTTCGGTTTTGGTGCTGGTTTGTTGTGGCTGTCGGTGGTTTGTTGTTGGTGGCCTAGGAGTGATTATGTTGGTGGTTTTGGTTTTTGGTTCGCCGCTGGGCAGTGGGGGATGATGTTGCTGTCGGTGGAGGCTTGGTGGCTGGTGGTTCGACTGGGGTTTGGTTTGGGTGTTGCAAACGGTGGAGTTTGGGCTGTGAAGAATGGGTAGTGGGATGTCGGTGGATGGCTGCTGTCGGTGATTGCAGGCGGCGGCTGACGGCTGACGGCTGACGGCTGACGGCTGTAGTTTGTGGGCAAGCACAGCGGCTGACGGCTGTAACGTGGTCAAATTAAGATTATTTTGGTTAGTCATTATCTTAGAAAGTATTTAAAACTAAGAAATTTTAATTTTGCATTAGTTTTAATTGTAACGCTCCAAAATCCCCCTTGGACGACATTACTATCTAAAACCATTCACATCATAAGATCAACTAATAAAATTCATAATTAGAGGAAGTTCCATTTCATCATCCATAATATTTACAACTTCATCCAAAAAAATATGCCAAGCCATGACCATTGCATCCAAAAGAATATGCGCAACTACGTCAATTACATCCCAAAAATTAACTATTATCTTGCAGCGGAATAAGAAAAATATTAACATGAACATTATCTCAAAATAAACCTCCTAGTCTAGGACATAAAAAGAATAGTTCTAGACATCCAACTCCGGGTCCACATGCCCATCAAGTTGAGCTTCCCAAGCTACCTGCTCGTCAACTCTGAGCTCTTCCTCTAAACCAAAATTTGAAAAGTATGTTGTTTGTAGGGGGTGAGCACTAAGCTCTGTAGGAAAATCCTCCCAAACTCGAACAAGGTTTCAAAATCATATAAAACAGTCAGTCTCATTTTACAAATATCATATATAGCTTTTGAAAGAAAACATAGACATTTCAATGGATCTCAAGTTTACACAATAGCAACAATTAAATGAAAAAGTAAAACCAATTCCCAAAAATAACAATTCCAACAAGTTACCATTTTCACGATAACCATTTTCACAATAAACCAATAGTCCATAATGTATCTCAGGTATGATGTATGACATCGCATGAATAAACACATTGAGAATATCCTGGCCCAGACACACACACCCAATCCTCGCAAGGATATCCAACTTTAGGAAGGGTGTATACCAACGCATTGGCAGTGACGAATCCAACACAGGAATAGTATACTAACCCTCAGCCTCGATAACACGTGAGTTAATAGTGGTTTGGTTATCGCAAGGCACCAACCCCACTACAAGTGATAGAGAACCTTCAAACCCACACGGAGTAAGAAACGCATCTAACCCACTCTACGATATCCAGTCAACGGCCACCCATGGTCATCCAAACATCCACAAGAAATACAATACCCAACAATTTCTCAAATCACAATTAAATCAATAAATCCCCAATTTTCCACATTCAAATCCACATTTATTTTTTCAAATGGAACAATTTAAGAAAATAAGCAAGAGATTATCAAATATATAATTTTTAGTATTTAATCAAGCGCTAGAGTTTTGAAATCAAGAACAAGTGAACATTAAGAAGAAAAATTCATATTTCTCAAAAACTCGGGTTTTGGGATCACGAACAAGTATTTTATGTCTATCAAACCATAACTTCATTCAACACATGATAATATTTGCGAGAGTATCAAGAAATAATGATTTCATAGCATATATATAGGATGGATAGTCAAAACATACATATATATAAATGTCCTAGCCTCAATGAACAAGAAAAGGAAGAAACTCCTACCTTGCTCCTTAGTTTTTGTGTGAAGAACTAGAAGATTTGATCCTTCCCACTTGAATCAACCCTTGAATTTCTTGTTTTTCCCCTTCTTTCCTTCCTCTCTATGGTTAGCATTGATGAAAATGGGTTGCAAATGGGAGAGAAAACACCCAAAACAAATCTGGGACGTGAATCCCTCAGTTTGGCGCGTCCGGACGCGTGTTTCTTCGCCCAACGTTCTGCGACACGCGTCCGGATGCGTGTCTATTCCCGTCCGGACGCGTTTGACAGTATACCCTTCTCTTCCAGATCGATTTTTACCTATTTAGAAGCCGATTCAGAAAATTTTCGTGAAATACACTTTTGTAGCCCTTGAAGATTAGTTTCTACTATCCCAAATTCAAATCAATCTGAGTTAGGAGTAAAGAGTTATAACTAAAATACTAAGGTAGTGTCAAATTCCTTTCTACCCAAATCCTCTCCAAAATAGGTTTTAATTCCAAAATACTTCCTAACTTATAATACACCCCATATTACCTCTCCCAATGTTTTTCGACCTTTCAGATTCAATGGAGGCATTATTTTGACCTAAAACATTTAAAAATTTACCTAATCACACTTCTTAAGCTTACACACATTCGAAACTAAGTTTGACCCGAAAGTCAATTCGTTCGAAACTCAAACTTCATGATCAATCTTTCAACAATGATTCTAAGTTTTTATCATCATTTTATTCATATTAGGAGAACTCTTAAGATAATAGTATCCTTATTTAATTTTAATACGAAGTCTTACATTAATTATGTCTATATTTAATAGATTCGAATTTATGTAGCATATCATATATAAAACAAATAAATATATTGAATATAAACAAAAAAGAAAATGAACAAAGTGAATAGTTGTTTTATTAAATGTCTTATTGATCGTCTATCAAAATAATACTCAACGTTTTTTTCTGTCTCATATTCTCTTAATTGTTGAATTTGTACCAATTTTTTCAACAATTTTCTTTTCGATGTACATAATAAAATACTTGTGAGAAAATCATCCTCCATCTTATTTTGAAGCTTAATTTTGAAAATATTCCTAGTCAAAAAGCACAATATGACGTTGAAGTTAAAAAATATACTGAAAACGAAATGTGTGGACATAAGTCAAATGAATTTACTAAGAAATAGTAGACTTTTCTGATGTATCAAATGAATATTTTTTGGAAATTTGGGGGCCGGTCCTCTTTTGTGAACTTATTTGGACTTAAGTCCACTCAAAAAAGTTGTTTGAGAATAAGTCCATTTTGATCTTCCTGGTCCAAAATATCCTCAGTAACTATATTTAATTAAAACAATATTAAAAAATAGCAATTCCAAAATTTTAGGAGTTTAACTAATATTAAAATTCTATTTCTCTCTTATATGTATCTATATCCATATATAGATTATGATTATTTCTCTCTCTCTCTCTCTCTCTCTCTCATATATATATATATATATATATATATATATATATATATATATATATATATATATATATATATATATATATATATATATATATATATATATATATATATATACTAGTTATTACCCGTGCCTGAAGGCACTATAACAAATAAAAAAATCGCAAACAGTTGTCGGTGCCTAAAAGTTCTATATAACCAAAAAAAAAAAAACATCAATTACAATAAATAAAAAAGAGAGACAACTGGACTAAAAGTTGATTGTCAAAAAACTTGCAATTGTCATTGAAGTAAATCTAAAAACACTTTGTCCATTATATATCTAGACCATAGCAATGAATAAGTGATAATGACTAAATTGAACAAAGAGAGGACTAAATGTGTTCACAAAAACACAACATTGTAGAACCCACGCCTTTGTATAGTTTTTTTTTTTTTTTTTGGGAGGAGGACTTGAACCCTTGACGTCAAGAAGACAAAACTTTCACAAGGTAAGGAATATGCATTTCTATTGTAACCCAAGGCTACACACATCTTATTAATCGTATATAATGTAAAATAAATTACAACAATCCATAAAATAAACCTAAAAGTAGGAAAATTTTCATCTAAAAATAGGAACTCAAAAAATATCAACCTTTTTATAAGCCTACACTTAAGAACAAACAACCCAAAATAATGTCAAAAAAATATAAAAAAATCAAAGTCAGAGAATGATTTCCTCAAGAGGTCTCTCACTTCCTAAAGAGATATACACATTAAATCGAAGGATGTAAAGCTGAGAGTTTTTTCCCACCCAAGACTTGGACTAAGAGTTTTGTTCTATTTCTAACACTAGAATCGCATCTCTCTTCTACCTCTCTTCTCTCAAGCACATTAGAGTCCCAAACACACACTCAACTCACACACACAAACACACTCAGTTCACAAAACCCCCTCCCCCCATCCCCCCACACAGAGTCACGCCACACACAAACACACTCAGACACTAGAGTCCCATTTTACCCCTCTCTATCTCACACACTCTCTCTATAGTTTTTTATGATTGTATAGTAAACATAGTATAGTAAACATAATACTTGATTAGAAATAGAATCCCCCCCCCCCCCCAAACAATCAACTCACACGCCACTTTGTTGCTACCCAGCCACCACTAGCGACCACAACGACCTTATCATCGCAAAAAACCCCTCGATCTTTCTTTCTCTTCTCTCTTCTCTCCCCATCTTTTTTTTCTCCCTCAACATCACCGCTATTGCCAGTGGCAAGGAACCACCATAGCCAGCTAGTCATCGCCTTTACCAACTACCAGGTATCTCCCCCTTCTTTCTCACTCGCTCAACCTCCATGAACCCGCCTAACCCACGTACCCACCCCCATTTCCACCCCTAAAGGACTGTCTGCTCCAACCCACAACCCTCTCCCACCTTCTACCACCAAATCACACACACCCAATCACTTAATCACACACAACACTCACCTACAAGCTGTAACTCATAGCTGCAAACCCATCACATACCACTTCTCTCTTTTCTCTCTTATTTTACCCGCACCTCCACTAATTAGTACTTAAAGTTGACATATTATTATGGCATTTTAAGACTAATTGTACTTTAATGGAGTTTAAGTGATGTCATTTCAGGCCCTAAACTGAACAAGGACCCAAGAACAACAAGTACCACACTTGGATGCAGCACCAGTACATTAGAGCCCAAAATTGGAGAAGCTTGGAGCACAGCCAGAACGTTCGAACGCCAACTCACGTTCGAACGTCCATATTGCACTGTAGCAGACTCAACTGCTGAAGAGAAGGCGTGTTGCAGTTAGGAAAGAAGACTGGAGCTCTGAAGTACTTGAGTGTCACGTTCAAACGCCAACTCACTTTCGAACGTGCATTTGAGTTGATGGAAGACCAGACCACTACAGAGAGTTGGAACTGAACTTCACAGAAGACCAACAGATCACTCGAGTGAAAGGGGTCAGAGCAGATCTGGCGTTCGAACGCCCTCAGTTCAAAAACAGAAGAAACGTTCGAACGGCAGTCAACGTTCGAACGCCCTCAGTGCAAAAATAGAAATAACGTTCGAACGCCAACTCACGTTCGAACGTTATCCACAGACTGGCAGCAGAGTTGTTGACTGTTCACTTGGACTTGGGCGGCAAACACTATTCTTTCACCCCCCTGTCTCCTCCTCTTGCCTATAAATACTCCCCTTGTTGGAGAGCTAGAGGAGCCATAGTAGGAGGTAGGAAAGTTGATGGAGGCTTAGACTCCCACTCTCATTGTAGATTTAACTCATTTTTCCTTGTATGAAGTCTTTATTTTAGAGATTAGTTTGGCTTTAGTCCAACATCTCTTGCTTGTTATAACAGTAGTTTTGTGCTTATGCTTATGTTTATGCTTTCATTTCTCATGCATAGAAGAGAGATAGCTCACATTTTGGTTGAGGAAGCAACCCTCCAATTCTTGGTTGAGGAAGCCACCCTCCAAATGTGACTAGCTTTCTTCTACTTTTATTGTTCATGCATTTTACTTCCATTGCTTGAGCTTCTTTCTTTCTTAGAAGAGTGAAACTCTTCCACTTTTCTAGAGCTTTATTAAAGCCGTGAAGGGTGGAATGTGATTCACCCATTCTTTGTTAAAGATTGGCTCCGCGTTTGTTGTTACTTTATCTTTTAAAGTTCTCCACTTGGAGGGATGAGTATCACTCACTTTTCTAGCTTTACCCAAGCCATGAAGAGTGAGTAGTTTCTCATTCACTCTTTAGTAAGAGGAGAAGGGCATGTATAAGTTATCCGGGAATCATATTTGTGCAATGTTTTTATGCTTAACGTTTATTTCTTCTTGTTATCGGATGATTGATTGCATCTAGCAAAGCTAAGGTACTTTGTATAACTGTGAGCTCTTTCTATGACATGGATGACTCCTGCATAGAAAGACCCATCAGTTCAAGGCAAGTACCCCGGCTAGATCCTCATGACTACCCTTCAATCTTCCCCCTTATTATACTTCATTGAAAGAATGAAATATTAATAGCATGATTGGATGTCTTGTAGAAACACTTGCTTGTTTGTAGACGGGTTAAGTCTCGGCACAGGCAATTCTTGTAAACTTCTAGAAAGACATCGGAATCATGTTCTTAATTCTCACAATCCATCTTTATCTTCCGATTGACTTGCTGTTGACACGGGAGTTAATTGAGTTATCAAGCACAATTATGACAAACCGGATAACTGACTACATGTCCAGATCCTTGCACTAAAGAGTGACTCTTTTTAATTAGCATCTATCCCCTATTTTGTTAAGAAAATCCCCTTGGAAAGAATCTTATATTCTGTCCAGGAAAACTCATAACTCACAGCAAATCTCAAAAGTTACAATCAAAAGGTCTCTACCACTGCTTGCCTTAGAAATATCATCAAAAGTTCCATGTGGATTCGACTCCGGACTCAAACCGGATTATTACTACAGCTTGACCGCCTGCACTTGGGTGTATACATTTTGGATCAAGCCACCAAGTTTTTGGCGCCGTTGCCGGGGAGCCTTTGAAAGGTGCTTTAAGGTAAAAGGTAAAAAGACCTTCAACATTGTGTATATTTTGGTTTACTGTAAATAACTTTGTTTTATTTTCTTTATGACTGAGGGCACTCCTCACTTCCAAAATTTGCCGGCAGAATCGTGTGAGTCAGTGAATCAGCCTGAACCTAATTCATCTAGATCAGTAGCAGACTCTTGTGAGGGTAGTATGGCAAATAATGAAAGAAATGGAGAAGTCCCTATGAGAGAGGAGGAGGTCCCTAACATTCAAACTTTGCGGGATTACTTGAATCCCACAAGAAATAGTGTCCCCTCTTGTTTTATTTTTCCTGAAAATGCTCCCCTCTTTACTGTAAAGCCGGGGACAGTGCAGTAATTGCCCGTGTTTCATGGATTGGATGCAGAAAATCCATATCTGCATATAAAAGATTTCGAAGAAGTGTGTGGAACATTTCAAGACAATTCTGAATTGGCCAAAATGAAATTGTTTTCTTTCTCCTTGAAGGATAGAGCCAAACAATGGGAGGAGGACTTGAACCCTTGACGTCAAGAAGACAAAACTTTCACAAGGTAAGGAATATGCATTTCTATTGTAACCCAAGGCTACACACATCTTATTAATCGTATATAATGTAAAATAAATTACAACAATCCATAAAATAAACCTAAAAGTAGGAAAATTTTCATCTAAAAATAGGAACTCAAAAAATATCAACCTTTTTATAAGCCTACACTTAAGAACAAACAACCCAAAATAATGTCAAAAAAATATAAAAAAATCAAAGTCAGAGAATGATTTCCTCAAGAGGTCTCTCACTTCCTAAAGAGATATACACATTAAATCGAAGGATGTAAAGCTGAGAGTTTTTTCCCACCCAAGACTTGGACTAAGAGTTTTGTTCTATTTCTAACACTAGAATCGCATCTCTCTTCTACCTCTCTTCTCTCAAGCACATTAGAGTCCCAAACACACACTCAACTCACACACACAAACACACTCAGTTCACAAAACCCCCTCCCCCCATCCCCCCACACAGAGTAACGCCACAAACAAACACACTCAGACACTAGAGTCCCATTTTACCCCTCTCTATCTCACACACTCTCTCTATAGTTTTTTATGATTGTATAGTAAACATAGTATAGTAAACATAATACTTGATTAGAAATAGAATCCCCCCCCCCCCCAAACAATCAACTCACACGCCACTTTGTTGCTACCCAGCCACCACTAGCGACCACAACGACCTTATCATCGCAAAAAACCCCTCGATCTTTCTTTCTCTTCTCTCCCCATCTTTTTTTTCTCCCTCAACATCACCGCTATTGCCAGTGGCAAGGAACCACCATAGCCAGCTAGTCATCGCCTTTACCAACTACCAGGTATCTCCCCCTTCTTTCTCACTCGCTCAACCTCCATGAACCCGCCTAACCCACGTACCCACCCCCATTTCCACCCCTAAAGGACTGTCTGCTCCAACCCACAACCCTCTCCCACCTTCTACCACCAAATCACACACACCCAATCACTTAATCACACACAACACTCACCTACAAGCTGTAACTCATAGCTGCAAACCCATCACATACCACTTCTCTCTTTTCTCTCTTATTTTACCTGCACCTCCACTAATTAGTACTTAAAGCTGACATATTATTATGGCATTTTAAGACTAATTGTACTTTAATGGAGTTTAAGTGATGTCATTTCAGGCCCTAAACTGAACAAGGACCCAAGAACAACAAGTACCACACTTGGATGCAGCACCAGTACATTAGAGCCCAAAATTGGAGAAGCTTGGAGCACAGCCAGAACGTTCGAACGCCAACTCACGTTCGAACGTCCATATTGCACTGTAGCAGACTCAACTGCTGAAGAGAAGGCGTGTTGCAGTTAGGAAAGAAGACTGGAGCTCTGAAGTACTTGAGTGTCACGTTCAAACGCCAACTCACTTTCGAACGTGCATTTGAGTTGATGGAAGACCAGACCACTACAGAGAGTTGGAACTGAACTTCACAGAAGACCAACAGATCACTCGAGTGAAAGGGGTCAGAGCAGATCTGGCGTTCGAACGCCCTCAGTTCAAAAACAGAAGAAACGTTCGAACGGCAGTCAACGTTCGAACGCCCTCAGTGCAAAAATAGAAATAACGTTCGAACGCCAACTCACGTTCGAACGTTATCCACAGACTGGCAGCAGAGTTGTTGACTGTTCACTTGGACTTGGGCGGCAAACACTATTCTTTCACCCCCTGTCTCCTCCTCTTGCCTATAAATACTCCCCTTGTTGGAGAGCTAGAGGAGCCATAGTAGGAGGTAGGAAAGTTGATGGAGGCTTAGACTCCCACTCTCATTGTAGATTTAACTCATTTTTCCTTGTATGAAGTCTTTATTTTAGAGATTAGTTTGGCTTTAGTCCAACATCTCTTGCTTGTTATAACAGTAGTTTTGTGCTTATGCTTATGTTTATGCTTTCATTTCTCATGCATAGAAGAGAGATAGCTCACATTTTGGTTGAGGAAGCAACCCTCCAATTCTTGGTTGAGGAAGCCACCCTCCAAATGTGACTAGCTTTCTTCTACTTTTATTGTTCATGCATTTTACTTCCATTGCTTGAGCTTCTTTCTTTCTTAGAAGAGTGAAACTCTTCCACTTTTCTAGAGCTTTATTAAAGCCGTGAAGGGTGGAATGTGATTCACCCATTCTTTGTTAAAGATTGGCTCCGCGTTTGTTGTTACTTTATCTTTTAAAGTTCTCCACTTGGAGGGATGAGTATCACTCACTTTTCTAGCTTTACCCAAGCCATGAAGAGTGAGTAGTTTCTCATTCACTCTTTAGTAAGAGGAGAAGGGCATGTATAAGTTATCCGGGAATCATATTTGTGCAATGTTTTTATGCTTAACGTTTATTTCTTCTTGTTATCGGATGATTGATTGCATCTAGCAAAGCTAAGGTACTTTGTATAACTGTGAGCTCTTTCTATGACATGGATGACTCCTGCATAGAAAGACCCATCAGTTCAAGGCAAGTACCCCGGCTAGATCCTCATGACTACCCTTCAATCTTCCCCCTTATTATACTTCATTGAAAGAATGAAATATTAATAGCATGATTGGATGTCTTGTAGAAACACTTGCTTGTTTGTAGACGGGTTAAGTCTCGGCACAGGCAATTCTTGTAAACTTCTAGAAAGACATCGGAATCATGTTCTTAATTCTCACAATCCATCTTTATCTTCCGATTGACTTGCTGTTGACACGGTAGTTAATTGAGTTATCAAGCACAATTATGACAAACCGGATAACTGACTACATGTCCAGATCCTTGCACTAAAGAGTGACTCTTTTTAATTAGCATCTATCCCCTATTTTGTTAAGAAAATCTCCTTGGAAAGAATCTTATATTCTGTCCAGGAAAACTCATAACTCACAGCAAATCTCAAAAGTTACAATCAAAAGGTCTCTACCACTGCTTGCCTTAGAAATATCATCAAAAGTTCCATGTGGATTCGACTCCGGACTCAAACCGGATTATTACTACAGCTTGACCGCCTGCACTTGGGTGTATACATTTTGGATCAAGCCACCAAGTTTTTGGCGCCGTTGCCGGGGAGCCTTTGAAAGGTGCTTTAAGGTAAAAGGTAAAAAGACCTTCAACATTGTGTATATTTTGGTTTACTGTAAATAACTTTGTTTTATTTTCTTTATGACTGAGGGCACTCCTCACTTCCAAAATTTGCCGGCAGAATCGTGTGAGTCAGTGAATCAGCCTGAACCTAATTCACCTAGATCAGTAGCAGACTCTTGTGAGGGTAGTATGGCAAATAATGAAAGAAATGGAGAAGTCCCTATGAGAGAGGAGGAGGTCCCTAACATTCAAACTTTGCGGGATTACTTGAATCCCATAAGAAATAGTGTCTCCCTCTTGTTTTATTTTTCCTGAAAATGCTCCCCTCTTTACTGTAAAGCCGGGGACAGTGCAGTTATTGCCCGTGTTTCATGGATTGGATGCAGAAAATCCATATCTGCATATAAAAGATTTCGAAGAAGTGTGTGGAACATTTCAAGACAATTCTGAATTGGCCAAAATGAAATTGTTTTCTTTCTCCTTAAGGGATAGAGCCAAACAATGGTTAAATTCTTTAAAGGCTTTTTCAATACCCAATTGGCAAGCATTGCAAAATGAATTTTTTAGAAAGTTTTTCCCTTTACACCGCACAAATGCACTAAAAAGGCAAATCATGAATTTTGCGGTCAAAGAAGGAGAAATTTTTTATCAAAGTTGGGAGAGATTCAAAGATCTGCTCCAATCTTGCCCACATCATGCTTTTGAAAATTGGACTTTGGTAGGATTTTTCTATGACTCCTTACCCTCTAGACTACGTCAATTTATCGAAATGATGGCCCAAGGAGAATTCATGGGAAAACGTCCGGATGAGGCATTCAATTTTTTCGACACCATATCTGACAGTTCTCAGATGTGGGACTCAGCCTCCCCTACCACTGTAGAAGCCAGACCATCTAATTCCCAAGGAGGAAAATATGTCTTGAGAGAGGATGATGACTTGAGAGCAAAAATGTCCACATTGTCTCGAAAGCTCGAAGCTTTAGAGATGAAGAAAGTCCATCAAGTTGATGTTAGCCCTTCCACTGAGCAAGTGTGTGTAATCTGTGCACTAACAGGACACCCTACTGGGGAGTGTCCCACCATCCCAGCATTCAAAGAAGTCTTGTTGGAACAAACACATGTCGTTTTCAACTTCAACAAGCCCTACTCCAACCCATATTCTGAAACATACAATCCAGGGTGGCGAAATCACCCTAACTTCAGTTGGAAGAACACACAACCAATACCCATGAACCAACAACAAGGGCCATACCCACCACCTTAAGGACCTCCTGCATATCAACCATACCAATCACCACAAAAGAGGAACCTTGAGGACACATTAAATCAGTTCATGCAAAGCCAAATGAATTATAACAATAATTCCACACAGGCTTTCACTGATTTCAAAACCCAGACCACTCAATCTTTTGAGGATCTTAAAAGCCACATCCAAAAGTTGACTCAATCCATGGTCACACACGAAAAGGGAAAGTTTCCTGCCCAACCAAAGCAACCACAAGGCCAATTCCATGTAGGGAACCCTTCAACAACAGGAAACACCCAAGACCAAGCCCAAGCTGTCACGACACTAAGAAGTGGCAAAGTGATTGACAAAACAATCAGAGACATACTCATTCCCAAGCCAAGACCTGAGTCAAGCCCAGCCAATCCATCATCTGAACCTGAACCAATTGAGAAAGACCCTGAGCCTGTGATTGAACAAGAGCCAGAACCCTCTGAGAAAAAGGAACCTTCGTATCCCATTCCGGCTCCGTTTCCTCATCGACTCAGAACCAAACAGAAAGTGAAAAATCAGCCTGAAATTTATGAGTTTTTTAAGCAAGTAAATATCAACATCCCACTTCTGGATGCAATCAAACAAGTCCCGTCTTATGCCAAGTTTCTAAAAGACTTGTGCACAGTCAAGAGAAGCCAGAATGTCCAAAAAAGAGCTTTCCTAACGGAACAAGCTAGTGCTCTTCTCCTACAGAAAACCCTTCCAAAATACAAAGACCCAGGGTGTCCGACTGTCTCATGTATCATTGGGAACTTCAGAATTGAACAAGCTTTGTTAGACCTTGGAGCCAGCTTTAATCTGTTACCCTACTCTGTCTATCAGCAGTTGGGTTTGGGTGAACTTAAACCCACTTGTATCACACTCCAGTTGGCTGACAGATCTGTCAAAACCCCCAGAGGGATTGTTGAAGATGTGCTTGTCCAAGTAGATAGTTTTGTCTTCCCTGTTGACTTCATTGTTCTGGATACTCAACCATCAATAAATTCGGAGAACCAAATTCCTGTCATTCTTGGTCGACCATTCCTAGCAACTTCCAATGCTTTAATCAATTGCAAGAATGGAGTCATGAAATTAAATTTTGGGAATATGACTCTCGAAATGAACATTTTCAATATTGCTAAACATCCAGAAGAGGAAAAGGAAGAAATGGAAGTAAACTCCATAGAATCTTTGATACAGGAACATCTAGATGATACATTCTGTGAGGATCCTGCTGAATCATCTCTGTTAGAACTCATCTCATCAGAAATAACAGATGATGACCCAAATCCACCAAGTGGCCCTACTCATACTGTTGAAACCTGGGCACTCAAATTCGAAGAAATTTCACCAAGTGGCACAAAGCCAGTCTCACCAAGTGTTAGCCCACCAAAGCCTGAATTGAAACCTCTCCCATCTGACCTCAAATATGCATTCTTAGGAGAGAATGAGTCATATCCAGTGGTAATTTCATCTAAACTCACAGACTTGCAAGAGTCTAAATTGCTTGAAGTTCTTCGAAGTCATAAAAGTATCATTGGATGGACCATCGCTGACTTGAAAGGTATAAGCCCGTTAATCTGCAATCATGTCATATACCTTGAAGAGGATTCAAAACCCTCTCGTCAAATGCAGCGACGACTGAACCCTCACATGAAGGAAGTTGTGAGAATTGAGGTACTCAAACTCTTGGATGCAGGGATAATCTTCCCTATCTCAGATAGTAAATGGGTCAGTCCAACCCAAGTTGTGCCAAAAAAATCTGGGGTCACAGTGGTCAAAAATGATGCAAATGTACTAGTACCAACTCGAGTCGTCACAGGATGGCGAATGTGCATTGATTATCGAAAACTCAATTTGGTCACTAGAAAAGATCATTTTCCTCTCCCGTTTCTTGACCAAGTCCTGGAGAGAATTGCAGGCCATGCATTTTACTTTTTCTTGGATGGATATTCAGGGTATAACCAAATTGAGATAGCCCTAGATGATCAGGAGAAAACAACCTTCACATGCCCCTTTGGCACCTTTGCATTCAAAAGGATGCCATTTGGACTTTGTAACGCTCCAGCAACATTCCAAAGATGTATGCTAAGCTTGTTCAGTGATATGGTTGAAAATTTTTTGGAAGTATTTATGGATGACTTCTCTGTCTATGGTGATTCCTTCGATTTGTGTTTAACCAATCTGGAGAAAGTACTGATCAGATGTAAGGAAGCCAACCTAGTGCTCAATTGGGAAAAATGCCATTTTATGGTAACACAGGACATTGTTCTTGGTCACATCGTGTCGTCTGAAGGCATGAAAGTTGACAAGGCAAAAATTGTTTTGATTGGAAATTTGTCTGCCCCTAAGACTGTAAAGGATGTTCGATCATTCCTAGGACATGCAGGGTTCTACAGGAGATTCATAAAAGATTTCAGTACCATAGCAAAACCAATGTGCCACCTCCTAAGTCAGGATGTAATATTTGATTGGAATGAAGCATGCCAAAAAGCCTTTGACAAGCTAAAAGACATGTTAATTTCTGCACCAATAATGCAACCTCCTGACTGGAATCTTCCTTTTGAACTAATGTGTGATGCAAGTGATTTTGTTGTAGGTGCTGTATTGGGACAAAGAAAATATAAGAAACCCCATGTGATTTACTATGCAAGCAAAACTTTGAATGATGCCCAAATGAATTATTCAACAACTGAGAAAGAATTGCTTGCTGTAGTTTTTGCACTGGAAAAATTCCGTTCTTATCTTGTTGGTTCTTCTGTTACTGTATTCACTGACCATGCAGCTCTAAAAATTTTGCTCACAAAGAAGGACGCCAAACCAAGACTCTTGAGATGGATACTTTTGCTCCAAGAGTTTGATCTTGTCATTAAGGACAAGAAAGGTGTCGAGAATGTGGTGGCAGATCATCTGTCCAGACTAACCTATGAATTTCATGAGGATGGACTGCCAATCAATGAGAAATTCCCCGATGAACAACTGTTCATGATTGATAAGACACCATGGTATGCAGACATTGCTAACTTTCTTGCTACTGGTACACTCCCTCCATCTTTTACCATGTTGGACAAAAAGAAATTTCTGAGGGAGGTTCGTAACTTCTTTTGGGAGGATCCTTACGTATTCAAGTACTGTAAAGATCAAATCATAAGACGTTGCATCCCTGCTCATGAAAGTAACAAGGTAATAACATTTTGTCATTCTGAAGCATGCGGTGGCCACTTTTCATCAAGAAAAACAGCTGCAAAAATATTGCAGTGTGGATTTTACTGGCCCACACTTTTCAAAGATGTCCATGCCTTTTGTTTAACTTGTGATAGGTGTCAAAGGTTGGGAAACATTTCTAAAAGAAATATGATGCCCTTAAACCCCATTCTGGTAATTGAAAATTTTGACTGTTGGGGCATCGATTTTATGAGACCATTTCCCCCTTCCTTTGGCTATCTATACATTTTAGTGGCTGTAGAATATGTATCCAAATGGGTTGAAGCAATTCCATGCCGAAACAATGATCACAAAACAGTGATCAAATTTTTGTAAGAAAATATTTTGTCCCGGTTTGGAATTCCGAAATCAATCATAAGCGATGGGGGTGCTCATTTTTGCAATCGTCCCTTCTGGAATTTAATGAAAAAATACTTGATTTTTCACAAAATTGCAACCCCTTATCACCCACAGACCAGTGGACAAGCTGAGTTAGCTAATCGGGAGATCAAATTAATTTTGGAAAAAACGGTAAATCCAGATCGCAAAGATTGGTCATTAAGACTAACTGATGCGCTCTGGGCATACCGAACTGCTTTTAAAACAATTTTGGGCATGTCTCCTTATCGATTAGTCTATGGAAAGTCATGTCACTTGCCTGTGGAATTGGAACATAGGGCATATTGGGCCATTAAAGCAATGAATTTTGACTTAGACAAGGCTGGGCTAACAAGGAAACTTCAGATAAATGAATTGGAGGAATTGAGAAATGAAGCATATGAAAATGCTCAGATCGCTAAAACCAGGATGAAATTTTTTTATGACAAACACATTGTGCGGAAATCTTTTGAGCCATCTCAAAAAGTCTTGCTATTTAATTCAAGACTCCGCCTCTTTCCTGGTAAGTTAAAATCAAGATGGACTGGGCCTTACATTGTCAAAAAGGTGTTTGAACACTGAGCAGTTGAAGTGGAAAACCCAGCAAACGGTAATAATTTTACTGTTAATGGTCAGAGGTTAAAACCATTTTTGGAGGATTTTGTTAGAAATGTGGAAACCATTCTTTTAATGGAACCAGAGTACTCCTCCGAAATTCGCGCCTGCCGACACTCCAGTGGATCGGGTCAGGAAATATCTACTCCAACTCGACCCACTGGGGCGCCTTTATAAGGCGCCCACTTTTTCCCCAGCCGCCGCAGTTGGCCCCCCCCCCCACTTCTTCTTCTTCTTCTTCTTTTTCTTTTCTTCTTCTTCCTTCTGTTAGTCTTCGAGTCTCTGTTACCCGAGAAAACACCCATGACCACACACTCCACAAACACGATATTTTGCTTCATGTTTTGCATTTTAATCTTATATTTGCTCACGGGTGTTCTTCTCTTGTTCGCACTCACACATAAGGATTTTCAGCCTACCCGAAATCCAGATCTGCGCACAGATGAGTAATTTTTGTGTTTTTATTTGTAGGACTCGGCGGTGAACAGATCTCTACCATTCAACCTCGTCTCCACACTCCATGAACCGGTAAATTCGAAACATTGGGGACAATGTTCAGTTCAGGTTGGGGGGTATGATCAGTTCATCAGTTCATTAGTTCAGGTTTTCGTAAATTTTTAAAATTTTTTATTGTTGTTGTTAATCATGTTTGAACATTGATTGTATAAATTGATGATTATGCTTATGAATCAACTTCAATCGTCTTTGTGACTGGCAGACGTTAAAGAACCAGATAGTGAGTCTTAAAATTTAGCAATCATGGATGTAAATCTTTTTTGGTTTAGCCTAGGAGTCCTACGTATTTTTTCATCTGATGTACATACTATGATCATGAGAAAAGCAAGATTAGTAAGGAAGGCTGAAATAAAAAAAAAACAAGCGAAACCCCTCTGTGGCAGAAGCAGCTTTGCCAAACGCCGTCGTGCAAATAGGCTTGGTGCCTGTAAACAGTGTGGCAGATTCTTTCACGAAAAAAGGTACAACCAGTGTTCTGAACCAATTTCCGGTCGCGTACTTGATCGATTAGACTGGATAGTGAATGGGCTGAGTAAGGATTACCCTGATACGCCATGCTATTCCGGTACTGTGCTTAACCGATTTGTGAGAGAGGAAGTTGGGAGAGTTACTGGTTGTCCATTTTACACAGACGCAGAGGGAGACTCAGATTAGATAATTTTCTGTAGGAAATGTGTACTTTTGTTGGGGGAGTGAATGCCAAAGGTCCGAATTTGTTGTAAAAAGTGTAAAAATCTTTTTGTATAAATTCTTTTGACTGAAATGAAAATATGGGCCGAGTAAGGAATGCCCCAAAATACCAACCTGAAGCGTGGGTAGGGGTTCATCCTGAGACGCCTTAGTTTTTGAATTAAATTTGTGTGTTTTGTCTTCTTTGATTGTATATAGTGTAGTGGAGAAAAATTTTAATTTTTGGTTCAACGTTCGAACGCCAGGTAATGTTCGAACGTTGACTGCTTACAGTACTCAGCCTCTGATAAAGCTTCTGCTGGAACTTAAAAGTACTGGGAACTCAATCCGTTCGAACGCCAATAGACCGTTCGAACGAGATTAACGTTCGAACACCAATAGACCGTTCGAACGAAGAGAACTTACAGTACTTTGGCCACTGACAGAAACACAAAAGTACTGAGAGCTCACCACGTTCGAACGCCATACCACGTTCAAACGATCTGTTTAAAATCCTTCTACCCACGTTCGAACGTAAACAACATTCGAACGTTACAACTCAGGCTATAAAAGCCTGGCTCGTCTTCTTCATTTCAAAACCCTCCAAAACTTCTGAAAACCCGAAAAACCTTGGAGACCCTGCACTACCCAGACCCCAAAACCCCAACCATTCTCCATCTTTAACAAAAAATCAACCCTCCCAAGACATTTTCCACTTCAAGAAGATCCATCTTCACAAAGAAATCAAAAATTTCAAAACCATCCAGCTCAAAAACCAAAAAAAAAAAAAAAAAAAAATGCCAAGAGTCAAGCTTCCTGCCAGGAGGAACCCAAACACCCAAGAGCCAAATTTTGTCGAAGAAGTGGTAGAGGTGAGAGAAGGATTGCCACCACTCACAAGGAGATACGACAAGACTCGATTTCTCACAGCTCTAAAAGCAGACAGTTATGAAAATTTCTACCAAAACAAAGCCATTGTTTGTGAAAGAGATGAGATTTTGGCTGATTTTGCGGAGTTGGGGATTTTTGCGGAAATGGAAAGGAGGGGATGGTTGTTTTATTTGAGGAACGACGGTGAGGCCGTAGTCGACTTGGTGCGGGAGTTTTACTCCAACGCCGAGATTATCGACGGGGAAATTCGAACTTATGTAAGGGGAGTCCATGTGGACGTTAATAAGAATTATATTTGGGGGGCAAGGCAAGAAGTGCCTCGGGTCCCAAATCCCGTTTATCCCCCAAGGAAGAATGTGGCGATGAATGAGGTGGGGAGAGAACTAACGGGAGTAACCAACTTTTCATGGGCAGGGAAGAAATTTTTTAGACAAGGGGAGCTAAGTGACAAATACAAATTGTTAAATTTGATTGCGGTGTCAAACTTTGCCCCAATTGGAAGAAAAAATGAAATTCTCCCCGACATGGCCCGATTGTTGTATGCTATTGGAAAAGGGCAAAGCATTGACATCCCCTCCCTAGTGTTGATCGAGATGAAGAAAGGGTGTGATGTGAAGAGGAATTCGCTTCCCTTCGGCACCCTCGTGACTAAGATATGCAAAGAGCATGGGGTGAGGGTGAAGCCCGAGATGGAAATCCAAAAGCCAATGGGGCCACTGAACAAGACTTCTTTCTGGAGAAGCCAAAGTCATAGTGGCGGCCCAGCGGTAAGGCAAGAAGAGCCCCCGGCCCACGGAGTGGATGAGGTACAAGAGGAGCTAGATGAGATGGATAGAGAGATGGAGAGAGAGATGGAGAGAGAGGAAGATCAGCCAGCAGGTGAAGGCCCTAGCACCAGCACCCGACGCTCCTTACGGGACATCATGCTTAGCATTGAAGCTAAGCAGGATGAGATCCTTAAGCTTTTGAGGGGTGGACATGGTGGAGCTAGTGGACAAGGAGGAGAGTGAGAGAGAGGGATTTCTGTTTTTGTTCTTGTTTTTTGTTATGTTTGTTTAAAATGCTTCTTTTTATGAATTTCTTCTTTGATAGTTGTAAGTTTTTGTGTGGTTGTGAATGAATTGAACCGTTGATGTTAAAAGATGATATTTTGAAATGAATGGTTCCATTTATCACTTTTATTTGTTTTAAAGCATTTTTAGATGTAGCATAAAAATTAAAAGGTGATGGAACAAATGTGGATGTTAAGAATGCTTGCTAGAGTAAAAATGCACATGATCGGTTTGACACCTCCATTTATCAACCGAGACTTAAAACCACATTTTTTGAAAAGATTGGTATTTTCTCTATACTTAAATTGTCATATGTACATCGATATTTGTTATTTTAAAGGTACAGGAGGATCTGACTCGAAAATGGAATTGGTATATAACCAATACCCCCTGGAAAACCCGACATACACAGTGGAGATAACAAAGAAAACCAGGGTGAGTTTCGAGCCTAACGATGCTTTCGAGAGACAATCAATGTTTACTCAAGTAAATTCTTTTCAAATCTCAATTTTTGAAAGATCTCGTTAACCTTGCTTTGATTGACGCACTTAAAAGTGATCTATTGACATATCCCACACGGAACCATCGCATACGACACATACATGTGCACATGCTTGAGAAATGATCTTAGGCCATCTTTGATATAATATTGAGCCTTAGACCTTTCTTTGAAAAAAAAAAAATTATCCCTCGTTAGCCATGTTTGAGCCATCAATGTATGAATTTTTCCTTGATAAACCTACATGATTACCAATCCACAGGAAAACATACTTGACATACCTTGGCTATCTAATTTTCTTACATCCTCTTTGTAAGATGATACAGAAAAAGGAAAAGAAAAAGGAGCATTCGAGATTATCATCCAAGAAGAGTTGATTGGAACAATTGAAACAAAACAGATGCAAAAAGGCAAGAACTTGCCAAGAAAGTGAAAAAAAATGAGAAAAATGAAAGAAAGAAATGTCATCTCTCGGCAAAATATCAAGAAGTTAGAAAAAGGTGTGCTACAATACGCAAACATCAGATAGCTTTTGAAAATCCCTGACGTCGTTTCGTTAGCCACTGACCTCTGGCCACGCTACAACCCATGAAAAGCCCTAATTGATCTCAAGTCTGTTACATGCATGTGTTGTTAATCACAATTGGGATATGGTAAATAGCATTCCTTTTAATTGCGTTAATATTCTTTCATGAGATTATGCCAAACATAAGTAGTTGCTTCTTTAAAATTTCACTCCTTTCCTAAATTATGCATGTGATTTTTTCGATTGGCCATCTTCTGATCACATGATCTGTGAGAAACAAGTCACTATAATCAGAGTGAACCTTTGCTGAGGGTATACTACGTGAGGTTTGTGAAATCGAAACTATCCATGGAAGGTGATAAAAGGGAGTATTTGTTACATAACAATTCCTGTTGCTTGAATGATCATTCCTACTGCATTGAGAATTTCAAATACCAATGTAACAAATAATAATTTTTGCATAGAATGAATACCTGTGAAATAAGGATGTGTGAGACATAAGTCAAAAATTGAAAATCTGGTGTCCCAACGACCATGATGCTAATTTACTTTAGTCAGCATTCTCCTATGCACATCTGTTCAACTGAAGTTTGTGGGTAGCTTCTCTGGAAACCCTCACGAGACAACACTCGTCCGCTAGGGTAAACCTAGTGGTTCAACGGCTTGTTGCATAAGCTAAATGCAACCGGATGAGCTACGAAAATGGCATTAGGAGTAGAATTTTCTTTTTCGTATTACTAGAGACTAGCAATATTTAGGTTGGGGAGTGTGATTAGTACTTAAAGTTGACATATTATTATGACATTTTAAGACTAATTGTACTTTAATGGAGTTTAAGTGATGTCATTTCAGGCCCTAAACTGAACAAGGACCCAAGAACAACAAGTACCACACTTGGATGCAGCACCAGTACATTAGAGCCCAAAATTGGAGAAGCTTGGAGCACAGCCAGAACGTTTGAACGCCAACTCACGTTCGAACGTCCATATTGCACTGTAGCAGACTCAACTGCTGAAGAGAAGGCGTGTTGCAGTTAGGAAAGAAGACTGGAGCTCTGAAGTACTTGAGTGTCACGTTCAAACGCCAACTCACGTTCGAACGTGCATTTGAGTTGATGGAAGACCAGACCACTGCAGAGAGTTGGAACTGAACTTCACAGAAGACCAACAGATCACTCGAGTGAAAGGGGTCAGAGCAGATCTGGCGTTCGAACGTCCTCAGTTCAAAAACAGAAGAAACGTTCGAACGGCAGTCAACGTTCGAACGCCCTCAGTGCAAAAACAGAAATAACGTTCGAACGCCAACACACATTCGAACGTTATCCACAGACTGGCAGCAGAGTTGGTGACTGTTCACTTGGACTTGGGCGGCAAACACTATTCTTTCACCCCCCCTGTCTCCTCCTCTTGCCTATAAATACTCCCCTTGTTGGAGAGCTAGAGGAGCCATAGTAGGAGGTAGGAAAGTTGATGGAGGCTTAGACTCCCACTCTCATTGTAGATTTAACTCATTTTTCCTTGTATGAAGTCTTTATTTTAGAGATTAGTTTGACTTTCGTCCAACATCTCTTGCTTGTTATAACAGTAGTTTTGTGTTTATGCTTATGTTTATGCTTTCATTTCTCATGCATAGAAGAGAGATAGCTCACATTTTGGTTGAGGAAGCAACCCTCCAATTCTTGGTTGAGGAAGCCACCCTCCAAATGTGACTAGCTTTCTTCTACTTTTATTGTTCATGCATTTTACTTCCATTGCTTGAGCTTCTTTCTTTCTTAGAAGAGTGAAACTCTTCCACTTTTCTAGAGCTTTATTAAAGCCGTGAAGGGTGGAATGTGATTCACCCATTCTTTGTTAAAGATTGGCTCCGCGTTTGTTGTTACTTTATCTTTTAAAGTTCTCCACTTGGAGGGATGAGCATCACTCACTTTTCTAGCTTTACCCAAGCCATGAAGAGTGAGTAGTTTCTCATTCACTCTTTAGTAAGGGGAGAAGGGCATGTATAAGTTATCTGAGAATCATATTTGTGCAATATTTTTATGCTTAACGTTTATTTCTTCTTGTTATCGGATGATTGATTGCATCTAGCAAAGTTAAGGTACTTTGTATAACTGTGAGCTCTTTCTATGACATGGATGACTCCTGCATAGAAAGACTCATCAGTTCAAGGCAAGTACCCCGGCTAGATCCTCATGACTACCCTTCAATCTTCCCCCTTATTGTACTTCATTGAAAGAATGGAATATTAATAGCATGATTGGATGTCTTGTAGAAACACTTGCTTGTTTGTAGACGGGTTAAGTCTCGGCACAGACAATTCTTGTAAACTTCTAGAAAGACATCGGAATCATGTTCTTAATTATCACAATCCATCTTTATCTTCCGATTGACTTGTTGTTGACATGGGAGTTAATTGAGTTATCAAGCACAATTATGAAAAACCGGATAACTGACTACATGTCTAGATCCTTGCACTAAAGAGTGACTCTTTTTAATTAGCATCTATCCCCTATTTTGTTAAGAAAATCCTCTTGGAAAGAATCTTATATTATGTCCAGGAAAACTCATAACTCACAGCAAATATCAAAAGTTACAATCAAAAGGTCTTTACCACTGCTTGCCTTAGAAATATCATCAAAAGTTCCCTGTGAATTCGACTCCGGACTCAAACCGGATTATTACTACAGCTTGACCGCCTGCACTTGGGTGTATACATTTTGGATCAAGCCATCCACCACTATTGCTTTTGGGGCTGCTTATTCAAGAACATTCATGACATGGATGGTTGAATGTTCCTAAAGGTATAGACTTTAATAAAATGAGTTACTTTGGTGAAATTCAAGTACTTACTGCTTTTCTTTTGTTAAGAGTCATTCCATTGACTTTAGTTTGATATAATTTATAGCATAACATGTGTTTGATGATATGTCTCCAGTGTCTTTGGATTTGATTAGATCATTTAATGATCCACATTCGTGATTAAGTAGCTTTCAATGTCATGCTATGGTGAAGGTGCGTTGAGTTCCATGGCGTGATCCCTATAGGTCATCATTGCAACCACAATTTGAGTGATGGAGAAGAACTACTTCCTTCAATTGATTATTCTTGCATTAGCAAACCTATTGGGTGAAACCATTTGGCGTGTTTGTGATGATTGTTTAGCAAGCAACATTTTCCATTTGTTTTTTTTTTCTCTATGTTCAAATTATTGCTTTTTAGGTGCTTTAAGAATGTTGGAGAAAGGTAACAGGTGAATTAGTCAATCATTCTCCTTTTGGAGAATGGTAATGGAAAAGACACACATCAACACAACACACACATAAACATCAATCAACTGATTTATTTTGGTGAAAGGAGTCATATTTGTTTTTCTTATTCTATGAGTTAATTTGTCCACTTTTTTTATCTGATTTAGCATGAATATGTTTGATAACCTTTAATTGATTGAACTAATTGATCTTAACTACATGCAGGTCCAACGCTCTTATTTTAGTCCATTATAGATCGTAGACAAGCATGGAATCAAGAAGATTCACAAGCTTTAAAAGGTCATAGACAAATTAATTTATGATTTGTCTTGCAAAATATTCTTTAGTTAACCTTACATTCTTGTGTTACTACAATTTTTGGTTTTGTCACTGTTGATTATGTGCATTTATGTCCAAGGTTTCCGAGTTACTCTTTGGGTGATGCTGATAGAACATCTCGGCCTTTGGGTAATGCTATTTAAAAATTAAATTCTTATGTAGCTGCTTGATGTCCTTGATAGCTTATTTGATGACGTCCGTTAAAACTACCCTATTGGATGGCAATTTTATTTGTAATGATTTCATTTTATTTATGTGACCTTTTAATTCTAATATTTCCTTTTTCTTGATTATCTGTATGGGATTGATTTGCATTTTAATTTTTGTGTGAATACACGTGTTGCATATGAATAGGTTAAATCCTATCAATTTAATAATGGTGGTCTAAGGATTAGTGAGCCATGATTATTGTATTTTTTTTTTGTTTGAAATATGTATGTGAAAATTCTGGAGTGAGCCATGATTATTGTCTTTCTTTTTTTTTTTTTTCTGGGCTTCAAGCTAACCTCCTGAAAAGCAACATTTTCATGGCTGTTGTTCCTGCTCAAGAGAAAATCTCCACCATCAACCTTCTAGGCTTCTCTGAAGGTCTTCTGCCCATAAGATACCTTGGCATCCCTTTAATTACCTCCAGACTTAAAGGCCAACACTGTGATCCACTTATAGAAAGGATAAAATCAAGAATTTTGAGCTGGACTAATAGATTCCTTTCTTTTGTTGGAAGACTTCAACTCACTCAGTTAGTCCTTATTAGCATTCAAACTTTTTGGGCCTCTCACCTTTGTCTTCCACAACAAATGATTGAAAATATAGAAAGGCTCTTAAGATCTTTCCTCTGGAGTGGAACTGAGATGAAGTCAACTGGAGCCAAAGTTTCTTGGGAGCATGTTTATAGACCAAAAAAAGAAGGAGGACTAGGAATTAGAAGACTCAAGGATACCAATTCAGCCCCCATGATGAAATATCACTAGCAACTCTTCACTGATAAACAAGGTCTTTGGTCCAAATGGATACACTCTTACTATCTCAAGGGTAGGAGTATCTGGGTTGTTAAACCACCCCACAACTGTTCTTGGAATTGTCTCAACATCTTAAAGTTGAGAGTACTCGCCAGACCCTTCATTAAGCATCTTATAGGCAATGGTATGAACACTAGTCTTTGGCATGATTCCTGGCACCCCCATGGCCCTTTGTCACTTTTTTGCAACACCACCACCATGGATGAATCTAGCTTGTCAACAAACTCAAAGGTTAGCTTCATTGTCAATGGTAATCAATGGTCTTGGCCAACAATTGTTCCTGCTGAATTGATGGATATCGTTCAGAACATGCCTTCCTATCTCCCAAATCATCTAAGAGAAGACACTGTGAAATGGACACTAGCCCCAAATGGCCTATTCTCTTCATCTTCCGCTTGGAAATAGATTAGGGGTCAACATCCTAGAGTACCTTGGTACCATCTAGTATGGTTTTCTCAAGGCATCCCTAGAATGAACTTTATTTTATGGCTGGCTATCAGACAAAGGCTAAGCACAAGAGATAGAACCCTAGGCTATATTGCCCAACTTGGGATTGAATGTAGCCTATGAAACCATTCCCAAGAATCTCACCAACATCTCTTCTTTGCTTGCCCTTACTCAAGGTTCATCTGGTGTCATCTAATGCTTTTAGGTGGTGAACAATGGCAAACTACTTCATGGCAACTTCTGCTTGATCAAGTAGCTCAAACATGGAAGGGTAAATCCATGCTCAGAACCCTTCAAAAGCTATGCCTTTTAGTAGCTATTTACTCCATTTGGAGAGAAAGGAACTCAAGGCTCCATAGCCACCAATCTAGGAACTCCAAAGTCATCTTGCAAGCTATTGTCCAAACCATTAGGGACAAATTTTTTTCTCTTAAATTCAAGAACACTCCAAGGAATGAAATATTACTTCTAACCTGGCAGCTTCCCAACTCATGCTTGCCATGATGTCCAAGTTTGTTTTAAATAGAATTGTATAGGACTAGGCCTAATTCCCATGGGGTACTCAGCTAAAGGTTGGTACCTCTTAGGAATTCCCCATTCTTTTGCTCACCAATGGGGATTCACTGCTTGTATTGGTTTTTTGTTTTGATGTACATCACAAAGTTTTCACATGAATGAAAAATTATTTACTTTCCAAAAAAAAAAAAAATTCTGGAATATATTAATATAGGAGAAAGATCAATGACGAAGCTAGAGGAGACATCAAAGAGGCGGCCATTTTTCACCTCGCAGAATGAATTGTTCGATGAAGACTATTACAACAAACAGTTGTCGAAAAAGAATTTTTGTCTCACTCTTGAATAGGTGTGGACTAATTACACACTTTACACGATACTTGATTTGATAATACGTGGCAAGTGAGAGAAGGAGTACAAGATGCCTAAATGTGTTATCTGCAAATAAATGATGATATGATAAAGATGCAGTGGGAGGATTTTGGATATACTTGATTAGTGGTTTCATTTTGAGGTTTACATAAATTTGGATCACTATAATTTTTTGTTTTTGAGATCTATACATTGGATAGAGGAATGATGAGCGTTTAGTGATACAAATTCCTGTGGGCTATTGAAATTGTTAGCTAACGCATACAAATATATTGATTTTTTTGTTACTTAGTGCCTGAAGGCACTTTAACACAAAAAAACTCCCCAAGAAAATAGGGCATCCAAGAATGCCTTAAATAACAGAAGTCCAGGTGTTGAAATGAAGAAGAATAATCATGTGACATTAACACAATCCAAGAATCCCCATGAACTTAAACTAACACCAGTACCAAATTATGCGGCCATAAGCATAAACATTTGATAGAGAGAGAGAGAGAGAAATAATTTCAACAAAATTTCTCCTAAAGATACGACCCCAGAAATAACGAACTTATCATCACACTATTGTGTAGTCTTAACAATAGGAATTCAATTCAAATCCAATACGTTCAAAACATCCATACCAATGCTTTGCTTGGAGCATCCCAAAATAAACTATTTGGGAGCAAAAATGATTAGGGATTGAAGATTTGAAGATTTACCTAGTAAAGAAATCAAAAGAAAAAGAATGATAATTTGGTAGAAGTTGGAACTTTGATAAAAAAATCAAATTTGCGAATCAGTCATCATCACCGAAATTTCAGATATTATAAAATCAAAAAGAAAAGAAAGACATATATATCCAAGAAAATATTGCAATGAACTAATGACTAAGAATAAAAAATCGAAGAAACAAAAAATGACGAACCTTCTTGTTGCAAATAGAGGAATTGTGATACACTATACCTTTTTTGCCGAGTGTGATACAATATATTTGGTTTCAACTTATTCTGCTTAGGAGAATCTGGAAAGCTTCAACCGTAACAATTGTCAGGGCACCAACAACAAACCTAACAAAATTTGTCAATTATAACATTAACCTGAACCAAATTAAAATAAAGCAAAAATTAAACTAAACCTATATGTTTGAACCAACCATGGACATGTTTTGACAAACATCAAACTTCAACATACCTCTTACACCCAAAACCAAAAAAAAAAAACCACAGATACACATACATATGGAAAAGGTCTAATCTCAACTAAAAGAACTAACCCAAAACAAAAGATTGCTTAATAAACTAATAACATTCGCAAACATACCCAAATCAAAAAAAATAGGTGATTTATTTTCTGAATAGTGAACCATTGGCCATTGAGACCTCACAAGAACAATTAAGACGCGGACAGAGATGCACATATGTTGCATGCCAAGGCATAGATTCTTGGAAGATAGAGAGGATTGTGGCAACTAAGAAGAACAGGTTTGCACGCGCTGCTTAAAAAATTTGGTCGATCAAAATCAAGGGTTCTAAGCCGATTTTGGGCATGACCAAATTTGAAGAGTTTGGTTCAATGGAGGCTGTTGAAAGTTAACTCAACTAATTGTCATGAATGAGAGTTTGTTGGGTAATCAATGTAAGAATCCTAAATGGAATATGAAACGTATTAGAAGAGTTTTAATATACCATGAATAGGTATATTAAGACATGTGATAGAAAACATAAATATTAAGTTGTATTTGAATAGGTTTGAGTTACAGTATTTTATCCATATAAACAAGGTTAAGTATTATGTCATCTTTTACCAAATGACCAGTTTTTTAGTGAATAATATATCGATGTAGGTTTTTGGTCCGTGGATGTAAGTACAGTGTACCAAGGTGGGTACACTGTATCGAACCACGTTATATCTATGTTTTTCTTTTATTATTTTCCTATCTTTGAATTTTTATCTTTGAACAAATAATATTTGTGTTAATTATCCATTGTGCAAACCAACAGAACTTAAATGCCATCAGTAGAATCAATAAGACTGCGACACTAAGAATCAATAAGGAACTTCAAGGGCATCAATGAGGTGTGATGGTAGACTATTGTATTTGAGACATTTTGTTGAACAAGTGGTGGCTGTGGTTCGATTTTTCGAGCAAGAGGACCAAGATCAGCCTTAGCCAAATTTTAAGTATCATCAGTTGCCCCCCAATCTCCAGCCATGTAGACTTTGTCTTACGTGGGCTGGGGCTGTCTTGCGTCGTGGTAGGCGAGATTAGCTCGGTTTGGTGGTTGACCTGCCTCGTTTGACGAGACCAGATCGGTTTGCCTCTGGGATTTGCACGACATGACATTTCTCAGTTTTTCGGCGTTATAAGCATGCAAGGAGTCATTTTTGCCTCGTTTCTCACGCACGTTTGTGGTTTGAGCTCCACGTGTCCGTTTGTACACACACATTAAATGCTTTCGCAGGCTAAACAATTTTTTGCCATCATTTTGAATTCCCCTAGCGCTTTTTCCTAGATACTCTTCTTCTCTTTTTCTGCCTCTTTGCGATTTCATCTTCTCCTGTCTCTTGGATGTCTAGGGTTTTCTTGGTAAGCACTCAGACTTTTTCAAAAGCCTTCTTGAAGTTAGCTCTGCTCATTCCTTGAATCCACTTCGGGTCTTCGATTGTTGATCGTCCACAATTATTCATGGTGGTTATTCCATTTCTGAACCTTTTGCTTTTGCCACTTTAGAAGCCTAGGTCGTTCTCTATCCTTTCTTCCCCTTTTCTTGGATCCTTACGCCACTGCTTGAATTTTCTCTTTGATCGTTGGAGTCTTGACCATCGAGCTCTTGAGGACTGTTTCTCGAACGTTCCCCTTCTTTACACCTCTTTTAGTCTCCCTTTTTCCTATTCCATTATGTCTGTTTCTTTCGAAGCCACTGCTTTGTCTATTTGACTCACCATGGGTGATATATCACCCAAGTTTGTGGTTCTTTCTCATCATAGGAGGCGGTCTGAGGATCCTGACGAGGCAAAAAACCTGGGGGATATGGGTGATGAGATAGACAACTTCCCTAGTGTCGAATCCCTTTCACCAGAGTTTCCTTTGAAAATCGGGCATCCAAATAATTGGTGAGAGCTTCCTGTGAGAGCATTAAATATAATAATTATACATAACTAGCCATTCACATCATATCAACCATATACATCCCTTCCCATGACATCCACAAATAAATCATTACCGTTCAATACCGGGGTGGCAAATGGAGGCCCACGAAGTCCTCCCAAACCCGGGTTATAATCTAATTATCCAAAATTCTTCGTCATGAACATAATATACAGAATATCTAAAATCTTTATAAGTAAATCATTTAAAAGGTCTCAATCTATACATATTCCCTCACATTAATCAAGATATAAATCACTTATTAATCCTCAATAATATACATCATCGTACATTGTTCTTTACATACTCTAACTAAATATATAAAAATCATAACAACTATCTTCTGCCTCGATACTCCCACTATGCAGTCCACCAACATATGCCCATAACTGAAAATGTTAAATTATAGGGGTGAACAACCACACGCTCAGTAGGATAATCTTTTTTTCAAACATATACAATGTTTTAAATACCAATAGTTTACAATCATAATGATAGATAATGAAATAATTTATCAATAAGTCTAGGTATACGATAAGTAGTAAGCATTTTTGAAAGTACACTACGTATTATCATTTGAAATACATAAGTGAAACATCAAGAAATTGACCACATCAAAATCAAATCTCAAGGTAACCCTATAAAACATTTCTTCTTAAAACATAATGCAACACCATTGATTTTATAAAGTACGAAGTGAGAAATCTTTATACAAATATATGTATAATAAATCTAGTAAAATAATCATTTCTTATTTTGAACACAATTCCATAAACTTGTTCTTTCTAGGGTATTTTTCAAAAATATTAACTCCACATACTTTCACCTCAACTTCACCTTACCTCACATCACTCAAGAGATTTGTTGGAATATTGACTATTAGTTTATTGACTCCCAAAATTCATGTATGCTACCCATACGGACAGATATCATCAAACCAACACCGGTTCACGAATGAACCATCTCCGGGGAACCTTTTGGGTCTTGCACCCTAGGGTCTCATCGCACTTCTTACTTTTCAGGGGGGATATGTAGGGCACAACTTGTGATGCCACACAGGTTGTCACCGAAAACCACTACTATCACCAATCTCCCCTAGGACTAGTAGCCGCCTTGGTAACCCCTCTCAAGGGCCCCAATCGTCTACTAACCCTCTGTCTGTCGGTACCGAGCATACAAGTTTCAAACCATAATTTCATGACCACCTTCCATTCCCAACACCAACCACAACTTCGACACTTTTAAAAAAAAAAATACATAGTTTTACAAAATCTCACATTTCTATTTCCAACATAACACATTTTCAAAATAACTCACATACACACCAAAAATACAATTTGTACCATTTTATAGCAAATTTCGCAAATTAAATGATTGAGAAGTTATATAGATCAACACCATCATTTTCATACTTTAAAATAACTCAACAATACCCCAAATCATGATAAATATACTCAATCGTATCATAAAAATCAATATCTCTTTCCATAATTTATCATTCCAATACTTATAGTCACGTTGAAATTTTATCAAACACATGGTAGACATAAAATCTCCAAACACACATTTACACAGGAACATACTCATTCTTAAGACCCAAATCAAGTACATTATATACAAAATCACATATATTCTAAGGAATCCAAAATCTTAAGTTCAATCAAACACCCATAACAAAAATCAAGTTAGGGTTTCAAACCCACAATACCCAAATTCATTTAATGCATGTAGGTTTACAAATTCATAGTAAACACATCATTTAATTAAGACTCATAACATGTATTTAGCTCATACTAAGCAAATAGATATAGAACATACATGAGATGCATCAATGTGTCTGCAAGAGAAAGCAAAACCCTACCTCAAAACCCAAGAACCCAAGCTCCACTTTCAAATCTTCAAGTGAATTCAAGAATCTCAAATAATGTTCCTAAGTTTTCAAGCAAAAGCCAAGCTCTAATGACCTTCTTCTCTCTTCCTCTCTCTTTCTCCTTCTAATTCTAAGGTTTATGAAGTAGTATTGGGTGAGAGGTGTGAGAAAAATGAGAGAAATGGAGGTGAAAATGGGGTTATTAGGGCTGAAATTCGCGCCGGATACTGTTCACAGGACCCAAAAAAATGTATTTTCCAAAATTACGGTTTTACCTAAAACTTCTCCAATTTGATCCGTATGACTACCCTAAGGTTTTTCGACGTTCCGGATCCATTTTTAATGTTGTTTTAGGCTAAAACATTTATTTTTATGAGTTCTATAAAAATCCAAGCCAAATTATACAAAAAATGTCAAATTTACAATTTTTACCCTTTTAGATCGCAATATCGACTAAATGTCTAACCCAACTTTTTTCACCGCTCTCGGATTCAATAGCTATGTTATTTCGACCTATAAACTTTTAGAACGATTATTTAACTACCCTTCTAAAGCTTACATGCCTCCAACTCTATATTTGACCCAAAAGTCATTACGTCCGAAACTCAAACTTACGCGACTATACCTTTAACAGTGATTCAAAGTTGCTCTCATCATTTTAATTATTTTGAAAATACTAACAATTTAATATAATTTATATTTATATGAAACACAAGATCTCACATAGCCTCATATTGGGATTATTCTCAGCAATATGAGCTTGAGATGTGGTAGAAGAACGAGCTGGATATCCATGAAGTTTGTAACAACGTTCTCGAGCGTGCCCCAATTGATTACAATAATTGCAATACGGATGCTCCTTTTGGCGATATTTAGGACGTCCACCATGAGATGCTGGTGGTGCTCCACTGTTAAACTTTGGTGCTGGTTGGTTTCGGCCAAGAGGAGGACGTATTGCATTGGAATGGGCAGCAACATGTTCGACTATAGCGGCAACAACATTGGTACTGTCCATCGAAGGAAGAAGAGCTTCATGATGTTTTGTTTCTTGGCATAACAAACTGTAAGCCTTGTTTACAGTTGGTAATGGTTTCATGAGGAGAAATTGACTGCGTATGACTATGTAAGATTCATTCAATCCCATGAGGAATTGTAGCAAATGGGTTTGTTGTTGAAGTTCAAGTATAGCCTTGGACCCACCACATTTACACGTAGAAAGGTTTGTGAGATTGCATAAGGCATCCCAATATCCTTTCATTTTAGTGTAATACGCAACAATCGAAAGTTGATCTTGATGGAGATTAACAATATCTCGTTGAAGCTGAAAGAGACGGGGCCCATTACTTTGCGAGAAACGCTCTTGAAGGTTTGCCCAGATTTCGGCAACGATGTCCCCATATATAACGTTCTCTCGAAGATCGCGTTCTAGTGAATTAAGCATGTAACGCCCCAAATACCACCCTGGACGGCATTACATTATGAAACCATTCCTGTCATGAGAGCACTAAATATATATATCCATCAAATAAGAAACATTCTTAATTTTAACAAAATTTGGGCAGAGTCTCCTTCGTACGGGAAGCTCTCCCAAAACTCACAACCTGTACATTTATAATACCTTGACCACACCGGGTCTATCTAACCATCAAATCCAAAATATTTCATTCACCATATATACTATCCACAACAATCATCCCAAAAGAATAAGCCAAACTAAGGCCATTACAACCCAAAAGAATTACATGAATATATTGCAGCGGAATTTCAAAAGAAACTAGACTTTACAATGTTTGTACATATTTGTTCCTAGTCTAGTACAAAAATAAAAGGGGCATCTCTAAATGTCCCACTCGGGATCCAGGTACCCCTCTAATGAGGCTTCCCCAAGGCCCGACTCATTAGCGCCAAGCTCCTCCTCTATAGCATAATCTGAAAAATGTTAATTGTAGGGGATGAGCACGAAGCTGTGTAGCAAAATCTTCCCAAACTCAAACAAGGTTTAGGAAAGCATATAAAACGGTTGGTCTCCTTTTCACAAATAGCATATATAACATTTTGAAGGAAAAGCAGGACATTTTAAATAGATCTCAAGTTTAAGTAGCAATAGTAATCGAAATGGATAAATAAACACCATATACCATTGGTAATTCATTCTACCATGAACCGTTTTTAACAAGTTCTCGCAGAATCCCATACTTCCCGAAACTCTTGTCAAAACAATTTATGGTACAATGCACGATGACCCACACTGTGTGCCCGATACAACCCACGTTACTAAACCGTGATCATTAGCGATATGAAAAGTTTATACCCACACGGCGTACAAATGCGTCTACCCACTCCCTGTGGTAAGAAAAGTTCATACCCGCGTGGCATATAAAGACGTATACCCACTACATGATACCCGGTCCATAGTAATCCATGTTCGTATCGTACAACCACGCAAGCGATAAAATTCCCACAAATATCTCCCATTCTAACCATACCATAAACTCCCACCGGGATAGACTACCTCTAACACTCTACGGCAATGCTCGAAAGCCATTCAAGTCCATCACAACAATCATACAAGAGATATCATTACAAACATTTTCTCAATTTACCAGAAATCCCAAAATTCCCAAATGTCACAATTTGTACTATAGCAAAATTGAAGAAAAAGAGCAAGAGATCACCATAAACATCATTTTGTTATACAATATCAAGCACTAAGGTTGTGATGGTGAGAACAAAGAAAATGTAAAGAGGAAAAATTCATTTTTCTTAAAACTAGGGTTTGAGAATGAAAAAGGGACCTTTAATGGTTACCCAACTACCACAATGTTTAAAACATGGCAATAAATGCAAGAGGATCAAGAATCAAGTAAATAATAGCAAGTATATATGATTTTGAACCAAAAGAATACATATAATTTAATCCTAGCCTCAATGTAAGAGAATAGGAAGAAATCACCTACCTTAATGTTCTTGGAAAAATTAGGGCTTTGATCTTGAATCAACCCTTCAATCTCTTGTTTTCTCTTGATCTTGTGTTTCTCTCTTTCTCTCTTCCTCTCTTATGTTTTCTAGGGTTTGGAGTGGTGTAATGAAGGCTAAGGAGGTGACAAAAATGTATTTATAGTGGAGGAAAAATCGGTTTGTTCGCGACTTAAAATTTCAGATTTTTTTACAGTGACTACCGGTAGCTGATTTTGACTACCGGTAGCTCGGGTACACTGGACACTCGACTACCTGTTGACTACCGGTAGCTCGGGCACACTGGACCATTGACTACCGGTAGTTACTACCGGTAGCTCAGGCACACTGGACCATTGACTACCGGTAGTTACTACCGGTAGTTGATCCCAGATTTGCCTACTTCCTTTATTTTTCATTTCTAATCCATTCCAATCTCTTCCAAAACCATCCCAAACCTCTCCAACATATATTTCTACCTCAAACCTATTTAGTACAAGTTCTAGGACATAAAATTTCATATATTCACATACTAAAACTAAATTTCAAATATTATTTCCTCGAGTTATATTATATCAACATTTTTACAACTATTATTTAGTATATATCTATATACATATATAAACGAAAATGCGGGGTGTTACAATCCACCCCCCTTAAAGAAAGTTTCGTCCTCGAAACTTACCTCAAGTAGTGAACAAAAAGGGATACTTATCCCGTATTTCTTGCTCTGGTTCCCATGTAGCTTCCTCCACTCCATGGTGTTGCCACAAAACCTTCACTAGTCGGATGACTTTGTTACGGAGCACCTTCTCCTTGGCATCGAGAATCTTCAACGGTTGTTCTTAATAGGTTCCTCCATCTTGAATTTCGATATCTTCCAAGTCTACAACCGGCGTTGCATCCGATTGACACTTTCTCAACATCGACACGTGGAACACGTCATGTACCCCATATAACTGAGCTGGTAATCGCAACTGGTACGCCGCTTTGCCCACAACTTTGATCACTTCAAATGGCCCGGTATATCTTGGCGCTAACTTCCTTTTCTTGCCGAAACGAAACACGCCCTTCTTGGGTGACACCTTGAGAAATACGTAGTCTCCCACCTTGAACTCTAAAGGTCTTCGTCTATGGTCTGCATAGCTCTTCTGTCTACTTTGCGCCGTGCGTAGTCTCTCCCGGATTAGTTGGATCTTCTCCGTAGTCTCTCGAACAATGTCCAGCCCGAACAAGCTATTTTCTCCGGCTTCCAACCAACAAGTAGGAGATCTACACGGTCTTCCATACAATGCTTCATAAGGCGCCATTCTGATGCTTGCTTGATAGCTGTTGTTGTATGCAAATTCCACCAACGGCAAATGGTCGCTCCAACCTCCCTTGAAATCCAACACACAAGCAAGCAACATGTCTTCTAGAATCTGGTTCACCCTCTCTGATTTGCCATCCGTTTGGGGATCAAAGGCGGTGCTGAAGTGCAACTCTGTCCCCATAGCTCTTTGAAGACTTTGCCAAAATCGCGCTACGAAACGAGAATCACGATCCGACACAATAGATAGCGGAACTCCATGCAACCTCACTATCTCGTGAATATAGAGCTTGCTCAGGGTCTCTAACGTGTCAGTGGTCTTCATACTCAAGAAGTGAGCGGACTTGGTGAGTCTATCAACAATGACCCATACGGCATTATGCCCTCGTGAAGTCCGTGGAAAACCAGATACGAAGTCCATGGTGATGTGATCCCACTTCCACTCTGGGATAGGCAAAGACTGTAGTAATCCTCCTGGCTTTTGATGTTCAATCTTCACCTGCTGGCACACCGCACATCGTGCTATGAACCTTGCCACATCCTTCTTCATTCCCTTCCACCAATATTGGCGCTTCATGTCCCTATACATTTTTGTGCTACCGGGGTGGATAGCAAACTTAGAGCGATGACACTCTCCAAGTATCTCCTCCTTTAGAGACGAATCGTTGGGAATGCATAGCTTCTCCCCATATCTCAATTCTCCATTTCTCAAAGACCAACCCTCCATAGTTTCTCCATTCTCTAATTTAGCTCACATCGACGTTAATTCAGGATCCAAGCCTTGCAATTCCACAACCCTACGTTGGAGAGTAGGTTGAGCCACAAGGTTGAACAAACATGGTCGGGATCCATCTTCTCCAACCCATAGATCAAAATCTCCAAGGGCATCTTTCAACTTCCATTCACCTATGGAAACGTTGAGTTCACCCCAAGACTTCCTGCTAAGTGCGTCGGCAACTACATTCGCTTTCCCCGGATGGTAGTTGAGTGTGAAATCGTAGTCTTCTAGGTACTCAATCCACCTTCTTTGCCGGAGATTCAAGTCTTTATGTGTGAAGATATACTTGAGGCTCTTATGATCAGAGAACACTTGAAATTTCTCCCCGTACAAATAACACCTCCACAACTTAAGAGCAAAGACCACCGCGGCAAGCTCTAAGTCGTGGGTGGGATAATTCTGCTCATGCACCTTGAGTTGCCTCGAGCCATAAGCTACTACCTTCCCTCCTTACATTAAAACACATCCCAAGCCTCGTAGCGAAGCATCCGTGTACACATCATATCCCTCCCCACTGCTCGGAATAATGAGGACAGGAGCCGTCGTCAACTTCTCCTTCAAGGTGCGAAAGGCTAGCTCACACGCTTGAGTCCACACAAATTTTTCTCCCTTCTTTGTAAGGCTAGTCATCGGCATCACAAGCTTTGAGAACCCTTCTACGAACCTCCGATAGTAACCTGTTAAACCCAAGAAGCTACGTATCTCGGTCACATTCTTTGGTGGTTCCCATTTCATCACAGCCTCAATCTTTGCGGGATCAACAGCTACTCCTTTCTCGGACACAACATAGCCAAGGAACTTCACTTCCTTCATCCAAAACTCACACTTGCTCATCTTCGCATATAACTTATGTTCTCTCAATGTTTGTAGCACAATAGAGAGATGACGAGCATGTTCCTCCTGAGTCTGTGAGTAAATCAATATGTCATCAATAAACACAATGACAAATTGATCGAGGTAAGGCCGAAATACTCTATGCATCAAATCCATGAAGGCTGCGGGGGCATTAGTCAATCCGAACGGCATCACCGTATACTCGAAATGACCATACCGGGTACGGAAAGCAGTCTTAGGAATATCCTCCTCCTTAATCCGCAGCTGATGATACCCCGTGCGAAGATCAATCTTGGAGTAATACTTCGAACCCCTCAACTGATCAAATAAGTCATCAATTCTCGGCAACGGATACTTATTCTTCACGGTAAGCCGATTCATCCTTCGATAATCCGTGCACAACCGTAGTGTCTCATCTGTCTTCTTCACAAAGAGGACCGGGGCTCCCCAAGGTGAGGTGCTCAAACGTATAAACCCAATGGCCAATAGATGATCCAATTGCTTCCTTAGCTCCTTCAACTCCAAAGGTGCCATTCGATAAAGGGCAATGGATATGGGTTCAGTTCCTGGATAGAGATCAATCTTGAACTCAATCTCCCTTTGTGGAGGTAACCCAGGTAATTCGTCAGGGAAGACATCCGGAAAATCCGATACTATCAACACTACGTCCGCATGGGATTTATCCCGATCATCTCCCATTAAGCTGGCTAAGAAACTCAACTGGCTTCCCGCCTTCGCTTTCAAGAATTTACTACCCGTAGTAGGAAATGGATGGGAAGAATTACGATCATTCATGAAAGTAAAGACTACCCCTCCTGGTAATTGGAATGAGATCCGCTTGCGAAAATAATCCATCACCGCACGAAAAGCGGACAACAAATTCATCCCAAAAATAACGTCATACCCCTTCATGTCTAACACAACCAAATCTACAATCAACTCTTGCTCCCCAATGCGAAGCACACATTCTCTACATACCCTAGTTGTATCCAATCGTTCTCCCGTAGGCAAGTCAACATTCAATGCATGTTCTAGCTTCTCGAAACCCAATCCCAAATTAGTAGCATACGCAGTACGTATAAAAGAATGAGTCGCACCGGGATCAAATAGAATTCGGGCCCAAGAATTGTAGAGAAGAACAATACCTTCAACTACTGCCTTGGAGGCATCTTCCTCCGTTTGGGTCAAAGCAAAAACCCTTCCTTGATTTGCATCGCCGGGGGCTTGAGCTTGTAACGGTCTCTGCTGTGTTGGCCTTTGTAAAGGTGGCTTGTTTGTGGGTAATTGTCCGGTTGCTTGATGGGTCCTTGGTGGAAACGATGGGCATTGATTTTTGTAGTGCCCAACCTCTCCACATGCAAAGCAGTGATGGGGGTCTGTGGCTGTCCTCCCCGGTACCCCTCCTGCTCCTCGAGCTACCGGCGGTCTATGTCCCCCTGCCTGGTCTGGGCGACGGTATGGTGTCGGCCTCTGTGCTCCACTGCCGCTAGCACCCGTCCTAATCGGACCTCCCCTCATAAGACTCTGTCGCCGCTGAGTATCCTCCATGTCTCTCTCCACCAATGCAGCTCGGTCAACTAGGTCCCCATACTCCCGGATCTTGAGAGCCACCAGCTTCTCCCGGATAGCAGGCCTCAAGCCCTGCTCAAAGCACTTGGCCCTGCTGGCCTCAGTAGATATAAATTTCGTAGCGTAACGGGATAGCTCATCAAACCTCCTCTCATACTCAGCCACCGTCATGCTACCCTGCCGTAGAGCCAGAAAGTCTGTCTTCATCTGGTCCCTAACTGATTCCGGAAAATACTTGTCTTGGAAGACTTGGTCGAATTCCTCCCAAGTAAGTGCCTCGGTGTTCCTCCTTCTTTTCACGGAGTCCCACCAATGGTCGGCCTCCCCCTCGAGCAAATAGGTAGCCAAGCCAACCCTCAAGTCTTCGGCAACCCCCATGCCGTCACAGATCTTCTTTACCCGATGGATCCATTTATCCGCATCCAAAGGATTGGAGCTCCCTTGGAAAGTAGGCGGGTGTTGCCTCAGAAATTCCCGAAGGGTTACCATCCTCCGATTATCATCCCCATTGCCCGGTACTTGGGCTAAGGGATGAGCTCCCCCGTTGTGGTTGTGGTTGTTGTTGTTTCCATTCTGGTTTTGCACCAGAGTGGTGAGCTCCCTCAAGCATTGATATATGCCTTGCATGGCATCGGGAGGTGGTGGTGGTGGTGGATTTGCTTGACCTCCACGACCACGCCCACGTCCTCGCCCTCGTAACCCGTCCATCCTGCACATCAATTCACAATTCAGTTTCATTGATGTACAAGGCATCCTAAGTATAGATTTAGTCTAAAGCATAAAGTTTATATCAATCTAGACCACAATTTCCTTCACCCTAATCCTATATCTCTAATGGTGATCCATAACCTATAGCTCCCATGTAAGACCTAAAGCCTAGGCACTGATACCATTCTGTAACGCCCCAAATACCACCCTGGACGACATTACATTATGAAACCATTCCTGTCATGAGAGCACTAAATATATATATCCATCAAATAAGAAACATTCTTAATTTTAACAAAATTTGGGCAGAGTCACCTTCGTACGGGAAGCTCTCCCAAAACTCACAACCTGTACATTTATAATACCTTGACCACACCGGGTCTATCTAACCATCAAATCCAAAATATTTCATTCACCATATATACTATCCACAACAATCATCCCAAAAGAATAAGCCAAACTAAGGCCATTACAACCCAAAAGAATTACATGAATATATTGCAGCGGAATTTCAAAAGAAACTAGACTTTACAATGTTTGTACATATTTGTTCCTAGTCTAGTACAAAAATAAAAGGGGCATCTCTAAATGTCCCACTCGGGATCCAGGTACCCCTCTAATGAGGCTTCCCCAAGGCCCGGCTCATTAGCGCCAAGCTCCTCCTCTATAGCATAATCTGAAAAATGTTAATTGTAGGGGATGAGCACGAAGCTGTGTAGCAAAATCTTCCCAAACTCAAACAAGGTTTAGGAAAACATATAAAACGGTTGGTCTCCTTTTCACAAATAGCATATATAACATTTTGAAGGAAAAGCAGGACATTTTAAATAGATCTCAAGTTTAAGTAGCAATAGTAATCGAAATGGATAAATAAACACCATATACCATTGGTAATTCATTCTACCATGAACCGTTTTCAACAAGTTCTCGCAGAATCCCATACTTCCCGAAACTCTTGTCAAAACAATTTATGGTACAATGCACGATGACCCACACTGTGTGCCCGATACAACCCACGTTACTAAACCGTGATCATTAGCGATATGAAAAGTTTATACCCACACGGCGTACAAAGGCGTCTACCCACTCCCTGTGGTAGGAAAAGTTCATACCCGCGTGGCATATAAAGACGTATACCCACTACATGATACCCAGTCCATAGTAATCCATGTTCGTATCGTACAACCACGCAAGCGATAAAATTCCCACAAATATCTCCCATTCTAACCATACCATAAACCCCCACCGGGATAGACTACCTCTAACACTCTACGACAATGCTCGAAAGCCATTCAAGTCCATCACAACAATCATACAAGAGATATCATTACAAACATTTTCTCAATTTACCAGAAATCCCAAAATTCCCAAATTTCACAATTTGTACTATAGCAAAATTGAAGAAAAAGAGCAAGAGATCACCATAAACATCATTTTGTTATACAATATCAAGCACTAAGGTTGTGATGGTGAGAACAAAGAAAATGTAAAGAGGAAAAATTCATTTTTCTTAAAACTAGGGTTTGAGAATGAAAAAGGGACCTTTAATGGTTACCCAACTACCACAATGTTTAAAACATGGCAATAAATGCAAGAGGATCAAGAATCAAGTAAATAATAGCAAGTATATATGATTTTGAACCAAAAGAATACATATAATTTAATCCTAGCCTCAATGTAAGAGAATAGGAAGAAATCACCTACCTTAATGTTCTTGGAAAAATTAGGGCTTTGATCTTGAATCAACCCTTCAATCTCTTGTTTTTTGTTGATCTTGTGTTTCTCTCTTTCTCTCTTCCTCTCTTATGTTTTCTAGGGTTTGGAGTGGTGTAATGAAGGCTAAGGAGGTGACAAAAATGTATTTATAGTGGAGGAAAAATCGGTTTGTTCGCGACTTAAAATTTCAGATTTTTTTACAGTGACTACCGGTAGCTGATTTTGACTACCGGTAGCTCGGGTACACTGGACACTCGACTACCTGTTGACTACCGGTAGCTCGGGCACACTGGACCATTGACTATCGGTAGTTACTACCGGTAGCTCGGGCACACTGGACCATTGACTACCGGTAGTTACTACCGGTAGTTGATCCCAGATTTGTCTACTTCCTTTATTTTTCATTTCTAATCCATTCCAATCTCTTCCCAAACCTCTCCAACATATATTTCTACCTCAAACCTATTTAGTACAAATTCTAGGACATAAAATTTCATATATTCACATACTAAAACTAAATTTCAAATATTATTTCCTCGAGTTATATTATATCAACATTTTTACAACTATTATTTAGTATATATCTATATACATATATAAACGAAAATGCGGGGTGTTACAAAGCAACCATGAAAAGACCATGCGGTTGCAATGAACCCATGCATTACTGATAGGAGAGGACGAATCGGGCTCTGCTATGGATTTATTGACAAAGCCAAACTTATTTTTGGCAAACAGTGGAACAATCATAGCATGTTTGCATGAAGAATAATTATCACCATTGAGAGGTATGGAGACTAAAATCTGACTAGGATTGTCCGAATGGTGAAGAAAAAATGGGTTATCAATGGATTCATCTGAAAAGGAAGGCTGATTACAGGCAAGCAAGTCTTGCGAAGTAGAGAGGGTGGGACGTCGGAAGCCATGACTGAAATATGAAGGATCTTTCAATGCTCTAATACCATGTAAAATTCTGAAATTGCATATACTTTTCATTCATTTGTCACTAATTTATATACATTTACAGCAGAGTTTTGATCACAAAAATGTGGGAACCGAATCCCATGATCAGTGGGATGAGGTGAGTTAGAATGGAAATATAGTGGCAGATTTGGTGGAGGATTTACAGCATGCAGGGGATTTAATTGGAGGATTTATAGGAATATGATAAAGGATGGGATCATTCATATCTTCACAGTAGACTGGAGCCAATATTTGTTGATATGATAGACTTTTCTGATATATCGAAGGAATATTTTTGGAAAATTTGGGGACATGTCTCCTTTTGTGGACTTATTTAGATTTAAGTACACTGAAAAAACTTGTTTGGGAATAAGTCAATTTTGATCTCACTTGTGTAAAATACCCTCAGTAGCTATATTTAATTAAAAAAATATTAAAAAATAACAATTCCAAAATTTTAGAAGTTTGACTAATATTAAAATTCTCTCTCTTATATCTACCTATATCTATATATATATTAGGATTATTTCTCTCTCTCTCTCTCTCTCTCTCTCTCTCTCTCTCTTATATATGTACTAGTCATTACTCGTGTCTGAAGGCATTTTAACACAAAGAACTCCCCAATCAAATGGGGCGTCCAAGAATGCCTTAAATAAAAGAAGTTCGGGTGTTGAAATGAAGAAGAATAATCATGTGACATTAACATAATCCAAACCAGTACAAAATTATAGTGCCATAAACATAAAACATTTGAGAGAGAGAGAGAGAGAGAGAGAGAGGGAGAAAGAATTTCAACAAATTTTTTCCTAAAAATAGAACCGAGAAGTAACGAACTTATCATCACACTGTTGTTTAGTCTTAACAATAGGAATTCAATTCAAATCCAATACATTCAATACATCCATACCAATGCTTTGATTGGAGCGTCCCAAAATGAAATGTTGGTGGGCAAAAATGATTAGGGATTGAAGATTTACCTAGCAAAGAGATTGAAAGAAAAAGAATGATAATTTGGTCGAAGTTGGAACTCGAATAAAAAATCAAAATTTCGAATTAGTCATCATCACCGAAATTTCAGATATTACAAAATCAAAAAGAAAAGAAAGACACATATATAAGCAAATATTGCAATGAACTGATGACTAAGAAGAAAAAATCAAAGAAACAAAAAATGACGAACCTTCTTGTTGTTAATAGAGGAATTGCAATACACTATACCTTTTTTGCCGAGTATGATACACTATGATTGGTATCTACTTATTCTGCTTAGGAGAATCCAGAAAGCTTCAACCGCAACAATTGTCAGGGCACCAACAACAAACCCAACAAAAATTGTCAATTATAACATTAACCTGAACCAAATTAAAATACAAAAAAAATTAAACTAAACCTAGATGTCTGAACCAACCACGAACTGGTTAGTAAACATCACACTTCAACATACCTCTTACACCCGAAACCAAAAAAAAAAAAAAAAACCATAGATACACATACATACGGAAAAAATCTAACCTCAACTAAAAGCACTAACCCAAAACAAAAAGATTGCTTAATAAACTGATAACACTCCCAAACAAGCCAAAAATCAAAAAACCAATAGGTGATTTATTTTTCTGAAAAAAATGACCAATATGAAAATTAATTGGTACCGGCATTTTCACAAACACTTGGAATCACATCACTTCAAGAGTAGATATGAAATAATCATCGCCTACAAAAATACTAAATTAGCAGCCAACAGATACCAACCAACTTCTTCATTTATTTTTCTATTAAACCTGATTGTTGACACATAGAATTATAGGTTATATCACGCGGTATAGCAATCAAACACCATAATTGCCCAAATTTATCTAAATTCACCTCTTAAAAATGAATAAACGGACAAAAGTTTTATTTAGACATTCGAATCACTTTATCAAAGAAAGCAAATGAGAATTCACATTAATCCATCAAGTGGTAGAGATGGAAAATAAAAACCAAACTACACAAAATAAAACCAAAATTAATGGAAACAAACAGCTCTTTGATGCAATCCACACAGAAGAATCGTTTTTGGCAACTTAAACAATTAATCAAGATCTAGGAATTACTTTTCCTATAGTATCCTAAACAAAAGACAAACACTTCACCAACCATTGGTAAAAAAAGACATCCTGCAACGTACTAATAGGAATTGATTAGATATTATTGGACTCAAAATACTGCCACCAGAAGCACTTGCCTTTCCACAGTTTAGTCACATCATTCACCTGCATGGCAGAGTAGTTTAGTGTTAGCTAGATGAATTACTTACCAAAGCATTTTAGCAGGGTAATCTAAAAACAAATGAAAAGGAAAGGAAAGAAGCATCATTACAACTACTAATTTCTTGCATGTTCCTTTTCTAGGGAAAGTAAATATCGAAAGCTTAAAAAATATCGAAAAAGATAAATGAAAATGGATAAGAAAATACAGTTCGATGGTTGTTATCACCCAGCCAAAAAAAAAAATTTGTATAAGTTTTATCACTTTAAAATCTCAAAAGCTACATTGGATAAGAAATATATTCATATTGTCTTGTTATCATTTCACCCAAATTTTTTTTGTTGGAAATACTCTGAGTCAGTGTCAACTATTGAGCAAATCCTGAACATTAAATCCTTAACTTTCGATTGGCCCGAGGTGCCTTGGCCAAAATTTAGATCAATTCATTTTGACTAATCGAATATAGAATCAAATCCTATTTAAAATTTATAATATTTAACTATCCCTAGATTTTTACATATTTTTTGGTGGGGGCAAATCTTTGACATATGTAAATTCCCTAAAATTTCAAGCCCCAATTTTTTTTGAATTGTGGTTGGGGCAACTACCCCGTTGCTACCATCTCCCTCTACTCCTGTTTTCATATTCATTAACTAGTTTTTATAACTCAACACAATTATAATCTAAAAATGTCACTATTTGTAGTACTGACATTATTTGTGGTCGCCCACAATTATCATGATCGATCATGAATCGATAGGGGTAAAGTCATAGTTTCTCCACAATGGGTAACCTTTGGAATGAGGAGAATAATCAAACCTCAATCATCAAAACTTGTGGCCATTTGCAAACAAATGTTGAGTACACATTCAGCAGTCTGATTAAGATCAAATTTTAAGTGATACAAATCGATCTAGAAACTCTAATCCAAATCTGATAAGAAAACTCGTTTTTGAATAGTCCTTATTATCAAGCATATTGTGTTTTTACAGTTTATATCCGTAATAGTTAAATATTAGATCTGATCAAATCCATGAGTAAATTAGAATTGAATTCTAAGAATTTCGATTTAATTTCATCATATACCTATATGTAGATATACATAAATGAATGTATAAATCACATCGCATCACAATCAAATCAAATTTTGGATTAATTCAGTCTAACTAATTGAATTATGAATCAGATCCGATTTATGTCAAAATTGGATCTATTGGTAGGCCTAAGTTTTTTAATATGCTAAAGGATCCCATTAATTCTTAAAATATGAAATTCTCCTTAGATTTTTATATATTTTTTGGTGGGAAAAAATCTTTGAAATTTGTAAATTCCTTAAAATTTCAAGCCTCCAACATTTTTGAACTATGGTGGGGGCAACTACCCCTTTTGCCCCCACCTTTCCTCCATATCCCTGTTCGCATAGATCTATTTATTAACCATATTTATCGTTCAACCCTATTATAATCTAAATCATACAGTTAATATTTTTGTGGCGATTTTGCGTGGAGCTGAAGAGTTATATTAAAATTATTAACATGAAAAGTATTTATTTATTTCTAAGAGAAAAGAAATGACAATCACTAATCACATTATACGATGATAAGTTAACGATACCGATAAATTATTTTTAGTACCATACCATAAAGTACAATTTTTAAGTGTCAAGTTATAACTGACCAAAATTATTCATGATAGATCACAATTTTCGTGATCGATTGTGAATATGGTTTCGACATAGAGGTGAAGTCAAGGTTTTTCCATAGTTGGGACAACTATTAGAAAAGTACAATCAAATGTCAATCATCAAAACTTGTCTTCGTTTGCAAAACAAATGTTGAGTAGTTCTTGAACGGTCTAATTAAAATTGGATCTGAAGTGATTCAAATCCAATCTAGAAACTCAAAAAACTCCTTTTTTGATTTGACGTGACTATCAAATGTATTGCGTTGTTACAATCCATATCCGAATAAGTTAAATATTAGAGACTTCATTGAATCTGTGAGTTAATGAGAATTGAATTCTAAGAAATTGATCTTAATTTTGATTTAATTTCATCAAATAACATTAAATGTCATCATATATGTATATATATATATATGTGTGTGTGTGTGCCTATATTAATTATCATCTCAAGTTTATCAAAATTATATTTTAACCACTCATATTATACTATAAAATTCAAAAAATATTGTCTGTTTCCAATGATTCGTTATTCAAAAAAGATAAAAATAATTCATTTGAAATTCATATGATTAAGTTTCAACTTATAATTTATTGAATAAAAACTAAATCAAAAGTTTTTCACTTAAGGTACTTTTATTAGTAGTATATCTATATATAAATCGCATCGAATAACAATCAATCAAATTTTGGTTGTGACTAATCGAATTCACAATTACATCAGATATAGGTTAAAATTTAATCTATTGGCAGGCCTAAATTTTTTAATATAATAAAGGATCCCATTTAATTTTTAAAATCTGATACTCTCCTTAGATATTTACATATTTTAACGTGGGGGCAAATCTTTGAAATCTGTGAATTCCTTAAAATTTCAAGCCCCCCGAAAATTTTCAATTGTAGTGGGAGGAACTACCCCGATTGCCCCCACCCTCCCTACGTCCCTACTCGCATAGATCCATTTATTAACTGGTTTTATTTAATGTTTTGTGTCAATTTCGTGTCAAGCTGAAATGTAATATTAAAAGTTGTTAACATCAAAGGTATTTTGTTTATTTCTAAGAAGGAAAAATGGCAATCACTAATCATACGAGGTAGGTTTACAGTACTGAGAAAGTTTTTTCTTAACACCGTATCAAATAGTTCAACTTTCAATGTTTAAATTCCAACTTTTAGGGCTCGAATTATAACTAATTAAAATTATTCATGATCATGAATCGCAAAGTCAATGCTTCTCCAAGAGGGGACATCCATCAAAATGAGGAGAACAACTGAATGTCAATCATAAAAAATCGTCGCCATTTGTTTACAATTGTTGAGCAGACCTTCAATGGTCTAATTAAGATAGGATAAGTGGTTCTAATCTGATCTGGAAATTTTGATCCAAATTTAAAAAGAAAACTCTTCTTTTTTTTTTATTAATTCAACCCAATTATGAAATGGACTGTGTTTTTACAGTCCTTATCTGAATAAGTTATATATTAGAGTTATGATCGAATTCGTGAGTTAACTAGAATTGAATTCTAAGAAATTAAGTCTTCATTGTTATTGGAGTCACCATTTTCGTAATTACGAGTAATTGATTCGAGTCTGTTTTTATATCTATATAATAAAGTATAAAAGATTTCAAATCCAATTACGACATAAAAATAATTTTTTCTTTTCACAGTTCAAATTACTTTAAATTTCTCTAAATTGATCCAATGGCCAACATTAACATCTGAAAAGATTAACTTCCTACTAGAAAAGTGGAGTTTAACCCTCTTGTGGCTTCAATACTCAAGTCCTATTGGTTGGAATTTTGAGGTGTGTGCTTTATGGAGACACATCCATGATAGGAAGTGGACCCTATTTTACTCTTTTTATTCTTTTTTTATTAGTCGGTTACACCATGTCAGCACCGTTGGACCCAATATTTACTCCACTAATCCACATCTACCTATCTCTTCTCTCTCCCCTATTTCTCTCTTATTTTCTCTCTATTCACTTTAATTTTAAATTGAGTAATTAAAGAAAATAAAAAAATAATTTTTTAAAATATAAATGTTGCACGATCAATGCTTAATCTTTGGTATTACAAAGTGTCTTCAGACAAGGAATTTCAAATCATATTTGATTTAAGTCAAAATTTAATTTATTGATACGCTTGAGATTTTTAATATATGAAATGATGCCTTTGAATTTTTAAATATTAAATTATCCCTAATTTTTTACATATCTTTTGCGGGGGCAAACCTTTGAAATTTGTAAATTCCTTAAAATTTCAAGCCCCCAAAAACTTTTGAATTGTTGTGGGGGCACCTACATCCATTGTCCCCACCCACCCTCCGCCCTTGAGTGTCACATTGCCAAGGCTTGGCTTGACTACTAAAGGAGCTTAAATTTCAACTATATTCGATTCATTTGGCAAGTTTGAACGAGCTACGATTGAGCCAAGCTGGAGGCCTTAAAATTGGTTATGATTTCTTTAGTCTCTGCCATCAAATACCAACATAAGTTAGTCAATGAGACAACATACAACCAGATCAACAAACACACTGACATTCCAACTAAACCTGGGAGAACTTAATTTATCTAATACTGACGCTTTATAAAATCGTTCCGACAATGACATGAGTTAAGATTTCTTTTCATCAATGAAGGATTCAAAGAACATAAAATCTCAGTTGCTTCATCAGTTGTTCTCTGCATCCCTATGGATCATGTCTGCCTTGAGACTGACCTGTGAGTCTGACTAAATGGTTGCCTTAGTTTGAAATGCTACTATCTTTTTGATAACTGATACTCCAATAGCTCCATTTCCATTCTTTGCAAAATACCGAAACTTATTACTAACAAGTGGAGCGTCCAATCTGTTACAATAAAAACCTACTTGATCATCTACTTATCATGACGAAGGAGTTCCATTCTTTGCAAAAACCCACCATCACATTTCATTCCTCATCGGTTGTTCTGGTTGGATCATTGCAAAGTAGCATACAGTTGCTCCTAATCAGACATCCATAGTCTATAAGAACTTGATTTATGCCACTGTTCTTAATACTCCCTATCACTACAAAATTCCCATGTTGAACAAAATTGATAGACAACTTAAGAATTCATTCAGATTGGGGGCCACCATCATTTGTAACGCATTCACGGATTATCCTACCATGCCATAGAAGTCCATTTACTTGTAAAACACAACAGAAAATGAAAAAGAATTTATCCAAATGCATATGTTATCAAAGCATAACCAAGCAGGTTCACCCTGTAGAAACAGGGGGCACTTGGCTCCAATACATAACCCTCTGAATTGTTATCAAAGAGAGTTGGGGGAAAGGCAAAATGTTCATAAAACTATTACTATATATTTCATTTGTAAGCCTCTATTTGATGGCTGAAATTGAGAAAAATAATAGCTTACTGTTTTGGATTCAAAACGCAAAAAACTTGCCCAACTAAACCCAAGATTCTTTTTCACAAAATCCTCTGCAGCTAAATGACAGATAATTATCGATGAAAGTTTTTGTCAGAGAGATGAAAATCATCCTTTCAATACTTTCTTAATCCACATCAATTGTTAGAACGATTACGTTGTACATATATACTAGCTTGGTTGTACAAAATTGGATCGAATAGAAGATTCCTAATTCTCAACATTGGCCTAAGCAAATTGTGTGATCAATGTGCGCCAACCACGGGTAATCTTCAGCTAGTTTTTCTGCAAATTCATATTCTTTCTGATTGACTTAAAGTTAGATGATAGTGGCATATGGCAAAAAGAATGTGATAAACGCATCATACAACCAAATTTTACTCAACCAACCTCACACCACATTCCACTGACTTTCCATTCATTATGAAAACTGTTAACCATAAAAATATTCCAGATTTATACAATGTTGGCAACATGGCTCTCTTCCATCATTCAAAAAAATAAAACAGAAATTGATAATGACCTAATGTTTGCCATGTATTATCCGCTGTATAACTTTTTGATCAGAACAATAGTCTGTCATCATAAGCTAAATACATTAATGCTGTAATCTGACTTAAATTTCTTCCAAGGTAGTATGACTTAAATCTTCTAAGTTCCTTTACTTGATCAGTCATGCCAGCAGGAGAAGGTTCAACCTCTTAATAAGTAAAGGAAATCGTTTTGTGTCCATCTACGGAAGAAGGCTCGTCTCAAAGAAAATTTGGATTCTAGGTCCAGATGTGGTAGAAAGAAGGGCTTAAGACAGATAAGGAATAGTAAGAGTTAATAGACTGCCTCACTAATAATCTTCCTTATCGTACTACTGTACACAACTAGAAAAGGGGCAACAACTCTTTTTAAAAGAAGGAACCAAGGGATTCGCCGGGCTAGGGGTAGAAGGAAATCACGGGGATGTCCTATTCCCCTATTTGTATATTGTAGTAATTGGTATCTCGCACTACAAGAAATTGGCATTTTAGTAGCGAAAATTATTGCGGCTAAATGCATAAAAATTATCACTATATACTTTAGTGACAATGTTTTTATTGCCACTAGGCCGCGACAATATGTGTGTGGCTAAATCATTTAGCTATGACATTTAATTGTTACCACTAAAAATAATTTTTTTAGCCGTAGTGTGAATATTGTCACTAAATGTGAAATCTTTAGCCACAATAATTGTTGTAACAAGTTAACGTAATTTTGCCACTAAAATGTCCCATATCACCACTAGAAGTCTAATTAAAACATGGTTTTTAGTGACAACAATTAATTATGACTAAAAGTATACATTTTACCCACAATTAAAATCACCACTAAAATTTGAAACGTGTTTTTAGTGACAACTTATTATCGCGGCTAATACATTAAAATGAAAAGAAAAAATACCTATCGCATATTTGAAAGAATATTTTTAAATATTTTCCAATTTCACATACCTGTTCTAGATTAATGAATCAATATAAATACCTTTTTTTTTTTTGTTAAACAAAAACAAATTTTATTTATTCACAAAACCAACAGAATTACAATAAGCAAGTAAGGCCATAGCCTATTCAAAACTAACAAAAGATACACAATAACCAAAACAACTCCTTCCAAAAGCTCCCTCCAGACCAGTCCAAAGCAGCAAACCAGCAAAGCAAAGCACACCCAAAAAAGCTAACAGACTACCAATTCCATCCCATATACCATGTTTCAAACACCATACAACCAACCATTAACCATTGTCATCAAACACCACCTTCCTTCTCTTCCGTAAAAAAGGTAAACCACTCAAGTCTTGAGCCAAAGCCAACTTCGCATAATCCCATGACTCAGATACTTCCTTTTAAAAATTCTACATAAACGCAGAAATCTTACCAAAGGAGTCTCTCCATGGGTAAGTTGAAAACAACCAATCTGAACAAATTTATCCCATACAGCTCTGGCATGGACACTGTAAGAGGAAAAAATTGAAGACACCTCATACAGGAATGATGAATGGGTAATTCTGATAAAGAGTGAGCTCTAAACTTGATCTCCCAGTCTTCCCTTCCTGCAAAATGAACAAACTGCCCAAGATCGAAGTGCTTCGATCGAAGACACTCCGATGCTTAAGTCAGTAATGGGATTCAGAGAATTGCCAGAAGACAAGGAGAGTTCAGCATACCTTTCACCTTGGTTCCTTTGGCTTTTTATAGATCCCTGTTCAGTTAGGGTTTCCATGATTTTCGATTCAAGGTGGTACACCTTCCTCTAATTAGGCGGCTCTAGTTGGGAAGTTGTTGATATCTCTCCAGCAATTCCTCCTGCCAGGCCTATAATTTCGTCAATTCGTTTAGCCAGAATGCCTGAATTACAGGCATCCTTTTACCACCATGTTCACTATTTAAATAGCTCGGTCGTAACAGTTCGGTCGTGACGATCGCCGAGCTCATTCCTTCCTTTCAGAGTTTTCTAATCAGCTCGGTTGCTATTTGATGACACCTCGGTCGGATCTTATCCTTTGCTCGGCCGGGACAACCTAGCTGTTTGTTCGGTCGAGTTTAATCCTCTAATAGGTCGGACCAATTTTTAGCTCGGCCCAGCTAGCCTAGCTACTTGCTCTGCTCGGCTGGACTAACTTTAGCTTGGCCCGAATAGCCTAGCTACTTGCTCAGTCATAGTAGGGTCATTGCAAATAACTCTTTTCAGCACATGCAACCTGCCACGTGTCCAAGTCTAATTGTCAGATGATTATCAGAATTTATCGACCCCTTCATTTGCCCCCAGAGAATATTTTTCATGTGGCACACTAGAAGATATTCTCTGTTTACAATCCTCTCTCATTAATTGTCTCGTATTATTCGTTATGAAAAGATGCTTTTTTGTGTCATTTTTCCCCGTAGCAAAGAGGTGTTACCTCAATGAAGGGCTTGAGAGTTCAATACTTAAAATTTTCAATCATGGCCCCCTTCCCCTAGCCAAGAGGACCTGCCTCTTTGAAGGGTTCGGACATCAGTTCTTGGCCACTTATTGTGACCCTTGCACCGATCCGCCGATCTAATCTGTCTTCAAACATTACCCGTTTGGCTTACACCGTCGTGTCTAGCCGTGGGCCTACGTTTGATCGGATGGCTGCACCTGAGCTAGGTCCTTGCCTCTGTCAGGAATTTTTTCCTCCCTGCCTTAGCAGTAGGTTATCTTATGCCCGAGCCTTCTCGGGTCTTTCATGTGGCAGGTACTCCACAAAAGGATTAGCTCTGAAGCTTAATCCTATTTGTTCACCGGAGGTACTCCGTGGTGATGTTGCGACATCTCTCATATGGTTGGTACTCCACAAAAAGATTAGCTTTGAAGCTCAATCTTATTCATTCGCGGGAGGTACTCCGCTGTTAGGCATCTTTCATGTGGCAGGTACTCCACAAAGATTAGCTCTAAAGCTCAATCTTATCAATTGGCGGGAGGTACTCCGCTGTTAGATGTCTTTCATGTGGCAGGTACTCCACAAAGATTAGCTTTATGACTCAATCTCATTTACTCGCGGGTGGTACTCCGCCATTAGACATTTTTCCTGTGGTAGGTAATAATTCAAGTAGCTATAAGTGTGTGTGTAATATGAAGCCTCACGAAAAATTCTTCAACATCCACGATGGAATCATGATTACTCGGGCTTCGTGTCGCCTATTTTTCTTTGATCTTTCGTCCTCCTCCTCGGGTCCAGATGTTCTCTCGATCTATCTCCAATTGTTGGTGTCGGTGTAAGAGTTTCTGGATGCTTTGAAAGGCTTTCCAAGACTAATGGAAGTAATGAACACTAGCACGAGAGGCGCGCTGCTGGTGTTCGTCCAAATGCCTCGATGGTTCTTTCACAGGACTAGTTTTGGCAGTAGTACATGTTTTTTGGTTACTAAAAATCTTGTTGTCAGCACCCCTTGTGATATGTAAACCCCCACACTTTTATATATATATATATATATATAGCGAGCAATTCATAATTTTCTTGAAATGTAATATGTGTAAGGATGTATGCATGGACTAGGTAGATTGTAAACATAGAAAAAAAAATGTTTGTATTGTGAAAATAGGGTAAATAGTAGTTGGAACTTGGTTTTGATTTGTAGATGTATGAAATGGGGTGTAATAGAACTTGTAGGTATCAAGTTTTAGGTGGGAAACCATGTTAAACATGTATGGGATGGTAATTTGGTTTTGGTTAATGAATGATGCTAGACATGGATCTTTATGCAAGTCATACTACCTATATTGGAGATGGGTATGAGATAGGATTTGTGACAAAAGACACCCAAACTCGAGTTAGACAAGTATAGAAGAATCAAGCAGTCCGGCAGACTACCTTTCACCAATGTGATCATAACTCTTTGTTGGAAAGTGCAAATTGCGTACCGTTATTTTTGTTAGAACCCTAAATCGTATATCTTCCCAACCATATAGGTCACACATACTAGAAATACCTGAGTCAAATCAGTTTATTCTCCGAAGTTGACCAAAAATATGCACTGTGGTGTTCCTTGGAACGTAATTTTAATGTTTCGAGTGTAAATTTATTTTAGTTTTGAAATAAATCATAAAAATAAATGTTTTTAGGTTAAAATAACATTAAAAATGAATCCGGAACGTCGAAAAACCTTAGGGTAGTCATATGGATCAAATTGGAGATTTTTAGTGGCAAAACCGTAATTTTGGAGAAAACCCAAATTCAGCCATAAACAGTAACTCGCGGACTGCTGTGTTTAAAACACAGATTCAGCCCATTTGCCCTCATTTCTTTCACTCCTCTCACACCTCCACACCTCTTGGAACCCTAGAGAGCATTAGAGAGGAAGAAAGGAAGGGAAAAACAAGAGATTTAAGGGTAGATTCAAGATCAAAGCTCAAGTTCTTCATACAAACTAATGATTCAAGGTAGGGGATTTTCTCTCAATCTCTCACATTGAGGCTAGGTATATATATAAATATATGTTTCTTCACTCTCCTTCTCATATATATAATATGAAATACATGATTCTTGTTCTATTTGTAATAAATGTCATGTTTTGAACAATATGAAGGGTGGGTAGCCACCAAAGCTCTATTTTTTTTTATCTTCAAAACCCTAGTTTTCAAGAAAAGAGGATTTTCTCCTAATTTCTTCTTTGTCTTTGATTTCAAAACTTTAGTGTTGAATATTGTATAACAAAATGATATAGATTACGATCTCTTGCATATTTTCTTGGATTATTCGATTATATGACAAATGTGAAAAATTGGGGATTTTTACTATACTTGGAAAATTGTTGTGAATGGTGAATATTCTTGGTTTCCTCATTGTATGGTTGTTGTGATGGACTTGGATTACCTTCGAGAGATGCCGTAGAGTGTTAGAGGTTAGTCTATCCCAGTAGGGGTGAGATGGTTGTCTAATGCTCGTAGTGGATCGTTGTTGTGACCGCGATCACTATTGTTCACATATATATCGAGGAAAATGGTTAGTATACTAGACACCTTGGGAGGATTTCGTCAATGCCGTAGGAGACGGTACACGCCCTTCCTAAAGAGATTTGTGATTGTTGGTTGGAATTGGTGGACTAGGTATGATCGTTGGGTAGATTCACGGGAAGCAATCAACATACATGGTACGGGGATGAACCAAAAATACATGGAATCATGAGTTGGGTCGTTCTTGCCGATGCATTAGTATGGGACAATGCATGGGGAGAAGTCCTTCTTAAATAGCTTAAATTGGAATTTTGTTCATCGATGTTAAACTCACTTTATTCTTTTAATTGATTATTGCTACTATTTAAACTTGAGATCTATTTTAAAATGTCACTGTTTTCATTCCAAATCTATATATATGTTAGTTGTGAAATGAGACCGACCGTTTTCTATGTTTTCCAAACCTTGTTTGAGTTGAGAGGATTTTGCTACAGAGCTTCGTGCTCACCCCCTACAAATAACATTTTCAGATTTCACACTTGAGGAGGAGCTAGGAGCCGAAGAGCCCGCCCATTGGGAGACTCCGCTTGACGGGAGTGTGGATCCCGAGGTGGACGCTTAGAGCGACACTTTTATTTTGTTCTAGACTAGATTATGCTTAGAATATCCTTTTGAAGTCTAGTTCCTTTTTGTTATTTTCGCTGCGTTATATTATTACATTTTGGAGATGTAAAGGCCAAGATTGGGCCTATTCTTTTGGGATAATAGTGTGGATATGATATATGGTGAATGAAAGTTTATTTTATGATGGATAAATGGACCCGGTGTGGTCAATTATAATATAATTGTACAGGTTGTGTTTTGGGTAGAGCTCCCCGTACAAAGGAGACTCTGCCCAAATTTTGTTAAAATATGAATGGTTGATGAATGAAACTGTCGTCGTGATGGATTTACTTAGTGCTCTCATGCGGTGAATGGTTTTTAGAATGTAATGTCACCCAAGGGGGTTTTTGGGGCGTTACAAATTTGGTATCAGAGACAAGGCTTTAGGTCTTACATGGGAGCTGTAGGTTATGGATTACCACTAGGGAAGTAGGATTAGGTTGAAGGAAATTGTTGGTCTAATTTTAAATAAACCTTATGCTTTAGATTAAAGTGATATTTAGGATGTCTTGTACATCAATGAAACTAAATTGTGAATTGATGTGCATGATGGACGGTGAACGGGTACGTGGACGTGGACGTGGGCGTGGTCGTGGTCGTGGTCGTGGAGGTCAAGCAAATCCACCACCTCCACCACCTCCCGACGCCATACAGGGTATTTACCAATGCTTAAGGGAACTCACCACCCTATTGCAACAACCAGGTGGGAACAACCACCACAACGGTGGAGTTCGTCCTTTAGTCCAAGTACTGGGCAACGGCGATGAGAACCGAAGGATGGTGGCTCTTCGAGAATTTCTACGGCAACACCCACCCACCTTCCAAGGGAGCTCCAATCCCTTAGATGCGGATAGATGGATCCGCCGGGTGAAAAAAATTTGTGATGGTATGGGGATCGCCGGGGACCTTCGGGTTGGCTTGGCTATCTACTTGTTGGAAGGGGAGGCCGATTACTGGTGGGAGTCAGTGAAGAAGAGGAGGGACACTGATATGCTCACTTGGGAGGAGTTTGAGCAAAGCTTCAACGACAAGTATTTTCCAGAGTCTGTCAGAGATAAGATGAGTGCAGACTTTCTAGCCTTGCGGCAGGGTAGTATGACCATGGCTGAGTATGAGAGGAGGTTCGATGAGCTATCCCATTATGCTTCAGAGTTCATATCCACCGAGGATAGGAGGGCCAAGCGCTTCGAGCAGGGTTTGAGACCAACCATCAGAGAGAAGCTTGTGGCACTCAGAATCCGGGATTACAGAGATTTGGTTGACAGAGCGGCATTGGTGGAGAGAGACATTGATGACTCTCAGAGGAGACAGAGCTATGCTAGAGGAGGCCCGATCCGTACAGGTGCCAGTAGCAGTGGAGCACCGAGGGCGTTACCATACCGTCGCCCCGATCAGGCGGTGGGGCAGAGACCTCCTACAGTCCGAGGAGAGGGGCATGCCCCGACTAGACCAAGCACTGACCCTCGTCAATGCTTTGCATGTGGAGGTGTAGGGCACTTTCGAAACAACTGCCCGTCGCTTCCACCCAAGACCAATCAATCAACCGGGCCATCAAATGCAAATAGGCCCCCTCCACCACCAAGACCATTGACAGCTCAAGCCCCCGGTGATGCCAATCCAGGGAGGGTATTTGCCTTAACCCAACCGAAGGAGGATGCCTCCAATGCTGTTGTGGAAGGTATCATTCTTCTCTACAATTCTTGGGCCCGAATCTTATTCGATCCCGGTGCTACTCATTCTTTTATACGTACTGCATATGCTATGAATTTGGGATTGGGTTTCGAGAAGTTAGAACATGCCTTGACTGTTGACTTGCCTACGGGAGAATAGTTGGGTACTAGCCGAGTCTGCAAGGGTTGTGTGCTTCGTATTGGGGAGCACAAATTGATTGTGGATTTGATTGCTTTAGAGATAAAGGGGTATGGCGTGATTTTTGGGATGAACTTGTTATCCGCTTTTCGGGCGGTAATGGATTGTTTCCGCAAGTGGATTACATTTTAATTGCCGGGAGGAGTCATTTTCAATTTTGTGAATAACCGAGATTTTTTCCATCCATTTCCTACTACGGGAAGTAAATTCTTAAAAGCTAAGGCAGGGAGCCACTTGAGTTTCTTGGCTAGCTTGATGGGAGATGATCGGGATAGATCCCAATCGGGTATGGTGTTGATTGTATCGGGTTTTCCGGATGTCTTCCCAGATGAATTACCCGGGTTACCGCCACAGAGAGAGATTGAGTTCGCAATCGATCTTTATCCGGGAACCAAACCTATTTCTATTGCTCCTTATCGGATGGCGCCTTTGGAGTTGAAGGAGCTAAGGAAGCAATTGGACCACTTGCTGGCAATTGGATTCATCCGTCTGAGCACTTCACCTTGGGGAGCCCCGGTCCTCTTTGTGAAGAAGACGGATGAAACACTTCGGTTATGCACAGATTACCGACGGTTGAATCGGGTGAGGGTGAAGAACAAGTATCCCTTGCGGCGCATTGATGATTTATTTGATCAGTTGAGGGGTTCTAAGTTCTACTCCAAGATTGATCTCCACACCGGGTACCATCAACTGCATATCAAGGAGGAAGATATTCCTAAGATTGCTTTTCGTACTCGGTATGGTCACTTCGAGTATACGGTGATGCCGTTCGGATTGACTAATGCTCCAGCAGCCTTCATGGATTTGATGCACAGGGTATTCCGGCCATATCTAGATCAATTTGTCATAGTGTTTATTGATGACATATTGATTTATTCCCGGACACAAGAAGAACATGCACATCATCTCTCGGTTGTGCTACAAACATTGAGAGAACATAAGTTATATGCGAAGAGGAGCAAGTGTGAGTTTTGGATGAAGGAAGTGAAGTTCCTTGGCCATGTTGTGTTCGAGCAAGGGGTAGCAGTTGATTCCTCGAAGATTGAGGCCGTGACGCAATGGGAACCACCAAAGAACGTGACAGAAATACGTAGTTTCTTGGGGTTAGCCGGCTACTATCGTAGGTTTGTGGATGGTTTTTCCAAGCTTGCGATGCCGATGACTCGCCTTACCAAGAAGGGGGAGAAATTTGTGTGGACTCAAGCGTGTGAATTAGCTTTTCGCACCTTGAAGGAAAGTTGACGACGGCACCGATCCTCATTATTCCAAACAGTGGGGAAGGTTACGATGTTTACACCGATGCTTCACTACGAGGCTTGGGATGTGTGTTGATGCAAGGAGGCAAGGTGGTTGCTTATGGCTCGAGACAACTCAAGATTCATGAGCAGAACTATCCCACTCACGACTTGGAGCTAGCCGCTGTGGTTTTTGCTCTTAAGTTGTGGAGTTGTTACTTGTATGGAGAGAAATTTCAAGTGTTCTCGGATCATAAAAGCCTCAAGTATGTGTTCACACAGAAAGAATTGAATCTCCGGCAGAGAATGTGGATTGAGTACTTAGAAGATTACGACTTCACTCTCAACTATCATCCGGGGAAGGCTAATGTAGTAGCGGATGCATTGAGTAGGAAGTCTCAGGGTGAAATCAATGTCCTTGCGGCTCAACGGTGGAAAATGATTGATACGTTAGAGGAGTTTGATCTATAGGTCGATGGACCGGAGGATCGACCATGTTTGTTTAACCTAGTAGCTCAACCAATTCTCCGACAAAGGATTGTGGAGTTGCAACGGTTAGATCCCGAGTTGACAGAAATTTGGGATAAATTGGAGAGGAATGAGATTGTTGAGGATTGGTCTACAAAGAATGAGGAGTTACAGTTTCGGGGAAGATTATGCGTGCCAAACAACGACCAAGTGAGGGAAGAAGTGTTGGGAGAGTGACACCGATCGAAGTTCTCTATACATCCGGGGAGTACAAAAATGTATAGAGATATGAAACGACAATATTGGTGGAGGGGAATGAAGAAGGATGTAGCAAAGTTCATTTCAAGGTGTGCCGTATGTCAGCAAGTGAAGATTGAGCACCAACGACCTGGAGGATTATTACAGTCTCTGCCTATCCCGGAGTGGAAGTGGGATCATATCACCGTGGACTTCGTGTCGGGTTTTCCACGGACTTCAAGAGGGCATAACGCCGTATGGGTTATCGTAGATCGACTCACCAAGTCAGCTCACTTTTTGGGGATGAAGACCACATACTCGTTAGAGACCTTGAGCAGACTGTACATTCGAGAGATTGTTTGATTGCATGGAGTTCCACTTTCTATCGTGTCGGATCGCGATTCTCGTTTTGTGGCTCGTTTTTGGCAAAGTCTACAACAAGCTATGGGGATAGAGTTACATTTCAGCACAACCTTTCACCCTCAAACAGATGGCCAATCCGAGAGAGTGATACAAATTTTGGAAGACATGTTACGGGCTTGCGCGTTGGACTTCAAAGGGAGTTGGAGCGATCACTTACCGTTGGTGGAATTTGCGTACAACAACAGCTACCAAGCGAGTATCGGGATGGCACCGTATGAAGCTTTGTATGGAAGACCATGTAGATCCCCGACGTGTTGGTTGGAAGCCGGAGAGAGTAGTATGTTTGGGCCCGAGATTGTGCGGGAGACAACGGAGAAGATTCAGCTCATTCGGGAGGGATTACGCACAGCACAGAGTCGACAAAAGAGCTATGCAGATAGGAGAAGAAGGCCTTTGGAATTTAAGGAGGGAGATTTTGTATTTCTCAAAGTGTCACCCAAGAAGGGCGTACTTAGATTCGGCAAGAAAGGAAAACTCGCTCCAAGGTACATCGGTCCATTTGAAGTTATCAAAGTTGTGGGCAAAGCGGCTTATCAGTTGCGGTTACCCTCTCAGTTGTCCGGGGTACATGATGTGTTCCACGTGTCGATGCTGAGAAAGTGTCAAACGGATGCAACGCCGGTCGTAGACTTGGAAGATATTGAAATTCAAGACGGAGCAACCTATGAAGAACAACCGGTGAAAATTCTCGACGCCAAGGAGAAGGTGCTTCGCAACAAAGTCATCAAATTGGTGAAAGTCTTGTGGCAACACCATGGAGTGGAAGAAGCTACTTGGGAGCCAGAGTTAGAGATGCGGGAGAAGTATCCGTATTTATTCACTACTTGAGGTAAGTTTCGAGCACGAAACTTTCTTTAAGGGGGGTGGATTGTAAACCCCCACACTTATATATATATATATATATATATAGCGAGCAATTCATAATTTCCTTGAAATGTAATATGTGTAAGGATGTATGCATGGACTAGGTAGATTGTAAACATAGAAAAAAAAATGTTCGTATTGTGAAAATAGGGTAAATAGTAGTTGGAACTTGGTTTTGATTTGTAGATGTATGAAATGGGGTGTAATAGAACTTGTAGTTATCAAGTTTTAGGTGGGAAACCATGTTAAACATTTACTTCAGGCATGGACATAAGGTGTTTGACAAAATGTTTGTGAGAAAAAGCACGTAGCTTGATATGAAACAATCTTACAGTGTCTGTATCTAGCAGTATATGATGTTTTTGTTTGTTGCCTATGGAGGGTCAAGGCTGCGACTACATTTTTGCTTGGAGTCAAGTAGGTTGCATAAGTAGGGAGGTCTTTATCATGGTGTCTTCTAAGAGTTGCCATTCATGCTTTTCTATGTTCTTTTTTTTAAAGTTTGGTTTTGCGTAAATTTTTTTTTGTTTTGATAGGCAATTTTGAGTAAGCTTTTAAAGTTCTTACTTTTGTCTACTGCAGTCATGCCATCTGTGGGGATTGCTAAATGAGCATAGGAGGGTCATGACGTTTGGATTTAATGATAATTATACGTATTTTCTACCAACTTGGTTGTTGCTTGGTATTTTGAGGTTTGTTAAAAAAAAGGTTAAGTAGTTTTGGGTGCTATCATTTTCTTTCAAAAGTTGAGTTGGGTACATTTGGCATGTCTACTCTTTTTTGTAATGTGATGTGTATACTTTGCTTACTCATCTTAATGGTTTTTGATTTTTTTGAAGTGAAGGATTTTTCTACATTAGCATTAGGCAAAAAACCAACTTCCAGTGTTCAATAGCACAGTTTGCATCCATTAATTTAAGATGAAACAAAGACAGAAATATAAGTGGCTCACCTAAACCGAAAGACTAAGGTTACATCCACCATAAGGGAGACTCTTACTCCTTGAGGATTATATTGGTTGGGGAAGAAGATTGTTGTTACAAGAGATTTGGCTGAAAGCCTTTTACATAGTTTTTTTAGGTTACTACTAGATGATCTCTTTTTCACATGTCTACACAGTGGTATTTCTTGCTATTTATACATCCCATCATTAGGGTTTTGTGGTGGTTCCTTTTGCTGCTTGATTCCCTCCTTGTTTGTCCTTTAGTTGATCTTGTCATTCCTGAAATTTTTTTGCACCCACTATGCCTTGAACAGAATATGCGAGCCATCTCCACTGTCGGTTAATTGCCTGGTTTCAAGCTCTCAATTCTCGAGTGGATATTAGTTCTGAGCTTACTTATGCCGAGCTAACATTTATTCTGAGCTGAATTATTCTAGGATTCCATGGAGCTGGGCTGTGGCCCAACTCGGGTCCAGTGAATGCTATCTTGATGAGACGCTTGGGTTGTCTTAGGTGAGCCCAAAGGAGTTTTGGCCTTTGAAAGGGGCTCAGGCTTAAATCCATCATCATCAATACATATATTTTTTTAGGGTAAGGTAGTCAATTAAAAATTTTCATAGGTACTGAAATTTATACATCGTGAATAGAAAATTAAAAGAGATGTTTTGGTTAATTCGGATATTTAAACACATAAGTATATAATGGTAATTTAGATATTAAATTGCGGAAGGATAGTGTGGTATTTAAAATTATTTATAAGAGTAAAATAGTGAATCAAAAAATTTTCATTCTAAGGTACTTTTATTTGTAATATAGATTATTAGTAGTATAGACAAAACAAAATACACACACACACACACACACACACATATATATATATATATAATATTTTTTATTTGAAAAGATTAATGACCTATTGATAGACTTTTTGAACGCGTTATTGAAAATATAATGATGCACATATTTTTTTAAGGGTTGCGTAGTCAATAAATTTTTTTCATAGATATTGATATTTATACAAAGATAATAGATTATTAAAAGATATGTTATAGGATAATTTGAAGATTTAAATCCAAAAGGTGGTGATTGTAATTTAGATATTAACTATGAAAAGATAATGTGGTATTTAAAATTCTTTATAAGAGTAAAATAGTGAATCAAAAATTTTTCACTTAAGGTAGTTTTATTAGTAATAGTAGTAGTAGTAGTGTGTGTGTGTGTATATATACATATATATATCGCATCGAATATTAATCAATCAAATTTTGATTGACTAATCGAATTCACAATTAGATCAGATTTAGGTTAAAATTTGATCTATTGACAGACCTAAATTTATTAATATAATAAAGGATACCATTTAATTTTTAAAATCTGAAACTCTCCTTGGATATTTACATATTTTATGGTGGGCGCAAATTTTTGAAATTTGTGAATTCCTTAAAATTTCAAGCCCCCAGAAATTTTTGAATTGCAGTAGGAGGAACTACCCCCATTGCCCCCACCCTCCTTGCGCCCCTACTCGCATAGATCCATTTATTAACTGGTTTTATCGATCAACCCAATTATAATCTATACTATTTAATGTTTTGTGTCAATTTCGTGTCAATCTGAAATGTAATGTTAAAAACTATTAACATCAAATGTATTTTGTTTATTTCTAAGGAGAAAAAAATAGCAATCACTAATCATACAAGATAGGTTTACAGTACTGAGAAAGATCTTTTTTGACATCGTACCAAATAGTACAACTTTCAATCTTCAAATTCCAACTTTTAGGGTTCGAGTTATAACTAATTAAAATTATTCATGATCATGAATCGCATTCCCACTCAGAGACAGAGTCAATGTTTCTCCAAGAGGGGACAACCATCTAAATGAGGAGAACAATTGAATGTGAATCATAAAAAATTGTCGCCATTTGCTAACAATTGTTGAGTAGACCTTCAACGGTCTAATTGATATAGAAAAGTGGTTATAATCTGATCTGAAAATTTTGATTCAAATTTGATTAGACAACCTTTTTTTTAAAATTCAACTCAATTATGAAATGGACTGTAAAATACCTTTCATGTTATCGGAATCACCATTTCCGTAATTACGAGTAATTGATCCGGGTCTGTTTTTATATCTATATAATAAAGTACAAAAATATTCAAATCCATTTACGACATAAAAATAATTTTTTGCTTTTCATAGTTTAGATTACTTTAAATTTCTCTAAATTAATCCAATTGTCAACATTAACGTCTGAAAATATTAACTTCCTACTATATAGTGGAGTTTAACCCTCACGTGAGGCTTCAATACTCAATTCCTATTGGTTGAAATATTGAGGTGTGTGCTTTATGGAGATTTCCCTTAAACGAAAATTTATCTCATTTTAACACTTAAAACTCTTCACAGATTGACAATCACATACATATTGTCACATAAAAATTTATGTATTTTAATTTTTATAATTTATGGTTGCTTTTGGGTGTAAAATATATATCATGACACAATATATAATTTTTTTTAATTATGTGCTTTCAAGCGCAGACAATTACTATTCTATCTAATATTACAATTAGAAAGTTAAATTCTCAATTTATAAAAGCACAATAATGGTTAAGATTGATCTAATTATATAAAATTCATCTCAATTTTTTTTCTCATTCACAAATATCATCTTCTTTATATGACTCCCAATCTCAAACAACTCAATGAATACACTCTCCAATACCAAACAACCCCACTAATGCACACCTACCTATCTATTCTCTCTCCTCTATTTCTCTCTATTCACTTAATTTTACATTGAGTAATTAAAGAAAATAAAAAAAAATTACTTTTTAAAATATAAATGTTGCATGATCAATGCTTAAGTTTTGATATTACAAAGTGTCTTCAGGCACTGAGCCATTTTCTATTTTGTTTGGTGTTGGATCATCTTATTAAAATTTATTAACAAGAAAGGTATTTAGTTTATTGCTAATGTAAAAGAAATGATAATCACTAGTCACTATACTAGCATAGGTTTACATTACTGTGAATTTTATTTTGGTATCGCCATAAAATTCAATTTTTAAGAGTCAAGTTAAAACTTTTAAAATTTAAGTTATAACTAATTTAAAATGTCTATGATCGATCACTAGTATCTTGATTGATCGTGAAAAGAGTTCCCACATAGGGGTGCAGTCTAGGTTTCTCCATAATAAAGACTTGAGTAGACCTTCAAGTCTGATTAGGATCGAATTTTAAGTGTTAATATCTGTTCGAAAAACTCTGATCTAAATTTGAAAAAAGAATTCTTTTTTGAATTTGACACAATTACTAGACGAATTGCTTTTTATAGTCTATATCCGATTAAGTTAAATACTAGAGTCCTGATCGAATCCATGCGTCAACTAGAATTGAATTTAAAGAAATTAAATCTTAATTTTTATTCAATTTTATCAAATAACACTCAATTTGGTCATATTAGTATACGTATATTCTCCCTGCATCCCTATGGATCATGTCTGGCTTGAGACTGACATGTGAGTCTGACAAAATGGTTGCCTTTGTTTGAAATGCTGCTATCTTTTTGATAACTGATATTCCAATAGCTCCATTTGAGCCATTTAAGAGATGCGACAAACACCCCATTCTTTGCAAAATACCCAAGCTCATTTCTAGCAAGTGGATCATTGCAAAGTAGCATATAGTTGCTCCTAATTAGTCATCAACAGTCTCTGCTTTTATGTTAAAAAGATTATTTATTTAAGGTCATAAATTAATCTATTTTCTGCAATCCTAAACTATGTTTTGGACCTATTTGTTGAGAATTAAACTTTATTCAATGTTCTAGAGTATTCTAGATTCATGTAGAGTATTTTAGATTCATGTAGAGTATTCTATGTTCATGTATTTGGATATGCATGTATCCTATAATCCTATAAATACCAATGCAAGTATTTTTATTTGATTTTGGCAAGAGAGAGATGAGCCAAAGTGAATAGAAAAATATAATACAAGCCTTTTCCTATTTTATTCTCCAAGATTTCTCTCCATATTCTACAACAAATTGGTATCAGAACTCTTGTTTCGTGATCATGGAGATGGCCAATTCTAGTTTTCCATTTCAATTCCCACGTCTTACAAAAGAAAATTATGAGAATTGGTGCATTTGTATGAAGTCTTTGCTTGGTTCCCAAGATGTGTGGGAGATCGTGGATAAAGGCTATGATGAGCCTAGTGAGGAAGCTACGTTGACTCCCGTTCAAAAGGATGCTCTGCAAAAGATGCGCAAGAGGGATCAACAAGCTCTTACTCTCATCCATCAATGTTTGGATGAAATCATGTTCGAAAGAGTTGCTAATGCAACCACCGCCAAACAAGCGTAGGAGATCTTACAAAACTCCAATCAAGGGGTTGATAAAGTTAAGAAAGTGCGCCTTCAATTGTTACGAGGAGAATTTGAAGGTTTACGAATGCAAGAATCTGAGTCTATTGCAGATTTCTTTTCGAGGGTGTTGTCCATAATCAATCAAATGAAGCGATATGGAGAAAAATTGGAGGAAGTCCGAGTCATTGAGAAGATTCTTCGCTCGTTGCATCCGAAGTTCGATTTTGTCGTTGTAGCCATTGAGGAGTCCAAAGATTTGGAGACTATGGCGGTTGATCAACTCATGGGTTCTCTACAAGCCCATGAAGAAAGAATTAACGAGAAGAAGGATGAGCCGATCGAGCAAGTTCTAGCCACCAAGCTCTCCGTGAAAGAGAAGGATTATGATTGTGAGAAAAGTCAACGAAGAAGAGGACGCGGACACAGACGTGGACAAGTCCGAAGAAGAGGAAGAGGAAGAGGAAGAGGCCGACAGGGCAACCAAAACTCCAACAATGAAGAAAGAAGTCAATTCTCAAGGGGACGTGGAAGAGGAAACTATTCAAGGAAAGATAAATCCTAAGTTCGGTGTTACAAATGCCAAGAGCATGGGTACTATGCTCAAGAATGTTGGAATGCGCCTAGTAATATTGAAGGGAAGGTGAACTGTGCTGAGAACGAGGAAGAGGAGGTCACTTTGTTGCTAGCTAACAAAGGAGAAATAGAAAGCAAAAATGATGGATGGTATCTTGACAATGGAGCAAGCAATCATATGTTTGGAGATAAGTGCAAGTTCGTGAATCTTGACGAGTCCGTGACCAGGTTTGTCACTTTTGGAGACAACTTTAAAGTTCCAATTAGAGGAAAATGTACAATTTTAATTCGTATGAAGAATGATGGTCATCAACTTATAAGTAATGTCTATTATGTACCAAGTATGAAGAGTAATATTTTGAGTTTGTGACAATTTTTGAAGAAGAACTACGAGGTTCATATGAATAATCGTAGTCTCTTACTTCAAGATGACCGGAAAAATGTGATTGCTAAGGTGCATGCCTATGACAAAGAATAGAATGTTTTTGTTTGATATCCAAAGTGATGTTGCTAAATGTCTCAAGGCTTGTGTGAAAGATACTTCTTGGCTTTGGCATTTAAGGCTTGGGCATGTGAACTTTGGAGGCTTGAAGTTGTTGGCTCAAAAAGGGATGTTGAAGGGATTGTCGTTCATTGACCAACCAGATCAACTTTGTGAAGGGTGTCTTATTGGTAAGCAATTTCGAAAGAGTTTTCCAAGAGAAACTACTTCAATACCAATTGAGCCACTTCATCTTGTTCATGCCGATGTTTGTGGACCAATCAAGCCGTCTTCGTTCGGTTAAAATCGGTATTTTCTACTCTTCATTGATGATTTTAGTAGAAAAAACTTGGGTTTATTTTTTGAAAGAAAAATCTGAAGTGTTTGGCATGTTCAAGAAATTCAAAGTTCTTGTGGAAAAACAAAGTGGTTATTATATTAAATCTTTGAGAACTGATAGAGGTGGTGAGTTTACGTCTATCCAATTCAATAAGTTTTGTGAAGAAAATGGCATCAAACTGTTCTTAACAATTCCTAGATCTCCTCAACAAAATGGCGTGGTGGAAAGAAAGAATATGAGCATTCTCAATATGGCTCGAAGCATGTTAATGACAAAGAAGATGCCAAAAGAATTTTGGGCAGAAAGGGTTGATTGTGCGATGTATTTATCCAACTGGTGTCCAACAATTATTGGATAAAACACCTCAAGAAGCATGGAGTGGAAGAAAGCCAAGTGCATCCCACTTGAGAGTGTTTGGGAGCATTGGTTATGTGCATGTACCCGATCAAAAGAGGTCGAAGCTTGAAGACAAAAGTAAGAAGCACATCTTTATTGGGTATGATCAACGTTCCAAAGGCTATAAACTCTACAATCCAAGTACTGACAAGATAATTATTAGTAGAGATGTGGAATTCGATGAAAAAGATGCATGAGATTGGAGTATCGAAGACAAAGAAAAGTATGATTTCTTTCCATTTCTTGATGAGGAAGAGCAAAGAGAAGAAGTTCAAGAGCCCACAACACCTCCTCGATCACCTACAAATCCTATACACCTTCTACATCTTCCTCAAGTGCAAGTGAAAGCTCAAGTGAAAGGCAACCACGAATGAGAAGTCTCCAAGAACTTTATGAAGAAACGGAAAATTTAAGCAATGATCTAACTCTTTATTGTCACCTTGTAAATTGTGAACCTATAGTGTTTGAAGAAGCGGTGAAGGATGAGAAGTGGAGAATTGCCATGGATGAAGAGATTAAGTCGATTGAGAAGAATGACACTTGGGAGTTGGTAACTATGCCGAAAGGTGAAAAGCCCATTGGTGTGAAGTGGGTTTTCAAGGAGAAGAAGAATGTTTTAGGAGAAGTAGAGAAATACAAGGCAAGGTTGGTAGCAAAGGGCTATAGCCAACGTCCCGAAATCGACTATGGTGAAGTATTTGCACCCGTTGCTCGGTTAGAGACCATCCAAATGATCATTTCACTTGCGGCTCAAATAAGGTGGAAGATTTATCAAATGGATATTAAGTCAGCTTTCTTGAATGACATTGTTGAAGAAGAGATTTATATTGAACAACCTCTAGGATATGTGATCAAAGGCCATGAAGACAAAGTGTTAAAGTTGAAGAAAACCTTATATGGGTTGAAGCAAGCACCACGAGCATGAAATATCCTGATTGACAAATATTTTCAAGAAAATGGATTTATCAGGTGCCCACATGAGTATGCTCTCTATGTCAAGGTGTGTGAAAATGGAGATATTTTACTTGTTTGTTTATATGTTGATGATTTAATTTTCACTGGCAATAATTGATGAGTGGGTTTTATACCTACGAATTGAGTACTTTCGGTTTGATGAAATTGCAAGTTTTCAATTATTTTATATTCCTTTTTATTTGTTTTGTGTGTTTTGATGTTATTTTGTAGGGATGATCATTTAGAAGGAAACAAGATGATTTGGAAGGAAACAAGGTCAACTTGGAGCCAAAATGTTGGATTTTTTAAGGCTAAACAACAAGGGAATATGCTAGGCTTAAAAGGGGTCAGCGCCCCTGCGCCAAAACCAGCTCCCCTGCGCCACAAGGGCAGTAAATCAGCGCCCCTGTGCTGATTTTGGTGCAGCTGCACATGTGTGTGGCTTTGGACGCGAATTCCGACTTGTTTTTGACCCGAAATTGGACTCTAATGCCTCTTATGTGCTAGGGTTTGAGGGGAATAAAAAAATACTGATTTTGGGGGCTGAAAATATAGAGAAGAAGACCAAGGATTGATAGAAAATTGAAGGCAAGAATCGAAGAAACCGACACGAAGAAAATCGGACTTGAATGTTAGAGAGGAATTGAAGATTGCAACTAAGTTTTCATTCTTTTCCCTTACTTTTACTTCTTGATTTTATGAGATGTTGTTTAATTTGAGAAGGATGTTTTTCAATTACATTATGAACTAAATCTTTATTAAGGTTGCAACGGAACCTAATGTCTAGTTAAATTGATCTACTCTCGATTCTAGTTCTATTGATCATACATGAGTTGTTTGTCATATTTTGTGTTTAATATATAATTGTTTGGCCAACAATTAATTTGATAATCTAGATGAAATTGGGAGATGAATTTTAGGTTTAGATCTCAATATGATGACATGCGTCTAGTTGATTCTTCTTCGAATTGAATAGCTGGGTTTGTGTATAGGATATGAATATACCTATATGTCGTGTGTAACTTTTATGAGAGTTTGAACTTAATTAATCTATTCCAACTTATTTTGCATAGGAATATAACAATTTAATTGGGAGAGATATGCTTATCTAACTATTGGAAGATGTTTGATAAATAATTTTGAAGTCTCGGTTAACAACTTATTTTGATCAATTAACTGGAAAGAGAGTGGAAAGATTTATACGAAGTATTAGGGGAAGTTGTAATCTTAACTTCTTCTATCCGTTAAATTCAATCTTTGATTATTAAGTTTAGGTTTAGTCTTAAATTAGTAAATTCATAGTTTAATTCCCATTATTTAAATAAAATCGAATTGATATAAAGTTAGTACTTGAAAGTTATCAACAATAATTCTCCGTGGGAACGATACTCTACTTATCACTTTATTACTTGTTGATCGTGTATACTTGCACGTAAATTGTCAATACCAAATTCGGACAACAATAATTCTAGTATGTTTGGAGAGTTCAAGCAAGCAATAACAAAGGAGTTTGAAATGACCGACCTTGGTCTCATGTCTTATTATCTTAGCATTGAGATCAAACAAACGGATGATAAGATTTTTATTTCCCAAGAAAGATTTGCTAAGGAGATTCTAAAGAAGTTCAAAATAGAGAATTGTCAATCCATGAGCACTCTGGTTGAATGTGGACTTAAATTGTCCAAAAATGAAGAAGGTGAGCAAGTAGACTCCACATCGTTCAAAAGTTTAGTTGGAAGTTTGAGATACTTGACTTGCACACGACTGGATATATTTTTTGGAGTTGGGCTTGTTAGTCGGTTTATGGAGACGCTGACCACGACACATTTCAAAGCGGCAAAACGGATTATTCGGTACATCAAAGACACAATTAATTACGGTTTGTTTTATTCATTTTCTAATGAATTCAAGCTTGTGGGGTATAGTGATAGTGATTGGGCCGGAGATATAGATGACCGAAAGAGCACTACTGGTTTTGTTTTCTACATGGGGAATACAACAGTCACTTGGAGTTCAAAAAAACAACCAATTGTGACACTTTCTACATGTTAAGCAGAGTATGTTGTCGTTGCATCTTGTGTTTGTCATGTAATTTGGTTGAGAAGATTATTGAGAGAGTTGCAAATACCACAAAAGGAGGCTACATAATTTTTTGTGAATAACAAGTCCGCCATTGTTTTGGCAAAAAACCCGGTGTTCCGTGATAGAAGCAAACACATTAATACAATGGTATCATTTTCTTCATGATTGTGTTGCAAAGAATGAGGTGGAGGTAAAGTATGTGAAGACCCATGATCAAGTTGTAGATATTTTTACGAAGCCTCTCAAGTATGATACTTTTACCAAATTGGAGGTAATGCTTGGAGTTACAAGGAATTAAGTTTAAGGGGGAGTGTTGAGAATTAAACTTTATTCAATATTCTAGAGTATTCTAGATTCATGTAGAGTATTCTAGGTTCATGTATTTGGATATGCATGTATTGGTAATATGCATGTATTGGTAGTATGCATGTATTGGTCATATGCATGTATTGGTGATATGCATATATCGTAGAATCTTATAAATACCTATGTAAGTATTTGATTTTGGCAAGAGAGAGATGAGCCAAAGTGAACAGAAAAATATAATACAAGCCTTTTCCTATTTTATTCTCCAAGATTTCTCTCCATATTCTACAACACTATTCAGTTGATCCCAATTCAGTTGCAAAGCATCGTGTGGTAAAAGACGCAAGACAGCATCGTGTGGTTAAATAAAGAGAGATTCGCTAAGTGGAAGTTTCAGGCCCCAAGAAACATTTTTCTCTGAGGCTCTCTAATGTTTTCTGGAAAGCAACATTTTTGCACACCATCGAACCTCGTTGTGTTTCCACTGTAAAAGATAAAAGAAACATAGCATACTAAAAGCATCCAGATCATGGCTGTTGGTGTTCTGCCCTTATGGCGGATGAATAAAAACAATGGATCAATGCAAATCCTGGAATGAGTTGGTTGTGACAAATAAGAGATATATTTCATCACGCACTCAATGACCAACAGAAATCATTGATATAATCAAAATAGGCGCTTTCTAATTTCGCCACACTACAGTAGTATTGACAAGGCCTATTAAAAAAATGAAATCGGGCCAACAGATAAATAGATCATCATTTGTAACGCATTTACGGATTCTCCTACCATGCCATAGAAGTCCATTTACTTGTAAAACAGCAACAGAAAGTGAAAAAGAATTTATCCAAGCAGGTTCACCCTCTAGAAACAGGGAGCACTTGGCTCCAATACATAACCCTCTGAATGGTTATCAAAACACAAAAAACTTGCCCAACGAAACCCAAGATTCTTTTTCACTAAATCCTCTGCAGCTGAAAGATAATTTGCTCAGAATAATAGTCTGTCATCATAAGCTAAATTTATTAATGCTGTAATCTGACTTAAACTTCTTCCAAGGTACTCTGTACATGTTCGACTATATATACTTTAAGAAGAGGTCAAAATTAAATCTTCTAAGTTCCCTTACTTGATCAGTCATGCCAGCAGAGAAGGTTCTGCCTTCAACGCTGCAACTCTATTGTCTGTCATTAGCCGAAGAAGAACAACACTAAGGTTTTCCATTTGTAAAAAGGTCAAGCCCCCCAAACCATGAAGTATAACCAAAAGGGCTATCATGAGATGGCATGATCAGCTCGTCAGGAGTATCATTCCCAGCAATGAAAGGATGATTCAATAGCATCTCTGCAGTCCATCTCTGTCCAGGCTCCCTTGCCAAACACCTTCTCAAGAAGTCCTTTCCTTTTTCCGACATATCTTGTGGTATTCTGGGCACCAAATCAACCCAAGCAATCTGATACAACAAATCATCCATGTTTCTAAATCTCCACACCGGTTTCCCGGTTACCATCTCTATAATGGTGCACCCAAGAGACCATATATCCGTCGGAGGCTCATGTTGGCCTAATAACACAGATTCCGGTGAAGCATAAAGCGGTGTCCCCCGGAAATTATCCAGTCGTCCATTGAACTTTCCAATACCATCTCCGGCCTTCTTGGCTAATCCAAAATCTGCTAGCTTCACATTGTTCATAGTCACACCATTTAATTTCGTTGGAAAAACAAGGATGTTGCTGGGTTTTATATCACAGTGAACCAATCCTCCTTCTTTATGAGTATAATACAATCCCTTGAGTAATATATAAATACACCGACGAAGTTCGGCTTCTGGTATTCTACCTCCATTAGTCTCGATGAGGTTTCCGAGAGTACCGCTGGAGGCGTACTCTAATAGGAGATTGTAAGTGCCGTAACCATTCTCGATGCTCAAATCATCCCCGAAGCATTGAACGACTCCGGGACAACCTCGTAGTTCAGATAATATAATTCCCTCCCTTTTTAAAGACTGTGCCTTCTCAATGACTGCGGATTTCACCGCCACTGGCGTCGCAGTCCGATCAAACCTCACTGCCAAAGTCACTGTGCCGTAAGTCCCCTTCCCAAGGAACTTATATTTCTTCCACTTCATGACATCCATTAACAGATTCTGAATTTTGATCTAGAATGTAAGATAAAGGATGAACTGATGGATGTGAAACTGAGTTAGAAACAGGAATCGGATAGAGTTTCTTAGGAAAAGTGAGAGGGGTTTAGGGCTTTGTTAAGAAAAGTGAGAAGAGTTTTTAGGGTTTTCTTTAAGAAAAGTGAGAGATTTAGGGTTTGATTTGGAGTAGTAATGTAAAATTCTGGAGGAGAGTGATGAAAGAAAGGGTGTGCTAGTGCTAGTTGTATATAAGACAAATCCTACTGGCCAAGAACTTTCTTTGGTCTTTAGTTCTTTTTTGTAAAGGATTTGGACTCCCTTAGTTAGTTAGTTAGTTTGAAAGAGAGGATTTGATGGACTCTCACTGTCACAATGCAATTTGCTGTTGAATTAGAGTTTGAGTCAAAGTGTAATTACTCTAATAAAATTATTACTCTACTTGTTTTGATATCAGAAAAAAATTAAAATCGTCATAAAAATAAATCTATAAATTTAAACATAAAAATCTGCATTTCCTAACTGTGTATTAAGTAAAGTGCCTTAGTCCTTTTTTTTGTTAATTCTTTCATGTTTCTGGATCGCGTGCATAACTTTTGAACCATAAACCAAAGACAACGATTGCCTCTCACTCAAACAAACCATCACTCTTAAGTATCCATAACATTGAACCCACTTAGTTCAAGAAATGGAAAAAAAAAAAAATTTTGGTCTGTTGTTCAACACATATTATTCATATTTGACACTAACCCAATCTTTTTTTTTAGTAAGTAAAAGAATTTTATTCCAAAAAAATAAGCTAAATAATAAAGCTCAATACTTACCTTGAAGCTAAATTAAGCATGAAATTAAGAGAGTTGCTCATGACATAAACTCTAACTAGGAATAAGCACCTAAAAGAGTTCATCACTTGCCTATTCTAATAAAAGAACAATATGATCTAGGCAAAAAAAACAAAATCTTGTTTTCGTCTTTCTTCTTAATCGCAGAAGGTGGACCGGACGTCATTTGCTTAAAGGAGCTGGAAGTCCCAACCTTACACGAGAGTCCTCCATTTGTTGGTGCCTATCTTGAAGTTTCCTTCTCTTCTCCTCTCCAGATGATGCACCAACATTTGAATTGTTTGAATTCTGTTGGAAATATAAATTCGAAAGATAAAATGAATGGCAGAGTAAGGTGTGGATTAAGTCGTTCTCTTTAAGAAAATTCGCTCCACTTTGTAAAAGAAACACAATGCAGAATGTAGCAATCCATCATTCCAGGATACAACAATCTAGCCTAATTGACTATTACTTTATTCAGATATGCACAATCGAATAAAGTAAAAGCTTTACACGACACATTTCTATATTGTCCAGAAAATTAAAAAAAAAATAGTGAAGAATATAGAAGATATAGTAGTGTATATAATATCTATTCTAAAATATCTAATTATATATACATAAAAAATGTAGCTGTTGATTTGTGGAAAATAAAATAAAATAATAAAAGTGGGTTTGACATTATGTATTATTATATTTTGGAATTTTAGAAAATTTAATGGGACTGTGCCGGGTAGGTGTATGGAAGATGAAAGACATTTTACTGTAGAAATTGTCCTTGGGGCCAATATCTTTGAGAAATGAAACTCCTTCTTCAAGTAATATTCATGTAGAATTGTAGATGTATACTGATGGTGATGTAACCCAAAAACGTGAGCAAGGTGCTTGAGATGAGAAGCCCAATGCTATGGAAGAGTGACTGTGGCAAGAACAGTGAGTGTGTGAGCAGTAAATGGCATGGCCTGGAGACTCTGTAGTATGCTATGAGAAGTGTAAGGTAGAGGTACAAGCTACAAAGTAAAGAAGAACACAAGGAATACAGTGGTTTTTCATCTAGAGAGTTTGACTAATCCACCATAATGGAGTCTCTTATTTCTTAGTGGATTTTATATTACTTAGGAAAAAAGATAAAGGTTATAGCAATTGAGATTACAATCTATCTATATGAGGGACTGCCTTTTGTATTTATACCCATAGGTGGGGTGGCCTCAAATCATCATCACATAGTATTTTGTTAGGAGAATAGTTGGCCATCAGATGCTACATTCCCTAAGTGTGACATGATCTTCTAAAATATGATGAAGTGGCCATCTAGAACATGCTGAGGCAGCATCGTGACCTATCGCCGAGATTAGATACATTGTGATCTTCCATATCTGTGAGAGGTCATACTACTTGGGATAACCTCTTGTTCTTTTGGACAACTCGTGGTTAAAGAAGCTTGATCTATATTCCTAACTTGAGCTGGAAATATTGAACTTGCTCTTGAGATGATATGGAGGACCTGGTCACCCTTGCCTAAGGTCGTATGTGTACTATTTAGACAACTTTGCCTGAGATTAGATGTGAGACCCGACCATCCATACATGACATTTCACATAGTGTTGGAGGCTAAAATGTAAAATGTCAATGTTAGCCAAGGGGTAAAATTATGATTAATGAAAACATGGGAAATAAAGTATGAACTTTGATATAATTTCTACGGTCTCATTATAAAAAATTGACAAAGTGTGGAGTGCGATTGGCTAGAGAATGAAAATTAAATGTAGAGTATGAGATTAACGGGAACTAGGAGGGGTTTTGGTACAATTAACCAAAGGTGGTGAGTCCTAGAAAAAACTTGTCACAGCTAGAAGCCTATAGCTAAAGACTTTCAGTAGAGTCTTGAGTTAGTGGAGGGTTCCCTTGTATGTACTAGTTTCTTCGTTTGAAGAGGGAGTTGAAGGATTTTTGGAGGAGCTCTTCAATTCCAGTTGAAGATTTCGGCAAGGAGTTGAAGCAATTCTTGCTCACTTGGAACAAAGCAACCCCTTTCCTCTCCATAACCTCCACAATCTTAGTTAGGTTCAAGCTCTTAGGATGCTTGGCGTAGAGTTGAAGCTTCAAGGATTTTAAGTTTGTTCCACTCGGAGAAGAACTTCTTGTGGGTAATGTCTACTTTTTTAACTTAGTATGTTTAAAGCTTCTATGTGTCTAAGGATTGATAGTGGACTGTTTGAAGGAGGTTAGGTTAGAGAAAAGAGATTGGGGAAAGAGTTAGAACTGAGTTTATATATCCGTACAAGGAAGAACCGGCACAAGAATATGTTGTACCAGTACAATGGCATTATGCCTTGGGAAGAACTGGTACAACTTAAATCGTTGAACCGGTAGGACTTGTACTGGTACAACAAAACTGATTTTCTATTTTTGCTGTGAAACCCCTAGTTCTTTATCCGTCCATTCTCTAAGCTTTCCAAAGTATCTAATCAATCCTAATTGGATTAATTTGTCTACAACTATATGATTAATGTACCAAATTTGAATCTAGGTTGGGTAAAATGGAGAGTTAGCAAGAAAGACTTAAATTTGGCAGAGAATTAGTTATGCATTAATTCAAGCATGAGTAGGTATTCATATATGAGCAATTAGAATATAATACATTTATTGGATTTAAATGTATTTATGACAATGTGCGTGTTAGGTGCAAAGGCCGACATCAGCAACAATTCCACCTAAATTCTCGATGGGGGACTAATCTGTGGTAGAACCCAATCTGAGGTGACTGTATTGTCTCATATTAAGTGAAAATCATAACATTGTGTGTCCTCCTTATAACTTATGTACTGTAGTATAAATACAAAGATATTGTTTGAATTACATTTGTTGCTAAGAATCTCCAGTGGTAGAATAAGTGATGTGGAAATATATGAGGTACAAATTCTTATATAAGTTGTTACATTTATAGTGAACGAGATAATATGGAATAGGGGTTTTGTATCTTGTATTGCTGGAATTTTAAAAGGATCAAATGGACTATGTGAATTATGATTATGTGCAACTTGTGATAAAGCAAGTTTGAGTTGTGATATGTGAAATGTGTTATATGTGTGATGGGTTATATGGGTGGCCATTGTGGGTGGACACTGTTTGTTGATTGTTCTGATTACTTTTATGATATTGTATTCGGTAAAGTAAGCGTAGTTCTAGTTTGAGGTGCTTGTTTTGGTAGTTGGTGTTATGCTTAGTGTATATTATTATTATTTTTTTAAATAATCTTAAAGTCATATATAATGTGGTGGTTCTTGTATATAACTTTGTTATAGTACTTAATTGATTTTCTATTATTATGGTACAAGCATACTCATTGAGCATGTTGAACTCACCCCCACCCCCCCCCCCCCCCCCCCCCCCCCCCAAGTTTGTGTTTTCAGGTAGCTATATAAAGAGGAATGCTCTAGACCGTGTCTATATAATTTAGTGTATATTTGAGTCATGTAAATAATTAAGATTTTAATAACAGAATTTATTATTGTAAATGGATAGTTGGTATATATGATAGATATGCATGGATTTGTTTCTATCTTGATACACCTGGTCGGTGTTTGCACATATAGTTTTTTTTTATAATTATATACAGGGTAACATGATTATGTCAATGAGCGAGGTTCAACATATCAAAATAGACATACACTACTATTGTGGGCTTAGGGTGTGATATTAGATGTGCAACTGAAGGTCGGGTGTCAAACCTTGTTATTGAACCTAGCCGCATATGAGACATGAAAATATCCTTCTATTTATTTCTGATATTATTTTTGGTATCATCATAATCAATGATATCTAAAAGAGTAGAAAGGGAGGGTAGGGGGCATGCCCTTCGTTCCACCATTGCCTATATGATGAGTATAGACAACACAATCATGTATTATTGTTAGTAGGTAGGGTTGGCCCTTAAGCTAGGCAATCGAAGCTGTTGCTTAGGACTTCATATTTTTGGGGGTCTTAAATTTTTTTAGAGTAATGCTAGATAGAGTTAAAATTTAGACTTAAAAATCAGACTCGATGACGTGTATGCTGATGTGTACATGCCACGTTATCAATTTTCTTTCCGTAACATAAAAAAAAGGGAAATGTTATTTAGACTTAAAATGTGTACTTGATAATCACAACCATTGAATAGGTGGTGGGTCCCAATAAATACTGGGATCTATAGTGAAATCAATAACTATGATTATTAAATACACATTTTAAGTCTACTTTTTAAATCCATGTTCCATTGCTTAAAAAAAAAAAATCAGATTAAAGAATCAGACGTCTCTCCATCGACGACCCAAGCCCTTCTTTCCTTTCTCCCTTCCCCTTCACCAGACCAAACGGAATCAAACCAGAGCGAAGCCGCTGACAACAATCAAGATTTTCTTCGTCCCTGTGGCACCACTAGTGTTGTCCTTCCCTCTCCATCTCCCTCGACTCCTACTCCCTTTCTGTTAAAAAAATTGAACCCAAGAAATTGGGTTTTCTCCAGAGCTGAAGCCCAAGACGAAGCTCTAACGTAACCCGTCCCCTTCTGTCACGCCGCAAATGTCATAAAAGCGTGATTTAAAAAAAAATATATTTTGTTTATTCCAAAAACACAAGTCGGTTTGTTGTAAAAACATCTAGAAAATCATCTGTTTAGTTTAAATTAATCATTTTTTTAGAAAATTTCGAGCAGAGTTTCCTTTAAAAACCGAGCATTTAGATAATTGGTGAGAGCTATCTGTGAGAGAATTAAACATAATAATTATACCTAACTAGTCATTCACATTGTATCAACCATAAACATCCCTTCTTATGACAATTACAAATAAATCATTACTGTTCAAAACCAGGGTAACAAATGGAGGCCCATAAAATCCTGCCAAACCCGAATTATAATCTAATTATCCAAAATTCTTCGTCATGAACACAATATACCGAATATCTAAAATCTTTAGAAGTAAACAATTTAAAAGGTCACAATCTATACATATTCTCTCAAATTAACCAAGATATAAATCACTTACAAATCATCAATAATATACATCATCGTACATTGTTCTTTACATGCTCTCACTAAATATATAAAATCATAACAACTATCTTCTGTCTCGATACTCCCACTATGGAGTCCACCAACATATGCCTATGACTGAAAATGTTAAATGATAGGGGTGGGCAACCACATGCTCAGTAAGATAATCATTTTCTCAAACATTTACAAAGTTTTAAATACCAAAATTTCACAAACCATATGAATAAATAATGAAAACTTTGTATAATTTAGTATATGTAAAAGATAATAAGTAGAACATTTATAAAAATCTCTCAATACGTCATCATTAGAAATATACAAGGTATAATTAAAGATTTATACATTTAAAGTCAAACTATTACAGCAAATATAATGCATACCTCGCATACGGACAATGTAATCAATCACATCGGTTCACGCATGAACGTTCCCGGGGAAACCTTTTGGGTCTTGCACCCTAGGGTCTAATCGCCCTTCTTGCTTTTCAATGAGAACGTGTAGGACACAACTTGTGACGCCACATAGGCCATCACCGAAAACCACTACCATAACTAATTCCCCTAAGGACTAGTAGCTGCCTGGGCAACCCACTCGGCAGGCCCCAACCATCTACTAACTCTCTACCTATCAGTATCGAGTATACATTTTCAAAAAAATTATTATTTTTTATATCCATAAATTCTTTTGAAAACACATGTCACAACCTTGACATTTTATCAAACATATAGTAGCCTCAAATCTAAAAAATTTCATTTTCAAAGCAACACAACCAATTCTAAGAACATAAGTTATATATATTATGTAAAAGATCATGACATACTTCAAAACCTCCAAATCATATGTTTAATCAAATACTCATAACTAAAATCAAACTAGGGTTCAAACCCACAACACTCAAATCATTTTTATGCATGTAGGTTCACAATTCATGGAATACTCAACAATAAATCAAGGTTCATAACAAGTATTTTGTCATCAAATACATAGTAAGCTTTAACTAAAGAAAATAAATGAGATGCACAATGTAAATACAATAGAGTGGAAAACCCCACCTAAGAATCAAGAATTCCAAGCCAAGTTCCTAGGATTTCCAAGCAAAACCCAAGCTTTAGAGACTTTCTTCTTCCTTTTTCTCTTTCCCTTTATCTTCTCCTAGGGTTCTAAGAGGTATTGGATGAGAGTGGAATGAAAGAAGAGATAATGAGATGTGAGTACCTTTTTCAAAACTTATTTGGCTTTAAGTACCACCTCCAAACTTATCCTCCTTTAAGTCCTCTTTTCATCAAATAGTTGTCAATAAGTACACATTTTAAAACATTTTCAAATTCTTTCTAAATTGTATTCCATAATTACCCCTACCATAAATAGTGCATACTTAATATTGAATGTGAGACTTTCAAGATTAGAATGTGAGACTTTCAAGATTTCTTTTAATATTTGTGTATCATTTGAATTTTGAAATTTCATATATATATATATATATCGTGTCTCTCTTTGGTGACACTGTTTGCATGACAATTTTTCTACTCCCTCTTTAGGTGCAACTCTTTGAGTGGACAAAATATATATTGTCATCATTTAGGTACAATCTACTGTTGTCACTCTTTACTGACACTGTTTTGGGCACTATGAAGGGGGGCATTACATGATGCCACTGATTAGACCTCCATTGTCATTATATCGTGTCTCTCTTTGGTGACACTGTTTGCATGACAATTTATATCGTGTCTCTCTTTGGTGACACTGTTTGCATGACAATTTTTCGACTCCCCTTTTAGGTGCAACTTTTTTAGTGGGCAAAATATATATTGTCATCATTTAGGTACAATCTACTGTTGTCACTCTTTACTGACACTACTTGGGCACTATGAATGGGGCATTACATGATGTCATTGATTGGACCCCCATTGTCATTATATCGTGTCTCTCTTTGGTGACACTGTTTACATGACAATTTATATCGTGTCTTTCTTTGGTGACACTGTTTGCATGGATATATATATATATATATATGAAATTTCAAAATTCAAATGATACACAAATATCAAAAGGAATCTTGAAAGTCTCACATTCTAATCTTGAAAGTCTCACATTCAATTAGGTATGCACTATTTATGGTAGGGGTAAAAGGGCTTTTATGACTTTTTTTTAGCACATGTACTTCTATCCCAATTATTTTAAAAAGTGTACTTTTATCCTATTAAATTTTTTGGGAGGTACCGGCCTCCCTAAGCCCCATGAAAGAATGGGAGAAAAGGGGCTGAAATTGGGGTTTTAAACCCAACAATCCCGAAATTTACTTTTCATGGGGAAAAAAAAAATATTTTTCTCTGAAATTACGGTTTTGCCAGTAAACATTCAAATTTGATCCCTATGACTACCCTAAGGTTTTTCAATGTTCCGGATTCATTTTAATGTTATTTAACCTAAAATCATTTAGTTTTATGATTTATCTCAAAACTAAAGTTAATTTACACCCGAAACACTAAAATTACTATTTTACCCCTCTGAATCGCTATATGAGCTAAACGTCTATTCCATGTTTTTTGGACCTCCTGGGTTCAATGGTAATATTATTTTGACCTAAAAACATTAATATATCTACTTAGTCACCCTTATCAACCATAAACATCTCAAAAAATTAAATTTGACCCAAAAGTCAATACGTTAGTGCCTCAAACTTACTCGACTATTCCTTTAACAACGATTCGAAATTTCTCTCATCATTTTAATCATTTTAAAAATACTAGCAAATTAATATCATTTATATTTATATAACACACAGGATCTCACATAAACTGACATCAATAGCGTCGTCTCTACACCTAATACATATCATCACAAATCTCATAAATCTCTTCCATATATGCTTTTTGCACTAGATATGCATATTTGAACATTGAATCAACCTATTTCTAAACTCTTTCCATAGCAGTATTTCTCATCCACATAAGTCTCACTCACCTCCCAATTATTCCATCTTACCCAAATTATGCTTTTTTATTATTTTTATATATTTAGATCCATAAATCATATATCTGTAAACATATCTAGTCTAAAAAGAATATATTTAAAATCAAGCTTGAATACCACCGAGAACTTTAAAAAAATAAAAACTCTACTCCAATGTAACCGACAGTACATTACTTTCTTATACTCAATCACAACATTTTTTTTTCTTCCCTTTAAGTTTAAGAACATAGGATCTTATTCCTACTCATAACAATATTATTCAAGTAATGTTATTATTACTATTTTTAACTTTAATCACTTTCACAAATTGATTATAAGTAATCTATACTGTCACCAAAATTTCCACTATCATAAACTGAAGTTGTAAAAAATTATTCTATAATCTATTATTAATTTCAAAATTGTTTTACACTAGAATATGCGATCATATTTCCTAAACTACTCACAAATATAGCTGCTTAACTTATCCCAATAATTCCTTGCCCAAGTAGTTACCTGTATTTTCCTTTGTAATTCAATACATCGTCTCTATTGTTTTTTCATCCACACCAAAATCTCAAATACTCTCTAAATTATATAATATAGATTCTCTTGACCATCACCCATCTTGACGTTGTTTGTCACATTCCTCAACCATAATAGAAACATAAGAACACTCCATTTCTATTTGATCTGAATCAATTATAAAACTCATAATTTACAAATCACAATGTTATGAAGATACAAATCAACACTAGCAGAATTATATAAATACGTAACATAAATTTTTTTATTCTTATCTCACCCTAACTAACACCCCAACATCCTATCTTGTCCACTGCAGACCTAGACACCCATTTCTACAAAACCTATAAATCTAAGTTCTGATACCAAAAATTATAACGCCCAAATCCAGGGTACGATATCTGTCACAAACAACAGAGAGAAATCAATAACAACAACAAATCGCTACCAACAACCTACACTTACTCTACATTAAAAACAATCACATACATACAAATTGGCCAACCCCTGAGATAAAACGGCTCACCATGAGCTCTACTTATTTACAGACCATGATATTAATCACAAAACTTTGATATATATATATATACAATTTAAATTTAAGAACATAAATACAAGACTCCCATGATGGCATCCCAAATCAACCCTCTAGACGCAGCAGTTGACTCCTTATTTCTTTACGATTTTTTTTGAAAAGTCATTAAGACCATTAGTGAGAAAAAATATGCGATCATTAAGCATGAGCACAATAGAGGATAAAGAAACACTTTATTTATTTAGGAACAACCCTAACAATGTAGCAATTACCAATATACAACTCACACTTTACCATATAGACGTTGTTCGTATACCTCATATAGACAAAACTTGTATATACCTCATAAATAAAATATACCATATAAATAATTACTTTTACATAATTAAATTATGCCACCCAACGAGTAACCCTCGCGCACACACCTCCGGCCACACAAGGAATTCAAGCCACACAGATATTTCCTGTCCCTTAGATGACTCAAGCCCCATAAATAATTCTCATCACTTAGATAGTCCAACCCTATAACAAATTCCCATCACGTAGATGTCCGCCACTTAGAAACCTCTATTGCATAAACCAGATCTCGTCACGAAGATGCCCGTCACTTGGACTATTCAACCACATAACCAAATTTCCGTCACGTAGACAACTCAAAAATCGAACACTTAGTTCCTGTCACGAAGACGACTCGTATCCAACATTTATTTTCAATAATGCCTATTTAATACCAAGGACGAATCATGTTCTTAAATAAGGTCACCACCCACACATTCAACTCGAATCGCACGCACATATTCCATTACACAATCAACCCAAACCACAAAGAGTAACTTCGTCATTTAGTCAATTTTCTTTATACTACAATACCACACCTCTCAGTTGTTAAATCTGACTAGAAACTACATGATAAACATATAAACAAAACTTAAATATTTATCGATAAAAAATGTAGGATAGTGCACCTACCTAGCGAAGAGTTCTATCTCGTAAATGATCCCTCCGCCGGAGCTTTTAGTGCAGCGTTCTTTGAGGTGCTCATCTCTGGATCTAGCATATCCAATATTCACAATTTACTTTGAATAGTAATTACTAATACCGCTTTAAGTTCAAGATAGTTTACTTGAACCTAGTTTAGTGATTATATCATGTCGAATTAAATAATTCATTTACATTAAATAACATTATCTACTCGAATTGATTAAACTAATAGCTTGATAATCAACTCGAGACAAGTGAAGTAATCCATTCGCATTGAGTAAAATTATCTACTCGAATCGGTTTGAGCTAGTTTTCTTGAATCAATTAAAATAATATTTATTCGAACTAATTACACCCAAATTAAATATTTCTCATAAAATTATAAACATCACAAAAGTAAACTCGAATCTACATAATTTTCTATTCAAGTATAAAATGACATGTTTACTTGTAATTACTCATACACATGGATTCATTAAAATTCAAGAACAATTCACTAGATTTTTAAGCTACCCACCAAATTACTATGTTCATTTTTCCAAGCAACACCCATGGTACTACACATTCATTACAAGAATCCCAATAAACATGAAATAATTCCACTCTTCTATTTTTCATGCAACAACACTAACTTAACTTACACACCCACATAAATATTAAGGTAAATCCTTCATGAATTAGCCAAAGGTCATGCTAAACATCATACTTATATATTTACAGCACTCAAAACACATACAAGATACCATACTTTAAATACATGCAATACTCAAAATGTATATACTAGAGTTGGATTCCTACATCTTAGAAGAAGAAAATAGATTGTAATTCCTACCTTTGCACCCACACTTTTTTTCCTTCTCTTCTCCCTTTTTTTTTTCTCTTTTCTTCTTCTTCCCTTTCTTTCGTCTTCTTTCCTTTTTGTTCTTGTTCTTGCCGAAAATCTTTTAAGTATAAGACTCCTTATTTCTTATTTCTTTTTTCTTTTTTCTTTTTTTGCATGCAAGACATGCCTTGCATGTCTTCCTATGTGGAGTGCCTCCATCATTGCTTATATTTTAATGTATATATATCCATTCTCCTTCCCTAGTATATAACCCATTAAATTCATATTTCGGACTTAACCACTCATTGTATATACTAGCACATTTTATTTTAATAACAATAAATTGATGTCACGTATTTGCCACCCAATTAATTCCACATACGCTAACGTACATAAAATAATAAAATCATACCTCATGTGAACATTCTTATTTAACTTTTTACACTTAAATAAAATAATTCCCCGTATAATCATTATTTGTAAATTATCTCTGTAGATTAAAGTATTCATCGTTCAGGTTCAGGTCTCATATCATTACTCGTAATTAAATACTGGTTGTCAATTCTACACATGCATGTCACATGTGAATATGTTTATTACAAATATTATATGTTTGTCATGCGTGTTCGGGTCTTACATAAATTGATTATTGCTCAAAAAAGAAAGGGGAGTTATTGAATTTTCAAATAAAAGTGTAATGATTACTCATAGAATCTCTCAATTCTTCTTAAAAAAAAAAACTCTCAATTTTCTCTCTGTCGGACCTCTCTCTTTTCTATGCTTTACACCTCACACTCTCTCATTCTCTCAGTACTTGAGATTAGAAAATCTATGCCTTTATATAGGCAAATTACCGCCACAAATTAATCACCATAGTCAGCTGTCACTTAATAGGCAATTCTTCCGTGTGAAGCAACACACTGTATCCGGACCTTTTTTTTCTCTCAAACCGGATAGCTCTATAAACTTCAAGAAATTTCTAGCCTCCTAGCTCTAGCTTGGCTTCAGCTAGTATTTCTTTAGTCGTGAAGGACTTCATCACAGAATGCTTCTATAATATTCAAGAGACCGGCATAATAAAATTATAAACTTTTCTTTTTAACTCCCCCTCTTAATTTATAATTTTTATACTATGCTAGAATTGATAAAATTTCTCTGATGGTGCGGCCTTGGTGAAAATATCTGCTAGCTGCTCCTTTGTGTTGACGAAGTCTAGCTACAATTCTCCTTGTTGAACTAAGTCTCTGATAAAATAATGTCTGAGCTTAATATGCTTTGCTCGACTATGAAATATTGGATTTTTGTTCATTGCAATTGTTGACATATTATTGCAATAAATTGTAGTAGGAGCTCCATCTTTTTGTTCCATATCTGAAAGAATTCTTCTAAGCCATATTGCTTCACATGTTGCAATAGTCTTTTACTTTTTAGTACTCCATGAGATAATTTTTGAACCCATGCAAAATACATAGCCTGACGTGCTTTTGCGATAATCGAGTGAACCTTCCCAATCAATGTTAGTGTAGCCGATCAACTGGTTGTCTTTTTCTTTGACATCTTTGATGTCGAGCTTCTTAGTGCCTTGTAGATAACGTAGAATTCGCTTCGCAGCTTTCTAATGTAACTTGCTTGAATCATGCATAAATCAAGAGATAAGATTGACTGAATAAACAATATCTGGCCTAGTGTTGATGAGATAAATGAATGAACCCACCAATCTTCGATACAGAGTAGCATCAACTTTTTTCGATCCACTATTTTGTTGTAGCTTCTCATTCAAAGCAACTGGAGTAGAAACTGGATTGCAGTTGGACATGTTGAACCATTTCAACAAATCTTCAAGATATTTTTCTTGAGAATAAATATTTCACCTTTGCTTTGTCTCACTTGAATGTCGAGAAAATATCTCATAAGACCTAGATTAGTCATTTCATACTCCTTCATCGTATCTGCTTTGAATTCTTCATCCACTGTGACAATAAGAAAATCTTGATTATCGTTTTTCTTCACATATAAGGATGACTCACTTTAGCTCTTTTGAAAACCATTTTGCTGAAAAATATTTGTCGATCTTGCTATTCCTTGCTCAAAATGCTTGTTTTAATCCATATAATGCTTTTCGAAGTCGATAAACTTTGTCTTTATTTCCCTTGATTAGATAGCCTTGAGGTAGCTCCACATACACTTCCTCTTCAAGTTCACCATTGAGAAATGTTAATTTGACATCCAGCAGATAAAATGGTAACTCATATTGTGCTGCTAATGCTAGAACAGTCCTGATTGCCACCATCCGAGCAATGGGGGAAAATGTTTCATTGAAGTCGACCCCTAGCTATTGTAAATAACCTTTTGCAAGTAGTCAAGTTTTATTCTTTTGAATAGAGCCATCTTCTTTGTACTTGGTCTTATAGACCCATTTAAGTCCAATTGCTTCTTTTTCTTTTGGCAAGTCAACAAGATCCCAAGTGTGATTCTTTTCAATACTTGCAATTTCTTCATCCATAGCTGTTATCCATATCTCTTCTTTTCATGCTTCTACGAAATTTTGAGGCTCGCACGCAAAAAATGCAACATCACATGATTGATATTTATCCACCAATGAGCGTACCTTTCTTGGTGGTGTTTCAGAATTAGATAAATGTGGTGATGTGCTTTCAGATGATTCTCTACTTGAACTTGGCTTTGACTAGTGCTATGAGTAGATTGAAAGCTTTGACTTGGGCTTGAGTCTGGACTCCTCTGTGGAATTGTAGATTCTTGCACTCCTGTAGGCTCAATAAATTGAAATTCACCTGGATCTTTGCTTGATTTATTTCCTTGTTGTTCATAACCTCCTAAAATCTTCCCTCAATGTATGTATGATATATGTGTGAAAGGGGAGAGTGTCACTCTCCCTTGGAATGATGTCAAAAAAAAGGGCAAGGGAATGGTGGAAAATGAAATGTAATGTGAAGTGCGTGTGTGTGTGTACAAAAATGCTTCCCAAGCGCAAGAAGACTTTTGTGTGTCGCATTTTACTTGGAGAGTACTCCAAGGTCGTCTCCCCAAGGAAGGAGGTGAATCGGGTTGAAAGTGATTTTTGGTGAACAAAAGAAAAGTGTAAAAATCTTTGTTGTTTGAAGTTTGTGATTTGTGTTTGTTATCGAAAATGAAATAGGAAAAAAGTGTTGGCTAATCCAAAAGGTTCACTCCAATGGGAATGTCAAGTCAACTCGAAACCTTCCTCCAATGGTGCATAGATGAACGATTGATTCGTGGGAAGCAATGGACAAGATGGATGTGAGGATCCAAGCATAACCCGTGACAAGTCTACGGGATATCAAAGACTCACAACTGTGTCCACACTCAACCCAGTCAAACCGAACCATCATACACCGAGGGGAGGAAAGAATATGAGTTGACATGACATACCCAAGAGGAGGTCTCCCTTGGATTAGCCAACTTAAAGACTTAGCTACAAGGAAAGACAATAATGTAATGGAAAAACATTGTAGAGCAATGCAGATTTTAGCTAAGTTAATGCAAGAACACATTAACTAAAAGAGAGTGCATTGAATAACCATTTTAACACTAAGAAATGAAGAACATGAGTGCATTAATGGTGAAAGCTTGAATGAGAGACTAAACTTCAAGGCTACTTACAATAAATGACATTAAAGACTTCAAAACAAAACTTAAAGATTATTACAAGAGATTACAAGACAATGAATGGAAAAAAATGCAAGAAAATTCACTTCTCTCTCTACCACTATTCATCTTCTACCTTGGACTCTCTCTCTCTCTCTCTCTCTCTCTCTCTATATATATTACAATGTAAAACTAGCTACTCTCAACAATGGTGGAGATCCTTGCCAAAAACGTCCATGGAGTGATGCCCTAGTTGTCTGATGTGATCTCCATGCCTAGGGGCTGAAAAGGGATGGGCTGGACAGGGTTGGTGCAGGTCTTGTCTCCACACCCAGCACCTTCTCTCTCATCTTTCCTCATTAATGATCAAACATCCAAAAGTCCAAGAAGAGGTGCAAGAAGGATGTCTATGGTGTTGGGAGTGTCAGGGGCAGGTAAGAGAATGTCTGGTGGGACCCTCAAAGTGGCAGAGCCTGACATGCAGAATCTGAGCTGTTTCAGTAAAACCTATTGGTAGGTTGATGGAAACTTACCGGTAGGTTTCACTCCAGTAGGCAAAAAATACCGGTATATCTGGCGGTAGGTGTAGGACAGTAGCCAAAACCTATCGGTAGGTCATACCGGTAGATTTTTCCTAGTTTTGCAAAAATCTTGGTTCATCCACCTCTTGAGCTCTCCTCAAGCCTTGTTCTCAACTCCAATCGTCTTGAACACCATGAGAGTGCTTATCTATCATCATTTAACCCATTTTATCTGCACACACAACGAATCTTCGTTAATAGCTCAAGTAGTGCAATTCCGGTCATTTAATCCGCAAAAACAAGTGAAAAAAAGAATGTAATGACACATGAAATATGCAATGTTTTGTGCTAATCACACCCCCCAACTTGAGCTTTGCTAGTCCCTAGCAAAGTTTATTTTCAAAACAAGAGTATAACATACAAAAATCCATTTAAATAAACAATTTACCCAAACAATCAAAATACAAAAATCATAATGTAATTAACGAAATAAACTTGGAGAAGATGGAACAGGAACTGTGATATTTCATTAATGTGTTTCTAGATTAGAGTACATGGAGTCAAACATCAAAAAGGGACAAAATGGCCTGAGACCTAAGGATTCTTCTACAAGGCCAGTGACTCCATTCCAATGTATGTACAATCCAAAACAAAAAGAAAAAACAGACACTACAATATCCTACTCCTCCATAAAGGCAAAAGCAACCACACTGAAAACCCTAATCATCATTGTCATCTCCGTCTCCGTCATCCTCCCTATCAAAGTCGCTCTCTCCTTCCTCCTCATCTGTGTCATCATCATCATCATCATCATCTTCCACCTTAACCGCTGCGGAGGTAGAGGGGACAGAGGCAAGAGGTGGAGTTCTAGAAGCTAGCTGTGGTGGTCCACCGTGGAAGGACCTTCTAGGGAATGTGTGTATGAACAACTCTGTCATCATGGCCGAAATCCCTCGCACTAACATGTCTAAAGCTTGCATTGTCACCTTTAATGCATTAAGGCGCTGAGGTATTGAGCGCTCTGATGCAGAAGAGGATGGGACTGACGAAAGAGGTCCAGTAGAGGGTGCAGAAGACGAAGGCCCAGTAGCCTCAAACTCTGGCCTCGAAGCCCTAGCTCGCTCCCCCCGGCTCATTGCCGTCCTCTTTATGCTACTGGCCTTGCCAATAGCCCCAGTCTCGGAAGGAGTGAGCTTGTCAAACACATATGCCTTGACCTTGAAATGCTTGCACATCTGAGTCACCAAGTTCCCGAATGGCAGGTTGGCTTTAGGCTTTTGGGTCTCGGTGAAGTCTTTCATTACCTCCCATATGAACAGTGCAAAATCAATCCCTTGCTCGACATAACTGCATCCAAAAGGCCTAGCTTTTCAATGTTAGACGTCTTTTCAGCGCCCCTTGGAAGCAGATTATAATGGAGAAGTTTATTCAAAAGTCCATAAGAATGCTTCAGCCCCCTAACGTGGACTGTCCCCTTGAATTGACTAGGGTCATCATACATCAAAGCTACAAACTCAGCAATGGTCTTGGCACGGGTAATGTTATGAGGATAGACTGGCGTGGAGGAAGATGGTCTCTCGTAATTACCTAGGAGAGTGGCAATGACCGCGGGGGTTACCTCAAACATTTTACCCTGTACGTTTGTTCTCAAAATTTCAACCTCATCCACCTCCACCACCCTGAGTGTTTGGTAGAACTCCCGGCACAAAGACAAATTGAACCCATCGACGGGCTCAAACCAAAACCTCATCCCATGGGCATCAAGATCCTAACGACCTCGTTCCTCGGACCAAGGGAAATGTGGTCGAGGTGCCGCTCACATGTGACATTTTTCTCCTGAATCAGCTGGTTATGTGCCTCGTTTCTGGCCTTTTTTCTCTGTTCATTGCGGTCCCCGCTTGACCCCTCTCCGCCTTTCTTGCGACTGCTAGGCTCCTCGGTTTGAGAGGAGTCGGGTCCAGTTCTCTTGGTTCGGGCCATGCAAAGCAACAGTGCTCCCATAGTCAAGACTAGAAAAGGATCAAGAAAAAACCCTCAATCGGGTCCATGGCCTCATGAATGATCTCCACATGCCGAGCCATTTGAGAAATTTTGAATAGATTGAAGAGAGTAGAGAGGATTTGGGCTTGTATGATTTTCGGCAATTAGGGTTTCAAAGGATTGAAATCCACTTAAGCACCACTCTAGGGGTGAAATTCAAGATATGAATGTAGTAGGAGGGGGATTGGGAAGCTTAGGAATGCTTTGAGTGAGAGGGAGGAGCTCTAGGGTTTGTGATTTAGGAGGACAATGAAGGGTTTCTCCAAAAATAATCGATTAAAAGCCCTAATTTTAGCATTTAAGGTAAAACCTACCGGTAAGTCGATGGAAACCTACCGGTAGGTTTTACTCCAGTGAGCAAAAAATACCGGTAGGTTTGGCGGTAGGTGCACAACCAGTGGCCAAAACCTACCGGTATGGCTTACTGGTAGGTTTTGCCTTAGTTGCAAAATGAACCTGCTATCCAGCACACTACCACTCCACTTCATTTCAGGACCTACCCTATACATTCTAACACTCTCTTTATGACCTCTACTCCACCCTAAACATGTACTAAACTTGTAAACCACAATTTGAACCATCATACCCAAATCATTACCGAAATTGCAACATGATTTAAAACTTTGATGCATTAAATAAACAAGGCATGGGTCTTTACTTTTAACTACCAAAATGAACACCCACAATGTAAAACACACATGCAATTAACAAGGGCATTCCCCATTCATTCAAATATCAAAAACTTGAGCAATATTCCCCTATTCTGCAAGCGTGGAGCTATTTAATACATTATTCAGATGGCCGAACTAAGCACACATGAGCATTACCATAGCCTTACATACTAGTCTAAAGTATGCACTTACACATTTATTTTTGAACTCGTGTGTGTGTGAATTGGACAAGTAATTTGAGCATTTACGCAACAGAATTCACATTCGAATGGCTAGCCAAGTTCAGCTTCAATGCAAAACTCACCAAAGGTCACTCTTAACAATGAAATACACTATAGTTATCCTGGCATGCACTCCATGTATACATGTGAGATAGAATCTTGTGCACAAAACAAAGTATGCTCACATGTAATCCAAAAGTGAAGTTCATGTATGAAAATGAAGCGACTTTGGCATAATCTCATGAAAACTTTGGGGTAATATTTTAGGCAAAAGAAACGAAGGGTATAGGATACCAAATATGGTTGTTCCGAGTGAAAGACTTTTATTTCAAAAGCATCTCCCTTTTCATGGGATTTTCATTCTTACACCGTCACCACATTCTTTGTTTCTTTTCTTTCTTTTCCATAACATTTTCCTTTCCTTTTGATCATTCTTTTCTTATTCTCGCCCCTTCTCTTCCTTTTCTTGAATTTTCATTCTTTTCCATTGCATTCTTTGAGTTCCAACATCAATTATCCCTTTGCTTGAATTTCCACACCACACTTCCTTCGCTTTTGTGATTACTCATGTTCAACTTTAGGAACAACCAAGGTGAGGTAGATTTATTTCATTTTCACTGGCTTGGTCACATGTGTGGCATAGAAACGAATTTCAAATGAGGCTCAAACATGGCACTAGGGATAGAATTTCAAAAGAAAAAGGCTAAGGCTCAAAGCATTTCAAAGATAGCCTGAAATCACTTCTAGATACGCATGGGAGGGCATTGTACATATCAAGACAACATCAGTCTACTACCCAAATGCACCTGGCCAAGACAAACATAATGAGATTATTGAACATATTTGACATTGAAAAATTGTTCCTTGAGTAAATGTAAGATCCCTCCAAAAAAAAAAAATTTGGCACTAAAACTCTGATGGGTCCTTACTCATCTTCACTATTTATGTCAAGCCTAAAATATGAATCCAATCCATAAATTGCTAAAATTACGCACTCAAGGAGCACATACAGTTGAGTTCAAAAACAGATACATATGTGATACTCACGCATAGGATCAACTTCTATAATGTGCTCATGTACTCAAGGTTCAAAACAAAGATCAACATATCATCTAACTCAAGCACTCAAAATAAGGGAATACAGATCAACATTCAGATATTTTTTCCCAAAATTGGTATTATCCACAAACATTTCCACAAACATTGGTGTAACATGCAAATGGTGCACCTCACCCCTCAACTTGATTCATGCATTGTCCTCAATGAAACAAAAATATATGATATGCAATGATGGACAGTAAAAAGATGATTAGGGTAAGAGAACACCTCGCACTTGAGCTTTGACAAAAGTACCAATATTTGAAACTAAAAAAGCATAAAAACTGGTTACTCCTCCACTAATTCTGGATACACCGGATCCGTCAAGTCCTCCTCCACTCCTTGTCTTTCAAAACCCTTGAAAAATGGCTTAAGTCTTTGGCCATTAACCTTGAATGTCTGGCCATTCTCGGGGTTTGTGACTTCCACAGCTCCGTTGGGGTAGGCCACCTTGACAAGATAGGGGTCATCCCAACGGGATCAGAGTTTGCCTTGGAAAATTGAGAGACGAGAGTTGTACAAAAGCACTTTTGACCGGGCTCGTATGACTTCCGTACAATGGATTTGTCATGAATGATCTTAGCCCGCTCTTTTGAAATTTTAGAGCTCTCATACGCGTCTCTTCGAATCTCATCCAATTAATTCAACTGTAGCTTCCTATGTTCTCCAGCCATTCTCAAATTATAGTTCAAAGTCTTTATGGGTTAACCGTCTTCTCTAATATATTCTTGATCTCCCTATTAGCCAACTCTGCTTGACCATTGGTTTGTGGGTGGTATGCGGTGGATACTTTATGTGTGACACCAAAATTTTGCATAAAAAATGCAAATGGTCTGTTGCAGAAATGTGATCCACCGTCACTTATCATTGCACGAGGCATCCCAAACCTCGAAAAATTGTTCTCCTTGAGAAACTTGACCACAACCCGGTGGTCATTGGTCATGGTTGGGATGGCCTCCACCCACTTGGACATGTAGTCGATACCCCAACAATCAAATATTTCAATAACAAGTACAGGGGAGAGGGACATCATATTCCTTCGGGTCACACTACCTAGATGTTGGCATCTATCACATTCTTTACAAAATGAAAAGCAATCATTTATAAGAGAGGGCCAGTAAAAACCTGATAGTAGGTTTTTTGCCGACGTTTTCTTCGTAGAGAAGTGGCCACCGCATGCCTCTGAATGACAGAATGCGAGGACATCCCGTTGTTCATTCTCTGGTACGCATCTTCGCATGACTTAGTCAGGGCAGTACTTGAACAGGTATGGGTTGTCGAAGTAAAAATACTTCACATCCGCCATGAATCTCCTTTGATCCTCCGGGCTCCACTACGGTGGTATTTGTCCTATTGCAAGATAATTACATATGTTAGCATACCAAGGACACACATAATGAATTGAAAGCAATTGCTCATCAGGAAAGAAATCTGGGATAGGAATGTTCTCATCAGCCTCTTGCACCACCAGTCGAGATAAATGGTCCGCCACCACATTCTCCACTCTCTTCTTGTCTTTGATTGTCAGATTGAATTCTTGCAGTAGGAGGATCCACCTGATAAGTCTTGGTTTGGCATCCTGCTTAGACAACAAATACTTCAAAGTAGAGTGATCAGTGTAGACTACTATCGGTGAACCAATGATGTAAGAATGAAATTTATCTAATGCAAATACTACCGCTAGCAGCTCCTTTTCTGTGGTAGTGTAATTCATTTGGGTTTCATTGAGCATTTTGCTAGCGTAGTATATTACATAAGGTCTATTCTCCTCCCTTTGACCGAGCACTGCGCCGACCGCGTAATCACCTGCGTCACACATAAACTCAAAAGGTAAATCCCACTTGGGTGGTCGCATAATCGGAGGCGTGACAAGTATGCTTTTGAGTTTTGTAAAAGATGCCTCACAATCATCCGACCACTCAAATGGGACATCCTTAGGCAATAAGTTGGTCAAAGGTCAGGCCAATGCACTAAAATTTTTAATGAAACGACGGTAAAATCCACATGGCCCAGAAACGACATGATATCCTTAACAACTCTCGGCGTAGGGAGGTTGGAGATGGCCTCCACCTTTGATTTGTCAACTTCGATCACTTTCGCAGAGACGATGTGCCCAAGAACAATTCCTTGTGTCACCATGAAGTAACACTTCTCCCAATTCAACACTAAGTTCTTCTCTTCGCATCTCTCAAGAACTTTCTCCAAATTCTCCAAGCATCCACTGAAAGAATCCCCAAAGACCGAGAAGTCATCCATAAACACTACAATCTTCTCCACCATATCACTAAAGATCCCCATCATACAACGTTGAAAAGTTCTAGGGGCATTACATAGCCCAAAAGGCATGCGACGGTACGCAAAGGTACCATAGGGACAAGTGAAGGTAGTATTCTCCTGATCTTCCAATGCAATCTCGATTTGATTGTAGCCGGAGTATCCATCTAAGAAGCAATAGAATAGATGTCCCGCTACTCGTTCCAACACTTGGTCGAGGAATGGCAATGGGAAGTGGTCTTTCCTTGTGCATAAGTTGAGCTTGTGGTAATCAATGCACACTCTCCACACGGTGATCACTCTTGTTGGAATAAGCTCATTGTCCTCATTTTCCACCACGGTGACTCCCGACTTCTTAGGTACTACTTGCGTGGGGCTAACCCACTTACTATCAGCAATCGGAAAAATGATGCTCACATCAAGTAGTTTTAGCACCTCGTCCCTCATCACCTCCTTCATGATTGGGTTCAACCTTCTTTGTGGTTATCGGGACGGTTTTGAGTCATCCTCAAGATAAATGCGATGTGTGCAAATGAGGGGGTTTATCCCCTTGATGTCGACAATTGTCCAACCAATCGCCCCTTTTATGCCTTCTCAAAACTTCCAAGAGATCTTCTTGCTTTGTAACCAAGGTTGAGCTAATCACCACCAGAAACGTCTCATCCTCCCCAAGGTAAGCATACTTCAAATGGGATGGTAGTGGCTTCAATTCCAATTTGGGTTTTTACTCATTGGATGGGAAAATCTTCTTGTCTTGATGTGGGAGTTTTTCAAATGTAGGGATCCATTTTTCTACCTCTCTCAAACTCTCTACTTCCTCTTGCTTATCAATTTCCTCTGGATCAACATTTTCCTCTTCTTTCAACATTAACATGCCCAAAAGTTCCTAGTGTTCTTCCACCAAAGTGTCAATCCTATTGACTTCATGCACCTCCTCCTCATCCCCCGGTTGCTTGGACAAGTTGAACACGTTGAGCTCCATCATCATGTTCCCAAATGCTAGCTTCATAAGACCATTCCTACAATTAATCACAGCATTAGATGTGGCAAGAAAAGGTCTTCCAAGTATTACAGGGATTTGGGAGCTAAGATTTACAACCGGGTGAGTGTCAAGTACAAATCAACGGGAAAGTAAAATTTATCGACTTGCACTAAAACATCCTCAACTACTCCCCTTGGTGTTCGGACACTACGGTCCGCCAGTTGAAGCGTGATTGGAGTAGACTTCAATTCTTCGAGCTGAAGTTATTCGTACACCGAGTACGGAAGGAGGTTCACACTAGCCCCCAAATCAAGGAGTGCTTGCTCAACCCAGCAATTCCCGATGGTTATGGCAATGGTAGGACAGCCAGGGTCTTTAAACTTCAGAGGAGTGTTTGTCCTCAAAATCGAGCTCACTTGCTCGGTGAGAAATGATTTCTTGTGGACATTGAGCCTCCTCTTCACCGTGCATAAGTCCTTCAAGATCTTTGCACAAGATGGAATTTGCTTTATGGCATCAAAGAGTGGAATGTTGATCTTTACCTACTTAAACATTTCAAGTATATCAGCATAATTAGCCACCTTCACAGGTGGCTTCAAACGATTAGAAAAAGGAGCAGGCATAGGGGAAACATGCACATTTTCATCACTCAATCTTTCTTTCTCAAGCACCTCACGTTCTTTCTTCACACTCACCTCTCCCTCGTTGGTGTCACCCATGTTGTCTTTTTCTTTTGGCATTGTGGCCTTGGGTGAGACCTTTGGCACAATGGTTTTACCAATTTGTTTGCCACTACGAAGGGTGGTAACCGCCTTAAGTTGCTCACAACTCTCTTGTAAGGGCTCCGATAACTCAATAACATGTTGACCTCTAGGATTTTCTTGAGGTTGAGCGGGGAATTTCCCCTTCTCTTGTTGTGATGCCCCCATGGAGTTTGCCAACTTTGTAAGTTGGGTCCTAATGTCATTAAAAGCTGTGGAATTTTGATTGTTAATGGCAGTTTGGCTTTAAATGAAAGCATGAACCACATCCTCCAAATTCCTCTTGTGGGGAGGTTGATAGGTGGGAGGATTGGATGGTCCTTGGGAGAAATTTTGTGGAGGTGGACTTGGTGAAAAATTATGTGGTGATGGGTTTGACGAATACCCTTGTGGATTTGACCGGGGGTATTGAGAGCTAGATGCTTGCCCTTGACCTTGGTAATGATTTTGCTTAGGAGGCACGGGAGGTGAATATGCATTTGAACGATAAGGAATGAGATTCTCATTTCTCCAACTAAAATTTGGGTGATTGCTCCAACTCGGATTATACGTGTTCGAGTGTGGAAAGAATGATTGCCTTGTTTGGTTAAAGGCATGCACTTGCTCGTGATACACTTCCTTAAGTGCCGGAATGTTAGGGTATTCCGATATGGAATGATCTACACTCTCACAAATTGAGTATCCCTCCTCAATCTTTGAAACATTAGACACTTCGTGTCTCCTATTGACTTCAAGACTCTCAACCTTCCTATACAACTTGGCAATTTTGGAAAGCAAGTCTTCTCAGTCTCTCAAGTCATAAATCCCTCCCCCATGAGTTTGGCTACTTCCTTGAGGAGAAGACATTGGTACATCAGTGGGATCCGTAATGTCCCATGATTGTGCATTTTGAGCCAATGTATCAAAGTAATCTAAGGCCTCATCGGGGTCTTTGTTCAAGAATTTCCCATTACACATCATGTCGATGAACTGTCGATGGCCCGGTGTGATTCCCTCATAGAAGAAACTCACCAATTGCCATGGTTCAAAGCCATGGTGTGGAATGGATTGTAGTAATTCCTTGTACCGATCCCAACATTGGTAGAATTGCTCATTGGACTTCTTCAAAAAGTTTTGAATTTTTTTTTTTAGAGCGGTGGTTTTATGCACCGGAAAAAATTTGTTTAAAAACTCGGAGAGCATTTGGTTCCAAGATGTTATGGATCGAGGTCTCAAGGAATTAAGCCATGTTTTTGTCTTATCTCTCAGGGAAAAGGGAAACAATTTCAACCTAGCTATGACTTCCATACCATGATTGGTGAGGAAGGTTGCAACTATTTCCTCGAAGTCTTTTATGTGCAAGTAGGGATTCTCCTTCTCAATTCCGTGGAATGTTTGAAGTAGTTGCAACATCTCTGGCTTAACTAGGAAAAGGTGAGCTTGGACCGGAAGGAGGATGCATGAGGGTGTGGTGCTTCGTGTGGGTTGAAGGAATTCCCTCATTGACCTCGCCGGAGACTCAACTTGGATATTATTCCCTTCATTCATAGGAGGGGAGAATTGCACTCGTGGATTAGGTATTCTAGGTTCTGGCACTCCCCCACCCCTTTACATGTTTGGATTTGCACCTAGATTCTCAAAGTTGTCACCCGCATCCTCAAGTGGGTCTTGGTAAATGTTCGTATTGGGGCCCAAGGGTTGTCTAACTAGTTGGTTTTGTTCGTCCCGACCCCACATATAACAAAACTATCTACAAATAAAAATGAAAACAACAATAGTATATACAAGGATCAACGTACCTCAACCCATGATGAACATCACGGGACTTACCTCCGTTGTCCGGAAATCACCTTCTTGATTCAACGCTTTCCTTCCCCGGCAACGGCGCAAAAAATGCTTGATTTATTTCCTTGTTGTTCCTAACCTCCTAAGATCTTCCCTCAATGTATGTATGATATATGTGTGAAAGGGGGGAGTGTCACTTTCCCTTGGAATGATGTCAAAAGAAAGGGCAAGGGAATAGTGGAAAATGAAATGTAATGTGAAGTGCGTGTGTGTGTGTACAAAAATGCTTCCCAAGCGCAAGAAGACTTTTGTGTGTCGCGTTTTACTTGGAGAGGACTCCAAGGTCGTCTCCTCAAGGAATGAGGTGAATCGTGTTGAAAGTGATTTTTGGTGAACAAAAGAAAAGTGTAAAAATCTTTGTTGTTTGAAGTTTGTGATTTGTGTTTGTTATCGAAAATGATATGGGAAAAAAGTGTTGGCTAATCCAAAAGGTTCACTCCAATGGGAATGCCAAGTCAACTCGAAACCTTCCTCCAATGGTGCATAGATGAACGATTGATTCATGGGAAGCAAGAGACAAGATGGAAGTGAGGATCCAATCATAACACATGACAAGTCTACGGGATATCAAAGACTCACAACCGTGTCCACACTCAACCCAGTCAAACCGAACTATCGTACACCGAGGGGAGGAAAGAAGATGATTTGACATGGCATACCCAAGAGGAGGTCTCCCTTGGATTAGCCAACTTAAAGACTTAGCTACTCATGTTTAAAGGAAAGACAATAATGTAATAGAAAAATATTGTAGATCAATGCAAATTTTAGCTAAGTTAATGCAAGAACACATAAACTAAAAGAATGCATTGAATACCCATTTTAACACTAAGAAATGAAGAACAATGAGTGCATTAATGGTGAAAGCTTGAATGAGAGACTAAACATCAAGGCTACTTGCAATAAATGACATTAAAGACTTCAAAATAAAAATTAAAGATTCTTACAAGAGATTACAAGACAATGAATGGAAATAAATGCAAGAAAATTTACTTATCTCTCTAGCACTATTCATCTTCTACCTTGGACTCCCTCTCTCTCTATATTACAATGTAAAACTAGCTACTCTCAACAATGGTGGATATCCTTGCCAAAAACATCCATGGAGTGATGCCCTAGCTGTCTGATGTGATCTCCATGCCTAGGGGCTGAAAAGGGATGGGCTGGACAGGGTTGGTGCAGGTCTTGTCTCCACACCCAGCACCTTCTCTCTCCTATTTCCTCATTAATGATCAAACATCCAAAAGTCCAAGAAGAGGTGCAAGAGGGATGTCCATGGTGTTGGGAGTGGCAGGGGCAGGTAGGAGAATGTCTGGTGGGACCCTCAAAGTGGCAGAGCTTGACATGCAGAATCTGAGCTGTTTTAGTAAAACCTACTGGTAGGTCAATGGAAACCTACCGGTAGGTTTCACTCCAGTAGGCAAAAAATACCGGTATGTCTGGCGGTAGGTGCAGGACAGTAGCCAAAACCTACCGGTAGGTCATACCGGTAGGGTTTTCCTGGTTTGGCAAAAATCTTGGTTCCTCCCCCTCCTGAGCTCTCCTCAAGCCTCATTCTCAACTTCGATCATCTTGAACACCATGAGAGGACTTATTGATTAACCATCAAAAGTGTTATTTTATTATAATTAATTATTGTCTAATTGCATATTATTTGTGATTAAATGTGTTAAATTCCTTGATTTTCTAGTTTGATACTTTTTCTAGCTGTTTGGTTTATTTTGCAGGTAAATTTGTTGATTTAGAGTAATAATGTATAATGCAAGTGAAGCAATCACTAGAGGAAGAATCATAACTGATAAGGATTGAAGAGTCAAGGTTGAGATAGGAAGACTTGAGGATAAATCAGCAATGTTAATCCTTATAAGAGTCCAAGTGAGAAGAAAACTCATTTAAAGTTGGATTAGGAAAGTTTCTTAAAAGATAAGGATTTGACACGTCTTCAGTATTTTGGCCATAACTCTTGACTCTGATATCGGATTTACTTGATTTTTGTGTAGTTGAAAATAAGACTTCAAGGGCTACAGAAGTGTATTTCACGAAAATTTCATGAATCAACCTCTAAATATGCGAAATCTGAGCTTGAAATCTGGACAGATTTTGTACCCGCGCCCCAAAGATTTTATGCATGGGATTTGACCTTACAAGACTTCTCTTTGGAAAAGAATTCCTTCCAAGCCAGCCTTGTATCTTCTACCTATACATATGATTTATTTTAGTATAAATAAATGATCTCATCTATTGAGAGGGGGAATAAATTAAGAATGAAGATTAGGATGATTATTTTTTTCTCATCTTTTCTTTTCTTTTCTAGTTTTTGTTCTAAGTTCTATGGCTTTCTAAAAGCCCAACTAAAGCTAGCGGAGATACTTTCAATGAAATACGGTATTTATTATTGATTCAATGTTATTTTTTATGCATGATTTATTCTTTTAATTTAATTCTTGTCTTTTAGTAAAGTTTTTGCTCTGTATAATTTCTTGATTTGTTGTGCCACGTACATCGAATGCTTGAGATTCCCTGTGAGTCAAATAACTGGTTATTCCATGCTTGAATTAATTAATTAGAATTTCTCATAAAATAGTTGATTTATTATTTGTAATAAAATAAGTTTTACCTGTTAGAAAGCTTGATTTATCGTAGACTCCGGGCACGGTGAATGCTTTTGATCTACAAGTAAATTCTTATATTTATTCGGATAATTCATTAATTATAACTTTTGATATTTTCATATTATCACTACTAAATATTCCGATTGGGATCACTCCTCAGTTGATTCTCAATTGAGTTCGAAAACTGGATCATTAATAATTACTGTGTGGATTTGAAAAGGGTATCCCCGATGCTTTAGTATTTTCAATTATTGTTTTAAAACCAAATTTCAAAATATCTACAACAATTCTTTCAAAGCAATTTTATTTTATTTTTCTTTGTGTTCTAAGTTTTTCTCAATTCTCTGTGGTTCGACCTCGGACTTCTGAGTATTATATTACTTCGCATAACCTACACTTGGGTTTACATAATTAAAGTTGTAGCAAGTTTTTGGCGCCGTTGCCGGGGAGTTGTTTAAAGACAAGGAGCGCACCCCCATCTATTGAGGTTTGCTAGATTTGAGATTCGTCACAGATCAGGTAATCTCGTCCCTTATTTTTTTTATTATTTATTATTTATTTGTTTTATTTTTCCTTAGGTTAGATATTTCATAATTTTTATTTTTATATTTTTATATTTTTTTTTATGTGGTGTGAAGTTTTTCTCCGATGGAGGAACTGTGTGTGATTTGTGATGTGTATGGGCATCCCACTGAGGTTTGCCCTTTAATTCCAACTGCTCGACAATTTTTGAGGAATGGATCAATTGTATTACCTAATTCTTCTCAACCTTACCTCGACCATTGTTTTGAAACTTTTTATCCCAATGTTGGTTGGGGGAATGAACATTATCAGTTACCTATATATGTCACATCACCACAAAACCCTCCCCAATATCCACCTTACCATGACCCACAAGAAAAAAATTTGGAAGACATTCTTTGTGAATTTATGCAAAGTCAACTAGCTTTCAATGAAAGCTAACAAGCGTTCAATGAAAGTCAACAAGCTTTCAATACCCAAATAAGCCAAGATATTGAAGAGATAAAAGACATGCTCAATATATTGGTACAAAAACAAGAGGTTAAAAATAGTCAATATAGTGAGAGTGATTCTTTTCCTGAACTACAAACAGAGGATGAATCCATTAATACTGTTGATAGTGAAGAATTAATTGACATTATTATTCCACAAGAGGCTAATGAGCCCAAAGACCTTTCATTATCAACAAGTAGTAATGAGATTCACATATCTAATCTTGGTGAGGTTATGAAAGTTGAGTTGTGTGTTGTAATTGATAAAAATCTATTTTATATCTCATTGTTAGATTTGCATAAAAATGTATATATCTCCCTTTTCTTGCATACTCTAATAATATATTGGGTATATGAGTGGATAGTTCGATTAAAAGAGTTGCTTCGACACCACATTTTTAAGCCAGTAAAATTGAAAGGGCGCATATTCAAATCTGACTTTAAACCGGATTGAACGTGAGCTTTTATTTTTATTTGTACATAGTAGTTAGGTTTTATTTTATTTATTTATTTTTTTTTGAATTTTAATTTCTTTTTTATTTGTTTCAATTTATAGTTTTTTTTTGTTGAGGTTTTTTTTTTTTAGGTTTTAGAGTTTTTGCGGTACCAGGTATTCCTATCCCTTTGATCTTTATTCATTATTTTTATTGAACATTAAGGTACTTATTTTTACATTGAGGACAATGTTGAATTTAGGTTGGGGGGTGTGGATGTATTTTGTGTTGTGACAATTTCTAATTTATTTAAATTTTAGTCTAAAAAAATGTTAAAAAAAAAAATCTTTTTTTTATTAAATATCTAAATAACATTTTTATGCATAATTTGACACCACAATATATAAATAATTTGCTTAACTTTAAATTTGCAATTGTTTAAGCATTACATAGAACTTTATTCTATATTTTTGTATCTCATATCATGTTCTTATAAAAACTCACAATTTGTGCACTTTAGACTTTACCAAGTTGAAAATTTGTTAGGTATTTTACCTTGAGAACTTAAAACATATAGTGGAGATGCATAAAAACTCTGGTGAGCTTTGATCCAATCTTTATTGGAGGGTTACTTACATTTACTCAATAAAGAATATTTTATTCAGCTAATCTCCTTCAATAGTCTCATTATTTTTGTTTTACTCAACACCAATATTATGAATGATTGCTAAACTTTAAATTATTTGCATGGAAGTGTGCTATCAATAGCTCTTGAGATATAATTTTAGGTCATCTTTGATATTATTTGCGCCTAAGCCTTATTCTTTGACTATTATTATCCCTAGAAGCAATGATTGAGCCTTTGAAGAAAAATTTTATTTCTTATACCAAACATATAATAACCAAGCCAATGAGAAAAAATAATATCCTTTACCCTTGATTATCCCGAGATTGAGTTTTTTATTGTTTATGTAATTTGTGAGATGTTGGTGGAGAAAAGATGATAAAAAGGGGGTTTTGCATACTTGTGAATATCTGCATTAGATGTCTTGCTAAAAAAAAAAAAGTTGAAAAAAAAAAAGAAAGACAATATGTCTAGCTGTGAAAAAACAGATTGAAAAAAAAGAAAAAAAAAAAGCAAGCATCAGTTTAAAAAATATGAGCAAGTGTTGTAAATTGTGCTTCTAAAGGGTGAAGAATGAAAGGCTATGGAAAGAAGTTTGGTTATGTAATGTACATGTTCTCTCGGGATATTTTTTTGAATTCCTGAATATCCTTCGTTTCAAAACCCTAATCCCAAGGCCCCATTACAACCTTAGACAAAGACCTATTTGATCTCAAGAGTATATTGGTATATACATGACTTATGTGAATAAGGAAGAGAATGGTGATTATTTATTTATTGTGTGTTGATTTCATTTCATGAGATTATGTCAAATCCTTTTCTTTTGGATTACAATTATTTTAATAGACATGTGAGCATTATTTTGTTTTGACTTAAATATCTTCTTCTCACATGTGATATTTGAGGGAATAGTCACTATAATATGAGAGAATCTTTTATGAGTGAATTTTCTAGTGAGATTTGGCATTGAGATGAATAGTTGATAGTTGTAGAGGTGATAACCAGATAAATTATTGACTTGATATAGTTAATTCACACTACACACGAGTTTATATGAGAATATGATAAGTGCATATATTTATATAACATAGAGTCCTGTATTTTGCTTTGCATGTGCTTATAGAAAGTTTGTATCTTAGAATTTTTATATTGTGGTAGCAATTTGTGTTATAAAATTATTATTCAGATATTTGATAACTGGTTGATGTTTGTGGGTATCATCTCTGGAAACCCTCACGAGACTATACTCGTCCACTAGAGGGAACCTAGGGGTTTAAAGGCTTGTTGCATATGTTAAATGCAATCGTGAGTCCTACGAAAATGGATTTGTATTTTATTTTATTAGGTTATTTTTTTTTAGTTTTTAGATTTTGGGATCCATGTATTACTAGAGACTAGTAATATTCAGGTTGGGGGGTGTGATTAACCATCAAAAGTGCTATTTTATTATAATTAATGATTGGCTAATTGCATATTATTTGTGATTAAATGAGTTAAATTCCTTGATTTTCTAGTTTGATACTTTTTTTAGTTGTTTGGTTTATTTTGCAGGTAAATTGGTTGATTTTGCAGGTAAATTGGTCCAAGTGAGAAGAAAACTCATTTAAAGTTGGATTAGGAAAGTTTCTTAAAAAATAAAGATTTGACACATCTTCATTATTTTGGCCATAACTCCTGACTCTGATATCGGATTTACCTGATTTTTGTGTGGTTGGAAAGAAGACTTCAAGAGCTACAGAAGTGTATTTAACGAAAATTTCGTGAATCAACCTCTAAATATGCGAAATCTAAGCTTGAAGTCTGGACAGATTTTGTACCCGCGCCCCAAAGATTTTATGCATGGGATTTGACCTTACAAGACTTCTTTTTGGAAAAGAATTCCTTCCAAGCCAGCCTTGTATCTTCTACCTGTACTTAGGATTTATTTTAGTATAAATAAATGCTCTCATCTATTGAGAGGGGGAATGAATTAAGAATGAAGATTAGGATGATTATTTTTTTCTCATCTTTTCTTTTCTTTTCTAGTTTTTGTTCTAAGTTCTATGGCTTGCTAAAAGCCCAACTAAAGCTAGGAGAGATACTTTCAATGAAGTACGGTATTTATTATTGATTCAATGTTATTTTTTATGCATGATTTATTCTTTTAATTTAATTCTTGTCTTTTAGTAAAATTTTTGCTCTGTATAATTTCTTGATTTGTTGTGCCACGTACATCGAATGCTTGAGATTCACTGCGAGTCAAATAACTGGTTATTCCATGCTTGAATTAATTAATTAGAATTTCTCATAAGATAGTTGATTTATTATTTGTAATAAAATAAGTTTTACTTGTTAGAAAGCTTAATTTATCGTAGACTCCGAGCACGGTGAATGCATGTGATCTACAAGTAAATTCTTATATTTATTTGGATAATTCATTAATTATAACTTTTGATGTTTTCATATTATCACTGCTAAATATTCCGATTGGGATCACTCCTCAGTTGATTCTCAATTGAGTTCGAAAACTAGATCATTAATAATTACTGTGTGGATTTGAAAGGGTATCCCCGATGCTTTAGTATTTTCAATTATTGTTTTAAAACCAAATTTCAAAATATCTACAACAATTCTTTCAAAGCAATTTTATATTATTTTTCTTTGTGTTCTAAGTTTTTCTCAATTCCCTGTGGTTCGACCTCGGACTTCCGAGTATTATATTATTTCGCACATCCTACACTTGGGTTTACATAATTAAAGTTGTAGCACTTATCTATCATCATTTAACCCCTTTTATCTGCACACACAACGAATCTTCGTTAATAGCTCAAGTAGTGCAATTTCGCTCATTTAATCTGCAAAAGCAAGTGAAAAAAAGAATGTAATGGCACATGAAATATGCAATGTTTTGTGCTAATCAATCTTGGACTAGATTATCCTTCCCTTACCATGCTACCATCTCATCAAATATGACATCCCGAGAAATCACCAGCTCATTTTTGTCTTTGTTGTATAGATGATATCCTTTAGACTCACTGATGTACTCGATGATTATATATTTCTTGCCCATTTCATCAAAATTTTCCCTTTTCTGTGAAGAGATTAAGGCATATGCAATACCTCCAAATACTTTGAGAAGATCCACATTTGACTTTTACTGAAACCACAGCTGATAAGGTGTCTTGTTTATAATCGCCTTTGTAGGATATCGATTGAGAATATAGACAACTATGTTGACTGCCTCAGCCCATAAATTATTAGGAAGTCCTCTATCTTTAAGCATGGTTCGTGCCATTTCCACGATGGTGCGATTTTCCTTTTTACTACACCATTTTGCTGAGGTGATTTTCGAACTGTAAGTTGTATTCTAATTCCTTTCTCCTTGCAATAATTCATGAATGGAGTATAGATGAATTCTCCACCACGGTCTGTCCTGAGTATCCTTAATTTTCTACCACTTTGTCTTTCTACCATAGCTTTGAAATCAAGAAATTTGGAGAATGTCTCTGACTTCTGTTTGAGAAAATAAATCCACATCATATGAGTATAATCATCAACAAATAGATGAAAATATCTTTTGCTACCAATTGATGGTGTTCTACCTAGCCCCCAGATATCAGTGTGTACTAACTCCAATGGTGCTTTAGCTCACCAAGATGTCTTTGGGAATGGTAATTGATGCATCTTTCCATAAATACAACCTTCGCATACTTTATCAATTCTATCAATATAAGGTAGACTATGTACCATACCTTTTTCTTTCCATAGCCTCAGGCCTCTATAATTTAGATGCCCATATCTCATGTGCCATAAACAAGAATCACTGATTTTTTTAGTTTGAAGTGTAAGATTTTCATCTAGTGGCATAACAAGAGGAAAAAATTTATTTTGGGTCATTTGAACCTTTGCCACCGTTTGATTATTTCTTTTATCAGAAATAATGCAGTCACCATTATCAAAGTTAACTGAATATCCTTTCTGAAGCAGTTGTCCAACGCTTAATAAATTCTAAGTTAGTCTAGGAACATAATGAACATCAGTAACAAATTTCCGATTACCTCCTTTTGTGTAGACTGCAATAACACCTTTGCCTTCAACATTTTGTAGCTTTCCATTTCCAAGCTTTAGTTGTGAGAAAAATTTATCATCCAATTCTGCTATCCAAATACCACATATTTTCTGACTCTTGTTGAATATTCATACAAGAGAGCTTGGTATCTCCTTCCTTTGTTTCTGAATAATTTGACTTGTTACGGTTGAACCAGCAATCACGTTGAGAATAAATTGATACTTTGCAGTTTTTGCATGTGAATCTACTATTTTTGCCAGTATAGTTGAATCTTTTGCAAATAATACATTGAGAATCAGAATTACCGTCTGAATTCCTTTGATTGATGTAGCATCTTCCTCTGCCTCGGGCTTGAAATGAATTTTGTCTTCCACGATCTCTTCCATACTAAAGCTCTTTTCTGAAATATGCCCCTTCCTTGATTTTCTTGCTCCATTTTTGAAATCTGCAATATTTAATTTGGATTGGAATGCTTGTTCCAATTACTGATTTGCAAATCTGCTCATCCTTTTCTCGTTTGCTTCCAGAGACTCATTAATTCATGCCGAGTCAATTTTGACAAATCCTTAGCTTCCGTGATTGCTGCAATGATATGCTCGAATCTTGCAAGAAGACTTCGTAGGACTTTTTCAACAATATTCTTTTCTGGAAGGATATCTCTGTAACTTCTGGTTTGATTGACAATACCAGCAACTCGGGAAAAGAATTCTTGTATTGATTCATTTTCCTTCATTACCAGATTATCAAAATCATGCCATATAGTTTGGAGTTTGATAGAGATTACCCTATCAAATCCTTGATACTCGATCTTCAATAGCTCGCATGCTTCCTTTGAAGTTTTTGCACCTAGAAATCTTGAAAAAATAGTTTTGATAACCCCTGGTTGAATATGAAGAAGTGTTGTTGCATCTTTGTTTTTGTTCTTCTTGTATTTCTTTTGATTTGCATCTTGCCATGTTGCAAATTCTTCGTCATTTGTTAGTGTTGTGAATCCAGCTTCGACTATATCCCACAAATGTTGTGAGATAAATAAGTTCTTCAATTGGATACTCCAATACTCATAATTCTCACCCTCAAATTATGAGTATATTGAACGTTGAAGTGCTAGTTTTCATCGTAAAAATTTATTTGGAAAAGCTTTGAGGGGATTTGGAACTTGGCTCTAATACCACAATTATTGGGGTGCAAAGTGTAACAGAAGAATGTAAGAGAATATAAACTGATTATTGCTCCAAAGGAAATGGGTGTTATTGAATTTTTAAAAGTGTAATGATTACACATAGAATCTCTCAATTCTCTCTGTCGGATCTCTCTCTCTCTCTCTCTCTCTCTCTCTTTTCTATGCTTTATATCTCACTCTCTCATTCTCTCATTAGATGAGATGATAAAATCTTTTCCTTTAACGCCGTAAATTAACGCCACAAATTAACCACTTAATAGGCTATTCTTCCGTATGAAGCAACACACTGTATCCAAACCTTTTTCTCTCAAGCCAGCTAGGTCTATAAACTTCAAGAAGTTTCCAGCCTCTTTGCTCCAGCTTGGCTCCAACTGGTATTTCCTTAGCCATGAAGGACTTCATCACAAAATGCTTCTATAATATTCTTGAGACTAACATAATAAAATTATCTTTTTAACATTGAAAAGGTCAATTTATAATCAATTACCAAGATCCGTGAGACAATTAGAACTCATTAAAAATCTCCTTCTTAGAATATGAAAAGATATAAATTTATCAAGAGAGTTAGACTATTGCGGGATCGAACTAGATTATTAGTAGATAAGGAAAAGACCCTATAGTTTATTTTGGCTTACTTAACCTTATGCCAAATATAGCAATATAAGCTGATGGATATGCTGGAAAACGTACTCATTTTTCAGAAAGTGATAATATCAAATCTACTTGGCTTACTTTAATTAGAAAGTTGAGTTGCTAGAAACCTAAATAATCGACCACATATTGCATTAATGTAGTTTCTCAAAGAATATTTCTGTAATTTATTCTTTGTACCATCAGTATATATATATGTCAATACATCAATTCTATTCCTTGTGGGATTTCCATTATTCTACATGGTATTAGAGACAAGACCTAAAAAAATTCTCTATCAAATTCAGGAAATTTTTGAATTTTAAAAAGAGGATAAAACGCTAATTAGTTGTTAAAGCACAGTTCAAAAACCCGAATTTTTATAGAACTCGGATGACGAAACGGACCTCGTTGTTGGATTCTTCTCGCGAAATTGGGCTAACCAATCAATTTTTCATCAAATTTCGATACGGTCGGATTTTTGAGTGTTACGATGCGATCGGGTATCGGGTGATTAAATTTTTGTGATCAAATTTTAATAACGGAACCCATAATATAATTTAAAGTACATCTCATAAAATTATATCAAACATGACACATGGCAAGATGTGATTGGTTGAGACAAAATTGGACCAATGAAAATGTGAAACTTGGGGCCTTAAGGACCAAGTATATATGTCTTCCACTCATTTGTTTCTTCATATTTTTGGCAGAGAGAGAGAGAGAGAAGAACATTTCTCTTCAATTTCTACTTTCTTTTTCCTTCGATCTACAATGATCCATCTGATGTATCAAGTTGGGTCAAGAATTAAAGTTACTCACAACGACGAGGGCTACGCATCATAACCAACTAAGTCCATTTTCGACACGTGGGAAAAATTGGAGTTTTGGCTAGAGGTTGGGCAAAACATCGTTTGGTATCGTGAGGAGTCGTTCTACATCATGCGCACACTACAAGAGGTAGGGTTCCCTCCTATTTAGGTTTACTTTAAACATAAGGTTGCTATATGAAATGGGTAAGGCTATGTGTGTGTATCTCACTACAACAAAAATCGTTTTTTGCGACAATTTTTTTAGTTCCTAAATTAAAAAAAAATCGTCGCCAATTATTTTTTGCGACATTTTTTTTTTTGTCGCGTGTTCGTCGCAATAGCCTCGTCGCAGAAAGTATTTTGCGACGCAAATTTATTTTCATCGCAAAAAAAAACTTTTTGCGACGAAAAAAAAACGTCGCGAAAAGTTGAAAAAAAACGTAGCTAAAATCAATTCAACCAGCGTAAAAAAATAAAATATAATAATTTAATTAAGTTTTCGCGACGTAAAAAAATCGTTGTAAATAATTTTTTACATAAATAAAAAATAATAATTTAATTAATTTTTGGCGATGAAAAACAATCGTCGCGAATAATTTTTTACATAAATAAAAAATGTAAAAAATAATTATTTAATTAATTTTTTGTGACGTAAAAAAATCGTCGCAAATAATTTTTTACATAACTAAAAATGTAAATAATAATTTAATTAATTTTTCGCGACGTAAAAAAAAACGTCGCAAATAATTTTTTACATAAATAAAAAATGTAAAAAATAATTGAATAAATACATTTGCGACGTATAAAAATCGTCGCGAAAAAAATTGTTCCTACAATTTTTGCGAAGATTTTAATTTCGTCGCAAAAAAATTCATTTTTTTTAAAATAATTCATAAAAAATGATATTCCAATAAAAATTTTCACATGTACACCAATAATACCTGTGTTCAATAAAAAACTAACACAATTAATACATTTCACATATTTTCCATTCAACATACATTTCACATCTTTAAAAAAAAAAAAAAAAAAAATTATTTCCAAAAAGAATGAATTACAAGAATCAAAGAACAAGAAGTTCTAAAAATTGAAAAAATGGCTTTAATCCTTCAAGAGGATTTAAACCATCTCTAATTACATTTAATGTCTCTTAAACTTGAATAGCTCCAGCAGTCCAGCTCCATGCTTTGAAATACCATCTCCAAGCTCAACAGATCAGTATCAGCCCAGACTGAAGTCAGATCAGAACAATCAGGCCACAGTCCAGGTGTCTGATCCATTCAGCTCCCTAGCACTTTACAGCAGACAGCACCCTCTGAACATCATTCCCGGAACAAAGTGCAAACTTTCTGAAAAGAAAGTTGGAAGCCAAGGTAACAATATATACATAAAAAAAAAAAGTTAATATATCAGAAAATAATAACTTGTAAAGAGAAAAAACCAAAGTCAAAACTGGACTACATGAGTGGACATCATGGTAATGAGAAAATTCCATATTATTCTGTCTTCTTAATCTGTAGCATCCTGCTAAAATTTCTCACTTCAGGGTTCAGTCTTACTCCAAATGCATGGAACTTGTGTACTAAACAAAGCAAAAGAGACGAGAAGGAATCGAAAAGCCAACAAAAAGTAGTTTTGCGCGACACTGTAATAGTAGGTCTAAAAATGAAAGTAAGTGGAATAAAAGACAGATATACACACCTGTGGTTGGCCAAAACTTGGCAGACCGAAACCAGAAGGCAGGGAAGGCAGCATATTCCCGAGAGTATGGTTTTGTCGATGCATCAGCCATAAGCAGCGACGGTGGATGAAGAGCTCCCTGCAATTACAATTCTCAGTTGATTACTCCAGATTGTCCGTAAATAAACTACAGTTGCAACTGTTGAGGTGCATCTATATGTATGCAAGTACAACCACCTTATGAATTCAATTGTAAATTCTAATAATTAGGTAGAACACTAAACCCCAATGGAGCAACATTCTCGTTTACCTTCAAAACATTGTTGTTAATATCAGCTTTTCCTTTCTCAATCTGAGCAATTTCTGCTCTTATAGAGATCAGAGCATCGCAAAACCTGTCTAACTCTGCCTGCAAAAAATGAAGCATTTTTTATGAATGAAAAACAAAAAATGAGAAAATAAGTATGTATAAGACTTTCAGTTGGTTCAAATCATGAGCGTCCCTAGAACTGGCCATGACATTGTTGGTCCATGAAATCCATAATCCATAAGAAGTTTAGCGACATCTTCAGGTTCTATACCAGCGGTATTCTATCACCATAGTAGCTTGCCATTAGAAAATAATCTAATCTTCAAAAAATTGGGCTATGGGATGGGGAACAGAAAAAATTAATAAATATGTATATGAGGGAGCTTTGACAAGTATGATGCCGAAAAATTGCAAAGAAGACAAGAAACTGCTACGCAGCCTACTCTTCATAGGCATACAAAGGGACATCACACTGCACGGTGCCAATCTGTTGTTCTTGGCCCAAAATTGTACATCAAAGGGTAAATGCAAATAATTGCGATGTATGTATATGATACTGGCAAAATAAGTGCAGAGCCCCAAGGTGCAGCATAAATGGTGCCAAGTGGCTGAATCTTCAATTTAAGATGACAATAAATTAGAATGTGGACCATAAAGATGTAAAAGTAGCATATATTTCTTGAAACAGAATAAACGAGAGTTAAAAAGTTATAAACACTCAACAGAATATATGGCAGCGTTTCATAGCATTGGTCCTTTTTCTAATAGCCTTTTGTTTGGAAGGGGGTTTATAGGCGGTTGGGAATACGAGCAAATAAGAATACCAATCAATAGATGGAAAACAGACAAAGAAAATACAAGGACAATAAAGATTCCCAGACGAAGACTCTTGGGAAGATGTAAAACATACGAGACCATCTTCAAAAATTAAGAACGAAATTCCATTATCAGAAGAAAAGCAAATCATCTCCCAGAATTCCTACAAAGTAATTGAATAGGTGCATGGTTGCTACATACATATCTAAAATCCAAAAACACAAATGAAATGAATCCAGAGTCGAATGCAGTTTAAGTCCAAAAGAAAGAATGCCATACAAGAATAGCTGTATTCCTGGCCCAGGAGAGCGAATACTGATTTTATATACTAATGCATAAATAATGAAATTAGGAAATGTAGCATTTATTGTGGTTTTAATTCTAATTTTGGGCTCCTGTGATTGGGTACCAATGCAGCATATTTGGTAACAAACAAAACCCATAACAGATAGACAATTTGAGTTCACATTTTACTCAAGTTAATTAGGAAGAAGAAACAAAAAGAATGTGTTTGGGAAAGCAATAAAAGCATATTCAAGTTCACCTTTATAAAAGTTAAATAAATGGCTATGTATGTACCATGTCCACCATTCCATTTCCAACTCGCTCGATTAAAAAACCTTTGCTGCCTAATTCTCCAAGCTGGAACAAATCGCTGAAAACCTCAGTTGCATTAAAAATCAGTTGGAACAAATCAGTCCAGTTGAGATATACCCAAATTCTGAAGCTAAAACCAGCTGAGCAGTCTAAGATACGTGAACAGTCATATAGCCAAAAAAAAAATACTCTCAGCTGGAGAATGAAAATTCCAACTGGAATTAGCAGTTGAAGGAGAAGAAAACCAGCTGACAGAAAATAGCATAGCCTATATGAAATTCATAGCAGCTTTGATACTTGTATCTTAATTGTTTACACTGAAGAATCTTTGTTGAATCCTAGTAAAAAGCTTTTGTTAAGTGATCAGTACAGGAGGCCTAATGCAAATTTTTCCTGAGATAGGTGTTGGATCTTTAGTGCACGTTTACAAGTAAGCTGTACCTTAAGTATTTCTGAAGCAGTACATGGTTTCTGATCTTGATTACACTGTTTGCCATCTCTAATGATCTTGTTGATTCTAGTGCATTTCCAATACAACATCCATTTGAAATCCTTTGGAAACCATCTTTTGGGGTACTGCTCCTCTTATTCTTTACATATTCATTATTCATCTTCTGCTATCCATGAAATGTAATTTTGTCTGATGTATCTTCTTATCTCTCTGATGACATAAACATCATAACATTTCCTAAAGGCATAAACAACAGCACGTATGGTACAAGGACCAAAAAGCATAAACAGAGCCAATGCCCCTTTATACACACAAACTTCTCCCCAATAGTCTTGGGCAGCAAATAAAATTCACAAGTTTATTCGAAAACAAATTCAAAATACTTCATTAAATAATCCACAATACCATAGAAAGAAAATGTAAATCAATTACTGAGTAATATCTTGTCAAATTAAAGAAGATCTAGAACAACACATTGTTAAATGTGTTATTAATAAATTAATTGAGAAAGACAAATAAGCATCTAAAAATAATTCAATATTTAGTTATCAAGTTCCCAAACATACGCACAAAACAATTTGATTTCCAAAGTTGATGAATCTTTGCATTTACCGAGCAGATTTCAATAACAACTCAAAACCCACATGAGAGCAATCAAATTACAGAAAATCTTAAATACAAATCAATAACATGAAATCTAACTAGAAAATAAATGAAGATGAAATGAATCTGTTACAGACCTGCAAGGAAATGAAGACCACCATAAGATTAAACCCAACTAAGAAACAACAATACCCAGAAAATCAACAACCTGTCGCAAGTAATTTTGGGACCGAAATAGCAGATTCTCCTAGACCCAGAAATAGACTTTGCCTTCGGCACAACACCGATTCAGAAAGAGACTTTGCCTTGGGCAAGAAAATAAATGAAGCTATTGATTTGATTGGCTCTGTGAAGGTTATCGGGTAAATAGAGGGACACAGTGAGGAGGAGAGAGAGAGAGGACTTACAGATTAATAGAAGGAAGGAGAAGGGGGAGACCGACTGCCTTGGGCTGAACATTGAGACTTCGATTGCCTAGCCTAATTTCACTGGAGATTTCGATTGCCTTGAGACTTCGATTTTCGATTGCCTTGAGACTTTGAGACTTCGATTGCCTTGGGCTGAACTTTGAACTTTGAGACTTCGATTGCTCAGCGATTCCAACAACGAGGGATGCTTCTCAGTCGATCTCGATGCAACACAGTAGAAATCGAGAGAGAGAGAGAAAGATGGCGAGGAGGAGTCGAGAGAGTGTGGCGCTGAGAAGGGAATTCGGGGTAGGGAATATAGGGAAATGGGTCTGATGACTCAAAATGACGTCGTTTTGGGTATAAAGGAATTTTTTTAGGACCCAAAAACGATGTCGGTTTGATTGTTTTGTTTTTTAAAAAACTATTCTGCGACAAAAAATAAAACGTGGCAGTTAAAATTTTAATTTTGATTTAAAATTACAAATTTTAAATTCTGCGACGAAATTAGAAAAATGTCGCTAAAAAATATTATCACAATAAATATTCCCGACAAACTTATAAAAAACGTCGTGAATTAATATTTTTATTTTATTTTTACTTTAATAATTAAAATTAATATTCTACGACGAAAAATATTTTCACTGAGCGACAAATGTTTTTTCACATGATACCACGTTTATGTATATCGAATACAAAAGGTATAAAAAATCACCAAAACCTGTCCCTGCCACAATTCTTCCTCCCACAGCCTGTCTAATACCTCTACCAGATTTCCACTTGGGATTGGTTCAATATGCAAAATAAAAAAGTGAAAAAAAGAAGAAAAAATAAAATTAAGGGAAAACCCCCTACTTTTTATACCGACATCTACCAAAATGACACTCAAGACAACGCAGTTATCCAAATCCACAGAGAAATAGTTAAAGAACAAGAAATTAGACACCAAAAACCACTAATCCCAAGAACTTAACCAAGTCATTGAAAATATTTAATAAGTTAAAAAAAAACATAAAATATGAGACTCACAAGAAGCATACAGAGTCTGCACTTTCATGTGGAGATGCAAAAACTCACCAAGTAATTCCCCAATGGCTTCTTTACCTCAGGAATGAGATCTTTCAAAGCCTTCCTGGTGACCCTAAATCGAATCCCCAATTTCTCAAACTGCCTCGACAAAACCTTAATCTCCGTAAATCTTCCTCTAATTTCTCAATCGCGCCAAATATATTTTTTAAACAATAATAATGTCAGTGCTTAATAAATAGTTAAAAAATAATTAACATTTTATTTCTATAATACTAGTTAAACATGTTAATTTCATCGAACAGTTAATAGGCTTACGTGATTTCATTGAGCAGTTGAGGAGTTGGGGTCGTGTGGTGATTCCACGACTTGGTTATGTGACAGGGGGAGCTGAACAACAGGGAAGGTGCACATAGGAGGCGGTGGAGTCGGATAAATAGAGGAACACAGTGAGGGAGAGAGAGAGAGAGAGGACTTACGGATTAATTAAATTATTATTTTTTAAATTTTTTATTTACGTAAAAATTTATTTGCGACGTTTTTTAAAAAACGTCGCAAAAAATAATTAAATTGTTATTTTTTAAATTTTACTTACGTAAAAAATTTATTTGCGACGTTTTTTTAAAAACGTCGCGAAAAATTAATTAAATTGTTTTTTTATTTAATTTGCCAATTTCCGTCATCTCTCCCGCCAAAAAACAATTAGCAGGGAATTGCCTTTTCGCAACGTTTTTTTTAAAAACGTCGCAAAAAATTCCAAAATAGAAACTTAGACTTTATTTTACTTAATTTTTTTATTTAAGTAAAAAATTCATTAAAAAACGTCGCAAAAAATTAATAAAATTGTTATTTTTTAAATTTTTTATTTACATAAAAAATTTATTGGCGACGTTTTTAAAAAACATAGCAAAAAAATAATTAAATTGTTATTTTTTAATTTTTTTTATTTACGTAAAAAATTTATTGGCGACGTTTTTAAAAAACGTCGCGAAAAAATAATTAAATTGTTATTTTTTAATTTTTTTTATTTAAGTAAAAAATTTATTGGCGACGTTTTTTAAAAACGTCGCAAAAAATTAATTAAATTGTTATTTTTAATTTTTTTATTTACAGAAAACATTTATTGGCGATGTTTTCAAAAAACGTCGCGAAAAAATAATTAAATTGTTATTTTTAAATTTTTTTATTTACGTAAAAAATTTATTGGCGACGTTTTCTAAAAACGTCGCGAAAAAATAATTAAATTGTTATTTTTTAATTTTTTTATTTAAGTAAAAAATTTATTGGCGACGTTTTTTAAATATGTCGCTAAAAATTAATTAAATTGTTATTTTTAAAATTTTTTATTTAAGTAAAAAAATTTATTGGCGACGTTTTTCAAAAACGTCGCGAAAAATTAATTATAATTTTATTTTTATTTAATTTTCCAATTCCCGCCATTTCTCTTGCCAAAAAACAATTACGAGGGAATCGTCTTTTCGCGATGTTTTTGAAAAATGTCGCAAATAAATGCCAAAATAGAAATTTAAATTTTATTTTACTTTAAATTTTAGATTATTTATTTATGCGACAACACGAAACTATTTGCGACGAAAAATTTTTGTCGTACAAAATTGAGAATTCCCGCCAAAAAACAATTAGGAGGGAATCGCTTTTTCGCGACATTTTTAAAAAACGTCGCAAAAAAAATTTTCAAAATAGAACTTTGCGACAAAATTATAAAATCGTCGCTAATAGTAAACTTTTTGCAACAAATTTAAAATCGTCGCAAAAAAAAAACGCCGCAAAAAATACTTTTTGTTGTAATGTCTCATGTTTCGGCTCTTGACTAGTGTAAACCCCCACATGTTTATATTAATATAGTAATGCAATTATTTAGTAATTCTTATATATGTAATGACGTAAGAATGAACCATATAGATTGTAAACAGTAGGAATAAATACGAGGGAGACAAATTGATTGTGAAGTTTAAGTTTCAAAGGCATTTAATATTGGGAAGGGTTGTTAGGTAAGATTCTAAATATTTTTAGATCATAATAAGATTTCCATTGAATCCGGAAGATCGAGAATCCTTGGGAGAGGTAATATGGGGTGTATTAGAAGTTAGGAAGTATCCCGGAGTTTAAATACATTTTAGAAAGAATTTGGATAGAAAGGAATTTGACCCTACATTAGTATTTTAGCCATAACTTTTTACTCCCAACTCCGAGTGATTTGATTTTGGGATGGTAAAAACTAGACTTCAAGGACTACAAAAGTGTATTTCATGAAAATTTTCTGAATCGGCTTCTAAATATGTCAAAATAGATCAAGAAGTTGAGGGTATACTGTCACCCGCGTCCGGACGGGAATAAACACGCGTCTGGACGCATTTCGCAGAAAGTTGGGAGAAGAAACACGCGTCCGGACAGTAAAAAATACGTGTCCGAACGCACCAAACCGGGGGCTTCACATCCCAGACCTGTTTTGGGTGTTCTCTCCAGTTTTTCCACTATAAATACCTATGAAACACTCCTTAGGCTTAGTGTTATCAACATTTCATCAATTCTAACCGCTAGAAAGCCTTGGAGAGTAAGAAAGAAGGAGAGAAACACAAGATTGAAGGGGATTTTCACATTGGATCGGATCAAAATCTCTAGTTTTTCACACAACACTAAGGAAATAAGGTAGGGGTTTCTTCCTAATCTTGTCCATTGAGGCTATGGTTTATATATATGTATGGTTTGACTGTAAATCGTAGATATTTGTTATGCAATCCTTGTTTCTTGATGTTCTTACAAACCTTACCATGTTTTGAATGAAGTTATGGTTTGATAGCCCTAAAATTCTTGTTATTGATAACATCGAGAAATATGGATTTTTCTTCTTGATATTTCTTTGTTCTTGATTTCAAAAACTCTAGTGCTTTAGTTGGAACAATAAAATTATATCTTTTGATGATCTCTTGTTTATTTTCTTGAGTTGTTATGTTGGAAAAATACATGTGAAATTTTGGGTTCTTGATTTACTTGTGATTTGAGAATTTGGTTGAGTATTGTATCTCTTGTGTGGATGTTTTGATGAACATGGGTGACCGTTGACCGGGTATCATAGAGTGGGTAGATGCGTTTCTTACTCCGAGTGGGTTTGAAGGTTCGCTACCACTCGTAGTGGGGTTGGTGCCTTGCGAGGACCAAACCACTATTCGCTCACGTGGTATCGAGGCTGAGGGTTAGTATACTATTCTTGGGTTGGATCGTCCCTGCCGATGCGTCGGTATATGCCCTTCCTAAAGTTGTGTATCTTTGCGAGGATTGAGTGTGTGTGTGTGGGCCAGGATATTCTCAATGTGTGTATTCATGCGAAGACTTATTCCCTACCTGAGATACAGATACATATTGTGGTTAATGGTACATTGGGGATAATGATACAAAATTGTTGGAAATGATATAAAATGTTGGAAATGGTTCATTGTTGAAAGTTGGTTTTTGTAAAACCCGGGAAATTTGGACTTTTTCCAAAAAGGGAAAAATAGTAATTTGCCACTATAATGCGTATTTAAAATACTCATATTTTAGACCTTGGATGAGGAAACGGAGTTCGCTGTTGAATTCGTATCGCGAAAACGAGTCACCTTGTCAAATTTCGTCGAATTCCGAGATAGTCGGATTTTTTTTGCACGTCGTTCGAGGCGACTGCGTGGCAAATAACCTCACGAACTTCCCCATAAATGAATTTTATAAAATTTCCTCAAAATTAAGTTAAAGTTCAAATAAAATTAATTTGAACTTAAACCGAGATCAAACGAATCGTTTCGGGACTAAATCGGACCCGATTAAGCGAGGGACACGTGGCGTGACGTGGGCTGAGTATTTAAAACTATAAATAGGGGTAAATATCTAGAAAATCAGAATTTTCTTCCCTTGTGTTCTTGTTTGGCCGGCCAAGAGAGAGAAAACCTTGATCTTCAAGCTTTCTCCGTCGATTCCCGGAGTTCCGTCGCTCGGATTCCGTCGAACCAAGAGCTAAAGTCGATCACATCGACGAGGGCTACGCAACCACACCAAGAGCAAGGGATTTCACCGAAGATACAAGAGAGGAGATTTGGGGGAAATCTAGACTTGGGCTTGGAAAGTGTTCTTGAAGCTTCCTTCGGGTGAATTACGCTTCAAGAGGTAGAGTTTCTCCTACTTGGGACTATTTTTCACCTATGGTGTCATATGGGTGGGTAGGTGTGTATAGAACTATAGGGTTTACTTACCTATGGTTATGGAAAGGGAGGTAAAAAAAATGGTTGAATTCAAGTTCTAGTTTGAACTCGATATATAGAGGTTCCTTGTGTCATTCTTGAAAGTTTGGCATATAGTGATATGCTATGTATTTATATGATGGTCATTCTTGGAAGTTTGGCATATAGTAATATGCTATGTGTTTATATGATGAGGTGTTAGTTGTGTACATTGAGCCTTGTCATAGGAATGAAATGATTATGTGATAACATGATGGTTGCCTTGAAGGTGTTGTTAAATACCTTTTGTATGTTAAAATGTGTGACACATGACTATGTATAGCATGCTTAAGTCTTGTGTTGATTGGATACGTTGCTAATGTGTTAGCTTCATGGGAATATGGTATTTATATGCTTTGATATGATTTGCCATGGATATATATATATTGAGCATTATGTTGTATGCAATGGAACATGGCATTGCATATGCATCTCATTACATGGGTGTGTGTGCATGGTTGATGTCAATACCACACTTGGGGATTGACAGTATGGCTTGGGAAAAATTGGGTCGAAAACCTAGCTAAGCCGCTTGATTGCATGATAAATTGGGTCGGGATGAGCAAGAAGAGGCATGACGACCTCTCGGGTAAAAGACCCGGTGTTTGGGGGGTGCACTCCGTTGGTATAAGAGCCCATAAAGTGTACGGGTGTGGAAGACCATTGTTAAGTCCATAAAGAAGTCTGATCCCAAGAAAGATCCTAGTTTTCAAAATATCATTTGATGTAAACATAAATGATGAAATGAAACACTTTGGCATTGCATCGTGTTGTATGAGTCGGTGAGAACTCGGGTTAAAATGCATGAGTGAGTGACATCTCATTTCAATGGCATGGTATGTTGCATTCCAACTTAGAATGCATGTCCTTTTGATAAATGATTGTTTGCAAATGAATGTTGCATGAGCATGAGCATCTAGGGGGAGAGTAGCCCTGGTAGGGTTTACTTTACTGGGCGTTGGCTCACGCTATACGGGAAACATTTCAGGTATGGGGTTTACACCGGCGGATGGCTCACTTGGAAAGCATCAAGAATGAAGGGGGCCGGCATGTGGCCTTAGTTCGAGTTTTTGTAAAACTTTTGTATAAATTCCATTTTGATGTGTAAATTATGGAATTAAATGTAATGGAACTTGTATAAGTTGTGTAGTATATGAAAAATCGTATTATACATGTGTTGGATGAGTTAGGAATGTATTAGAATGGATTGGAAGTGAAAAACAAAGGAAAAAGGCAAAACTGGCAAAATCGTACCGGTACACGTACCGGTACGTAGACAGACAGAAGGCAGAGCGTACCGGTACGCGTACTGGTACGCCGATGTCCAGTGGGTTCAGCGTACCGGTACGCGTACCGATACGCCCTCCAAAACTCAGAATTTTTTTTTATTTTTGTTTTCTTTGCCAAGCCTTTGGGCTATGTTTTTCCTTCCCTCCAATGATCAAATTGGACCCTAATGGGGTATGAATCATGGGGAGTTGGACTGGGGTTGGATCGAATGAATGTTGAACCGAATTTTCATTGTGGATTATAACCTCGGTTTAAGGATGTTATCGATGTGGTGTCGGGTTAAGCGACATCCACGGGTATTTCCGCGGGTTGATGGGTTGTCAACGGTTAATACAGGACCCCCGGAAAATGGGGCGTCACAGTTTTACTTCTTCATTCTATATATTGATATTGCGTAAACTTGAGATCGGATAAACTGTCACTGTTTTCTTTCAAAAGTCATATATGATATTTGTAAAATGAGACCGACGGGTTTTATATGTTTTCTAAACCTTGTTCGAGTTTGAGAGGATTTTCTTACAGAGCTTAGTGCTCACCCCTTACAAACAACATTTTCAGATTCTGGTCTAGAGGAAGAGCTCGGAGCTGATGAGTAGGTAGTTTGGGAAACTCAATTGGATGAAAGCGTGGATCCTAAAGGGGATATCTAGATTTGTTCTTTTTATGTCCTAGACTAGGGGATGCGTTTTGAGACAATGTATGGATGATATTTTGTTTATTTCGCTGCAAGATTAAGGTTGATTTTTAGATGTAATTGCCATAGTTTGGCATATTCTTTTTGGATGTAATAGCCATGGTTTGGCATATTCTTTTGGATGATGTTGTAGATATTATGTATGTTGAATGGAATTTTATTTATATATGGATTTTATTAGTTGCTGTCATGATGTGAATGGTTTTAGATAGTAATGTCGTCTAAGGTGAATTTTGGGGCGTTACAGGTTTGGTATCAGAGCCTAGGAATTAGGTCTTACATGGGAGCTGTAGGTTATGGATTTCCACTAGAGAGGTAGGACTAGGTCGAATGAATTGTTGACTTAAATCCTATACAAGCCTTATGCTTTGGATTAAAGTGATAGTTAGGGTGTCTAGTACATTAAGAAAACTAAATTGTAAATTGATGTGCAGGATGGACGGTGAACGTGCACGTGGGCGTGGTCATGGAGGTCAAGCAAACCCACCACCACCACCACCACCACCTCCCGATGCCATGAATGTCATTTATCAATGCCTAAGGGAGCTAACCACTCTGGTACAACACCAGAATGGAAACAACAACCATAACGGGGGGTTTAAACCATTAGCTCATGTACCGGGCAGGATGCTAGTTCTTAGAGAATTCTTGAGGCAACGCCCACTTAATTTCCAAGGAAGCTCTCACCCTTTAGAGGCGGATAAGTGGATTCGCAGGGTGAAAAAAATGTGTGATAGCATGGGAGTTGCCGATGATCTACGGGTCGCCCTAGCTACATATCTACTGGAAGGGGAGACAGATCATTGGTGGGATTCGGTGAAAAGAAGGAGGAACACTGATGCTTTTACTTAGGAGAATTTTGATCAGATCTTCCAAGACAAGTATTTTCCTGAATCGGTCGAGGACAAAATGAGTGCGGATTTCCTGGCTCTAAGAAAGGGTAGCATGAAGGTGGCAGATTATGAGAGAAAGTTTGATGAGCTATCCCGCTATGCCACGAAGTTCATATCTACTGAGGCCAGGAGGGCTAAATGATTTGAGCAAGGCTTGAGGCCTGCCATCAAGGAGAAGCTTGTGGCTCACAAGGTTCGGGACTATGGGGATCTTGTCGACAGAGCTGCACTGGTGGAGAGAGACACAGAGGACAACCAGAGACGAAAGAACTTGTCCACATACCGTCGCCCACACCAGGCGGTTGGACAGAGTGTTCAGATAGCTCGAGGAGTTGGAGGCTTATCGGAGAGGGTAGGAGTAGACCCACGAGCCTGCTTTGCATGTGGAGGTTTGGGGCATATTTGGAATCATTGTCCGATCTTTCCACCCCAGAAGAATACCCAGACGGTAGGACAGATAAATGAAAATAAGCCACCACTACAGAAGCCACTACAACAGAAACCGTTAGGAGCTATAGCCCCAAGCGGTACCAATCAAGGAAGAGGTTTTGCTTTGACCCAACTGGAGGAAGATGTTTCCAATGCTGTTGTGGAAGGTATTGTGTTTCTCTATAATTCTTGGGCCCGAATTTTATTTGATCCCGGTGCTACTCATTCCTTCATAGGCACTATATATGCTATTAAATTGGGATTAGAACTTGAGAATCTAGAACATTCCTTCAGTATTGACATGCCTTCGAGAGAACGGTTGGATACTAGAAATGTGTGTAGAGGTTGTGTGCTTCGAATTGGGGAGCAAGAATTGATTGTAGACTTGGTTGCATTAAACATGAAGGGTTATGACATAATATTTGGGATGAACTTGTTGTCCACTTTACATGCGGTAATGGATTGTTTTCGTAAACAGATTTTATTTTAATTGCCGGGAGGGGAAGTTTTCAGTTTCATTAATGATCGGAATTCTTCCCATCCATTTTCCACTACGGGCAATAGATTCTTGAAAGCTAAGGCGGGGTATAATTTGAGTTTCTTAGCCAGCTTAATGGGGATGATCGAGATAACTCCCAATCTGACGTGGTATTGATAGTGTCGGATTTTTCGGATGTCTTCCCAGATGAACTACCCGAGTTACCCCCACAGAGAGAGATTGATTTTACGATTGATCTATATCCGGGAACCGAACCCATATCAATTGCTCCCTACAAGATGGCACCTTTGGAGTTGAAGGACCTAAGGAAGCAGTTGGACCAACTATTGGCTATTGAGTTTATCCGTTTAAGCACTTCACCTTGGGGAGCTCCGGTCCTCTTTGTGAAGAAGTATGATGATACACTTCGGTTATGCACGGACTACCGAAGTTTGAATCGAGTGACAATGAAGAATAAATACTCATTGCCACGAATTGATGATTTATTCGATCAGCTGAGGGGTTCTAAGTATTACTCCAAGATTGATCTTCGCACAGGGTACCATCAACTGCGGATCAAGGCGGAGGATATTCCTAAGACAATTTTTTGTACCCGGTATGGTCATTTCAAATATACGGTAATGCCGTTCGGATTGACTAATGCTCATGCAGCCTTCAATTTGTCATTGTGTTTATTGATGACATATTAATCTATTCACGGACACAAGGGGAACATGAACACCATCTTTCGGTAGTGCTTCAGACCTTGAGAGAGCATAAGTTATATGCTAAGATGAGTAAATACGAGTTCTGGATGAAGGAAGTGAAATTCCTTGGCCATGTTGTGTCAGAACAGGGTGTAGCTATTGACCCTGCAAAGATTGAAGCAATGATAAAGTGGGAACCACCGAAGAATGTGACTGAAGTACGTAGTTTCCTAGGCTACTACCGGAGGTTTGTGGAAGGGTTCTCAAAACTAGCGATGTCAATGACTCGCCTTACGAAGAAAGAGAAAAGATTCTTGTGAACTCAAGAGTGTGAACTAGCCTTTCGTACCTTGAAGGAAAGGTTGACAACAGCTCCTGTCCTCATTATTTCGAGCAGTGGGGAAGGATGCGATGTTTACACAGATGCTTCGTTATGAGGCTTGGGATGTGTGCTAATGTAGGGAGGTAAGGTAGTTGCTTATGGTTCGAGACAACTAAAGTTTCATGAGCGGAACTATCCCACTCACAATTTGGAGCTTGCCGCTGTGGTTTTTGCTCTTAAGTTGTGGAGCTGTTACCTGTATGGAGAAAGGTTTCAAGTGTTTTCTGATCATAAGAGCCTCAAGTATATATTCACACAGAAAGACTTGAATCTTCGGCAAAGAAGGTTGATTGAATATCTAGAAGATTACGATTTCACACTCAACTACCATCCGAGGAAGGCTAATGTAGTAGCAGATGCACTTAGCAGAAAGTTTCAGGGTGAAATCAATGTTCTTGCGGTTAATAGGTAGAAGATGATTGAGGCTTTGGAGGAATTTGATCTACGGGTGGATAGACAAAAGGCTCGACCATGCTTATTTAATCTTGTAGCTCAACCAATTCTTTGAAAAAGGATTGTATAGTTGCAACGATTACATACAGAGTTGCAAACTATCCAGGGTAGATTGGAGAGGAATGAGGTTGTTGAGAACTGGTCTATACATGACGATGAGTTATAGTTTCACGGAAGACTATGTGTACCAAACAATGACCAAGTAAGGGAAAAAGTGTTGGGTGAGTGCCATCATTCAAAATTCTCCATACATCTGGGTAGTACTAAGATGCATAGAGACATGAACCGTCAATATTGGTGGAAAGGGATGAAACAAAACGTGGCTAAGTATGCGTAGTGTGTCAGCAGGTGAAGATGGAGCATCAAAAATCCGGAGGATTACTACAGTCCTTACCTATCCCAGAGTGGAAGTGGGATCACATCACCATGGATTTCATGTCTGGTTTACCACGGACGTCACGAGGGCATAATGTTGTATGGGTCATTGTAGATAGACTCACCAAGTCCGCTCATTTCTTGAGTATGAAGACCACTGACACTTTAGAGACCTTGAACAAGCTTTATATTCGTGAGATTATTAGATTACTTGGATTTCCACTCTCTATTGTGTCGGATCGTGATTCTCATTTTGTGGCGCAATTTTGGCAAAGTCTACAACGAGGTATGTGGACAGAGTTGCACTTTAGCTCCGCCTTTCATCCTCAAATGGATGGCTTGTCCGAGAGGGTGATACAAATTTTGGAGGACATGTTACGAGCTTGTGTGTTGGACATCAAAGGAAGTTGGAGTGATCATTTGTCGTTGGTGAAATTTGCATATAACAATAGTTTTCAATCTAGAATTGGCATGACACATTATGAGGTATTGTATGGGAGACCATGTAGGTCCCCGACTTGTTGGTTAGAAGTTAGAGAGAGTATTCTGTTTGGGCCAAAAATTGTTCGGGAGACTACTGAGAAAATTCAATTAATTAGGGAATGACTACTTACGACATAAAGTAGACAGAAAAGCTATGCGGATAGAAGAAGAAGACCATTGAAATTCCAAGAGGAGGATTATATGTTCCTCAAGGTGTCACCCAAGAAGGGAGTGTTTAGATTTGGCAAGAAGGGGAAATTAGCCCCAAGATATACCGGACCATTTAAACTGATCAAAGCGGTGGGCAAAGTGGTGTATCAACTTCGGTTACCAGCTCAGTTGTCAGTGGTACATGACGTGTTCCATGTGTCAATGTTAAGAAAGTGTCAATCGGATACAACGCATGTCATGGATTTGGAGGGAATTGAAATTCAAGATGGAGCAACATATGAAGAACAACCGGTGGAGATTCTCGATACCAAGGAGAAGGTGCTTCTCAATAAAGTAATCCAACTGATGAAAGTCTTGTGGCAACATCATGGGGTGCAGGAAGCTAATTGGGAACCCGAGCTGGAGATGCGAGAGAAGTACCCTCATTTGTTCTCTGCTTAAGGTAAGTTTTGAGGACGAAACCTTTTTTAAAGGGGGAGGATTGTAAACCCCCACATGTTTATATTAATATAGTAATGTAATTGTTTAGTAATTCTTATATATGTAATGACGTAAGAATGAACCATATAGATTGTAAACAGTAGAAATAAATACTAGGGAGACAAATTGATTGTGAAGTTTAAGTTTCGAAGGCGTTTAAGCTTAGGAAAGTTGTTAGGTAAGTTTCTAAATATTTTTAGGTCATAATAAGATTTCCATTGAATTTGGAAGATCGAGAAACCTTGGGAGAGGTAATATGGGGTGTATTAGAAGTTAGGTAAGTATCCTAGAATTTAAACACATTTTAGAAAGAATTCTGATAGAAAGCAATTTGAACCTACCTTAGTATTTTAGTCATAACTTTTTACTCCCAACTCCGATTGATTTTTTTTTTTGGACAGTAAAAACTACACTTAAAGGGCTACAAAAGTGTATTTCAAGAAAAGTTACTGAATCGGCTTCTAAATAGGTCAAAATCGATTAGGAAGTTGAGGGTATACTGTCACCCGTGTCTGGACAGGAATAGACACGCGTCCGGACGTGTTTCGCAGAAAGTTGGGTGAAGAAACACGCGTCCGGATGCACCAAACTGGGGGCTTCATGTCCCAGACATGTTTTGGGTGTTCTCTCCAATTTTGCCACTATAAATACCTTTGGAACACCCCTTAGGCTTAGTTTCATCAATATTTCATCAATTCTAACCACTAGAGAGCCTCAGAGAGTAAGGAAGAAGGGGAGAAACACAAGATTGAAGGGAATTTTCGCATTGGATTGGATCAAAATCTCTAGTTTTTCACACAACACTAAGGAAGCAAGGTAGAGGTTTCTTCCTAATCTTGTCCATTGAGGTTAGGGTTTATATATATGTATGTTTTGACTCTAAGTCGTAAATATTTGTTATGAAATCCTTGTTTCTTGATGTTCTTGCAAACCTTACCATGTTTTGAATGAAGTTATGGTTTGATAGCCCTAAAATTCTTGTTCTTGATACCAAAACTCTAGTTTTCGAGAAATATGGATTTTTCTTATTGACGTTCATTTGTTCTTGATTTCAAAAAATCTAGTGCTTTAGTTGGAACAGTAAAATTATATCTTTTGATGATCTCTTGCTTATTTTCTTTAGTTGTTATGTTGGAAAATTACATGTGAAATTTGGGGTTCTTGATTTACTTGTGATTTGAGAATTTGGTTGATATTTGTGATAAATTCATGTGAAGTCTTACTCCCTACCTAAGATACAGATACATATTGTGGTTAATGGTACATTGGGGATAATGATACAAAATTGTTGGAAATGATATAAAATGTTGGAAATTGTTCATTGTTGAAAGTTGGTTTTACTTCTTCATTCTATATATTGATATTGCGAAAACTTAAGATCGGATGAACTGTCACTGTTTTATTTCAAAAGTCATATATGATATTTGTAAAATGAGACAGACGGGTTTTATATGTTTTCTAAACCTTGTTTGAGTTTGGGAGGATTTTCCTACAAAGCTTAGTGCTCATCCCTTACAAACAACATTTTTAGATTTTGGTCTAGAGGAAGAGCTCGGAGCTGATGAGCAGGTAGTTTGGGAAGCTCAATTGGATGGAAGCGTGGATCCTGAAGGGGATTTCTAGAGTTGTTCTTTTTATGTCCTATTTTGAGACAATGTATGGATGATATTTTGTCTATTCCGCTGCAAGATTAAGGTTGATTTTTAAATGTAATTGCCATAGTTTGACATATTCTTTTTGGATGTAATGACCATGGTTTGACATATTCTTTTGGATGATGTTGTAGATATTATGTATAATGAATGAAATTTTCTTTATATATGGATTTTATTAGTTGCTCTCATGATGTGAATGGTTTTAGATAGTAATGCCGTCTAAGGTGGATTTTGGGGCGTTACAACTAGTGTGTGTATGTGATTTGGGTTAAATGAAGGATTTATTGTTAATTCTTTAATTTGTGGAACCCTTTTATGATTAATTTGTTTGACTTAAATCATGTTAATTGTAAATTAGCATGGCCTTGATGAATTTATGACATATCAATTTTAATTGATTTGTTTGCATGTGATATGGGTATGAGTCTATATGTATGTTAAATGGATTATTTTGGGTATGCTATATGTATTTACATTTCATGGCTCCTAGGTGTTTAATAAAATGCCTAAATGAATCAAGCATGTTATTTAAGCTAATCAATGTATTTAACCTATGTTGGATGATCTGGTAGAATGTTGTTATATGCTTCCATGATATAATTAACATTATGATGAAGCTTAGGTAAGTTCAAATATGTTTATTGGATTGTAACCATATATGACATGCTTGGGAATGTTTGTGGTAATGGACATGGTCATTATATGCTTAATGATATGATGAGCATGATGATATGATGAGCATTTTCACATTGCACTTGCATATGCACGGTTGCACTACATTCATGAGCATTGACATGAGGGTGAGTGTGAGTGTGAGTGCATAGATTTGGGTCAATCACCACCTAGGCGAGTTGACTGGTGGACTCGAGAAGGTTAGACTTAGGTCTGCTTGAGTCTCATCGGAATTGCACAAATAAATGTGTCAGGGTGTAGCAAGATGAGCTAGATTCTCTCTCGGGTACAAAACTCGGCAATGTCGGTTATGAGTTTTCTATTGGTGTAATAAGCCCATAAAAGTGTGACAGCGAAAATAGAGCCGCATGTGGGATGTCTTCAAGATTCGTTGATGGCGTGGTGTCCTATTGGTGAAATACCATAAATCGCCGCCCCAAAAAGACACGGAATTAAATTAAATGGGCATTAGATGTTTAACAATGCATGCATGAATTTACACTTCAGGGCATGGCATGGATTAATAGCATTGTTCATGTATGTATATGTGAATTGAATGCTTGGAAAGATTTATAATTGCATGACATTTAATATACATATGGGTTGGAAGGTGATCTCCATAGGAAATACACTATTGAGCGTGACTCACCTTTTATGGAGATATATTTCAGGTGCTGGATGGGCATCCACTGACGGCTCTAAGTTGGGCCCGCTTGGAGGATAGAGTTGGGTTGTGACTCTTGATATGAATTTTTTGTAGTCCCTTGTATATAATTACATTTTGGACTTGTATACTTTTAAGTACAAAACTTGTATTTTATTAAAGGCAAGTAATAGGACTCTTATGGACATTATTATTTAGTGAATGAATGTATGTCATTGATGTTGGTATTCAATACTATATTGACTGGATATTGATGTTGGACCCGATGTGGTCATATGGTTATATAATGAATAAGAGTGTGTGTGTATTGGGTAGAGCTCCCCGTACAAGGGAGACTCTACCTGAATTTTGGTAAGTTAAGGACCCCGAAGAATGGGGCATCTCAACTTGTTATCGGGTTACACGCTACTACGGGTTATTTCATGGGTTGATGGGTGATCAATGGGTTAAGTAATGGTACCCGGGGCATCACAAAAAATCTACTCTTTATTAAACAATTCACTACTGATAATAATTGTAGTATTGAATTTGATTTTCTTGGTTTTTCTATCAAGAACTTTCAGACAAAGAAGCCAATTCTCCAGAGCAATAGCTCTGGTCCGCTCTATCCCATTTCTCCTTTCATTGCTCGTATTGGGTCCCTACATCCCTCCTTGGCTGTGACACGTGTCTCTCCTCAGATATGGCACCAACGCCTTGGTCACCTAGCTATCGAGTTTTATCTTCTTTATTCAATAAAGAGTTGACCTCTTGTTGTAGTCGTAAATTTGATCATGTCTGCAACACTTGTCAAATTGGCAAACATGTGAAACTTCTGTTTACTGAATCTCATGTTCATTGTGACAATGCATTTGATTTAATATATTCATATCTTTGGATATCTCATGTTTCTTAATGCGCTGGGTTCCGTCATTATATCTTGTTCATGGATGATTATTCTATATTTTGATGGGTATTTCCTCTTCGCCATAAATCTGAGGCCCTCACTAACTTTAAAATTTTTCACAAATATGTTGAGACAGTTTCAGACTCCTATCAAGAGTATCCAATGTGATAATGGATGTACGTATCTTAATCAACCGTTCCACTCCTTTCTAGACTCTTGCGGCATTCGTTTACGTCTTTATGGCCCATACACACACCAACAAATGGTGCCACTGAGCATATGCATTGAACCATTCTTAATGTTATACGCTCAATGTTATTTCAAGCTTCGATGCCTCCCGAATTTTGTGTTGAGGCGTTACATCCTGCCATCCACACCATTAATCTATTACCCAAGCCTCTCCTACAAATTCTTTCTCCTTATGAACTTCTTTACCATCACCCACCTTTTTATGCTCACCTCAATGTATTTGGCTGCGCATGTTACGCCTCCTAAACTCACTCCCCGTTCTTCCCTTTGTCTATTCCTTGGCTACTCACCCAATCACAAAGGATACCGTTGCCTTGAAAGTACCAAAAATACCGTCCTATATCACGGCATGTGATCTTTGATGTGTCCTGATTTACTTATCCATCCATTCCTCAGACTCCTAAACTCTCTCCACTTCCTTCTTCGGCTATCTCACCTCTTAGTATCCTACCTTCTCCTAATTTGACTCCTCTAATTGATCACCTTTCTCAGCTAATGCCCAACTTAAATCCTACTACTTTCATATCTCTCCAGTACCTAATATTTCTCCCTCTTCTCCACGTGGTCAAACTATATCCCAGTCAAACTTGAATAAAGCTCTATATGGTTTAAAACAAGCCCCACGAGCTTGGTTCCATTGTTTTACCAAATTCTTACTTCGTCATGTTAGTTTTTATAAACTCAATTCTTAAAGGGTAGTTTTTGTATTTTTGGGTTTATGATAAGTCATGGTATTTGAAGAGATAGTCTCTAGAAGTGTCCAAGCTATTTTTGGAGGTCTATTTATGGAGTCTTGTTCATCAATGGTTGCATGGGAATTTGAACAAGTTTTCTTGGGGACAGCCGGCCATTAAGTGGCCAAATTTAGGATGTTTTGACTAGGAGAAATTAGTATAAAAGGGGCTGGATTCTGCTGCCAAAACAGAGAGTTCTCTGTACATAAAAACAGAGAGAAAGAGAGTGAAAACAGTGTGTTTTGCTGGAAGAAAAACCAGCAGAGTGTGACATGAGCAGAAGCTCTATTTCCTTGTATTTCTTGAGTGTTTACTGCTGAAAAAATCAGATTATTCTACCCCTTTGCATTCCTTGATATTGTGAACATTTTAATGGAAAATAGAGATGTTTCTTGAGTGATATTAGTATGAATGTATAGCAGAATTTTATTCTCTGTTTTTGAGTTTTTTGGTGATCAATTTTGGCTTCCAACACCCAATAAAAGTGGTATCAGAGCTTGGTTGTTATGGCTACTATGAGTAATATGCTTCAACCCCAATTTCCCAAATTGGGGAAAGATAATTATGGGAATTGGAGTATTCAAATCAAGGTGTTGTTACAATCACAAGATCTTTGGGAAATTGTTGAAAAATGTTACATCGAGCCGACTACGGAGGAAGAGCAAGCACTTAATGATGCTCAAAAGATGGTGCTTAAGCAATCAAGGAAGACGGATAAGAAGGCTTTATTCCTACTTTACCAATGTATTGACGATAATACTTTTGAGAAGATTTCTTCCGCCACCAACTCGAAGCAAGCTTGGGAAATTTTGAAGAGTATGCATAGAGGCATTGATAAAACAATTCGGGTTCGTCTTCAAATATTGCGAAGTGAATTTGAAGGGTTGAATATGAATGGAGCCGAGTCAATTTCGGAGTATTTTTCAAGAACTTTGGTGATTGTGAATCAAATGTGAAGGTATGAAGAAGATATTGATGATGTTCGTGTTATGAAAAAAATACTACGAACCTTAACTCCAAAATTTGAGCATGTTGTTGTAGCTGTTGAGCAATCCATGGATTTCAAGACTACGAGCGTTGATGAATTGATGGCGACATTGGAAATACATGAGCAACGTATTAATAAAAGGACTTCAAGTTCTCTTGAACAAGCTCTCCAATCCAAGCTTTCTTTGAAAGATGAAAAAAGAGAATTTCAAGGTAGTACATCTCAAAGAGGAAGAGGTAATGAAACACGAGGTAGAGGTTATGGCAATCGAGGAAGAGGTTACGAAGCTCGTGGAAAAGGCTATGCTAATAGAGGAAGAGAAGGAAGAGGCCAATTCACTAATGATGCAAGAAATCAAAATTCTTATGGTTCAAGAGGAAGAGGACGAGGAAGACCAAGAGGCAATTACAACAATCAAGGTTTTGACAAGAGAAATGTTGAATGCTTCAATTGTCACAAGTTTGGGCATTATAGCAATGAGTGTTGGGCAAGTGCAAATAAAGGTGTTGAAGAACATGTGAATTATGTCGAGAAAGCAAGTAATGAAGCGGCATCTACTTTGTTATTGGCCTATGATGGATCCAAGGAAGATAATGACAACGTGTGGTTTCTTGATTCCGGGGCGAGCAACCATATGTGTGGCAAGAATCATATGTTTGTAGAACTTGATGAAGTGGCGCAAGGCAAAGTTACTTTTGGTGACTCCTCCAAAATTCCGGTGAAAGGCAAAGGTAAAATTCTTATTAAGCTCAAGAATGGCAATCATGATTTTATTTCCAATGTCTATTATGTGCCGGATATGAAGAATAACATTTTGAGTTTGGGGCAACTTTTGGAAAAGGGTTATGATATTAACATGAAGAATCTTTACCTTACAATTAAAGATGCTCGTGGTAATTTGATTGTTAATGTGAAAATGTCCAAGAATAGAATGTTTCCTTTGAATATTCAACATGATGCTATGAGATGCTTGAATGCTATTATTAAAGATGATTATTGGTTGTGGCACTTGAGACTTGGACATCTTAATTTTGGTGGCTTGAAGCTTTTGTCTAGCAAGAAAATGGTGAAGGGTTTACCCTATATAGATCATCCGGATGAGTTATGTGAAGGATGTATTCTTGGCAAGCATCACAGATTATGTTTCTCAAGAGAAGTCAAGTGGAGAGCCTCACGACCCTTGGAGCTTGTGCACACCGATGTTTATGGTCCTTTGAAGCCTATGTCAAATGGTAAGAATTGCTACTTTCTTACTTTTATTGATGACTATAGCCGGAAGAATTGGATGTATTTTTTAAGAAGGAAGTCTGAAGTGTTTGAAGTTTTTAAGGAGTTCAAGAATCTTATTGAGAATCAAAGTGGCTATTTTATCAAGAGGTTGAGATCCGATCAAGGTGGTGAGTATAGTTCCGATTTATTTGAAGACTATTGCAAGGAGCATGGAATTGTGCATCAGTTCACTCCAAGTTACACACCTCAATTGAATGGAGTTGCGGAAAGAAAAAATAGGACTATTCTTGATATGGCTAGAAGCATGTTGAAAGGAAAGAGATTGCCTAGAGACTTTTGGGCTGAAGCCGTAGCATGTGTAGTGTACTTATTGAATCGATGTCCAACCAAAAGTGTTCGTTTCAAGACCCCGGATGAAGCTTGGTGTTCATTCAAGCCAAGTGTAGCCCATCTTAGAGTTTTTGGATGTATTGCTTATGCGAAGATTCCCGAAGCAAAGAGGACAAAGCTTGATGATAAAGGTGAAAAGTGCATTTTTCTCGGGTATGGTGATAGAACAATAGGGTACAAGTTATACAACCCCATTACCAAGAAAGTGATCATGACTAGAAATGTTATCTTTGAAGAGGAAGACATGTGGGATTGGAAAGAAAAAATTTCAGCCACCGAAGTGGAACTTATACTTGAAGAAGAAAAGTCCGAAGTACCAAGGGAAGTCCAAAGAGAGCCACAGACACCTCCACATGGATCCCCCTCATCTTCTACAGGTGAATCATCTTCATCACCATCATCATCTTCGTCATCGGATTCAAGTTCAAGTGAAAGACCAAGGAAAATGAGAAGTTTGCAAGAGATTTATGAATCTTCGGAAAATTTTGAAGGTAACTTGAATTTGTTTTGTTTATTCATGGATTGTGATCCTTTATGTTTTGAAGAAGCGGTTCAAGAAGAAAAATGGAGAATAGCAATGGATGAAGAAATGAAGACAATTGAAAAGAATGATACATGGGCACTAGTTAATCTTCCCCAAGGTCATAAAGCAATTGGTGTGAGTGGGTACATAAAACCAAGAAGGATGCAAATGGTAAAGTCCAAAGATACAAGACAAGGTTGGTTGCTAAAGGCTACAAGCAAAGGGCCGGAATTGATTATGATGAGGTATTTGCTCCCGTTGCTCGTTTGGAAACAATTAGGTTGATGATTTCTTTGGCGGCACAAAACAAGTGGAAGATTTACCAACTTGATGTGAAATCGGCATTCTTGAATGGATTTCTTGAGGAGGAGATTTATGTTGAACAACCTTTGGGGTATGTGAAAAAGAGACATGAAGATAAAGTGTATAAGTTGAGAAAAGCTCTCTATGGGTTAAAACAAGCACCGCGTGCATGGAATGCTAGAATTGACAAATACTTTCGTGAGAATGGTTTTCAAAAGTGTCCTTATGAGCATGCATTATATATGAAGATGGATGGCAATGGAAGTGTGCTACTTGTTTGCCTTTATGTTGATGACTTGATCTTCACCGGCAATGATCCAATGATGTTTGATGGATTCAAGAGAAGTATGATTAAGGAGTTTGAAATGACTGATATTGGCTTAATGTCTCATTTCCTTGACATTGAGGTTAAGCAAAGTGAAGATGGAATTTTTATTTCTCAAAGTAGTTATGCAAAGGAAATACTCAAGAAGTTCAAGATGGATTCTTGCAACCCGGTGAACACACCCGTAGAAATTGGTTTGGAATTGAGGAAGAACATTAGTGGTGGAAATGTTGATCCAACTTACTTTAAAAGTTTAGTTGGAAGTCTTCGGTACCTTACTTGCATAAGGCCGGACATTCTTTATGGAGTTGGCTTGGTTAGTAGATACATGGAAACACCGGATCAAACTCATCTTAATGCGGCAAAGAGGATTTTACGTTACATCAAAGGTACACTCAATGATGGCTTATTTTATTCTTGCACTAATGATTTTAGACTTGTTGGATATTCGGATAGTGATTGGGGACGAGACTTGGATGAAAGGAAAAGTACTTCGGGTTATTGTTTTTTCATGGGAGAAAACGGCTTTTACATGGTCATCCAAGAAACAATCAATTGTTACTTTGTCTACGTGTGAAGCGAAGTATGTGGCTGCAAATTCAACGGTATGTCATGCTATTTGGTTGAGGAACTTGTTGAATTATTTGGGATTTTCTCAAGAAATTCCCACGGAGATCCTTGTTGATAATGGATCGGCGATGGCTTTGGCAAAGAACCCGGTGTTCCATGAGAGGAGTAAACACATTGATAACCGCTACCATTTTATTAGAGAGCATGTGAAGAATGGAGAAGTGAAGTTGGTGCATTGCAAGACTCAAGATCAAGTTGCTGACATTTTTACGAAGCCATTAAAGCATGATGTGTTTGGAAGATTGAAAATGATGCTAGGCATGAGAACTCAAGGAATTGAGTTTAAGGGGGGATGTTAGTTTTTATAAACTCAATTCTTAAAGGGTAGTTTTTGTATTTTTGGGTTTATGATAAGTCATGGTATTTGAAGAGATAGTCTCTAGAAGTGTCCAAGCTATTTTTGGAGGTCTATTTATGGAGTCTTGTTCATCAATGGTTGCATGGGAATTTGAACAGGTTTTCTTGGGGACAGCCGGCCATTAAGTGGCCAAATTTATGATGTTTTGACTAGGAGAAATTAGTATAAAAGGGGCTGGATTCTGCTGCCAAAACAGAGAGTTCTCTGTACAGAAAAACAGAGAGAAAGAGAGTGAAAACAGTGTGTTTTGCTGGAAGAAAAACCAGCAGAGTGTGACATGAGCAGAAACTCTATTTCCTTGTATTTCTTGAGTGTTTACTGCTGAAAAAATCAGATTGTTCTACCCCTTTGGATTCCTTGATATTGTGAACATTTTAATGGAAAATAGAGATGTTTCTTGAGTGATATTAGTATGAATGTATAGCAGAATTTTATTCTCTGTTTTTGAGTTTTTTGGTGATCAATTTTGGCTTCCAACACCCAACACGTCATGCTTTCCACTGTAGAAAATATGATTCATCGATGTTTGTCTAACACTATGGTTTAGATATGGCAGTTTTGCTTCTTTATGCAGACGACATTTTGCTAATTGCCTCTTTAGAATTTCTCCTCCACCGTATCATTACTGCCCTAAAGGGCAAATTTTCTATGACTGATCTAGGTTCAGCCAACTAATTTTTAGGCATCAAGGTTACGCGAAGCTCTAATGGCTTCTTTCTTAACCAATCAAAGTATGCCTTAGATGTTCTACAAAAGAGCGATTTCCTACTAGCCAAACCAGTGGCCACACCAATGGCAAGTAAATCCCCTTCTATTGGCTCCACTAATCCAATTGTATTCGATGTTTCTCGTTATTGTCGTATTGTGGGCACACTTCATTATTTAACTTTTACACGCCCAGACATTGCTTTCGTTTGTAACCAAGCTTGTCAACATATGCATGAGCCACATGAATCACATTTTGTGGCGGTAAAACGCATCATGCGTTATCTCAAAGGTGTAGTACACTATGGTCTTCAACTTTCGAAAGGTCACTTTATTCACATTACCACCTTTTCTGACAATGATTGGATGGGCTATCCTCACCCTCGGTGCTCCAGCACTGGTTATTGTATTTTTCTTGGCCCCCAATCTAATTTCCTAGTGCGTGAAGAAACAGCCAACTGTGTCACATTCCAATAGTTAGGCCGAATATCGAGCTTTTGCCTATGCCGTTGCAGACACTTGCTAGATCACCTCACTTCTCCGTGATTTACATGTTGACCTATTACAACCTAATGTGCTTTACTACGACAAAATCAATGCTACTTATCTTGCTTTCAATCCCGTATAGTATTATCGCACAAAATATATTGAAGTTGACCTTCATTTTGTCTGTGAACGTGTTGCTTGGGGCCAATTACAGGTTTAGTATGTTTCTGCTCATCAAAAATTAGAGGACATTTTCACAAAGGGCCTTCCTTCAACTATGTTCAATCAGATTCGCTCCAATCTATGCGTGCTGTCACCCGCTGCATAGCTTAAGGAGGGATAATAGACCACATATTATGTTAGTGTAGTTTCTCAAAGGATATTTTTGTAATTTATTCTCTGTACCATCAGTAAATATATATACATCAATCTCATTCAGTGTGGGATTCCCATTATTCTACATTAAACATTGAGAAGTAAATGTTGAAATTTACTTAAGAATAAGATTCGGAGAGGAATCAAAATTAAAAGACCAATAAAAAAAACTACGAAAAGAAAGTTAACTCTTTGATGGATTGTTTGATTCTGAAGCAAAAAGTTCCCTCCCCCCCCCCCCCCCTTGTATGCAGCTCTTACTTGAAAACAAGATATACCTTGTCACGACTAGGCAAAAAAACTTCACTTGCTCTACTGAAACTCAAGACCCACAGGAAACCCACCGTTCCGCCACCTCCTACCGCCCAGCACCACCATCAGATCCACCCAACCCACCAGATCCCATCAGATCCACCAAACCACCACCGTTCCACCACCTCCTACCGTTCGAAAACCACCACCAGAACCCCAATCCCACCAGCCACCACCAGATCCACCAAACCTCCACCGTTCCGCCACCTCCTACCACTCCAACACCACCAACAGCGGCGACTGGCGACAGTGGGGACCAGTGATCAACGATCGCCGCCAGCTTCTTCTCCAGCAACGCACCTCCTCCCTCTTGGCAAATCGACAGCAACTGGACTGAAGAGCAGTTCGGTATCACCGCCACCGACTTTGTCTATTTTTCTGCATTTATTGATGGAAACAAAGCACCATTGCTCTGGACAGTAGTGCAGCAAACAATGACGATAATTGCAAGGAAAGGGCCCCAGCTTGTCTACCTATTTCAGGCTCTTCTAAGGCTCCTACAGAATGTCCCCAAGATAAGCAGAAGAAGCATAACACTTCTCAAGATCAGCTCTCCAAAGCTCCAAATATGGCAAAAGACAGCCAAAGAGTTAGGCCATCAAAGACGGTTAACTCTTCTTCCCACCCACTTGATCAAGCAGTGGTATCTCAAGGTAAGAAAGGGAGTGATCTCCGCTCCCCAGTGGATTTGTCAACACCTGCACAAGGATGTGAGCTCATTGAAAACACTTCATCTAACCCAACCCCTATAGTGCTGACAGAAGACCGTCTTCCCCCCAATGGTCCCCCTTCTAGTACAACCCAACCCAACAAGCCTCTATGGAGCCAAGTTGTGGGGAACACTAGAGGTATGGAGTCTATTAGTGGAGCCCCATCACATAAATCCATGAATTTGAAATACTTCAAACCATTGGTAGAGGAAGACAAGCATGTTGTAGCCCCCCCTCCATCAGTGGCTGAACAGGGTTGCAAGGAATGGTCATCTTGCCTAATAGGATACTTTATTGACAAGAGGCTCCCTTTTCTGGTGGTTAAAAACATAGCTCAGAGACTATGGATCCCTCATGGCTTGTTAGAAGTATTGGCTAATGATCAGGGATTCTTTTTCTTCAAATTCAAGGATGATCTAGCTAGTATGAAAATCCTTGAAAATGGCCCTTGGCTCTTCTCAGGCAGAGCAATCATTCTGAAGAAATGGCATTCAAGGTTGCAACCTACCAAAGATATTCATACAAAACTTCCTGTGTGGATTAAGCTTTTCAACATCCCATTGGAATATTGGAATGAGGAAGGACTGAGCTATCTTGCTAGTGCAGTAGGTAGGCCTCTATATGCTGACTCACTTACTGAAGCAAAACAAAGAATCACATATGCAAGAATATGTGTGGAAATAGATGCAAATCAAGAACCAATTCAGTCATTTGAACTGAAAATGCAGGGCACTCATCCAGAGGATTGTGGGGTCGTGGAGATCCTGGTAGAATACCAATGGAGACCCAAATCATGTCCTCATTGCAAAGTCTTTGGCCACAATGTCCTTAGCTGCCCCAAAAACCTTACCAAGCAAAGCAGACAGGTCTATGTAGCAAGAAATGATGCCAACTCCAAAGCTCCAGAATCTAGCAAGAGCAAGGACCAAACTGTTCAGCCTCCAGTTCAGCCTAGTCACAAAGAGAAAGGGAAAAATATCATTTCCACTGTGGTAGTGGATAGTGCCGCTCAAGAGCAACCACCTTTTCTTAATTCTCATGAGGAAACCCAAGTTACCTCTATCAACCCCATTTCTTCAGTTTGTTCCCCTCAGCTTTCTATTCCTATATCAGCATCCAATAGATTTAAAGGACTTGATACTAATGATGGTCAGCTAATTGTGGAGATCAGCAGTAAATGTGAAGCCCCTAAAGAAAGCCTTGATGTTTTGGACAACCCACTAGTCGGTGGCAAAAAGAAAAAGGTGAAGAAGAAAAATCCCCACCTTGGTCCACTCAAGCTAACTGAGCAGCTTAAGCTCAGAAAGTAACCTTCCTTCCTCTCTCCATGATTAATTTTGTTAGCTGGAATATTAGGGGATTAAATAAGCCTTCTAGGCAAGAGGAGATAAGGAAAATGATTTTTGACAAACACTTGGATTTGCTTGGCATCATTGAAACAAGAGTCAGAAATGCAAATTATGAGACTATAAGAAGCAATGTTTTTAGACAGTGGGAATCTTTTGCTAACTATGATTCTCATGTCTTGGGAAGAATCTGGGTGGGATGGAATCCTAATTCTTTGGTGGTCACTAAAGTTTCAGAATCTGATCAAGTGATCCATTGTGATGTAATGCACATTGAAAGCAAGCTCAAGCTTTACCTTTCCATTATCTATGGCCTCAATGATCAAAGTGACAGGCGAAGGCTTTGGAGCAATTTGATCAATGCCTCTAGTTGTTTTAATGCTAGACCTTGGATTCTTATGGGGGACTTTAATGTTATAAGAAATATTGAAGAAAACCATGGTGGGGTTAATAGACGATGTAAAGCTATGGATGATTTTGAATCTTGCATTCAAGCTGCTGAGCTGGTGGAGCTTAGATACTCAGGTATTTTCTTCACTTGGACTAACAACAGCCACAATGAGGCATGTATTGCCAGAAAATTAGACAGGGTGCTTGTAAATGGTAAATGGATTCAACAATTGGATCAGTCCTCAACAGAGTTTCTTCCTCGGGGTGTCTCTGACCACAGTCCAGCACTGGTCCAAATTGGTGATGCCATGAGGAGGAAAGGATGCCCTTTCAAATTTTTCAACTTCTTAGCTGACAGAGAAGACTTTCTTGCTACTGTGGCAGCTACATGGAATGAAGATTTTCATGGTACTTACCAATATAAAGTTTCTTGCAAGCTCAAAAGACTCAAGTCCATTTTCAAGGAGAAAAGTAGGGAGATCGGAGATGTCTCTATGAAGGCCAAGGAAATGAAAACATCTCTTGAAGCCTGCCAAAGGCTGCTTGATCTTAACCCTTCAGACCTGACACTTAGGCAACAAGAGAAACATTTACTTGCTGATTTTTCTGAAGCTGCTACTAATGAGGAGATATTTTTCAAACAAAAATCAAGGGTTCTATGGCTTAAGGAAGGAGACCAAAATACCGCTTTTTTCTTTAAAACTATGGTCAACAGAAGGAATAGAAAGAAAATTCTTAAACTTGAAGATACAGATGGCAGAACAATTGAAGGCTCGGATAATGTGAAAGCCGAAGCAACTGATTACTTCATGAGGATGCTTGGGGGTTGTTCAACTGCTACGGATCATACAACCAGGAGAAACATGCTAAACTCACTTGACTTAAACAAAATCACTGATCAGCAAGCGCTTGATATGTGTAGAGACTTTGATCAAGAGGAGATAAAGGAGGTCATCTTCTCATTCAATGACATGAAAGCCCCTGGCCCTGATGGTTTCTCCTCATACTTCTTCAAGAAATCATGGTCGGTTATAGGAGAGGATGTTACTGCAGCTATCAAGGAATTTTTTAGAAATGGCAATCTGCTAAGAGAGTTGAATGCTACCATTATTGCCCTTGTTCCAAAGTCCTCCAACCCTACCACCATGGGAGACTTTAGACCTATCTCTTGTTGCAATCTTATCTACAAAGCAATATCCAAAATAATTGCTAACAGGTTTAAGTTGGTGTTGCAGGACATTATAAGTCATAACCAATCTGCCTTCATTACAGGTAGAAAAATTGGTGACAATATACTGTTATCCCAAGAACTTCTGAGGGACTATCACAAAAACTCTGGCTCTCCTCGTTGTGCTCTCAAAGTGGACATCTCCAAAGCTTTTGACACTATTGACTGGGGCTTTCTTATGGACACTCTGGAAGCGGTGGGTATTCCAGCTAGAATGAGAGGTTGGATGAAACAATGTATCACCACCCCAAAGTTTTCTGTCAATGTTAATGGGGAGCTTGCTGGCTTCTTTTCAAGCACTAGAGGGCTCAGGCAAGGGGACCCCCTATCCCCTTATCTTTTTGTCTTAGCCATGGAGGTTCTTTCAGCTATTATCAGGCAACAAACTTCTCCTAACTCAAGCTTCAGGTATCATTGGAGATGCAAAAGGCTAAATTTAACCCATCTTACCTTTGCTGATGACCTTATGTTATTTAGTCATGGTGATCTTCATTCTATTGGCTTGCTTAAGACTGCCCTTGACAACTTCAAAGTGCTTTCTGGGCTTCAAGCAAATCTCTTGAAAAGCAACATTTTCATGGCTGCTGTCCCTGCTCAAGAGAAAATCTCCATCATCAACCTTCTAGGCTTCTCTGAAGGCCTTCTTCCCATAAGATACCTTGGCATCCCTCTGATTACCTCCAGACTCAAAACCCAACACTGTGATCCTCTTATAGAAAGGATTAAATCAAAAATTCTGAGCTGGACAAATAGATTCCTTTCTTTTGCTGGAAGACTTCAACTCACTCAATCAATCCTTGTTAGTATCCAAACTTTCTGGGCTTCTCACCTTTGTCTTCCACAGCAGATCATTGATAATATTGAAAGACTCTTAAGATCTTTCCTCTGGAGTGGAACTGAGATGAAGTCAACTGGTGCCAAAGTTTCTTGGGAGGATGTTTGTAGACCAAAAAAAGAAGGAGGACTTGGAATTAGAAGACTCAAGGATACCAATTCAGCCCTCATGATGAAATATCTTTGGCTTCTCTTCACTGATAAACAAGGTCTTTGGTCCAAATGGATTCACTCTTACTACCTTAAGGGAAGGAGTATCTGGGTTGTTAAACCACCTCACAACTGTTCTTGGAATTGGCTCAACATCTTAAAGTTAAGAGTTCTTGCCAGACCCCTCATTAAGCATCTTATTGGCAATGGTATGAACACTAGTCTTTGGCATGATTCCTGGCATCCCCATGGCCCTCTTTCACTTTTCTGCAACAACACCACCATGGATGATTCTAGCTTGTCAACAAACTCAAAGGTAAGCTTCATTGTCAATGGCAATCAATGGTCTTGGCCAGCAATTGTTCCTGCTGAATTGTTGGATATCGTTCAGAACATGCCTTCCTATCTCCCAAACCATCAAAGAGAAGACATTGTGAAATGGACACTTGCTCCAAATGGACTTTTCTCTTCATCTTCTGCCTGGAAACAGATCAGGGAACAACACCCTAGTGTTCCTTGGTACCATCTTGTATGGTTTTCTCAAGGCATCCCTAGAATGAATTTTATTTTATGGCTGGCTATCAGACAAAGGCTAAGCACAAGAGATCGAACCCTTGCCTATGCTGCCCATCTTGAGATTGAATGCAGCCTATGCAACCATTCCCAAGAATCTCACCATCATCTCTTCTTTGCTTGCCCTTTCTCAAGTTTCATTTGGTGCCATCTGATGCTTTTATGTGGTGAACAATGGCAAACTACTTCATGGCAACCCCTGCTTGATCAAGTTGCTCAATCATGGAAGGGTAAATCCATGCTTAGAACCCTTCAAAAGCTATGCCTCTCTGTTGCTGTTTACTCCATTTGGCGAGAAAGGAACTCAAGGCTCCACAACCACCAACCCAGGAACTCCAAAGTCATCTTGCAAGTTATTGTCCAAACCATTAGGGACAAAATGCTTTCTCTTAAATTCAAGATCACTCCAAGGAACGAAAGATTACTTCTAACTTGGCAGCTTCCCAGCTCATGCCTGCTTTGATTTCCAAGTCTGTTTGCTTTGTTTGTGTATGACAAGGGCTAATTCCCATGGGGTACTCAGCTAAAGCTTGGTACCTCTTTGGAATTCCTCATCCTTTGCTCACCAATGGGGTACCACTGCGTGTTTTGGTTTTGTTTTGATGTACATCACTTTTTTCACATGAATGAATTTTACTTTCCGAAAAAAAAAGATATACCTTGTCAAAGAATCCTCAGTCTTCAGTAATGGACCTTTAGAAATTAAGAGAAAAGAATTCAAAGCAACAATTAAAACCCAATTCTAAGAGTAGAATATTATCAATGACAATGAAGGATTGCCTACAAGGTGTTGAACCTTCTGTTACCTAAGCAAAAAAGACTAGCAACTAAACCCAGGCTATTGGGGGTTAGAAAATTGCCTAGTTATGGTGACAAGAACACACTCAAACACCCCCCATATAGTGCTCCCAACACATGCGAAGCCTAGTTAAATATATAAATACACAAAACACCACAATGGAACATGGAAAATACCAATCATAATCTGTTGTTTTGGCTGGATCATTGCAGAGTAGTAAACACTTGCTCCTCATTCATCCACTGTATCTCATCTTGAATATAAAAAGTTAATTACTTTGAGGTCACAATTTAGAAGTCGGATCTAAATTACTTATCCATCCAAACAATACGTAATGCAGCAGAGTATGACAATCAACCTCTTAAAAAATAGCAGCAAGATTTCTTACCACACACCTCTTTAGACTCAGTTGTTGGTGGGAGCATTGTGAACTAGCATGTCATAATTTTATCCCTATTTCTATAAAAGTTAATCGAGATGTGGACATTTTATGTTGATTCACAGTTAGCTGCAAAAAATGGTGTGGTAAAAGATGCTAGACAGCGTGAAGGGCTGAAAAACTATACCAAGGAAGTTTCTAAATGGAGATTACACTGCAACCCCAATTTGTATGGGAGGTGGCATTAGTGTTGTTTGGTCTTGGAAAAATAAGGCTCTGATACCATACTAAGTCACCAACTCTTATGTCAAACAACTAACTCATCTAAAAGCTTCGAGTGATAGAAAGAAGTGCACTAAAACTATTTAGTAATTACTAGAAGTAGAATCCTTGAAACCAAAAGCTTTCTGTCTAAATATAGAAGAATGAATGTAAGACACAATTAAAATTGCTGCTAATTTCACTTAATAGATAGATAGTCGATCGCAATCTAACTGTAATAATGAGAGCCATCTTTTTTGCTCATCCAGATTTCAGAATCCAGAGATAATCAACCTGTAATACTAGAAGCAGCTTGAAGAGAGAAAAAAAAACATCACTAGTAACCTATGTTTTTTACTAAGTTAATGTTCTTTTGTAACTTTATTATTCCTGTATCGTGATTTTTAAGTAATTTTCCATTTTATCGTTTCAAGATTTTCTATGAAAATGTATTTTACAAACACAATTTACATCAAAAAGTGTGACTTCAAGGCACACTTTCATGTAAAGAATGGTAGATGAAGAAATAAATTAAAAATCACGATACAAATGGATTTAAGTAAAAAAAGTACCAAAATTTAGTAACTCGATCTTACTCAAAATTCACCACCAAAATTGTTGCCTCTAACTTAAATATTTAGGTCTAGAGGCAATATAAGGAGTGTCAAGTCCAATGACCACCTGGTCTTTCAAAGCAACAAGTGATGAAAAAATTGTTTCCCAGTGGCATAATGCCATGCCCACCAAAACTTTATGTGTAAGTTACCAATTCTAATGAAACCAAGTTGACACCAAATTAGGAAAGTAGTTAAATACGATATATATTTTCCCTTATCTTCTAGTCTTGAAAATATTGCAAGAAATACCTTTATTTCCAAATGTTTTGTCATGTTATATTATGAATAGTTTGTTGACTCTATCGAGAAAGTCACCGAACTGAAAGATGCCATTGGTGCAAAGGTACCAACCAGAAGCAGTAGGAGACTCAAGGAAATCTTAACTTAAAGCCAATTTCAAAAAAATTTGGCAGAATTTTCTCTATAAATAGGAACCTAAGGAAATCTCAACTTGTCTACAATGACATCAATTGCATCATTGTCTAACACAAACCATTGTTTAATAATCTCCACACATTTAAAATTACAGTTGTTCGTCAATTAATTAAACTATTAAAAATTATAGTTAATTAACTTCTTTTTATCCTTGAGATCTTACCACTTAACTTATTTGTCATGCCAGATAATTAAATCTACTTGTAGGGTTTGACATAGATAAAACTTATAAGCTTCCTCAAGAGGACATTATTAGCCCATTTAAATACTGGGACGTGGTTTCCTTTAATAATTAATTTCAACCATGCAAATAATGTCATCTCTCAATTCACTGAGTTGGTTGACTCCAATATGAATCTCACTCTTTGATGAATTAAAGTAACAATAATTATATGCACATGTCAATTAAATATCTTATGATGAAGAGGTTAAGCAATCGTAATAACTATGAGGTATATATTTTCTTATTTAGTCAATAAAATGATAATAAACTCAATAACGGTTCTATTCAATATACAAAGTGTACTAGTGCAACAATCCGAGACATCAGACAATCTTCTATAGCTAAGACAAACTATGTTAGAAGATTGCACTACAATCCTACTAATGGTATCCAATTTCATCTAACACTATAAAAATTTACTCAAATCATACAAGGATCCAATAATCTGATTTTTTTGTGTATAAGTCGAATCTACACATCAGATTATCTACAATGTAAAATAAAAGACACACATGCATACCATATATTTAATATAATACAAATATTTTACCCACACATATTGTTATTGAAATAGGAAATAAAGAACTTTCACTAAATAATAAACTGAATTTTACTACAAAAAGTAAACTTTTAGGATATTACTCTATCAAAATTAACCTAGGAATTCATAGAAATCGTTAACAAAATGTGTGTGTTTGCTATGTGCGTTTAGGTGTGTGTGTGGTGCTGTGTGTGTACATGTGACTGGTGTGTGTGTGTACGTGTGCAATGTGCGTGTGGTTGTATTTGGGGTTTGGGTTTGGGTTGGATTTGGGTTGCGTGTAGGAGTTGGGTGCCATGTGAGGGGTTTTGTAATTTGGGCGAAATTTTTTTTTGGGGTTTTTGGAAGCCGGTACACCTAATTAGAGTTATTTGGCAAAAAGTACACATTAAAAAACATCTTGGAAAAAAGTACACTACATGGATACAAAGACCTAAATACCCCCTTTAGGGTCATTTAATTCAAAATTTTTTATCTTTAATGCACCTTGATTCATGTGTATTAACAATTCAAAATCTCTTATCTTTAATGCACCTTGATTCATGTGTATTTGTTAATACACACACACACACACACACACACACACACACACACACACACACACACACATATATATATATATGTGTGTGTGTGTGTGTGTGTGTGTATATATATATATACGAATTTATATACGTATATATACATATATATATATAATTTATATGTATATATACATATAAGCGAATTTTTTTTGGAACTTTAATATTCTATATTTGTATGTCCTCCCTCGATTCATGCGAATTTTTTTTGGAAAGTGATTTTGTTTTCAAATTACATTTAATATACCTTTATTCATGCGTTTTTTTTTTTTTGGAAAGTGGTTTTATTTTCAAATTAATTTAATATCCGAAATAGTGTAATAGTGTAACAATAACAGTGTAACAACAAAAGTGTAACAGTGTAACAATAAAAGTGTAACAGTGTAACAATAACAGTGTAACAAATTATATACACTAAATATTGTACTATTACATTTTTTTAAACATATATTTTCACATAATTTCATTCAAAACAGTCCATCTCCGTTTAGAATTTATTACCACATGCACAAAGTGTAACAATAAAAGTGTAATAGTGTAACAATAACTGTTACACTGTTATTGTACACTGTTACACTTTTATTGTTAAACTGTTATTGTTACACTATTATACTATTTCGGATATTAAATTAATTTAAAAATAAAATCACTTTCCAAAAAAAAAACGCATGAATAAAGGTGTATTAAATATAATTTGAAAACAAAATCACTTTCCAAAAAAAATTCGCATGAATCAAGGGAGGACATACAAATATAGAATATTAAAGTTCCAAAAAAAATTCACAAGAATCAAGGGAGGATATACAAAAATAGAATATTAAAGTTCTTATATATATCTGTGTGTGTGTATATATATACGAATTTATATATGTATATATATGTATATGTGTGTACGAATATATATATATACACGAATTTATATATATATATATATATATATATATATATATATATGTATATATATGTGTATATATATGTGTATACGAATTTAAATGTGTATATATATTTATATACGAATTTATGTACGTATATATATATATATATATATATATATATATATATATAAATTACATATATGTGTATATATATATATAAATTCGTGTGTGTATATGTGTATATATATTTATATACGAATTTATGTACGTATATATACATATATATATATATATTATATATATGTGTATATATATATATATATAAATTTTTGTGTGTATATATATATATATATATAAATTATATATATGTGTATATATATATAAACATTTGTGTGTATATATATATATACTTGTTTGAATTTGTATATATATTCAAACAAGTAGATACATGAATTTAATGCACCACTTTCCCATAAAACTAGGAGATGTTTAATGCACCACTTTCCAAAAGAAAATACACATGGATCAATGGAGGACAAAAATGTCACAAAAAAATCATTAAAATTCAAATAATGTACTTAGAGACAAATAAGTATCAAAATTAAAGACTTAATTACCCAACATTTTTTTCTGTGTACTTTTTTATAATTAAGTCTAATTTGGTGTACCCCCTTCCAATTTCCCCTTTTTTTTTTGTGTCAGATGCATTGTGGGCTATAGATTAAATTTGAAGAAATTGGATGAAATTTGGCATTTTGGTTAAAAATAGATCAAATTTGAACCATCCTTGTGGTAAGCTAACAAAAAAGAATTGAGACGTTATTTATGAGTATTGAAAAGTATGATATTTATATCCCTTAACATATCCATATGTCTTATTTATCTAAATTCAATATAATCACTAAATTAGTTGTAAATTCCAATTTTAGATAGAAAGAGTTTAAATCAACACTTATAATTGATTAAGTCTGCAGATTAAATTCTTAATTATATCCAAATAATATTTTTCATCTAAAAAATATTACTGTGCCGGTGTTCGAGTTTATTTGGGCCACCTAATTGGTCCCCAATTTATTTAGTATAGCATTTACCTAAAACCACGAACAAATTCGAAAATTCATATTGACACACCAAAAGCAATGATAAACTTTGGGGACGTGGGTCTAGGAGGAGTAAATATTGAGTGTAACGGTGACACTACGTCATCATTAACACATGATATCACCATCTAATAATAAAGTTACACATGGAGAAGGTGAACCTCACTTGGGTGATTATTAAATGAGATGGCAGGGTGGTTACTATCATATGTGGGATTAACCTACTTATTTGTTATGTTTTTATTTGATGGTGACACTACGTGATAATAATGGCGTGGTATCACCGTTACACCTAATATTTTTCTATCTCGGAGGGTTTTGACAAGCCTCGTTCCGATAAACCCGGTGACTACGGTGAGGTTGGCTGGTGGTTTTGTGGTTTGGTTCATTTGTGCCATTTTTGGGCAGCTGGTAATATGTGTTGATGATGCACAAAATAGGTTCTGCACAAAAAAACAATCGAGTGTATGATGTAGGGTAATTAATGGAGTAATTAATAGTAAAAGACAAAGATTGGGTCGTTGGGCCGAGGTGACCTAACCATTGAAGGCGACGACAGTGGCCGGACAACTTTATAAATGAGAAAATAAAGTAGTAGGTGGGAGAGAAAGAGAGAGCAAAAGCAAGCTCAAGGTGTTGCGAGATGGTTGTGTGTGAGAGATATGTCCCTCATGTGTAAAGGGCTTGCAATTTATAGGCACAGAGTCATAATTGAGGCGGTGGCGTGAAGGCCAGGCTATTAGTCTTTCGGTGAGGATAGTTACAACTAAGGATAGGTACAACTAAGGATAGGCTATCAAGTTATCTTCGAGTAATGTATATCCCCGACGATTGCTCCCCTACGTGCATTGACCTTTCTGGGTCTTTTAGAGTTTGAGCTGGGCTGAGGCCATTAGATGAGCTTGACATGCCTTCTAACTGATTTGGACTTACCCCATGAATTAGACCTGGACCTAGCTAGATATGGGCTAATCATTTGCCCCCCCATGGCCCAAGCCCTTGCAATGACAAGAGGTTGAGGACATGAGTGAGCTCTTGTTCTAGGCTAGGTATCTTATTCCCCATGGTAGTTTCTTCAGCTTTCAACACTATTCCATTTTCGAAACTTCATTCCTTGATCTGGCAACACCATGGCTGGGCAACCATTGTTCTAATGCCTATTCACTTCTTTTGGGTCTTCTATTAGACCTAACAACAAAAAATCCCCTTTTTCATCCAGATCATCATCCTTATGACCTTGTAGGTTAGTATATATATAGACCTAGGGGAGGTGTTTGGATAATGGGTTAAAGGTGGTTATCCACTAGTTGGATGGGATAAAATAGGAGTGGTACCCATATAACCTTTGTTTGGGAAGTCATTTTTGAGATTGGCTACAAATCCCGAGTCACCGCTTGACCCGGTGCTCAATTGAATGTTAACCCCCATAGGCCGGTCTTAGATAACCCAGCCCCCCTGGGTTACAAACTTAGGCAATTGGTTACCCCCAAGACGTATTTGCCCCTTTCTCTTTCTCCACGTTCTGTCCAGCGACGAATCCTTTTTCTCTCTTTCTCCTGTCAGCTAAGCTCGTCCAAGGGTTCGCACAGAGGCGAAGACGATCGTGGCGTTGGAGAGGTCCTCCAATTTTCTGCATCTGTGGGTGAGAGCTTCTTCACAGAGTCGACGAAGAAGACGACATCGCTGTATAGAACGAAGAACACAGCTTCTTCTTGAGGTAAGTTTCTCATCGCTATCTCTATCTCTATTATTATGTCTCTCTCTCTCTATCTCTCTCGATCTCTCTGGACAGAATGAAGAACACACACCGGAGACTAGATCTGCTTTCGTTCACCCTCTGTTTGACGAACAGGTCTGGATCTAAGTTTGACGAACATATTCAGATCTTTACTGATCTAGACCTTAACAGATCTACGACGAACAAAGGGTGGTAGGAACAGATATGCTAGTATCCATTTCACATTTGGTAGAGGCTTAGGAACAGATGTTTCATTCTTGAACTAGGTACCCAACAAAACATTTTAGTATTATACCATTAAATTTTATGGGTTGAAATATAAATTTTAAAGTTTATCTACACCATAAAAGGAAATTTATGGATGGGATCACATTATAACTTTTACTATGGTTCAATTAACTATTGTGATGAGATATGTGTGTGCATTTTCTTTTCGGTTATGCTAGTTTGTGTTTGTCTTGAAGATGTCTTTGTGGGCAGTGGCCAAAAGAAGTTTGCATTGGCAGTTTTAGCCCTTAATGAATAAAGTTCTAGTTTTGTGCAATGCATATTTGCTCCTAAATCTTAATTTGTGAGTATTCTTGCTATTATATTGTGCACTAAATTGCTCGGTATGGTGTAATTTGTAGTTCCATGCTTTGAATTTTATATTGCAATGTTTGCTGCTGATTATGGGTGCTCTAACATGGTGAATGAGTGTTCACTGCCCCTGCTATGTCTTCAAATTTAAATGTATGATCATTGCACTATGCTAGGCATTGATGTTTTCTTTTGCTTAGCTTCAATTGTGTTACATGAATACTATATTTAATATTGACGTGACTATTGTACAAAAAATTGCAAGGGCGTTCAGCAGATAAAATACCAAACCCTATTGATGGCATTGCTGGATTGATTGTTGTGTTGGATAGGACGAGAAGAGAGATGATAATAATGTTCTATTCGTTTGTGGTCCTTATAGTTGTGTTGTGGGAAATGGAGAGACAATCAAAACCACAACCATCAAGTCAATTGTCTAGAAATCGATTGCAATTTGAACACTTTCACCGTCTAATTGGTGATAGTGACATTAATTGCATAGAACAATTGAGGATGGATAGACACACTTTTCGCGTTCTTTGTAATTTGGTGGAACAAGTAGGTGGCTTAAATCGCACGAGATATGTAAGCATTGAAGAAATGGTGGTTATGTTCCTAAATATATTGGGTCATGATGTGAAGAATAGGCCAATAAAGTTCAACTTTCTTAGATCATGCGAAACTGTAAGCAGACATTTCAATGTTGTGTTGAAGTCAGTTATTAAGTTGCATCGTCTGCTATTAACGAGACCCAATCCAGTAACTGAGGACTGTACAGATAACAAGTGGCAGTGGTTTAAGGTAACAAAACCTTACAATTGTTTCATATGTCATTGGATATAATTTGGATGAATGGTAACAAAATATAATTTGTTTCATTATTTTTTATTTGTAGAATTGCGTAGGTGCACTAGATGACACGCACGTTAGAGCAAGGGTACCAATGGTTCACCAAGCAAGATATAGGAATAGACATGGTGACATTTCAACAAATGTCCTTGGTGTGTGCTCCAAAGATATGAAATTCATTTATGTCTCGCCCGGTTGGGAAGGGTCGGCTGCTGATTCTAGGGTACTACGAGATGCGGTAACGAGGAGGAATGAGTTTAAAGTGGCTCGGGGTAAGTTATGTATGACCACTAGTATTATTTTCTCTAACAGTTAGTAGTAGTGTTCTTACAAAACCACAATTTCTACTTAGGTACCTACTACCTAGTGGATGCCGGTTATACAAATGGGGAAGGGTTCTTAGCTCCATTTAGGGGCCAAAGATACCATGTGCAACAGTGGGCCAAAGGGGCAGCTGCACCTCGTAAATGCTGAGGAACTCTTTAACCTTAGGTATTCAATGGCTAGGAATGTTATAGAACATTGTTTTGCCTTACTCAAAAATCGATGGGCAATCTTAAGGACTCCTTGCCATTACCCAGTACGCACACACAATCGAATCATTGTTGCATACTGCTTGTTGCATAATTTTATTAGAAATGAAATGACTTTGGACCCAGTGGAAGATGAGTTGCCAGAAGATGGTCAGGCCGATGGTCATGGTGATATAGAGCCGGATGTCATTGACATGGTCGACACATCTAATGAATGGACTGCATTTAGAAACCAACTAGCCAACAATATGTATAATGAATGGTGTGAGAGTAGGGGTGGCTAAATGTTGTACCACTTTTTTAGTAACAGACCAATTAAGTTGTATGTATTTAATTTGGGAGAATTTATGTGAACTATTTGTGTTTTCTTATGATTACTTTACCCCAAGTCATATATATTCGTGTGTTTGTTGGTTATTTAGTATTTGGCTTGTACGTATGTAAGTAGGTCATGTCAAGTGTTGGTGGCAGCAACCAAGTAGAGCGTGGTCCACGCCGAACATGGACAGTCGTGGAGGAGACTTTTCTGATTCAAGCATTGAAAGAACTATGTGTCAACGGATGGAAGTGTCAGAATGACACATTTTGCCCGAGTTATCTTCAAATGTTAGAGAACAATTTAAAGGAAGCATTCTCAACAACTGACCTCAGGGCATCACCACATATTGATTTGAAGATCAAAGCATGGAAAAAGCAGTACAACTCTCTATTTTCAATGCTAAGCACATCCGGTTTTGGATGGAATGATCGCGAGAAGAAAGTGGATGTTTATGGTGAAGATATCTGGGTGGAGTACCTGAAGGTTTTACTACTCACTTGCATCCATTAATAATAATAAACCAATATAACTTGTATATATTATGCCCTATTAAATTTTCTATTGACAATGTAGAAAAGCAAGAATGCGAAGGGGATGTGTGGTAGATCATGGCCATTGTATGATGATTGGGTCCTTATCTTTGGGAAAGATAGGGCAACGGGTGAGTTTGCCCAAGGACTAGAGGAAATTATTGAAGATAATTCAGCTGTTGGGGATGTCCTTGAGGATGCCAATGTAGAGGCTCATCCAACTGAGGGAATGGATGATGTTAGCCACTCTCAAAGTGTAACTCAGGGCAGGGAGGGTGTGAATGTCACCCCACAGACACGTAAGACAAAAAAAAAAAAAAAAATCTAGTGATGTAAGCGATTCAATGACTACAATTCTTTCCCAAATATGTAAGGTCTTTGGTGATTACGTTGTTTCAAGCGAGAACCAACTAGCAAGCATTGCATAGAGAGTAGGTTACGAGCAAGATGCATCTACAAGTAGACGTGCCATCCTAGCAGAGTTGTAAAAAATAGATGGCCTTACAATGGCACACCGCCACGAGGCAGCATACAAAATTGCTTCAGATAACATAAAAGTTGACATTTTCTTTAGCTTGCCAGTGGAAGAGCGAGCACTTTGGGATGGTAGCATATTGTGGCTTGATTCAGATGTTTATCAAGGTCGTATGTAAAGTTACTTGTGCCCTGCTTGTGAACTAAATTTTGGTTGACCCATGTGTCACATTTTATTTAGCAACTTATGTATGATGTGGATGTTTGACTTATTAATTATATGTTTGACTTTAATGTTTTGCTTGTTTGTTGTTCACTTATTTTGTTTTCCTACGTATGTATGGTTATGGATGATGACTTGAAAATAAATTTTTTTTTTTCGTAATTGTTGTGGTATTAGTACACAATGAAGCTACCCGACATGACTGAGGATGAAGTTGATGTCATGCTAGACTTATTAGTTGACTTTAAAAATCGCGGGAAATTACTTGTAGCAGGCAGGTATTCAGAAAGACTGCATGATGCACTGTTTACATGTATACGATGAAGGATGCCTAGGTTTCATCTGTCATTGAGTGATATGTTGAGGGTAATCCTTTTTTGGGAGCGTCAATATAATAACATTGCTGAGATGTTAAACAGTGGCATGTTTGTTTGGGACGCACAGACTACGTGTGTTGTTGAAGGCCCATCGCCTGGTGGTTTGGATTTCATTCAAGTAAGTGATTCCAATTTATTTGTTTCACATTCGTATAGATACAAAGAAATTTATTACTCATACATGTTGGTAATTTTATGGTTCTATATTTTCACTTTACACATTTATTATAGGATGATGGCTTTGCCTGTAACTATTGTTTAGATCCTTGTCCAAACTTTCCATTGTTGAAAATTATTTTCAAGAACGATGTACCAACCTCAAGCCAACAACACATTAATAGCAGTGTTGGATCATGCCCATCAGTAAATTCGAGGAGGAAGAAACTGGATGTCATAGTTATTGATGATGATTGACTTCGTCCTTTGTCATGTAACAAAAATTTCGAATGTTTCTCGGGGTGTATATACGTTCACTTTGATTAGGTCAGTTGAATGTTGCCGCATTTTATTATGTATTATATAAGGCAACATTAATTTCACTTGTTAGTTAACAAATATTCACCACGGTGCCTTATGTTTTGTTGTATTTTTGTATAAGGCAACATTTATTACAATTACGTATGTTTAATACGTAACTATTATGTTTTTCTATGGGGATTGTACCAATATGGCTGCTGAATTTAGAGCGCTGATGTATGGACTTAAAATGGTGGAGCAGTATGGTTTGATGGATTTACAGGATACTAATTGAGTCAAACTCAATCAGGAACTTGTTAATTCTGTGTTGGGAGGTTGTGAATGTGCCTGGCCATATAAGTCATATTTGGAGCAAATTTGCTAGTTTGTGTTAAAAGGAGGTTTTGTAATCAAGCATGTGTATAGAAAAATGAATGTTATGGCTCTTAGATTGGCTAATAAGGCTGTACATATGGGTTTTTCGGAGGACCATTGCTGCATGTTGCATGCTGCTTTATCATATTGTTGCATTCTGCTTTATCATATTGCTGCTTGTTGCATTGGTTTTTTTTTCCCAGCCAAGTGTTGGGGATTGCTTTTATATTTTCATTGTTTTTGTTGCTTTATCTTATTGTTTTAAGGCATGGTTGTTTGCCTTTCTCCCATTGTAATCAATTTTTAAGAAATGAAATAAAGTGTTGATTTGTTTAAAAAAAAAATTATTATATTTTTATATATTTTTATGTATATGTGAAAAAATGTATAATTTTATTATGATAATTCATCAATCCAAACATAGGATATGATTGATTTGGATTGGAATGGATAGAGTCATGGGTAGAATTGTAAACTACTACAAATTATTTGTGTAACCTATGGGGCCCACTGAATTACACATTTGTTTTCCAAACAAATGTTAGGATTGGATATATTTCAAGGTTAGGGTTTTAAAGTGGATGAGTGGGTTTGGCTTGGATGGGTTATGATATAAAAAAGAAATCCTACCCTATCCAATCCCATTACCTAAACACATCCAGGAAGTAACTGTCCACATTTTCATCCCCTTTCATTGCCTCCCTTCTTCTCCACCTTCTTACAGACTGTTAGGGGAGAGGCTCACAAAAATGGAGATCAAATGAAGCTTGATGGAGACGAACGAAGTCATAGGCAATGCACCAAAGGGGTTACAGGTGAAATCAAGTAGTGTCATGGAGAACCTTGGCATTGACAGTGTCTTAGGGAGGCTAGACAGAGCTCTAGAAGCCATGGGGGTTGCACCAATCACCATGGGCGACACAAAGCATCAAGATGTTGGTCTGTAAGGCATTGGTGTAGGAGGACTTGTGGGCGTCGGCTCTCGCAGCATGCAAGGTGGCACCAGAGGTGGAGGAGGCATGAGTGATGCCCTTGGCGCGGCAGGCGACGCCGATGCTGGCCTAGGCAGCGCCCTTCACGCGGATGGAGGACCTAGGCGAGGCAAGTGATGTTGATTGCATGGGTGACGCCAGGAGCTGGCTGTATGGGCGAAACCAAGAGCAATAGAGCTGGTTGCATGGGTGACGCCAGGAGCACTAGAGCTGGTTGTGTGGGCGACGCTAAGAGCGCTGGAGGCAGCGCCAGAGGTTGTGACGAGAGGATTAGCGTCGACGCCCCAAGTGCAAGTGATACCTCAGACGCAGATTGTGGAAGTGTTGGCATAGCTGGCGTCACCTTGGGCACTGACGCAGGTCCGCGCGCAAGCGTGATGTTGGCCACTGTTGGTGGTGGAGTGTTGAGTGACTTGGGTTCTGGCGTTCGTGGGGAGCAGTGGGTAGGCGTGTTAAGTGGCCAAGGCGGTATCCATAGTTTTGACAGGGAGGGAAAGTGTGATGTCTTTCGGCTAGGTAAGGCAAATCTGCTCACCCATTTATTCCTTATTTATTGCAACATTTCCTCGATGTTGGCATTTTCTTGACATTGACTTTATTTTTAGTAGGTGCCCATTCTGATGGAGGTATGTTGAGTAACAATACTACTAATTCTCCACGAAGCGAGGGTATCGTTGATAGTGATGGTTCGAAGGTAATCTCTATCTTCAGCTCTATAGATTGTGACGATGGCATTGCCCGCATTGTGTCATCTTTCCATATTCCTCTTACTGTTATGTGTCGCCTAGCTGAAAAAGATGAGTCGGCGTGTTATGAATCCTTAGGAGGGATAATTTTTTACGAGGATGTCTTGGAGGCAAGGTTGAGATTTTCTATACCTGACCCTATCTGTTAGATTCTAGGCCACTTATCACTTACTCCGGGGAGACTGACCCCGAATGTTTGGAGGGTAATTGACATTCTTCTCACTATGGAAGTTGGTTCACAACGAGGATGTTTATCCCCCTTTTGAGGAGTTCTTGACTTCGTATGTACTTTTGGATAATCCTACTCCTCATCTGGGATGGTGTAACACCCCAAAATCCACCCTGGACGGTATTACTATCTAAGACCATTCACAACATGAGAGCGACTAAATAAATTCCCTCAATAAAGAAATTTCATTCATCAGATATCATGTCCATAGCATTATCCCAAAAGAATAAGCCAAATCATGGCAATTACATCCCCAAAAGAATTAAATTACACTTAGCAGCGGAATAACAAAAGATTATATTTTACATGATCCCAAAATAACCCTTCAATCTAATACAAAGAATGACCGTCGAGATATCCCCCTCCGAATCCCCCTACTCGTCTTCTAACCGATCCTCTTTTACAGCATCACCTGAAAAATGTGTTGGTTTGTAGGGGGTGAGCACTAAGCTCTGTAGGAAAATCCTCTCAAACTCAAACAAGGTTTAGAAAACATGCAAAACAAGTCGGTCTCATTTCACAAATATCATATATAACTTTTGAAGTAAAACCAGGACATTTAAATAGATCTCAAGTTTAAGGAACAACAGTAATTGAATGAATAAGTGGAACCCCTATACCGTTAACAAACCATATCCAAATATAATCCAACCCACCATACACTATTTCCACAAGTTCTCGCGGAATCCCATACTTCCCAAGACTCTTGTAGAAACCGTCTATGGTAGAATGAACAATAACCAATATACAATAGATAATAATCCAGCCACCATACACTGTTTCCACAAGTTCTCGTGGAATCCCATACTTCCCAAGACTCTTGTAGAAACCGTATCTAGTAGAATGAACAAATACTAACCATTGCATTCGTATCAACATTATAAACATGTATCTCCATCATGATGTAAGGCAAATCCCATGAATCGACACATTGAGTAATATCTAGCCCACACACACCCACACAAATCTTATCAAAGATATCCATCCTTTAGGAAGGGCGTATGCCATACCAATGGCAGTGACGTATCCAACCCAAGTATTAGTATACTAACCCTCTGACACGGCACCCGTGAACAATAGCGGTTTAGTCTTACCAAAGCACTAACCCCACTACGAGTGATAGGAAAAGTGCCAACCCACACGGAGCAAGCAACACGTCTACCCACTCTACGATATCTCGTCAAAGGCCACCCATGGTCATCCCACACTCATAAGAGATACAATACCAAACTCAATTTCCTCAATTCACAAGTAGCTCCACAAATCCCCAATTTCACACGTAACATTCCAATAGAACAATTTAAGCAAAAGTACAGGAGATCATCAAAAATATCATTTTATTGTTCGACACAAACGACTAAAGTTTTGAAATCAAAACATATGAGTAATCAAACTTTGGAATCATTACAAATGAATATTAAGCTTGGAGTATAAAGAATAAAGGCGCACCAAGTTTGAAAATCATGGACAAATGAGAAATTAAGATTTAACGGAACAATCATGTATGACAATAAATAACAAAAGACTATCAAGGTGTGAAATCAAGAGCAAATGATTATGAAGCTTAGAAATCAAGACCAAAAGAACCCTCAAGTCTTGGAACCAAGAATAAAGAATATCAAGCTTAGAATTCAAAGTAAAGGAACAATCATGTATTGAAATCAATAACAAAGGAGAAGTCAAGAGAAAAACACATTTCTCTTGAAGACTAGGGTTTGGTAGCAAGCAAGGAGATTTAAGGGTTACCCAACAATCACATTATTTTCCACATGGCATTAATTGCAAGAATAACAAGAATTAAGGATTGGATAGCATACATATAACATTTAGAGTTAAGAGATACATATAAATAAACCTAGCCTCAATGTAAAAGAATGGAAGGAAACCCCTACCTTGGTGTTCTTGAAATCTAGGGCTTGAATCTTGAATCACCCTTAAATCTTGTGTTTTTCCCTTTTGATCTTGAGTTTCTCTCTTCCTTTCTTTCTCTCCTAGGGTCCTAAAGTGTTTAGGGTGAGAGTGGAATGAAGAATGGGGCAAATGAGGGCTTGAGGTGGTGTTTTAAACCCAAAAATTCCAACTTTTTAACTGTTCGGCGAGTGTCAGAGAAAATCGTATCGGTACGGCAAAGCTACTAGAGTTGGGTGTACCGGTACGCGGTACCGGTACAGTTTGGCAGATTTTTGCTCCGACTTCCAGGGCAGTTTTGACCCATTTAGAGGTCGAATTGGAAAATTTTCATGAGATACACTTTTGTAGCCCTAGATGTATACTATCTACTGTCCAAATTTAAGATCAATTGGATATAAGGATAAAAATTTATGACCACAATACTAGAAGGTGTCCCAACTCATTTTTATCCAAATTCCCTCTAAGTGTGTCTTTACTCCAAAATACTTCCTAACTTCCAATACACCTCATATTACCTCTCCCAAGGTTGTTCGACCTTCCGGATTCAATGGACACCTTATTTTGACCTAAAAATATTTAAAAATTCATCTAATCACCCTTTCCAAGTTTAAACGTCTTGAAAACTCAAACTTTCCAATCAATATGCATCTCTAGCATTTCTCCTACTATTACAATCTATATAGTTCATTCTTACATCATTACACATATCCACATTTTTACAACAATTATTTACTATATATCTATATACATATATAAAAGAAAATGCGGGGTGTTACAGATGGTACCACTTTGCCCCGAGGTCGGGCAAGTGGATCACTGGATTGCCCTCGAACAATCATAGTTGGAAGTCTAGGGTTTTCTTCATAGGAGGTGAATGGGCTGCTGAGGAGGACCATGTCTTGGTGCTCTCGAGGTGGGACAGTCTTCCGAACACTAAGCTAGGTATGAATTCTACCCTTACTTTTTATGCCCGAATGTCATGTTTCTTATATTCACTGCATGTTTAGTTCCTTTGTAGCTTCACCTATATTATCTGCGGAGCAGGCTCCAGGCTTTGAGGGATCATCCTACCAAGCAATTTGTGGTCCTTATGTCTGCGTCGGGTCAATACAGTGCCTCGCCTAGGCAGAAAATGAAAGGTATTTGATCCTTTCAATAGATTTGATGATTCCTATAAACTCTCCTTCTTATGTAAGTTCAACATGTACCACTGTTGATTGGGAAAATGGTGGAGGCTCTCTATGCTTATAGGGTGGCGCCTTCCCCTCATCCCAATAGGGTGAGGCCTGATACCTGCAGTGCTTCTGGGCCTAAGTCTGATGGCCAAGTTACTTCCCGGGAGGTGGGATCTAGTGGAGCCCCCACCCTTTCCCAGTATGTGGCCCCTTCGGGTGCTAGGGCTAGTACCGCTTTAGGAGTTGAGACTCTTGTGTGGTACTCTACGACGACTAGAACTCCACATAGCCATTCTACTTCTAGTAGTGGTTCAGTGTCCATCCTGTAGGATATGAATTTGGTCAAGGAGCGCGGCTTTGGAGGTTTGTTACTCCCAAGGATATCATAGAGGTCAGTTCTCAAGGTCTAGAGGTCATTATAGATACCGCGATGGAGGGATTTTCCATGGTATGCCTTTTTTCTATTCAACCTTGATTTTTGTACCTACATCCTTTTTTATGTTTTGCTTTTTTTAAGGACGATCAAGCTTGGAGAGGCATCAAGGGCTCTAGCAGAGGAGACACAGGCATGAGAGGCTGCTGAGGAGTAGTTGAGAAAGGCTCATGAGAGAGCTATGCCTCTGAGGTTGAGCTTTCAGCATCCCACAAGAGGGCCGTGAAGATGGAGGCTGATAAGGAGGCTGCCTGCACGAGAGCAAAGTCAAAGATGCGAGCATCCCGTGAGAGGGGCGTAGGAGATGAGGCTGAGCCACGGGTAGCTCGAGAGAGGGTTACGATGGTAGAGGCTGACCTGCGAGTAGCTCATGAGAGAGCCACCAAGGCAGAGGCTTATTCCATTGAGATGAAGAGAAGGTGGGAGGCTGCTGAGAGGTTCGTTGTATGCGTTTTTATTGATGGTTATAAGGAGTTTCGGGGGAAGGTCTCAGTAACTTTCATTGCCATTAACTTTTTTGGCTTTGTCCCATATGAGGCATTAGGGACTGATGGTGACGAGGAAAGATTTGGTGAGAGTGGATCGGGGAGCAATGAATGATGTCGGGAGTATGAAGACTTTTATCTTTTTGTCTCTCTTTTTGTTGTTTAGGTCATGTTCTAACTTTTGTAATTTGTTTACAAACTTCTATGAAATGAAAGATAATTCTAGACAAAATAACTCTTGCAAAGTTTCATTTCATAATTTAAAGTAACAGATAACAAAAGGAAAGGATGAACCAACAAAAGACAAATAAGATGAGAGTCACTGGCATGTACCCCGCTATTGATAATATCTCTTTAGGTGTTCGGCATTCCATGGATGGGTCAAGGCTTTCCCTTCAGAGTTCTGAATTCTATAGGTGCCTAGTCCTACAACTTCTATCACCATATAGGGTCCCTCCCAATTAGGGCCTAACTTCCCTTCTCGGGAATCCTTGGTAGATAGGATCACTTTTTTGAGGACCAAGTCCCCAGGCAAGAAGGAGCGATGCTTCACCCTTGAGTTACGGTACTTGGTCATCGAGGGCTTGTACTCTACATTCCTTAGCATGGCCATCTCCCTCTCATCCTCTACCAAGTCGAGGTTGATGTGAAGGCCTTCATCATTAGGGGTAGGGTCATGGTTTTGGACCCTAAGGGAGTGTACTCCAATCTCGCCTGGCATAACTGCCTCTGTCCCATAGGCTAAGGAGAATGGGGTTTCACCCGTAGGGCTTCTTGGCGTTGTCTGGTAAGCCCATAGTACTCTTGGGAGCTCGTCCACCCACCGTCCCTTGGCACTTTCCAATCTGGTCTTTAGGTTGCGGATGATCGTTTTGACGGTGACCTCCGCCTACCCGTTCGCCTGTGGATAAGCTGGGCTGGAGTGGGGTTGCTTGATCTATAGGTCTACACAGAAGCCATTCCGGAGTTTGTTGTCAAACTACTTGGCATTATCACTTATTATTGTGTGAGGCATTCCGAAGCGGCATACTATGCTCTTCCAGATAAATTCCTTCACTTTCTGAAGTAGTGAAGTAGTCAATGACTTCCACCACAAATTTACACTGGCCTCGACTCATGGGTAGGGGGCCTAGGATGTCAATTCCCCACTTAGAGAAGGGCCAAGGACTCATGATGGTTGTGAGTTCCTTTGGTGGTTTGTCTTGGCATTGTCGTAAAACATTGTCACTTGTCGCACTTTTTCACAAACGTCTTTAACAATGCTAGCCAGTAGTAGCATTGCCTCACTTCCTTGTGAGCTAGTGCATGCCCTCCTGAGTGATTTCGACATATTCTTTCATGAATTTCCCTTATAGCATAATTGGACTCCTCATGAGAGAGGTAGCGGAGTAGGGGTAGTGAGTAGCTTCTCTTGTAAAGGGTGACATACCTAGACGCTCCCAGTCTCAACTTCTTGGCTTCCACTGGATTCTCTAGGAGAGCGCCACCCTCAAGATAGGCTCAAATAAGTGTCATCCAATTGGCCTCGGAGGGTGGACAATTGACATTGTCTTCCTCGGCTTTGAGCCTGCTTGGCTCGAACTAGTGGCTTGTGAGTGCGGGACCCATTACTATGTTTACAGATGCAAACTTGGCAAACGCGTCTGTCTTGGCGTTCTCCTCCCTGGGTATATGCTGAATATGGAAGTGGTTGAACTTTTTCAGCAAAATTTGGACCATTGAAAGGTATTCTTGCATCTTTTTCTCCTTTGCTTCAAAGTCTCCTTTTACCTGGTTGACTATTAGCTGATAATCACTATAAACCGTAAGGCAAAGGCCCTTCATCTCAATTGCGAGCTCCAAGCCTGATATGAGGGGCCTCATATTCTGCCTGATTTTTTGATACCAAAAAATGGAGGGAGACGACATATTTGAGTGGAGTGCCATGGGGACTTATCAGCATCAGCCCTGCACTACCGCCTTCACTTGTAGAGGATCCATCTACGAACAATTTCCAGCATGTTACTATGCCAGTGGGTGAAGCCTACTTAGGCGTGGTAGGTCACTCAGGCAGGAGCGCGTCAAGCTGAGGTATGGGCGACGAGGGTGCTAAGGACTATGGGGGGAATAGATTCTAAGGAAGTATGTGCCTTTGGCCAGGGAACCTGGACTCCAGGGGAGCGAGGGATGGCTCCAAGGTGCCAGGCTCTCTGGGGGTGGCACCTAGACTTCCATTATAAGGAGTTAAGGCTTTGTATATTAGTCAGGTGAGTGTAGGGCCCAAGGCACTCCTTCCTAAAAATCTCCTTCTTCTAGTGGTATAGATTCGGCCACAAAGTCCGCAATTGCTTACGTTTTTATGGCCACCCTCGGTTGGTACTGCACGTCAAACTCACTTAACTCGACGGTCCATTTGAGGAGTGACTCAAACACATCTGGCTTTCCCTAGATCCTTCTAAGTGGTTGACCCGTGATAACCACGATGGTGTGGCTCTAGAAATAGTGGCGTAGGCGCTTAGCGATGGTGACTAGCGCAAGGGCCAACTTTTCCAATTCAGATTATCTCACATTTGCTCCGCAATATGTCTTGCTTACATAATACGTAGGCCTTTGGACTCCTCCTTTCTCCTTAACCAGGACGGAGCTCATGGCTAAGGGCGAGAATGAGAGGTAGAAATACAAGGTCTCTCCGGGTACGGCATGGGAGAGTAAGGGGCGTAATAAGATCGTCTTAAACTTTTGGAAGGTTTCCTCTGCGTCCAGTCCCCACTGAAAAGACTTGTGAAGAATTTTAAAGAAAGATAAACACTTATCTGTTGATTTTGAGACAAACCTGCTGAGGGCTGTTATCATTCTGTTAAGGCGTTGGACTTCTTTTACATAAGATGGGGATCTCATCTCCAAGATGGTTCTGATCTTGTCAGGATTGGTCTCAATGCTGCTTTTGTTAACTATGAAGCCTATGAACTACCCTAAGCAAACGCCAAAGGCGCACTTTTCAAGATTTAGCTTCATCTAGTAAGTTCTCAGGATGAAAAAAAGTCTCCTATAGGTGTGTTGCATAGTTTGCCATAGCCAAGCTCTTTACCATCATATTGTCCACATAGACCTCCATGGTCTTCCTGATCTGTGCCTCGAACTTGATCACGAGGCGCTGGTATGTAGCTCCGACATTTTTTAGTCCGAAAGGCATGACCCTATAGTAGTAGGTTCCCTTTAAGGTAATAAAAGAAGTTTTCTCTTGATCAGGTGGAAACACACTAATCTGGTTGTACACAGAATAAGCATCTAGAAAGTTGAGCAACTCATGTCCAGTAGTAGCATCGATAAGGACGTCGATGCGTGGCAAGGGGTAACTGTCTTTGGGACATGCCTTGTTAAGTTCAGTGAAATCTACGCAAAGGCATCACTTTTCGTTGGCTTTTCTCAACGTCACAACATTTGATAGCCAAACTGGATAGGCTACCTCCCTTACCGACACGTTGGTAAGCAACTTTCCCACCTCCTTTTCCATGGCCTAGGCTCTCTCGGCACTTATACTTCTCAACTTTTGGCAGACAGGTTTGTATTTGGGATCCACTTTGAGCCGGTGGGTGGCCACCTCAAGATCGATGCCCTCCAGATCTTTGTGGGACCAAGTGAACATGTCCATGTTGTACATAAGGAAGTCAACGAGGTGGGCAGCTCGCTCCTGGGAAAGGGAGGAGCCGATATAGATTCTTTTTCCTGAAAGGTTCTCATCCAGCTCTATTGGCTCGAGTTCTTCTGTTGGTTCTCCCCTCTCCAATGTGCTATCATCTCGAGGGTCAAGCACTTCTACTTTGAGGGTCTCGTGAGGTTTCTTGACCCTCATAGAGGCCACATAGCATTCTCTAGCGAAGACTTGGTCTTTTCTGACTTCTCCGATCCCACTGGGGGTTGGAAAACAGAGGAGAAGATGGTAGGTGGATGACACTGCCCTTAAGGTGTTGAGTGCAGGGCATCCAAAGATAATGTTGTAGGTAGAGGGACAGTCCAACACTATGAAGTTCACCATGCTGGTGAAGCTTCTTGGTGCTGTCCTTACTATGACTGACAGGGTGATGGAACCCAAATGATAAGCCCTCTCTCCTGAAAATTCAATGAGGGTCGTCCTAATAGGTTGCAATCTTTTTCTGCCTAGGTGGTGGCTGTTATAGGCTCGTGCAAACAAGATATCGGTAGAACCGCCTCTGTCCACCAGAATTCTCTTAAGCTGGTAGTTGGCTACCATCATGGTTCATAATAAGGGGTCATCATGGGGGTGTTGGATCCCTTCAAGGTCTCTATCTGAGAATGAGATGGCCTCTCCTTCCTTGTGTCGGAGCGTCTTCATGGGGTGAGGATCATTTGACTCCGCTTGTCTAGCTCTCCTGGCATGTGCCTTCCTAGCGGAGTTAGAGTCACCTCCTCCTCCTAACCCTCTGGAGATCATCTAGATTTCTCCGATGGGCTGCTGGTGCTCTTTGTCATCCTATTTTCGACCAGGCGGCGGGGCTTGTCCTCTGTCAGCAATGTACTATCACAACTGGCCACTCTATATAAGCTCCTCGATCTTCCTTTTGAGCTCAAAGCATTCGTTAGTGTCATGGTCGTGGTCGCGGTGGAAGTGGCAGTACTTGTTTGGGTTCCTATTGTTTGGGACATAATTCATCTTTTCTGGCCAACGTATTGTAAGATTGTCTTATATTTGGAAAATGATATGTTCCACCGAAGCATTGAGCAGCGTAAAGGCTTGCTGCTCCCTCAAAGGTGCGGGACTAAGGCGGTCCTTGATGGAGACTCTCTCCGTCCTCTTTCTCTTGTTCTCTGTTTCTCTCTTGTCCTTTCTTTTATCAGTTCTGCGAGAGGACTCACCTCGCCTGGCTTTGGTGACTTCCTCGGCATTCATGTACTTTTATGCCATTAATAACAGTTTGTTCATGCTGGATGGTAGCTTTTTCAAAACGAAGAATATAAAACTCGACGAGCGCAGACCTGCATTTAAGACAGCCATGGTCACCTTGTCATCTGGCTCCTCGACCTAGAGAGCCTCCTCGTTAAAACGAGTGAGGTAACTCTTTAGACTTTCATCCAGATCTTGCTTAATGGTGAGCAGGTGGGTGACTGACTTTTGGTGTCGGCGTCCCCCTATGAAGTGGGAGACGAAGGATTTGCTTAATTCAGCAAAAGAGTTGATGGAAGATTGCTTGAGCTTGGTGAACCACTGTCGTGCAGATCGCTTAAGGGTGGTAAGGAAGGCTCTGCACATGATCTCATCAGTTACGTTGTGGAGTTGTATGAGGGACTTGTACGTGTCAAGGTGATCGAGGGGATCTTTCATACCATAAAAAACCTCAACGGTAGGCATCTTGAATTTTGAAGGTAGGGGGTAGTTGACAACATCTGCCACAAACGGATTCTCAGTGCATCTTACTAGATAGTCTACTGTTTCTTGCGCATGTGCCTTGATGGTGTTGAGAGCATCATCAAGCTGGTTTTGCACTTCAATTTTCTCATTCAATTGGTTAGGGACACCCTCGGTCGGATCGTGGTAGTAGCTCTCATGATTTGCATACTGGTTTTCCCCCTCATCCTCCTGCCCAAGAAGGTGGGCAGCGTGTGGGGGTGGAGCAGGTACATGAGGAAGAGGAACATGCGGGGCGCTTGAGTGTTAAGGAGGGACTTCTTGGCGGGGTGCACTCGATCGTTGCATGGGGGCACCGAAGAGATGGGCGCCACGCTGGGGGCGCCTCGGCGCCCTGATTGGAGAGGAGGTTGTGGGACCTCACCGATTGGAGGGACTGTGGCTCCTCCTACAAGTTTGGGGGCGACACTTGAGGCGAGCATCAGTTAGGGGATTTGCTGGTTTTGACTCATCAGCAGCTGCATGGTCTCCAAAAGTTGTTGCCCGAAAATAGGATTTGCGATAGTGGAGGGTTCCGCTGGCAGAGGCGGGGCCTCCTCCCTACACACTGGGTCATTATCCTCGAGTTTTCGATTCATTGATCTAGTTGTAATTGTCATGGATTTGAAAGAAGTTAGGATAAAAATTAACAAATAGTAGAAAACTTAGTCGTTTTCCACAGACGGCGTTAAACTGATGATGCACAAAATAAGTTATGCACAATCAAATAGTCGAGTGTATGATGTAGGGTAATTAATGGAGTAATTAATAGTAAAAGATAAAGATTGGGTGGTTGGGCCGTGGTGACCTAACCACTGAAAGCGACGATGGTGACCGGAGAACTTTATTAATAAGAGAATAAAGTATTAGGTGGGAGGAAGAAAGAGAGAGAAAGAGAGCAAAAGCAAGCTCAAGGTGTGGCGAGATGGTTGTGCGTGAGAGATATGTCCCTCATGTGTAGAGGGCTTACAATTTATAGGCACAAAGTCCTAATTGAGGCGGTGGCGTGAAGACTAGGCTAATAGTCTTTCGGGCAGGATATCTACAACTAAGGATAGGTACAATTAAGGATAGATGATATCTTCAAGTAATGAATATCCCGACTATTGCTCCTCCACATGCGTTGACTTTCCTGGGTCTCTTGGACTTTGGACTTGGCTGAGGCCATTAGCTGAGCTTGATATGCCTTCTAACTGATTTGGTCTTACTCCATGAATTTGGCCTGGACCTAACTGGATCTGGGCTCATCATGTGTATCTTTGGACACGTTTGTCCAATTTCCATAAGTTAGAAGTCTTGGTATTAAATATATTTTTATACTGGTCTGTTTTTAAATTAACATTTAATTTCCCATACTTTGTATAAATCAATACCATATAATAAGTGATATCAAATGAGATATGATTCATATCTATATCTATATATGTCTAACGACCTATCTCTATACTACTTCTAAAAGTATGTTAATGAAAAAAAAATTTACTTTCTTATATTACCCTTAAACAATCCTACAAAGTCAATTATATCATTTATGTGACATTTTTAATCTGTTTCTAAGTCTTAGACGGTACAGATTGTGCAATGAATGTATCAATTAACCCCACACAGCTAGCACACAAGTATTCAATAGGTTTCTTTGTTAGAACATAGCCTTTTCTCTGTTTGATCATAGGCTTCTACAAAATTTCTTTGTGGCCAATTGTATTAGGCGGGGTTTCTTTGTTCTATATTGTGTGCTTCAGGCCCTAACATGTGAAATTTGATATTTATTCATTGTTACAAGAGATTGGATTAACAACCAATGTTCTTTGGAACATATTGATGAATCTTGAGTTTCTCTTTTACCTTTTGAATTTGGCGTACCGACAAGTAATTAATATCCCCAAAGGATAGTTCAAAAAATAAAGATTGACATAGGAACTTGCTTGCTCCTGAACATTCAATTTTTTCTTTTTGATAATTTCTGCTGGAAGATTTTTTTTTCTCTTTAGCCTTGGTGTCTTGACACTAAAGGGACTGATAAATGCTTGGAAACTAAATTTTTTGCAGGATACATATTTATTGCATAGCCTATATGCAAGCTTTTGCCAGGACGACAGTTGTTGTTCGTATGCTAGCTAATTGAACTGAGGTGCAGCCAATGAAAGCCATGGGACATCACATGTTTGAATGTTTCTGACAGATAAACCAAGTCATCCACCAATTTCTTGTTGAGGCTTTCAACTTGCTTTACCTTTAGGTTAAATTTTTTTAGCTAATTCCACATATTTACCATGCCAATTGTGTATGAAGAGCCTACATCTTAGGTTGTAATCAGAGAAATCTTGAAGGCTTCAGTCAGATAACCCAAAAATTGCTTTCAAGTTTTTGACGCCCTGTACATTATCCTTTGAGATGTTGCAGGATAAGTTCTTCAATGTTAAATGTTTACTTGTTAATCCTCAATAATCTTGATCCTTGTTAAATCATGCAAGCTTTGAGAAATCAGAACACCACGAGTGATCTTTTCAGTTGCTTGAAGTGAATCTTAGTCTATCATAAGCTAATATAATGAGAGGTTTCAATTCATTTTACAATTCGAATGAAGGTCGGATGAAATATTAATATATAAGAGGCTGCTTAGAGAATAACACCGGTGTTGCGGTCCATGATACTGACATTATGCACACAATGGACACTACAAAAAATTGCACTTTTAGCCACTAAATTTAAATTGCAGCTAAAAATATTGTCACTAAATATGTATCTTTAATGACAAAAAATTATTATCGTCACTAAAGATATGATATTCAAATTATTTAGTGGCTATAATTATTTGTCGCCACTAAAGATATAAAACTAATGGTGAAAAATTATTGTTGCCACCAAAGATATGGTAATGAATATAGTTAGTGATAATTTGAATGTTGCTGCAAAAAAGACATCACTAATTCACCACTAATTCCAAATATTTAATGACAACAATTTAAATTTAGCCACTAATTAAAGTAAAATTTAGTGAAAAAAATAATTATTGTCACTATATATAATATAATAAATTTTGCTAGTGATGGTTTTATTGTCATGGCAAAAAGCTAATTATTTTCCACTAATTTTTGATGGAAAAATAATTTAGTGGCAACAATTATTTTTTATCACTAATGAGTAATGATTTAGATAAAAAATTATTTTTAGTCACTATATATTTTTTTTATTGCGACTGATTCCCACCACTCCCATGGTTTTTGCCTGAAACCGTAAATGCCTTCTCAATTGACTCAAAAGCAATTTGCATGACACACGAGCTCAGCTCACGTATACTCTCCCTCTGTCTCTTGAACTCTCTTTCCCTCACACACTAGCCTCTCTCTCTCTCTCTCTTTTTATCAACCTCTAAAACTGATGTGAAATCAATGATGGTCACATATACTGCTCTCTCTTTGTGCACGTACAATATCAATGATGGTCTCACAAAATATCTGGTCGGTTTGATATAGACTTTTGAAATTGGATTTCAATTTCTGATCGGCAATTTAGGTTTTTGAAATTGAATTTTAATTTTTGATCGTTTAAGGCACAACTCGTCGACTAGGACACGAAGCCTTATCTCCCAACCTCTCGGTGATTGCAAATGAATCTATTCAGCAATTGATTTTCTTTGATTGCAATTTTCAGCTTATGTGTGGAGTAATGGAGTTTTACGAATTGCCTTAGTAAGCTCCTCTCTCTACTCTCTGTTTTGCTTCAGCTAATTGATTTGTGTTTGGCAGATAATTCAAAATATTTTCATTTTATTCATATTAAGTTTCTGCAACCAAATCCGTAAACTGCATATTTGTTTTTTGTGTTTGTTATTATAGCTAGCTAGAGAACAATCTGAACAAATTTAGAGATGGATTCTTCGTTAACTATGTTGTCCAACCAGCTCAAGGTTTGAGTGTTGCTACGTCAACTAGCTCAACTAGAGAAAAATTTCACGTAGGTTTGACTTATTTTTTTCTTTTCTTTTTGGTTTCTTTTCCCCTCTTTTTAGTCTTTGGTGGATTCGATCCCTTAACAAACATTTTGTACACTGAAAGTTCTGTTTAATTAAAAAAATGCATGATGTTACATGATTATCCTTTCTTTAAAATTTTAAAAACAAAATCTGAAAAATGGAGTTCATCATGTGAAAGCATCCTTTTTGCACAAAACTCTAAGCTGCCTTTGATCCTGTGCAACCAGCATTTTCACTTGAATGGGGAGTGAATCAGATAAGGTAATTTCTGAAGAAACCTTATCTTTAACCCCCTTGTTTGCTAGATAATCTGTAACCAAATTCCTCTCTTTGTAGATATGATTTATGGGTTGAACGCTTCATTTACAGTGCTGATCATATTCTTGGTATTGTTTATGTTTTATGTTTGATTTACGAAAAAACTGAAAATGGAATTCAAGAACTGGTAGAGTCAATCTTTGATGCCTATTTACATTTGTCTGCGATCAAGCAGGCTTGTATGCTTATTTGCATTTGTACATTTTACTTACTCAAGCACACTGATATGCTCACAATCTCATAGGCCTCTCTGCCTCTCTCACTACATGTATACCAACTATTCATACACTAGTGCAATGTTTTTTCTATGTTTCATGTACAAGAGCCTATAGAATATTGACATGTGTATCCACCACACCCTGCCATGTGGCACTTTGACCGGATGACACATTCTCCTCGGGAGACCCCTTCCTCAGCCTTTACAACCATGTATCATTCAAATTCAATATATTGTTAGATTAAAGTAAAACAAAGTAGCGCAACTCAAAATATGATAAACAACCAGTTTCAGCATCAATGTCCGGACAAAAAGTGGAGAAACCCATTTGCCAATTTATTGGGGGTGTTTGTTTGGGTGGATAAAGTGGGATAAAACAAGTTGGATTGGGTAAAATAATCTGGGGCCCCACATATCCCAGATTTGGATCCACATTTGTTCATGGGATACTCGTTGGGCTTCATTTACTCGGCCCGTAGGAAATCGGCCATTTATCCCGCCTGACCCAGATCCAGCAATCCCACCTGAATTTTGGGATTAGTAAGCCCAGCAATAGGATATTAGGTGAATTTACATAAAAGTCCTCCAACAGTACAATAGTCTAGGGTTTTTTACCCCATTTTCTCTTATAACTTCTTCAGGCTGGTCCCCTCCTACAGGAAACGGCGCTCATTGGTTCTCATTGCCAAAGGTATGTCTCTCTCTCTTTCTCTCTGTCTCTACATTTCAATGTAGATATATACATACGTATATATTTCTATATATAGAAAGAAAAAGGAAATTATTGTCTGTTTATATGGAAGGCTCTTCTTCTAGATTATTCGAGTCCAACCCTTTCTCTCTGTCTCTATCTGTGTCTATACAAAATATATATATATGCATATATATATATACGCACACACAAATATGTACATAAATTGTAAAAAAAAAGGTAAATTTTGCCCGAAGATAGGGCTGTGATATTCGATTTCTCACCCCCAGGCTACCTCTCTGTTCGGGATGAAGTGGGTTTTTTTTCATGTGTTGGCTAACAGGGCTATGAAGGATGCTTTGGCTAACAAGCTGTGAAGGATCAGTTCATTTCGTATTTTTCATGTGTTGATTTGTTGCCGAAAATGGTCAAGTTGATGCTGCTGCAGGACCGAAGAAGGCTGTCAATTGCTAGAGTAAAAAATGTGCTCATTTTTTTATGATAAAGGCTAAGACAAATTGACTGTATAGGGATTTTGGATAGAATTTTTCTTTTTAAGACAAGTTTTGTTGTTTTTACATGTTTGAAGGAGGTTTGTATAGGGTTTTCCCATTTTGCTTTTTGTAATTTTTTTGGTGATTGGAAATAAATTTTTCATCTTTTTTTTTTTAAAAAAAAATGTTAATTAATGTTATGGTTCATGTGAATTTGGGTTGTGAAGTATTTTTTCGTATATTTTGATTTTTTTCAAAATTTTTTAATATCTTTGGTGGATGAAATAAATTTGTGAGCGACTTATAAACTTGTATTATAAAATCAACGTGTAATAGCATGTATTTGGTGAATACATAAGCATTCTTATATTTTTCACAATATTAAAGTGGTAACCAACAATTCTCAAGCCAAAAAAGAGATAGGATTGAATAGGATTCAAGGGTAAAATAGTCAATTAATGTCAAAGTTATTAGATGTTTAATAAAAAATTGTAGTCTGTCCATATCTCAACCACATCATACATCACTATCCAAAGTAGGGATTGGATAACACAAATTACTTTTATCCCTCTACAAATCCGGCCCATTGGGATTTCACTGGACTGGTTTGGGATTTAAATCCAACCCAGTCCAGTCCATCCATGAATTGCCAAACACACCCATTGGGTATATGATGGAGCTTGTCTTTGAAGGAATGACATCAAACTCAATAGCAATCTCAGTCCCAATCCACTTTAATTGTTAGCTTGATGCCTGTACAAAACATCTTTTCATGGTCGATTTCTCTAAAATCCTGACAAAGCATCACTAACATATATACTCTACAATACCAATGCAAATGGCCATCTTTACCAATCAAAAGCCTCGTTTTTGCTGTTTATTGAATTTGCTAATCTAACAAGTCACCTTCTTTTGCTAAAAAACGAAGAACACCGTTTTTTATGAGCAAAGAACCTATATACAATTCTGAAGAATTGAGCCAGGGTTTGAATTTCTTAAATAGGGTTATTCTATAATGCCCTTTATTTAGGCTTCTATCTGGCTCCTCTTTCAACGTGTCCTGCTCTGCTTATCACACGTTGCTTGTAATGCTGTTTCTCTATGGGTGCTTGCTCCTTTACTGGTAGAGTAGATTGATTGTAATGCTATTAATTGAGTTGTACTATTGATACACTTTGGAAGCTCTTTGTGCTTATTTTCTTTACTGGAAAATAGGCTGTTGCGAGTCACCCACCGAGTCTTTATGTTTTCTTCGATTGTGTGTTTGTTTGATAAACATCTTTGAAAGTCAATGAAGATTGAATGGACATGTGTGGTTATTCTTATGTATTGGTGTCCACTAGTTGTCCTTTCCGTTCAATATTTTCTTTTATTCCTTATGCCTAAAATCTGAGGGCTGCAGCGCTACCACAGATCCAGATTACCAGACTATATACAAAACTGCAACCTCTTGATTTCTGATGCTATACCTTATGAATTATCTTTTTTTTTTTTTTTTCAGAATGGTCCTTGTGAATTACCTGAATAACGTACATCCAGCTACAATTGTGTATACAGGAGTTCATTGGAACAACCTGGTAGATTAGAATTTCTAATGAGTTGGTATAATATATTTAAATTGAGCAAACTAGTTATGTAGTCTCGATATATATTTGAATCATCTCCAATATGGCTTTTCTTGATTTTCTTCAATGAATTTCTATTAATGTTGCGTAATTTATGTTAGGTACAAACCAGTGAAAGCTTTGCAAACAGCTTTAGAAGGCTCGCCTCCAAAGACTAAAGACGAAAGATCCAATAACTTGCCAAAAAACGAATATGTAGTTGAGACTTGATTGTTATACAATTACTTTCTTTTGAGTGGGTATCATTGTCTAATTGCTAGGACACAATTTGAAAACATGATCATAACTTTTTTTGTTCATTCCTATTCTTTGATGATGAAGCGTTGTACATGTACAATTTAACGATACTAATTTCAGAATATTATTTTCACGTGATTTGATTTGGGAATCATATCTTTGAAAGTGAGAGTTTAATATGTTGTTTGTTTTCTCATTAGGTATATATATTGGTTCATTGAACTATAACAGGTATGTGAAATTTGAAAATATTAAAAAATAAATTCCTTCAAATATGCGATAGGTTTCTTTGTTCATTTTAATGTATTAATTAGTAACGACAATAAGTTGTCACTAAAAGTATGTTTCAAATTTTAGTGGTGATTTTAATTGTGAGAAAAATGTATACTTTTAACCGCAATTAATTGTTGTCACTAAAAGTCAGGTTTTAATCGAACTTTTAGTGGTGATATAGTATATTTTAGTGGCAAAATTACTTTAACTTGCTACAATAATTATGGCGGCTAAAAATTTCTCATTAAGTGACATTTTTCATGACGCGGCTAAAAAATTTAGTTTTAGTGATAGCAATTAAATGTCATAGCTAAATAATTTAGCAACACATATGTTGCCGCAGCCAAGTGGTAATTAAAAAGTTGTCACTAAAGTATTTAGTTACAATTTTTATACATTTAGTCGCAATAATTTCTACGGCTAAAAGACAAATTTCTTGTAGTGGGATTAGGCGAATGGCTTATGTGAGCTGCCGAAGGCGTAAGGTTTCGCAAGAATGAAAGCCCACTTCCAATACCATCGCGGTTTGAACTACATATCTTTCAAAGAGAAGGAAAAGAAAATAAAAGCCTTTACTGTTAGATTTGGAGCTTGCCTTTTTCTGTTTGTAAGAAATTGGATCAAGAATTTGATAATTTGTAACTATGCAAGTAGATCTACCACATCAATTTGAAGTGAACCTTAGAGATATGGTTTTATTGAATACAAAGTCTTGAATAGCGACACAGTGTTATTTATTACAATGTTTCTAGACTTCAAACCCTTCAAGCCATTTAGAAGACAATAACAATTATAATTTCTTCGACAAGGTTTTGGTTTCGGATCTCACCTATTTGAATATCTGAAAAAAATCTTTGTAACATTCTTATATATGACAAATTGGTTTAGAAATTGTTCTCTGGAAGTAGTCACAAACATACATTTGGTTTCAGGGTATGTATGGGTCATCATATTTCGTAATCTTGCCGTAATAGTACATAATACACATGATATTCAAAAGAGACCACATGCAACGCACGTGTGCATGAACAAATTAATATAAAAACTAACTAGAATGTTCATATATTAATCAATTATTCAAATATGATAGCCGTATTAGAATAATGGGCCAACAATTTATGGCAGACCAGTTAAGGTTTACATAAGTTGCGACTGTTGAATTCTTGTTAGGGAGGGATGGAATGAAATGATTAAATCAGAAAATAAACATTAAAAATCAAACAGTAAACACACTACACACAAATTTATGCTATTTAATTCAAAAATTTATGGATAGTGACACAGTGCAACGACAAAGTTTGATCATAAAAAAGAAAGATTATAAAAAAAAAAAAAGATACAAAAGCTAAAATAATTTATTAAAAGATGAAATTGGAATAGCTGACCTCCTTTTTTTTTAATTTCGTTTCTTTGGACTCCGCAAGAATTTGTCGATATTTCCGATTCAATCTTCTTGTTACTAGATGCTCCATAAGAATAAATTGTTACTCCGTTCCTCCACAGAGAAACGTTGTGCCGAATTTTGCATCTCAACAATATTAACACATATTATAATATTGAAAGCTACATTGTAATTTAAACTTGATAATGCATTTATATTTAATTACATCCTATTTAATATTAAAAGTTCATTAATCTCAAAAGACTAAAATTAAATAAGCATAGTAGATACAAATGACAACAAAAGAAAAGACTAATTATATACTTTTACCAAAAAAATAAAAACCTAATCAAAACCATTTAAAATTGATTCCGATAAATTTTTATAATTTGAAAGTCTTGCATAACAACTTTATTATTCTTTATATCCACAATCATACTATCACTTAACTATTTATCATTCATTCGATTATGCAATCAGATGTGTTCTCTATCATGTCTGTCATAATTATTAAAATAAATGTCAAATTCCAAGTAAACTCATGAACATATCATGCCTTTTCTCGTCTTTACTAAAAAAATAGGGTGGACATAATTTAAAGTATTGAAAAAATACTTAAAATATATATATAGTTAATTTTAAGAAGAAAAAAATTGAGGGTGGTGAGCATAATTAAGGTGGCTCCGCCCTTGCAATTACTTCACTTTTTTTTATCTCTACAAGTCAATCAAAAATTATAATATCGAGTCAATTGATCGTGTCTTGATCAAGAAAAAAAAAGTTGATTGATCGTGTTAAAAATTATCAATTCTTAGGGACGAATTAATTAAAGTGCAATACAAGCGATGTCGTTCGGCAAATGTCGTGCTCTATGCCATTTTCTTTAACATGGACCATTAGTTTTTAATTGGAATCTGAAGTTGGACAATAGAACAAATGATTGGAACAAAATTTAGGAGAAATTAATAATTTGATTAATATGAATTAGTCTCACTATGTCGTCAGAGGCTACAATATTTTATAGATTAGGTACAGAAACAAAACACCCATAATTTTAATATATATGTGTGTATTTTTTCCATTCTTTTGGATTTAGTATCCCTCCTAGTCACAAAAAAGGAAAGAAAAACCGTCTTTAACCTTTTTCATCATCTTACTAAACAGGCCATTAGGCTCTAAAAATTTATAGTTTTTTTCCAAAAAGTATGGTTTCTATGGGGGTTCACCTGGTTTGATGCAGAGGTAGTGCGATCGAAAAGTAGATGGATAGAAAAAGACAAAATTGGATAAAACATTATATTTGGTTAAGAACGAGAAATGGAAGAGACGAAACTTTCTTATGGCCCACCAAAATTTATTCCTCCAATGTTTTTTAGAAAAGTAGACAAAAAGCTAAACCTATGTGTTGAAATGCATGTTATTTACTTTAATCTCTTAATATAAATATTCTATAGGTCTATTAAATACGATGAAGAAGTTGATTTCATTTGTTAAGGATATAATGATACAATATACATGCACTTTCTTCCTCTTTCCACTTTTCCATCAACGCCAAATGGAGGAAAAAGATCATCCCAGTCACAAAAATGGAAAGAAAAACTGTCTTTAACCTTTTTCATCATCTTACTAAACAGGCCATTAGGCTCTAAAAATTTATAGTTTTTTTCCAAAAAGTATGGTTTCTCTGGGGGTTCACCTGGTTTGATGCAGAGGTAGTGCGATCGAAAAGTAGATGGATAGAAAAAGACAAAATTGGATAAAACATTATATTTGGTTAAGAACGAGAAATGGAAGAGATGAAACTTTCTTACAGCCCACCAAAATTTATTCCTCCAATGTTTTTTAGAAAAGTAGACAAAAAGTTAAATCTATGTGTTGAAATTACATGTTATTTACTTTAATCTCTTAATATAAATATTCTATAGGTCTATTAAATACGATGAAGAAGTTGATTTCATTTGTTAAGGATATAATAATACAGTATACACATGCACTTTCTTCCTCTTTCCACTTTTCCATCAACGCCAAATGGAGGAAAAAGATCATCCCTCCCAATTTTCCTTCCTTTTACCAAACACAAAAAAGAGAAGGAATGTTTCTTTCCATTTGGAATAAAAAGTGCATTACTTTATTTTCTTCAAATTTTCCATCATTTTCTATGAAAATGCAATGACATAAAATGAGTTACTCGCATTCTACATATTGGCAAAACCCTACTTCTAAGCATTAAATAGTTTTGATTCATTTAACTAGCCACCTTCACTTTGTTGGTATAAAATGATCGAAACATCTATATTTTGTTTAAAAAAAATTGATTATTTTATGAATTGTTGATCCAAATCATCAAATGATATTAAAAATATAGAGTATATTTAGTATAGAGGTATCCTGACTTAGTATATCCAGGTGTTTCAGGTTTTGTTATGACATTATGTCATTATCGTATCATACTTATATCATATTTGTATTTTGCTTCTTAATCTACTAGTAAGACATAAGTTGGTATTCAATTTTAAAACTTCTTCCTTAAATTTCTCTACATATGTATCAGAAAAGCTAGTCCTAATAGACTAAAAAGAAAAATATTAAAAAATATTAACATCGTGACTTACAACAACCTGCAAAAACTGATTGGGCCATTCATTAACGTTGGAAACAAAGATCGCATACTTGTTCACTTCACCTAAAAGTAATAATTGAGGGGATTATGTGAAGAAAAAAAAAAAAAAATTAATAATGGAGGTGGGTCAAAGTATGGTTTACCCTCAAAAAATTGGTAGATGTGCTCCTACCATCTTCATTCCATATTCCATATACTTGCCTTAGGCTTATTACTTATAGCTCTCAGGTACTTCATACTTTATTCTTGGGAGAAAGAGAGAGATAGAGGAAACGGATGATGTCGTCCAACTGTTATTCACTTTATCTTATTGTACTTGTGAGCTTACTTCCTAATCTCTCTGTGTTGTCTGGTGCTGATCCCACAGATGGGTTCACTGAAATTCCGTTGACAGAAGCTAATTTTTTACTGCAGAAGCCTTATGATATACCCCTTGAAGAGCGGTACAGTTACGAAAATGGAGTTCACAAGATGTGGGTTTATGCTGATGATAAGCCACTCGCCCCTGGTAGCAACACCCAGCCACGCACTGAAATTCACATTCAAGTACTCACTACCTACCTTCCCTCTAGATTTACACTTTTTGTTCCATTGATGCATGTGTGGTAAAATTACGACTCAATTGGGTTAAGTTAGGACTTAAAAAGATCAGATTTGGCTAACTCCAGATAGAATTACATAGCTCAAATAAGTTGAGATTGATTCTAAAGTGTTGGATAAAACCCAACTTTTGGGATCGATCTCAAGCGATCCATGGTAAATAAATCTGTTTTAGATCTTAACTTTAAGTACAATACTGAGTTTGATGCAGTATGAAAAATTTTGACTCAGTTAGATCTTGTCATAACTAAAAAGCAAAATATGTTTGAGGCCTAACTATCAAAAACTAATGGTGTATCAAGCAATAAAGAACTTTCTTGGGAGGGAAAATTATTAATGTGTCGGGACAAAGTGAAAAATATTTAGTGTAGGAGAGTGAAATAACTTTCTGTTAAAACCATAACGGATGTTAATAATTTGGGCTATATGAAACTAATCATTGTTAGTGCAGGGGCTTGACTACTGTTCGGGAGTATGGCAATTCGAAGGCAATGCTTTTGTGCCAAACGGCACCTCAGGTGCTACAATAGTGCAGATCCATGGTGCAGCACATGGAAATACAACTATGCTTTTGAGGATCTACAATGGAGAGATGAGGTACTACAGTTATGAACTCGTGGATGCAACAAGCCTCTATGATAAATGGTTTAGGGTTAATTTAATCCACAACGTTGATGGAGGAATGGTTACAGTTTTTATCGACGGCGTACAAAAGTTTGAGACTCATGATCATGGCCCAGGAGACTTGCATTTCAAATGTGGGGTTTATGGTGCTCCATCAGATATAAGCTACTATATGGAGTCCAGGTGGAAAGACATTAAAATTTACAAAAAGTGATGGAGAAAGTTTGAATTGTATGTGTATGTAATGCAAATGTTCATTTGAAGCTTTTAATGAGAATTGGATTTGAAAATCTTTAGTGCACTTGTAAGGACATAGATTCCCTACACAACCCATGACCCCGACATGAAAGTGTGTTTTGATTTAGTCTTAGCCAGTTTGATTAGTAAATAGGTGAATCTATTATATGGACATGAACACTGTTAAATATGTTTAATAGATGTTATGACTCAAACCCGACATGATTATCAATGGATCGAAAATGAGTTGAATAAATTTTAGTATGACATCACATAAGGTTTAGAAACATGTAAAACAACTCACTGATTACCTTAATTATACTAATCATTTATGGTAAATGCTTTGAAGTTAACTTAATCAATGACGTCGAAGAAGAAAATTAGAGTTTTCATTGATGGGATTCAAAAGTTTCAAACTCTGGATCATGGCCTTGGAGACTTGCATTTTGAATTTTTATCGTTAACAAATCTTAATTCACAAACCACGTGAGAATTATGTGATTATTTTTTAACATTAAGAAAGTGTTGTACAAAAAGGCTAAACTACAACGGAAAATCAAAGTTTGCGGTTGAAAGTATTTAGTGCACTTAACAAAGGCACTTGTACAAGCATAGACAATGCTTAAGAATTATGTATGTGTGTACCCACACTACATGATTTGGTTCTTTTGAGAAAAAAATTTTGTTGCAGCTATGTTTATCATCCCAAAAAAACGTGTTCAGAAAAAAAAATTTAAGTTTTTTGTGTCATTAGTATTTTCATAAAAGGTTTATTTAATGTTGACGGAGCTCGCCTAGATCAGGCCCAACTCAAAGGCTCAGTCTAGAATCGCTAACCGGGCCCACATCAAACATACAGGCCAAGCTCACTACAGGATGGAGGAAGCTATGTCAAGTCATCCATGTCATCTTGAGAGAGCCAGGTCAGTCGCGCCATCTTGAGAGTCTCAGTCAACAGCTGACACGCAAGGAGATCTCCGTGGACGCGCACATCGTCAACTCCACAGAACTATCTCATATGTTACGAAAATAGCGCCACCTCCACCGAATTACCTCACTTGTTACAAAGATGGTGACTTGATTTAAATCATACACTCAAGTATAAGTGGTCAAATTTTAGTATTACTCGGCTAAGTCTGAGGTCGAACCCATAGGGAGCTATTCGTTGGAATTCAAAATAGAAAAGTTAAGATTGTCATGCATGTAGTGTTCCTTACAAAAGTTTGTGGTGTAAACTTAGAATTATCAAATAAATACTTAAATTAAACTATTGATAACAATAATTGAAAAGCTACTTTAGTTCAGGGATCCGACATGCATTTTATTACTTGACTATGAAAATGTCATCTTACAACAATTAACTTTTCTTTTACTAGAAAGTCAACCGATAGGTTTGATGTACAAACGAACCATACCACATCAACTTATTAGGTTAGCCGGAAGGTCTATGCACCATACTACAACCAAATGACCCTAGTAAACCCGAAGGTGAATAATTCAAAAGGTTTACTTTAGCTATTCGATCAGCAGGTCAATGATTCAATGAAGACGAAGTTCCGGTTTATGCATTGAATCAAAAGCATTAGCTATGATGAGATTTGACCCGTCTATAACCAATCTCCTGATTATTACACAAAGCCCAACTATGTGCATCATTGTATCATGCATGAAGTACGTAATAATATAAAGATGAATTGGTAGATAACAATAAGTTTAGTTCGGTACCCGTAACCATGAGCATATAGTAATACGACACCAAACAAGAATAATAATAATCATCCATCAATTAAGGGAGGTATAAACATTAACGCATAGATAAAACATCGACATTTCCATAACACAAGCAACATTATACATGTCTTCACCCTTCACTAAAAAGTATAAACGGACTACTCACACTTCATTACTATAGACGAGGAAGAAGGCTGAGAGAATCTCATTACAACATAAAAAAAATTCAATAAGTCATTCCCCGAGAAATAGTTGAAACACAACCACTCTTATTACCAGCTAGTGCACAAAACTGAGAAAGGTTCAACCCTCAAAGTAGAAAGGATGAAACAAAAATGTAGAAGGAGAGAGTTTCTGGCTTGAAAAGTGTTTAGGGCAGGGTTTCCTTCTCTCTGACTATAGAGTTCTCTCTGTCTCTGAAATCTTTGTTTTCTTCCCCTTAAAATGGAAGACAACTTTGCTTTAACTTCTGATGTGTAAACCCAAGCGCAGGTTGAGCAGAGTAATATATTTCTCGAAAGACCTAGGTCAAACCCTTAGGCAATTGTGAAACAACAACAATCACACTAATGCTATAACAATCTTGTGAAGATGTTTTGTTTAAAAGAATATTTGAATTGTGAAAATTGATTAAGGTAATAAAAATAGTATGAAAAATACTAGAGCATCAGATACCCCTTCTCAAATACATACAATAATAATTAAAGAGTTCGTTCTTAACCCGAGACAAGAATCAAATGTCAGTTGATTCAAGTCACCAAATTTAGCAATAAAACTAAGAGAATATCTTTGTTTATAATCAAAAGTTTATTCAGGAACCTGAGTAATCCTTCAATTATATTATTGTGGGAAATAATGATAATCAACTTAAGCATGGAATAACCAGTTATTTGACTTACATGGAAATTCAAGCAATCAATGTACATGGCACAATGACTCAAGGATTTTTATAGAGCAAAAACTTTACTAAGAAATCAAAAGTTGAATCAACAAAATATCACATACTATTAAGCTCATAAGTCAATAACATTACCGTATTTCATTGAGAGGTCCTCCCCTAACCCTAGTTGGGCTTTTTAGCCAAACATGATGAACTATAACCAAAAATAAAATTAAAAGAACTCCAAGCCAAAAGATGTTTTTACAAAGTTTTCAACTCCTATTTATAAGACTATTTAGGAAAAGATCAAATTGCACTAAAATTCTGCTACTGGCTTTGGCAGACTAATGACATGCGTCCGAACGCGTGTTCTTTCCCGTCCGAACGCAACTTCTAGTAAGCTCCTTCCTTTCTTCTTCTACATTCTTTCACTCGCTTCTGGACGCGATGCCTTCCAACGTCCGGACGCGTATTCCAGTATGGTCTTTCTCAGCTATGCTTCCCCTCTTGCATTATCTCCTCCATTCTTGAGCCATTTTACTACAAAATAAATACAACTCATCCCTTATTAGCATAGCATCAATTCTCGAATAAATTATCATATTTATTACCGTTTCCTAACCAAATAATTGATTTTTTCCAATAAATCATGTAAGTATTAGACCTTAATCATACCTCCCAACTCAGACCTTGCTAGTCCCTAGTAAGGTAAACAAAATCAAAAATAAAATCACTAATAAATGACCAAAACAAAATCACTTTCGTAGGCTTCACGATTGCATTTAGCATATGCAACAAGCCTTTAAACCCTTAGGTTTCCCCTAGTGGATGAGTATAGTCTTGTGAGGGTTTCCAGAGATGATACCCACAAACATCACCCTGTAATCAAATATCTGAATAATAATTTTATAACATAAATTGCTACCACAATATAAAAATTCTAAGTTGTAACCTTTTTTATAAGCACATGCAAAGTAAAATATAGAACTATACGCTATATAAATGTATGCACTTATCATGTTCTTATATAAACTAGTGTATAGTGTAAGCTAACTATACCAAATTAATAATTTATCGGGTAATCACCTCTACAACTATCAACTATTCGTCTCAATGTCAAATCTCACTAGATAATTCACTCATGAAAAATTCTCTCAGATTATAGTGACTAATCCCTCAAATATCACATGTGGGAAGAAGATATTTAAATCAAAACAAAATAATGCTCACATGTCTATTTAAATAATTATAATCCAAAAGAAAAAGATTTGACATAATCTCATGACAAGAAATCAACACTCAATAAATAAATAATCACCATTCTTTTCCTTGTCCACACAAGTCATGCATCCACCCATACACTCTTAAGATCAAATAGGTTGTAATGGAGCTTCAGGATTAGGGTTTTGAAATGAAGGATATTCAGGAATTCAAAAGACTATCCCGAGAGAACATTTACATTACACAACCAAACTTCTTTCTATACCCTTTCACTCTTCACCATTTAGAAGCATAATTTACAACACTTGCTCATATTTTTTCAGAACTCATGCTTGCTATTTTTCTCTTTTTTCTTCAATCTGTTTTTTTTTACAGCTAGGTACATATTGTCATTCTTTTTTTTTCAACTTTTTTTTTTTTCAGCAAGACATCTAATGCAAATATTCACAAGTATGAATTTTTTTTTTGATCATTTTTTCTCAACCAACATCTCCCAAATTACACATACAATAAAAACTCAATCTCGGGATAACCAAGGATAAAATATATTATTTTTTTTCATTGGCTTGGTTATTATATGTTTGGTATAAGAAATAAAATTTTGCTTCAAATGCTCAATCACGGCTTCTAGGGATAATAATATTCAAAGAATAAGGCTTAGACTCAAATAATATCAAAGATGGCCTAAAATCATATCTCAAGAGTTGTTGATATCACACTACCTCATGCAAATAATTTAAAGTCAAGTAATCATTCACAATATTGGTATTGACCAAAACAAAAATAATGAGACTATTGAAGGAGATTAGCTAAATAAAAATATTCTTTATTGAGTAAATGTAAATAACCCTTCAAGAAAGATTGGATGAAAATTCACTAGGGTTTTTATGCATCTCCACTATATGTTTCAAGTTCCCAAGGTAAAATACCTAACAAATTTTCAACTTAGTAAAGTTTAAAGTGCACAAATTGTGAGTTTTTATAAAAACCTGATATGAGATATTAAAATATAGAACAAAGTTCTATGTGATGCTTAAATAACTGCAAATTTAAAGCTAAGCAAATTATTCTTATATTGTGGTGTCAATTATGAATAAAAATATTATTTGGATATTTAACAGCACTTTGGGTCAAAATATGCGTCCCATATAATATTGAATTTTATGCACTACATATTCCCAAAAGATAAAAGAAATCATGCCTAGACAAAAATCTACCATATAATATGCTTTGATTTCTACAGACATACATTCTTTTCACTAAAAAAAACTACAAACTCTTGGGACATAGAAGAAACATGCTAAGATGAGGGGCCTTCTTGACTCTGTGAACTCTAACCTAGCCCCCTCATCTGGGCCCTCAACTCTCTCATCTCTCTCTGACCTCTCAGAATCTCAAAGAGTATCTGTCTATCGGTCCTGAGATCAGTGTCCTCATCCACTGGTAAATCCAAATCTTCCTCTAGATTGAGGAACTGATCTCGCTGATCCTCCCCCTGTGTCATCCCTTCCGGTGCAACCTCCTGCTGCTGCTGAGTTGCCTGCCCTCGTTCTCCTACTGGCCTTGTCACACTCTGACTCTTCAGAAGAGAGGTAGAGTTGAGCACTATCACATTCTTAACTCGCTCCATGGTGGCATCAATCACCACCCCGACCTTCTCACAAAGTGTTGTGGCTAGGCCTGCAAAATGAAAGGACGGTCGAGGTAAATGTGGTTGTTCCTCAGCAGGGGGTAAATATTCGATATTGAAATTAGGTTCAGTATCTTATACTTTTTCCTTAGGTCACCCTGCTAAAGAAACCTAAGCTCATTTGTCCAAAAAAAATCCTTATCTCCCAGTAACTCTCTCCTAACCATGTCTCCTACGTAATTTTGGGGGTAATCTGGGTTGGCCACTCAGGCCTGGAGCATCCCAATCAATCCGGCAATGGCTATGGCGTCAACTCTAATATGCTTCCCTCGAACGTAGGTATGGATCATACCGTTGCCACAGTCATCAGCATTGCTATAAAACTCTCGTGCCAAAATAGGGATGACTTGCCATTCCCGGCCCACCGCCTGGAGCTAATTACGTCTCGGACTCCAAGTCTTGCGAAGTCCTCATATTCTATCTTTCTCTCACATACAATGGGCTTGGTGGCATAATATTGAAAAAAATCTAACCCGGGCCTCTAAAGTTTGAAAACGGACAGGATCAAATGTGGTATATCCTCTTCCTCCTGTGGCTCTTGGGTACTAGTGCGAGGCCTTTAGAACGTGGAGGCTCGTAGTGGTGCCATGGAGTAGGTAGGGAACAAAATTTCAAAAGTGGCGGGGGAAAGTGTCTCTTATAGGCTAGAGGAGAAGAGAAAATAAAATAAAATAAAAACGTCTGGCTCTCTCTATTTATAGTTTTCTTATCGCGTCCGGACGCGCCATAACTACCGCCTTAATTAGCCTCAAATAGCACGCGTCCAGACGTGCCTTCGGAATTTGAAACGATTGAGATTCACATCCGGACGCATGATGAAATCACGTCCAAACGAGTGTTCCAGAGAGTGCTGCCTCTTAATCTGCGTCCGGATGCAAATTCCAGTAGGTTTCCTTCAGAACTATGTGCGTCCGGACGCGTTGTCCAGTAAGTTTGTTCTTCATAACTTAGATTTTTTTTTAATTTTCACCCTTTTACTCCTAAATTGATACAACTTAATTCTAAAAACTCTAAAAACTTCAAAACTAAAATTATTCTTTTTTTTATTTTTTTCATTTTTTATTTTATTTTATTTTTTAACAAAATGTCATCTTGTAGATGCATATGCACATTAAATCAAATCAATAAATCAAAGCATGATCACCCCCCACTCAAGAATTTACATTGTCCCCAATGTAATAATAAGCAGTATAAGACCAAAGCAGAGTAAAGAGGGACATATCGGATGAGCTTATACTGTGCATGTGTATCTGCGATATTTCATCAAATAAAAGAGAAAGAAAACAACATACAAAAATTATACAATAAGATACAAAAATTGGGTTGAATTTTTAGAGATGAATCATTCATAGTGGGGATCCACCAACCCAATGGATTCAACTTCAACTATACCTTCTTCCAAAAATGGCTTCAATCGCTGTCCGTTAACTTTAAAGGTGTTCCCATTATTGGGGTTTTCAATCTCCACTGTTCCATATGGGAAAACTTTTTTAACAATGTACGGACCACTCCATCTAGTTCGAAGCTTTCCTTTGAAGATATGTAATCTAGAATTATATAAAAGAACTTTTTGTGAAGGTGTAAAATTTTTACGCAAAATATTTCTATCATGGAATACCTTCATTCGTTCTTTGCTAATCCTAGAGTTCTCATACGCTTTATTCCGAATCTCCTCCAACTCATTTAGCTGTAATTTTCGTTTGGTGCCAGCTTTGTCAAAACTAAAATTAAACATCTTAATGGCCTAATATGTCTTATGTTCTAATTCCACAGGTAAGTGACAAGTTTTTCCATACACCAATCTATATGGAGACATACCAATCGGGGTTTTGTAAGCAGTATGGTATGCCCATAACGTATTGATTAGTCGTAATGACCAATCTTTACGATCCGGATTAACCATTTTTTCCAAAATATAAGAAATCTCCCGATTGGCTAGCTCTGCTTGACCACTTGTTTGTGGGTGGTAAGGGGTTGCTACTTTATGTGTCACACCATATTTTTTCATTAAGGCTTCAAAAGGTTTATTGCAAAAGTGCAATCCTCCATCACTAATGATAGCTCGAGGTATACCAAATCTGGACAATATATTTTCTTTTAAAAATTTCAAAACAACTTTATGATCATTTGCCCGATATGGTACAGTCTCAACCTACTTAGAAACATAATCTACTGCCACTAAAATGTACATATATCCAAAAGATTGGGGAAAAGGTCTCATGAAATCAATGCCCCAACAGTCAAAATTTTATATTATCAAAATTGGATTAAGAGGCATCATATTTCGACGGGTTAATCCCCCTAATCTTTGACATCGCTCGCAAACCTTACAAAAATTATACGCATCTTTAAAAATTATTGGCCAATAAAATCCACATTGCAAAACCTTTGCAGCGGTCTTTTTCATAGAAAAATGGCCCCCACATGCTTTCGAATGACAAAAAGATAGTATGATACTTGTCTCATAATCGGGCACACATCTCCGGAGAATTTGATCTGAACAATACTTAAAGAGATATGGATTATCCCAAAAAAAAATTCTTTCAACCAAAAATTTCTTCTTATCCAAAGCAGTCCAAGCTGGTGGCATATTACCTGTAACAAGAAAATTCACAATGTCAGCAAACCAAGGTACTAAAGATACTGCCAACAGTTGTTCATCAGGGAATGTGTCCTTGATCGGCAGTGTCTCTATTGGCACATCGCTCACAAGCCTAGACAAGTGGTCAGCCACTACATTCTCTACTCATTTTTTATCTTTAATTGTTATGTCAAATTCTTGGAATAGAAAGATCCACCTAAGTAGTCTTAATTTTGCATCTTTCTTAGTCAACAAATATTTAAGAGTTGCATGGTCCATGAAAATAACAATATGGGATCTTACTAAATATGACCTAAACTTGTCTAGGGCAAATACTACTGCTAGTAATTCCTTTTCTGTAGTAGAATAGTTCATCTATGCATTGTTTAAAGTTCTACTAGCATAGTAAATGACATGTAGTTTTTTCTCATTTCTTTGCCCCAAAACTGTCCCTACGGCGTAGTCACTGGCATCACACATGATTTCAAAGGGAAGACTCCAGTTTGGGGGTTGCATAATTGGAGCAGTGATGAGCATGTCTTTCAGCTTATCAAAAGCTTCGTGGCATGACTCATTCCACTCAAAATGTATGTCTTTTCCTAGGAGATGGCAAAGTGATCTAGATATAGAACTAAAATCTTTTATAAATCTCCTATAAAAACCAGCATAACCCAAGAAAGATCTAACATCCTTAAGGGTTTTAGGGGTAGGTAAATTAGCAATTAATTCAATTTTAGCTCTATCTACCTGAATTCCCCCTAAAGAGACAATGGGACCAAGAACAATTCCCTTTCGAACCATAAAGTGGCATTTTTCCCAATTAAGTACAAATTTGTTCTCTTCACATCGAATAAGCACTTTTTCGAGATTTGAAAGACAGTCATCATAGGAATCACCAAAAACAGTAAAATCGTCCATAAAAACCTCAAGAAAACGCTCAACCATATCACTGAAAATACTTAGCATACACCTTTGAAAGGTCGCAGGTGCATTGCAAAGTCCAAAAGGCATCATTTGATAAGCAAAGGTACCAAAGGGACATGTAAATGTGGTCTTCTCTTGGTTTTCTAGGGCAATTTCAATTTGGTTATATCCTGAATAACCATCTAAAAAACAATAGACCAAATGCGATGCTACCCTTTCCAAAATTTGATCCATAAAAGGTAGAGGGAAATGATCTTTTCTAGTCACAGAATTTAATCTTCTATAGTCAATACACATTCTCTAACCAGTTACTGTCCTAGTTGGTACAAGTTCATTATTTTCATTAGCTACCACAGTTACACCAGATTTCTTAGGGACTACTTGTGTAGGACTTACCAACTTACTGTATATAATAGGGTAAATTATTCATACATCTAACAATTTCAACACCTCATTTCTCACAACTTCTTTCATATGTGGATTTAGTCTTCGTTGCATCTCCCTAGATGTTTTAGCACTATCTTCCAAATAAATCTTATGAGTGCAAATCAATGGACTAATTCCTTTTATATCAGCTAAAGTCCAACCAATAGCATTTTTATGCTCTCTAAGAAGTTGTAGCAACATACCTTCATGTGCTGAATTTAACTGAGAAGAAATTATTACCGGATATGTCTCATCATCTCCCAAAAATGCATACTTTAAATCTACCGGTAATTGCTTCAAGTCAAGCTTAGGCGCTTTATCGCTAGATGGGATTGATGGATTGGTTCTTGGTGGAAGTTTCTCAAATTCCTGTCTCCATTCTTTCACTTCAAAAACCTGTGAAGAATTCAACAATTTAAACAACTCAGAAATTTCAGGATTATTTTCATTTATCTCTAACAAAGAAGATTGCTCCAACAAACATGTTTTAAGTGGATCAAACAAAGAAGATTCATATACTTTGCTTGGAACAATAGATTCAATCATATTAATTTCATGCACATCCTCATCAACATTCCCTGGTTGTTTGCACACATTAAAAATATTAAACTCTAATGTCATATTTCCGAAAGTTAACTTCATCACACCATTCCTGGAGTTAATTAGGGCATTTGAAGTAGCTAGGAATGGTCTGCTTAAGATAACAAGAATTTGAGCATTATAACTCAACACAAGTTGAGTATCCAAAATTATAAAATCTACAGGAAAGTAAAATTTATCAACCTGTACTAAAACCTCTTCCACCATACCCCTCGGTATTTTCACTGATCGATCTGCCAACTGAAGTGTAACCGAAGTGGGTTTTAACTCCCCTAACCCTAATATGCGTGGTGGTTTGCACACATTAAAAATATGCGTGTTCTTTCCCATCCGGACGCAACTTCCAGTAAGCTCCTTCCTTTCTTCTTCTATATTCTATCACTTGCGTCCGGACGCGATGCCTTCCACCGTCCAGACGCGTATTCCAGTATGATCTTTCTCAGTTATGCTTCCCCTCTTGCATTATCTCCTCCATTCTTGAGCCATTTTACTGAAAAATAAATACAACTCATCCCTTATTAGCATAGCATCAATTCTCGAATAAATTATCATATTTATTACCTTTTCCTAACCAAATAATTGATCTTTTCCAATAAATCATATAAGTATTAGACCTTAATCAAACTTCATTAAAATAACCCTCCAAACATGCCTATTTATAGGCCTTTAAGAGGAGGTAAAGTCGATTTACATGGCTAACCAATGAGGATGCTTTTGTTGCTCAAATGGACCAATGGAGGAAGTGCTTCACTTAACTCGGTTAAGGCTACCGTCCAGATGGTGGTCATCCTTTGTTTTCTTGCTCCTTGGATCCCTTTGCTGATATCCAGTGACTTGCCACCGTTCGAATGCTAATTTCACCATTCGAATGGTGCCTTAATGCTGATTTTTTTTCCTTTGTCTTTTCTCCTTTCTTTTGCTTCGTACTTTGGCCCTCCAATTTTTCCTTATAATATATAAAACCCTGCAAAACATATATTTCAAACATTACTCATAATATAATCGAAATTAAACACTTTAAACTAATTAACCCACATAATTAACCCTAAACCCTAATTCAATTACGCACTTTTTAGGGTTAATCAGAAGGTACCTCAATCTGTTAAAAGGTGCCTATAAATTATAAGCCCCACCTATGTAATGCAGGCATTTCTTACGACATCACTCATATCTCAGAATTCTATACTCCTTGAGCAATAAAACACTCAAGCCACCATAACCCTTCATAGAAAGTAGGTCACCTTGACCGAACCACTTAAATTGTGTTTTGTAAAACCCGAGGAAATTTAAACTTTTGAGAAAAAGGGCAAAATGGTAAATTGCCACTATGGTACAGGTTGTAAACCTGAAATTTTCTAGAGCTCGGATGACGAGACGGACATCACCGTTGGATTCGTCTCGCGAAACCTAGTTACCTTGTCAAATTTCATTGAATTCCGAGTTAGTCGGATTTTTCGCGTTTTACGAGGCGGTCGAACCTCGGGAGACCCAAAAACGAGATTCTGAATAAAATTTTAAATTTTGGGAAATAAATGACGGCAAGTTAAAACAAAAATATTTTGAACTTGAATCGGAACGAAATTTAATCGTTTCGGGGCTAAAACGGACCCGGGAAATAAGGGTCGTGTGGCGCATTGAGGGCCAAGTATTTAAAGGGTATTTAAAGGGGAGAAAATCAGATTTTCTCCCCATTTGTTCAGCCGATACACGTGAGAGGAAGAGAGGGAAAGAGCAAAGTTTTCTCCACCTTCTCTCTACGATCTACAACGATTGAGAGCTCAAATCAACTCGAGCCAAGAGAGAAAGTTATTCTCCTCGCCAAGGACTACAAAACCATACCAAGAAGGTCGGGTTTGGGCGAAATTCGAGGAACGAACTTTTGGGAAGCTAAGGCTTAGAGCTTGAATCGGGTCTTGGAGCTTCCTACGGTCGTTCCTTACGCTTCAAGAGGTAGGGTTTCTTCCTACTAAGGTTTATTCCAAACCTAGAATGTTTTAATGAAATGGGTAGGATGATAGGATATGTATCTCTTGCCTATTTGTTTGATTTGGGTGAAATGGTTATGGAATTGGGTAAAGATCAATTCTAATTGGATTGGTAATTAGAAGTTTCTAAATGAGATTTCTAGAATTGGATACATGAAATTAATCCAATGTGAATCTTGGGTTATATGGAATTGTGGGCATGTTATGTGTTTATGTATATGCCTTGAGGAATTTAAGATGTTGATAACATGATTATGTGACAACATGCTTGGAAATTGTTTTATGGAAATTATATGCTTATGATATGATTTTGCCATGAAGTGTGTGAAATGTGTTGTAAATGTTCATATGTTACTCATACCATATTGAACATTGTATTATTGTTGCAATGGGACATCACATTGCATATGCACGGGAACATCGCATTTAGTGGGTGTGTGTGCATGGTGGTTGTCTTCACCAAGTTTGGTGGACGACGAGTGAGCTCGGGTGGTACGGGTCGGTGACCTAGTCGAGTCTCACGGTTTGCATGGTTGTTAGGATTGGGGTAGCAAGAAGGGCTAGACTATCCCTCGGGTGAGAGACCCGGTGATTGGATACGCACTCCGTTGGTATATGAGCCCATAAAGTGTGTTGGTGTACGCGGAACCGCTGGTGGAAGTCCATGAATTCCGTGTAGGTTGGGTGACCTTTGGTGTGAGTCCATGAACATCCACCCCTATAAAGACCCTAGAATGAAATGTCATTTGATGTGCAACATAAATGACGGATTGGTACACATTGGCACTTGCATGTGTAGAGGAGCCGGGAAGGGCTCGGTTGATATGCATGAGTGAGTCTCACCTCATTCCATAGCATGGCATTGCAAATTCCATCATTGAATATATTTCCTTGCTTGGAATGTTATGAATTGTTGATTTTGGCATGTGAACATTTCATATGCATTTAGGTTGGGGAATAGCCTCATTAGGAGATAACCTATTGAGCGTGGCTCACCCTTTGTGGGAAAAACATTTCAGGTGCGGGGTTTACACCGGCGGACGGCTCCCATTTCGAGCCTCAAGGTTGAAGAAAGCCGACTTGTGGCTTTTATGGTTATTTTGTAAAGCTTTTGTAAGAATTCCATTTTGATATGTAAATATATGGAATCAATTGTAATAGAACTTGTACAAACCATGTTTTATATGGAAATCCTTGTCAAACATGTATTTGATGAATTGGGAAAGGTTTTGAATGGATTGGAAATGAAAAATGGTTGAAAATGGCAAAACTGGACAGAGAGTACCGGTACTGGGTACCGGTACCCCCTTTCCAGTAGGTTAACAGTACCGGTACTGTGTACCGGTACACTCTCCAAAATTTACTGATTTTTAAATTACTTTGCCCTATTTTCAATCTATGTTTTCCCTTCCTCCAATGATGTAAATGGACTATAATGGAGTGTAAATCAAGGTGCGTTGGGTCTTGGTTAAACCAAATGAATAATTGATTTCAATTTACAGTTGTGGGTTATGATTCCGGTTAAAGGAATGTTATTTGACGTGGTGTCGGGTTTAAGGGACATTCACGGATACTTCTACGGGTTGACGGTTGGTCAACGGTTAATATAGGACCCCCGGAAATTGGGGCGTCACATGTTTGCTTTTGTTGAGTCTCATTCTTAATTACTGCATTAAATACTTGACAGGTGGTGCATAAACATCATATTTGCATCATCAAATGTCATAAACCCTATTTGAGATGGTTGTAGCTGACATAAAAAAAATATTTAGCCTACACTTATTATGGCGAGGCACACCTCGTCATACTAAGTGGAGTCTCAAAAAAAATTTGTGGCAGCAACAGCCCGTATTAAATAGTATTTACGACAACAAATAGATCTTTTATGACAACACTATTACCACAAAATATTTTATTTTCAAAATACATTATTTTGTGACGGTGAACACTATAGTCACAAATAACATATCGCAAAAAACCTTAATTCTTGTAGTGTCGTTTGCTGTAGTAGAGCAACACATTTAGTCTTGAGTGGCACTAACTTTAAGCCATAATTAATTTTGTTTTAACCAACAAAAATAGGATGATACATTTATGTTTACGACTTAACTACGGTATCAAATTTTTTTCAGTACCGTACCTCCAAAATATACAATTTTAATGGGTCTTTTTACAACTTTTGTGGGCCATTTTACAATCAAAGAATTTACCACTTTTGTGAGTGATTTACCACTATTGTGGGTTGTTTTATCACTATTGTGGTAACTATTTTTACTACTTTTCTTTTGTACAAAAAAATATATCTTTTGTAGGTAATTTACTACATTTGTGAGTGTTTTTACCACTGTTGTTATAATAATTTACTACTGTTCTGATGATTATTTTTATCACTTTTCTTCAGTACCACAACAGTGATAAAAAAAAATACCAACAAATGTGATAAATATCAATACAGTACCAAAATTTATTTATTTTTTATCCCGTAGACAACTCCTTATGTTTATTTACATTGATGCCAATTGTAAAAACATAGACTAATGGTATGTTGATTGCAAGGAATATATCATATTCAATTAAAAAGGAAAACAGTAAGTTCAACATCAACCGTAGAATGGACTAACACAATAAAAGTCACAAAATATTAAATTTCAAAATGGCAGCAACTTACATTATAAAAAAACACTATTGAAGCAATAAAACAAGTTATAAACCAAAAAATTGGATATAAAATATAGGGTGAACTTCATTTTACCCATCGTAGCAGAAGACCTTCATGTGACTTGAAAATTTCACATAACCCTCACGTAGTTATTGGACCAAAATGCACAGCTTAACATCGTTAACAGCACGGGCAAAATAAATTTGATATCCCTCTACTCTTCTTCTCCAACAACTTCACCCATTTTTCTTCTCCACTCCCATTAAACAACAAAACTACTAATGCCCATTACAGTTAACTTCATCACAACAGAACTTCAGCAGCCCCCATTACATTAAATCTGGCAGCCCCCATTACATTCATTGTGCCATCACCACCCATGGCAGCCCACCGCCTACATCATATAAACCACTGAACCTTCACAATTCAACCTCAACACAACTCGAAACCTCTATCTCAACATCTCAATTTCACTATTCTTCACCGAAAATCAAAACATGAATCAAATTGGAAATCAACCTGAAAACTAAAACAAAGATAGAAATTAGAATCAAATCAAAATCAAAATCACTTTAAAAAATAGAGAAAGAGGATGTATGGTGGTGGTTGATCAATTGTCACGTGCCCTAGAAGGATTAGGATAGCTGCAGCTGGACAAAGAGAATTAAGGAGCAGATGGCTAAGTGAATCAAGACCCTAATTTTAGGAGTAGCTGTGAATGATTGGGGCATTAATTAAGTGTAGGTTTCTTGTCCTTGATTAAGCAATAGCTGATTTTTTTTTCTTTGTATTGAGGAGAGTCTCCTCTAGTTATGTAGAAGTCGTAGGAGGGTTATGGCATTGAGCATCCTCTATTTTTCTTTCTTACTGTTCTATTACAATAATAAGAAGGTTTCCCACTTGAAGAGGGAATTGCTGGTCTTCTTGTCTTTCTTCTCCCTAGGTTCGTATCATCCGGTATCAGGGCAGTGATCCAACCTATGGTCCAAACTCTTATGGCGGACGGGACTAGATCTCAACAGGCTAAGCGCATGGAAGAAGCAATCAAGCAGCTGCGTGAGAACTCTAACTCTCGTACAGAAACTCTTAAGGAAACCCGACAATAGATGGCAGCCATGAATCTAAAATATGACCAATTGGCTTCACAAAGAGTCAGTCCAAATGCCGATCATTCAGCATCATCCTGCAATAGTATCCAACGATCTAGTACACTTCGTGATTCAATCCACTCTCGACATGCAAAGATTGATTTTCTCCGTTTTGACGGAGAAAACCCAAGTGGATGGGTGTAAAGATGTGAACGATTCTTCAAATATCATGGAATCAAAGAGGATGATAAAGTGTACTTGGCCTCTATCAACCTGGAGGGCAAGACAATCAGTTGGTTCCAGAGCTGTGAAACAGCAAGCGACTCGATTACGTGGGAAAAGTTCTCTAAAGATGTGCTCACACAATTTGGCCCAGGTGTATATGAAGATGCTGTTGGGAACCTCACAAAACTCAAACAAGTAAGTACTGTTAAGATGTATCAAGAAGAATTTAAAGTTCTTATGAATAGAACTAAAGGTCTTTCCAAAGAATTTTTTGTAAGTTGTTTCACTAGTGGACTACAAACTGAGGTGTGGAATGCAGTCATGATGTTTGGCCCTACCACCTTAACTCAGGTCGTTGGACTTGCCCTACTACAAGAAGAAACAATGTCATTAGTCATCTAAAAGGTTTGCACACCCCTCAAGGCAGGCACCAGTTTCCCAAAACCAGTTATTCCCCAAGCACCAATCACAAATTCTCTCCCATTTTTCAAGAGAATCTCCCAAACCAAGATGGATGAACGAAGGGCAAAAGGATTGTGTTACAATTGCGATGAAAAATATGTTATGGGCCATCGATGCATGAAGAGACATATTTATCTTTCAGAGGGCGAAGAATTAATTGAAGAGGGTGAGGGAATTGAAGTGGAGGACGTCGTCGAAGGAAATGATGTTGAGGAAGAACCATTTATCTCGGTCCACGCTCTTACCGGGTCTTTTTTTATCAGACCATGCACATATGACGATTTATCAAGTGATACCCAATCACCATACTAATCGACTTAGGTAGTACTCATAACTTCCCAGGCCCAAGTGTTGCCAAGCGAACTGGATATTCCAACCATCAAACCAATCCCCTAGCGGTGGTTGCGGCCGACGGCACTAAAATCACTAGTATAGTGGTATGCCAGCAGCTCAAATAGGTCATGCAAGGGATTGAATTCTAGGTCGATTTTCGACTTCTATCATTGGGTGGTTGTGAAATGGTCCTGGGAGTGAAATGGTTGAGTACTCTTGGTCCTATCAATTGGGACTTCAAAAATCTTTGCATGGAATTCCAGCACAACAAGCAATGGCATGTCCTGCGTGGCCGCACTAATAGTACTGTGAAGGTCATTGGGGCTGCCAACATGAAGAAAGCATTGAAAAAGGCTGGTCAAGGAGGTGTGGCTCACTCATTTTCTCTCCAGACCCAATCAAACCCACCATAAACAACTACGGTAGTTACTGACCCTAAATTGTTGAAATTACTTACTGATTATGAGGAAATCTTTGCAGAACCAGTGGGTTTACCACATCGCCATTCACATGACCATATGATTCCTTTGATGCCGAGCAGCCAAACAAACCATGTGAGACCTTATCGATACCCTTACATTCAAAAAAATGAGATCAAGAAAGTTGTGTAGGAAACGTTACAGGTTGGAACCATTAGGCCAAGTGTTAGCCCTTTTTCTTCACAAGTTTTGCTGGTTCGCAAAAAAAGATGATACATGGCGAGTATGCATAGATTATCGTGCCTTGAACCGCGTCGCTGTCAAGGATAAATTCCCAATTTTGATAATTGATGAACTACTAGATGAGCTTCATGGTGCCAAGATCTTCTCAAAGCTTCATTTAAGATCAGCGTAACATCAAATCTGAGTTAATCTATCCGATGTGCTCAAAACTCTCTTCCGCACACACGAAGGACATTATGAGTTCTTGGTCATGCCTTTTGGACTCACTAACTCACCGGCTACCTTTCAAAGTTTGATGCATGAGGTATTTCGAACCTACCTGTGTCAATTTATTTTGGTATTTTTTGACAACATTTTAGTTTACATCAGTAATTGGGATGAACATATAACACACTTAGCCACTACATTGGAGGTCTTACGGAAAAAAACCAGTTATATGTAACGAAATCCAAGTGCAGCTTTGGGCAACAACAATTGGAATACTTGCGCACATAATCTCAAATCAAGGTGTAGCAGCTGATCCAGAGAAAATTGCTAGCATGACTTCATGGCCCAAACTAACTACATTGAAGGGCTTAAGGGGTTTCTTGGGCCTCACTGGATATTATACATGATTTGTTAGTGATTATGGAAAAATCAGTCAACCTCTCACCACCTTGCTTAAGAAGGACAGTTTTCATTGGACAAGTGAATCCAAAGAAGCTTTTAATTGCCTTAAGGAAGCAATGACTACTACCCATGTACTTGTTATGCCTAACTTTTCTAAGGAGTTCGTGGTGGAATGTGATGCATCAGGAGTAGGACTAGGGTAGTTTTGATGCAAAAAGGCAAGCCAATCGCGTTTATTAGCAAAACGCTATGTAGCAAGAACCTTGGACTGTCCACCTATGAGAAGGAACTTCGGATGTGGTGCATGCAGTACGAAAATGGAGACCTTACCTAGTGAGACGCCACTTCAAGATCAAAACTGATCATCTTAGCCTTAAATACATTTTGGAACAACGCATTAGCACCCCCATGCAATACCATTGGCTAACTAAATTGATGGGGTATGATTATGAGATCTTATATCGTAGAAGGAAAGAAAACAAGGTTGCAGATGCTTTGTCTTGTCATGACGAAGAAATATGCCATCCAGTGGAATCAATGAAGAAAGATGTTGTGGTCCTAAAACAACCATGCCAAGTAATGGCCATTTCCATGCCAATTCCCAACTGGCTGGAGACATTAAAGAAGGAATAGCCAGAAGATATGCAACTACAAGATGTGGTCAAAGACCTAATCTAGAACCCGCAATCACACCGGGGTTGTTGGCTGTAATTTCAGCGCTTGTATATTTGTGATAGATAAAACGAAGACAATATAACTTAGTCTTTTTGGAATAGTTTTTCATCCATGTATTTTATATCTTCAACATACATATAGGTTGCAAGATACATCTTGACCACTCACTTTCCTAGACCATTAACCACATAATAAGACCCAAGACATGACCCCTTGTGTTCTCAAGTCAACTAGATACACTTAACAACAAAGTATTATCTAGTATTCTATTTTTAACAATTCTATTTTTAACACTCCCCCTTAATGCTTTGTTGTTGTATTCCCAACATGTCTCTTAGCAACTCGAACTTATATTTAGAAAGTGCTTTGGTAAAAATGTCCGCCACTTGATCTTCGGTCTTGCAATATTTGACTTGAATCTCTTCATCTTCCACGGTTTCTCAAATAAAGTGATTCTTGATTGCAATATGCTTAGTACGGCTATGATAGATGGGATTATTCTTTGTCATGGCGATAGCTGATTTATTATCACATAAAATTGGAGTTACTTCACCTTGCTTTTCACCAATATCTTCCAAAATTCTTCTTAACCAAATTGCTTGAGAAGTAGCCGATGATGTTGAAATATATTCAGCTTCAGCTGATGATTATGCCACACTTTTTTGCTTCTTTGACACCCATGAAATTACACCGGAATCAAGTGAGAATGCATAACCCGAAATGCTCCTCATATCGTCAATGTTTCCGGCCCAATCGCTATCACAAAATCCAAGTAACTTGATATCAACTTTTCTTTCAAACATAATCCCAAAATCAAGTGTTCCTTGAATATATATCAATACTCTCTTTGCTTCCCCAAAATGAATTTGGCTTGGTTTGTGCATAAACCGAGATAACAAACTTGTAGCATACATGATGTCCGGCCTTGTAGCTGTCAAGTACAAAAGACTTCCAACCAAGCTTCAATAAAAAGATGCTTCAACTTCTTTAGTTTCATCATCTTTTAACAACTTTTCATTCACAACCAAAAGTGTAGTCACCGATTTGCAATTTCTCATCCTAAATTTTTCAAGAAGAGTTTTTGCATATTTCCTTTGGCAAATAAAAACTCCATCTTCTTGTTGATAAATTTCAATGCCCAAGAAGTAATGTTGAAGTCCCAAATCACTCATTTCATATCTTTTCATCATCTCACTTTTAAAATCTTCAATCATTTTTTGGTCATTCCCGGTAAAAACCTAGTCATCAACATAAAGAGACACAATAAGAATACCGGTATTACCTTGCATTTTGATGTACAAGGTTGGCTCACTTTTACTTCTTTGAAATCCATTTGCATTGAAATAGGAATCAATCTCACTATACCATGCTCGAGGTGTTTGTTTCAGCCCGTACAAAGCTTTTTTTAGCTTATACAATTTTCCTTCTTCACCGTTGACCGCAAAGTCTTGTGGTTGCTCTACATAAACTTCTTCTTTTAACACACCATTCAAGAACGCTGATTTTACATCTAATTGATGAAGAAACCAGCCCATTTGTGAAGCAAGAGCAATAAGAAGCCTTATTGTATCAAGTTGAGCAACCAGAGCAAAAGTCTCTTGTTAATCGACACTGGGCTATTGTGAATACCCATTTGCTACAAGCCTCTCTTTATTCTTTTGAATTGAACCATCCGGATTAAGCTTCGTTTTGTAAATTCACTTCACCCCAATGACCTCTTTATTCTTTGGCTTTTCCACCAACTCTCAAGTGCTATTTTTCTCAATCACACGAATTTCATCTTCCATTGCTTTCTTCCAAGTATCTTCTTTGATTGCTTCTTCAAAACTTTCGGGTTCAACCACACAAAAATTGCATCTAGCATACACATCACTAAGACTTCTCATTTTCCTTGGAGTTGAACTTGGAGATAAAGTGCTTGAACTTGAGGAAGTAGAAGGAGATGAAGGAGAGTTAAGTGTTAGAGACATTTGTGGTGGAACTTCAACTTATTCATTTTCATTTTCACGCTCAAAGCTTCCATAATCTTCATTTGCTACAACCACTTGATTTTGAACATTCTTTTCTTTCCAATTCCAAGAATCTTTCTCATTAAAGAGAACATCTCTACAAATAATCACTTTGTTTCTCTTCAAACTAAAGAGTCTATAACCCTTTGATTTACAATCTCCATAAGTCTAGAGAAGAAATCATTTAAGGATTCATTCTCTTTCATTCTACTATTCTCAAAATCTCTTCTCAAGAATTGTAGTTTCACGGCTCTTACCTTCGTAGTACCACGATACTCATCTTGTAAAGTGTCACATGCTACCTTTGATTTTGTAGCATTGATAATTCTTGGAAAAATTGTGTCTGTTACTCCTTGTTGAATCAAGTGAAGAGCCTTTGCATCCTTCTTCTTGTTTTCCTTTAATTGGTTCCTTTGAGCCATTGTCATCTGCGTTGCCATCTCTTCGGTTGCATCTTCATATCCAATTTCAATCAAATCCCAAAGATCATAAGAGAGAAATATAGTTTTCATCTTGACACACCAATAATCATAATTTTCACCATCAAAGACAGGAAAAGGAGGTTGTTGTGCACCGGTAGACATGTTGATTCCACTTGCCATTTCGATTGTTTATCCAACGAGAAATTTCACGCCCAGCTAGTTAGAATTAAACTAGCTCTGATACCACTTATGTTGGCTGTAATTTCAGCCCTTGTATATTTGTGATAGATAAAACAAAGACAATATAACTTAGTCTATTTGGAATAGTTTTTCATCCATGTATTTCATATCTTCAACATACATATAGGTGCAAGATACATCTTGACCACTCACTTTCCTAGACCATTAACCACATAACAAGACCCAAGACATGACCCCTTGTGTTCCCAAGTCAACTAGATACACTTAACAATAAAGTATTATCTAGTATTCTATTTTTAACAGGGGTTACACTTAGGAATTGGACCAACTTCAGTATAAGGGCAGATTAGTTCTCGGCCCGACTTCAACCTTGAAGGCTTCCATTTTATATGAGGCCCACGATAGTCCCACAGGGGGACACTTCGGTGCCCACAAAACTCTTCATCACATCAAAAAAGCATTTTTCCAGCCTGGTATGAAACAAGAGGTTCGTCGCTACATTGCAGAGTGTGACATATGTCACCATAATAAGCATGAAAATGTGGCATATCCCGGATTGCTACCACCTCTTCTGATTCCTACCCGTATTTGGAGTGATATTTCCATGGATTTTGTTGAAGGATTTCCCCGCTCGAATGGCAAAGAGGTAATATTTTGTTGTAGTGGACAGATTAAGTAAATATGCCAATTTCATGGCTATAAGCCAACCTTACTTAGCCACAGTTGATGCCCAGCTCTTCAAGGAACAAGTATTCAAACTACGTGGGATGCCAACAACAATTGTCAGTGATCGAGATCCAATTTTTACAAGTTCATTTTGGAAGGAACTTTTCAAGTTACAAGGGACCCAGTTGTGTATGGGTTCTGCCTATCACCCTCAGTTGGATGGACAAACTGAAGTCGTGAACCGTTGTGTCGAAAACTACCTTTGATGTGTAACTGAAGACCGACCCAAGCAATGGGCTAAATGGCTCTCTCTTGCAGAATGTGGTATAACACATCATTTTATTCACCTACCAAGACTACACCATACGAGGCTGTCTACGACCAACTGACTCCATCTTATCACATCTATGCCTGGAGCTACTCAAATATTGATGTTGTTGACAAGGAATTACGAGAAAGAGATGTCATAATACGAATGCTGAAGGAAAATCTGTCCCAAGCTCAAAATCGTATGAAGCAATTGGCCGATGCACATCGGTCCGAACGGTCCTTTGAGTTGGGGAACTTGGTGTACTTACGCCTATAACCTTATCGACAGACATCCATTGCCTTAAGGAAAACTCACAAGATAGATCCAAGATACCATGCTCCATTTCGTGTTCTTTAGAAAATAGGACCAGTGGCTTACAAGCTCAAACTCCCATCCTCTTCTCAAATACACCTGATTTTCATGTTTCATGTTTGAAGAAAAAATTTGGGAAGCAAGCAATTACTCAATTGGAATTACCACCTGTTGGAAATGAAGGTCAAATTAGATTGGAACCAGTTCACATTTTGGACCAACGAATGGTGAAGAAAAGGAACCACGTAGCAATTGAAGTTCTGGTTCATTGGTCCAACTCAATTCCTGAAGATGCTACGTCGGAAGACTAAGAGAAGTTACAAGCCAAATTCTCGCATTTCCAACCTTGAGGACAAGGTCAATCTCATGGGGGTAGGATTGTTATGTGCCCTAGAAGGATTAGGAAAGCTACAGCTGGACAGAGAGAATTAAGGAGCAGATGGCTAGAGTGAATCAAGACCCTAATTTTTGAAGTAGCTGTGAATGATTGGGGGCATTAATTAAGGGTGGGTATCTTGTCATGTGATTAAGCAATAGCTGATTTTCTTCTATTTAAGCAGTATAAAGGAGAGCCTCCTCTATTTATGTAGAAGCCGTAGGAGGGTTGAGGCATTGAGCATCCTCTGTTTTTCTTTCTCACTATTCTGATACAATATTAAGAAGGTTTCCCCCTAGAAGAGAGAATTGTTGGTTTTCTTGTCTTTCTTCTCCCTAGGGTCGTATCATTGATCAGTGACGATGGTGGGTGGTGGTTGATCAGTGATGGTGGTGGGTGGTGATACCCCTCTCTCAATAATGCAAATATGGTAATGCTCCTTTAGTTCCAAATGAGGGTTTTTTCGGTCTTTTTGACATGTATTTTTTATACCAAATTGCATAAATCGTTAAAATGGATGAAAATTTTAACAGTGCATTTTAGGCCAAAAACCACAAGGGGATTAAGTGTTATTTTAGAACCTGAGGGAGATAATGTACAAATGGATCAAACCACATGAGGGTAAAGTGAAGTTTTCCCTAAAAAATAAGAGTGATTGAAAAATTATAGAAAGTTTTATCACCAACTCACCAAAATTTATGTATAAGTGAGATAACTCCTCAGAGGATCGTACTATTATCGATCACGTCTTCTTTTGTATCTTTTTCTCTCTGACCCTCTCAATTTGTTCCTCAATTTCACTTGTGAGAATAATATAATCAGACTGACATTTTTTCAAGTCCAAATTAGCTTTTTATTTCATACTAAGTTTTTTGTATATAAGTTATATAAAATGTTGGTTTTGTACAACAGATAATTAACACTGATACTATAAGTTGGAAGATAGTAATTCAAAGAAAGGAAAATAATAAAAGCATGGCACAGATAGAACGTGGTTCGATACATCGTTCCCACATTAGTACACCATACCTACATGCACAAATCAAAAACTTACATCGATGTATTATTTATTGAAAAACTAATCATTTAGTAACTAATTACATAATATTTAACCCTATTCATAGGAATAAAATATTGTAACCCAATACAATTTGGATACTACTAAATCTCTATGTTCCTATCAAGTCACTAATAAACCTATCCATGGTTTATCAGGACTCTTCCAATATGTTTCCGATTTCATTCATAATTCTCACATTGATTACCCAACAAACTCTCATTCATTACAATTAGAGAGTTTGAGTCAAATTCAAACAGTCTGCCTTGAACCAAACTCTTTAAATTTGGTCATGCCCCAAGATCAGGCTTAGTACCCTTGATTTTAATCTATCAATTTTTTAAGCACCACGTGCAAACATGCTCTTCTGAGTCACCATAATCCTCTTTGCATTTCAAGAACCTACGCCTTGACCTGCATCATCTATGCATCTTTGCCCATGTTTTACCTATTCATGGGAGGTCTCACTGGTCAATGTTTCACCATTCATCAAGATAAAGTCTAGTGACTCGTAACCCATGACACACCACATCATCACTACTACGTTTATTTCACCCCAATAGATCCCAAACCATTGGAATACCCTGAGTTTAATTTTAACAGCCCAAAATCCTTAAGAAACCTCTTCAACGTTGCATGTGCGGTAATTCTTAAAATTAAAACAATCCAGAAGCAACTTAGTCTCCCGTTTGATTTCATACCAACTTTAAATTTCTTCTTATGGATGGATCCAAACAAAATTACGCATCAACTAATTTTTCAAGATTACATATTTAATGTACACAGGACAAAATAAATCTTCACACCAGGTCGTATATACATGGCAAATGAGTCTTCTTCAACATAAACACCAACTTGATCATTGAATTGCCAATAACTTGCTTTGATTATTGCATCGGGATCATCAATCTAGCTCTGATACCACTTGTTGGTTTTGCAAAATAGATCATTAATACTGATACCATAAGTTAGAAGATAGGAATTCAAATATAGGAAAACAATAAAAGCATAACAAATATATTATGTGGTTCAATAAAACATACTCATTGTGCTACACCGTACCTACATCTACGGATCAAAAACCTACATCGATATATTATTTACTGAAAAACTAGTCATTTGGTAAATGATTACATAATACTCAACCCTATTTATAGGAATAAAATATTGTAACCCTATACAATTTGGATATTGCTAAATCTTTATGTTTCCTATCAAGTTACTAATAAACTTATTCATGCTTTATTAGAACTCTTCCAATACATTTCATTTAGGATTCTCATATTGATTACCCATAACTCTCATTTATGACAATACAGAGTTTGGGTCAAATTACAACATGCAATAACAAAATTTTCTCGTATCCTTTTTTTTATTTTACAAAAAAAAAAAAAAAAAGGATTTTTCACACTTTGCATCCTGAAAGATTTAAATTTTTTTACTTTATACCCTCAAATATTAAATTTCTCACATTGCGCTATCAATGCATCAAAAGTGTGAAAATGTGACATTTATGTTAGCTTCCGTAATTTTTCTTCAGTTTTTTCGTCAGTGTAGAAGCAGAAGGGCCACATTACAACACTTTTGATCATTGAGGGCACAATATTAAAAATTTAATCTTTGAATGTACAAAGTGAAAAACTAGAAATTTTTCAAGATGCAAAATAAAATTTGCCCCCCAAAAAAATAAATTTTCTCTAAAGTGTCTAAAACTCATCGAAATGTGACCATACCAATGTAGATTGTTGCATAACCGTTTAAGTATGCATCTATATAAAATTTGGAACCATAAATCTTTAATACATGAAATGAATCAGATTGGATAAGTATCATGTTGATCTAATAGTAGAAATAGATGGAAGTACTTAATTGAGATGAAACTAATAGTTAAGGAACTAAATTCAAACAATTGAAAGTCTAGAGACTAAATTAAAACTATAAACAAAATTTAGAGACCAATTATGATATTTACCCATAAATTTAAGTGATGGTGTAAACCAACTTGACACAATTGGATCAAAATTCTTTTTGGTCCAATTATATTGGGTATTCTTGATAAAAAAAAAAAAATTATACTGGATATGACCCAGTTCAATAAAAAAATGTTAATCAAGTTGTATTTTATCATGATCGGGTTTGTACTAACTAGTAATAATCAATAATCTAGTATCTTTAATTAGACGATTTCAATGATCCAACACCAATCCCACTTTTTTAGGGACTAGTTATTTGCACACGTGCGTTGCACGTGAATAATTTTATATTACAATTTTTAATTTTATTTCTTTCAATTTTATTTTGTTAGTTTAGTTGTTCAATATTGGATGATTTGAGAGTTTCTAGATGTGGTTTTCATCAAATGACAAAAATACTAAAAAGCATATTTGAACTCCAAAATTTACAAATACTTCATTCTAAGAAATACCTACTTTTTCACTAAACTAATTTCACTCCCAACAATCAAATCTATACCATATATATGAAGCAATCAAATTAGACCAGATGAGACCTTAGAAACCTTCCCTCCCGCAATAACTAATTAGGAGAGTTTAGAATTATTTAATTAATTTATTCCAATTAAATTATGTAATGTGTTCACATAACTTTCTCTCTGTTTCTTTGTAACAACCCATTTAATTATTTTTTTTTTAAAAAACTATTGTTATATATATATAACTACTCAATGGATGGTACTATAACTACCCACATTTGAATTTCCTTCCTCAATTTGGCAAATTCATGGATTATTTTTCAATAATTTTATGATTGGGATCAGGATAGAGTAGAGGTAGAGGTGGCGGTGGGGGTAGAAATAATGGTGGAGAATATTATAAATTCCCTTCATCGTACAGGATGATTGCTAGTTTCTTATATAAATATAACTCTATTTGCTTGTACTAGTCTATAATATAACCTCATACACAAGGACATTGACGTGGAGGTAATGATAAATCTCAAAAGTCCAATAGATCCATGTTCCTTGCGTACTATTACTTTATTTAATAATAAAAGAGACATAGAAAAATTAAAAAACAAAAATCAAAATGAAATAAACAACCAATTATTCTAGAAATAATATATATCAAGGACCGTCAATTGGTATCAGAGCCATTTTGACGGTCTGTTTAGTTAACTGTCGAGTTATATTTGTTTAACCTCACTCCTTGATAAATCTCTAAAGATTCATCTAGTAAATTCCTTATAAGTCTTATTTCATTGGCACCTAGCTGTACCACCCATTAGGTTTCTCGAATCCTAGTGTAAGTCCCCGAGAGAGGCAGAATAGAGGAGACAGGGGTATGTGTATTTAGGTGGGTATGTTCAATGAAGTAATATTTATGAGTTATTTACATAGTTGAAAATTTTTAGATTTAAAAATAAGTAGGTTATTCAGATCTAATTCAATGGCTACTTATCTAGAACTTCATTCACTCCTATACCATCAATAGTAAATGAAGAAGAATATGAATATCATGAGTCAAAATAGACTGGAATGAATGGAATATACCCATAGTACAAGTAAAAGAAATATACAAAACAAGCTGGATACCAACAGCTTTCAAATCAGAATTACAAGTAAAAACTATTGAACAAGTTTATGCACTTACCAAGGAGCATGAAACTTGTCAATTGCTTAGTAAAGAATCCGTTAAAAAACATAGGTCAAAAGGATATAATTTTATCTATCTTGGCTTAATTCAAGTTGCAGTAAAACCATTGTCAAAAGCTAGAGTCAATTCCTCAGTCTTATTATGTCTATGAGATGCCAGGTTCAAAGACTATGACAAAAGTATCTTAGGGATAATGGAATCAGGACTACATAATGGCCCAATATATTTTAATTATTTTTCAAACTTTACTCTAAGTCTTAGTGATCCTAATTTGTTAACTGCTTTGACCCTGAACATAAAAACTTCAGGACAATTTGCAGACATGACAGATGGTACTCAATCAATAGTATTAATTTACATAATCTATTACAAATGCATAAGAACAAATTTGAATGTTCATGCATTAAGTAAAAGTCCAAAGGACAAAACCCAGTTGATACAACCTAGTACAAGTGAAGCAAACATTCAAGTTCCCAAGCAACTCCAATGGAAAGATATAAATCTTCCAGAATGTTGGATGCTTGAAAATGAAAGTTACAATCAAAACCATCAAAATACTACAGTCAATTTAGATGGTATCTGCTTGGTCAAAACCGTTGTTGTTCCTAACCTCCTAATATCATCCCTCAATGTGTATATGATGTAGGTGCGAAGGGAGTGTCACTCTCCCTTGGGATGGTGTCAAAAGAAAGGGCAACGGAATGGTGGATGTAATGAAATGTATGAAATGGAATGTGCGAAATGAACAAAAGTGTGTGTGTGAACAAAAGTGCTCCCCAAGCGCAAGGAGTCTTTTGAATGTCGTGTTTTACTTGGAAAAGTATTCCAAAGTCGTCTCATCAGGGAAGGAAGGGAATTGTGTGAAGGTGATTTTGGTGAAAAAGAGAAAAGTGTGAAATCTTTTGTTTGAGTTTTGGTGTTTGAAGTTTGTGAATGAAAATGCAATGGAAAACAAGTGTTGGCTAATCAAAAGGTTTCACTCCAATGGGAATGTCAAGTCGACTCGAACCCTTCTTCCAATGGTGCATAGATGAACGATTGATTCGTGGGAAGCGAGGGACGAGATGGAAGTGAGGATCCAAGCATAATCCGTGACAATTCTACGAGATATCAAAGACTCACACCATGTCCTCTCTCAACCCAGTTAAACCGAACCATCATACACCGAGGGGAGGAAAGCAGATGAGTTGAAGTGGCATACCCAAGAGGAGGTCTCCCTTGGATTAGCCAACTTAAAGATTTAGCTACTCATGCTTAAGGTAAAGACAACAATGTAATGAAAAGACATTATAAAGAAACGAAGATTAGAGCTAAACATAAACAAAATGCACAAATATAACTTTCGGATAATTTATACATGTCAATCGCCTTTTGCTAAAGAGTGAATGAGAAACTACTCACTCTTCATTGCTTTGGTAAAGCTAGAAAGTAAGTGATGCTCATCCCTCCAAGTAGAGGCATTACAAGATAAACACAAATTACACAAGGAGCCAATCTTCGGCAAAGAATGAGTGAATCACATTCCACCCTTCACGGCTTTGGTAAAGCTCTAGAAAAGTGGAAGAGTTTCACTCCTCTAAGGGAAGAAGGAAGCTCAACAATGGAAGTAAAAGAAAGCCATAATACAAAGCAATGATACAAGAAAGTAAAGAAAGCAATAACTACTTGGAGGGTTTTCCACAACCAAGATCATACAAGAAAGTAAAGAAAACAATAACTACTTGGAGGGTTTTCCATTACCAAAAAGTGCTCTTTACAAGAAAGATGATACAAATGAAAAAAAATGATCTTTACAAGACCCAATGGGTGGTATTTATAGGCAACCAAAAAATGCCCTTTACAAGCCCCAAGAAGATGCTCTTTACAAGTCCCAAGAAGATGTCCTTTAATTATACTTTGATCCCCCTTTGTTTTGCTTTAATAATTTGCACCATATAGTTTGTAGCTTGATAATTGGATCCCCAAGTAATTTGTAGTTTTGACACAATTGGCTCCTAAAAAGAACAATAATTAATGCATTATCCCTAATTCACATACTAACCCTAATTTGACTTATTTTGACTAGTTTAACTTTGTTTAACTAACACAATTGTCTTATTAACTTAATTAAATTATACATTAATTAGGGTTAATCAGTATCCAATAGTTTCCTAATGGATCAGTAAGAATCTCCTTTGATAGTAAAAAATCTAATAGATCTAGTAAACTATTCAAATTAATGAAGGAATAAAATCTGAATCTGCATATTCTAGTGTGTCTAGAAGAGATAAGGATTTAGAAAAAGAATTAGATAAAAGGTTAAAGTTAAAAGGTATTGATACCTCTTCACAAATTAGTAAATCATGTTACACTCCTCAGTCAAGGTTTCAAGAAGAAGAAGATGAAGACTCTTCGCCTTCTCCTTCCATGACTGATATGGAAAGTAATGTAGTAAACAAACAATTACTAACAATTAGTAAAACAAATGAATTATTCATAATTGATGTGGATAGATTATATAATGAATTCAAGTCTAAAAAGAATAAATCTAGACGAGAATTTAATAGTAAATAAAGTGATAGTAAACAAGAAAGAATATTTGAAAAATGGACTAAGTTCATGAATGAAATAAGATGTGAAATCTATTTATTTTATTACTTCCAATACCATTACAAATTAGTAAATGTAGTAACAAAACACAAATGGAAGAAATAAGATAATTCCACAATATCTTCGAGTCATTCTCCAACAGTAACCATAATAATTAGTCACAAGGATTCTGAAGTAAAAGCATCACCATTCAAGTTACCTTCAAGAATTGAACTTGAAAAAAGAATAATTGAGCATAATAACTTTATCAACCAATGTTTAAAAACGATTGTAACACAGTTAGATAAAATTAAAAATTGATGATTTGAAACCATCAAAAAATAAAATATTAGAGAAACCTCTAATACAGTTACCGGAAAACAGAAGTAAACTTGGTATTTCTATTAAAGACACTAAAAGACTTCAAAAAATTGAAGAAGTAATCCAAAAGCTAGAAGTTGATCCAACTTCATCCCAAGTTAATACTATACATCAGAATGATGAGAATTCTGAAGACAATGAATCCCAAGAAACTAGTAAATCAGAAAGTTCTACTGATTTTGAAATCAAAAAATTGGAAGAACAGTTTGATAGTCAAAATATTAACAAGTTAACATTTTCAAGATTTAATCCTACTAGTATTACTAAAAATTGGTATACTAAACATACACCTCTTGATCTTTAGTATGAAGAAAGGAATATTAGTTATCAGTTTTCAGTCCAATCCAATAAAATCTATGAATGGAACACAAATGGATTAAGTGAACAAGAAATATTAATTAAAGTAAACCACATGTCTATGGTTATCAACAACTACATTAACAATCTTGATTGTACTGAACCAGAAATAGTTGATTTAATAACTTCTGGATTCACAGGCATGTTAAAAAATTGGTGGGATAGCTACCTTAGTCAAGAACTAAGAGATGGCATCAAGCATGCTATCGAGTTAGATGAAGATAAAAATTCTATCTTCAATGAAAGGATAGGAAGAGCAAAGCCAGATGGAGTGAACGCCCTAATCTACACAATAATCAAACATTTTGTGGGTACACCAAGTAACATATCATCTCGAATTCATGATCAATTAAGTAATTTGAGATGTCCAACCTTAAGTGATTTCAAATGGTGCAAAGATGCACTCATCTCAAGAGTAATGCTCAGAGAAGACTGTGAAAAGTCTTTCTAGAAAGAAAAATTTATTAATGGCTTACCTAATCTATTTGTACACAAGATTAGAGAAGCACTGAGAATTACTTAGTAATGGTATCATCAAAAAAAGTAAATCACCTTGGTCTTGTTCTGCTTTCTATGTCATAAAAAATATAGAATTAGAAAGAGGAGTTCCAAGACTAGTAATCAATTATAAACCTTTGAATGCAGTGTTAGAATGGATCAGGTATCCAATCCCTAACAAGCAAGATTTAATAAAAAGGTTGAGTACAACATTGATCTTTTCAAAATTTGATTTAAAAAGTGGATTCTGGCAAATTCAAATACACCCAGAAGAAAGGTATAAAACTGCATTTACAACACCTTTTGGTCATTACGAATGGAATGTAATGCCATTTGGATTGAAAAATGCACCAAGTGAATTTCAAAATATAATGAATGAAATATTCAACCCAGTAAGTCATTTTTCCATTGTATACATAGATGATGTCCTCATCTTTTCCAAGTCAATAGAAGAGCATTGGAAACACCAATATGCCTGCTTAGAAATAATTAGCCACAATAGTCTAGTCATCTTTTCTAGTAAAATCAAATTATTTCAAGCTTTAGTCAGATTCCTTGGATATAATATCCAACAATCAACTATCATTCCCATTAGTTTGTCTATCCAGTTTGCAGACATATTTCCTGATGAAATCATAGATAAAACTCAGTTACAGAGATTCTTGGGATCTTTGAATTATGTCTCAGAATTCTACCAACATCTCAGAAAAACAATCAAGCCTTTGTATGAAAGACTAAAGGAAAACCCTCCTCCTTGGTCATCAGTTCATACTGCTATAGTCAAACAAATCAAGAAATATATCAAGACCATGTCTTGTCTTGGTATTCCCTCGGTAAATTCATTCAAAATCATTCAGATTGATGCCTCCAACATTGGTTATGGTGGCATCTGTCTCCAGAAAGTCAACCCAGATTCCCCAAAGCAAATTGTTCGTTTTCACTCTAGGATTAGGAATAATGCACAAAGTAATTATAGTACTATTAAAAAAATATTTTATCTATTGTCCTGTGTATCTCAAACTTCCAGGATGATATATTAAATCAGAATTTTTTGGTCAAAGTTGATTTTAAATTAGCAAAACATGTTTTGGAACAAGATGTCAAAAACATTGCTAGTAAGCAAATTTTTGCCAGATGGCAATCAATTTTAAGTATTTTCGATTTTGATATTGACTATATAAAAGGTAGTAATAATTGTATTTCTGATTTCCTAACCTGTGAATTCCTGCAGGAACCTCATGGCCGATAAGAAATCCAGTAAACCCACTACTTCATCCAAAAAACCCGATAAAGACCATGGTAAACAACTAGCTTTGTCTAGCCCAAGTCCAAAGCCTAGTCAATTACCACCAATTGACCTAATAAACTAATATCATGTCCTTGGGAACATAGTCAGACCAACCTTTTCATCCACCTTAGTAAACTCAAACACAATAACAGACCCATACCAAGCCCAACCTATATCCGTAGTAAGGCCTTCCCAGTTAACAAACCCTTATCCGACAAGGACAACCCAGTTAACCCAAACCAACAAAACTGAGTACATCCCAAAACCTATAGCCCATAACCTGTTCATTATTGAACCAGTTCATGACCACTTAACCAATGTAAAAGACATTGTCAATGCCTATCTTGAACCAGGTTGAAATTTTATTCCACTTGATCCTGAGAAAACATTCCAGTTTTACCAGGACATCCTGTTTCATACCCAGCCAATTTTCATCAAACCACTCCCTGGTAGGAATGATCTCAGTAAGATTGTATATCATTCGTTGTATATATAAAATTTCATTTCTCTAAAAGAATGGGGATCTCACCCTTCCTTGCTCTGAGATCTCCCTGGCCATAACAAGCAATTTAGTTACTATGACTACAAAGAGTCATGGTTTAAATTGATACTCTATCAAGATGAGTCTTATACTCACCCCTGGTTCCTCCAGTTCTCTAAGGATTTCAAGAGCCAGATTCCTTCTTGGTTTTTACAGTGGTGGCAGATGCACGGCCCCATGATTGAAATGCTCCCAGCAGATCTTCAAGATCAAGCAATCTATTTCTCCTCTTGCTTTAAAATTAGTCAGCATGATTCACAGTTCCCTGCATTGCTCCTTTTTTATGAGTAAATACAAGGTTCCTTGGATTTTAAAATAGCAGTACTCCATTACTGCTAACACAGTTACCTGGCAATACCTTGTCAAATGGTGGGCTAAATTCGACTACCAACGAATTATTGCCCAAGTAAAAGCAGAATTCTCAGTAAAGGTTCCTACTCCAGAAAAAATTACAGGTTCACTTACCAATATACCACCACTAGTGATCAAGTCAGAAATGTCGGCAGTTAGAGTCTCCACTTAGGATGTTCAGACATTACCAGAAAAGCAATCCAAGTTTTCATCAAAGACTTCCATTAATCCACAGAAGAATAAATCATCCCAGTTAATTGAATTGGCCTAGCAATTACTCCAGCAAGCCAGCCAAGACGATGATGACTCTTCTACCTCATCACAATCTTCAGTAAACCAGTCATTCGACCCATTTCAGAATGCCCAAAATCCTGATGATGCCTATGACTTCTCCAGCCAGTGATTCCATGTTCCATGTGCATAAAGACTTCAATCACTACTTTCTTCATCAAAAGAAAGAAAAACTATCTTTTAGCACGCCTGATGGAATCATCCCAGTAACAAGGTTCATTTTTCTCCAAAAAGAGACATCAGTCAGCAATCACTAGTCATCTTTTCCACCGAAAGGAGGAAGTAGTCAACTTTTCCACCGAAAGGAGGAATCAATCAGCAATCGGGACCCAATTGTCACATGGTCCTACACAAAAGTCAGCATTCACTTGAGTAAAAGCAATTCACTCCACCAAAAGGTGATGCAAATAAAGTAAAAGCACCAAATAGTCAAAAGAGAAATCATTTCAAAGATTCTCTCCAAAATCCTTACGCATATAAAAGGATTTCAGTAATTCAGCTAAAGGGGAGGCAAAATCGCCAACACCTAGTTCACTCTCATATTTCTTCTTTGTATTGAAAAATTCATAGGATGCAAAAGAAGATCTATCTTCAGTTACCTAACTGTAAGTTAATTTCTAGTAAATTGTACTTGTTGTAATTTGAATTCAGTTTATAATTTGAATTCATTCAGTAAAATATTTATTGTGCAATATCTGATTCTTCTTCTATCCCTTATACTGCTTTGATGCTTCACATGCTTCCGCCTTCTTTGCTCTTCCTATCCTTTCATCGAAGATAGAATTTTTATCTTCATCTAACTTGATAGCATGCTTGATGCCATCGCTTAAATCTAAAAATTTTCAACTATGTAAATAACTCATAAATATTACTTCATTGAACATACCCACCTAAATACAATACCCCTAGGTTATGTCCGTGTCTCCTCTATTCTGCCTCTCTCTGGGACTTATGGTAGGATTCGAGAAACCCAATGGGTGGTACAACTAGGTGCCAATGAAATAAGACTTAAAAGGAATTTACTAGATGAATCTTTAGAGATTTATCAAGGAGTGAGGTTAAACAAATATAACTCGACAGTTAACTAACTAGACCATCAAAATGGCTCTGATACCATATAATGAAAACAAAAAATGATTTAAAAAAATACAGTAAATATGTTACCTAAATCATCTAACCAGATTAACCCCAAATTTTCACCCGAAAAGGAATGCACTAAAGTAAAAGAGAAATCATGTTGTTCAACTCGCCAAAAAAGCACATCATTAGCAAATATGATCTCAATCCACATGTGCGTGATTTATTAGGAAACAAATTGAAAAGCTTATCAACAAATAATCATTGAGATGCGTAGACGTTATTTATAGCCATGGCCTCCAACCATCGAAGCCATTTTTTTCGGTCATTACTGTGATCATGGCCTTTACCCTAGAGATGCGTAGACATGTGCTAAATCGTCTCCAACTAGTGGCTTATAATGCCATGTCTCCTTGATTCCTATGATTCTTAGAGTTCTACTCCCCTAACCGTTCTATTAGTCATGGACTCTCATAGACTCTTTCATAGACGTTGGATCTCTTTCATGTGTCACCCTCTGATTTTGCTATTTTTTGGGTATAATAGAAGGGATGGAATGAAATGATCAAACCAGAAAATAAATAGTAAAAATCAAATTGTAAAACACATTGCGGACAAACTTATGTTATTCAATTCAAAAATTTATGGATAGAGACACAGTAATTTATGGATAGGGACATAGTGCAACGACAAAGTTTCACCATAAAAAAAAAAAGGTAAGTCTCATAAATGACCCCTGAACTTTAGTCTTCGTTTAAATTGCACCCTAAAATTTTTATTTTTTAATGTACTCCCTAAGCTATGTAAATCGTTTTAATTAGGTCCTTCTGTTAGATTCTGGGGTTAAATGGGGATGAAGCTCTAACGTTGGCAGCTAGTGGAGGCCATTTTAGTCCATTCAGGTAATATGTATAGTTGGGTTGAAGAAAGAGTGCCAAAATCTCCCTCTCATTCTCCTTTGTATATTACTCACATCGCAGCAAAGAACAAGTGGCTTTGCTCAGTCCAGTTGACCGTCGTGGTGGGAGAGAGAGAGATAAAGGAAGGCAAGCCATGGATATTTAATGCCACTGTGGGAGAAGAGCTATAATGAAGGCGGGAGGTTCTTCTCTTGTTCCATGTCTATGGTTAGTTTCATCATTTTTCTATCTCATTTATTTCAATTGTAGTAAAAACTGGAAGCAAAATAATGCATACAAACAACCCAAAAAAGTGTACTACATTCTAGAAATTTAGAATTACTCCAACACCCAACACTACTAAATTTACGGGCAATAACCAAGGCGACAAAAAATTAGTCCAATACCCAATACCCATGCTTCTGAATCTAAAAATTTACAGGCATGTCTTCTACAAAAAAAAATTACATGTATGAGTGAGAGAACACATACAATAAACTTGTTCTAGATGGAAGACAACATCAATTATCCGCAATAACCAAGTCATTCTGGTTTAGTCAAATCAACAGATGGGAGGGAGATGAACAATCTAGGTACGTATGGGAGGGAGAAGAACAATTTCGAAGTTTAGGTATGGGATGGAGATGAAGGATTTGGGAGTCTGGTATGGGATACATATCTAGGAAGGAAATGAAAGATTTGGTAGAGATATGGTAGACGGTTTGAGAGAGAGCTTTGGCGCCCTTTCTTCAACCCAACTATGCATATTACTTGAATGGACTAAAATACCCTCCACCAGATACCAACATTACGGTTTCATCCCCATTTAACATAAGAATCTCACAAAAGGAACTGATTAAAACGATTTAGGGTGTAATTTAAAATGAAGGTTTAGGGTGTAATTTAAAATGAAGACTAAAGTTCAGGGGTACAACAAAAAAGAAAGATCATAAAAAAAATTATATACAAAAGTTAAAATACTTTAAAATCAAATTGTCCCAAATACTTTAATTCATATTATAATATCAAAACCTTCAGTGTAATTTAAACTTGATAATGCATTTATATTTAATTACATCCTATTTAATACTTAAAATTTCATTAAACTTAAAAGACTAAAATTGGTAAGCATAGTAGATACAAATGATAAAAAAAAAAAAAAAGACTAATTATATCTTTTTACAAAAATAAAGGCTAATCAAAACCATTTTGTAAGACACCGTACTAGAATTAAATAAGAATAATATCATATTAATATTTCTCTTAGGATGAATAAAAGGATTGTAGAAACCTCGAATCATTGTTAAAATATTGATCATGAAGTTTGAGTTTTGGACAAATTGACTTTCGGGTCAAACTTAGTTTCGAAGGTCTGTAAGCTTGAGAATGGTGATTTGGTAAGTTTCTAAATGATTTTAGGTCAAAATAATGCCTCCATTGAATCCGAAAGGTCGAGAAACCTTTGGAAAGGTAATATGACGTGTATTAGAAGTTAGAAAGTATTTCGGAATTAAACCGCATTTTAGAAAGAATTCAAATAGGAAGGAATTTGACACTACCTTAATATTTTAGTCATTACTTTTTAATCTGAACTCCGATTGAGCTGATTTTTAGAAAGTAGAAACTAGACTTCAAGGGCTACAAAAGTGTATTTCACGAAAAGTTCCTGAATTGACTTCTAAATAGATGACAACTGCTCCTGAAGTTATGACAGAAAATTGTCACCGTCCTGACGCTCCAAGTACCGTCCGAACGGTACTCCTTATCCAAAAACTTTATTTTTCATCAAAAACAGTGACTTTGAACCTTCTGGACGACCAAGGACCATTCGGACGCTACGCTAATAACATCCCCGCTCAGTTTTAGGGTTTTTCTCCGTTTTTCAACCTATAAATACCATAAGGACGTCCCTTTAGCCGTGTTTCATCAATTTTCAACCCTAGGCAACCCTAGAGAGTGAGAGAGAAGGAGAAAACACAAGATTCAAAAGGGATCAAACACGCTAGGTTTATACACAAACTACGAAAATCAAGGTAGGGGATTCTTCTCAAGTTCTTTCATTGGGGCTTAGGGTATTACATATGTATGTTTTCAATATTCTTGATACTTATACGATAAATACTTATGATTTCTTGATTTCTTTAGTATTGATAGTTTTGAACAAAATACATGTTTGGGTTGAAGAAACATTGTTCTTGAATTTCCAAAACCCTAGTTTTGCTAAATACATGTTTTCATCTAATACTTGTTCTTGTTCTAAGAAATTATGATTTTTGGCAAAACCCTAGAATTTTGAATATCGAAATTGTAAAGGTTTTATTGATATGATCTTTTGCATATTTTAATTCTTTTATTATTGTAGTATATTGAGAATTATGAAATTGTGATACTTGAATAGTTAATGAAAATTGTGATTGGTTAAGATTGTGGTTGTTGACAAAGTTGTGGTTTCATCTCTTGTATGGTTTGTTGTGACGGACTTGAATTGCCTTCAAGAGTTGCCTTAGAGTGTTAGAGGTTAGTCTATCCCAGTGGGGGTGAGATGGTTGCCTAACACTTGTAGTGGATAGTTTTTTGTGAGAGCAACCACTATTGTTCACGTAAGTTCGAGGTTGAGGGATGGTATACCTTTCCTGGGAAAGATTCGTCAAATGCTATGGAAGACAGTATACGCTCTTCCTAAAGTGGTTTGTGATTTGGCCCTGCGGGGAATGATTGAGATTGTATGGTTGTAATGGGTGAACGAGGTAGAATCATTGTGTAGATTCCTAAGAAACAACCAACATACATGAGAATGGGGATGAACCAACATACATGAGAATGGGGATGAACCAACATACAAGAGAATATGAGATGATGCTACTGAGTTAATTATTGATTACTTTAATTTCTTGCATGTTTATTCCTGTTATTTATTTACTGTATTCCATACACTTGAAATCATTACAATTGTCATGGTTTTACTCTCAAAAATTTATATATCTTATTTTTCAAAAGAGACTTGTCTTCTTCTATTTGTTTTAAAACCTTGTTGGGATTTGAGAGAGATTTCCTACGGGCTTTTGTTCACCCCCTACAACGTACTTACAGATTTTGGCATAGAAGATGATGTCTATTTAGATGAGCAGGTTGATTACGAGCTATTGGAGAATCAAGATGTGGACCATGTCTTAGAGGAATAGAGTTGTTTTATTTTCGGTTTAGAGTTTAAGGGATTTCTATGAAACAATGTTTTAGCTAGTTTTTATTATTCCCCTGCTAGATATTCTTTGATTTTGAATTGTAAGTTAGAGAGGTTCAATGTTTTATTGCCTTTATTATTTATTCTTTGTCAAATGGTTGAATGGTTTATTACTTAATGGTTATTTTTAGTTGCTCTCATGGTTGGATGGTTTGTAGATAGTAATGCCTTCCAGAGTGGATTTTGGGATGTTACACATTTAGAATTGACTCCGATGAATTTTTATACTTTGAATTGAAATTTTTGTATAACAACTTTACTATTTTTTATATCCACAATTATGCTATCACTTAACTAGTTATCATTCATTCGATTATGCAATCAGATGTGTTCTTTATCATGTCGTCATAATTACTAAAATAAATGTCAAAATTCTAAGGAAACTCATGTATATATCATGCCTTTTCTCGTCTTTACTTAAAAACAAGGTGGGCATAATTTAAAGTATTAAAAAAATACTTAAAAAATATATAGATAATTTTAAGAAGAAAAAATTGAGGGTGGGCATGTGGCCCCTGGTCATAATTAAGGTGGCCCCGCCCTTGCAATTACTTCACTTTTTTTAGGGTAAATTATATTAACACCTCCTGTAGATTGATCTAACTACAAAGACATCCCTTTAATTTTTTAAAATTACACTGACACCCCTGGTCAGATCTAAAATATAACAAAAAATGCGATTTTTCATAATTAGCCTTACTATACATCATTCTTTACTTATCATCCTCTCATATATTTAAATACTAATAAATGGTCATTTTTAGATTCAACCCGTCAAACCCAAAATTGACACAATCAACTCGTTTATTTAATCGGGTCGAACTTCCTCTATCTTCTCATTTGTATGTTAAAACAAACAATACGAAATTGATACGATCAACATTATTGGTATTATAAAAATAAAATATTAATTATTTATTGATGTTTATTAAACACTGACATAATTATTGTAAAAAAAAAAGATATTTTTACTAATTATTATTTCTATGTTTATTAAGTTAATTTTTAATTTATAAAAAAAGTATGAGGTAGAATCTTAGACTTAAATTTTAGGTAGAAATTTTACTTAAATTTTATTAAGTAAAATTTTAGGTAGAATCTTAGACTTAAAGTATGAGGTATGAGGTAGAATCTTAGACTTAAATTTTAGTCTTAAATTTTTTTATTCAAAGTTTATATGGGTCAACACAAATATGAACACACTCGCAATCCAGACGAAATGTATACCCGGACGTTAGGGGTTCAACTCTCGATGGTGTCTCTTGGGCTTAACCGATACCTGTAGTTTGCAGGTGATTGCAGGTATCCGGGGTTTACTCTCACATGAATGGGTCCAAAGTGGCTCTGCCTTGAAGCGATTCTACGTTATCAAAAAAATAAATATGAACAGGACAAGAAAATAAACATGTTAGTCTAATTTTGTTCAGGGGTAATATGGGTATTAAAGTGTAAAAAGTTGATTATGTAATCACTTTTTTGACATTGCCAATAATGATGCTAACCATATGAGTGTTTTGTGAAATGAGTAGGTAAACAGTAAAGGGTGTTAATGTAATTTCAAAAAATTGAGGGGATGTCTCTATAATTAGACCAATTTTCAGTGTAATTTATTCATTTTAAAGTATTGAAAAAATACTTAAAATATATATATGTAATTTTAAGAAGAAAAAAAAGTTGTGGGTGGGCATGTGCCCCCTAGGCATAATTAAGGTGGCTCCGCCCTTGCAATTACTTCACATTTTTTTTTTAGAGGAAATTGTGAAAATGTACACCATTTCATATTTATTTGTGTAAAAGTACCTCAATATAAAAATATGTGTATAAGTACATTTGTATGTAAATGTTTTGTGAGTAGATACACTTTTGCTGATTTTTAAATTTTTCTTTTATAAAATTGCCCTTTTCCTTTATTAATGGGAGACAAATTTGATAGTTATATTAGGGATTCAGTTTCTTAAATTTATGGAATAGCAAATCAATTATTCAAACATTCTTATTCCCAAATTTATGGCAGTTATTTTAGGGATTCAATTTTCTAAATCTGGCAATTATACAATTTTTTTTTTTTTTGTTTTTTTATATCTTCCTCTTTCATTCAACTGAAGATATTGAAACATTCATTTTTATTCAAACATTCATGTCTTACCCACATTTGTATAACTAGTTGAGGTACACGTGTGTTGCACGTGAACTATGTTAGTCTATATTATATGTTTTTATTTTGAATTTTTGTGATATAGATTTGAAATTTTTTACAAGCTAAATCATTATAATATTCTTTAGTGTAAAATATCATTTATTAAAAGAGTAATGCTACATTGTGGTATTATTAAAATTGTGGTATTATGAAGTCTAACCAATAGCATGCTAAGTTTCTCAAGTTTTTTTTTAAAAAAAACAAAGACTAACCATCATTATTCCAATACCAACACTATAGATGGGATCTCATTTTATAGATAAAGTGTATCAAGTATTACCTTAAAATATATTCATATAAATGACCTGAAAGAACCAATTAAACCGAATATAGAATTATGTCCAAAATCAAACCATCAACATGCTAATACAAAGAGATATAGAAAGAGAGTGTATAGAAGATGACGGCAAACGAAAGGGGGAATCAACTGTGGTTCTTCACCCTTCATTAGCAAAAACTTTACCGTAGTTCTTTACTCTTCATCAACAATAACTTAAGAGTAGTGCTACATAAACTTAAAAAGTAGAGTTAAAAATTAGACTTGATAATTACAACCATTGATTTCATTGTGAGTCTCATCATTTATTGGGACTCACTACCTATTCAATGGTTGGGATTATTAAGTCTAATTTTTAAGTTCATCTACCATTACTCATAACTTAATGTATAGACCAGCAAAAAAAAAATTTAATGTATAGAATATACATACATCTGGTGCTACAAATCGAGAAACCTAAAATAACGCAAGTGAAACATTGAGAATTAAATTTTTGAATAAAATTAGTCAATTAAAAAATTAATAATACATTTTAGTTAGATTTGAGAATCGTGTCAGGTCTTAGGTTTATGTCAAAAATCACTCGACTCATATACAACTCGTTTCTAAACGGGTGAAAATCACGAACCGATCTTATTTATTTAGTACGTCACACAACAAGACCTTTGTCACTTGGTAATTCTACAGCACAAAAAAAAAAAAAAAAAAAAACCCCAATTATGCAACATAGTAGGTAATCGAGTAATAAATGAGCAATCATGTGATAAATAGGTAATTGAGTGATATATCAATTTATTAAATGGGCACTCAAGTGAGAAACGGGTCAAGGTATTTCACCCAAAAAATAACTCGTTTATTACATGAGTTTGTCGAGTATATTTGTTTATCATCCAAACCTATTAATTTTGTGTTCATTCATTTCGAGTAATCGGCTCGTGTTAAATTTTGTCATGTCTAACTTTTGTCACTGTTTGTCTTTATGAATAGCAAATATTAATTCTGAGAATATTAATGATGCACCAAAAGACATTAGATTGATAAAATAATGTTTTTTACTAATTAATCAAGCCTTCCTTCTCTCTACCATTTATCAAATATTCTTAGCGATTCCATGACCCGGTCCCTTGATGCACAATCACAAGGGAACAACACCATCACTATACCAAGCATGCTCTCAGCTGAAACTTCTGGTTGTCTACAATGCAATTTTTGAAGCATCTGCTTGTGATTTTCATGTTTAAAGTAAGATGCAACAACATTTCTTGACAAAACATGAGAAAGCCCATGACTGCAACACCCACTATATTACACAAGACACCCAAAAACATGCTTAAACTACGTTGTGGAATTTCAGCAAAATTACAAAAGTTGCTGCGATATTTGAATTGAAACTACTACTCCATCATTTCCAGCTCTCAAGGCATGGTATTTTCTGTGAAGGCCTGCTTTCAATAGAAAGGATGCATAAAAAATGATTGTAGATTGTAGTTTTACTCAATTGAGCTTTACCTTAGACTTGCAGAAACAACAGAAAGGGTTTCATATACTCCAACTATGTACATTGATTAGTTTGTGTTCCTTGGGATTCGTCAGCGTGGGAATAGAGTTGCAGTTGTTCATGCAATAACCATTTTTGTATAAGGTCCAAATTTTAGAAGTCTATTTTCCTTTATTTTCTTACAAATTGGTGTTGACTGTTGTAGCTTGAAGAGTTATCATAGCTTTTGGCTTCCAGACCGTGGGTTTACCCATATCATTTCTTGAGAACAAAAACACATGAAAATAAATCTACAAATTAGACTTGATCATTCTTCATCTTTAATGGCATAGAATAACCAATCGTATCATCAAAATTAGTCTCTGTTGATATATATGTAAGTGATGCATCACATAGTTTCTCTTGTTAAAAACAAAATATATACATGTGTGTAGATTGAGACTCTCCTTGTTACACTTTTCTTCAATCGTAGATCATCAATCATGAATTTAAATGAAACTTACAATTTATAAGTAGATTCCTCCCCGTACATGATTGATGATTTACTATTGAGTGAAATTCAAAGAAACATAAAAGAAGGGATTTAGGCCTAAAATTTGTGACAAACAATGATACATGCAATTAATAGCGTGATTCCTCGCAAGCTCCATAGATAACGATTGGTCAAAATAGAAAAAGGATCAGATGCTAACTTCAGAAGACATTTGCTTCAAGAAATAGATAAGTAGTGGAAATTGTTAGAGTAAACATTCGTCGTTCCAATAACGTGTGAAAGAATAGCATGTTCAACCATCTCAGATGGCCATTTTAAGCCTAAATCAAAACGGTCACATTCTGGTTTCAAAGCCCCCATCAATCTTCTATAATTAGAGATTGGCCTTATTTTCTGAAGTCTTCTATATGTTTATCCCAAATAAAATAACTGGCAGGATAATGCTAGGTTGGAACAACCATGAAGTAGTTGAAATTACTGAGTTTGAGGGATTCTTGAGCTCTTAGATGCGAAAAATTCCACCAGAAGTAGCATTTGTATGCTTTCATATGATTGTATCCTAACAAGTTGTACTGCCATAATGCAGCACACCCGGTAGGACAAAAACCATGCTAGCCTCTTCACCCATTTCGAACCTCCTCTCGGCCATTGATTCATCTGCCCTAACCTTCATTCTCTCCACTACCTTCCCACCATGCTAACCAACCAAACACCTAAGGCCTCCATCTCTAAAATGTCAGCCCAAAGCCCCACTGGAGCTTCCCCAGAAGTTGCCAAAGACTCAGAAGCTGGTCCAGCTACTGAATGTGGGGAAACATCATTTAATGATGTCCCAAATGGTTCTATTATTCCCACAGGAATCAAGAGCCAAACTCAGATCATATTCAACCACAATACTCCTGATGTGGTTCAAGATGCAGAAGAGGGAGAGCTTGCTCAAAACACTAAGCAACATAATGCACCTCCAGCATACAAGAAGACGCTTGAGACTGAAGTTCAACCACGGGAAGCTAACGAAGACTCAGCAAAAATGAAGAACAAGGAAGGTGGTGTTAACGCGCCACTAGGTGAGAACATTTCAAATCGTAACTCCACACCCCAAGAACCTGTTGTGCTGTCTAAACAGGGACAACCTACTCCTATAGGTAAGGCTGGTTTGCCAACAAATTCCCACTTCCCTGTATCTGCTACAGATGGTGAAAAAGGTGAAAAAAGTGAAAGGACTGCACCAGCCACATGGAGCAGTGTGCTAAAAAAAGGAACAGTTATGGATCCGGATCATGGAGCTCCAACTAAGACCCGCAGCCACATGAATCTGAAATATTTTGAACCTCAAGGAGGTGGGGCCAAAATAGTGGTGGCGCCACCACCAGCGGTTGCATAAATGGGTAGCAAGCTTTGGGAAAATAGCTTGGTTGGCTACTTTGTTGATAAAAGCTTGCCCTTTTCAGTGGTTAAGATGATAGCCCAATGGATGTGGAATGCACAGGGCCTCACAGAGGTGCTTGCTAATGAGCAAGGCTTCTTCTTTTTCAAATTCGCTGAAGACAGCTGAAGGAACAGAGTCTTAGAAGAAGGCCCTTGGTTATTCTCTGGTAGAATTATGGTTCTCAAGAAATGGCAACCCAGAATGCCTCTCATGAAGGAAGCACATACTAAAGTGCCAGTTTGGGTGAAATTGTATAACATCCCACTTGAATATTGGAATGAAGAAGGCCTTAGCTATTTATCCAGTGCTGTTGGAAAACCACTCTATGCTGATAGGCTAACAGAGAAACAACAAAGAATTACTTATGCTAGAGTATGTGTGGAGATTGATGCTGCTCAAGCTCCCATTGATTCCTTTGAATTGAAAATGCAAGGCTCCCAATCTGATCAAGAAGTGGATTCTGTGGAAATCGTGGTTCAATGTCAATGGAAGCCTAAAACTTGTGTTAACTGCAAAGTCTTTGGCCACACAAGCACAAACTGTGCAAGAAAGCAGCAGTGGGTTAGAAAGGAAAATCAAGCTGACAAAGGCAAACAGATAGCCTCCACTGTTGAAGTTATCAGAGAGAAGGAGAGTGACAAGGTTGATCAAAGAAGTGTTGATCAAGGAAGCACCAACAATCAAATGGAGGCTAGTGAAACTCCTTTCACAGTAGCTCACAACACCACCCTTGCTCCTCAGGTACCTACAGTCATCACTACTAGCAATAAATTTGAGAATCTTTTTATTGAACTACAAGGTCATGTGCTATCAGACTTGGAAAAGTCAGCCTCTCCTGAAACAAATGCACTGGCTACAAAAATTAAGAACATTGATGGTATACCAATTGGGCAGCTAAGAAATAAACGCAAGTCACCAAACAGAGGTAAAAAGGGGATTTCTACATCCCAAGGCCACCACCCACCAAAGCGTAAATGATCAATTTTGCATGTTGGAATATTAGGGGACTGAACTCCCCCCTAAACAAATGGAGGTTCGAAAACTTATTTTTGAACAGCATCTGGATTTGGTTGGAATAGTTGAGACCAAAGTCAGGGCAGTTAATAAGGGTAGCATTATGAGAGCTGTCTTCAGGGATTGGGAATATTTTGACAATTATTCTAGTCATTTTCTTGGTAGGATTTGGGTTGGTTGGAACCCAAATATCCTCAAGATTACCAAGATTGAGGAAATGGATCAGGTTATACATTGTGAGGTTCAACATCTTGAAAGTGGGATTTTGCTCCTGGTATCCTTCATATATGGGGCTAATGATGACAGAGATAGGAGAAGACTATGGAGTAACCTTGAGATTCATGCTAGAAACAATATTTCTAGACCATTGGCAGTTTTGGGTGACTTCAATGTGGTAAGAACTCTGCAAGAAATTGAAGGGGGGAACAATAGAAGAACAAAGGCCATGGAAGATTTTGAAGAATGTATTCAAAGGTCTGGAATTGAAGACCTCAGCTTCTCAGGAGTTCTCTTTACTTGGTGTAACAAGAGAGGTCCTCAAGACTGCACAGTTAAAAAGCTCGACAGAGTCATGGTTAATGGTGAATGGAATCTACAATTTACAAGATCCTCAGCTGAATTTATGACCTCAGGTGTCTCTGATCATAGCCCTGCCATTGTCAAGTTGGGAGAGAGAGCAAGACCAAGGAAATGTCCATTCAAGTTTTTCAATTTTATGGCTGAAAGAAGGGATTTTCTTGATATTGTCAATAATGTATGGCATACTAATGTGAGGGGAACAAAACAATTCCAAGTAAGCCAAAAGCTTAAATTGCTGAAGTATGAATTCAAGAAGATCAACAAAGCTCAAATGAACGACGTAACTGCAAGAGCTAATGAGGCAAGAAGTGCACTTGCTGAATGCCAGAGGAAACTTGATGAAAAGCCCTTGGACCACGACCTTAGGTCTCAAGAGAAGGAGTTGATTAGGAGATTCTTTGAGGCAATCAAAATTGAAGAGGAATTCCTAAGACAAAAAACCAGAGTTCAATGGCTCAAAGCTGGTGATCAAAACACCTCTTTTTTCTTCAGAACCATTACACGCAATAGGAATAATTCCAGGATTACTGCTATCAAAAGACAGGATGGAACGATGGCTGAAGGGGACTTGCAGATCAAGGAAGAAGCTGTCCATTATTTCCAAAACTTGTTTAGAAGCAGTGGCCATCAGTCTACTACTAGGCAAGCAACAATTAGAGACCTTATTCAGCTCACTATCTCAGAGGATCAAGCTAGGATGCTATGCAAGGAGGTTACAGGAGCTGAAATCAAAGAGGTATATTTTTCTCTCCATGCTAATAAAGCCCCTGGTCCAGATGGGTTTAACGGGTGCTTCTTTCAAAAGGCTTGGCCAATTATTGGGGAGGAGATTATTTCTGCTGTTCAGGAATTCTTTATCACTTGTGAAATGCTCAAGGAAATCAACTCTACTATCATCTCACTTATTCCAAGGGTGCCAAACCCCACCACTATGAGTGACTACAGCCAATCTCTTGTTGCAACACTCTTTATAAGATTATTTCAAAGATAATTGCCAACAGAATTAAACCATTGCTGCCTGGGCTTGTTAGTCCTTCCCAATCTGGTTTTATTGCTGGGAGAAGAATTGGAAATAACATCCTCTTAGTCCAAGAGCTTATGAGGAATTACCATAAGAATGATGGACCACCTAAGTGTGCTGTTAAAGTGGATCTTATGAAGGCTTATGATATGCTTGAATGGGGCTTCTTGACTGATACTTTAGCAGCTCTCAATTTTCCTTTGATGATGATCAACTGGAATAAATCATGTATTTCATCACCAAAGTTTTCTATCTGTGTTAATGGTGAATTAGCTGGTTATTTCCCAAGTCAAAGAGGTCTTAGGCAGGGGGATCCTATGTCATCATTTATTTTTGCCATTGGAATGGAGGTTCTAACACAGATCCTAATGAGGAAAATCCAAACAACTCAAGGGTTCAAATACCATTGGAGATGCAGCAAACAAAAAATTGCTCAATTGACCTTTGCAGACGACCTTATCATGTTTGTCATGGTGATATTACTTCTGCTAAAGTTTTGAAGGCATCCTTGGAGAATTTTGAAGAGCCCTCAGGCCTTAAAGCTAATCCATTAAAGAGCAATATATTTCTTGCTAGAGTCTCAAAGAGCCAGAAGCTACAAATTATGGAGTGTTTTCATTACCCCATGGGCAATATTCCAATTAGGTACCTGGGTATCCCTATCATCACCACAAAGTTGAGGATCAATGACTGCGCTTCTCTGGTGGAAACAGTTGAGGCAAGAATAAGATCATGGACGAATAGATTCCTTTCTTCTGCAGGAAGATTACAGCTTATCCACTCAATCCTCATGAATATTCAAATCTTATGGTCTTGTCACTTGATGCTTCCCAAGAGAGTCCTTAATAGCATTGAGCAGAAACTAAGAGCCTTTCTTTGGACAGGCGCTGAGCTTAGGACAGTGGGAGCTAAAGTTTCATGGAAGGAAGTGTGCCTTCCAAAGCGAGAAGGTGGTTTGGGAATTAAGGATCTTAAGGCTTGGAACAAAGCATTAATGCTCAGACACCTCTACCATCTTATCTCTGATGAAAACAACATTTGGTCTAAATGGGTGAGAGACTATTATTTGAAAGGAAGAAGCATTTGGATTGTCAAACCTTCACAAGTTTGTTCATGGAATTGGAGAAAATTATTGAATTTAAGGGACTTTGCTAGACCTTTCTTTCTTCATATCATTGGAGATGGGAGAGAAACATCACTTTGGTTTGATAATTGGCATCCTGCTGGACCACTAATACTTAGATGGACACCTAGAATTTTGTATGATTATGGCCTCCACAAGAATGCTAAAGTATGTCATATTATTCATGGTAATCAATGGAGATGGCCAAGGGCTAATGCTCGTAACAACAGAGAGTTATTACAAATTGAAGCTTCAATACCAACCTATTCTCCAAGGCCTGAAATGAAGGATGTGATTAAATGGTTGCTGACCCCTAATGGCTCCTTTTCCTCTGCTTCAGCCCTAGAGGAATTAAGGTATAATCAGCCTATGGTTTCTTGGCACAAGCTTCTATGGTTTTGCCAGTGTATTCCAAAGATGAGCTTCATACTTTGGCTTGCTATTAGATGCAGGCTTTCAACCAAGGATCGCATTCATAGCTATATGCAAAGTGTGGATCTAACGTGTGTCCTGTGTAGAGTTGCTCCTGAAACTCATTGTCATTTATTCTTTGATTGCATCTTTTCAGAAAGGATCTGGAAACATGTTCTGGAGAAGTGCCATCAGCCTTGGCAACACTTACCTTGGCATGATTTTATCATCCAGTCGGCCAACAATTGGAAGGGGAAGAATCTTGCCACTGTGATCAAGAAACTCTATCTTGCTGCAACTGTTTACATGATATGGAATGAGAGGAACCAAAGGATTTTCAAGAACCAGCAGAAGGATCCTGCGACTGTCTAGCAGATCATCATCAATACAGTCAGGAATAGATTAATGTCTCTGAAAATTAAGGATAATATTGAGAATAGAAGACTTGCTCAATCATGGCAGCTACCCATTTCTCTTTTGTCCATGATATAGACTCTATGCTATAACATGGAATGCTTTTGGTCAAAATCTTCAGGGAATACTGAAAGCTCTCACCTTCTCCACAGATTTTTTCTGTTTTATTTATGTATGGAACTTGTCTTGCATGATTCAGGCAGACAAGTGATGCCTTTACTTGTATATTCTCCTTGGTATCAATACATTGTTTACTTACCCGAAAAAAAAAAAAAAAAGTTGTACTGCCATCTACCATCCTGGTATCCCTCACACTCACATTGGGACGGCTTTATATGTCTTGCATCCAATGTCTAGAATCTGTATCATTTTTATAGTCATAGCTTGCCTCAGCAATATATTTCACAATGACATGTCTTTCAATCATAATGATAACATATAACTGTTTAATATTCAAGCATAAACATTTCATGTTTACCTATATATGTCGTATAGTGACTATAGTGTCTGTTTTATACTTGCGATTTTTTGTGATATTGTATGCAACAGGACGTTGAACACATGAGAAAGATTTCTCTTTGTCGAAAAAATCAATTATGTCTTATATCTAAGTGACGACTTGCCAGAATGGTAGCCTTCGGTCGAACAAAAATTGAAGAAGAATGAAAAAGCAAAAGAAAGAGGAGAATGAAAAAGCTCACTTGGTAGGATGATTGGTGGAGAGGGAAGATATCTTATTAGTTGGCTGATCGACACCAGGTCACCAGCTCTTCATGACAGCGAGGGAGGAGGAGAGACAAAGAAGAAGAGGCTGATCAAGAGGGGTTTATTATGATAATTCAACAATATATTTAATGCATATGTTTAATGCAAGAATACTAAAAATATTATAAGTTACGTCTATATTTAGTGCTAGAGCACTGTTCAACTTATACACGGTTACACAATTACTATAGGATGATATGAAATTGACTTTAGAGCTTCAAGTAGGTAAAACTAAATTTATAGCATTACTCAATTTGAAAAATTAGTTTTTCACTGCTGACATTTTATAGTAGTATATTTATTTATTTATTGTTTTTTCTTATAAATCGTAATGAGGAATATATGTTTTCACCTTATATAATATCATTGGTTGTAATGAGTTTTTTTTTCTATGAATATTTTAAATTTAAATTTATATGTATGTTATTCGATGTATTTATAAGTAGCAATGGTACATGTTGCATTGGCACAGTGATACACGACAATGTCACAGTGTTACAAGCCAATGTCACACTGATACAAGTCAATGTCACACTGATAATAATCTATGTTTACACTGATTTCAGCCAATATCACAATGTTACAAACTAATGTCACACTACTACAAGTCAATGTCACACTCCATACATTGACATGACACAGGGCACAATGAAATATCACAGTGGCACAATACACAAAAAAATTGTATGACACAAACATCATGAATAACTAAATATAATGTAAATAACATTACATAGTATCACAAACAAACAAAATAAGGCGAATTGTGTTTGTGGGTGGAATTAGAGTTGTGAGCAAGTGGTGATGTTGGTTGTGGTCTCGATCAAATAGTGAATGTGGGGTTAGAAGGTTTTGAGGGTGGTGATGGCGGGTAAGGTCTGTTGTGAGAATGCAGTTGTATATGACCTCTTTGATTTTTTTGGTAAATGATTGAACACTAGGTGTGCATGTAGTACCAAGCACCAGAAGTAGAAAGATAGTTGAGGGGAAAAAAAGTAAATAAAATAAAAACGTTGGGAGAAACAACATTTTTCTTGAGTTATCAACTTCTTTTCAAAAAAACTTCAATGATCTCAACCATCGTTCTTCTCCACAATGCTATATGAATTGCTTAAACCAAAATGGGCAAAGAGATGAAGGTACCAAAGAAAGAAGAAAAGCTTGAACCTCAATATAGGTCAAACATGTAGGCCATTGTACATAGTAATCGGCAAACTTGTTCTCATGGAAATTTTTGTTGTCTCCATATCACATTCTGTCTTTTACTCACTCAATATCCTCTTTTTTCGTTCGTATTTCAAAAATTCCTGAATAAATGGGATTGTTGTTTTCCACTTTCAGTGGAAGAGAATGTGACGCCCAAATTCAACCCTAGAAGACATTACTATCTATAACCATTCATATCATGAAAGCAACTAATAAAATCCATAAATTAAAGAAATTTCATTCATCATCCATAATAACTAAAGCATTATCCAAAACAAATATGTCAAACTATGGCAATTACATCCAAAAATCAAATATTATCCTGCAGCAGAATAAATAAAACATTATCCTTAACATTGTCTCATAATTAGCCTCCCAATCTAAAACATAAAGGAAACATTTTTAAACATCCACATCGGGATCCACGTTCCCATCAATCTGAGCTTCCCAATTTACCTGCTCATCCAATCCAAGCTCTTCCTCTAGACAGAAATCTGAAAAAGATGTTATTTGTAGGGGTGAACACTAAGATCTGTAAGAAAATCCTCTCAAACTCGAATAAGGTTTTGAAAACATATAAAACAGGTTGGTCTCATTTTACAAAATATCATAAATAACTTTTGAAATAAAACAGTGACAGTTCACCAGATCTCAAGTTTACGCATTAGCAATAAATTAAATGAAGAAGTAAAACCAACTTTCAAACAACAAACCATTACCAACATTGTATCTCAGCTTTGTAGTAAGACTTAGCATGAATACACACATTGAGAATATCCTGACCCACACACACACACAATCATCGCAAGGATACACAACTTTAGGAAGAGCGTATACCGACGCATCAATAGTGACAAATCCAACCCATGAATAGTAGACTAGCCATCAGCCTCGATAACCATGAGCGAATAGTGGTTTGGTCCTCGCAAGGTACCAACTCCATTACGATTGGTAGGGAACCTTCAAACCCACTCGGAGTAAAAAACACATCTACCTACTCAATGATACCCAGTTAATGGCCACCCATGTTCATCAAAATATCCACACAAGAGATACAATACCAAACCAATTTATCAAATCACTGGTAAACCAAGAACCATAATTCCACAAGTATTTTTTGCAACATAACAACTCAAGAAAATATGCAAGAGATCATTAAGAAATATAATTTTATTGTTCAAACAAAACACTAGAGTTTTTAAATCAAGAACAATGGAATATCAAGCTAAAATCTATATTTCTTGAAAACTAAGTTTTGATAACAAGAACGAGAGTTTTTATGGCTATCTAACGATAACCTCATTCAAGGCATGAAATAATTTGCAACAAAACAAAGAAACAATGATTTCATAACATATATGATTTAGAATCAAAACATACATATATATTAACCATACCCTCAATGCACAAGTTTAGGAAGAAACTTCTACCTTGATTCTTGAGATCTTGATCGCAATGTGTTTCGTTGTGATTACTCTGCGTTAATCCTTCAAGATTCAACCCATTCCTCCTCATTTTCTTCTCCTAAAACTTTCCTAGGATTATTTGGGGTTTAAAAATGGGTAAAGACTATTTAGATCACGGTCCTAGGGTATTTATAGGTTGAAAAAAATAGAGAATTTTCGTGTGGGCACGAGTAGTAGTCTGCCCCTGGCTTCTAACTCGATTTTGGCCTAGTTAGAGGTCGATTCACGAAATTTCCATGAAATACACTGTTATAGCCCTTGAAATCTCGTTTTTACTGTAAAAATTTCAGGTCAATCATATAGTAGGATAAAAATTTATAGCTAAAATACTACGGTTATGTCAAATTCCTTTCTACCCAAATCCTCTCTAAAATAGGTTTTAACTCTAGAATACTTCTAAACTTCTAATATAACTCATATAACCTCTTCTAATGTTTTCTTGACCTTCCAGATTCAAAGAAAACCTTATTTTGACCTAAACATATTTATAAAATTACTTAATCACCCATCTTAAACTTAAACATCTCCAAAACTTACTTAACCCCGAACATAAATAAGCGCAAAATGCAAACTTCATAATCAATCTTATAACATTGATTATAAGTTTCTACCATCATTTTATTCATCTTCGGAGAACTCTTAAGATAATATTATTTTTCTTGAATTTTAGTACGGGGTCTTACAGAGAAACTTAAGCCGGTTGGTTTTCCAAATTCGTATCACAGTCATGTTGGGGAAAAGTAAGGACATGATGGTCTTTCAAACATCCAAGTGGACTTCCACATCTAATGTTTTAGTTAGAGTACTTCCAACCCAATATGTCTAAAAATGTGTACCGGCCCACTTAAGTCCCGTTTTTTTTATCTCTACAAGTCAATCCAAAATTCTAATATCAAGTTAATTGATCGTGCTGTGATCAGGAAAAAAAAATTTGATTGATCGTGTTAAAAATTATTAATTCTTAAGGACGAATTAATTAAAGTGCAATAGGTGCGATGTCGAGCTCTATGCCATTTTCTTTATCATGGGCCATTAGTTTTTAATTGGAATCTCAAGTAGGACAATAGACCAAATGATTGGAACCAAATTTAGGAGAAATTAATAATTTGATTAACATGAATTAGTCCCATTATGTCGTCAGAGGCTACAATATTTTATAGTCAATATTCGGTCGCCTCATAGTAAAGACATGATGAAGACCACACATTGATTAATAATTTTCCATACAAGACCAACTATGTATATATATGTGTGAATTTTTTCCATTCTTTTAGATTTAGTATCCCTCCCAGTCACAAAAATGGAAAGAAAAACTGTCTTTAACATTTTTCATCATCTTACTAAACAGGCCATTAAGCTCTAAAAATTTATAGTTTTTTTTTCCAAAAAGTATGATTTCTCTGAGGGTTCACCTGATTTGACGCAGAGGTAGAGCGATCGAAAAGTAGATGGATAGAAAAAGACAAAATTGGATAAAACATTACATTTGGTTAAGAACGAGAAATGGAAGAGATGAAACTTTCTTGCAGCCCACCAAAATTTATTCCTCCAATGTTTTTTTAGAAAAGTAGACAAAAAGCCCACCAACTGGGTGTATATATGTGTGTATTTTTTTCATTATTTCGTTTTTTCGTCTACCAAAGATAAAAATATATTCATCCCTTCTATTTATTGTCTCTCTTACCAGCCACAAAAAAAAAAAAGTGAAGAAAAACTGTCTTTAAACTTTTTCATTCATCTTAGTAAACGGACCATTAGGCTCTAAAAATTCGTAGTTTTTTTCTCCAGAAAGTTTGGTTTCCCTTTGGGTTCACCTGGTTTGATGCAGAAGTAGAGTGATTGAAAATTAAATGGATAGAAAATGACAAAATTGGATGAAACATTATATTTGGTTTAGAACGAGAAATGGAAGACATGAAACTTTCTTGTAGCCCACCGCAATTTATTCCTCCAAATTTTTTTTAGAAAAGTAGACAAAAAGGTAAACCTATGTGTTGAAATACATGGTATTTACTTTAATCTCTTAATATCAATATTCAATAAGTCCATTAAATACGATGAAGAAGTTGATTTCATTTGTTAAGGATAAATGACAAAGTATACACACATGCAATTTCTTCCTCTTTCCACTTTTCCATCAACGCCAAATGGAGGAAAAAGATCATCCCTCCCAATTTTTCTTCTTTTTACCAAACATAAAAAAGAGAAGGAATGTTTCTTTCCATTTGGAATAAAAAGTGCATTACTTTATTTTCTTCAAAATTTCCATCATTTTCAATGAAAATGCAATGACATAAAATGAGTTACTCGAACTCTACATATTGGCAAAACCCTACTTCTAAGCATTAAATAGTTCTGATTCCTTTAACTAGTCACCTTCATTTTGTTGGTATATCATTATCGAAACATCTATATTTTGTTTAAAAAAATTGATTATTTTATGAATTGTTGTATAAAAAAAAAACTTTAGTGAAAATTATACTATCAAAATCATCAAATGACGTTAAAATATAGAGTACATTTAGTATAGAGGTATCTTGACTTAGTGTATCCAGTTGTTTTAGGTTTTGTTGTGACATTATGTCATTATCGTATCGTACTTGTATCATATTTGTATTTTGTTTCTTAGTCTACAAGTAAGACATAAGTTGGTATCAATTTTAAACCTTCTCCCTTAAATTCCTCCGCATATGTACCCCAAATGTAATCTTTAGTTATCAAAAACGCTGGTCCTAATAGAGGGATTGATATCTTCTTCACTTAATGTTAGATCTTTTATTGTAGATTCAAGTAGGATCCACTATTTATAAATAAACCCTCAATCATACACGATGGGGCCTCCAATTAATTTTGTTTTCTGAACGAGATAAGCTAAAAAGAAAAATATTCAAAAATGTTAACATCGTGACTTACCTGACAAGGATGTAAAATTTAAAAAGTAGCAGCAGATAAATTCAACTTGAAATAACAATGGTAGCACACTTGTTCACTTCACCTAAAAGTAACAACATTCCAAGTACTGTAAAAACTGATTGGGCCATTCTTTAACTTCCCCAACCTTGTCAATCTCACAACATGTGTTTTTTTTTTCTTTTTGGACTTGTGGTTGTAACTATAATCTCAGACACTCGCCACTTAAACTCAAATTTTATATAACAGCAGATATTTGAACATGGGATACATTGCCCAAAATATAAAGTTTGTTATCTTTTGGATAAAATCATACAGTTCAGGGGCACAATTATAAAATTTCTTATTAGATTTCTAAGAGCCATTAATCATTGGGCAATGTGAAATAATAACATAGTTGAAGGTACAATAAGAGAAATATAATAGTTGAGGAGATTGTGTGAAAAAAAAAGTAACAATGGAAGGGGGTCAAAGTATAGTTTACCCTCAAAAAATTGGTATAAATAGATGTGCTCCTACCATCTTCATTCCATGTACTTGCCTTAGGCTTATTACTTACAGCTCTGAAGTACTTCATACTTTATTCTTGGGAGAGAGACAGAGAGAGTAAACGGATGATGTCGTCCAACTGTTATTCACTTTATCTTATTGTACTTGTGAGCTTACTTCCTAATCTCTCTCTGTTGTCTGGTGCTGATCCCACAGATGGGTTCACTGAAATTCCGTTGACAGAAGCTAATTTTTTACTGCAGAAGCCTTATGATATACCCCTTGAAGAGCGGTACAGTTACGAAAATGGAGTTCACAAGATGTGGGTTTTTGCTGATGATAAGCCACTCGCCCTTGGTAGCAACACCCAACCACGCACTGAAATTCGCATTCAAGTACTCACTACCTATCTTCCCTCTAGATTTACACTTTTTGTACCATTGATGCATCTGTGGTAAAGTTACGAATCAACTGGGTTAATTTAGGACTTAAAAATATCAGATTTGGCTAACTTGAGATGGAATTACATAGCTCAAATAAGTTGGGATTGATGCTAAAGTGTTGGATAAAACCCAACTTTTGGGATAGATTCCGACCAACCTGTCGTAACTTGATCTATTTTAGATCTTAACTTTTAGGACGATACCAAGTTTGATGCGGTATTACAAGTTTTGACTCAGTTAGATCTAATCATAACTCAAAAGCAGAATATGTTTGAGGCCTAAATATCTAAGACTAATGGTGTATCAAGTAATAAAGAAGTTTAATAGTTATAATTATAATGATTCTAATAGACTATATCAGCTACCACAAGGTGCACAACATTATATTAGCAATGAAAGTCACTATTCAAAAATATCACTGCAACTTACTTGGGAGCTGGGAAAATTACAGTTGAACCCCTTGAACCATGGGCTCAATTTCAGTGTCTCTTGAACTATTGTACTTTTCCCATTGCCCCCTCCCCCAACTACTTGAATTATTTCAACTTGCCCAAAAATGCAAACGGCCGCTATTTTTTTGGACAAATTTGGTCAACGTGTCAGAACAAAGTGAAAAATATATATAGTGCATGGGATAAAGTGAAATAATTTTTTATTGAAGTTATAATGGATTTTAATACTTGGGACGATATGAAACTAAATCATTGTTAGTGCAGGGGCTTGACTACTGTTCGGGAGTATGGCAATTCGAAGGCAATGTTTTTGTGCCAAACGGCACCTCAGGTGCTACAATAGTGCAGATCCATGGTGCAGCACATGGAAATACAACTATGCTTTTGAGGATCTACAATGGAGAAATGAGGTACTACAGTTATGAACTCGTGGATGCTACAAACCTCTATAATAAATGGTTTCGGGTAAATTTAATCCACAACGTTGATGGAGGATTGGTTACAGTTTTTATCGACGGCGTACAAAAGTTTGAGGCTCATGATCATGGCCCTGGAGACTTGTATTTCAAATGTGGGGTTTATGGTGCTCCATCAAATATAAGCTACTATATGGAGTCCAGGTGGAAAGACATTAAAATTTACAAAAAGTGATAGAGAAAGATTGAATTGTATGTGCATGTAATGCAAATGATCATTTGAAGCTTTTAATGGCAATTGGATTTGAAAATCTTTAGTGCACTTGTGAGGGCATAGATTCCACAACCCACGACCCCAACACAAAAGTGACATAGGGTTAGCGTGTTTTGATTTAGTCTTAGCCATCAGTTTGATTAGTGAATAGGTGAATCTGTCATATATGTTAAGTAAATGGACACGAACACTACTAAATATGTCAAATAGATGTCATAACTTTAACCCGATTATATATGATTATTAATGGGTCAAAAATCTTCTTCTGATAAACTTTTGACTGTTGTTGCTGCCGCTAAGGCCTCAGTATTCTTGCATGACATGACATCATATGTTTTGAGGTTAATTTAATCAATGACGCAGAAGAAGAAAATTAGAGTTTTCATTGATGGGATTCAAAAGTTTCAAACTCTAGAGCATGGCCTTGGAGACTTGCATTTTGAATTTATCGTTAACAAATCTTAATTCACAAACCACGTGAAAATTATGTGATTATTTTTTAACATTAAGAAAGTGTTGTACAAAAGGGCTAAATCACAAGGGAAAAGCGAAGTTTGTGGTTGAAAGTATTTAGTGCACTTAACAAGGGCACATGTACTACCATAGACAATGCGTAAAAATTATGTATGTGTGTACCTACACTACAAGAATTAGGGTCTTTTGAAAAAAAAAAATTTATGGCAGCTATGTTTACCGTCACAAAAAAAAAAAAAAAATGTTTTGAAAAAAAAAAAAAGGAGACGGGTCCGGCCCAGTCTAGAATTACATACTAGGCCCACATCAAACATACAGGTCAAACTCACTACAGGATGGAGGAAGCTAGGTTAGGTCAACCTTGCCATCTTGAGAGAGTCAGGTCAACCGCGCCATCTTGAGAAACTCAATCCACAACTGACACGCGAGAAGATCTCTGTGAGACGTGCACGTCGCCAACTCTACAGAACTGTCTCGCTTGTTACGAGAATGATGCCACCTCCACCGAACTACCTCACTTGTTACAAGGATGACGCCTCAATCTGTTAGGGAAGCACCTATTAATTGTTAGCCCCATTTACATAAGGGGGAATCTCTCACAGCATCACTCACATCTGTGTGTTCTACACTCCTTGAGCAATAAAACACTCATGTCACTGTAGCCCTTCATAGTGGAGTAGGTCACCCTAACTGAACCACTTAATTAGTGTTTCCTTGTATTGAGTCTCTTTCTTAATTACTGCATTAAATACTTGACAAGTAGTGCATAAACACCATTTTGTGCATCATCAAATATCATAAATACTATTTTGAGACGGTTGTAGCCGCCATAAAAAAATTCAAGGCTCTGCTTATTATGGGGAGGCATACCATCACAACACCTCGCAAGGCACCAACCACACTACGAGTGGTAGGGAACCTTCAAACCCCCTCGGAGTAAGAAACGCATCTACCCACTCTACGATACACAGTCAACGGTCACCCATGTTAATCAAAACATCCACACAAGATATACAATAAGAAACCAATTCACCAAATCATAGATAAACCAAGAACCCCAATTCCATAGGTATTTTTCCAACGGAGCAATTCAAGAAAATATACAAGAGATCATCAAAAATATAATTTTATCATTCAAACCAAACACTAGAGTTTTTAAATCAAGAACAATGGAATATCAAGGGTAAAAATCTATATTTCTTGAAAACTAGGGTTTTGATAACAAGGAAGAAAATCTTTATGGCTATCGAACCATAACTTTGTTCAAAACATGATGTGATTTGCAAGAACATCAAGAAACAATGATTTCATAACATATATATATGATTGAGAATCAAAACATACATATATATAAACTCTAGCCTCAATTAACAAGATTAGAAAGGAACTCCTACCTTGATTCCGTAGTTTTGTGTGAAGAATTAGAGGGTTTGATCCGCTCCAACCCTTAATCTCGCGTTTCTCCCCTTCTTTCTTGCTCTCTAAGACCCTCTAGGGTTAGAAATGATGAAATGGGGCTAAGGGAGGTGTCATTGGGTATTTATAGCATGAGAAATAGTCCACTCGGCGTGAATCTGATACTCAGAATCGTAACCTCACGTTCGAACGTCATAATGCGTTCGAACGTCATGATGGCGTTCAAACGTTAGTTGTTCCCAGTACTTTTATTTTTCCATCAGCATTCTGTCAGACACAAAAGTACTGGGACGAACTGTCGTTCGAACGGACTCCCAATTTTAGTTGAACTTCCAATGAAGGTTTGGCCTATTTAGAGGTCGATTAGGAAAATTTTCGTGAAACACGCTTTTGTCGATTTGGAAGTCTAGTGTCTACTGTAAAAATTGCAGATCAAACGGACATCAGGGTAAAAAGTTATGGTACAAATACTAAGGCAACGTCAAAATCTTTCCTACCCAAATTCTATCTAAAATGTGTTTTAACTCCGAAATACTTCTAAACTTCTAATACAACTCATATAACATCTTTCAATGTTTTTCGACCTTCCGAATTCAATGAAAACCTTATTTTGACCTAAAAAAATTTATAAAATTAATTTGCCAACCTTCTCAAATTTAAACATCTTCAAAACTCAATTTACTTCGAAAGTCAAATAAGCTTGAAACTTAAACTTCATAAACAATATTTTAACAATTATTCTAAATTTCTACCATCATTTTATTCATCTTAGGAAAAATCTTACGGTAATATTATTTTTTAATACGGGGTCTTACACAACCACCTTAACCCAGACCATTGGACTTGCCCAACTAGAAGAAGAAACAATGTTATCAGTCATCTGAAAGGTTCGCACACCCCTCAAGGCAAGCACCAATTTCTCAAAACCAGTTATTCCCCAAGCACCAATCACAAATTCTCTCCCACCTGTCAAGAGAATCTCCCAAACCGAGATGGATGACCGAAGTGCAAAAGGATTGTGCTACTATTGCGATGAAAAATATGTTATGGTCCATCGATGCAAGAAGAGACTTATTTATCTTTTACAGGGTGAATAATTAATTGAAGAAAGTAAGGGAATTGAAGTGGAGGACCTCGTCGAAGGAAATGATGTTTAGGAAGAACCATTTATCTTGGTCCACCCTCTTGTCGAGTCCTTTTCTTATTAGACCATGCGCATGCGAGGATTTATCAAGTGACACCCGATCACCATACTCATCGACTCAGGTAGTACTCATAACTTTCTAGATCCATGTGTTGCCAAGCGAAATGAATGCTCCACCCATCAAACTAATCCCTTAGCTGTGGTTGCGGCCAACGGCACTAAAATCAATAGTACAACGGTATGCTGAAAGCTCAATGGGTCATGCAAGGGATTGAATTCTAGGCCGATTTTCGAATTATATCATTGGGTGGTTGTGAAATTGTCCTATGAGTGCAATGGTTGAGTACTCTTGGTCCTATCAATTGGGACTTCAAAAATCTTTGCATGGAATTCCAGCACAACAAGTGAAGTCATGTCCTGCGTGGTGGCACTAATTGTACTGTGAAGGTCATTGGGGTTGCCAACATGAGGAAGGCATTGTTGGTTTTGGTATTCCAAATATAGTAAAATCACTTATTAAACTTTCTGATTTGAACCATGTAAAGAGTTACACAGAGACAAGTTACTCTAAAACAGTAACAGTAAAGAGTTACACAGAAACGAAAGAGTTACACAAAACAGATACAGGAAAGAGTTACAGTAGTCTTAACGAAACAGTAACAGAAAACAGTTACATGAAAGAGTTACACGTAACTGTTTGTATGACCAATATAAATACTAACCTGATTGCAGAACAGGAACTGTTATTGAACTTTAGGTAGATCAAGGCTAGTGTTTGACACTATGTCCTTAAGATAGATTTCGCCCCCACACACGGTGCTTATGGAATATCGAGCGCCTGCCTCCCAGGATACAATGATCTTAACACGAGCAGAAGTAACACTCCAATCTACTCGTTCAGCGAACCAAACTTGTGTTGTGTACTCTAAAAAATGCACACTGTCTTAATGCCGAAAATTGTATGCTCTAATGTCTGCCTTAATGCCTAAAAACGGACTGAATTGAATCAATATAAATGCATGCATGAACTGGGTATTTATAGACACTTTGGTAACTTTTCGAACAGCCACCATTACTAAAAGACACAACCCAGTAGACACATTGAGTAATTGTTTACCATGAACAGTCACAACTCAATTTCGGACTGGAGGGAAGTTACAATTCCGAACCAGTGCAATCCACAGGTACCGAAAATTAATTTTGGGTCAGAAATTCTCGTCCAATTAATTAAATGAATTTTCTCCAAAAATATAGGGCTTGGTCTAAACCACACCAATACCCATCGAAAGCATGTAGGTGCTAGCTCCGCTCATAAAACTGTGGTACCCCTTGGGGCCCAATCTCTTAGGGCAAACTTGGCCTATATATACCCATGTAGAACTTCCTCCTCAACCAATGTGGGATTGGTGTCAAATCCCACATTGCACAACCTTTATTTTCTCATTTCAAGATGGTCACTTTGGAGACTATTTTCTCATTTATTTCTTACTCGATTTGAGCAAGTGAATATACTACATTATTCTCCTCACGTAGTAGAATATGAACCCACGAAATTTTATTCAAAATAATAATCGGGTCCCACTTTAATTTAGGCTCAAAGTCGACCAAAAACTCAGTTTTTTATACTTAAAAACTGTTTTGATCCAACAGGCATTGAAAAAGGCTGGTCAAGGATCCACATCCCACTTATTTTCTCTCTAGACCCAATCAAACCCACCAAAAACAACTATGGTAGTTACTGACCATTACTTACTGATTATGAGGAAATCTTTGCAGAACTAGTGGGTTTACCACCTCGCCGTTCACATGACCATATGATTCCTTTGATGCCGGGTAACCAACCAACCGATGTGAGGCCTTATCAATAGCCTTACATTCAAAAAAATGAGATCGAGAAAGTTGTGAAGGAAATGTTACAAGTTGGAACCATTAGGCCTAGTGTTAGCCCTTTGTCTTCGCCAGTTTTGCTAGTTCGCAAAAAAGATAATACATGGCAAATGTGCGTAGATTATCGTGCCTTGAACCGTGTCACTGTCAAGGATAAATTCCCAATTCTGATAATTGATGAACTAGTAGATGAGCTTCATGGTGCCAAGATCTTCTCTAAACTTGATTTAAGATCAAGGTACCATCAAACCCGAGTTCATCCATTCGACATGCACAAAACTGCCTTCCTCACACATGAAGGACATTATGAGTTCTTGGTCATGCCTTTTAGACTCATTAATGCACCGACTATCTTTCAAAGTTAATTGCATTAGGTATTCTGAACCTGCATGCGTCAATTTATTTTGGTGTTTTTTGACAACATTTTAGTTTACAGCAGCAGTTGGGATGAACATATAACACACTTAGCCACTACGTTGGAGGTCTTACGGAAAAACCAGTTATATGTTAAGAAATCCAAGTGCAGCTTTGGGCAACAACACTTGGAATACTTGGGTCACATAATCTCAAATCAAGGTGTAGCAGCTGCCCAGAAAAAATTGCAAGCATGACTTCATGGCCCAAATCAACTACATTAAAGGGCTTGAGGGGTTTCTTGGGCCTCACTGAATATTATAAACGATTTGTTCGTGATTATGGAAAAATCAGTCAGCCTCTCACCACCTTGCTTAAGAAGGACATTTTTCATTGGACAAGCGAATCCGAAGAATCTTTTAATCGCCTCAAGGAAGCAATGACTACTACCCTTGTACTTGTCATGCCTGACTTCTCTAAGAAGTTCGTGGTGGAATGTGATGCATCTAGAGTAGGACTAAGGCAGCTTTTTGATGCAAGAAGGCAAGCCCATCGCGTTTATTAACAAAACGCTATGTAGCAAGAACCTTGGACTTTCCACCTATGAGAAGGAACTTCTGGATGTGGTGCATGTAGTACACATTTGTTCCTTCCTCAATTTGGAAAATTCATGGATTATTTTTTAATAATTTTATGATTGGGGTCAAGATGGAGTAGAGGTAAAGGTGGCGGTGGGGGTAAAAATAACAGCGAAGAATTTTATAAATTCCCTGCATCGTACAAGACAATCGCTAGTTTCTTATATAAATATAACTATATTTGCTTGTACTAGTATATAACATAACCTCATACACAAAGTCATTGACGTGGAGGTAATGCTAAATCTCAAAAGTCCAATAGATCATTGTTCCTTGCGTACTTTTACTTTATTTAATAATAAAAGAGACATAGAAAAATTAAAAAACAAAAATCAATATATATATTATTTCTAACTAAATTTTGATTGTACCCAAATAATGAAAACAAAAAATGATTTAAAAAATATACAATAAATATGTTACCTAAATCATCTAACTAGATTAACGCCAAATTTTTACCCGAAAAGGAATGCACTAAATCAAAAGAGAAATCATATTCTTTAACTCGCCAAAAAAAAGCACATCATTAGGCAGGCAGTCTCCACTGCAACAAAGAAAGGTGGTGAAGATCATAAGCATCCTAAATACCTTGTAAGGTTAGCAAATATTATCCCAATCCACTTGTGCATGCTTTATTAGGAACCTAATCGCAAAGCTTATCAACAAATAATCATTGAGACTGCGAGAAAATTCAATTTCAATCAGCACCCTAATGTTCTTCTTTCTCTGTGGTTGCAAGAAAAAAAAACTAAATTGTACTGATAGTAGAAGTGATTCTTTTAACCTTCACAAGATGAAAAAAAAATCCAGGTTTATTCACAGGGTCTTTCACGAGACGTAACAGTCTTTTGGGTATATCTACTACCCTCGCCACGTCATATATAATGTGCACCTACAAAAATTAGCAATAACAAATATTCATCCAACATTAGACCAGTGAGAGTGAACCCTTGAATGGATGTAAAAAATAATAAGGATAGAAATAGAAGATGAAATCATACAGAAAAATGTACCCATTTATGTGTATGCACATACATATATACCACAACAAGAATTCGAAAACTAAAGGTATAAAAATTGGATTTCTGTTGTTTACAAATTTTTTTCCCAAAAATTCATAAGAAGAAAGAAATAAGAAATTTGAGTATGGACTAATATGATGAACTTCAACCAGTAGGGTTGAAGCACCTAGGAGAGAGGCAATGAATATTACGCTACAATTGGTCTATAAAGCAAGGAAACTTGGTGTCATTGTCGTTGAAGTTTTGAGTCGACTATGCACCTCTCCCCAACTATGTATGCAATGAAAGACAATCAAATTAGTTTAACACCAACAACGCCAGAGCCTTTCACTAACGATTTGTACTTGGTAAGCTTAATCACCTACCCTTCCATATCTTCCAGATGATCTGTGTTATGAATGGGAACCATGTGTACCAGCGCACACGTCTTGCTCACAAATTTTGCCTTGTCCTTTTTCATATCCACAAATAAAGAGGATCAAGAAGGGCACTCTAGGTTAGTCAAGTCAAGTCAAGTCAAGTCCTCCCCACTACACCTAATTTTGCAATATGCAGGACGGTTGCTTCCATTATGTACCCTCCTAAGATTTCAAATAGGTTAGCTTGATACATTGAAACTTTGCAAAGGTCATGTATGAACACCACAATCCAAATTGGCTACAATAACTATCTCCAAACCTAATGAAGGTTCTGAGTGGAAATTGGCAAAAGCTGAATGTGTGCATGTCATGGTGAAAAATTGAATCCCACATGAGTTTTTCTTTTTTCAAAAAAGAGAATCCAATATAAGTTCACTGAACACCCATTAAAAAAAAAGGAAAGGAAATTGAATCGAAGAACTAATTGCAAAATGTTGTTTTAGGTATTCCAAATATAGTAAATCACTTATTGAAATTTCTGATATTGTGTAACTTAGAATAAAACAGTAATAGTCAAGTGCAAAACAGTTATACAGAATACAGAAACAGTTACAGAAAAATTAACGAAACAGTTACAGTAGTCTTAACGAAATAATTACATGTAACTGTTTATCAAACCAATATAAATACTGACCCGGTTATAGAACAGAAACTGTTATTGAAATTTATGTAAATCAAGGCTAGTGTTTGACACTATGTTCTTAAGACACATTTCACCCCCACACACGGTGCTTATGGAATATAAAGTGTCTGCCTCCCAGGATACAATGATATTCACACAAGTAGAAGTAGCACTCTAATCTACTCGTCCAGTGAACCATAAATTATGTTATGTACTCTCCAAATGCAGACTGCCTTAATGATGTATGAGACTGTCTTAAGTGACTACGAATGTATTGGATGCAAAATGATTATGTGACTGGGTTATTTATAGAGAAAATGGTGACTGATCCGGACAGTCACCATATGAACGGATGTAACGCAGCAGTCACATGCAGCCAGAAGACATCACTTGTGTAACTGTTCTCTATGAACAGACACAACTCAAATTTCGAACTCGAGGGAAGCAAAAAATCCGAACTAGTGTGAATTCAAATCCAACGAATACCGAAAATTAAATTTCGGATTAAGAAATTCACGTCCAATTAATTAAACAAATTTTCTCCAAAAAGATAGGGCTTTGTCTAAACCACACCCCGGCGGGGTCGGGTCGGGTCATGGCCTGACGAGGCGGGCGGGCAGGCGGCGCGCGTGCGTGTTTGGTAGAACCGAAGGCATGTAGGCGCTCGCTCAGCTCATAAAATAGTGGTACCCCTTGGGGCCCAATCCCATAGAGCAAATTTGGCTTATATATGCCCATGTAGAACTTCTTCCTCAACCAATGTGGGATTGGTGTCAAATCCCACATTGCACAACCTTTATTTTCACATTTCAAGAAGGTCACTTTGGAGCCTATTTTCTCATTCATTTCTTACTCGATTTGAGGAAATGAATATACTACATTATTCTCCTCACGGAGTAGAATATGAACCCACAAAATTTTACTCGAAACAATGAACGGGTCCCACTTTAATTTAGGATCAAAGTCGACTAAAAAAACAATTTTTACACTTAAGAAACTGTTTTGGTCCAACAATTCCCAACATGAATGAAAAATTGGTTGTTAGTATGCAAATGATAATGTTGACACACTATAGAGGGTACATATTTGGAAAGATCGTGCATCGAGATATGTAGATTTTGGCCTTGAACATTCCCTAGTGAAAGCCCATCGGACTTACCGGCTAAATAGTGAATGTGATGTCTTGAACTATTTAGCTGTTTGATAAATCTGATCGACTAGACTTCATACAGTCTTTTTCCTAACATAATTGGTTCTCGTGATTGTGTTCATTTTGGGGCTGAACAACTCCTGGTTTTCATGAGTACTTTAGAGAATTCAGCATTTATAAATTCTCACAGAAGTGGCCCCTTCACACCCATATAGGTGACTCCTATTAGGAATATCCTGCAATATCCCACTTGGATTTTTCAAGGTATAAAAGTCATTAAAAGCATAACTTACCCTAATAACCTCTACAGGCATCACTAGTTTATCATAGGAATAGGTATGAGAGATTATCTACTTAGTGTTTCTTTTGAATCACACATAATTCGGTTGTCCCTTTGAACCTAAATTTTGGGACCTCCAGTCAACTAGGTTGGGTTTTCATTAAGTTGACTCTTGTGTCATAGGTTTTAGCCCCATTCCCATCGATGTACAATTTACTTGCTCTCTCGTCAAACCTTTAGTAAATGGATTCGCTAGATTATCCTTTGATTTTATATAATCAATAGAAATAATCTCATTTAAGAGCAATTGTCTAACTTTATTATGTCTACGACGTATATGTCTAGACTTACCATTGTACATGTTACTCTGCGCGCTACCAATTACAGATTGGCTATCGCAATGTATACAAATTGTTAGCACAGGTTTAGGCGATATTGGAATATCCTCTAGAAATTGGTGAAGTCACTCAGCTTCCTCTCCTGCTTTATCTAAAACAATAAATTTATATTCCATTGACGATTTGACAATACACGTTTGCTTAGAGGATTTTCAAGATACAGCTGCACCACCACGTATAAAAACATAACCACTTGTGAATTTTGTATCCTTCATATCAGATATCCAGTTAGCATCACTACACTCTTCGAGTAAAGTTGGATATCTTTTATAGTGCAATCCAAAATTCAGGGTATATATTAGGTATCTATGTAAGATCCCGTATTAAAAATTAAATAAAGATACTATTATCTTAAGAGTTCTTCTAAGATGAATAAAATGATGGCAGAAATTTAGAATCATTATTGAAAGATTGATCATGAAGTTTGAGTTTCGGACGAATTGACTTTTGGGTCAAACTTAGTTTTGAATATGTTTAACCTTGAGAACAGTGATTAGGTAAGTTTCTAAATATTTTTAAGTCAAGATAAGATCTCCATTGAATCCGGAAGGTTGAGAAACCTTGGGAGAGGTAATATGGGGTGTATTAAAAGTTAGGAAGTATTCCGGAGTTAAAACACATTTTAGATAGAATTTGTGTAGGAAGGATTTGGACACTGCCTTAGTATTTGGACTATAAATTTTTACTCCTAACTCTGATTGATCTGATTTTTGGACAGTAGATACTAGACTTCTAGGTATACAAAAGTGGATTTCACAACAATTTTCCAAATCGATATCTAAATAGGCCAAATATTCACTGGACGTTTCAGCAGAAACAGATAGTCCGTTCGAACGTGAAAGTACGTTCGAATGACGATTCGTTCCAGTACTCTTGTCTGATGGAAAAAATAAAAGTACTGGGAGCAACTAACGTTCGAACGCCAATGACATTCGAACGTGAGTTACGAATCAGAGTATCAGATTTACGCCGATTGGACTCTTTTCTCATCCTATAAATACATAAGGCCGCCTCCCTTAGCCCCAAGTACATAAGGACTCTTTTCTAACACAAAATCAAGGGGGATTTTCACCTTGAAGTGGATCAAAACTCTAGTTCTTCACAAGAACACTAAGGAAGAAGGTAGAGGATTCTTCTTAAATTATTTCATTGAGACTTAGGATATTATCTATGTATGTTTTCAATCTTTTTGATAGTTATATGATAAATATTTATGAGTTCTTGATTTCTTTATCATTGAAACATAGTTTTGAACAAAATACATGTTTGGGTTCAAAGAATACATGTTCTTGAATTTCCAAAACCCTAGTTTTGTTAAATACATGTTTGGTTATGAAAAATACATGGATTCTTGATTTCTAAATTCCTATTCTTGATTAAATCATGTTTTCAATCAATTACTTATTCTTGTTCCAAGAAATTATGATTTTTGGCAAAACCCTAGAATTTTGATATCGAAATTGTGAATATTTTCTTAAGATGATCTCTTGCATATTTTAATTTCTTATTACTATGGTATATGGAGAATTGTGAAATTGTTATACCTGAATTGTTAATGAAAATTTTGATTGGTTAAGATTGTGGTTGTTGAGAAAGTTGTTGTTTCATCTCTTGTATGGTGTGTTGTGATGGACTTGAATTGCCTTCGAGAGCTGCCGTAGAGTGCTAGAGGTTAGTCTATCCCAGTGGGGGTGAGATGGTTTCCTAGCACTTGTAGTGGATTATTGTTTGTGAGAGCAACCACTATTGTTCTCGTAGGTTCGAGGCTGAGGGATGGTATACCTTTCCTGGGAAGGATTCGTCAATGCCGTGGGAGATGGTATACGTCCTTCCTAAAGTGGTTTGTGGTGGGTGAACGAGGTAGAATCGTTGTGTAGATTCCTGAGAAGCAACCAACATATATGAGAATATTGAATGATGTTACTGAATTATTTATTGATTGCTTTAATTTCTTGTAAGTTTATTCTTGTCATTGATTTACTGTATTCCGTACACTTGAGATCATTACAACTATCATGGTTTTATTCTCAAAATCTATATATGTTATTTTCCAAAAGAGACTTGTCATTTTTTATTTGTTTTAAAACCTTGTTCGAGTTTGGGAGGATTTTCCTACAGAGCTTAGTGCTCACCCCCTACGAACAATATTTATTTTTAGATTTTGGTTTAGAGGAAGAGCTCAGAGTTGATGAGCAGGTAGCTTGGGAAACTCAATTGGATGGAAGCGTGGATCCCGAGGGGGATGTCTAGAATTGTTCCTTTTATGTTCTAGACTAGGATATTCATTTTGAGATAATGTTCATATTAATATTTTTCGTATTCCGCTGCGAGATAATAGTTTGGCATATTCTTTTGGGTGTAATGGTCATGGTTTGTCATATTCTTTTGGATGATGTTGTAGATATTATGGATGATGAATGAAATTTTCTGTATTTATGGATTTTATTAGTTGCTCTCATGATGTGAATGGTTTTAGATAGTAATGCCGTCCAAGGGAAATTTTGGGGTGTTACAATCTAAGAACCCTGATAATTGTCTTTCAATGGTCTACTCCCGGATTACTCGTATATCTACTCAATTTACTAACTAAGTATGTTATATCCGGTCTAGTACAGTTCATGACATACATTATACTGTCAATGATACGAGAGTATTCCAATTGTGATATGTTTTGGCTAGTATTTGTAGACAAATAAAAATTTATATCAACTGGTGTTCTAGCAATTCTGCTTTCATCTTTGTCGAACTTCTAAATTATTTTCTCAATATAATGTGATTGAGATAATATAAGTCCACCAAATGTTCTAGAAATTTTAATTCCTATTGTAACATCTGCAACACCCAAATCTTTCATGTCAAACTTACTGGACAACATTTTCTTGGTAGCTGTAATAATATTATTATTACTACCTAAAATAAGCATATCATCCACATATAGGCAAACAATGACATATCTATTATTTCTGTCTTTGACATAGACACATTTATTACATTCATTAATTGTGAAATCATTTGACATCATTACCTTGTCAAATTTCTCATGTCATTATTTTGGTGTTTGCTTTAAACCATAAAGTGATTTAACAAGTTTACACATCTTCTTCTCTTGTCCCGGAGAAACAAACCCTTCGGGTTGGTCCATATAAATTTTCTCATTTAAGTCACTATTTAAGAAAGTTGTTTTCCTATCAATTTGGTGTATCTTGAGATTATGCAACGCTGCAATAGCTATGAGCATATGAATAGATGTGATTCTCATGACAGGAGAATATGTATCAAAATAATCAAGACCTTCTTTTTGTTTGTAACCTTTAGCTACAAGTCTAGCCTTGTACTTATCAATTGATCCATCAGTTTTTATTTTTCTCTTGAAAATCCATTTACACCCCAATGGTTTACTCCTTGGAGGAAGACCTACCAACTCTCAGGTGTGATTTTGCATGATGAATTCAATTTCACTGTTTATAGCTTCTTTCCACATAGGTGCTTTAGGAGTAGACATCGCTTCATTGAAGTTTTGAGGCTCATTTTCTAACAAATATGTCAAAAAATCTGGACCATAGGACTTGGAAGTCCTTATCCTCTTACTGCGTCTAAGTGCCTCTTCATTTTTTCCATCTATAGACTCATGGTCTATATTACTAGTCGCAGTATCATGAGTTCTTTTAAGAGAACTCTCATCACATGCATTTTTACTAGGAAATACATTTTCAGAGAATGAAGCATTTCTTGACTCAATGATTGTATTGACATGTATATCAGGAATATCAGATTTATGCACGAGAAAATGATATGCACTGTTATTTATTGCATAACCAATAAATATACAATCAATAGTCTTAGGTCCTATTTTAATCCTTTTGGGAATATGAATCATCACCTTAGTAAAACAACCCCACACTTTTAAATATTTTTAAGAAGGACTCCAACATTTCCATAATTTATAAGGAATTTTGTCTAACTTCTTGTGGGGTAATTTGTTTAAAATATAATTTGCTGAAAGTAAAGCTTCCCCCCCCCCCCCCCCACAAGTTCTAAGGTAATCCTGAGCTAATCACCATGGCATTCATCATCTCTTTCAATGTTATATTTTTACGTTTAGCAATCTCATTTTACTGAGGTGTATAAGGCGCAGAAGTTTGGTGAATAATACCATGTTCTTAACATAACCTATCGAAAGATGCGTCATATTCACCACCTTGATCACTTCTTATTACCTTAATCTTTTTGTCAAGTTGATTCTCAACCTCATTCTTATAATGCATAAATTTTTTCAATGCTTTATCTTTACTCCTTAGCAAATATACATCGCAATATCTTGTGCAATCATCAATAAACGTTACAAAGTACTTCTTTCTACCTCTAGTTTAAACATATTTCAAATTACAAGTATCACTATGAATTAACTCTAAAGGTTTAGTACTTCTTTCAATATTATGAAATGATGCTCTAGTTAATTTTGATTCAACACATGTCTCACATTTATGACTTGCATCAATATTTAATTTATGCAACAATTCTAAATTCATTAATTTACGCAAAGTATCAAAATTAACATGTCCTAATCTACCATGCCAAACATTGGAAGACTCAAACATATAAGCAGAAGATATATTCTTATTATTAAAATCAGATACAATTGTCATTACATTCATCTTAAAGAGCTCATCGCTCATATATCCCTTGCCTACATAAATCCCACTATTGGTGAGTACAAATTTGTCTAACTCAAAAACTAACGTAAAACCTGTAACACCCCGTATTTTTCTTTTATAGATATGTATATAGATATATATAGTAAATAATTGTTGTAAAAACATGGATATGAGTAGTGACGATAGGAATAAAAACTAGAGATGCGAATTGATTGGGAAGTTAAGCTTCGAAGATGTTTAAACTTGGAAAGGGTGAATAGACAAGTTTCTAAAGGTTTTTAGGTCAAAATAAGGTTTCCATTGAGTCCGGAAGGTCGAAAAACCTTGGGAGAGGTAATATGAGGTGTATTAGAAGTTAGGAAGTATTTTGGAGTTAAAACACATTTTAGAGAAAATTTGGGTATGAAGGATTTTGGACACTGTCTACTATTTCGATCATAACTTTTTATGTTTAATTCCAAATGATCTGAAATTTGTACAGTAGATAGTAGACATCTAGGGCTACAAAAGTGTATCTCATGAAAATTTTCCAATTCTACCTCTAAATGGGTCAAAAATGCATTGAAAGTGGAAGTAGAAAATCTGGGTAGTGACTACCGGTAGCCAAAATAAGCTACCGGTAGCCAATGGTCCAGTAAAGATCAGCTACCGGTAGCCAACCGGTAGTCGAGTGTCCAGTGTGTCCGAGCTACCGGTAGCCAAAATCAGCTACCGGTAGCCACTGTAAAAATCCGAATTTTTCTGTTCGCGAACCCTCGATTTTTCCCCCACTATAAATACATCCTCTCACCTCCTTAGCCTTCATTACACACCTTAAAACCCTAGGAAACATTAGAGAGAAATAGGGGAAGAGAAAAACACAAGATCAAAGGTGAAAAACAAGGAATTAAAGGGTTGATTCAAGATCAAAGCCCTAATTTTTCCAAGAACATTAAGGTAGGGGTTTTCTCTCACTCACTTACATTGAGGCTAGGGTATTTATATATGTATGTTTTGGTTATCAATGGTATGTATATGCTATGGAATCATCCTCTCTTAGGCTTTTGACAAAGATTACATGTTTTGAACAAAGTTAGGGTTTAATACCCATGGAATATCTTTTCTAGTTTTAAAACCCTAGTTTTTTTTGGGAGAGTGATGTATTTCTTCTTAAATGCTTTCTTTATTATGAACTTCAAAAACCTTAGTGCTTTGTGTTGAGTAGAAAATAATGTTATTGTGATCTCATGTATTTTCTTGGTTGGTTATTGACAATGTCACATGCTTAAATTTGGGGATTTTGGATAAATGATTGGAAATGGAGATAAATATTGGGATTGTATTCTTGGTTGGGTTGCTTGTGATACACATTTGTGAGAGGTTCCTTGTAAGGATGCTCACCCCTTCCCAAGAGGTTCCTTGTAAGGATGCTTGGGAAGCCATGAAGTGATTTGTGAGAGGTTCCTTGTAAGGATGCTCACCTCCTTCCCAAGAGGTTCCTTGTAAGGATGCTTGGGAAGCCATGTAATGATTGTGAGAGGTTCCTTGTAAGGATGCTCACTCATTCTCAAGAGGTTCCTTGTAAGGATGCTTGAGAATCAAAGATGACCTAAACGGGGGAGGTGGAGGTTACCCTAAAGTATGCCACCTACCGAAAGAATTGTTGGAAATTGTGAATGGAGGACTGGATTATATTTGGAAATGTTTTGCTAAATGTATAGTGGTTTCATTTACTCATTCAATTATTGTTGTTCCGTAAACTTGAGATCTATTAAATGTCACTGCTTTACTTCAAAAGTTATGTATGATATTTGTGAAATGAGACCGACCGTTTTGAATGCTTTTCTAAACCTTGTATGGGTTTGAGAGAATTGTTCTACAGAGCTTTGTGCTCACCCCCTACCGCTAACATTTTTCAGATTTCCTACAAGAGGAGGACGTAGGGGTCGAGGAGCCCGCTACTTGGGAGACTCCACTGGACGGGAGTGTGGATCCCGAGGTGGACGCCTAGAGCGACACTTTCTTTTGTTCTAGACTAGGATATTCATTTTGAACATTGTAAAGCCTAGTTTTCTTTTGTTATTTCCGCTGTGCTGCATTAGTTGATTTTGGAATGTAAAGGCCAAAATGGGCCTATTCTTTTGGGGTTAATGCTGTAAATTTTATGGATGACTTTATGAAGTCTTATTTATTGATGGATTATTTTAGTGCTCTCATGATGTGAATGTTTTAGAATGTAATGTCGTCCAGGATGTGTTTTGGGGCGTTACAAAACCCTTCTTACTCAACAACGATCCAGACACGAGATTCTTTCGAATTTCTGGAACATGTAACACATCATTGAGAGTAAGTTCTTTTTCGGAAGTCATCTTCAATATAACCTTTCTTTTGCCTTGAACTTTGGAAGTAGAGGAATTTTTCATGAATAGTTGTTCTCCATCATTAATTGTTTCATATGAAGAGAACATCTTCTTATCCGAACATATGTGCCTAGTGGCCTCGGTGTCCACCCACAATTCCTTTGTATTTCTCACCAAATTCACTTTAGATACTACAGCAGAAAATCTCATGTTATAAACATTTTCAGAATTTTTTTTTAACTCGGTTATATTGGCTTGAACAGTCTTTCTCTTGTGGTTCTCTTGTGCTTTACAAATTCGACAATCCTTTGCACGATATCTCAGTTTATTGCACACAAAGCAGTTGTCTTTGAACCTTTTGGAATCACCACCCTTAGCCCCTTGTTGGCCAACATACTTCCTTTTCTTGTTGGTTTTATGTCCCTCTTCAATCACATGTGTCTTTGACTCCATGGAATGATTACGAACTTTCTTTTCGGAGACTATTGCCCTCCTCAATCTCACGATCAAGTCTTCAAGTTTCATTTATTTGCGTTTGTACTTCAAATAATTTTTGAAGTCTTTCCAATTTGGCGGTAGTTTCTCAATAATTGCAGCCATTTGGAAAAATTCACTAAGCACCATCCCTTCAGCATGAATCTCATGTAGGATCACTTGAAGATCTTAAACTTGATTTATGATAGTTTCTGAATTCACCATTTTGTAGTCAAGGAATTTGCCCACAACGAATTTCTTCATTTCGGCATCCTCCGTCTTGTATTTTTTATCCAATGATTCCCACAACTTTGTAGCCATCTTGATTGGACTATACACATTATACAATGTGTTATCCAATCCATTAAGGATATAGTTTTTACAAAAAAAAATCAGAGTGCTTCCATGCATCCACCGCAGCAATAACTTGGCGGTCGGTCTCATTCTCACTACAAACAAGAGCATCCTCACGAATAAACTTTGCAAGATTCAACATAGTGAGATAGAACAGTATTTTCTGTTGCCATCTCTTGAAATCGTTCCCATTGAACTTTTCGGGCTTCTCCTCATGAGACACATGAGTAGGTACAGAAATAGGCATTACAGACACAACATAATTTATAGTAGCAGGAACATTGTTATCATTTGTAGTCATTTTTGATAAACAAATATTACAAAATATTCAAAATTAGAAAAACACTAACACTTTTCAAAACACGTTACTAAAACATAGACAATTTATGTTACTGTTTAGTGTCACTATTTGAAGTTATTGTTTCAACGTTATTATATGGTGTCACTGTTTGAAGTAACTGTTTAAATCATACACATAAACAAAGTCACTGTTTGGTGTAACTATAACAGTTTGGTGTAACTGTTTAAATCATATGCATGAACAAAGTCACTGTTTTGTGTAACTATAACAGTTTGGTGTAACTGTTTAGTGTAACCGTTTGAATTAAACACATAAACAGAACATGCAATTTTTTTTTTCACAAAATTTAAAACACTTATTGAAATTTCTGATATTGTGTAACTTAGAATAAAACAGTAACAATCAAGTGTCAAACAGTTGCACAAAATACATAAACAGTTACAAAAGAATTAACGAAATAGTTACAGTAGTCTTAACGAAACAATTACATGTAACTGAAAATTAAATCCAACGGATATCCAAAATTAAATTCCGGATTAAGAAATTCACGCCTAATTAATTAAACGAATTTTCTTCAAAAAGATAGGGCTTGGTCTAAACCACACCCACACCCGGTCCGGTCGAGTCGGGTCGTGGCATGCCAAGGCGAGCGGATGTGGTAGAATCGAAGGTATTTAGGCGCTTGCTCCGCTCATAAAATTGTGGTACCCCTTGGGGCCCAATCCCATAGAGCAAATTTGGCCTATATATGCCCATGTAGAACTTCTTCCTCAACCAATGTGGGATTGGTGTCAAATCCCACATTGCACAACATTTATTTCCACATTTCAAAATGGTCACTTTAGAGCCTATTTTCTCATTTATTTCTTACTCGATTTGAGCAAGTGAATATACTATATTATTCTCCTCACGGAGTAGAATACGAACCCACGAAAGTTTACTCGAAACAACGAACGGGTCCCACTTTAATTTAGACTCAAAGCCGACCAAAAATTCATTTTTTTACACTTAAGAAACTGTTTTGGTCCAGCACAAAAAAAACTTGTGATCGGAAATTGCACTTCCATACAACCTATCAATTTGAAAATTTTCAATCTACGGTAAATACTTGGCCCTGTTCTCAAAATATAAATACACAAGTCATATCAAACCAAGTTTGTTTCTAATGATGTATTCAAAATTGAAGTGGGGGGGAAATAAACTGCCAATCATGTGCAAAGTAGTTTCTTCAAAATACAGGCATGACATATCAAAAACATGTAATTTATCAAAAAAATACCGCGAACATGTGTAGTTGCAAAATCAATGCACCATTAAACAACCAAAACGATTACCTTAAAGGAGAAAAAAATCATCACAACCAAATTCGCAACTAAAACATACGAAATCAATAAAATTCACAAAGAATGAAGGCTGCTTGTACCTGGGAAGAATTATTTTGAGTTAGACGATTGAGAAACTAATTCATTTCTTATACTTGCAAAGTGATATTCTAAAAACTGGTTGAATCATGTATACAAAGAAAAATGTACCACATTCAATAAGTAAACAAAAGAAATTATTATAGTCAAAGGTAGGGGTTTTTACCCTATCCTATGAGTAGGAATTATGGTATTCCGTCTTCCTACCCGATATTTTGAGCAAGAATTTTTTCTTGGCCGACCTTACCCGATCTAGTGTCTTATTCCTACCCACATCCCATCTAAAACAATCGGATAGAAAATCGGGTGAACACATATTTTTTAGTTGTTAATTTTTTTATCATTTTAACAATTCAATTCAGCAACCTGCACCAATTAACCAACACAATAAACGAATAATACTAAAGAAAACACAATAAATTCGATAATATATAAATAATTATAATTGTTGCACATGAAATAACAAATGTTTTAGGTCTGAACTATATCAAGCACATATCAAAAAAACATCATAACCGCTACAATAGATCACCACAAATCAAGTAACCTGCACCAAAAATAAGTCAATATTTTAGCAAGTCAAACATCCACAACAATAAAAATGTTTTAAATTATATCATTCTTATAATTACTGAAAAAATATGTAAAATTTAAATTGCACCTTTCTTACTAATGTAATCCACCTATCTTCACTCAAGATTAATTGTAAGATTTTTTGGGTTTTAGGGTTTCTTAACATTAACACATATAATATATATGCAAGTAGGGTCGGGTAGGAATATGGAATTTTTAAGGATATTCCGCATTCCTACCCGATTTTTACGGAATACCAAAAAAAATTTCATTGGTCTACCCGATTTTTTGCGACAACCGATCAGTAGGGTCGGATAGGATAGATATATGCAGGTAATCAAAAATTTGAACACTCATAGTCAAAAGTAAGAAATCAATCAACCAGCAAACTGGTGTACAAAATATTACGTAAAACATGAGTTTAGGAAAATAAATTATTGGGGAAAAAATACATGTATTCAAAGGTGAGAAATTAATTGAAATATCAATGATGTTCTCAAAATTAGTCCCAAGATTAACCAAATTGTAGTCGATCAATCAAAAAATTAACTAGAAGCAATGCAGCAAAAAAAAAGTGATCACTCGATGACAATATAAATTATCTTTCAAAAAAGTATCCCAAGAATACCTGATGGCACCCACAATGCCTTAAGTAAGCCAACACATGGTAGCCATGCTTACTTAGTGTAGATCTGCACCATGTAATTGATAAACCCTAAAGAAATATTTCCGGGTCAATTTCACAAAACACAAAAATAATGGATTCATTACGTGTACCTAGTTGAAGCAGTTGAATATATGAAGGAGAAGGACAAATTCAAAAAACAAATACCAAATCATTTAACAAGAAACCCAAAATACATGAAAAGAGAATTCTCTCCTTACAATATGATCAAACCTTGTTTTATCCAATTAATATTTCATTCATCAAATTAACAGTCAATTCATCAAATCAACACCAAATTAACATTCAATTCATCAAATTAACACAAAATTAATATGCAATTCATCAAATTAAAAAAATTTAATATTCAATTCATCAAATTCACATTCAATTCCATCTAACACATATTTAATTCATTAAATTAACCTAACATTCAATTCTATCCAATAAATACTCAATTCATAAAATTAAAATTAATATTTAATTCATCCAATTTATATTCAAATTCATCTATTTAACACTAAATTTATCAAATTAACATTTAAAACCATCCACTAAAAATTTAATTTATCAAATCAGCACCAAAGTAATATAGAAATTCATCGAATAGACATTTAATTCATCAAATCAACACCAAATTAACATTCAATTAAATCTTAATTTAATGAATTGAATATTATTTTTGTGTTAATTTTATGAATGAATATTTATTGGATGAATTTAATGTTAATAGTGCAATGCAAAAATTAATTTGATTAATTGAATATTTATTAGATGAAATGGAATATTAATTTGTTGAATTGAATGTTAATTTGGTGTTAAGTTAATGAATTAAATATTTATTCGATGAATTTTCATATTACTTTGGTGTTGATATGATAAATTGAATTTTTATTGAATGATTTTGAATATTAATTTTGATAAAAAGTAAGCAATTGATGATTATCTCCACCTTTTTTCTCACCACCTTTAGAAGTAGAACTAGTGAAAAAATACTCTGAAACCAAACAAGTGATTTGTACGAATAAAGGGAGGGAGGGAAGGTAACAGAAGTGATTTGGGTGGGAAAGGCAGGAAAGGGGGTGGAGAGATAAGGTTATTGTGGACCACATATGTCCAAAATAAATAAAATATATTAGTATAATTTGAAAATAAATAAATAATTATCAAAAAGAAATGAAACATTGTTATTAGTGTAATTTGAATATACATAATTTATGTTAAAAAACTTAAGCATGAGTAATCATATTAAATTTAAGCTTCTCCAATGTAGAGTCGTAATGTAATTAAAATAACAATTTATGTTGGATTGTATTGATCGGCTTGGAGCATGATCGATCATGATCACGATTTGGGGCATGATTTGAATGAGTATTTGGTCAGTCGTGATGTTTTTTCGTTCAGTTTTTCCTTACGATTTGAGTTCTTCGAATATGGAAGAGTGATTGAATTGATTCAACGATGAAGAGTAGAAGGTAGGATTTGGTTCCACTCGATTGATTTATGTGCGAGTTTGGGTTGAGTTTGTTTGAAATAGAAGTCACCTCAATACTTATAGCCATCCTAATTTGTTAAGGTTAATAATTTTAATTTTGAAATTTTGGATGAACACAAAATTTGTTATAGTTAGAGGATAAAAGCGTAATTAAGCATTGTTAAATTAGGAGGATAAACTTGGGGGTGAAAGTGTTAAATTACGACCGATCGCCACTAGTTATGATTGGTCGTAATCTCTTGCGCCAAACTCACAAAAATAATACTTGGAGGATAAAAATATAATTAACCATTGATATATTACGACCGATCACCACTAGTTACGATCGGTTCTAATATCTTGGGCTAAACTCACAAAAATCATACTTGGGGGATAAAAGTATAATTAACCATTACCCATTAACAACCGGTCACCACTAGTTACAATCAGTCCTGATATCTGGACAAAAATCATACTTAGAGAGGATAAAAGTGAAATTAACTTTTGGGTCACGAATATTTGTCGTGGATCCTTATTTTTTTGTTTTTGTTTTCAAAGTTAGGATAAAAATATTATTATCCCATTTGTTAAAGGATAAATGTGTTATTAACCATTTGATAAATTAGGATTGATCCTAATTTGTTCTCTTATAATTTTGGGTTTTCAGTAAGAATGATCAAGGATTAAGATTAAAATTTTAGGGGATAAAATGATAAAATTGAATATTTTTGGGATGAAACTGATAAAATTGATAGTAAGAGAATAAAAGTGTTATTAGCCTATTGTCATATTATGACTGGTCGCCAATATACTTATAGTCGATCGTAATTTATTACAACTTTTTCAATTAGTTACAACTTTTTTGGTAGGGGTTACAAAGTTTTTATTCTAATTTTTTGGTGGTGTCTAACTTTTTGGGGTGAGTTACAATTTTTCTAGGTTGTTTATAACTTTTGGGGTGAGGTTTCAACTTTTATGGATTAGATTATAATCTTTTGGGGTGTGTTCCAACTTTTGGAGGTGGGGTTTCAACTTTTATGAATTAGGTTACAACTTTTTGGGTGAGGTTTAAACTTTTTTGGATTGAGTTATAACATTTTGGGGTGGGTTCCAACTTTTGGGAGTTGGGTTCCAACTCTTTGGGCAGGGTTACAACTTTTTTAGTTTGAGTTCCAACTCTTTAGGTAGGGTTATAACTTTTTTGAATTGGGTTCCAACTTTTATAGATTAGGTTACAACTTTTTGGGGTGTGGTTTCAATTATTTTGGATTGGGTTATAATTTTTTGGGGTTGGTTCCAACTATTGGGGGTGGGGTTCCAACTCTTTGGGTAGGATTATAACTTTTTTAGATTGGGTTCAAATTTATGGTGTGGATTTCAACTTTTTTAGATTAGATTACAACTTTTTGGGGTGAGATTTCAACTTTTATGGATTAGGTTATAACCTTTTGGGGTGGGTTCCAATTTTTGGGGGTGGGGTTCCAACTTTTTGGGGGTAAGGTTTCAACTTTTTTGGATTGAGTTATAACCTTTTCGGGTGGATTCCTATTTTTGGAGGAGTTCTACCTTTTAAGGGTGAGTTTACCACATTTTTAGGTTATGTTACCACCTTTTTGGTATGAGGTTATTTGTCAAATCCAACTCCATTTTTATTACTGGTTTAGCAGGCAACCGGTATTCAACTTTTTAAATTAATCAACGGCTAGAAAAATCACAAATATTAGGTCAATGGTGTCAATTAAAATTTTGGTACAATACCGAAAAGTAAATTTCGGTATTGTAGAAGGTCCCCTGTCAAGAAAATCTATTTACTATTAAGGAAAGAGTAACATAGGCATTACAATTTCAAATATTAAAAGACAGGATATAAGGGTCATTATCTTTTTATTGAGATTATTTTATAGATTGTGGCAGTAAATTTGGAGGATAAGCATGACATAGTTGAAAAGTTTGAGAGTAAAAGTAAAAAAAATATTTTTCATGCATGTTGATATTTTAAAATAGTATAAATATAGATTATGTCATATTTGTATGAATATGCATAATCTATGAATGAGTAAATTTTAAAATCCTTGTATGTCATAACGGATGCCGCCACCTTATAATTATGGGAAAATTGTGAAGAGGTATACCATTTCATACTTATGTGCGTAAAAATACCTCAATATAAAACATATGTATATAAGTACCTTTATGTGTAAATGTTTGGTGAGGAGATACATTTTTGCTGATTTTTAAATTTTTCTTTTACGGAATTTTCATTTTCCTTTATTAATGAGAGATAAATCTGACAGTTATATTAGAGATTCAGTTTTCTAAATTTATGGAATAACATTTTTGAATTTTAAATTATATCTTCTTCTTTCATTCAACTGAAGTTATTCAAAAATTCATTTTTATTCAAACTTCATGTCTTCCCCACATTTGTATAATTTATTTATTTTTTTTGTTTTTTTTTATAAATCGTAATGAAGAATATATGTTTTCACCTTATATAATATCATTGGTTGTTATGAGTGTTTTTTTCCATGGATATTTTAAATTTAAATTTATATGTATGTTATTCAATGTGTTTATAAGTAGCAGTGGTACATGTTGCATTGGCACAATGGTACATGTCACATTGGCACAGCGGTACATGACAATGTCACAGTGCTACAAGTCAATGTCACAGTGATATAAGTCAATATCACACTGATATCAGCCTATGTCACACTGATACCAGCCAATATCACACTGTTACAAACTAAATTCACACTACTACAAACCAATGTCACACTACTACAAGTCAATATCACACTGTTACAAACCAAATTCCCACTATTACAAACCAATGTCACACTAGTACAAGTCAATATCACACTACATACATTGACATGACACAGGGCACAATGAATTATCACAGTGGCACAATACACAAAAAAATTGTATGACACACACATCATGAATAACTAAATCTAATATAAATAAGATTACATAGTATCACAAACAAACAAAAGAGGGCGAACTGTGTTTGTGGGTGGAATTAGAGTTGTGAGGAGGTGGTGATGTTGGTTGTGGTCTCGATTAAATAGTGTATGTGGGGTTGGAAGGTTTTGAGGGCGGTGATGGTGGGTAAAGTATGTTGTGAGAATACAGTTGTATATGGCCTCTTTGATTTTTTTTTTGATAAATGATCGAACATTTGGTGTGCATGTAATACCAAATACCAGAAGCAGAAAGGTAGTTGAGGAAAAAAAAGTAGATAAAATAAAAACGTTGGGAGAAACAACATTTTTCTTGAGTTATCAACTTATTTTCCAAAAACTTCAACGATCTCAACCGTCCTTCTCCACAATGCACCTTTTGTTCTTCAATGATTGATGCTCTGTATGGTATTAACAGTTTGATGCCGACTTTTTCACTTCTTCACTGTGAAACCCTAAAAAAAACGATTTCTAAATGACGAATTTTAGAGAATGGTGGTTTTAGGGAAGTTTTGTTATCCCAGTTTGATGTTCACACAATCCGGCAATAATGGTGGAACTATGCATAATTGTTATCTCCTCATTTCCTTCTGGAGGTGTCCTCACTTGTTTAGAAAAACTGTTCAATTTATACAAAAAGGGATATTTTAGACTTTGGATATGACATGTGTATTTTTTTACTGATCTTTTCAATTGTAATACTTTTTGCATAATATTTCTAATAAATGGTACCGACCCCCTTAATTCCCTATTATTATCCACATAATAAAAGATCCAACCAATTTATGTCCTAAAAAAATTAAGTCGAAAACCTATTAATCCAACATTGATTCATGCATAACTAGAACAAAAAGAATGAAAGGATAGACTTTTTCTTTGCATTTGCCTATGCGACTATCTAGATTCTAATAGACAGATCCTTGAGTTTGCTGAATAAATAAATTGTGGAAGATAAATTCGACATTATATCGACTTGTTTTGTTCATATTGGTGAGTCATGTTATTTTTGAATTTGTTTGTAATTGTAATTAATCTCAATCTATTAACTTAATGTTAGGCAAAATACGCACAATAACACCAAGGAAAAGTATCTAAAATTAATATTTGGAATGCCAATAAAATCAATCTGTTTATTTTTCCTTTTTAATATTGAAGCTCTGCAATATGTAACTGTTTAGCCTATGCATTTTCTTAACAAAATTTATAATGTCCGGCAAATTGTTTTTAAGGTCAAAGGTTAGTGCATTATAAAATCTTTTAATTTGAGTAGTGTCCATGCTTAAATTTTGAACTCGAGTTGTATTACTTGACTAAAATTTAAGTTTAATTTGAAGTAAAAATATAAATTCAATTCAAGTTTGATTCTCATCACATAATTCGAATTAGAATTTGAGTTGAATTGGGTTAACTCAAATTGGATTCAAATTATATCCAAAAAAACCAGATTTAGGCTAAATTAAGTTTGTATTTAAATAGAGTAAACTATGACCGTTGTGTCAATTAAGCATTTGAACTAATTTGTGTGTCAACTAAACCCTTAAACTTACTAATTTGAGTAATTTTGTCATTCCGTCAACATCCATTAATTTTTTCAATGGAAAGAGTCACATGATAACACTTACCAAAAGAAAAGAGTCACATGATAACAACATGGACATAACAGGGCTATTTTAGGCAAAAAAAAAAAAACCAAATACAAAGAGTAAACTACACAAATAACCCTCAAAATTATGATCCTTACGTCAATTAAGCCCTTAATTTTTTTTTATCAATTAAGCCCCTAAACTCACTAATTTGAGTAATTTTGCCCTTCAATCAAAAACGGTTAGCTTTTTCAAAGACAAGAGTCACATGATAATCTAGTAGACCACAACAAGACGAATATTTTAGATAAAACAAACTAAACACAAAATCTGATATCTAAGATTTTCGTTAATCAATCTCTTGTTCATAGAATTTATGTCATTCACCATCAACAATGGAGTGTTCAATACGTGTTGCAAATGATATCTTTCATTCGGATCAGATAAATTTGAAGTGGTTTATCTGAGGTTTTTTATTATCTGTGGTTTTAAATTTTGGTTGTGACCGTATTTGCTTCCACTATCATACATTTTGTGGTCGCATAAGTGTGGTTTTTACATTTTTTTTATTCTTTAGGTGTAATATAGCTTCATAATCCATTATTCTTTGGGTGTAATCCAACAAAATGTCCCTGCAATGTTACATGAGTATCACATTTCCACTCTTTTCGTTAAAAAAATAATGAATGTTAACTGAAGGAAAAAATTGCTCAAATTAGTAGTTTAGGTGCTCAATTGACATAAAAATTAATTCAGAGGCCTAATTAACAAAAGGGTCATAGTTTACAAGTCATCTATTCAGTTTATTCTTTTTTTTGAGTTTATTTTGTCTAAAATATCCCTTGTGTTATCCCCTAAGGCCCCGCCCTCTCCCTGCAACAAACTCCATTGCACCCAACCCCAACTGCCACCGCCATCGCCACTCCCAACCCCTCTCTCTCTCTCTACCTCTCTCCCTCTTAGATCCCCCAGGCCCTCGCATCCCGCCCCCTCCTTGCAACAAACCCCATTGCACCCACCCCAACGGCCATCACCACCACAACTTCAAACCCTTTTCTCTCTCTCTCACAGATCCCCCAGGGCCTCGCCCGACTATTTCCTTTGAAAAATTAGGGTAAATTACACTCATTCCCTAACATTTGACCAAATAACACGAAAACCCCCTGAGATTTAAAAATCATGACACAAGCACCCCTTTTGTCTTCCCACCGTTAGTCTGACCAACAGAAAATAGTGATGTAAGGGGACAAAATTTATCTAATTCTAAAATTACCCCTCTATAACATGTCCAACATTTTCTAAGATATTCTTGTCCACTAATTATCATAATTTATCATTTTATCAACATTAATTATGCAATTATAAAAATTAATCAAAGATTAACATTAAACCATTATATTTTGATTAAAATTAATTAAAAATTACCATCAATTAGGATAATTAGTTCAACTGAGAGTGATGGGTTTGGAGTGATGATGACAGTGTCAACTGAGGGTTAGGAAGGTTGGGTGCAGTGGGGGGATCTAAGAGGTAGAGAGAGATAAGGGGTTGTGAGTGGTGGTGGAAGTTGGGGTTGGGTGCAATGGGGTTTGTTAGAGGGAGGGGCTGGGGGGTTGGGGGATCTGAGAAGGAGAGAGAAGAGAGAGGTAGAGAGAGAAAGTGAAGGTATTGGGAGTGATGGGTTTGGAGTGGTGGTGGTGGTGGTGGCGACAATTGGGGTTAGGTCGATGGGTTTTGTTGCAAGTAGGGGGCAGGGGGGTTGGGGGATTTGAGAGGGAGAGAGAAGGGGGCTTAAGAGTGATGGGCTTGGAGTGGTGGTGATAAGTGGGGTTAGGTCGATGGGGTTTATTATTGGAAGGGGGCAGGGGAGGGCTTGTAAGACCCCGTATTAAAAATAAATAATGATACAATTATCTTAAGAGTACTCCTAATATGAATAAAATGATGGAAGAAACTTAGAATCATTGTTGAAAGATTGATCATTAAGGTTGAGTTCGAACGAATTGACTTTCGGGTCAAACTTAGTTTTAAAGGTGTGTAAGCTTAAGAATGGTGATTAAGTAAGTTTTTAAATGTTTTTAGGTCAAAATAATACCTCCATTGAATCCAGAAGGTCTAAAAACATTGGGAGAGGTAATATGGGGTGTGTTAAAAGTTAGGAAGTATTTTGGAGTTAAAACCTATTTTGGAGAGGATTTTGGTAGAAAGAAATTTGACACTACCTTAGTATTTTGGCCATAACTTTTTACTCCTAATTCCTATTGATCTGTTTTTTGGACGGTAGAAACTAGACTTAAAGGGTTACAAAAGTGTATTTCACAAAACTTTCTAAATCGTCTTCTAAATAGTTCAAAATCGATCTGGAAGGTAAGGGTATACTGTCACCCGCGTCCAGACGAGAATAGACACGAGTCCGGACGCGTGTCGCAGAAAGTTGGGCGAAGAAACACGCGTCTAGACATACAGAAACACGTGTTTGGACGCGCCAAACCGGGGGCTTCCCGTCCCAGATCTATTTTGTGTGTTTTCTCCAATTTTCACCCCATTTTATCCATTCTAATCACTAGAGAGTCTTGGAGAATAAGAAGGAAGGGAAAAACAAGAGATTAAGGTGTTGATTCAAGTTAGGAAAGATCAAATCTTCTAGTTCTTCACACAAAAACTAAGGAGCAAAGTAGGGGTTTCTTCCTATTCTTATTCATTGAGGTTAGGGTTTATATATATGTATGGTTTGACTCTCAATCTTATATATATGCTATGGAATCATTATTCTTTGATACTCTTGCAAATATTACCATGTTTTGAAGGAAGATATGGTTGGATAGCCATGAAATCTCTTCTTCTTGTCTTGAAATCCCCAGTTTTCAAGAAAAATTGGTTTTTCTCTCAATATTCCTTTGTTCTTGATTTCAAAACTCTAGTGCCTTGTATTGAACAATAAAATGGTATTTTTGATGATCTTTTGCATATTTTCTTAAATTGTTCTATTGGAATAATACATGTGAAATTTGGGGATTTTTGGATTTGCTTGTGATTTGAGGAAAGGGGTTGGTATTGTATCTCTTGTGGATGTTTGGATGACCATGGGTGGCCGTTGACCGGGTATCGTAGAGTGGGCAGATGTGTTTCTTACTCCGTGTGGGTTTGAATTTTTCCTACCACTCGTAGTGGGGTTGGTACCTTGCGAGGACCAAACCACTATTCGCTCACGTGGTACCGTGGCTAAGGGTTAGTATACTATTCCTGGGTTGGATTCGTCACTGTCGATGCGTCGATATACGCCCTTCCTAAAATTGTATATCCTTGCAAGGATTAGATGTGTATGTGTGGGCCAGGATATTCTCGATGTGGTTATTCATACGATGTCATACATCATACCTGAGATACAAGTTGTGGGTTGAGATACATTGTGGGCTATTGTTTATTGTGCAAATGGTTGGTTATGATTTATTGTGGAAAGGAGTTTATTGTGAAAATGATTATGGTGAAAATGATAACTTGTTGGAATGGTTATTTTTGGGAATTGGTTTTACTTTTTCATTTAATTATTGCTATTGTGTAAACTTGAGATCCACTGAAATGTCCATGTTTTCCTTCAAAAGCTATATATGATATTTGTAAAATGAGACCGACTGTTTTATATGCTTTTGAAACCTTGTTCGAGTTTGGGAGGATTTTCCTACAGAGCTTAGTGCTCACCCCCTATAAATAATATCTTTTTCAGATTATGGTCTAGAGGAGGAGCTCGGAGTTGATGAGTCGGTGCATTGGGAAGCTCCAATATATGGGAACGTGGATCCCGAGGTGGACGTTTAGAGCTATATTCTCTTATGTTCTAGATTAGGAAATTCATTTTGAGACAATGTGAAGTCTAATATTTTCATTATTCCGCTGCAAGATAATAGTTAAATTTTTGGGATGTAATTGTCATAGTTGGGCATATTCTTTTGAATGATGTTGTATATATTGTGGATGATGAATGAAATTCTCTTTAGTTATAAAGTTCATTTAGTTGCTCTCATGATGTGAATGATTTTAGATAGTAATGCCGTCGAAGGGGAATTTTGGGGCGTTACAGGGCTGGGGGATCTGAGAGGGAGAGAGAAGAGAGAGGTAGAGAGAGGAAGAGAAGGGGGTTGGGAGTGGTGGTGGTAACTGGGGTTGGGTTGATCGGGTTTGTTGCAGGGAGGGGTCAGGGGGCCTCAGTGATGGGTTTGGAGTGGTGGTGGTGGTGGCAGTTGGGTTGGGAGGGTTGAGTGTGATGGGGTTTGTTGTAGATTGATAGAGAAAGAGATATAGAGGAGTGGTGGTGACAGTCTGGTGGTGTAAGGGATGAGTGAGATGCGAGAGCTGGAGAGATATTTTTTTTTTGACTTACTAATTTAATTTTTGGTAATATATTTTTATTTATTATGTATTATTTTATTTTAAATTAAATTAAAGGGTTAAAATAGTTATTTATCACTTATATTAATGTCGGTCACCTATTGACGCCGACAAAGGGTCTCCGTGTAATTTTAGAAATGTCAGGAGGGTGTGAGTGTAATTTATCCAAAAAACTAATAGATGTTAACAGAAGGGCAGAGTTGTTCAAATTAGTAAGTTTAGGAGCTAAATTGACACAAAAATCAGTTCAAACACTTAATTGACATAAGAGTCATAGTTTGATAGTCATTTGTTTAGTTTACTCATTTAAATAAGACCGGGATTTTTTTGATTAAATGAAGGGTTAATTGCACTAGAGAAACCCAAAGTATAAAGTTTATTTTATTTGGTCTCCAATATTTCAATTGTATCATGTTAGTCCAAGAAATATTAAATATATTTTTATGTGGTCCTTCAAGAAGATAACGTCCAAATTGCTAATGATTTTTTATTATAAACTTGTGACGTAATACCTAAAAATGAGCAAAAAAATAATTTGGATAACTCTTAACAAAATTTTTATCCAAATTTTGGTTAAGAGCTACCCAAATTATGCAGTTTTGATCATGAACTATCCAAATTTTGGTCAAGAGTTACCTATTTTACATATTGTTGTCAAGAACTACTTAAATTTTGGTCAAGAACTACCTAAATTATTTTTTGCCCTTATTTAAGCATCACATGATAAGTTTATGATTCAAAATCATTAGTAATTTAGATGTTTTCTACTTGAGGGACTATATAAAAATACTAGTTATTTTCCCGTGCTTGAAGGCACAAAGTAATAAAAAAAAATGGTCAACAATAAACATATTTATATTCACTTCTAAAATCAAATTACAAAGATATATGAGAAATAAATGAATTTAAGCACTGATTATAGTGGGCGCGAGCGGTGGTAGTGATGGTGAGTGGTGGTGGTGGTGGTGGGAGACGATGATAATTATGATGGATGATGACAACCGGTTGTAATGGTGGCAGCTATAGGTGACAATGGTGATGGTGGTTGGGGGGCAGTGAGGGTGATGTGATAGAGGTGATGGTGGGATAGTGACGATAGTGGTAAGGTGGCGGCAACAGTGGTGGTGGTGGGGTACTAATGGGGCGGTGGTGGGGCACTAATGGGGCGGTGGTGGTGGTTGTTGTGGAAGAAGTGATGGTGTGGTGGCAGTGACGGTGGTAGTGGGGGCGATGAGTGTGGTAGGGTGACAACAGTGGTGGCGGTGGTGGTAGTGGTGATTGTGGTGGGGCTGGTGGTGGTAGAGGTGTTGGTGGGGGGGGTTTCCAAACATTATTTTTTTTAAAGCATTCATGAGAAGTTATAAGTATTACAAACACTTTTATAAAGTCATCTCAAACACACCCTCAGGACCCTATTTTTCATATTAAATTTAGAGTGTTAATATTAGCCATCAGATTAATTTTAAAGTAAAATTTAAAGGGATCTCAATCGCGAATAGTAAAAGTCATTTTGTTTACTTTTGAGATTTGAATTGTAATGTACTTTATTATATAGACTAGTTATTTCCCGTGCCTGAAGGCATGGAGTAATAAAAAAAATGGTCAGTAATAAGCATATTTGTATTCACACCGAAGATCAAATTACAAAGATAGAAGAAGGAGAAAGAAATTTAAGTACCGATTATAGTGGGGGCGAGCGATGGTAATGGTGGTGGGTGGCAATAATGGTGGTGGAAGACGATGATGGGTGACGAAGATCGGTTGTGATGGTAATAGCCTTGGGTGGCAATGGTGATGGTGGTGGTAGGGCAGTAGGGGTGGTGGTGGTAGGGGTGATGGTGAGACAGTGACGGTGGTAATAAGGTGGCGACAGTGGTGGTAGGGGGGATGATGGTGGTGGGGCAGTGGGGGTGGTGGTGGTAGGGTGGTGGTGGTGGTGGTGGTGGTGGTTGTGGGGTGGCAACAGTGGTAGTGGTGGTGGCTATTATGGTAGAGTGGTGGTGTGGTGGCAGCGACGGTAGTGGTGGTGGTTGGAGTAGTGGTGGTGGTGGGGTGATGGGGTTGGTGGTGGTGGCTGATCGGTTCTAAACCCTACTTTTTATTAAAAAAAATACTTATGAGAAATTATAAATTTTAGAAGTACTTTTAAAAAGTCACTTCAAACACACCCTTAGAGGTCTATTTTTCCTATTAAATTTGATGTGTTAATATTAGTCGTTGGATTAACTTTAGAGTAAAATTTAAAGAGATCTCAACCGCGAAAAATAAAAGTCATTTTGTTTATCTTTTGAGATTTGAATTGTATTGTACTTTGAAGATCTTCCAATCGACCCTTAAATCAAATTAAAAAATCAAATTGAAAATAATGAAAATCTCAAATGAATTAATATTATTTTGGGCACGACTGGAATTCACTCACCCAAATGGGTGAATAACACTTTGCACGCTGCAAATTATTCAAAATTTTAATTTAGATCTTAAAAGATTAAAATTTTAGATTGCACTCTCAATCTGATAAAAAGTAGTAATATAGTCAAAAACCACAAATTAGTTGTTTTGTCTGATAATTTTTTGTGTCGTTGAACTTTGTTTTTTTTTTTATTTCTAACTCAATTTTACATAAAAAATTTGTACTCAATTTTATTAAAATAGGTCACATTGCTATTTTGTTATGTTATTGAGGGTACAATATCAATAATTTAAACTTTTAAGGTATAAGTTAAAAATATCAAAAATATATTGGGGTACAAAGTGTTATTAGCCCGCCCAAATTGCATTAAAGTAGTTCGGGTTAATCCCACTTTGCCCCCTGAAAGATACAATTTTTTCCACTTTGCCCCCCGAATGATTAATTTTTTCATATTGCCCCCTGAAAGATATTAAAGGATTGCAATGTAGTCAATCGTCTTTTTTCCGTTTGTCGTCCGTTTGATTCTATTATCACGTGCTTCGCAGGTGATAACATGAGGGGTTTTATTGTAAAATTATTTTCTGTATCAAACTTCTTCGTCTACCAAGATTTGGGGAATGTACTGAGAGTGAGAGAGAGAGAGAGAGAGAGGAAAAAAAACGTTTTCGTCTGCCGATGGAGATTTGCCCAGATTTGGGGAAGGAGATTTAGGGTTTTCGATGTCTGTCTGTCGCATGGGCTAGGTTGAGAACCTTGAAGATTCAGAGGATGTCGTGGTTATTGAGGGAAGCGATCGACGATTCACGGGCTTCTTGCGATGCGCCATGCTCTGGTACATTTAACATGTTATGGTTGACTATGTTGACATCTATGGGTGTCTGATTTTTGTCCGGTTTATGGTATTTGTCTTTGTTCGATGTGGGGTTCGTTGTGGGTTTATATGTATTCTATGTTGGGACCACTTGGGACAATTTTTTATGGGGGATTGTGTGTAAGTGTAACACGTGATAGTTTTGTTTAGGTGTTTTTTTGTTTTTTTGTCTGTTTGTTTGTTGTAAGTTGACTTATTATACTTAAGTAATGGTTGTTTTGATTTTTTAACATTGTGGGGTACATGGAATAATGTGTGCTTTGTCTGCCACTTGCTTGTGGGTGTATATGCAGATAATATTTCTGGATATTTTACTATCCGATTGCATCATGGTGGTAGATTGGGTAGTAAGGGCAAGAAACCTTATATTGGCGGGAAGATAAATCACATAGATATGTGTGATGCTGACCATCTTTCTTTGATTGAGTTGGAGAATACGTTAAAGGCTACGGAAGTAGGATACTATGAGCTATGTAGATTCCACCATATAACTACTGATGGATGGAAAGTGTTAGAAAATGACAGACAAACCTTGGAAATAATTAACTATGTTGATAGCGACAGAGTCATCGATATTTATGTTGAGCACATCAATCCAAATGTGTTTATCCACAGTCAAGTTGATTCAAATCCAGGTGGTTTGGTGGATGCAAATCAAACCTTTGAAAGTTCTAATGAGAGTAGCTCGTACTCAGACGGAGAGTCATCTGACTATGAATTCTTTTATGATAGTGAATATGACATGCATGATGATGAATTGTATGATACTTTTGTGGATCATGATGTTGAATTGGTTGGTGTTAACAAAGGGAAAAGAATAGAGGAAGACAAAGGAGTTGCCAAAGGGAAAAGAACGGAGAAAGGCAAAGGAGTTGCCAAAGGGAAAAGAACGGAGATAGGAAAAGGAGTTGCCAAAGGGACAATTCTGCATGACAATAATGATTTTTATGGTGAAGAATATGACACAGATGAGTTGGTCAGTCTTTGTGGATCATCATCAGAGGGTGACGAAGGAGTAAAATCCAAGGTTAAGTATCCACACTTTAATGCTAGGACTGACATAGTTGATCCACAATTTAAGCTAGGTATGTTGTTCAAAAATGCAAAAGAGTTTAGAGCTGCAGTTAGGCAACATGCAATTAAATGGGGTAAGGAGATAAGGTTCATTAAAAATGATAAATGGAGAATAAGGGCAGTTTGTAGGCCTGGTTGTGAGTGGTTGATATTTGCTTCCAGCATGGCTGGTGAAAACACATGCAAGTTAAAACCTATACTGATTCCCACAGTTGCAATAGAACTCTCAACATTAAACATGCTACTTCAAACTGGATTGCAGATACATATGTTGATAGACTGAGATCAAACCCAACATGGCCCATGAAATCCTTCAAGGAAACTGTACAGAAAGAGCATGTCCTTAACTTGTGAAAAAGCAAAGTATACAGAGCTAAACATAAAGCAATGGCAATTGTGAGTGGCACAGACAAAGAGCAGTTCAGTTTATTATGGGATTACTGTGAAGAATTAAGAAGAACAAACCCAAATACAACTTGTATAATCAAGTCCAAGGCTTTAGAGAGTGGTGAGGTCAAGTTTAAGAGACTATACATATGTTTTGGGGCATTGAAAAATGGTATGTTGTATGGATGCAGACCCTTAATTGGCTTGGATGGTTGTCATCTAAAGTGCAACCAGTATGGCATCTTATTATCAGCTGTTGGGATTGACCCCAATAATCAGATGTATCCAATAGCCTATGCAATCGTGGAAAAAGAAAAGAAGAAGTCTTGGGCTTGGTTTCTGGAACTTCTGAAGGAGGATCTATGCATTGTTAACACACATTCATGGACTTTCATCTCAGATAAACAAAAGGCAAGTTTCATTTTTTCATTTATATTATGTTTTGTTCTTCCATATGCATATATATATTTTCCATGTCAGATACATTAATGTGTATGTTTGATTCAGGGACTGCTAGATGCTGTGGAGACTCTTTTCCCAAATGCTGAACATAGGTTCTGTGTCATACATTTATATAACAACTTCAAAGTTCAACATAAGGGCTTAGCACTGAAGGATTTGTTATGGAGGGCTGCCAGGTCAACAAGAGTTGTGGACTTTCACAAGGTGATGGATGAATTACATACTGTTGATGAATGTGCATATACATGGTTGTGTGACAGACCAACTGTGAACTGGTCTAGATCCCATTTCAGTACATTCCCCAAATGTGATATGCTGTTGAATAATATGTGCGAGAGTTTTAATGCTTGTATTGTTGAGGCTAGGGAAAAGCCTATATTAACAATGCTTGAAAAAATTAGAGTGTGGTTAATGGAAAGAATTCATAGACAAAGAGACTCCATTAAGAAGTATAAGGGAACAATCTGTCCTAGAATTCAAAAGAGATTGGAAGAAATTAAAGTTGAGTCAGCAGCTTTCATACCTAAATGGAATGGGGATGAGAAATTTGAAGTGGTTGGGATGAGTGGAGAACAAAACACAGTCAATATTCAAGATAAAGCTTGTAGTTGTAGAAAATGGGACTTAACAGGAATTCCATGTAAACATGTTGTATCTGCCCTCAACTTTTTGGGTTTGTTAGCAGAGGATTTTGTGAGTGATTGGTGCAAGGTTGAAACCTTCCTTAGGTGTTACAATGAACTAATGAGCCCTATCAATGGCAAGGAGTTGTGGACCAAGTGTGGATATGCCAATCTCCTCCCCCCTACAATGAGCATAAGACCTGGCAGGCCAAAGAAGGTGAGGATTGATGAACCTGTGACTGGTATCAAGAAAACAAATAACAATGAGCATAAGACCTGGAAATTGTGGTAAAGTTGGCCACAATAAGAGGAGATGCAACCAGAAACAAACCAATGTTCCAGTAAGTTTTTAGAAATTCTAAAAGCTAAGTTTTATGTTTTGTCCACTCTACTTATGTTTAATGTATGTTTTATGTTCAGGTGGACAAACCTATAACTGAATCAGAAACTACAAACCCCATTTCTGCATGCCAACATCCATCTCAATCCCAATCTGCAACATTGAATGTTCCAATTGGCAGACAAAAGTTGCCTGTAAGATGTGAAGCATTCCATGTTTTGCTCTCATTTCTGTTTTTTTTAATTTGTGGAAATTAGCTAATTTTTATTATTCATTAACAGATTAGAAGGAGGAACAATGGATCACAATATGTATCAACCAAATCAGCCAAGAAACCATCAACATGTACTTCCAATCAGTCTGGTTGGACAGCCCCATCAGCTGGAACTTCCAAGCAGTCTACTTGGGGAGCACCAACACCATCTACTTCCAATCAATCTGGTTGGACAACCCCATTAGCTGGAACTTCCAAGCAGTCTACTTGGAGAGCACCAACACCATCTACTTCCAATCAGTCTGGTTGGACAGCCCCATCAGCTGGAACTTCCAAGCAGTCTGCTTGGAGAGCACCAGCACAATCTACTTCAAATCAGTGTGGTTGGACAACACCATTAGCATCTACTTTCAAGCAGTCTACTTGGAGAGCACCAACACCATATACTTCCAAGCAGTCTGCTTGGCGAGCACCAACAGCAAGCAGTCTCCCACAGAAGAATGTAGTTCATCCCAGACCAAGTTGAAGAGAAATGCAACATCAGTTTTTGGACTATACAACACTTTTGTTAAAATATGCCAGCAAGCAAGATGTCTCTTTTGTTAAGTTAAATTATACCAGCAAGCAAGCTGTCTCTTTTGTTAAAATATACCAGCTAGCTGTCTGTTTTTGTTAAAATATACCAACTAGATGTCTCTTTTGTTATACATATTTGTAATGCAGCTGAACTACAACATTTTTTGGGAAATGAATATACATTTTGTTTTGGGGAAATGAATAAGCACTTTTAGTAGATGCTAATTCATTTCCAGGTCTGAAGTTGATTCTGGAGCATGATTTGTGAATGCATCAGTTTATGGTTGAATCTGATTTTTCTGTCAATAGAGTTCTGCCAATAGTTGGAAGAGTACTCTTACTCCAGGACCAGTCCAGATTGCCTAGTGCAAGGATCAAAGGGCTTGGGGCATATTCTGTATTGAAGAGTGCCAGCAGTAACAGGTATGATCTGATACAGATGGCATACTGTCAATTGCAAAAGATGCAGACTGTGAGCTGGGAGTAAAGGATGGGCTGATTATGCTGTTAAAACATAATTTCTATTTTGTTAATTGTAACAGTACTGATTATGCTGGTTTTGTTTAAAACAGTTACTGTTTTTTTTTTTTAAAACATAAACTTTTTTTTGTTTCTTGTAATTCTTTGAGATTTTTTTTCAATAAATAAACAGCTGCAATGGCAAAATATCCATGGATACATTAGTACATGCTAATGAATCATAATATTACATAACTTTAGTATTTCATTATAGTAACCATCATCAGATTACATACAACAAAATTTTTAACTTAGCAAAAAATGTCATCAGTTTCACCTAGCTTCACTTCACCCATCACACATTCATAACAGTTGCAATGGCAAAATATCCATTAGCTTCATTCATGGATACACATTCACAACAGTTGTAATGGCAAAATATCTCCATTTGGAACCTCCACGGCTGAGCCATATCCATCAACTTCATTCATGGATACATAGATGATCACAATGACAAACCAGGAAGCAATCATGAAGTACCAAAGCATCCTCAATCTTACTCTAGATTGCTCCAACTGCTCTTCTAAACGGGTAACACGACGAAGCAAACCCGAAATTATTTGGCGTGATCTAGCACACATTGGGGGATCGATCCATACAAAGTAACCACACTTTGCTGTAACCTTAAGAAATATTGAAACGAAACCGCTCAAAACCATCAGTATTACACACTAAAAGTGGCAAACTAAGTTGTTCCATGTTCAGAAAACATAATTTTCAAGAAATAAAACTAACCCTAGTTGTAAAAAAATCCCTAATTTATCACATACATGTGATAATCAGTTGCTTGAACACCAATATCTTGTTGAACAATATGGATACAAACGAACTAAAGATGAATAATGGAACAACTTACCTCGTTATTCGCACGTGTTAAATCTCCTTCCTGGGTTCAGATATGTCCACGATGTCTTCGTTTCAGGGGTTCTACTACAGTAACACATGGAATGCATTTCTCCCTCTCCTCCAACCTTCTGGATCTTCTTCTTCCACAGACCCTGGATCTTCTTTTTCTATCTGTTTCGTTTTTTCCCTCTCTCTCTCTCTCTTCCCTCTCTCTCTCTCTCTCTCTCTCAGTACATTCCCCAAATCTTGGTAGACGAAGAAGTTTGATACAGACAATGATTTTACAATAAAGCCCCTCATGTTATCACCTGCGAAACACGTGATAATAGAATCAAACGGACGACAAACGGAAAAAAGACGATTGACTACATTGCAATCCTTTAATATCTTTCAGGGGGCAATATGGAAAAATTAATCATTCGTGGGGCAATGTGGAAAAAATTGTATCTTTCAGGGGGCAAAGTGGGATTAACCCAAATAGTTCGAACGCTGTGTTATTACACAGCATTACCGGTTCCGGAATCAGAAAATTGAACGGGTGGCCTGGCTCACGCCACGACTGCCAGAATTCGTGGGTTTCAGTCCGGTCAGAGTGTATTTCTGGTTAATTTTGAGTGCTGTACACTATAGAGGAACTGAAGAAGAAGTGAACCAAATCAATGGTGTTTACAGAACGAGGGATGATGAGGGAGAGATGAATCATATATGGAATATTACAAGAAGAAGAAGAAGAATAGTATAGCAGTAGGCCCATGAAAGCAATTTCATCATCAGTGTTTGCACTGGCATACGGTGGTGGTGGTTGTGGTGCTGGGTTTTGCCGCCGTTACTATTTTTCCAAGATTGTGGCCAAGACGAGTAAACAGCCCCAACCACCTTCTTCCCAGGTTCTCTCTCTCTCTCTCTCTCTCTTAATTTGTCTTTTTTTCAAACCTTATAATGGACAATTACATGAACGCTAACCAGACCAAAACTCTAACCCCCAGAAAGACGAAAAAAAAAGGTAGGGGAAAAAATTAAACTTGTGTGTTCATGTACAGCATGCAAATTACTCTGTTTTCTTCTTTTGGAGGAACTGAAAGTGATGCTATGACTTTGGTTGATATCAAAAGTTCTTGTTTACTGATTTAGGAATTTTTTCTCACCTTTCATTACGAGTTTTTGCTTAATTTACTTTTGCTTCTAAATCCTGTTTTTATTCTACGCAAGTTCTTGCATACTCAAATTAAATCACCAATATGCGAGAATTTTTGACTGGAAAAAACACAGCGAACTGGAGACTTTATACTGACCAATACCGTCTGGAAGCTACCAGCACTGTCCGGATGGTGCTGATCCTCTGGATTCTTGCGTAGGCTTTCAGCTGCTGACCCTTGATCTCCTTCTGGTTTCCAGCTTGAGTGTTTTTCCTGCAGTTACAGATAATCAGTTTAAATTCAAACATTTACGTATTTAATTAATTAAAAAACTTAAATTATACATTAATACATTAAATCATCCTATATTTATATACATTCATATAAATCCTAAGATTATACTTCTCTGATCATCAGTCAATTCATATAAATCCTAAAATTTTTTAGACTGCAATTGAAATTCTAAAAAATTTTGTTAAAGCAATGGTTAATATTTTTTCTGAAGAGTTAAGGCCACCAAACAAGGATGATGTTGCTACATTACTAACAGAAGGTGAAAGAGCATTGACCACATGCATTGGAAGTGGAAGAATTGTCCTACTGCATGGAAATGGATGTATGTTGACTATGTCCATGAACTAACAATTACCCTTGAAGCTGTAGCTTTACAAGATCTTTGCATATGACATGGATTTTTTGGATTACCCAGATCACATAATGACATCAACGTGCTAGAAAGGTCTACTTTGTTTACTGATCTTGCGGAAGGATGTGTTGCCTCAATCAAATACTCGATCAATGGTCATGATTATCAAATCGGATACTACCTTGCAGATCGAATATATCGGGAATGGTCAACATTTGTGAAAATACTCTCTCTCCACAAGGTAATAAACAAAAACATTTTGCTGCTATTCAAGAGTCAGCAACAAAGGATATAGAATGAGCATTGACAGTTCTCTATGAAGCACGGATGCTTCAAAAGTGTCAAAGTATCGGTATCTGATACTTCCCGGATACGCATACGCGTCCGATACGACCGGATACGCATCCGATACGGCTGGGAAGTATCATAGAATTAAAAAAAAAAAATTTGAATTTTGGATACTTCATGATACACAGGAATACGTCGGGGTACGCAGAGGATACGTCGGGGATATGGCGGGATATTACTTGAATTTTTTAAAAAGAATAGGGGCACTAGAGCAAATATGTTTGGGTCCTTATTTGCAAAAAAAAAAGAAAAGAAAAGAAAATTTTATGAATGTATGATTTCTGAATGATAGAATGATTAGTTATTATTATATATCTTTGATAGATATGTGATTCTTTTTATAAATCATAATTATTATATTAAATATAATAATAAATTTTAAAAAATATATATTTTATGGATGTATCCTAGTCGTACCTGTAATTTTTTTTTTTTAGGTTTTGTCGTATCATCGTATCCGTATCGTATCTGTGTCCCCTTTTCCGTATCTGTGCTTCATAGACAGTTCTCCAAACACGTTTTGCAATTGTACGTGGACCTGCTCGTTTTTGGCATCGGGAAATATTGAAAGATATTACCAACAAGGATTTCAATTACAATTCAATTGATGTAATTCCTAGCATATTGGTGTTGCATGACTGAACCACATAACTTTTGGAATTTATTAAATATCATCATCAGATTAGCGACAGGTATACCCATTTTCAACCCCAAGACGATCTTATCGAGCATTTGTGGAAAATTCATAGAGCTAGTTGATGTTGTCGAGTTTATGTGATTCAAATTTATGAAAATAAAAGGACATCAATATCAAGAAACTACAAATCCTTAAGTATTATTAAATTCCTTTGCAAGTATTTCTTGTTGATGACGACGATAAAAGCCTGCAAGTAATGGTGTCATTGCAGCAGTATCAATCAACATTATTCTTTCATCTTCTTTCGTTTGTTCCAATTGATGCTTTTCTTGCTCATGAGCAAGCCTTTCTTGCTCTTGAAGATATGTTTTTTCAAGCATTTCCATTACTTCCTCATTGAACTTTTTTTTTCCTTTTCTCAAATTTCACTCGGGAAAGCCACAATAGATGTAGTTGAAGATTCATTTTCACCATCTCTATCCTTTCGTTTTTTTGTGATCTTTTTCAGCTTTCCTTCTTGGTGGTCTGTCCAAGTCTACAAGGCCATCATTTGGAATATATTCTTCCCTAAGATCTATTGGAGCCTTTGGAGTGGAAGAAGATGAGACAAGAAGGGATGTTGAAGTACTTTTTAAACTTTTTTGTTGGTTTTTTTCTTTTGGCAATCCTGCAACCACTTCGACTAATGTCGTAATATATTCCAACAATGTTCAAATTTCAATGAAGGTTTATTTTTATTCAGTTCTTGGTATAATAGGTTAGCGTTGGCAATCTGCAAAAAAAAAAAAAAAAAATTAACAATAACAAAAATTATAATCAACTTAAATGTAACTATCTAAGTACATGAAGTACCTTATCTTGCTCATTCACACCACTTAGATGACTTGATTCAATCTGAGCATAGCACCCACAAAACTTATTGGTAACAAGTTGAATGGTCGACCAACGAATCATTAAGGAAACTTGAGTCCGATGGATGCAAATTTTTTGTACTATGAAATTATTCACACAACATGCCCAATAAATCGTATGTTTTTGTTCGTTCCCTTGTATTGCATCCAAACTGATATTAAACCATGTTGACACAAGAAGCATGTCCTCTTCTAAAGTAAAGTTGCCACCTCATGATTTTTTAGAGTATGATTTCGGTGAAGCACATAAGCAAAGATGGTTCTTGTGAATTGAGAAGATTGAATAGATTCATCTTGGAATTGGGTTGAAGATTGGAAACTTCCATCGATTCCATATACGTTTTCATTGCCATCAAATATGGAATCCATTTGGTTGCTGTAAAGCATGAGACTATTAAATAACAAAAGAAATACTTTATAGGGATAAAACATGAGGCTCCTAGAAACTTTACTGAAATTTAGGCAAACGAAGGAAAAGAAAAAAAAAATATATATATTATGTACAGATCAACATAATCCCTATTGCTCGTATGTCTTGCCATGAACCAAAATTGATGAAGTTCACATAAAAAGAGATGAAAGCAAGTAAAAATAACAGAAATAATCAAGAGGTAGCATAATCCTCCTTCCAATTACACCGGTGGACACAAATCTAGATTATAAACAATAAACCACACTAACTATACTAATTTTATGAACAATTGATATGGAAACAACTAGATGGTGAAAATTTCATTCCATCAGGAATGCACCTAAGGAGAGTGTCCATGGTTCAGGAAAGACTGAACCAGAAGATACTTTGTGTGTGCCCTAGTTTCCCAATACAGTTTTGGAGAAGACAGAACAATATGCCTAATCAATGATACAAAATACTTTTTTTCATCTGTAAACTGCTACAGACAAACTACATCTGCCTTACCTCTCCGAAGGTCCATGGGAAAAGTTCATGAACAATGTCTGATGGCTCAGCTGAATGGTTGCTTCCCTTTTGATGAGACATTGGGAGTCTCGCAACCATTCGACTTAGAATTGTGAGAATGTCTGGCCTCCAAGATACTCTAGTTCCATCCAACCCTGGGCATGTTCGTCTCTAACCAGCTTTCTCGTGTTAGGGTGCTGAGCCTCCACCTCCAAGGATCACATCAAATGTCAAGCAGAATTTGCAGTTCTTGAAGTTATGGAAGGTGGGTGCTAGGTTCATAAATGGCATCCATAAAAAAATTGGTGATATTTTTTTCTACTTTATCATCTTTCATGGTGTAAACTACTGCAGGAGTTCCAAAAGAGAAAATCTAGCACAGCTAAGCCTGCTACTAGTTACCGCAGAAAGAAGTTGGAGAAGGAAGACATTCCAGAGGAAACAGACCTCTATCGCGATCCTACTATGACCCTTTACTAGTAATTTTCTCTCCAGGTTCCTAATCCAATTTATTAATCTAAGAATATTTAATCTGGAACTATATGGAAAAGAATTGCACGTTGCTAAATTTTGTTAACAGTACAAATCAGGGTGTAGAAACTGCAGTTCCGGTCTTGCTTGTTGACGGTTATAATGTTTGTGGCTACTGGATGAAGCTGAAGAAACATTTTATGAATGGAAGACTTGACATTGCTCGCCAAAAGCTTATTGATGAACTGGTCACATTCAGTATGCTAAGAGGTTTGTACTTTGCTTCTCGCTTCACTTATATGAGGAGGCTGTGTTACAGGGCTCCTTAGTACAGTGCGGCAAACTTTATCTGAAATAATACGTGTGTGACCTTGTTTTGGTTTTAAAAATTTCTGCAATCATGGGAAGGTCATGTACCTTGTTTCTATAAGCTCCATATGTTTACTCTTGGTTTTTGAAGTTTTAATGACTTGATCTCTTGTTATTTATGTCATACAAATTTCCAGTAGCTTTAATATTTGTTTAATGTCCTACCTGCGTATTTCCTCTGTTTTGCATGTATTGTAAGTGTTTTACTGTAGCCTCTGGGAAAAAATATCTTGCTTTAAAACATGTCAAATGTAGGCATATTATGGTGATGAGAATCAGAAAAGGGAAGAAAATTAGAAACAGTCAGCTGAGATGAGGCTTTAATAATATTCCTGAGGGATAAAGGACTGCAATAAAGGAGTCTCTTCATGGGAAGGAAATTTGTGAAGGCAACTGGGAGAATGCATGTGCTTTTTACATGGAAAATGGCCCTTTAGGAAAGGGGTTGGATGGGTTGACGTAAAAGAAAATTGAAGGTGGTGAATGAGAGTCTCACTTTTACAGCCCATATGTATAGCTTTCTACAGAATGACATGCTAAAATAAGATTGTTGTGGGTCCATACAGGTTAAAAGAGGTTGGGACATGATTCTGAATGGATATGTGTTATGTACAGGAATTAATGATAAATTAAGGTAAGACCTCACAAGCATGAAGTAGAGAAACCGACAAATGACAGAATGCCTGCCAAAAGCTTCACCTTGGTAAACCTTTGGAGTACAGATCGTTGAGCCGCCGACAGCTCATAGAGTTCACTAAAACGGGGTGACCTCCGCTTGCTCCTTCATACTAGTGGCTCAGCTGCCTTAAAAATTTTCTTTTTCTTTTTCTTTTTGTTTTGCCGTGCAGTAAGAGTTGGGGTTTTCTGAACATGTGCATTTAAAATCTTCACGTCCTATACAACGGGACTGTCTCAAAATTGAGGTGCTTTCAGTTGGCTTTTAATTAGTAATTTGAGTATAGCTTCCATCCATTGGCTGTTTAGCTCCTAATTTCTTCCATTTCAGAGATGTCCTAGAGCTTCAATTATACCACTCACTAAATAAAGCTTACAGCCTTTGTAGGTATGCATTTTATGCAGTTTTTTGTATTTCAAGTAGCTCATGTTTGTCACATGGCAATTCAGTCAGCACCTTCCAAAGCAACTAGCACACTGGGACTTCATATTTAAACAAACTTTGGAGGGCCTGTGTTGTCCTGCTTTTAGCTAATCTTTTAAAATGCAACTATTAGGTAAGTGAAGGTCCTATTTCACATGTGAAATTTCCATGTCATTAATCATTTGTTGCTCACAGTGGTGCTTGAATCTTTTGGTTTTATTCTTTCTTATTTGTTCAGTTGACACTTCATTTGCACGTGACAAGTGGCAGTAATGGTTCATAGATGTTGTATAGTAAGGATTCTGGGAACTCTAAATTCACTATTTACTTAACAAAATTTTCTTTCCGACAGCTTAAGGTAGCATACAAATATTTTTGTGCATTTTGAAAACTGGGGTTTTCAATAATTGGTTCAGTTTTTCTATCTGATTATCCCCATCTAGAAGGTTCTGGCATTAAATTAGTGTGAGAACCTGTTATATAATGTTAGTTGCTCTAATGTAAAAGGGCTTCATCCTTTATTTTCTTGTTGATATGCTGATGGCCCTTTTTGAATCGTGTTTCTCTCTCATTCCCAATATATTTTGAATAATTGTCAGAGGTGAAAGTGGTAGTTGTATTCGATGCCATGATGTCTGGGCTCCCTTCACACAAGGAAAACTTTGTCGGGTACTCTTTTTGTGAATATGAACTATTATTTCTTTTTTCATTAGTTTTATACTGTTCGTTATCGATTCCTGTCTTCTCTACTTCCAAGACAAACAAACAAATGCACACATTTATGTTTCCATGCATGATGCCTTTAGACGCTAGAGGATTTCTGATCTCCCTTTTGCACTCTTACATCTTACCTTAACCCAACCAATTGTTGAAAATACCCTCCTTCCTAGCATTTGAACATGTCTGAAATGCACACTATTAGCTTCTTTTATTTGTGTAGAATTTTTTTAAGGTTATCATCTGTAGATTTATGCACTAATGCCATATTTCTAACAAAAAAATATATATTTAATTAGTGAACTGACTCTTAGGCCACCGAATTTTTTTGAAGTTTGGGATGCACATTGGCAAATATAGTAAGTGATTCCTTACAGTTTATAAAATCTCACCACGTTGAACTACTGGAATGGCAATGAAAACAAATAACAATTAGTGGTCATCTCTGACACACATGCTTGTTAATACCTCTGACTTGGAAACTAAAGCTAAATAACCTATCTTTGTGCCACAATAACGGAGTAATAAGTTTGTTATTAAAAACGTGATGACACGTCAATCAAGTGAAGCCACCTAAGAAGCGGGCGTACGGACACGATATACGGATACAACATGACACGGACATACGGATACGGCATTTCTAAACAAGTAGGACACGGATACGGACACGTTGGGAACACGTTAGAAATAGATAGAAAACTAATTGTAGTACTATTCACTAGCAATTCAATATTTTATAACAAGTTAATCTTATGTCTAGTCAACTATTGTCAATTTTTAAAGGATCATAGTAGTCATTATTCATCGATTTTTTTAGAGACAATGTTTAGCGAATATGTATAATTATAATGATTGCTTTCGTCTTCTTAATTCCTCTTCTTTAGCAAACACATGTTAGCGTATGTTTTTATTTTAGTAGTAGACATGACCTAAGGAAGTGTCGGATACGTATTTGAAATTAAAATATTATCTTTTAAGTAAGGACAGGGATAGAAGAGTGTCGGACATGTGTTCGGGATTGCCTGAGGAGTGTCGTTGTCCGATATGGATACGTCACCATTTTAAAAGTGTTTGTGCTTCTTAGGAAGCTACCTATAATTTTTATGTTTGGACCCCACATGTGCAAAGTTACCACTCTTAAATGGCTTCACTTGATTGAGTTTTGCCAAAATTTTGGTGGCAATCTTTTTTTACTTATTAATGCTCATCTTTATGCTATGAGCTACGGTCGAGTGGTTGTTTATTTTTCTTTCAGCTTTTACAACAATGAGGAATTATTGATTGCAATAATGATTACGTTGTTCCTGAAGATGGTAGTAAATGTCAAGCTTCATGTTTTAACCACACTTTTTTGCTGTTGCAATTGCTTTCTGTTGCTTTTTTATTGCTTGACATTTTTTATGTTATTGATGGATTCAAACGTATGACCCAGAAAAAAAAAAAGATTCAAATGGAGTTTTGGTGACGTTGAGCTTTATAATGTTGCAGCATTGATGTAGTTTACTCAAGTGAAACCTGTGCAGATGCATGGATTGAAAAAGAGGTGAGAGATGGCATCAAGTAGATAATATTTCAGATTCGTGATTTTTCTTTCAAAGTAATAGAAGTTTCCCCTATCAGATATGCTCTCCTGTCCTCTCTTTCATTGTGATTATGGAGTATGTATTTCACACGACCTTTTGGGGATATGTAATGAAATTGGAATAACGCAAGAAGACTCGTATGGACTTCGGCACTGATATACACAAATCGAGAGGTCAAATTTTTAATTCAAAGAGAAAGAGGAAAAATTCACTTCACTATGGGCTATGTTTTGGTGCCTTCTTGTTTCTAGTAGAAAGCTTGTTTCCTTTCATGATGATCATGTGCTTGGTAAATAACTTACCTGAATACATATTAATTTGTTAACATTGTGCATCTATTGTGTGCACAGATGCATGCATCCCATGCCTTCAATTTTTTGCAAACTGCTTAATCTGTTGAATGGCTCATCAAATTGCATTACCTAAACAACTTTAACATGATCAATAAAATACATAGTACCTGAGTTATGATGGTTTAATAGTGTAAATGGCAGATTTTAAGGCTTCTTCTTTAATAACCTTGGTTTCCAAAGTGAATTTAGCAGCACATAAAAAAAAATATACCTGATGGTATGTGTTTGAAGGTCTGAAAGCATGATAAATTAGGCTAACAGATTGTTAAACAAGTATCAATGATGGAGGCGATAGTTAAAAAAAGAAAACGGTGGAGTTGAAATATGGGACTTCGAGAAAAACTAACACAAAAAATCAAGGATGTACAATAAGAATAGGGGAGAGAAAAGAATATCATGGTTGCGCCATTGCCTTAAGGAATTCGTTTTGCAGTGTAACCATCAGTTACAGCAACCGCATATCTGGACTATGGAAGAATGACCTTGTTGGAAATCTATGATTTGTGATAAAATCCTGATATAGATTTTACTCTTAGCAACATTTGAACAAAGTGGCTAGCCTCAAGTTGTCACCAGTAACCCTAAGTTGATAATTGGAGCTTATAACTACTGCAGGCTAATAACCCACTTTTTCTTACTTTTCATGTAATGCATTAATATTAGTTGCTGAAATGATCTAAGAATGCAGGAGCAGGATTAAGGGCTCTAAATTACCAAACATGCCTTAAGTGCCGTGCAATATTTCAAGCTTTAAAATGTATACAGGGAAGGTATTTACACGTATACTTGTGTCCTGTTGCATATGTATACAATACAGATTCCCTTCCCTTACTCTCTCCATTTACTTGTAGTGAATTGTCGTATTCAGGTCTTGAAAAAGGTTAAGAGTAAATTGCACTGTCATGTAAGGTTTAATGAAAACCCATTCCATCATCCCTTGTAGTTTTTGTATTTACAGTCAGCCAGCTCAGCTCAGCTGACTAATGGTCAACTAGCAGAGTTAGCAGAAATACTAAAATAATCATTTTAACATGCTGCAAAATCAACCCAAACCATAATGCTATATCTACACCCATGGACAAAACCCCTTCGTTCTTATTTTTCTCTTCGCCTCTGCCACTTCAACCCTTTCCCTATTCGAGACACCCACTTCTCTGGATGCAACCTCACGGGCACCCCTTTTTCCCATCAAACCCCTTAAGAAACTTGAAACCTTCATCGTATCCCCTTCCTTTTTTTTCCAAATATGTTTTGGGAAACCAGGGGAGGGGTTTGGGTTTAGGAATGGTGGAGTGTAGCAGGGAGTTGGGGGGAGGTGATGACATTAGCTATTAGAGGGTTGGACTGATATGATTGGCGTTGGAAGCTTAGGACACCTGGAGTTTTTGGTCTAAACGAAAGTGCTCCTAGTAGCTTTATTAGGATTTATCTTTGTTGTTTTTATTATTTGTTATTTGAATTTTCAACTAGATAGGTTGAGATTTAGGTTATTTGGGATAAGATGACAGACTTTAATATAGGAATAGTTTTTATTTTAGTAGGAAACTTAGGCTATAAAAATTGAAAAACCCTAATATTTTGATCAGAGTATGAATTGGAATTGATTATTCTCTGTATAGGAAAAAACTGTGTTCACTTAATCCTTGCGTTGAATAGTAACCCTGTTCTTCTCTTATTCCCCCCCCTTCCCTTTTTTTCCATTCCTGCATCAATTGGTATCAAAGCTTCACATAGATCCATTGCAGGTTAGTCTATGCTTTCAGAATTGGTCACGTAACTTCGTCTACGCTTGCTGCGATCCATTGCAGCTTAGTCTACGCTCTTGGAATTGCTCACGTAGCTTCATCTATGCTCACTTCGATCTCTCGTAGCTTAGTTTACGCTCTCAAAATCAATTAGTTTCGTTATGGTTACCTTGATTCATCGTAGCTCTCATTATGTTCTCAAACCTCAAAACGAAGCTACGTGATTCATTCTAAGAGTGTATATTAAGCTACAATATATTGATGCGAAGCTCTAATCTCAATTGATGCAAGGAGGAAAAGGAAAAGAAAGAGGAGAAGAGAGGGATTACCATATCCAAAGGATTAAGTCAAGAAATGCAAACTTTTCCTCATAGAATAATCAATTCCAATTTGTACTTTGAACAAAATAGTAGGGATTAAATCAATATTTATAAACTAAGTCTCCCATCAAAATAAAAAGCATTCTCCTATTGAAACTCTTTGAACTTAATGCTAAACAATCTCAATCTAATGAACATGCTCCAAGTAAAATTCGAATGGTAAGTAACAAAAATAACAGATAAATTTTAATAAATCTATGTGTGCTTCTCTTTGGACCAAAAATTTGGAGTGGCATGGATTTTTTTTTTTCCTTCTGTGAAATTTTGGTATTATTTTAATCAACTTATTAGTTGATATCTTTGAAGTTGTTTTGTCTTAGAAGCTAATGCAGGAAGATTTCTGCTCGCCACCCACAATATCTGTTGTTTGAACTACTGTGATATTTTTTTATTTTTACTTTGTTTGCTAAGTTCTCTCCTTTGAAAGATTCATTGCGTGGTTTGTTACACTGGTTTCGCTGATGTGTTCGTAAACAGGTTGTAGCCTTGAAGGATGATGGATGCCCAAGAGTTTGGGTTGTCACATCTGATCGTTGTCAGCAGCAAGCGGCGCATGGAGCAGTATGTGCTTTTCTCATGAATGTCACCTCTGTGATAGATCATGATGTGTATGAGTATTGTTGGTCGCTTGTAAATTTTGTTTAGAATGTTTTTGCTTACAAAGACGGCTTATCTATTATTGCAACTTGTTTTATACTTGTATAGTAATGGTGGGGTTACCAGTTGTTTTGGGGATGTTAGACGGTGTGAGAGCTTCCCCTTTGTCACAGATTCCAACAATGACCAAACCTTTATAAGGTAATTGAGGATTGATGATTTGTGGTCAGATGGTCGTTTCGAATAAAGGAAGTCTCTCTACCGTGGTTCTATGGTCCTGATTGCTGGATGATTCAGTTATTGACTCTAGAGTTTGATTCCTTCCTATGAACTGATTAAATTTGAAACTTGCAAGCTCTAGTCTGCTCATTTATCTGTCCAATTTCAGCTGGATGTTTATTAAATGAAATCCAGCTTCATGATATGCTACTTCCTAATTTTGCTTACTACTCTATCCATGCATTCCGGTGATCTCATTTGCTCTTTTTCCACCTAAATTGTAATAGAATCCTACTCTCTCATAAATTCGAAGGCCGAAACCAGTCCTTGATGTCAGTTATGAAATCACACCTTATATCGTTTTTGGTATCAGAGGCTGTAGTTGCTGCTCCTAAATATTATATTTTTACAATTGCCTGTTTGACACTTATCCATAGTGTTTCTGAATTTCTTGTTGTGTTACTTGTGGGATGACGATACATGTGTAGTTCTCGTGCGGTTTTAGTTATTGCCTGCTGTGAAAAGTCAGATGGATGTGGTTGAGATCTCACTATAGAATGTCCACACAACTCACTATTTCAACATCAATCCAATACCTTAGTTGAATCGTTTTCTATCAAGGTCCTGATGTTAGTTTTAACTGTTTTTATTATGTCAGGGAGCCTTTGTTTGGAGTTGCAAGGCATTGGTTTCTGAGGTAAAGGTCATACAAATTTTCGAGCTCTTCATGTTATTTGGACCTGATTTTCCATTGTATCATGATTCCTAGGCTCTGGAAAGAGTGATAAACAAAACTGCTTGATAATCTTGTACAGATAATATATATCTATACTACTAATAAAAGGCTAGCTTGAAAAAATTTAGAATGATTCATATACCCTTATTAAAATAGTTAATGACGATATTATAACTCAAAAAAATACAAATAGCCCCCTCATACCTACAAGTATTGCTGAACACCCCTACTACCATTAAATAACTAAAAAGACATAAATAACCATTCATTTCTCTATATCTATCTCTGTACTTGTTATAAATTTAGATAAAATGGAAATAACAACTAATAAGTGATAAATAATATAAAAACATGTAATGTCAAGATGTTTGGAAAACTTTTGAATCAGTATAGTATACTATCCTTAAAATATACAGCAAGACAACATTGTTGTTTTAAATTAAATATGTATCATTAATTTTTTGTTTTCTTATTACTAGATTTATCTCGAAACCATTTTAATTATATGACATTGTACTGATAATAAAAATGACATTTAACTTAATTATGCATATATTTTTTGTTCTTTTTGTTGATTCATGGAATTTTGACTACTAACATTTATTCACGTACAACTCACGTTACATTGCTAGTATTCATAAAGGAGGATTTATACTAAGGTTATAGCAGCTCTAGCATCCTAGCCCTTAATTACTTCAATAACCCTTTAGTTCTAGCACTCCAAGAAACTTAAAAATAACAGTCACATGACTATTTTAAAAAGACAAGTAGCATAAATGCTAATTGTTAAGACTCACATAAAACTAAAAATACTGCAGAAAATAGAAACGTAAAATAAAAAAGAGTTAGCTAGAGCCCAATATATATATATATATATACACACGTTGGCCTGCTTGGTCTTGGTAAGCCTTTTTGGATGCTCTTTCATCAAGATTATCCTTGGCATGAATATATATGTTACCTATTTACAATGCATTCTGTGTATGTTTTAGCCATGGTTATTGATGGTTTTGCAACTTTTTTGTGCAACTTTATCTGTAACTTGGTAAAGCAGAGGGAGTAATCTGTGTTTGACCTGACTGCATTTTTACCAAAAATTTCTTCTCAACATATGTTAAATATGCAGTCACATGTTGAAATCAGGCATCAAGTATAAGCATAAAATAGAAAAACCTAACTTTATGACCCGGTTTTCCTTCAAAATCAGGCATCAAGTATGAGCATAAAATAGAAAAACCCAACTTTATAACCTGATTTTCCTTAGACTTGTATTTTCTGTTTATCCATCTTTTTGATGTTTGAGTGCATTGCAGATCAAGGCTTCACAAAAGGAGGTTGAGAGGATGCTTCAAGAACAAAGGTGTGATCCTTTGTGGTACAACTCTTTTATTTATCTATAGAATAAGCAGTAGAATGCCATTCATCATAAAATCAGAGTTTGTGGTGGTGGTTGTTGCTAATGTGATTGTTAGTTTGGTATGGTTTATCAGATCAAATTCTTTTCAAGGGAAATTGCTAAAGCACAATCTTGATTCAGAAGTTGTGGATGCTCTCAAGGATCTTAGGAACAAGTTATCTACAAATGAATCAAGTAGCTGATTATCTACAAACTTGTAGTTCTTTTATCTCAATCATTTGATTTTTGTTTTGTTTCAGCACAGGCTTGTATAGCTTCTGTTTTCAGAAATATAAGATATTCTAATTTTGTGGCATAGAAGCATATTTTGAAGAGCATATAGATAGTCTCCCAATTTCTAATAAATTAATGCAATTTTATAGTTTAAATTTGAGAACCTTGTGCTTACTAACTTGTTCAAAGGTTTTTCTTTTTTTTTTTTAATGGTTTAACAAACATTTGTGTATAAAAGATCTCTGTGCATTCTTCTGTTTTTTCTACACTTCTCTCATGTCAAAATCTTTCTCACTTGTACCCTCGTTTTTGTAGAATACGTAGTCATTACCTATCTTGGTTTCTAAGTTAATCGAATCGAGCTTGATTGTAGGGTTTATTTGGAGTTAGGTTCTCTCAAATACATTTTTTCTTCAATATTCGTTTTGGTGGATCGCTAATCATACATTCAAGTGAAACCTATTTTATTCAATCCCTCACTCATTAATAGTAGATGACCCGCTAAGAAGGGAATTGAAGAAATCGCATTGGAGGGATGTAGATCCTGTTGAACTTGGTACAAACTTCATGTTTCTATTTTCCCAAATCTAAGTGACCATTTTTATTAGTCCAGCCCAATGTCTGACGATGGCTAACTCAATACTTGTGGGTTGTGGCTGCACCAACAATGTCGCCTTTTGTACGTGGAACTTGGAAGGATAAAACGTAGATTATTTGTTTAGCCTAAAGTTTAAGTACTTCCATAATACCTATGATTATAATTGACTTGAGTCCCGGAGAGGGACATGTCTACGGTATCGTACCAACTTGTATCATATTTATGGGTGTTTTTATTATTATTGTGGTACTGAAAAAAGTAATAAAAATAATTATTATAATAGTGGTAAAAATATTCACAATAGTGATAAATCACCATAAAAATGATTTTTTTTTTTTTTGTACCGAAGTCAAGGCGCCGGAGACTTGGGTCAGCATCTCCAGTGGAATGCTCCTTCATTCAACCCTTTGTTTGCTTTATTGGAGATCGTACAAGTCGTACCACTCTCGATCATGTGAACCAGCTCTTGACAAAGGCTTTATAAATTTATAAATTTATTTTGAAAAATAGGTATTTAATATTAATTTTCTTTTAAGACAAGTGACAAAAATATCTCTAATAAAAAAAAAGGGAGAATTGCACTTTGAACCCTGAAATATTTTAACATTCATTAACTTTCCCACATTACAATCTTTTTTTTTTTTTTTTGTCATTCACATTACACCCAGGGCCGGCCCAATAGCATATTTAAAAAAGTTTGGGCTTTAGACCCCAATTCAAAGGAAGACCCCAAATTTTTAAATACCATAAATAATCCATGTAAAAAAGGTCTTATAAAAATATAAGTCAAATCAATCATTTAGGCCCATAGCCCAATTCAAATATTAAATATCTAAAAAAAATTAACAATAAAAAAAAAAATATCTGAACTCAAAAGCCACATCCAATTAAAAAAAATTAAAAAATCAAATCATTACCTTACTTTTAACTCTCTCTCTCTCTCTCTGTAAACCAACACAAAAGCAATCCTATATTGATGACTTAGATTTCTTAAAACACGAATATTTTTTTTTGATATTGATGGTTTAGATTTATTTTTAGAGCTAAATGTTTTAAAAGAAATTTTACAAACGAAAGAAAATACCCCAATTGAGATACTAAATTATATAAAAAAGTTAAATTCTTTTCCAAATGCATGCATTGCTTATATAATATTATTAACAATTCCTGTAACAGTTGTTTCTGCGGAAAGAAGCTTTTCAAAATTAAAATTAATAAAATCTTACTTAAGGTCGACTATGTCACAAGAAAGATTAATTGGATTAGCGATACTATCAATTGAAAAAGATATGGTAGTAAAACTTGAATATAAAAACTTAATTAATACTTTTGTAACTCAAAAAACAAGAAAAATTAATTTTAAATAAAAAATATTAATACTAAACATATAAGACCTCATTTAGAAGTATCGCTTTAGACCACAAATTATCTTGAGCCACCCCTGATTACACCCTCAATATATCAAAAGTGTTGTAGTGTCAATGAGTTGACTTTTTGTACACTTTTTATTAGATTTTTGTTAATTTTTTTGTCAGTGTAAAGAAGTTGACTTTTGACAAAAAAAATAACGGATATTAACAGAAGAGCCACATTACAATATTTTTGAAACATTGAGGGTACAATATAAGAAATATAATATTTGAGGGTACAAAATAAAAAACTTAAAATCTTTCAAGATACAAAGTACGAAAAACCCTAAAAAAATACTTAAAAGGAGTTATTGTCAAATGGTGTCTGAGATTTATGTAAATTGTGTATACATCAATGTGAGAGGGAGAGTGAGAGAGAGGGGGTAGGGGGTGGGGGTGGATTCACAAATTTGCACCTTTGAATGAATTGATCACCTTTATGGTATGTTTTGTAGGGTGGATGAAAAAATAGAAGGATAAAAAATGAGAGTGATACACTTTATATTCTTCAAGGGAGGAATCATTATTTCCCTCTTTTGCGTTTAGTAGGAGGGATGAAAAGTAAAAAAAATAATTTTTTTTTTGGTGTTAGATAGGATGTAAAAGTGGAAAGATGGAATAAATATTGATACATATTTTACCATTATATTTATATATATAATTATTGTGTATATAATATATAATAGATAAATAGAATATATAAAGATAAATAATATATATTTCTGAACACATAATCTACTTTCCTCCCAATTTTGGAGGGTTAAAATTTGGTGAGTTGAAAAAAAAGTTAATTTATCCATTTTTCTATTCTTTCTACTTTCCTTTCTTATCAAACATGATATTTTATTTATCATTCTAACTTTTTATCCTTCCTATTTTTTATATTTCTATTATACCAAACAAAACATTAGATTATAGACAAATGATGTGTCCACAACAAATTTGGTAAATGTTATATCACATTGATAGCCATTAAATAGTTAGGGAGAGTTGTTGGGACCTAATGATTCTATGGTTTACATTGATTTGTGATTCAAAATTTGGTAAAATTTTTGGTGAATGTAGCATTGTTGTAGATTTATAAGAGGATGTAGTAGTGATGAACCGGGTTTTTGAAAAGAATTGTGGGTTTACATCTTTGCTTTGATATCTCTCTCCCTCTCCCCCCTATATTCCTCTCTCCCCTCTCTCTTTCTCTCTATGAAGTCAACCGAGTGTGAAGATAGTTGACTACCAGTGAGAGTAAATGTTTCATTTTATAAAATCGTAGTTAAAATGAAACCATGGTCAATTAAAATTGGGTTTAAAACAAAGTTAAAATGTAAATATTATATGTAATTTATCAAAAAGAAAAACAAATGGGGTGTTTTTGTAAAACGTCGTTTACCCGCTAACATTGTCAGAGATAAAATATGTCAGGTGTGAGAGTGAAGTTGTAGATAATAAAGGAACAACAATACTATTTGGATCTAATTTGTTGATATAATTTATTAATCTAATTCATCACAACAATTAGATAAGTAGAGTATCGTATCGAATACCGGGCCCATTGTCAATCCAGTGGTTATGAATAATTAGATCAGTAAATTATGTCAATAAATTAAATCAAAATAGCATTGTTCATAAATGAAAGGGAAAACAGATCACAAGTCTACAATTTGAGATTTTTAACGGTCAAAAGTCCATAAAAATAACGTTTTGACAAAAATACCCTTAATAAAGAAAGTTACTTAAAAATCTTCACCATCATTTCATTCTTATATTTATTACTAACATTATTCACCGCCACCACCCACCAACCCCCCCTTCCAATACCCACAATTGCCGCCCACCACCACCACTACCCTCCATTGCCACCGCTAAAAACCACCACCCCTCGTTGCCACCGCCCGCTAACGTCGTTGCCGCCACCCATCGCCGCCCAGCACCACCACCCACCACCACTACCCTCTGTTGCCACTTCTAAAAACCACCACCACCACTCGTCACCACCGCCCACCAATGTCGCTGCCGTCACCCATCATCGTCCATCACCACCATCGCCACCACCACCACCACTGCCAACAACCACTACCCAAAACCAGTTTTATCAAAATCGGACCAGACAGGCCGGTCAAATCTGTTGGATCATGAATCGGGGTTTAAACTGGTTCAGTTCTTGAGTTGGACCACTTATGCAATTAAACGGCCTATTAACCGTTAAACCAGTCGGTTTTAACTTAAACCTGTGAATTGGACAGTTTGTTCAAATTGGACGATTGGATTTCAATTGATATGAATTTTTTTCCCATTTTGGGCAATTTTGCCCTAAGTCGCATCCCATACTCTGTCTTCCTTCTTTAAGCGATGACCAGGACTTCGTCTTCAACTCAGGCGAGGCAACGAATAGTCTTTGCCTTCAATTCGATTTCTGCTTCAACTTGTAAGATCCCGTATTAAAATTAAATAAGAATAATATTATTTTAAGAGTTCTCCTAAAATGAATAAAATGATGGTAGAAACTTAGAATAATTGTTAAAATATTGATTATGAAGTTTAAGTTTCAAGCATATTTGACTTTCGTAGTAAATTGAGTTTTTACCAATGGGCCTTTGGTCCAATGGTACTCCTTACCTTATGAAGACTTTGTCTTCTTGAGGTCAAGGGTTCAAGCCCCTTTCCCCCCCAAAAAAAAAAAAAAAATAGTAAATTGAGTTTTTGATATGTTTAAATTTAAGAAGGTTGGCAAAATAATTTTATAAATATTTTTTGGCCAAAATAAGATTTTTATTGAATTCCGAAGGTCAAAAAACATTGAAAGAGGTTATATGAGTTGTATTAGAAGTTTATAAGTATTCTAGAGTTAAAACCTATTTTGGAGAGGATTTGGGTAGAAATGAGTTTGATACTATCTTAGTATTGTGGCTATAAATTTTTACCCTAATGTCCGATTGACCTAAAATTTTTTACAGTATAAACTAGACTTCAAGGGATACAAAAATATATTTCACAAATATTTCCTGAATCGACCTCTAACTAAGTCAAAATCGAGTTTGAAGTCAGGGGTAGACTACTACCCGCTTCCACACGAGAATTCTCTATTTTTCAGCCTATAAATACCCTAGGGCCATGATCTAAAGAGTCTTTACGTATTTTTCAACCCCAAGAAGCCTAGAAAAGTTTTAGGAGAAGAAAAGGATGAGGAACGGGCTTAATCTTGAAGGATTAACGCGAGATAATCGCAATTAAACACGTTACGATCATGATCTCAAGAATCAAGGTAGGAGCTTCTTCCTAAACTTGTTCATTTAGGCTAGAGTTAATATATATGTATATTTTGATTCTAAATTGTATGTATATATTATGAAATCATTGTTTCTTAGTTTTCTTGCAAATCATTTTATGTCTTGAATGAGGTTATCGTTTGATAGTCATAAAAATTCTTTTTATTATCAGAACCCTAGTTTTCAAGAAATATAGATTTTACCCTTAATATTCCATTGTTCTTGATTTAAAAACTCTATTGTTTTGTTTGAACAATAAAACATATTTCTTGATGATCTCTTGCATATTTTCTTGAGTTGTTCTGTTGGAAAAATATATGGTTCTTGGTTTACTTGTGATTTAGTTTGGTATTGTATGTTTTGTGTGGATGTTTTGATGAACATGGTTGACCGTTGATCGGGTATCGTAGAGTGGATAGATGTGTTTCTTACTCCGAATGAGTTTGAATGTTCCCTACCACTTGTAGTGGGGTTGGTGCCTTACAAGGGCCAAACCACTATTTGCTTACGAGTATCGAGACTGAGGGGTAGTATACTATTCTTGGGTTAGATTCGTCACTACCGATGCATCGGTATATGCTCTTCCTAAAGTTGTGTATCCTTGTGAAGATTAGGGGTGTGCGTGGGTCAGGATATTCTCAATGTATGTATTCATGCTAAGTCTTACTACATATCTGAGTTACAGTGTTGGTAGTGGTTTGTTGTCTGAAAGTTGATTTTACTTCTTCACTTAACTTATTGCTACTACGAAAACTTGAGATCTGATGAACTATCACTATTTTATTCAAAATTTTTATATAATATTTTGTAAAATGTGACCGACATATTTTATATGTTTTCAAAGCCTTGTTCGAACTTGAAAGGATTTTCTTACAGAGCTTAGTGCTCACCCCTACTAGTAACATCTTTTTCAGATTACAGTTTAAAGGAAGAGTTAGGATTGTATGAGCAGGTAAATTGGGAAGCTCAGATTGATAGGAATGTGGATCTCGAGGTGGAAGTTTAGAGATGTTTCTTTTATGTTCTAGATTGGGACGAGACAATGTTAAAGATAATGTTTTATTTATTCCGCTGCAAGATAATATTTAATTTTTAGATATAGTTGTCATGGTTTGACATATTTGTTTTGGATGATGCTTTAGTTATTATGGATGATGAATGAAATTTCTTTTATTTATGGATTTTATTTGTTCCTCTCATGATACAAATGGTTATAGATAGTAATGTCTTCCAAGGTAAAATTTGAGGCATTACACAATTCGACCTCTCTCACTTCCTTCTCTAGGCGATTACTGAAGCAGCGAAATTCAGTAATCGAATACAATATTTTATAAGACCTAAAAAAAATACAATATTTTATGATTGATTATAAATTTTTAATTTCAAAGTTCAAATATCCCTTAGTTCAAAGATAGTGAATTAAAAATAGTAATCATAAATAAAATAATTTTAATTAATAAAATTGATTAATATTCTGTAGTTCACTGTCCTATTTATTTCGACTAGTTGGTTGTGTATAGCAGCCCCATCTGGTTAGTTGGACTTGGTGCTCATTGTTTGAAGTAAGTAAATTGATAATCTTTGTCAAGTGCATTGTCCCATGGATCCGAATACAAACTCAAACATCATTTTTTTAATCGGAACACATTTATGCTTGAACAAATTAAAGATTTGAGTAAGGATTTGAATCTCCCTTGATTTGAGTAAAAAAATGAGTTTTCTTTGATTTGGTATAAGTTTGAGTCAAAGGTTGGAGCAAGTTTTTTGAGTTTTTTTACTCAAATTTAAATTTTAGTCTAAATTTGAGTCAGTGTTAAAGATGTTCTTAGATATTAAAACTTCTAATAAAAAAAAGAAGAAGAAACCCATACATGAAAATTTGCCTTTCAGTCTATACAAAGGATTAAAGAGCAATGCTATTCGGACCTAATTTGCTAATCTAATTCACGTATTTGAATTGATTTTAGACCTCATCAAACATTGAAACTTGCTATTAGTTAAATAATTCTAATGAAATTATATCATTTGAAAACTAAATTAGATCATAGTTTTAAATCCAAATAATATTGCTTAGAATTAAATGGGAAGATGTCTTCCAATCAACTGAATATCGAAAAATGAGGGCCATTGGTGCGAGTAAAATTTCCGTGCTAACAATGAGGGCCATTGGTACGATTAGATGGATATGAATTAATATTTTTTATCGATAATTCGAACTCGAATTCGAATTTGATATCTTATATTTTACGGATTAGAATTTGAATATATTTATATCCAATTTGATTATGATCCGATCCAACTTATTTATATATTTTTGTATAAATATTAAAAAAAGTAAGTGATTATTTTAAAAAAATTTAGGCATAATTTGTTAAAATTCAGTTAATTAAGTTTTTCAGATCGGATTTTGAATTGTTAATGGATTCGGATATGAATTACGAAAATAAAATTCATCGGATTATCAAATTAAATTTGAATCAAACTTTTGAAATCGATTTCGAATTCAAATTAATCAAAATTCAATTTAAACTTAATCCGTTGACAGGCTTAAGTGCCAATGATGTAGGTGATGAAAGGAAGTTGTCGACGAAGACGAAGCTGGCCGCTGTCCAGGAGAAAGCGATTGCGGCGTCCATTGTGTCGGACAATTTTCATTAAAGGAAATGTGTAAGGAACTAGTATGCTGTCTGATGAGACTCCACACTAGGTTACGCCCGGAGTGGAATAGGTCCTTAACCTCCCAAACAGACTTACGTTGCTCAGGAAAATTTATTTTTAGCGAAGGCAAAAATTAGTAAATGCAATTATCTATATTTATATAGTATGGCAGGTATTAACTTGGATTGTAAATGCTATAAAAGCACAACACCAATTGAAATTGATGATACTAAAAATTAATCAAGGTTAAACTCGGACCTCTTAACTCGGACATATCAGCTCGGACCTCTCAGCTCATGATCATTAGCTTAAGAGGTGCAGGTCAGGAATCATCACCGACGTGACCCTCGTGTACACGATGACAGTGACAACTCGCACCTTGCAGAAGGCCACGTCACGCTTAGGGAATATAACTCCTAACGGCCAAATATTCCAGCACATGGGTCGTAACAGCCCCAAGGAGATCACGTTGATTATGAAAGGATCGCGGAGATCATGCAAGACAACTGTATACTATAAATAGGGATCAAATCCCTCGCATTGTAATCAATGAAGCATATGTGCCACTAACTATGTGGAATTCTGTAACCTTCTTCCCTTAAGTAATAGAAAACTCTCCAGAAGCAAGAGACTCCATTACAGTGGACTAGTCAAACTTCTGAGCTGGTGAATCACAATAAATTCCCAGTCTAACTCCTGAATCGATTGTTCAAACCACAAGAGCCCAGAAGCTTTGACTGGATATTCCAGTAAACCCCATCAACGTCCTTAACAAGATCCCCAAATCGTTAACCTCTTCTCAAGCATACAAAACACACAATTAATTGGCGCCGTCTGTGGGAAAGGATTGTTCCGATTCCTGCTAAAATTCTATAGATCCATTCAGTAATTGATAGTCTCTATACGCAACATGAGCAAAAATTGGGCGAATCTATTACGTTTACAAAACCAGCAAGAATTCCCATGAATCCTCTGCCAAACCCAGAAGTCAATATGCTAATAGCAAACCCCCTCCAAACAAAGAACTCGAGGCACTACTTCAAGCCAACAATCGCCTCCTGTAGCAAAATGAGGATCTAGTAGATCTTATCCGCGCTCAGAATCCCCAAGGGGCACAACCAGCCCAGATGATCCCCATCATCATCAAAATCCTTTTAAGGGAGATTATGGAAGAAAATGACCTCAGTCACTCGGTTGAAAACTTTCATCACCGAGCCTATAGAAATGGGGATGAAGATGAGGTCTAGAGTCAAAACAGAGGAGTCCCCAGAAACGAGTGCATCCTAGATCATCTCTAGCAAAATGGGAGAGATAAATTTTGGGAGCCACGTTTCAAAGAAATCCATCAAGAGCTCAACCACATGAAGGAGGCGGTGAAGAGCAAAACCTCGATTACCATGGATGCTCTAGTTCAGCAAATAGAGTCGTCATTTAACCCCGAAGTGTTGCACTTTCCTCTTCCCCAAAAATTCAGGATGTCTCCGATCAAAACGTTTGACGGGATGACGGATCCCATGGACCACCTTAACACATACAAGAATTAGATGGAACTGTATGGATACCACGCTCCAGTGCATTGTCGAGCCTTTGCCATCACTTTGAAGGGCTCAGCCTTGGCTTGGTTCAATAGGTTAGCTCTGGCATCGATTTCCTTTTTGAGAGAGCACTCAATCTCGTTCGTGTCCCACTTCATAGGAGCTCAAACCTACTGTAAGTCATGCTACCACCTCCTGGGTGTGAAACAGGGTCTGAATGAGTCCCTATGGAGTTACGTCCAGATGTTCAACTCGGAGTCCCTAAAAATGGACGTCCTCGATGAGAAGTTTGCTCTCACAGCCTTTACCACCGAGTTGGGAGTACAATCGAAAGATTTGGTGTTCTCAATTGCCAAGAATCCTCAAGCTTGCATGGCTGAGGTGTTGGCAAAAGAAAATAAATATATAAACGGTAAGGAGGCTTTCCTCTCAAAAGCTGGAAGTCCCACAACTCATAGAGATAAGGAGAAGAAAAGAGACCGAAGTCCTAGAAAGGACAAAAGTCGAGAACAATCTCCTGGAAGAGGTGGGGATCGTTCCCAAAAAAGGAGAGGTGACATCAGAGACCGCTTGGGTCCTCCACCTTAGGAGCTACAGTTGAAGTATGCCCCACGACAGTTCACACCTCTTAACGCCACGATCTCACAAGTGCTCTACGAGATCCAAAACAAAAAGTTCTTGAGGTGGCCACCTTGGATGAAGGTAGATCTCGGTAAGCGGGATGCCACGAAGTACTGTGAGTACCACTGAGACCATGACCATTACACCAATGATTTTATCCAACTGAAAAATGAGAGCGAGTTCCTAATCCAGCGGGATTAGCTACGCCGCTTTGTAGCACAAGACGATCAAAACTGAACTAACCCACATCCTACGCCACAGTAGCAAGCTCCACCTCAGCATCAACAACTCATAGGTGAAATCAAGGTTATCTCTGGAGGATTTATTGGAGGCGGGGATATGAGCTTAGCACAAAAAGCCCACAAGAGGAAAACCTGAGCAGAAGATGTATTGGAGATCCAGTCTATGTCTAAGTCACCCTGGCTGAGTATGGACACCACGTTCTCGGGTTCGGATTTGGAAGGCTGCCAACTTCCTCACAATGATCCCCTAGTTGTGAAGGCCATAATCACCAACATAACTATCCACCGAATTCTTATCGATAATGGTAGTTCGACTAACATCATTTTTTTGTCAGCCTTTGACAAAATGGGCATCGGTAGAGACAAACTCGAATAGTAAAAATCCACATAAGGGTGTTCCCCCTAGGATCCATCCAACTTGTTCTTACCGTTCTCTTGGGAAGACCTTCCCTCAACGCTATGCGGGCTATTCCATCAGCCTACCATCTGGTGATGAAGTTTCCAACAGAGGACGGTGTGGAAATGGTCCGAGGAGACCAGTGTGTAGCAAGAAAGTGCTATGTGGCATCAATGAAGCAGAAGAAGGTTGAAACCATACAACTGGATGAGCTCGACATGAGGGATGAGTTGGAGACAAGGCCCACACCTTCAGAGGAGCTGGAACCTGTTCAACTGGACAATGACCTAGGGGATCTAGTGTATGTCGGTTCTAGGTTGCTCAAGAAGGTCAAACATCTCCTCATCCAATTCTTAAAGGCAAATATCGAGGTGTTTGCTTGGAAGCAAGAAGACATGCAGGAAATTGACCCATCAGCCATTATGCATAAGCTCAGGGTCGATCTGACCTTCAAGCCCATAAAGTAGAAACGAAGAAGCTTTGCCCTAGAATGCTAGAAAGCCATAAATGAAGAGGTCTCTAAGCTCCTCCATGCAAAAGCCATAAGAGAAGTTGATTATCCGACCTGGTTGGTAAATGTTGTGCTCGTGAAGAAAATTAATGGCAAATAACACCTCTACATCGACTTCACCGATCTAAATTGTGCCTACCCAAAGGACAGTTTCCCACTCCCACGATTTGACCTAATTGTGGATGCTACAGCGGGGCACGAGCTACTCAACTTCATGAATGCATTCTCAAGATACAACCAGATCAGGATGGACCCCAATGACCAATAAAATACTTCATTCGCGACTGAGCAGGGGACATACTACTACCAGGTTATGTCATTCAGGCTAAAAAACGTAGGGGCCATGCTCCAACTTTAGAATTGATCACCCAAGTGCAGGTTGTGCGAAGTAATAAATTTCTCGGGAATCCGAGGTCGAACCACAGGGAATTGTGAAAAACTTAGAACACAAAGAAAAATAAAAGAAAATTATTTTTAAAGAATTGTTGTAGAGATTTTGAAATTAGAAAACAATAAATTTGGTTTTCAAACAATAATTGAAAATACTAAAACATCGGGGATACTCTTTCAAATCCACACAGTAATTATTAATGATCCAGTTTTCGAACTCAATTGAGAATTAACTGAGAAGTGATCCCAATCGAAATATTTAGCGGTGATAATATGAAAATATCAAAAGTTATAATTAATGAATTATCTGAACAAATATAAAAATTTACTTGTAGATCACAAACATTCACCGTGCCTGGAGTCTATGATAAATCAAGGTTTCTAACAAGTAAATCTTATTTTATTGTAAATAATAAATCAACTATCTTATGAAAAATTATAATTAATTAATTCAAGCATGGAATAACCAGTTATTTGACTTGCAGGGAATCTCAAGCATTCGATGTACGTGGCACAACAAATCAAAAAATTATACAGAACAAAAACTTTACTAAAAGACAAGAATTAAATTAAAAGAATAAATCATGCATTAAAAAGAACATTGAATCAATAATAAGTACCGTGCTTCATTGAAAGTATCTCCCCTAGCTTTAGTTGGGCTTTTAGCAAAGCCATAAAACTTAGAACAAAAACTAGAAAAGAAAAGATGTGAAGAGAATAATAATCATAATCCTAATTATCTCTCTCAATAGATGAGAGCTTTTATTTATACTAAAGGTATAGGTAGAAGATATAAGGTTGAATTGGGAGGAATTCCTTTCCATAAAGAAGTCTTTTAAAGTTAAATCTCGTGCATAAAATCTTGGAGGCCGCGGGTACAAAATTTATCCAGACTTTGAGCTTGAATTTCGCATATTTAGAGGCTGAATCACGAAATTTTCATGAAATACACTTTTGTAGCCCTTGAAGTATTATTTCCAACCCCACAAAAATCAGATAAATCAGATATTGGAGTCAAAATTTATGGCCAAAATACTGAAGATATGTCAAATCCTTATCTTCTAGGAAACTTTTCTAATCCAACTTTAAATGAATTTTCTTCTCACTTGGACTCTTATAAGGATTAAAATTGCTGATATATCTTCAAATCTTCCTATATCAATCGTGACTCTTCAATCCTTATTAATTATGATTCTTCCTCTAGTGATTGCTTCACTTGCCTTATCCATTATTACTTTAAATCAACCAATTTACCTGCAAAATAAACCAAACAACTAGAAAAAGTATCAAACTAGAAAATCAAGGAATCTAACACATTTAATCACAAATAATATGCAATTAACCAACCATTAAATATAATAAAATAACATTTTTGATGGTTAATCAGGCCACCTATCAGCGACTTGTGAATCGTATGTTGCAAGGGCTAATCGGGTCATCTATAGAAGTCTACATTGATGATATGCTGGTAACATCACTAAAGGCCGAGCTCCATATCCAACACCTTGAAGAATCTTTTCAGACACTCAAGAAGTATAAGATGTAGCTCAACCTTCCAAAATGTGCCTTTGGGGTCTCCGCAGAAAAATTTCTAGGCTTCATAGTCAACAACCGAGGCATCGAGGCTAACCTAGAGATGGTCCAAGCAGTGATTGACATGCAGTCATTTATAAACATAAGGGAAGTCCTACGTCTGACTAGAAGAATAGGCGCATTAAGCCGATTCATCTCCAGATCGAGCGACAAGTGTCAGACGTTCTTCAAGATATTGAAAGTAGTTTTTCATTGGGATGAGTGATACGGGGAGGCATTCAAAGCCCTTAAGGAATACCTCAGCTCATCTCTAGTTCTATTTAGCCCTCGAGAATGGGAAGTCCTTACCCTGTACCTTGTTGTAGAATTCTCCACGAGTGTAGCTTTGGTAAAGGAACAAGACAGAGTTCAGTAGCTAGTCTATTACTACAACAGAGCTCTGAGGGAGGCAGATGAGAGGTACCCAAGGATGGAGAAGTTGGTTCTAGCCCTGGCAATAGCAGCAAGAAGGCTCAGGCCTTACTTCCAAGCTCATATGATAGAGATCCCTATAGATCAGTCAATGAAGCAAATCTTGCACAAACCCGATTCTTCACAAAGATTAGTGAAATGGGCAATCGAGCTCAACGAATTTGACATCAAATATAAGCCCAGAACTGCCATTAAGTAGCATGTTTTAGCTGATTTTATTACAAAATTTACCATTCCCGCAAGATAAGAGGCGCCTCAAGACTCAACCCACCTCGTACGTGACTTCCCTAAATGGAAAATCTTGGTTGATGGGGCTTCTAACGCACAAGATAGCGAAGCTGGATTGATCCTGACCTCACCAGATAGAATAGATTTGGAGTACGCCCTTAGATTCGACTTTAAGGCTTCAAACAACGAAGTAGAGTACGAAGCAATGATCGTCAGGCTCAGGTTAGCTCCTTCCATGGAAGTAGAATATCTCATAATACACAGTAACTCATAACTGGTGGTAAGAAAAATCGAGAAGACATACGAAGTAGGGTGAAAAGATGACACTATATCTAAAAAAGGTGCAAGAGTTGTTGAAAAAATTCGTTCAGGTCAAGATCGTGCAAATCCCCCGAGCAGAGAATTCCTAGGAAGATACCCTAGCCAAGTTTGGCAACCGCTTCCCAGCAAAGTCTAGACAGATTTGTCCCAGTTGAACACCTGACCAAGCCTTCAGTAAGTTCTGAACCAGAAGAAGTTCTCCCCATTAACACATAGCCGACCTGGATGGACCCAATCCTAGATTACATACAAAATGGAACTCTAACTGCAGATTCTAAAGAAGCAGCATAGTTAAGAACTAGGTCATCTAGATTCACCCTCATTCAGGGGAAGTTGTATAAGAGAGGTTTCTCTTCACTTCTCTTGAGGTGCATCGGATAAGACGAAGCAAACTATATCCTAAGGGAGATTCATGAGAGCATTTGTAGAAACCACATTGGAGCTCGAACATTAGCCTATAAAGCACTAATACAAGGGTATTTTGGCCTACAATAGTCAAGGACGCAAGGGAGCTGGTTAAGAAGTGCAAGGTTTGTCAACTCCATGTAAACATCCCGAATTGTCTGCCAGAGCTACTCACCTTGGTGGTAATCTCTTGGCCCTTCCAACAATAGGGCCTGGATATACTTGAACCTCTCCCAATAAGCACGGGGCAATGTAAGTTTGCTATAATTGGGGTCGATTATTTCACTAAATAGGCCGAGGTGAATTCCCTTGCGAGGATGACAGAGCAGAAAATTCAAAATTTCATTTTAAAAATCTATAATTTTGAGGTTTGGGATACTAAGGGCCCTGGTCTCAGACAATGGGAGGCAGTTCGAGAATTCGACGTTTAAAGGGTTTTGTGCCGAGCTTGGTATAAAGAACTATTTCTCCGGACTAGCCCATCCACAGTCCAACGGGCAAACAGAAGTCACCATCCGAACTATTAAAGCAGTTCTGAAAACTAGACTCGGAGCCTCAAAGAGCCAATGGGTGGAGCATTTGCTAGGAGTACTATGGGCTTACAAAACCATTGTTAGAACAGCCACGAACGAGACACCTTTTGCTCTTACCTACGACATTGAGATAATGGTTCCTATCGAAATGGGCTCTCCATCTCCAGGGACAAAGGTCGCAGATCCAAAACAAAATGACAAATCGATACTCATAAATCTCGACCTGTTAGATGAGAAGAGGAATAACGCCTTGTAACGCATCGCAAATTATTAGAGGAAGACATCACGTTACTACAACAGGAGGGTTAAGTAAAGAAGTTTCAAAGTATGAGATCTTGTACTAAAGAAGCTCCTCTTAGCTGGGAAGGACCTTGCACATGGGAAGATGGGACCCAGCTGGGAAGGCCCGTACGTAGTCACACCCAGAAACTACGAGTTGCAAACCGGAGAAGGAAAAGTCTAACCTCACTCATGAAATGCAAACCATTTGAAACAATTTTACCAATAGGAAGGCTGAGTTAGAAGGCTAAAGAAGAAGAGGATGGGTCCTTTATAAAGATCTTCAGCAATAACTGAAATATTCGAATCATTCCTTTAGAAAATGCGTTGAGTTGTTAAACTAATAAACAAAAGATGAGCTCCTTAGCTCATAAATAAAAGATGAGTTCCTTAGCTCATAAATAAACGATGAACTCTTCAACTCATGAACAAAAAATGAGTTCCTCAACTTATAAATAAACGATGAGCTCTTCAGCTCATAAACTAAATATGAGTTCCTCAAATCATAAATAAAAGATGAGTTCTTCAACTCATAAATAAATGATGAGCTCTTCAGCTCATAAATAAACGATGAACTCTCATAAACTAAAGATGAACTCTTCAGCTCATAAAATAAAGATGAGTTTCTCAACTCATAAATAAACGATAAACTCTTCAGCTCATAAAATAAAGATGAGTTCCTCAACTCATAAATAAACGATGAACTCTTCAGCTCATAAACATAAGATGAGTTCTTCAACTCATAAACAAATGAAGACCCTTCAACTCATGAACGAAGCTCTTCAAGCTCAGAAATGTTCTATAAGACCAAGTCTGGGGAGATACACATACCTCAAACTTGGCTTCACAAACAGGAGTTTTGAAATAAACTACTTCCAAAAGACCAAACACCCTTCTGGAAGCAGGGGGCAAGGAATGAGACATATCTCCACACCTCAAGCATGAAGAAAGGAAAGCATGAAGAGAGGAAAAGATACTAAGACAAAAATTTTCAAAGTCAGTTATTATTCAAAAATAGAAGAAAGTTACAAAGCTGGTAGTTCGAAAGTTAAAAGGGCTCAAAAAAGATAGAAAGGCTAAGCATCTACTACAAGAGTAGTGGTCTCTTCAACACCTCTAGGCAGCTCGGGGTCAGTCACGTTCGCCTCACCTTCAGGCAGAACAGGAGCCAAGTCTTACTGCCCCTCAAGCATGGAAGCAGTTGGGTCTAACCAGTCTTCAGGCAGAGCGTGGGCAAAAGTCTCCACCTCATCAGAAGTAGCCATTGGTAGAGCAGACTCAGAAACTTCCACGTCATCAAAAGCAGTCGTTGGGACCACATTGGAAGCAGACGTTGGCAGAGCAGGCTTCAAAGTCTCCACCTCAGCCATAGCTGCAGATTCTTTCTTAATTACTTCTTCCTCCTCAGTAGAGGATTCTTCTTCTTCCTCTCCAAGGGGAGGCTTGAAGTCAAAGTCTAGCTCTAGGTACTTCTTCATAGCCTGCACTTGAAAGGCAAAGTAGCCCTTAGCCCAGGCAGTGGCACGCTCGTCCTTCAGCTCAACTATGATGGTGTCTCTTTCAGCCACATTAGACCTCTCCTCATTGATCTCCTAAGACAGAAAAAATTGATGTCATTTAGCTCTTTCAGATCATCCTTCACTGCCTTGGTTGCTTCCCATGTTGTCATCACATCTTTCCGAGCTTGAACGAGACCATTAGTCTTGAGTTTGACCTCATTCATCTTGAAATTGACCTCAGTCTCAAGCTTTTTTTTGGGATGAGTTCAAGTATTTCACTTGCACCTTGAGGTCATCATTCTCGAAGGCCAGCTCAGTGACCTTGAGCTCAGAAGCCTTGAGGGATTCCTTAGCTTCCCCAGTAGCCTTCTCCGAGGCTCGGGCCTTGCTCACCAGAGCTCCAACATGAATCGCCATCTGCGAAGGAAAAGAAAATAAAGCCAACTTAGGGGTCAATAAGAAAAACTGGTTCCAACGAATGAACTTTGATTAAAGGTAGAAATCAGGGACTCACCGAGGTTGCCCCATACAAGACAGTGGTAGCTGAGGTAGAGAGGGGCATCGAGGAAGGCTCGGAGATGATCGAAATGAGGGAGGGGCACTGGTAGCCAGGTTCACATCTCCAAGAAGAGAACGTCTGCCTTTGGCCATCTTAGCCGAAGAACTCCCTGGCATGCTGAGAAGTGGCTTTGGGCCCCTTTAGTAAACTTCAACGGAGGGAGGTCTTGAAGAGATGGAACAGTTGCATCTGAAGCCCCGACCACCTCCTTCAGTGTGGGAGAGGTCTTGGCAACCTCTGCAGGAGACTTTTTAAGTTCAGAGGAAGGGGAAGTAGTTTTGAACATCCATAGGGGGCTTGGGGGTAGGAGGAGCCTTCTTAGGAGAATCCATCTTCGTAACCTTTTGAGGACGCTTTAGGTCGTCGCCCAACCTGACCTTAGTCTTCTTCTTCCCAACAGGTTTGGAAGCTTGAGTACCTTCCCTCATTTTGGCCAGCTTGGCCCTCACGACATCAGCATTAGGGGCCATAGCATTAAGATCCCGAAAAAAAGGGTAGCTCGAAGGTCAGTTGAGAATCCTACGAAGTAAAGAAAGATTCAAGGTACAAGGTAAAGGTCTTTCCAATAAGGTCTTCTCTTCCGAGAGTAGACAGAGGTATGTCAGCTTTTCCTCTCGACTCCAGAGGTCCAAAGCCAAATCTGACAAGGATTGAGGGCGTGAGAAGCCTGACGTATTTCTCAGGATGACACTCCTTGAGGTCCCTAAGGAGGAGCTTCTCATCGGCGTCAAGCTTAGGGCGAATACTTTAAACAACAAAATGAGACATCAGTAATTAAAGAAAAAAGAGAAGATAAATAAGAAGAAGTTCAATTAAAGTACCCCAACACGGACTCACCCAAATTATCTGGGCTTGACCAAGTTTGAGGTATTGAAAGTGTGTCAAAGGCATCCCTCAGATTGAACTCCCACTCCTTACTAGACACAAAAAAAAAGTTATTTTTCCAACCTTTGTGGGATCTCTAAAGGTTAGTAATCAAGTGTTGGGTCTTCACCCATTTTGAAATATACAGAAATCTGTCGGCAGGGGAGAATTTGACATTGAAGAAATGCATGAGCAAGGGAATGGAGGGGAAACCAGCCATATCATTTTTCTTGAAAAAGACCATAAGGCCTACTAAGATACCCCAAAAGTTGGGGGAAAGTTGAGTTGGACAAACATTGAAATTCTAGAGAACATACTTCAGGAAGGGATGCATAGGAAACCTGAAACCATTCTCAAAAGTAGCAACGAAGAAGCAGGTCTTCTCAGGGAGCATGATGTCATATTGATTGTCCACATTGGGACACCAGACACGCATATCCCTAGGGAAGCCAAACTTGGCAGAAAGTGCACCAAGAAGAAGCGGGGTGGCTTTGCTTGGTCTAGAGATGTCTGAGCCACTCTGATTGACCTCAGCATCCTCGACTGTACCCGAGGTCCCAACCATGTTCTTTCTAGATCATGTCTTTTGAGACTTCTGGGCTTTGCAGTTGGGCCTGGAAGAAGTAGGGAAGCCCCAGCCCAGCAACCTAGGTATCGATGACGTCAACCCAGGGAAAATTATCTATCTCATCTTCCATATATCCCAGATCACCAAGTTTGTCGGGGTCTTCAATCCGTTTGCTATGATGGGATCGAACCTCGACCTCGAGAGATCTGTCAGCCATGGAAAGGGAGATAGAAGAACCCGTTGCCTCAAAAGAAACAGACATGAGGGCACAAGGGGAAAAATATCCAAAAGAAGTGTAAAGAGAGGGACGTCCGAGAAATAGTCCTTGAGGGCTCGAGGATCAAGACTCCAATGACCAAAAGAGGAGGACCCTAGTTGTGGAGTAGAGATCCAAGAAAAAGGGAAGAAAGGATAAGGAAAGACCCCAATTCCTAAAGTAACAGAAGCGAAAGGTCCAAAAGTGGAGTAACCATCTCGAATTCGTAGGATCCAGGGTTGAACAAGAAACCCAAGGAGAGAAAAAAAAAGAGAGGAGCAAGACAGAAGACATACCTAGAAATCTAAGATGATTGACGATTGAGAACCTAAGGGGGGCACCAAGGAGAACAGAGCAAGCTTCAGAAGACCTACGATCGATTTGAGCACTTATTGAGATAGCCTGGACAATAGGAAAGGAAAGGAAGATGACGAAATCGCAAGAGACAGAGAGAGAAGGGTGCTTATAGGTAAATGTGCAAAGGAATTCGAAACAAAGAAAAAAGCTAGAACACAGGGGTCTTTGGCAGTTTTGCCTATGGAGGCATTTAAGACACGCGTACAGTTGGACACATGGCACAAAAACGCTAAACATGTGCGACAATCGAGGCAAGAATGAATTCTCGCACTCGTGTAACGCCGAAAATCCTAGAAAATGTCCCATCATACACCTCCCAAGCAAAAATTGGGCTAAGCTTGGCCACAATAGCAGAGGTCATTCCCAATCCATGTTAGGCAAGGCCTACTTGTCTAGGGACTGTGGGACAACTGATGATACCAAAAATTAGCTAAGGCTAAGCTCGGACCTCTTAGCTCGGGCATCTCAGCTCGAACCTCTCTCCTCATGATCATTAGCTCGGGAGGTGCAGGTCGATAAACACCACCGATGTGACCCTCGTGCACACGGTGACAGCGACAACTCGCACCTTCTAGAAGGTCACATCACGCCAAGGGAATATAACCCTTAACGGCCAAATATTTTGGCACTTGGGTCATAACATCCCCAAGGGGATCTCGTTGATTATGCAAGGATCGCATTGGTTACGGGAGGATTGCAAAGATCACACAAGGCAACTGTATACTATAAACATGGATCAAATCTCTCGCGTTGTAATCAATCAAGCATCTGTGCCATTAACTTTGTGTAATTCTGCAACCTTCTTCCCCCAAGTAATAAAAAAATCACCAAGAGCGAGAGACTCTATTATAGTGGACTAGCAAAGCTTTCAAGTTGGTGAACCTGGAGGGGACAAGCCAAATGAAGAGGTCTGCTGCATCGGATTTAGGCTTTGCCATCCGCAGAGGGATGGAATCTTCTTAAAGAGAGCGTGATACCCACGCCTCAACTTGAATTATTTTATATCAAATTTTATTATTTTGTATGTTACTTCTCAATTTATGCAATTACACCAACACATATTATAAGTTAGGCTGTATTTGGGAAATGTTATTAAAAAACTAGAGCCTAGTAGAAAATTTGGAACCCTCACCCTCTTTGATCAAGTGGTTGACACTTAATATGTATTTTCCATACGGTCTCCTCTACTCTAGTACTATCAAACTGGATAATATCACTCAAAAATGGATAACTTGTGAATTGTTTTGTGGGAAAGTTTACTGTAACAAATATTATTATTTTTAATGGTAAGCTTACACTCTTGAAATGAGAAGTTACAACTGTTCAAGAAAATGCAAGTGATTTGATAAAACAACAAAGATGTTATTTACTAGGATATGTGGTTCAGAATGCTAGTGATAATTACCTCGAATTTTCTTCTGAATTTTATTAATGGCAGGACAAGTCCACCTTTATCATCCCAATCGGGTTTATTGGACTAACTTAGGTTTGTCGGATCAGCATACCTTTCTCATGATCGATCATGGAGATTTATAACTAGTTTGAGGGAAACCCATTGATCGATCATAGAATTTCTTTAATAGTTGTAACTTCTCTTTTACGAGTTATAACTTGACCTTTAAAATTATAACTTAACATTTGAATGTTGTAACTATTGTTTGTGGTTTCCCAACTATAGTAAAATTACTTATTGAAATCTCTGAATTATATCATGCAACTTAGAATAAAACAATAATAGTGAAAAACGAAACAGTTACAAGTAAGAACGAAATAGTTACAAGTAAATATGTGATTAAATAATATAACAACTGACCCATTTGCATATCAAGAACTGTTATTGAACTTTATGCAGATCAAGACTAGTGTTTGACACTATATCTTTAAGACACACTTTGTACAACGATTTTCGCGCGAATAGAAGTAGCACTGCAATCTACTCGGTCAACGAATCAGAAATTGTGTTATGTACTCTCTAATACGCAGACTGCCTTAATGCTGAAAATGTGATGTTCTAATGATTGCCTTCATATTGAAAATTGATTAATGCAGAATGGTAATGAACCTGAGTTTATTAAGACAAACTGGTGACTGTCCAGGCAACCACCATGTGAACAGACACAACCCAGAAGATACATGCAGCCCAAAAGACACCATTGAAGTCTGCTTATTGAGAACATACACGAATTCAAATTTTGGATTGGAGGGAAAGATTAAATCCGAATATGTGCGAAATTTGAATTCAACTCGGCACCAGAAATTAAATTATGGGTTAAGAAATTCACGCTCAATTCGTTAAACGATTTTTCTCTAAAAAGATAAGGATGGGCCACAACTACACCTGAGCCCGATCGTGTCGTGGCGAGGCAGGTGGACATGGTCGAATCGATGGCATGTAGGTGCTCGTTCTTCTAAAAAAAGTGTGGTACCCTTGGGACCCAACCCATGGAGCGAACTTGGGATATATATACTCATGTTGAATTTCTTGTCTAACCAATGTGAGATTAATGTCAAATCCCACGTTGCACAACCTCTATTTCTACATTTCAAGAGATCACTTTAGAGTCTATTTTCTCATTCATTTCTTACTCGATTTGAGCAGTTGAATATTTTATGTTATTCTTCTCATGAAGTAGAACACGAACCCACAAAAGTTTACTCAAAACAACGATCATGTCTCACTTTAATTTAGGCTTAAAGTTAACCAAAAATTCAATTTTTATACTCAAAAGACTGTTGACTGTTTTGGTATAACAGTAACTTTCATGATCGATCGCAATATTTGAAGATCGATCATGTTCTTTACAAATTGTCACTTGACCTTAAAAAATTATAATTTTTGGTACGATATTATTGTGAATAGTGTAGTCTTTCCCTTGTTTAGTATCTACTGTAATTTTTTTATCAGTTTTTTTTTTTTGTTTGTGACACAACCATAAACAAATTCGAAGCCATTTGTTGCCCAGGGGGCCGCGGCCTGCTAAAGTTTTTAACAATTATACTTAGTGTCTCCAAAATTATGTTTTTGATTTTACTTTACATGCCCTCAAGTTTTTAAAATTCTTAGTTTATGATCTTGATTTCACTTTACCGCTCGTTTGTTGATTTGAAAACATTGCACCGTCTATCGCTTAAAATAGTGTTTTGGACTATTTCCCAGAAATACCAATGATTTGTACAAAATTGAAATTTAATGAGTTGTACAAAAATGCCACGTAATTGAAGGGTTATTTGTAGTCAACGAGATAAAGTGAGCTCAACATCATTATTTTAGAGGGCAAAATAAAATTTTCTCAATACCTATTTGCATAAATCAGTTCAAAGTTAGTATAGAACATTTGTCAGTTCTGGTCAGTTTCTTGCAATTCTCTATAGCATGATAAAGTTTAGTTGTACTTGACTGATTATGTGATAAATCTGGGTGACATTTGTTGATTGACCGATGAATTAATTTGAAATATTTTTTTGTCTAAGTAGTTTGATCACAAGTTTGAATTAATTTTTTTGATTTTATAAAAATCAATAATGCTACGTTGTATGGTATGAAAGTTAATTTTAATAGGTTCTATTTATTTAAAATTTGAAAATAACTCGTTAAATGAATATTGTCGGATAATATTTTTTGATACACTGCACCTCTATTGAAATCTCGTTTTTTTCTTAAGTTTAATAGTTAAAGGTGTTCGAAATAGTTTACATATTATTTAAACCTCGTCAAAATATATGCACGAGGTGGTAAATGAAAGGAAGTAAAAAAGTTGACCATCGTAGGAAAGTTACATTATAAATCACCTTACAAAAACTGACAAAATATGAAGACAACAGTAAAGGTGCCTGCATTTACTAGTGTCAGCTTCTAGCTCAGGAAGTCAAGGAAGAATCACGAGATGTATGCCTGCCCATTCATTGAAATATGTACAAAACATGTCTCTCTCTCTCTCTCTCTCTCTCACACACACACACACACACACACGTAGGGATGACAATGGACTAGATAAAAATGGATATTCGTCTAAACTCGTCTCATTTGGACCGGAGATGAATCATACGTATTGAATGGTGGACGTATACGGAAATACCCATATAAACTCGTGTGGGGATGAAGGCGGGAATGTACTAACACTTACCCCCGCCCCGCCTCTCCCTGCCCCACTTTACTTGTTATTATTATTATTATTGTTTTATATATATACATGTTATTGTGAATACAAATCTATATATTATTGAATGACTTTTTCTTTTAAAAATTGTTTTATTTTTTGACTTTTTTGTCATGTTTTTTGCTTGTAAATGTGTAGATCTTTGTGTTTTTGTATTTTTTTATGTTGGATTATGTTATATTACATTATGTTGTGTAGTATTATATTGTGTTGAATTTATATGGGAGACAAGATTTTAATTATATTATGTTGGATTATGTTGTAAATGACAAGTTTTTAATTATGTTATGATATTTTATAATTATGTTGAATTATTTAAAATGTTAAATTTATTTAGAATTTTAGATTATGTTGGCTTGGCCTTGGGCTGGGGCGGGTAAGGTGGACAGGGGCAAGGACAGGGGTGAAGGTGGGGGACGGGACGGGGGCGGGGATTACAAATTTACCCGCGGACGGGGATAGGGATGAAAAATATAGCCATTAACGGGAGTTGACCGGAGATGGACCGAATTATTTTAAGTGGATACGGGGATGGAGACTATACCCCCGCCCTCGCTTCGGTCCACTGTCATCCCTACACACATGTGTGTCTCTGATATATGTAGATATATGTGTACATATCCACAGAGAGAGACGGAGAGAGAAAGAGAGAGTCGTTGAGAAAATACCGAGACTGACAGAAGAAGATACCGATGAAGTGGTGCCTGCTCCTGTACTAATTCTTTATAATGTCTGTAACTTTTAGTTTGAAGTTCAAGGACAATTAATAGAGAGTCTAGAGGTCAACAAGAGGTACACTCAGTAAGTGAAAAAAGATGGAGGTGTCATAATTCCATTTTTGAAGATGGACCAAGTGTCCTTTCAAAAAAAAAAAGATGGACCAAGTGAAGGGGCAACTTTGATACATACCCCTTATTCGTGTCTTGTCTTTTTGTCCTTGTTGCTGCAACAAATTGTGCATATAGCACCTTCTATTTGCAATCTGCCATTAAAGTGGGCGGCCAATTAGCTAAGACTTCACCGAACACTAATTGCCAGGCTATAATGGAAAACAAATAATTCTCAAAACCTTATGTCATTCTAAGTTCAAGGGTATGTGGGGGCAAGCTTTGAAAAAACTGTAGATAGTACTGATAATATGATAACTCTTTTAAATTAGATACATTGCACCTCTTAATTTTTTTAAAATTTAAAAAATGGCCTTTTTTTTTATTTATGTTAGTGATTCATTGCCCCAGACCAATGGAAGTAAATTTTAGCGAAAATTATTCAAATGTCCTTCCACGCTCATATTTTTGTCATTAAAATCATCCATACACTTTTTCGGCTCTGAAGGACACGTATATTATTCTTTTTAATCATTTAGTCCAAAGTAAACTCACATTTATTTTTTTAATTACCTAAATGACCTCCATTCTTTGATGCAATAACAATCGTCGAAGGATGCAGTTAGGGCAAAGATATTAGACAAAGTGCTCATCGTCGTTCACCACGAGAAAGCAGTTACAACATGTTGTCTCGCTCTCTACGAATCATGCGCGACAACGCAAATGAAGCCTATCATAATTTTATTCGTCTCTATTTTCTCTATTCACTCTGTCAACTGTTTAAAGGACAAAAAAAGGGGCAACTTTACTCAACTTTTCATGAAGATTTGTAGGCTAATTTTTATGCTCTCCAGTAGGATCCAAGGAAGATGGTTTAATTGACTTTGTTATTTAGTGGAAACATGGTCTGCCTACATTTTGTTATGATTTCACTAGGGATTTTTGGTTGATTTCTTTATGAATTTGCAGTTAAATGGGCAAAAGAATCATGAAAATTCAAAACAGATAAAACATACAAATTCAAACAGCAATGAAAATCAAAATTTTATTAATACATATAAATTGACCTAAAATAGTTTTGAAAATAATTTTATGTGCATATAAAAGAGTGAGTGGCACCAAGGTCAAATAATATACATGCCCAAGAATTATAGAGTAGAATAATACCATCCACCACTGTGTTGGAAGCATCCTTATCCTCCTGGGTCATAGCAAAGACCCGATCCTGATTGTTAGTGTCTGGTGCTCCACTTCTTGGGTTCTTCTACTGTTGCTTCTACAGTGGGAGCTTGTTCAAATTCGGCTGTCCCATAGCTTGGATGTTCTATTGGGGTTGTCGACGGTTGAGCTGTCCCTAGGATTGAAGGAATAGGCAATTGCTCCTAATGTACCCTATGCCCCCACACCCATATTATGGTTGGAGATTCACCCCCTGTCCTCTCCTAGAAGACTCCAGTTCCTCGAATTGGTTGATTTTTCGGCCCAATCACCTGAATTGGGCGGCGATATGGAGTTGTCCTTTGTATTTCTCCACTATTGCTGCCAGTCTTAATTGGGCCTCGCCTCGCCTCTCTAGAGTTTTCTGTCACCAAGTCTCCTCTGTGTCCCTCTCCACTAGCCCAAGTTGATCCACCAGATCTCTATACACTCGGATCTTAAGAGTGACGAGCTTATCCCTAATAGCAGGCCTCAGACCCTACTCGAACCGTTTGGCCTTCTTGGCCTTGGTAGATACGAACTCTGTAGCATAACGAGATAACTCATCAAATTTGCTTTCATACTCGACTATAATCATATTGCCCTACGATAGGGCCAAGAAGTCTGCGCTCATTTTGCCCTTCACTGATTCTAGGAAATACTTTTCTTGGAAAACCTGGTCAAAGGCTTTCCAGGTCATATTGTCAACTTTCCTCATCCTCTTCACCGAGTCCCACCAATGATTGGCCTCTTCTTCTAGCAAGTAGGTAGACAAGCCAACTCGAAGATCTGTAGAAATCACCATACTATCACACATCTTCTTGATTCTTTGGATCCACTTGTCTACCTCCATTGAGTTAGAACTCTCCTAAAAGATAGGTTGGCGTCGTCAAAGAAATTCCTTCAACACCGTCATCATTCGATTTTTTTTTGCATGTACTCGAGCAAAAGAGTTGACCACCCTGTCATGATTGTTATTATTCTTGTTCTGGTATATACTAGGGTGGTCAACTCCCTCAAACTCTGATAGATACCGCTCATGGCATCTTGAGGTGGTGGGGGTGGTTAGTTTCCAGTTGTGTTAGACAGAAGCCTACGTTCTCTCCTACCGTCTATTCTGCACATCAAAACACAGTTTAGTTTTTTTTTATTATGTTATAAACACAACTCATGTTTAACTAGTAAACATATAATTCCCTAAAGATTCAAGCCTAGAGTTTGTTTCAACCTTTTTTTTCTTTTTCTTTTTTTTGTTTGGGGGGAGGGGAACTTGAACTTGAACCCTTGACCTAAAAAAGGCAAAGCCTAAATCTATGCCTATACCTATACCTAAATCTCCAGTGGGTAATTCAAAACCTACAACTCTCATGTAAGGCCTAATCCCTCGGCTATGATAACAAATCTGTAACGCCACAATTCCACATTCAAGGCATTAACTAACTATAAATCATCTGAACAATGAGAGCATACTAAAATACCATAAAATAAATCAATGTCAATCATTCACATCATCTAACTAAATAAAATCCCAAATGAAACACAAAACTCGAAATTATGTCTAAAACCAGAATAATTATCTTACAACTAACTAATAAAAGAAATACAAGCAAAAAAACTACTAATAAAAGAAATATTCCAAAACATTATTCTAATCCATCAGAGTACATAAACTATAAACCAAAGAAACCTTCTCTGAGCATTCACATTTGGATCCATGTCAACATCTGTATATAATAATTTGAAGTAAAACTGTGAGAATTAATAAGATCTCAAGTTTATGGTACACACAATAACTTTCATGAAGAAATAAAATCAACTATAAAGTCACATATCATTACAATCAACATATATCTCATGTATCGTAGGTAGACTAGTATGAATTCACACATCAAGAATATCTTAACCCACACGCACACACACTCCCCCCCCAAAAAAAAAATCGTCAATCCAATCTTTGCAAGGATAAAACATTCTCAAGAAGGGCATATGCCAACGCATTGGCATTGATGTAACTTCCCAAGAATAGTATACTAACCCTTGCCTCGATCACCTTGAGCAAATAATGAATTCTTGAACCTCACAAGGAATCAAGCAATTCCATTACAAGTGTTAGGAAACCTTCAAACTCTTCAAGGTAAGAAACTCATCTAACCACTCTACGATACCCGTTCGAATGCAACTCATGTTCATCACACAAACCTATACAAGAGATGTTTTCCATAATTTTTCGTAAAATCCAACGATAATCACGAATCATGGTTACACAACATTCCAAAGCGAATACTTCAAGAAAACATTTAAGAGATCTTCAAAAAACATATTTTCCTTGATCATAACCAAAAATTAGGGTTTTCGAAACAATAACGAATAAATGTTGAATATAAATAATATATTTTTAAGAAAATGATTCACGTAATTGAAATGAATTTTCAATAGTTTTTTACCTAACATAGACTTAAAAATTAAGATACAAAAACATATAAATAATAGCTCTAGCCTCAATGTCTGAATTTAAGAAAGAACCCCTAGCTTAATCTCCGTAGATCTTGATTCTAACGTATTTTGTTATAATTTTCACATGTAAATCTTTTGAAATCTCTCCTTTTTACGTTCTCCCAACTCTCCTTAGCCTTCTAGGGTTGCAAACTATTGAAAACTGACCTAGAAATGTCTTTAGGGTATTTATAGGGTCAAAATGCAAGCCTGATCGCTGCTAAATGTGCACTCACGTTCGAATGTGAATGTCGTTCGAATGTGCCTCATTTGAATGCAACATGCGTTCAAATGGGTTGTATTCCCAGTATCTCTTTTTTTGTCAGTTCTGTCTATTAGGTCTAAATTACTATAGCTAACTGCGTTCAAACATAGGCTGGCGTTCGAATGTGAATCCAATTTTTGCCTGCACTTTCTAGGAAATTTTGATCTATCTAGAAGTCGATTCACAAAATTTATTTGAAATACACTTTTTTAGACCTTAAAGTCTAGTTTCTAATGCCTGAAAATCAAATCAATATAATATCAGGATAAAAAGTTATGATTAAAATACTAAAGTAGTGCCTAATTTCTTTCTAACTAAATTCTCTCTAAGGTGCATCTAATATTTAGAACACTTCAAAACTTCTAAGACACCCTTATCATCTATTCTTAAGTCATTATATATATATATATATATATATATATATGCAATACATGATAATCTAATATACTTTATAATAAATATATAGAGCTTACAACACCTGCGTCCTCTAACCTTTTTAAAAAAAAAAAAAAGAATTGGGAGCGAGAAAAGGAAAGGAAAAGAGATAAAGTTGGAACCTACATCCACGTGCTACTGTGAGTGAGCCCTTACCAGTAGTTCACTTTTTTACCGTATTCGTGCTCTAAACTCTTGTTTCTATTAACCCTTAGAGATTCTCAAGAGTCTACTACAACGATTTTTTTCCTACATCAATGTAGTTATCTTGCTAGTGACCAGCCTATGGGATTTACGACTCGTCCCCCTCTCCCCCCACTTTTTTGGGATTTTCTACTTTCCCGCCAATAACTTGGGTAGTTTAACAATTATCAAAAGTTACAGGGGACTAAATTTTGTTTTACAAAAAAATTAAGTGATGGGTGGTTAATTACTAAGATAGTGGAATGGTAGTTATTAAGGCCATGTGTTGGTTGTTGATTGGAAAATACCTTGCCCGTAATTAATTAAAAACTCTAATAATTAAGAAAAGTGGGGGAAAAGGATTTTCTAGTCATCTCGATCAAAAAAAATTGCTATAATATATAGTATATAAAGCCTAGCAGTATCCTGTGCATGTATCCATGTAAAAATTAAAATTTTCATGAAGTTAAACATGAAAATTAAGGTGATTAAGACATTCTATTTTTTTAAATAAATAAGACGTTAAGAAAAATTAATAGAGGGCTTAAAAAATGTGACTGAGGATGTATTGGTTCAGAAGGGGTGTATTAGTTTCAAGTACTCCAAGTAGTTAAAATAAAAAGATTTCTTATCCCAAAAAAGGTTATCTATCAAAACTTAAAAACTGTTAGAATTTAATCCGAACTCTCTAATTATCATGAAGGGAAATTTATTGGGTAATCAATGTGAGAATCCTGAATAGAATAGGTAGCGTATTGAAAGAGTCTTAATAAACCATGGATATACTTATTAGTGACTTGATAGGAAAGATAGAGATTTGATAGTATCTAAATTATATTGGGTTACAATATTTTATCCCTATAAATAGGGTTGATTGTTATGTAATTAATTACCAGATGACCAGATTTCAATGAGTAACACATCGATGTGAGTTTTTGGTCCATAGATGTAGGTACGGTGTACTAGGAGGGTATGTTGTATCGAATCATGTTATATCTTTGTGTCATATTTTTATTATTTTTCATATCTTTGAATTCCTAGTTTCTAACTTATGGTATTCGTGTTAATTATCCTCTATGCAAATCCAACAAAAACAACCAATTGTACATTGCCAAGTAATTTTTTTCAAATTTTAAAAAGAAATTTAAAAAGAAATAAAATAAGATGTGTAGATTGGAGTCCTCTTAGCCAAACTACATCGCAATATTTTATAGTGAGAATTGTTAAAAACTACATAGTCAAATACCCAATTTGTAAATAAGTATAGACTTGCACTTTTTAAGGCATAAGGTCCAGCTCAGTTGAATTTTTAAAGCAATAGGTCCAAAGTAATTTTTCTCCTTTTTTTTATATGACAATATTACCCTTTGTGTGTTAGACTTTGTCCAACCAAGAGCCATCGTCTTTCTCATGGGTAAATCTAGTTTTTCTTCCATAGAAATCCACCACCACCACCACCCCCCCTCGATAGTGAACTACCTGACAGTGAACTAAAAAATTCAACTCCATCGACAATATATAAAAAAAACATCGAGTTTTTTCAGTTCACTGCCTTTTAGTTTTTTCCTTGAAAGTGCATAACTTTGTACCTATCACCTAAGTTCCCTTTTATTTTTTAAACATTACGTCAATATGAAATGAGTTTAATTAGATTTACACACCACATTCGTCTGTCTCTGACTTTAATCTAGTTGCAAGCTTAGATCTCCTCCATCATTCATGGGAAACAATTGTGGATCTGGACAGAGAAATCCATTCAATAGTGTCAAACTTGCCCATTTTTGTTAAATGCAAAGTTTATCAGCATCCTTCTAAGGGGACCATTATAGCATTTGTGTCCTCACCCACTTGTATTGTTCATCATCTTCAAGGAGAAGGTAGAGAATTTGTTTCATCAGAAGCTCTGAAAAGGGTCTTTCAATTTCCACACACACACTCACACTCTCTCTCTCTCTCTCTCTTGATCTTTGCCTCTGCCTTTGTTATTAAGCTTACACCACTTTTGTCCTTCCTCTAGAGCCGCCGCCACTGCCGTAGCGGAACCCTACCAGGAGGACACACCTACAGTCTCCATGAAAGGCATAAAAATCTTCAGTAGACCACTCCACCTCGATATGCAAACGACCTCCCCTGAGGACCCCAGAGTCTTAGATGCCATGCTTCCTTACTACCTTTCTCGCTTCGGCAAACCCCACTGTCAAACCCACCTCTACGGCTGGGAATCGAACAACACTGTCAAGTCTGCTTGGTCCCAAGTCTCTGCCCTAATCAACGCCTCTGTTAGGAAAAAATTGCGATTGATGTGGAATTTTTAAATAATCTCCTTCATTAAGGGTATTGTAAGAGATAAAAATGATATTTACCTCCTCTTATGATATGATTTGAATGGCTGGAGTATTTGTTTACAACACAACTTCACCTGGAAAAATGAGCAAACTGCCTATGATCAGGGTGGATCGATCAAAGACACTTCGATGCTTAAGTTAGTAAGTGCGTAGGACCGAAGAGAATTATAAGGGAAGTTATGAGTACCTTTCATGAATCTCCTCGGTCCTTTTTATAGATCCTTTTGCATCTTTTTGGGATTTCCTAGGTTGCAAGATGAGGTGATACACCTCGTTATCCTGGACTTTCAGCCAATTAGCGGGAATCTCTACAACACTCCCGAATTAGCTGATTCCTCGGCATCATTGATGACATGTGTTAGGATTTCTCTACTTTGTTTTCAATCATCTCGATGATTAGCGATCTTTACCTTACTCGGTTTGGGATGTTAATCCTTTAATTCTTCTCGGCCTTGTTCTCAAGTCGGCATGTAATCCTCATCCCGACCTCTTTTAGCTCAGTATGATATTGTTGTGCATAGCTTTAGCGCACATGAACCCCACACGTGCCGAAATCATTTATTCTTGATGCGTCCTCTAAAATATCTTTTCTCTTCATTTACCCCTACGAAATGTATGCCACGTGGCATACCTTAGGGGTCATTTTGTATTTCGAAGCTAATGATCAACTGTCTTTTCGAGCTATAAATCCCATTTGCACACGTTTGACATTACTTGTTATTTATTGTCATATCCTTTTAATCTTCAGGAGTTATCCTTTTGGCGTTTATTTCTCTCTTTTAAAATGTGTCTTCTTCCTCAAATTTCTCTTACCTTATGTTTTTCCTCTGAACTTATATCTTTCTCCTTTGTTTCTTATTTTTCCTCACAAGTGGCTTCTCGCTCCACCAGAGATTCCTGCCTTCAGAATTAAATACAACATTCCTGATGATGTGAAGGTTCGCGTCGCTGGAACTGACGAACCCTTGATTGGAGCAAGGGAGTCCATTCCCATCCATACCCATGCCAGTATCGAAGGTAGCGTGAGATCCCCTCTTTGTCCCCTCCTTATTTGATTCCTTTTTGCGGTGAAGCTTTGCCACATCCACTGTTGCCCCAACTTCTTCTGAATCGTGATGGGAGTAGCAGCTCTTAACATACTCCTAGGCTTGAGCCTTGATTTATGGGAGATCTTCTACTTCTACATCATCAAGTCATCGTGGGAAAACTATTAATTTGCGGTTACGAAGAAGGATCGCTACCTCGTGACTCATTTTTCAAATTCGAACAATGGTCACGAGAATGATGTTGTCTTTGTTTATGGGAATTGGGGATAGGCCATCATACAGATGCCCCTATGAAGAAGGTGCAACAGGTATTTGAAGATATGTTTCCCTATGCTTCATTTTTTTCTACCTATTTTCCTTTTCTTTTTTACTTATTGTCTCCGCCTTATGGGATTTCTCTTTTTCTTTTGAAGGCGAAGCCGTCAAAGGGAATATCTCAGAGAGCTCTGTGAAGATGGATGACTTGAAGAAGGTATGGCCTTTCACTAAAATCCTATTCTTCCGAGATGCTAACATGTTGTTAGGTTACACACCTAACTACATTTCCTTCATCGTGGTCCCTGATCGCCCCAATGCCACTTTTGCTAAGGACCGTGAAGCTTCGCAAACTGCACGTGCTCAGACTCCTATCTCTTGCAAGAAGTCTTCCTTAAATGCTGGTAGAAGGAATAGACCAGTGAGGAACTTACTTGACTTTCTTACCCCCGTCTTCATTGTCGAACCCGTTCATACCTCAAATCTGTTAACTCTCCCTTCAGATGACACTCCTCAACTAAATCAAACTGAACCCGGGCTGGTCGATATTCCAAATGATGCGGCTAAAACAACTGCTCAAGTGAGTGTCCAAGATGAACCTACACAGCCAAACCTGCCCTCTCAACCAGAAATTCAAAAGTCCCCAGCTATTGCTGCAAATCCTCTTGTTGACCCAACTGAAGAAGTGACTCTTGTTCCCGCCGAGGAACGTGCATTGAAGAGGCTAAATATATCTTCGTTTGGTCCCTCTACGACCTCCGAGTGAGTGATTCCCCTTTTTTTCCCAATCTTGATGGCAAAAGGGAAGGAAATCTTGATTTGTGACTCGGCAGTTGATGATGTCAATGTGGCAGTGGGGGTCAAAAATTTGAAATGATGGCACAACACAAGCTACCATACCTTCGGAGGATCTGCTTTGAACTCATCCAGCTTATAGATCCCCTTCGAACAACTAACTTTGACAACTTGTAGAATACAGTTCGCCCTTAGCAGCGATTGAGCGTACAGATCAATTCATCACAAGAGTCATCTCCAATAGTAATTGATTTGATCCCAACTATAAACTAAAGCCCTATCATGAATACGAGCATAATCAACTGGATCTATTAGGTAAGCCAGTAGTGCGTAGGTGCGGAAGTGCACCATAGCGAGGGTAGTGATTCTCCCTCGTGACTTGGTTGCCAATAAGAGTATGTTAGATGATGAAATAACCCGCCAAACCATTCAGCAGATGATGCTGGTAAAATCCTCAACTCTTTCTTTTCTTTTTTGCTTCCTTTTTCTTTTGTGACTTGATTGATTCAAAATTTGTTTCTGAAAAAATTAGGGTTTGTAGAAGGTCCACAAAGTTGGTATGAGGATCGTGAAAAAGGATAAGACCATGAAGTAGGCCATCTATGATCGCATGTCAACTTTAGCGAAGAAAGAGACTATGTATGCCGAGTATACAAAGCTTTGCGAAGATATGCTTGTTCTTCAGGCATAGTTGATCGACCTAGCTGAAGAGAATGGGAGGCTCAGATCTCAAGTGAATGATCTGAAAACCTTTGAGTCTGCTTTCACTGCAGAACTTCTCCAAACCTAAACCGACAATGCCTCATTTCTTGAAGATTATGAATCTTTTAAAGCCAACTCTAAGTAACGGGAGGATGATGCCTTCGAACAGGGGATGGAGAAGGCTGAAGGCGAGCTAGCTCTACAAATTCCTTCACTTGAGAGGGCGCACTTCTCAAAGGGTTGGGTGGCTGCTCTACAAGCAGCTAACGTGCTTTTGTCATCCGAGCTGTTTTCTCGCTACCCTGCTACTAGTTCCATGCCACCTTCTGCTGATTAGACTTAAGGATATTGTATTTTCTTTTTTTTAGATGCCTTCTTTTGAAAAACTTGTTATAAAAGCTTCCTTTTGCATGAATCTTTTCCCTTTCTCCCCTTCTTCATTTTCAAAATTTTGCATTAGATTGATAGAACCTTAACAAATTTACAAGAAAAATCATCCTTTAGTAAATTTACTAGGCTCAAGGAACTCGGCTCTTAGCTACATGTTATGGACTCAAAAAATATTATTATTATTTTTTTTAGAAAATGTTGGCTTTTTGCGAATCTATTCGGTCTTAGTCCCAGAGCTCAACCTTTAGCCTAGTGCTCGGAATTTAAAGCCCTTAATCTGATTACGAAAGGTGTTGACCTTTAGCAAATTAGCTCGGCCTTTAGCCTTGTGCTCAAAAAAATCTTGAATTCTTTACAAAGGTGCTGGCCTTTAGCGAATTTGTTTGGCCTAAATCCAAGAGCTCGACCTTGAGCTCTTTTGCTCGAGATTTCAAAGAACTTAATCCTTTACGGAAGATGCTAGCCTTTAGTGAATTTGCTCGGCCTAAATCCCAGAGCTTGGGTTTTAGCCTTGTGCTCGAGAATATCCCTATATAAAAGACATCAGCCTTTAGCGTATTTGCTTGACCATTGCACTGACCAGCCAATGTGATCGAATTCGGAACTCTACCTGTTTGGCTTACATCGTCATGCCTAGCCTCGAGTCAGGTCCTGATCGGGTGGCTACACCTGATTTAGGCTTTCGCCCCTTTCAGGAATTTTTGCCTCATTGTCTTAGTAGTAGGATGAGTTTTTGTCTTTCAGAGGGACGATAAAGAAATAGGGGGAGGGGGGGTTCCCAACGGCACTTTTTGGAACCAATTCAATCCTTGTTCATTGATAAAAAAATATTACATAAGATTAACTAAGTTGTGTATTGACCAACGTTTTTCAAGGGGCATTACTACTTTCTGAAGGCACTTCGGAGTTATGTTTTCTAAAGTTACTTTAGAAATAGAACTTTCATAGGTTAACCATGTTCCAGGGTTGAGGTAGTCGCTTTCTATCCATGGATCCGAGTTCATAAGACCCATTTCGTTCGACCCCGATGACCTTGTAGGGGCCTTCTCAATTGGCTCTGAGTTTTCCATGTGATGGGTTCTTGGTGGAACCCATGACCCTCCTCAGCACTAGGTCCCCGAGGATAAAACTCTGAGGGTGAACCTTCTTGTTGTGAGCCTGAGACATTTGTTGTTGATAAGCAATAAGCCTAATTGCTACTACTTCTCTTTTTTCCTTTTACCAGATCTAACTCTTTACCGATGACAGTGTCATTATCACCCCTGCCAGCTAGGTCGGTCCTACTTGTAGGGAGACCAACTTCTACGGGTGTTACAACCTCTATGCCACAGGCTAGAGCATAAAAAGTTTCCCCCGTTGCCTGTCGTGGTGTGGTTCGGTATGTCTATAGTACGTTGGACAACTTTTCCACCCATCTACCTTTTGCCCTGTCAAGCCTTTTCTTGATTCCATCTAGAATTGTTTTATTCGAGATCTCAGCTTACCCATTATCCTAGGGGTAGGCGAGTGTAGAGTAACAGTTTCATATCCCATAATACTTATAGAACGTTTTAAAGGGCCCACTTTCGAATTGGGTCCCGTTGTCAAAGATAAGAGCCATTGGTATGCCATACCTTGTAATGATATTCCTCCAGATGAATCTTCTGATATTCGTATCCTAGAGGTTGGCTAGGGGCTCGACCTCTATCCACTGTGTAAAGTAATCCGTTCTAACGAGGAGGAATTTCTTGTTTCTAGGTGCTCGGGGCATCGGACCAACGATGTCAAGTCCCCATTATGCAAAGGGTCGTGGACTTGTTAGTGGCAACAAATCTTACGTGAGTTGTCACGGTATTAGTGTAAACAACTGTCATTTTTCACAACGTCTTACGTACTACTGTGTATCTTTTTTTGCATATAAGGCCACCAGTACACTCGAGAAAATGCTCGGTGAGTCAACAACATTCCCCCAGTATGAGCACCACAAATTCCCTCATGAAATTTGAAGAGGAAATCCTGGACCTTGCTTGGATACACGAAAAATAGGTACGCGTCTGTGAGTGAGCGCCAATTTAACTCTTCTTTTGGGGATAGCCAGAATTGGGCAACTTTAAGACGGACTTTGTGTGCGTCTCTTTTATTCTCAAGCAGTGCTCCATTCTTGAGATAGTCTACAATTTGATCCATCCAACTGGGTCCCAGTTCAGCTGTCAGAACTTTGGAAGGCAACTGGTATTCTATACTTGGTTGGTCTTGGCCCTCGAATTTAATGATCCTATCTGCTTTCTCCTTGATTGCTGATGATAGGGCGGCCAAGGCGTCGACATAAAATTTTTTGGCTCAGGCAATCTGCTGAATGGAATATGACTAATTTCTCTCCTAGATAAATCGAAGTAAGCGAGCATTTTTTCGTCTTTCACCGAGTACTCTCCCGATATTTGATTTGCAACTAATTACGAGTTAAAAAATACTTCTAGCCGCTCTATGTTCATGTCGGCTGCAAGTCTAATGCCCACCAAGAGGGCCTTGTACTCGACCTCATTGTTCGATGCCTGGAACTCGAGCCTTATGGATTTTTCCAGTATATCTCCTTCTGGGTATGACTCTAATTCCAGCTCTCCTCTAGTTTGATGATCTATCTACGAACAACTTCCAACTATTTTCCAAGTGTGTAGCGTCTCCCTCAGTCATGGCATTCTCATCTGTGGTAAGTTTTGTCGAGTGGTTGGTTTTAGCTTGGCTGTTCGTTGGATAAAATTCGGCTAAAGAGTTAGCCGCTACTTGCCCCTTGATTGCAGTCTGGGGTTCAAAGACGATGTCAAATTCACCAAGCTCCACAGCCCATCTTGACATCCTACTTGATAAGTCTGCCTTCCTGAAGAGCTCTTTAAGTGGTTGATTGGTTATCACCATAATTGTGTATGCCCGGAAGTAATGACGCAGTTTTCTGGTTGAACTCACGAGTACTAGTGCCAGCTTTTCAAGTGGTAGGTACCTTGTTTCTGCATCCAGAAACATCTTGCTCACATAGTAAATTGGACTCTACCTTTTATGGGAGTCCTTCATAAGTGCCCTATTTACCACATGATGTGACACGGACAAATACAACAAGAGGTGTTCTCCTGGTGTCAACATTACTAGCAGTGGGGGCGTGGCTAGGTATATTTTCATTTCATTGAAGGCATTTTCACATTCTTGACCCCATATTTCTCCCTTTCTTTGCTTGATAGATTGGAAAAATGGCATGCATTTGTCTGATGCCCTAGATATAAATTTGTTTAGGGTCACCGCCATACCAGTTAGTCTTTGCAACTCTTTGATTGTCCTTGGCGGTTGCAAGTGTGTCAGTGCTCGTACTTGGTTTAGATTTGCTTCGATACTCCAATGAGTAACGAGGTACCCCAAAAACTTTCCTAAGCTGACTCCAAATGGGCACTTTGATGCGTTCAGCTTCATTCAAAATTTGTGAAGAATATCGAAGGTTCCCTGAAGGTTTGCCAAGTGTTCGAAAGTTCTCTGACTCTTCACCACCATGTCGTCAATATACACCTCCATAGTATCACATAGCATGCTTTGGAACATCTTTGTTACCAAACTCTGATAAGTTGCTCCTACATTTTTTAGCTCAAAAGGCATGATTTTATAGTAGTATATTCCTTCTGGTGTTATGAATGAGGTTTTCTCTTGGTCGTGCTTAGCCAATGGAATTTGGTGATACCCCTTGTAAGCATCAAGGAAGCTCTTTTGTTCATGCCCCAAGGTTGCGTCGATCAGCTGATCTATATTTGGAAAACAAAAGTTGTCATTTGGGTATGCCTTACTGAGATTGGTAAAGTAAACACAAGCTCTCCATTTTTCGGTCTTCTTTTTTACCACCAATGTGTTCGATAACCAGGTCGGATATTGGACCTCTCGTCACAAGCAATTTTGCAACCTCCTCCTTCATGGCTTCTCGGTGTTGCGACGCTGATCTTCGCTGCTTCTGCTTAATTGGTTTAAAGGTCAAATCCACATTCAAGTGATGACATATGACCTTCGAAGGGATTCTCGGCATCTCGTAAGGTGTCCATCCGAAAACATCAATATTTCTTCTGAGGATGGATAACAACTTTTCGTGTTCTTTGGGTGTCAATGAGGAACCCACCACAAAGTACTTCTCGGTGCTACCCTCCAGGTGTACCATCTTCAAATCTTTTATTATGCACTATGTCAGTGTCGGTAGGGTTCTTCAATGGCCGACCTCTCTTACTTTAATTACTATTTGTTGATCGCCTCCAAGCTCACCCCTTATCCTTTTCTTCGATACTCCCTTTGCCTTTTATTAAAGCGAAGAGGTAAGTTATCGAACTTACTTGGTCACCTCGAACATCGAATGTACCACCGTCTATTGGGAATCTGAGGGATTGCTCTCATCTCATAGAGCCAGGTTTTCCCCATGATGGCATTATATGTCAATTCCGCATCCACGATGAGGAAATCCGTCATAGTCCCCACTAGTCGTGCTAGAGTCGGGAGCTTAATTCTGCCTCTTGGAAGTATGGTTTTCCCACTAAACCTAACCAGAGGGGTGTTAGCTGGTTTCAAATTTTCTTCATTCAATCCAATTTTTTGAAAAATCCCCATGTACATGACCTCTGAAGAACTCCCTTGATCAATTAGGACTTGCCTTACATCAAAATTGGCTTTCTGGAAGGTGAGCACAAGCGTGTCACTGTGTGGGTGGTGAATTTTAATTAGATCTTGATCGAAAAAATTATCATTCCTGCCATTCGATCGATTCTAGGCTTTTTGTTATTTTCTGAGTACATCTTTACATGGTAGACCTCCTTTATATGTGCAACCTTTTGGATATACGTCTGAGCTGAATTGTTGGTGACCATGTGTGGGTTGGTGTAACGCCCCAAATACCACCCTGGACGACATTACATTCTAAAACCATTTATACCATGAGAGCAACTAATAAAAATCCAGCAATAAGAAAATTTTTCCATTCATCATCCATAGAATTTACAATATCATCCCAAAAGAATAAGCCAAGCTATGGCATTTACATCTCAACTGATCAAACGTAACTTAGCAGCGGAATAACAAAAGAAAACTAAACTTCACAGGATTTCAAAATAAATTCTCAAGTCTATTACAAAAGAAGCTATGTCTCTACAGGTCCATCTCGGGATCTACGTTCCCTTCTATGGGAGCTTCCCAATGTCCCGGCTCGTCAGTTCCGAGCTCCTCCTCTAGAAAAAGACCTGAAATATGTTGTTTGTAGGGGGTGAGCACTAAGCTCTGTAGCAACATTCCTCCCAAACTCGAACAAGGTTTATAAAAGCATATAAAATGGCCGGTCTCATTTCACAAATATCATATATAATCTTTAAAGTCAAACAGGGACATTTTAGAATGGATCTCAAGTTTAAGTAGCAACAGTAATTTAAATGAACAGTAAAAGAAACCAAGATCCAACACATATCCATTTCCCAAAATATAAATCATTTTCCCACAAGACCTTGTGGAATCCCATACTCCCACAAGTTCTTGTAGGTAACCATTTTTCACAATAATCCAATAATCCATAACTTGAATATCCCACAATCATATGTATATGTATCTCAAACATGATGCGAGGCAAACCCCATGAATCAACACATTGAGTAATATCTAGCCCACACACACACACACAAATCTTCTCAAAGATATCCATCCTTTAGGAAGGGCGTATGTCATACCAATGACAGTAACGTATCCAACCAAGGCATTAGTATACTAACCATTTTCCACGGTACCCCGTGAGCGATAGTGGTTTAGTCTTACCAAAGCACTAACCCCACTACGAGTGGTAGGAAAAATGCAAACACACACGGAGCAAGCAACACGTCTACCCACTCTACGATATCTCGTCAAAGGCCACCCATGGTCATCCTACACTCATAAGAGATACAATACCAAACCCAATTTCACAATTTACAAGTATATCTTAAAAACCCCCAAATTTATCACATGACCATTTCAATAAACAATTACAAAAATACAAGAGATCACCACAACATCATTTTATTACTCAACACAAAGCACTATGGTTTCAAAATCAATAATAAAGGAAGAATTTAAGAAGAAAATTCATCCTCTCCAAAAACTAGGGTTTTGAAACACAAAAAGAGATTTAATGGGTATTCATGATATGCACTTTTGTAGCCCTAGATGTCTACTATCTACTGTCCAAATTTCAGATCCATTGGAGATCACGATAAAAAGTTATGACCTAAATATTAGAAGGTGTCCCAACTCCTTTTTACCCAAATTCTCTCTAAGTGTGTTTTCACTCCGGAATACTTTCTAGCTTCCAATACATCTCATATTACATCTCCCAATGTTTTTAGACCTTCCGGATTCAATGGAAGCATTATTTTGACCTAAATTCTTTTAGAAACTTACATAATCCCTCTTCTCAAGCTCACACACCTTCGACACTTAAACGTTACAATCCATTTGTCTCCCTAGTATTTATTCCTACTATTACAATCTATTTAGTTTATTCTTACATCATTGCTTATATTAGAATTACTAGAAAATTATATTACTATATTAATCTAAACATGTGGGGGTTTACAATCTACCCCCCTTAAAGAAAGTTTCGTCCTCGAAACTTAATTGTAGAGTTGGTCTATCTAATTCTCATTTGGCCATGATGTCTCCACTTTTATTCATCTTTTACACATGAAAGTCAAGATTAACATAAAAAATCATATCCTAAGGTTTAAATTCATCCCTTCAACTTATACCGTCACTAAAATTAGTGAAGTCCCCAAGTTTGACCTTCATTCACTACTTTTGATTATTCTTTATACTCAATAATTCTATGTGATGGCCTAAAATAATTCCATATCAATTGCTCGTATTTGAGAATTATACTATCTCATATTATAGTAATCACCCTAGAGGAAAACCTAACACTCCCATGGTTCATATCGTAAACCAAAACTACATTCATTCCTTAATTTCTATGACTTTTAAGCAACACACATAACCTTCCGTAACCTTATTATTCAAACTTAGTCCATCTTAAAAACATCTAAATAAACCTTATCTCCACACCTTCAAATGGGGTTACCACACCTCCTTGACTTTCAAAAAGATATGCAACACTAATAATATAATAGAACACTTGAGTCTATAAGCCATCAATTCATAGTCACCTTTTTATACTATTATCCATCAAAATACTTCAATCAACATGGGGTGTCTCTCAATCAAAACCTAAATAGAGTGGAAGCTTGTGCAAGGATAAGTCCTTCAGAGTCTAAGAAGAAAAGCACGACATTTTGGCTATCATAGGAATACCACAGCGCAGATTTTGACTCATTTAGAAGAATAAACTGATTTGACTCAGGTATTTCTAGCATATGTGACCTATATGGTTGGGAAGATATACGAGTTAGGATTCCAACAAAAATAACGGTGCACCATTTGGACTTTCCTACAAAGAGTTATGATCGAATTAGTGAAAGGTAGTCCGTCGAACTGCTTGGTTCTTCTATACTTGTCTAACTCGAGTTTTGGTGTCTTTTGTCACAAATCCTATCTCATACCTGTCTCCAATATAGATAATGTCACTTGCATGAAGATTCATGTCTAGCATCATTCATTAACCAAAACCAAATTACCACCATCTTCTAGAATAGTCCATACGACAAGATACAAACTAGCCTACCCATTCATGTCTAATGCAACTATGTCAATAATTCATTCCTACTCACCACTTCTAAGCACACACACCTCTACACATCCTCTTAGTATCCAACCGTTCTCCCGTGGGCATGTCTATACTCAATACATGTTCTAGATTCCCAAATTAATTGTATATATGGTACGTGGGAAGGAATGAGTAGCGCTAAGGTCAAATAAAATACGTGTCCAAGAATTAGAAGGGAGAACGATACCTTCCACGACGGCATTGGAAGCATCCTCCTCCGGTTGAGTCAAAGCAAAAACCCTCCCTTGATTGGCGCCGCCGGGGGCTTGAGCTTGTAACGGTCGCTGCTGTGCTGGCCTTTGTAGCTGATTAGCACTTAAAATTAGCATATTACTATGCCATTTTAAGACTAATTGTACTTTGATGGAGTTTAAGTGATGTCATTTCAGGCCCTAAACTGAACAAGGACCCAAGAACAACAAGTACCACACTTGGATGTAACACCAGCACATTAGAGCCCAAAATTGGAGAAGCTTGGAGCACAGCCAGAATGTTCAAACGCCAACTCACGTTCGAACGTCCACATTACACTGTAGCAGACTCAACTGCTAAGAGAATGCGTGTTGCAGTTAGGAAAGAAGACTGAAGCTCTGAAGCACTTGAGTGTCACGTTCGAACGCCAACTCACGTTCGAACGTGCACTTGAGTTGATTGAAGACCAGAATACTGCATATAGTTGGAACTGAACTTCACAGAAGACCAACAGACCACTCGAGTGAAAGGGTCAAAACACATCTGGCGTTCGAACGCCCTTAGTGCAAAAACAGAAGAAACGTTCGAACGGCAGTCAACGTTCGAACGCCCTTAGTGCAAAAACAAAAACAACGTTCGAATGCCAACTCGCGTTCGAACGTTCTCCACATACTGGCAGTAGAGTGGTTGGCTTTTCACTTGGACTTGGGTGGCAAACACTATTCCTTCACCTCCTCTTGTCTCCTCCTCTTGCCTATAAATACTCCCCTTGTTGGAGAGCTAAGGGAGTCAAGCAGGAAAGTTGATGGAGGCTTAGACTCCCACTCACATTGTAGATTTAGCTTATTTTCCTTGTATGAAGTCTTTATCTTAGAGATTAGTTTGGCTTTAGTCCAACATCTATTGCTTGTTATAAAAGGAGTTTTATGCTTATGCTTATGCTTATGCTTTCATTTTACATGCATAGAAGAGAGATAGTTCATCTTTTGGTTGAGGAAGCAACCCTCCAATTCTTGGTTGAGGAAGCCACCCTCCAAATGTGACTAGCTTTCTTCTACTTTTATTGTTCATGCATTTCACTTCCATTGCTTGAGCTTCTTTCTTTCTTAGAAGAGTGAAACTCTTCCACTTTTCTAGAGCTTTACCAAAGCCGTGAAGGGTGGAACGTGATTCACCCATTCTTTGTTAAAGATTGGCTCCGTGTTTGTTGTTACTTTATCTTTTAAGTTCTCTACTTGGAGGGATGAGCATCACTCACTTTTCTAGCTTTACCCAAGCCATGAAGAGTGAGTAGTTTCTCATTCACTCTTTAGTAAGAGGAGAAGGGCATGTATAAGTTATCCGGGAATCATATTTGTGCATTGTTTTTATGCTTAACGTTTATTTCTTCTTGTTATTGGATGATTGATTGCATCTAGCAAAGCTAAGGTACTTTGTATAACTGTGGGCTCTTTCTATGACACGGATGACTCTTGTATAGAAAGACTCGTCAGTTCAAGACAAGTACCCCGGCTAGATCCTCATGACTACCCTTCAATCCTCCCCCTTATTGTACTTCATTTAAAGAATGGAATATTAATATCATGATTGGATGTCTTGTAGAAACACTTGCTTGTTTGTAGACAGGTTAAGTCTCGGCACAGGCAATTCTTGTAAACTTCTAGAAAGACATCGGAATCATGTTCTTAATTCTCACAATCCATCTTTATCTTCCGATTAACTTGCTGTTGACACGGGAGTTAATTGAGTTATCAAACACAATTATGACAAACCGGATAACTAACTACATGTCCAGATCCTTGCACTAAAGAGTGACTCTTTTTAATTAGCACTTATCTCCTGTTTTGTTAAGAAAATCCTCTTGGAAAGAATCTTATATTCTGTCCAGGAAAACTCATATCTCACAGCAAATCTCAAGGGTTACAATCAATAGGTCTCTACCACTGCTTACCTCAGAAATATCAACAAAAGTTCCCTGTGGATTCGACTCCGGACTCAAACCGGATTATTACTACAGCTTGACCGCCTGCACTTGGGTGTACACATTTCGGATCAAGAACAAGTTTTTGGCGCCGTTGCCGGTGAACCTTTAAAAGGTGTTTTAAGGTGAAAGGTAAAAAGACCTTCAACGTTGTGTATATTCTTTGGTTTACTGTAAATAATTTTGTTTTATTTTCTTTATGACTGAGGGCACTCCTCGCTTCCAAAATTTGCCGGCAGAATCGTGTGAGTCTGTGAATCAGCCTGAACCAAATTCACCTAGATCAGTAGCAGACTCTTGTGAGGGTAGTATGACAAATAATGAAAGAAATGGAGAAGTCCCTATGAGAGAGGAGGAGGTCCCTAACATCCGAACTTTGCGCGATTACTTAAATCCCACAAGAAACAGTGTCCCCTCTTGTTTTATTTTTCCTGAAAATGCTCCCCTCTTTACTGTAAAGCCGGGGACAGTGCAGTTATTACCCGTGTTTCATGGTTTGGATGCAGAAAATTCATATCTGCATATAAAAGATTTTGAGGAAGTGTGTGGAACATTTCAAGACAATTCTGAATTGGCCAAGATGAAACTGTTTTCTTTCTCCTTGAGGGATAGAGCCAAACAATGGTTAAATTCTTTAAAAGCTTTTTCAATACCCAACTGGCAAGCATTACAAAATGAATTTTTAGAAAGTTTTTCCCTCTACACCGCACAAATGCACTGAAAAGGCAAATCATGAATTTTGCGGTTAAAGAAGGAGAAACTTTTTATCAAAGTTGGGAGAGATTCAAAGATCTGCTCCAATCCTGCCCACATCATGCTTTTGAAAATTAGACTTTGGTAGGATTTTTCTATGACTCCTTACCCTCTAGACTACGTCAGTTTGTCGAAATGATGGCCCAAGGAGAATTCAAGGGAAAAAGTCCGGAGGAGGCATTCAATTTTTTCGACACCATATCTGACAGTTCTCAGATGTGGGACTCAGCCTCCCCTACCACTGTAGAAGCCAGACCATCTACTTCCCAAGGAGGAAAATATGTCTTGAGAGAGGATGATGACTTGAGAGCAAAAATGTCCACATTGTCTCGAAAGCTTGAAGCTTTAGAGATGAAGAAAGTCCATCAAGTTGATGTTAGCCCTTCCACCGAGCAAGTGTGTGGAATCTGTGCGCTAACAGGACACCCTACTGGGGAGTGTCCCACCATCCCAGCATTCAAAGAAGTCTTATTGGAACAAACACATGCAGTTTCCAACTTCAACAAGCCCTACTCCAACCCATATTCTGAAACATACAATCCAGGGTGGCGAAACCACCCTAATTTTAGTTGGAAGAACACACAACCAATACCCATGAACCAACAACAAGGGCCATACCCACCACCCCAAGGACCTCCTGCATATCAACCACATCAACCACCACAAAAGAGGAACATTGAGGACACACTGAATCAGTTCATGCAAAGCCAAATGAATTATAACAATAATTCCACATAGGCTTTCACTGATTTCAAAACCCAGACCACTCAATCTTTTGAGGATCTTAAAAGCCACATCCAAAAGTTGACTCAATCCATGGTCATACACGAAAAGGGCAAGTTTCCTGCCCAACCAAAGCAACCACAAGGCCAATTCCATGTAGGGAACCCTTCAACAACAGGAAACACCCAAGACCAATCCCAAGTTGTCACGACACTAAGAAGTGGCAAGGTGATTGACAAGACAATCAGAGACATACTCATTCCCAAGCCAAGACCTGAGTCAAGCCCAGCCAATCCATCATCTGAACCTGAACCAATTGAGACTGAACTTGAGAAAGACCCTGAGCCTGTGATTGAACAAGAGCCAGAACCTTCTGAGAAAAGGGAACCTTCGTATCCCATTCCGGCTCCGTTTCCTCATCGACTCAAAACCAAACAGAAAGTGAAAAATCAGCCTGAAATTTATGAGCTTTTTAAGCAAGTAAATATCAACATCCCACTTCTGGATGCAATCAAACAAGTTCCGTCTTATGCCAAGTTTCTAAAAGACTTGTGCACAGTCAAGAGAAGCCAGAATGTCCAAAAGAGAGCTTTCCTAACTGAACAAGCTAGTGCTCTTCTTCAACATAAAACCCTTCCAAAATACAAAGACCCAGGGTGTCCGACTGTCTCATGTATCATTGGGAACTTCAGGATTGAACAAGCTTTGTTAGACCTTGGAGCCAGCGTTAATTTGCTACCCTACTCTGTCTATCAGCAGTTGAGTTTGGATGAACTTAAACCCACTTGTGTCATACTCCAATTGGCCGACAGATCTGTCAAAACCCCCAGAGGGATTGTTGAAGATGTGCTTGTCCAAGTAGATAGTTTTGTCTTCCCTGTTGACTTCATTGTTCTGGATACTCAACCAGCAATAAATTCGGAGAACCAAATTCCCGTCATTCTTGGTCGGCCATTCCTAGCAACTTCCAATGCCTTAATCAATTGCAGGAATGAAGTCATGAAATTAACTTTTGGGAATATGACTCTCGAACTGAACATTTTCAATATTGCTAAACATCCAGAAGAAGAAAAGGAAGGAAGGGAGGTAAACTCCATAGAATCTTTGATACATGAACATCTGGATGATACATTCTGTGAGGATCGTACTGAATCATTTCTGTTAGAACTCATCTCATCAGAAACAACAGATGATGACCCAAATCCACCAAGTGGCCCTACTCATACTGTTGATACATGGGCACCCAAATTCGAAGAAATTTCACCAAATGGCACAAAGCCAGTCTCATCAAGTGTTAGCCCACCAAAGCCTGAATTGAAACCTCTCCCATCTGACCTCAAATATGCATTTTTAGGAGAGAATGAGTCATACCCAGTGGTAATTTCATCTAAACTCACAGACTTACAAGAGTCTAAATTGATTGAAGTTCTTCAAAGTCATAAAAGCACGGATGGACCATCGCTGACTTGAAAGGTATAAGCCCGTTAATCTGCAATCATGCCATATACCTTAAAGAGGATTCAAAACCCTCTCGTCAAATGCAGCGACGACTAAACCCTCACATGAAGGAAGTTGTGAGAATTGAGGTACTCAAACTCTTAGATGCAGGGATAATATTCCCTATCTCAGATAGTAAATGGGTTAGTCCAACCCAAGTTGTGCCAAAAAAATCTGGGGTCACAGTGGTAAAAAATGATGCAAATGAACTAGTACCAACTCGAGTCGTCACAGGATGGCGAATGTGCATTGATTATCAAAAACTCAATTTGGTCACTAGAAAAGATCATTTTCCTCTCCCATTTCTTGACCAAGTCCTAGAGAGAATTGCAGGCCATGCATTTTACTGTTTTTTAGATGGGTATTCAGGGTATAACCAAATTGAGATAGCCCTAGATGATCAGGAGAAAACAACCTTCACATGCCCCTTTGGCACCTTTGCATTCAAAAGGATGTCATTTGGACTTTGTAACGCTCCTGCAACATTCCAAAGATGTATGCTAAGCTTGTTCAGTGATATGGTTGAAAATTTTTTGGAAGTATTCATGGATGACTTCTCTGTCTATGGTGATTCCTTCGATTTGTGTTTAACCAATCTGGAGAAAGTACTGATCAGATGTAATGAAGCCAACCTAGTGCTCAATTGGGAAAAATGTCATTTTATGGTAACATAGGGCATTGTTCTTGGTCACATTATGTCATCTGAAGGCATGAAAGTTGACAAGGCAAAAATAAATCTGATTGGAAATTTGTCTGCCCCTAAGACTGTAAAGGATGTTCGATCATTCCTAGGACATGCAGGTTTCTACTGGAGATTCATAAAAGATTTCAGTACCATAGCAAAACCCATGTGTCACCTCCTAAGTCAGGATGTAATCTTTGATTGGAATGAAGCATGCCAAAAAGCCTTTGACAAGCTAAAAGACATGTTAATTTCTGCACCAATAATGCAACCCCCTGACTGGAATCTTCCCTTTGAACTAATGTGTGATGCAAGTGATTTTGCTGTAGGTGCTGTATTGGGACAAATAAAATATAAGAAACCCCATGTGATTTACTATGCAAGCAAAACTTTGAATGATGCTCAAATGAATTATTCGACAACTGAGAAAGAATTGCTTGCTGTAGTTTTTGCACTGGAAAAATTCCGTTCTTATCTTGTTGGTTCTTCTGTTACTGTATTCACTGACCATGCAGCCCTAAAATTTTTGCTCACAAAGAAGGACGCCAAACCAAGACTCTTGAGATGGATACTTTTGCTCCAAGAGTTTGATCTTGTCATCAAGGACAAGAAAGGTGTCGAGAATGTGGTGGCAGATCATCTGTCCAGACTAACCTATGAATTTCATGAGGATGGACTGTTAATCAATGAGGAATTCCCTGATGAACAACTGTTCATGATTGATAGGACACCATGGTATGCAGACATTGCTAACTTTCTTGCTACTGGTACACTCCTTCCATCCTTTACCATGTTGGACAAAAAGAAATTTTTGAGGGAGGTTCGTAACTTCTTTTAGGAGGATCCTTACGTATTCAAGTACTGTAAAGATCAAATCATAAGACGTTGCATCCCTGCTCATGAAAGTAGCCAGGTAATAACATTTTGTCATTCTGAAGCATGCGGTGACCACTTTTCATCAAGAAAAACAGCTGCAAAAATATTGCAGTGTGGATTTTACTGACCCACACTTTTTAAAGATGTCCATGCCTTTTGTTTAACTTGTGATAGGTGTCAAAGGTTGGGAAACATTTCTAAAAGAAATATGATGCCCTTAAATCCCATTCTGGTAATTGAAATTTTTGACTGTTGGGGCATCGATTTTATGGGACCATTTCCCCCTTCCTTTGGCTATCTGTACATTTTAGTGGCTGTAGACTATGTATCCAAATGGGTTGAAGCAATTCCATGCCGAAACAATGATCACAAAACAGTGATCAAATTTTTGAAAGAAAATATTTTGTCCCGGTTTGGAATTCCGAAATCAATCATAAGCGATGGGGGTGCTCATTTTTGCAATCGTCCTTTCTGGAATTTAATAAAAAAATACTTGATTTTTCACAAAATTGCAACCCCTTATCACCCACAGACCAGTGGACAAGCTGAGTTAGCTAATCGGGAGATCAAATTAATTTTGGAAAAAACGGTGAATCCAGATCGCAAAGATTGGTCGTTAAGACTAACTGATGCGCTCTGGGCATACCGTACTGCTTTTAAAACAATTTTAGGCATGTCTCCTTATCGATTAGTCTATGGAAAGCTAGGTCACTTGCCTGTGGAATTGGAACATAGGGCATACTGGGCCATTAAAGCAATGAATTTTGACTTGGACAAGACTGGTCTAGCAAGGAAACTTCAGATAAATGAATTGGAGGAATTGAGAAATGAAGCATATGAAAATGCTAAGATTGCTAAAACCAGGATAAAAATTCTTCATGACAAACACATTGTGCAAAAATCTTTTGAGCCGTCTCAAAAAGTCTTGCTATTTAATTCAAGACTCCGCCTCTTTCCTGGTAAGTTGAAATCAAGATGGACTGGGCCTTACATTGTCAAAAAGGTGTTTGAACATGGAGCAATTGAAGTGGAAAACCTAGCAAACGGTAATAGTTTTACTGTTAATGGTCAGCGGTTAAAACCATTTTTGGAGGATTTTGTTAAAAATGTGGAAACCATTCTTTTAATGGAACCAGAGTACTCCACCGAAATTCGCGCCTGCCGACACTCTAGTGGATCGGGTCAGGAAAAATCTACTCCAACCCGACCCACTGGGGCGCCTTTATAAGGCACCCACTTTTTCTCCCAGCCGCCGCAGTTGCCCCCTCATTTATTCTTCTTCTTCTTCTTCTTTTTCTTTTCTTCTTCTTCCTTCTGTTCGTCTTCGAGTTCTCTGTTATCCGAGAAACCACCCATGACCACACACTCCACAAACACGATATTTTGCTTCATGTTTTGCATTTTAATCTTATATTTGCTCATGGGTGTTCTTCTTTTATTCGCACTCACACATAAGGATTTTCAGCCTACCCGAAATCCAGATCTGTGCACAGATGAGTAATTTTTGTGTTTTTATTTGTAGGTCTCAACGGGTGAACAGATCTCTACCATCTAACTTCGTCTCCACAATCCATGAACCGGTAAATTCGAAACATTAGGGACAATGTTCAGTTTAGGTTGGGGGGATGATCAGTTCATCAGTTCATTAGTTCATATTTTCGTAAATTTTTAAAATTTTTTATATTGTCGTTGTTGATCATGTTTGAACATTGATTGTATAAATTAATGATTATGCTTATGAATCAGCTTCAATCGTCTTTGTGACTGACAGACGTTAAAGAACCAGATAGTGAGTCTTAAAACTTAGCAATCATGGATGTAAAACTTTTTTGGTTTAGCCTAGGAGTTCTACGTACTTTTCCATCTGATGTACATACTATGATCATGAGAAAAGCAAGATTAGTAAGGAAGGCTGAAATCCAAGAAAAACAAGCGAAACCCCTCTGTGGCAGAAACAGCTTTGCCAAACGCCATCGTGCCAAAAGGCTTGGTGCCTGTAAACAGTGTGGTAGAGTCTTTCATGAAAAAATGTACAACCAGTGTTCTGAACCAATTTCCGGTCGCGCACTTGATCGATTAGACTGGATAGTGAATGGGCTGAGTAAGGATTACCCTGATACGCCATGTTATTCCGGTACTTTGCTTAACCGGTTTGTGAGAGAGGAAGTTGGGAGAGTTACTGGTTGTCCATTCTACACAAACACAGAGGGAGACTCGGATTAGATAATTTTATGTAGGAAATGTGTACTTTTGTTGGGGGAGTGAAAGCCAAAGGTCCGAATTTGTTGTAAAAAGTGTAAAAATCTTTTTGTATAAATTCTTTTGACTGAAATGAAAATATGGGCCGAGTAAGGAATGCCCCAGAATACCAACCTGAAGCGTGGGTAAGGGCTTATCCTGAGACGACATATGTTTTTGATTTAAAATTATGTGATTAGTCTTCTTAGATTGTGTACAGTGTAGTGAAGAAAATTTTTTATTTTTTTGATTCAACGTTCGAACGCAATTTTACGTTCGAACGTCAGCTGCTTACAGTACTCAGCCTCTGATGAAGCTTCTGATGAAACGTAAAAGTACTGGGATCTCTATCCGTTCGAACGCCAATAGACCGTTCAAACGAGATTAACGTTCGAACGCCAATAGAATGTTCGAACGTTAGATGCTTACAGTACTTTGACCTCTGACAGAAACTCAAAAGTACTGAGAGCTCACCACGTTCGAACGCCAAACCACGTTTGAACGATCTGATAAAAATCCTTCTAGACACGTTCGGACGTTACCAACGTTCGAACGTCACACCTCAGGCTATTAAAGCCTGGTTCGTCTTCTTCATTTCAAAACCTTCCAAAACCTCTGAAAACCCGAAAAAACCTTGGAGACTCTTCACTACCCAGACCCCAAAACCCCAACCATTCTCCATTTTCACCAAAAATCAACCCCCCCAAGACATTTGCCACTTCAAGAAGATCCATTTTCACAAAGAAATCAAAGATTTCAAAACCCTCCAACTCAAAAACCGAAAAATGCCAAGAGTCAAGCTTCTTGCCAAGAGGAACCCAAACACCCAAGAGCCTAATTTTGTCGAAGAAGTGGTGGAGGTGAGAGAAGGAATGCCACCACTCACAAGGAGATACGACAAGAATCGATTCCCCACAGCTCTGAAAGCTGATAGGTATGAAAATTTCTACCAAAACAAAGCCATTGTTTGTGAAAGAGATGTGATTTTGGATGATTTTGAGGAGTTGGGGATCTTTGTGGAGATGGAGAGGAGGGGGTGGTTGTTTTATTTGAGGAACGGCGGTGAGGCCGTAGTCGACTTGGTGCGGGAGTTTTACTCCAACGCCGAGATCATCGATGGGGAAATTCGAACATATGTAAGGGGAGTCCATGTGGACGTTGATAAAAATTATATTTGGGGGGTAAGGCAAGAAGTGCCTCGGGTTCCAAATCCCGCTTATCCCCCAAGGAAGAATGTGGCGATGGATGAAGTGGGGAAGGAACTGACTAGAGTACCCAATTTTTCGTGGACTGGGAAGAAATTTTTTAGACAAGGGGAGCTAAGTGACAAATACAAAATGTTAAACTTGATTGCGGTGTCAAATTTTGCTCCAATAGGAAGAAAAAATGAAGTTTTACCTGACATGGCCCGGTTGTTGTATCCGATTGGAAAAGGGAAAAGCATTGATCTCCCCTCCCTAATTTTGACAGAAATGAAAAAGGGGTGTGATGTGAAGAGGAATTCGTTTCCCTTCAGCACCCTAGTGACAGAACTGTGCAAAGACCATGGGGTGAGGGTGAATCCAGAAATGGAAATTCAAAAGCCGATGGGGCCACTGAACAAGGCTTCCTTTCGGAGGAGCCAAAGTCATAGTGGCGGCCCGACAGTCAGACAAGAGATGCCACCCACCCAGGGAGTAGACGAGGTACAAGAGGAACTTGATGCAGAGGAGGAGAGAGAGATGGAGGTAGAGAGAGATCAGCCACAGGAGGCAGGGCCTAGCACCAGCTCCCGACGTTCTTTACGAGACATCATGCTTAGCATTGAAGCTAAGCAAGATGAGATTCTTAGGCTTCTAAGGGGAGGACCTGGTGGAGATGGTGCACAAGGAGGAGAGTGAGAGAGAGGGATCCCTGTTCTTGTTCTTGTTTTTATGTTTGTTTAAAGTGCTTCTTTTTATGAATTTCTTCTTTGATAGTTGTAAGTTTTTTTTTGTGATTGTGGATGAATTGAATCATTAAAGTTGATTTTAAGTAATGATATCTTGAGATATGAATGGTTCAACTCCTCACTTTTATTTGTTTTAAATGCATTTGTAGATTTAGCATAAAATTAAAATGTGATGGAACAAATGTGGATGTTAAGAATGCATGCTAGAGTAAATATGCACATGATCGGTTTGACACCTCAATTTATCAACCGAGACTTAAAACCACATTTCTTGAAAAAATTGGTATTCTCTCTATACTTAAATTGTCATATGTGCATCGATATTTGTTATTTTAAAGGTACAGGAAGATCTGACTCGAAATTAGAATTGGTATACAACCAATACCCCCTGGAACCCGACATACACAGTGGAGATAACAAAGAACACCAGGGTGAGTTTCGAACCTAACGATGCTTTCGAGAGACAATCGATGTTTACTCAAGTAAATTATTTTCACTCTCAATTTTTGAATGATCTCATTAACCTTGCTTTGGTTGACGCACTTAAAAGTAATCTATTGACATATCCCACAAGGAACCATCGCATACGACACATACATGTGCACATGCTTGAGAAATGATCTTAGGTCATATTTGATATAATATTGAGCCTTAGACCTTTCTTTGACAAAATTTATCCCTTGTTAGACATGTTTGAGCCATCAATGTATGAATTTTTCTTTGATAAACCTATATGATTACCAATCCACAGGAAAACATACTTGACATACCTTGGCTATCTAATTTTCTTACATCCTCTTTGTAATATGATACAGAAAAAGGAAAAGAAAAAGAAGCATTCGAGATTATCATCCAAGAAGAGTTGATTAGAACAATTGAAACAAAACAGAGGCAGAAAGGCAAGACAATGCCAAGAAAGAAGAAAAATGAGAAAAAAAAAATTGAAAGAAAGACATAATCTCGGGGCAAAAATATTAAAAAGCTAGAAAGAGGTGTGCTACACTACATAAATAGAGGATAGCTCTTGAATACTTTTGACGTCATTTCGTTAGCCACTGACCTCTAGCCTCATTACAACCTATGAAAAGCCCTAATTGATCTCAAGCCTGTTGCATGCATATGTCGTCAATCAAAACTGGGTATGGTAAATGGTATTACTGTCTATTGCGTCAATATCCTTTCATGAGATTATGCCAAACATGATTTATTGCTTCCTTAAACTAGCGCTCCCTTTCTAATTGTACATGTGATCTTTCGATTGGCCATCTTCTGATCACATGATATGTGAGAAACAAGTCACTATAATCAGAGTGAACTTTTGCTGAGGGTATACTACGTGAGGTTTGTGAAATCGAAACTATCCATGGAAGGTGGTAAAAGAGAGTATTTGTTATATAACAATTCCTGTTGCTTGAATGATCATTCCTACTACATTGAGAATTTCAAATACCAATGTAACAAATGATAATTTTTGCATAGAATGAATACCTGTGAAATAAGGACGTGTGAGATATAAGTCAAAATTGAAAATCTGGTGTCCCAACGACCATGATGTTAATTTACTTTAATCAGCACTCTCCTATGCACATCTGTTCGACTGAAGTTTGTGGGTAGTTTCCTTGGAAATCCTTACGAGACAACACTCGTCCGCTAGGGTAAACCTAGTGGTTCAACGGCTTGTTGCATAAGCTAAATGCAACCGGATGACCTACGAAAATGGCATTAGGAGTAGATTTTTCTTTTTTTTTATATTACTAGAGACTAGCAATATTTAGGTTGGGGAGTGTGATTAGCACTTAAAATTAGCATATTACTATGCCGTTTTAAGACTAATTGTACTTTGATGGAGTTTAAGTGATGTCATTTCAGGCCCTAAACTGAACAAGGACCCAAGAACAACAAGTACCACACTTGGATGCAACACCAGCACATTAGAGCCCAAAATTGGAGAAGCTTGGAGCACAGCCAGAACGTTCGAACGCCAACTCACGTTCGAACGTCCACATTACACTGTAGCAAACTCAACTGCTAAGAGAAGGCGTGTTGCAGTTAGGAAAGAAGACTGAAGCTCTGAAGCACTTGAGTGTCACGTTCGAACGCCAACTCACGTTCGAACGTGCACTTGAGTTGATTGAAGACCAGAATACTGCATAGAGTTGGAACTGAACTTCACAGAAGACCAACAGACCACTCGAGTGAAAGGGTCAGAACACATCTGGCGTTCGAACGCCCTTAGTGCAAAAACAGAAGAAACGTTCGAACGGCAGTCAACGTTCGAACGCCCTTAGTGCAAAAACAGAAACAACGTTCGAACGCCAACTCACGTTCGAACGTTCTCCACAGACTGGCAGCAGAGTGGTTGGCTTTTCACTTGGACTTGGGTGGCAAACACTATTCCTTCACCTCCTCTTGTCTCCTCCTCTTGCCTATAAATACTCCCTTTGTTGGAGAGCTAAGGGAGCCAAGTAGGAAAGTTGATGGAGGCTTAGACTCCCACTCACATTATAGATTTAGCTTATTTTTCTTGTATGAAGTCTTTATCTTAGAGATTAGTTTGGCTTTAGTCCAACATCTCTTGCTTGTTATAAAAGGATTTTTATGCTTATGCTTATGCTTATGCTTTCATTTTACATGCATAGAAGAGAGATAGTTCATCTTTTGGTTGAGGAAACAACCCTCCAATTCTTGGTTGAGGAAGCCACCCTCCAAATGTGACTAGCTTTATTCTACTTTTATTGTTCATGCATTTCACTTCCATTGCTTGAGCTTCTTTCTTTCTTAGAAGAGTGAAACTCTTCCACTTTTCTAGAGCTTTACCAAAGCCGTGAAGGGTGGAACGTGATTCACACATTCTTTGTTAAAGATTGGCTTCGTGTTTGTTGTTACTTTATCTTTTAAGTTCTCTACTTTGAGGGATGAGCATCACTCACTTTTCTAGTTTTACCCAAGCCATGAAGAGTGAGTAGTTTCTCATTCACTCTTTAGTAAGAGGAGAAGGGCATGTATAAGTTATCCGGGAATCATATTTGTGCATTGTTTTTATGCTTAACGTTTATTTCTTCTTGTTATTGGATGATTGATTGCATCTAGCAAAGCTAAGGTACTTTGTATAACTGTGGGCTCTTTTTATGACACGGATGACTCTTGCATAGAAAGACTCATCAGTTCAAGGCAAGTACCCCGGCTAGATCCTCATGACTACCCTTCAATCCTCCCCCTTATTGTACTTCATTTAAAGAATGGAATATTAATATCATGATTGGATGTCTTGTAGAAACACTTGCTTGTTTGTAGACAAGTTAAGTCTCGGCACAGGCAATTCTTGTAAACTTCTAGAAAGACATCGGAATCATGTTCTTAATTCTCACAATCCATCTTTATCTTCCGATTAACTTGCTGTTGACACGGGAGTTAATTGAGTTATCAAACACAATTATGACAAACCGGATAACTAACTACATGTCCAGATCCTTGCACTAAAGAGTGACTCTTTTTAATTAGCACTTATCTCCTGTTTTGTTAAGAAAATCCTCTTGGAAAGAATCTTATATTCTGTCCAGGAAAACTCATATCTCACAGCAAATCTCAAGGGTTACAATCAATAGATCTCTACCACTGCTTACCTCAGAAATATCAACAAAAGTTCCCTGTGGATTCGACTCCGGACTCAAACCGGATTATTACTACAGCTTGACCGCCTGCACTTGGGTGTACACATTTCGGATCAAGAACAGTAGCGGTGGCTAGTTTGCTGGTACTTGCCTTGTTGCTTGATTGCTCCTTAGTGGAAACGAGGGGCATCTATGTTTGAAGTGCCGAAACTCTCCGCATGCAAAGCATTGACGCGGGTCAGTGCTGGTTCTAGCCTGAGCCACTCCATCTCCTCGGGCTGTCAAAAGTCTCTGTTCACCTACCTGGTTTGGACGTCGGTATGGTGCTGCCCGCTGCACTCCACTGGTGCTAGTGCCCATCCTGATCGGACCTCCTCTCGCAAAGCTCTATTGCTGACTGGCCTCTATATCTCTCTCCACAAGTGCAGCTCGGTCAACCAGATCCCCATACTCCCGGATCTTAAGGGCCACCAACTTCTCCCGAATAACAGGCCTCAAGCCCTGCTCGAAGCGCTTGGCCCTGCTGGCCTCAGTAGATATAAACTCCGTTGCATAACGGGATAGCTCATCAAACCTCCTCTCGTACTCGACAACCGTCATGCTGCCCTGTCAGAGAGCAAGAAAATCGGCCCTCATTTTGTCTCTGACCGATTCCGAAAAGTACTTATCCTGAAAGCTTTGGTCGAACTCCTCCCAAGTGAGTGCATCGGTGTTCCTTCTTCTCTTTATGGATTCCCACCAATGGTCAGCCTCCCCCTCTAACAAATAGGTAGCTAAGCCAACCCGCAAGTCCTCGGCAACTCCCATGTCGTCACACATCTTCTTTATCCGGCGAATCCACCTATCCGCATCCAAGGGGTTAGAACTTCCTTGGAAAGTAGGTGGGCGTTGTCTCAGGAACTCCCGAAGAACGACCATTCTCCGATTTTCATCCCCGTTCCCCGGTTCTTGAGCTAAGGGATGAGCTCCACCGTTGTGGTTGTTGTTCCCATTTTGGTGTTGCACCAAAGTGGTTAGCTCCCTCAAGCATTGGTATATGCCATTCATGACATCTGGAGGTGGTGGTGGTGGTGGGTTTGCTTTGCCACCTCGTCCCCGACCACGTTCACGTCTACCGTCCGTCCTGCACATCAATTCAAAATTTAGTTTCCTTGATGTACAAGACGTAGTTAGGATGTCTCGATCTAAACGAGAGGTTTGTATAAGATTTAAATCAACACTTATTCTCTACACATATAAATTCAAACGAATTCAAGCCTAGAGTTCCTTCAACCCAACCTAATACTCCAGTGATAATCCATAACCTACAGCTCCCATGTAAGACCTAATTCCTAGGCTCTGATACCAAAATCTGTAACGCCCCAAATACCACCCTGGACGGCATTACATTCTAAAACCATTTATACCATGAGAGCAACTAATAAAAATCAATCAATAAGAAAATTTTGCCATTCATCATCCATAGAATTTACAATATCATCCCAAAAGAATAAGCCAAGCTATGGCATTTACATCTTGAAGGATCAAACGTAACTTAGCAGCGGAATAACAAAATAAAACTAAACTTCACATGATTTCAAAATAAATTCTCAAGTCTATTACAAAAGAAGCTATGTCTCTACAGGTCCATCTCGGGATCTACGTTCCCTTCTATGGGAGCTTCCCAATGTCCCGGCTCGTCAGTTCCGAGCTCCTCCTCTAGACAAAGACCTGAAATATGTTGTTTGTAGGGGGTGAGCACTAAGCTCTGTAGCAACATTCCTCCCAAACTCGAACAAGGTTTATAAAAGCATATAAAATGGCCGGTCTCATTTCACAAATAGCATATATAATCTTTGAATTCAAACAGGGACATTTTAGAATGGATCTCAAGTTTAAGTAGCAACAGTAATTTAAATTAACAGTAAAAGAAACCAAGATCCAACACATCAATTTCCCAAAATATAAACCATTTTCCCACAAGACCTTGTGGAATCCCATACTCCCACAAGTTCTTGTAGGTAACCATTTTTCACAATAATCCAATAATCCATAACTTGAATATCCCACAATCATATGTATATGTATCTCAAACATGATGCGAGGCAAACCCCGTGAATCAACACATTGAGTAATATCTAGCCCACACACACACACACAAATCTTCTCAAAGATATCCATCCTTTAGGAAGGGCGTATGTCATACCAATGGCAGTGACGTATCCAACCAAGGCATTAGTATACTAACCCTTTTCCACGGTACCCCGTGAGCGATAGTGGTTTAGTCTTACCAAAGCACTAACCCCACTACGAGTGGTAGGAAAAATACAAACCCACACGGAGCAAGCAACACGTCTACCCACTCTACGATATCTCGTCAAAGGCCACCCATGGTCATCCCACACTCATAAGAGATACAATACCAAACCCAATTTCACAATTTACAAGTATATCTTAAAAACCCCAAATTTATCACATGACCATTTCAATAAACAATTACAAAAATACAAGAGATCACCACAACATCATTTTATTACTCAACACAAAGTACTATGGTTTCAAAATCAATAATAAAGGAAGAATTTAAGAAGAAAATTCATCCTCTCCAAAAACTAGGGTTTTGAAACACAAAAAGAGATTTCATGGGTATTCAACCCTAACTTTGTTTAAAACATGTAATCTTTGCCCAAAAGACTAAGAGATGATGATTTCATATCATATATATAACATTTAGAGCAAAATATACATATATACATAAGCCCTAACCTCAATGTAAGAGAAATAGAAGAAATCTCCTACCTTGGTGTTCTTGAAATCTAGGGCTTGAATCTTGAATCATCCTTAAATCTTGTGTTTTTCCCCTTTGATCTTGAGTTTCTCTCCTAGGGTTCTAAAGTGTTTAAGGTGAGAGTGGAATGAAGAATGGGGCAAATGAGGGCTTGAGGTGGTGTTTTAAACCCAAAAACCTGACTTTTTAATTGTTCGATGAGTGTCAGAGAAAGCGTACCGGTACGCGGTACCGGTATGGTTAAGCTATTGGAGTCCTGCGTACCGGTACGCGGTACCGGTACGGTTTGACTGACAGATTTTTTCTCCGACTTCCAGTGCAGTTTTGACCCATTTAGATGTCGAATTGGAAAATTTTCATGAGATACATTTTTGTAGCCCTAGATGTCTACTATCTACTATCCAAATTTCAGATCCATTGGAGATCACGATAAAAAGTTATAACCTAAACACTAGAAGTTTTCCCAACTCCTTTTTACCCAAATTCTCTCTAAGTGTGTTTTCACTCCGGAATACTTCCTAGCTTCCAATACATCCCATATTACCTCTCCCAATGTTTTTCGACCTTCTGGATTCAATGGAAGCATTATTTTGACCTAAATTATTTTAGAAACTTACATAATCCCTCTTCTCAAGCTTACACACCTTCGACACTTAAACGTTACAATCCATTTGTCTCCCTAGTATTTATTCCTACTATTACAATCTATTTAGTTTATTCTTACATCATTGCTTATATTAGAAATACTAGAAAATTATATTACTATATTAATCTAAACATGTGGGGGTTTACAGTTGGTAGCCACATGAATCATATCAATTACTCCTACTGGCATCGACCTTTCATGGGACTGATCAGCTTTTCCCTCCTGATCAAGCTTTCCATCATTTCTATCTATGAACTTTGAGAGATTCTCTGCTTGGATCAAATCCTCAATGTGCTATTTTAAGGAACGACAGTTCTCAGTCATATGCCCTATGGCGCGAGAGCACTTGAAGTTTAGATTTCTCTTTGCTGGATCTCCCCCCAATTTATTCGGCCATTTGAAGAAAGGTTTACCTTTGATCCGGGATAGGACTCTATAAATAAGCTCTTTGAAAACCGTGTGAACACCTATGAAAGGGGACTTAGCAGTGGATGCGTCTTTCTCCTTCTCCGTCTCCTTTGTGCCCGCCAGTGTTTGAACGTTTGGCCTACCCTCTCGAATGGCTTCTTTCTAGACTAATCCTGAGGTGCCTCGCGACCCAGATCATTGTCGACTTTTGCGTATTTCTCTACCCTCGACATAGGTTTCTCTATTTCCAGCGCTGGTTGCCTTATCAACGATTGGTACCATGGGTTCTCCTTTGGCAATCCCCTTTTGAAGGATGCCATTGTAATTTTTGGATTACAACCTTCAATCTCATTCATTGTTTGCCAATATCTATGAGCGTATTCTTGGAGTGTCTCTCCGCTTCTTTTCCTTAGTGCCAACAGCGCTCCGACATCCTTAGGCTATCGACTGCTAGTTATAAACTGAGCAGTAAACCATTTGGCTAGCTGTCCCCAACTATCCACTGAGTTCCTAGCCAACCCGTCGATCCATTTCATTATAGATTCGCCCAGGCTGCTAGGGAATATGGTGCAAAGCAAAGCTTCATTCTTTCTATGAACCGTCATCAATTGTCTATAATGTCGGATGTGGTCGACGGGATCCATTTTTCCATCATATAGTTTGAAGTTCGGCACGGTGAACTTGGTCGAGATCCTTTCTTGCTTGATCCATCTGCAAAAGGGCGAGGTCTCCATTCCCCCTACATATGCCCTAGTTGTTTTCCTTGCCAATTCCCTAGTAGATTTATGCTCAGGTCTGTTTAATCTGTTGTTTAGTTCTTCCGTGATGAAGTGCTTCCAGGCATCTTCCTAGTTCTCTGCGCGACGGACTTTCTCCTATGATTGGACTCATGGGAATCCTCTCTTCTTTTCTGCCTATTTCTTTCAGGAGTACTTCCTTGGTGCCCACGGCCCTGCTTAGTCTTGGCATTAGAAGTCCATGTTTCTTTCCTTTCAGGGTCATTGCTCCTCCTTTGTTTTCTTAGCTCTTCTTTTAACGCCTCATTCTCTTGTCTGAGAGCCTCTTCCCTGTCATATGATTTTTTGAACATGGCATCTTGTGCGTCTAACCGACTTTGTAAGGATTGGATCAACCTTGCAATTCCAGGATTATCCCCCTCAGCACGGAGGGATTCATCCCTTTTTGGATCATTCTTCTTACTGTCATCCTCTGACTTAAAAGTGGCCGATGAAAATTTTTCTTTATTGTCTTGGCTTCCATACATGTCTTCCTGGATATTGCTATCTGAAGGAAAGGATACCTTGTAGTTCTGATCGGAATCTCGGTCAGCGTCATGGCTTACTGGAGACCCGATCATGCTTTTTAGTCTTGACATGGCTTTTTTGTTCAACGAATTCCCACAGACGACGTCAATTATAAGAGATAAAAATGAGATTTACCTACTCCTATGATTTGAATGGCTGGAGTATTTGTTTATTGGACAACTTCCCTTACAAAAATGAACAAACTGCCTGTGATCGGGGTGGAATGATCAAAGACACTCCGATACTTAAGTCAACAAGTGCTTGAGACCGAAAAGAATTATAAATGAAGTTCTGCGTACCTTTCATGAATCTACTCAGTCCCTTTTATAGATCCTTTTGCCTCTTTTTAGGCTTTCCTTGGTTGCAATATGAGGTGGTAAACCTCATTACACCGGACTTTCAGTCAATTAGTAGGAATCTCTACAATGTTCCCGAATTAGTTGATCCCTCGACATCATTGTTGGCACGTGTTAGGATTTCTCTACTTGGTTTTCAATCATCTGGATGATTAACGGTCTTTACCTTAGTCGGTTCGAGATGTTAATCCCTTAATTCTGCTCGGCCTTATTCTCAAGTCGGCACGTAATCCTCATCCCGACCTCTTTTAGCTTGGTGTGGTATTGATGTGAATAGTTTTAGCGCACGTGACCCCCTCACGTGCCGAAATCATTTATTCTTGATGCATCCTCTAAAATATCTTCTTCCTTCAGGTATTTTTATCAATTGTTTATTTTATAGACCTTTTTGCCTTAAAAATGTCTAAGGTGGACCTCTCGCTTTAGAAGTACATGACTTTGTACTTATCGCTTGAGTTCCCTATTTTGTAAGAAGATTTCAAGATGTGAGGGGTATTATACTTCCCTGTCATTTGATGTATTACGCCGTTATTTTACTTTGAAAATTTTAAAATTTAAAAATTATTATAACACAGCTCAAAACACGTTACCAATAGAGTACATACAAAAACTTTCATTTTTCTTTTTCTCACATTGTCTCCATTAGAAAATCCTGCCTGATCCCAATAATATATTATTGTTTTTGGCTTTACATGTTGACGGCCATAGAGTGACTTCGTGCCGATGCAATTAATGTCAAAGGTGCGCTAAAGATGGCGAAAATTTCAGTAAAAAGACATGAGCCCTGAGACTTGCAGAATGGCGTTATCTTCCAATAGAATGAAAGAGATGGCTTCTACTTGGAACAAAACGATAAACGAAGAATTGATAGCCTCGCCCATTATTCATTGAACTTCACTAGAAATTATGGGATGGAGATGGCTTTATCTACAAACCAACCAGAATTTTTTCCTTTTCCTTTTTTTTTTCGCAATTGACTGCGCTTCAAATTTATTAAAGATTTCATTATTTGATTTCCAAGTTTTAAAACCATTCATATATATATATATACATATATGTATGTATTATTTAATAAATCTGATAGATTTTTGAACTCATGAGAGTATATTTTTCCTCCCAAATTTCACACACCCAACACACTTTCTCTCAAATTTCACAAACCTAATACACACACTCCAGAACACACAGTTGTACATACATATATACACTCCAATGAATGTACAATATCATAATTCAATGTATAGTGATTTTAGTCACGGGATATCGCTAGTTTATATAATAAAACAATATAGGAAGTTGAATTTTATCTCTTACATATTTTTCCCCTAAAAACATCATATCACCCAAATTTATCACATGTTTAATTATTTAATATTTGATTAATTTGTAGTTTAATACAATTTTTATTTCATTCTTTGTTTATACACGATAGTATACACATGTTGAGAAAATTTTGTCGGATTATACATTTTGATACATTTTAAATAATATGAATGTTCTAATCGTATGTTTCATCATGCCTTCAGGTATGGGGTATAACTAGTATGTATGTATATATATAAAGCCACATAAGATTATGTAACCAAAAAAATTCATAGAACGGCAAGTTTGGATGTTTTTCCTTATTTGTAGATACATTCTTTTAGTATTTAGAGATATACATTAGCGGTAACTCATGCCTTACACAGAAAAACCTGAATAGTAAATATATTTTAAAATTTGGCTTTACAATCATACAATTCATACATACAAAATCGAAATTATAAGATTATAATCATCCATAGTATAATAAATCATTCCTCCTACAACCACACTGCTACTCCAATCAAGGGTGGTACTGGCAACATCCATAAAGATGATAAGGTCTCAATAAAAAAAATAATATAAACTATTACTTTATTATCAACAAATTAAAAGCATATATTATTTTATGACATTGTCATGCCATATTTGATCCATTCATTTGTTAGTCATTGTTATGTTCGTGCTGTATTTGGATTTTACAACCCGTGAGCCCAATAGTACAATTAGGACTCCATTTTCTATTAACCAAATTCACTATGCTTAGAACCTCCATAAATTAAAAATATATTTGATCCACTGTTAGTGAACTAAATCAAATCATATCATTATACAAACAATTCATACAATAAAATATTAAAGGTAAAGTTATAACTATTTCATTGCGATCAATAATGAATAATCTCAATCAATTGTAATTTCACTTTTAAAACGTAATAATTTGACTATTAAAATGTGTAACTTTAAAGGTATAAATTTTTTATATTTTTTGGCTGGTCAAAAAAATGGGTGAGGGCAAATGAGAGCGTCCAGAGACCACCTTGATAGGCCTTCATTGGTGGGATCATGAGGATCCTGACTGCGCCCGTTACATTTTTCGAGAACAAACCTAGCTAATTTAGCATAACAGTTAACTACCGACCTCCAATATGGATTCCAATTCGCCTGATACCCCACTGAACCACACCACCCGATAGTTTTAAAGGTATAACTTGATTTTTAAAAATTATAACTTTTATGATCCATCACAACATTTGTGATCGATGATTTTCTTTGAACTATGACTTACACACCCAAAAAAATCTATAACTCGATTTTAAAATATTTAATTTTTGGCACAGTATCTTTTTGGTACCATAATCTCCCTCTGAGATTAAATATCTTTCAGAGATGGAACTATCAGTTGTCAACTTGTGACTAATAGCGTGTAGTCCCAAAATTGAAAGTTCCATTTATTGACAAAAGTTATTGTTTGTTTGCTATAGCCTTGATTGAAAAGCTGGAAGCTAAATATCAAAATTTGCAACTGCTGAGAAAAAAATAAGTGAATAGAAATGCTCCAAATCTTACAACAATTCTTATCACCATTCATCAATCTAATACAAAGTTGATGTCAAAATCGACCATACTATTAGGCTTAAGTAGGCCAGGGCTCATCATCGGACTTGTTTACCAAATAACTTATATATGAATTGAACTAATTCAGACACACTCTGATTTTAAGGTAATATACATACAATTAAAACATCATACACGACATAACTGATTACTATTCCTAAGGGCAACATAGTAGTATACATCAGTGCCCCTCCAAACATAAGTTCAAATTAGTACTTTTTGCAGGACCATCACACATTTATATGTGGTAGATTCATATACACAACCAAACTGATTGAACTTTCAACTGATAAAATATCTGACCAAAAAAAGAAGTGATAAAAGATAACGAATCTAAACAAAAGATGATGATCAAAAAAAAACAAAGATGATGTTCACATTCAGACAGAGTAGTCATTCTGGTATCAAAAAAAAAAATATCGGTATCGTACCTCCAAAATTTATAATTTTTGCAAGTATTTTTATAACTTTTAAGTGTTATTTTACAACAAAAACAATTATAATTTTTTAGGTCATTACAATTTTTATTATTCAAGTTACAATTTATGTGGGTCATTTACAACTTTTATGGACTATTTGAGATCGATCCTAAAAATTTTGGGATCGATTCCACGTAGCTTACAAAAGGTGTAAATGACCGTCAAATTTTGTAAAAAACAACCACAAAATTTATAATGGTAGTACGGTACCGATTTTTTTTTTTCCTGATTCCTTAGACTACTCCCATTTAGGTTTTCACTCGTATAAAATACTCTTATTAGAGATATCATAGAATTCAAAGAAATCCATTATAATTGAAATAATAAAGAATATGATCATTTAATTCATTGATATCTATCAATATCAATTTGGTTTTAGTTCGGATGAACATAAATGATGATATAAGTATGAATGTTCTTGTTTATTTCTCACTTTAATAGAGTTGAATATTATGTAACAATTAACACTGAATAGTATCTCAACACAACGTGTCAATCATGTATACCATTGTGATAATATATTTTTTTCTCTTTCTTATCTTAATCTCTCTCGTATTATACGATTCTTCAGAATCAATACTGACATATTAAAAAAAAATCAGTTTATCAAAAAAATAAATAAATAATAAACCAAAAAGAAGTTGAGGAATACTTACCCAAGTAATACTACTTTGACTTAATTTATTAAACTAACGTATTGACCTAATTTACTGTAATTGTTGGATTGAGAACAAATTTCAATATTAAATGGAGTCTAATGTCAATCTAAAAATTATAATAAATTAAATAAAAATAATATTACAGATTTGACTTTGGTACCGAAATATTTTTTTTTGGTACCATACCTCTATTTACCACATTTGTGGTTATTTTTATTATATTTGTTGATATTTTTAATACTATTGTGGTACTCAAAAAAATAATAAAATAATTACTAAAATAGTGATAAAAATATTTATAAATGTGGTAAAAATACTCACAAATATGGTAAATTACCCATAAAAGTGATAATTTTTTTTGTACCCAATAAAAATGGTAAAAATCGTTATCATAAATGTGATAAAAATATTCACAAAAATAATATATTTTTTAGTAATAAAATGTCCTAAGTCAAGTCCATAACTTTACTATACAGAGCCATAGGATTGAGGTATTGAATGACAATGACAACCAGTGTGTCCACAAATAAGAAAGAAGGACTGGTCGGACGGCTGATGACCAGCCCTGACAGTCAATATGGTTGGTGATTGGCCACAAGATTGCATTGTCCGGACCCATACATACTTCTTTTGGATATGCTGCATTAAATTGTATAGAGATAGAGACCAAATATATTAGAATTAAGAGGAAGGCTAGCATTTATAGTCAAGTTATAATTAATAAAAAATTATAAATATTTGAGATAATTTATAATTGATTTTTTATAATCAAACATGAATTATTTTAATCAATTAAAATTTTACTTTAACACGAATTAAAAAATGACAATATATATTAATAAATGAATAAGTTTAATATCAAATATGAATAACTCAATTTCACATGATAAATCATTCTATGCAATAAATGCCTTTTATCTATTGCTTGTATTCCACTATCATGCATTGCCCAAAAAACAAAGGCCAAGTTGTAGGTCACGGGACTTGCATCGAGTTTGTGGCTGATTGGACTTTTTATTTGATCAAAGTAGATATGCTCGTCTTTTGTTATCCAAAAGTCGGTCGAATCGGGCGGCTAAAATATTAATTGAGTGTATATTCAATCTATAAGAAACTGTGAATAGTAGGTTTAGTTAAAAAAATGATAAATTTAGCTTAGATCTCATGAGATTTGGTACAATTAATTGAAAGAGTAAATTAAAAATAATTAATATTTGACATAAATTCAGAATAATGCAACTCAAACACGAACTTCCTGAATTTTAATCCTTAATTAAAATCCATCTGCAACACTTTGCATCCAAGAAAAAACTCTCTCTCTCTCTCAAGTCTCAAACACTCGGCCTCACCTCGAGACACTTGATGCAAGATGGTTGACGACCGCCAAAATGGTCCAGGCCACGAGATTCTTGTGGGAAAGCTACACCTCAACAAACCAGTGGGCCCCATTACATCTATGGCGGCCCCCAATTGCGCAGACCTAGATGCAGCCTTCCAACTTTTTTTAGGAATACTAGACTGATAAAAAAAAAAATACAAATAAGAATAATACTTTTGATATCATTTATACATCTGAAATTAATTTTTTTTTTTCATTATATTAATACCACATTATTTGATCTTCTTTTTAATCAGCCCAGCGTTGCTCTTTTTTTTTTTTTTTGTCACACTATTACAGGAGAAGGTAGGAGTTGAACCCATAATTAACAAGTACAAATCTAGAGGACATTAACTCTCCGACAGACCATATCACAAAAAACAAACACCCTTTTTTACTTTGTTTGAGCTCAAAATATAAAATCTCAGGAATATTCAACGTATTGACACCTGTATTCTCATATCTGTTGAAGAGATGTCACGTGACAGAAATTAAAAAAGACGAGAGATGATTAGTCACAGTCACAATCACATTTGAAACCCTCAAAAGAACTACGATCATACTATCATTAGGAGTAGTTTTAGGATAATTTAGGAGCAGTTAGTGATGTAATCAATGATGTTTTATTTCAGTCTCTTGTAACCGAAGTCTCTTTGATTGGATTAATAAAAGATTTCCCTTTTATTAGTTCTTTATGCTAATTTCGCCTTTGCACGGTGAAAATCTCTATTATTTTCATCCAAAGAAGTCCTGAAATAAAACATTTGAACCCATTCCAAACAATCGTCTGAAAACCCTATGCCGAATGGGACATTTCTGTCAATCCCAACAGATTTTGGAGCAACAATCTTTTAGCACGCCTGATGGGACAACATTACAAATTTGGATCAAAATGGTACGAACAATAAAGCAAGACAAGATCATACTAGGCAGGAACCAAATGAATCTGTGGAAATAAAGCCAAACTATAGCAATCATAAAACAAGTTCAAGTGCCAATCAAGTAGAATATGTGAATTCAGAAAATGGTTAATTCAATGGTCAGGATAGTGTGCAGATGCAAGAATTTGTGCAAAATCAAAAATAGGTATTGCATAATCCTAATTATGGGATAAGACAAGATTTAGTTAATGCCATGAATGAATAAATGGATATCCACGCACCAATGTCAGAGCCAATTAATCAAAAATCAAACGGTGGAAGAAGTAAATGCCAACCCTATGGTGTTCCCTATGGAAAACCAAATGTTACCACCAATGGTACTCAATGTAAGACCAGGCACACCAAACCAAAACCACTTTAACATGGTTTTCTATGGAGAAAAACACAAAATTTCATGTGTAAGATTCTTCCACTCGATTATACATGAGGAATCACACGCTAAACTAGATGGGGGTGAATAGGTTATTAAAATTTCGCTTAAACAAACACCAATATTAACCCAATTTGACCTCAATTTACCTTTTCTCACAATGATATGACAATTTAAAATGAGAACCCATTTTCAATCACCACAACTCAAAACTCCCATGTAAATTAGTGTATTAATATTATTAATTTGTTGATTAACACTCAATCTCACACAGTGATCCCAAATAAGACAACCCAAACCCAATCAAGTAACTATATGTGATATGTAGATTCAAACAATCAATTTATCAAACATATAGTGCGCATGTGTGCATCAAATCACAACTGTATATGAAAAAGTAATAAATAATACAAGTGATTTGTTGATGCGAAAACCCTTCTCGAGAAAATCGGCGAGGAACCTTCTCGGTTGAGCAAAGCTTAATCTACTAAATCCAAAGTCAATCTGCAAGTACTCGAGTCTTATACCTCAACCAATCCACATAGCTAAATTCTCGTTTCCTTCGTAGATCTCTTTGTTAAAGGCCCTCATTCGACATTATGGCTAGCTTCACTTGAACTCCCCGCCGCACAGTTCACTAAGACCTCAAACAATCTTCAACGCTTCACACCCAAGACTCTTGGTTTGCACATGCTAATGAGTTTATGAAATCAACAAGATTTTCTTCTCCAAGTTGTCAAGTTGGGTAGAATCTTTAGTGGTAGCCTTTAGGTTTAGAGATCTAGGTTGTGATAGAAGCTCTCAAGGTGAAAATATGATTTTCTTTCTTAGAAATCTACAAGAGGCTTGGCCTAGATGTGAGAAAGTCTCTCTGTATTTATAAGTCTAGCTAAGGGTAGTCTTAGTAAATAAGGAAACTCAGATTCGCGAATGACTGCTCGATCGATGGGAGGGCGGTCATAGAGTGGTTGTCGCTAGAATGAAAAACACGTTCCAATCTCAACTAAGGCAAGCACCGCTCGAGCGAGCTCATAGAGTGAGCCCTGTGTTGCCTTCCATGATAGTTTCTAATTTTTTTCCTAAGTCATAAAGAGACTGCTCTAGCGAAGGCAAGTAAGCATAGATCGGTCCTTACAATTTTTAAGCATAAAACTATGCGAAAACTTGTCATCTTGAGCACTAAGGAGTGTTGCTCAAAGAGCGGTCCGATTATGACTTAAACTATGTTTTCAAAACTCATAAATGATTTAAACATTTTTTTCTTTTAAAATCACCTAGGAGTCATAGTCGGTTGCCTCCAATTCCATTTTTATCCTAATCAACCCAAGTTAAAAATAACTAAGGGTTCATCTTAGGTGTCTAGGTCATTACCTTGTTATAAACATGAAGGCGCATATAGAGATTGAATGATATTCTTTTGACACTTGATCTTCTTCCTTCTATAATGATTTCGGATCATGAGCTTGATAGTATCATAACCATGAAATAGGTTGAGATTTGCAATGGACTACACAAAATTAACCAATTACAAATATGATCTAAAAATCTTCCCCTTTGGCAATTTTGTGATAAAATACACGAGTTAGAAATCAAGATTATAACTCAAAAACATTGAACAAAAGAATTGTAAATCAAATGTCAACACTCATGTACACGTCCTAAATCTCTATCTAGTACAAGGATCTACTCATTTAGATGAAGCTTGGAGTTCGCTGTCCTTTACATCACTACTCAAACCAAAACCTCGTGAAAAGAATCATATATTAAAGAAATACATAACGTAATCACAGGTTTGGAAAACACCAAGATAAGCATAGGCCATAAGTATGTATACATCATGCAAGAATAAATATGTAACATGTTAGAAACTAACTTGCGCATTATACTTGAGAACCTATTGATCTATCAATGAAAAACACATCAAGTTCTCTCCCTTAGTTGGTGTTCACAAGTAAACTAACAAGTTAAAATTATAAACAAAGTATAATAGACGACTTCATGTCAAGCTTGCAAATTTACTCCATCTTAGTAGTTGAACAAACTCTTCCTTTCTATGTTCACATGTAATATATCTAGCCTAGTCAAGAGTAAATCTTCCTGATTCCTCTCATATGTACCTAAAATATTCTCCCCCCTTTTTTTCACAAATGTCAAGCCAATGATAACATGTAACAAGAATGGTACAGAATCAAGTTATTCAATATATCTTTATCTCATTTTCTATAAATGTCAATCCAATGACAACCTATAAAAATCATGACATAGAATTATGGTATAACAAGAAGGTATAAATGCACATCAACTAGCCAAATTTTGCAAGTAAACTAAGTAAGGGACAAACGAGATATATAACTTAAAGTCAAATATGATAAATAATCAAGAGTAGGACTAAGAGTATGTCACAACAAACAAAAAACAGGCTAAACAAATAAAAATCAACAAAAGTTAAAAGTCAACAAGAAAAATAAATAATAATTTAGTACAAGCCATGAATGAATATCGAAACACTCTCAAGCTCACATATGACATATACTAAGTTTCTAAAAGAAAAAGCTAAAATCTGCAATTGGTCCATATTCCCAACTCGGGGTGACTCAGACTCCTTCTTTTAAACCCTAGAACTCATGCATAGATGTGATGTATCATATAAATGCAATTCAATGCACATACATGGATGTTTGTGGATCAAAATCAAATGCAATTTTTTATTTTAAACCATTAGATGCTCAAGGTTCATAACCATGAAAATTACACATGTTCACATTCTAATAGATCCATCCAAAAATAATCATCACAATACATTATTCTAAGGCATATTTAAGGATATATAACTCAATTTCATGCATCCTAAAACACTGTTTCCTCACTTGGTTCAATTTCACTCACATGTTTTTCAAATTTGTTCGGCTTTGACAAATTTAAGTGCATCGTGTGTGAAACCAACCTCTAACATAAAAAGGATTCTAATTAGATTAAATCATTATTAAGCTCATTATGAACTTCTAATGCATTATCTGAGTGAATACATGACCAGTTCGTGAGTGTCCTAGATATCATCTTTTTTGACAACTCTCCCTCCCTTTTATCCATTCTACTATATGGCTTCAATCAACACAATTGTGAATTATGTACTATTATTATATACTTCTAATCATGATTAACATGAGCTCTATGAGCTTTACAAATAAGAAATTTATAATTAAGCATAAGTACTCTCACAATTTAAGTACAATTATTTTTAGCTATTTATTTATGCCTCACCTTTTTAGATTTGGCCTCATTGGGCTCTTTTCTCACAATTGGTCTTCGACATCTTTTAAGGGATTGGGGATTAACTAACCTTTAGCCATGTGTTCACCTATCACCAACACTTAGAGTCATTTAAGATCATTAATATTTCAACTAATAAAACTCCTAAGTGTGAAGGTGAATGACATGCGTTTACTTGGTTTATGAATTTTTCAAAGGTAAACACTATCCAAGCATTCTAGGGTGAAAGAGATTTCGACTAATGAATCATGCAATAAGATTTATGACATTAAGTTCTCTATTCTCTAATATGACTCATAAAAATGCACATTTCAACTTTGATTTAAGGATCTAATCATTATAATGAAAACCAAGATGTGAATTTCCATAATCAGTAACAAATAAAAATAAACAAAAGAAATTTTTTTGGCCTTTTCTTTTCCAATGTTTTTAAAATTTTTAAATAAACATATGTAAGAAAAATATGCATAAGCATGAAATAAATAATGTAATTCATTTGAGCATCATTCAATGTACAGCTAGCATAATAAATTACATGGGGCTGTTTATTTTTCCTTTGGCCTAGCACCGACTCCACAGCAAAATCGCTAGCATCATACATCAAGTCAAATGGAAGGCTCCAATCGGGTTGTTTCATGATTGGGGCATAACTGAGCATGCCCTTTAGTTTCTCAAATGCCTCTTGGCATTGCTCACTCTAGTCAAATGCAACATCTTTTCCAAGCAAATTATACAAAGGCTATGAAATGAGACTAAAATCCTTGATAACCTTCTACAAAACCCGACATGTCCTAAAAACGATCTCACATCCTCAAGGGATTTGGAAATGGAAAAAATAGAAATCAAATCAATCTTAGCCCGATCCACTTGGATGCCTTCAGATGAGATGATATGCCCAAGGACAACACCTTTTTGTACCATGAAATGACACTTCTCCCAATTAAGCACAAGATTTTTCTCTTCACACCTAATCAACATTTGCTCAAGATTAGTCAAACAATAATCAAATGAATCTCCAAAGATAAAAAAATCATCCATAAACACCTCAAGAAATCGCTCTACCATGTCACTAAAGATACTTAGCGCACACCTTTGAAAGGTCTCGGGTGCATTGCATAAGCCAAATGGTATTCTCCTATAGGCAAATATGCCAAATGGACATGTGAAGGTAATCTTCTCTTGATCCTCAAGAGCAATTTGTATTTGGTTATATGTTATATCCAGAGTAACCATCAAGAAAGTAATAGTAAAGATAAGATGCAACTCTTTCAAGAATTCGATTCAAGAATGAAAGAGGAAAATGGTCATTTCTAGTGACAGTGGTAAGCTTCCTATAGTCAATACACATCCTCCACCCAGTAATGACTCCAGTGGGCACAAGTTCATTATTTTCATCTGACACTACCGTCACATCGGATTTCTTAGGAACCACTTGGGTGGGACTTACTCATTTGTTATCCATAATAGGGTAAATGATTTTCACATACAACAACTTTAACACCTCTTTCGTAATCATCTCCCTCATGTTTGGATTCAAGTGTCTTTACATTTCCCTTGTAGGTTTTGCATCATCCACTAGATAAATCTTATGAGTGCAAACAATAGGGCTAATACCTTTTCTATCCGCAATGGTCCATACAATGACCATTTTGTTATCTTCTCCAAGGAAAAAAACATATTTCAAATCCATAGGCAAAGGCTTCAATTCCAACATAGGCGTTTGAATGCTTGAAGGAATTGGAGGGGTGGTCTCCGGTGAAAGCTCTTCAAACATGGATTTCCACTCTCTTGTCTCAAGAACCTGTGAAGAATTTAACAAATTAGTAAGCTCACTAACCTTATCATTATTGTCATCGAATTCTAGAAATGATTTAGCCTTCTCAAATAATCAATCTTCAAGAGGATCGAGCAAAGAAGAACCATGAAATTGATCATGCACAATTGAATCAATTAAGTTAATTTTATGCAAGTCACCACTCACATCATCCGACTGCTTACACACATTGAAGATATTCATCTAATGTCATATTCCCAAAAGAAAATTTCATCACTCCATTTTGGCAATTAATCAAAGCATTAGATGTAACAAGAAAATGGTGACCTAAAATGACAATGGGTATTTGTATTCACGAAGGGTAAAGTGTCTAGAATAATGAAGTCAATCGAAAAGTAAAAATTGTCAACTTGTACCAAAACATCATCCACCATACCCCTTGTGATCTTAATAGACCTATCTGCCAATTGAAGTGCTAAAGAGGTAGGTTTCAACTCCCCAAGTCCTAATTGTTGATCAATCGAAAAAGGAAGCAAATTCACACAACACCTAAGTCAAGTAATGCTTGTTCTATTTTGTATTTCCCTACAACACATGCAATGGTGGTACAACTGGGATCTTTTTAATTTGGAGGGGTATTATGTTGGATGATGGATGTCACTTGTTCGGTCAAAAAATATTTATTTTGAATATTTAACTTCCCCTTGATAGTACACAAGTCTTTCAAGAATTTAACATACAATTGGATTTCTTTGATGACATATAGCAATAGAATGTTGATCTTGACATTTTTTAACACCTCCAAAATTTCTGAATCCATATTGGCCTTTGGTGGTGAAACCAACCATTGAGGAAAAGATGCGGGTATAGGATACTTAGGTGGCTTACTAGGCACATCTTCAACTATGGACTCAACATGATCAAGAGTATCATCCTCCATAGTATCTTTCTCACTCTTTTTAGGATCTAGAGTCTTTATGAAAATGGTTTTGTCCATCACTTTTCCACTCCTAAGGATGGTGATAGCTTGAACTTGTTATTGGTTGATTTCCAGTGTACAAGAGGAAACTCCCACTTGGAGTTGACCTTGTGGATTTGTTTGAGTTTAAGCCAAGAACTTTCCTTTTTCTTGGTGGCAAAGGATTGTGGTTAACTTGGTAAGTGTATTCCGAATATCATTGATGACTTGTTGTTATTGAGTGAAATTTTGGGTCAAGTGGCCAAGGGTTTGGGCAGTTTGAGTATTGATTGTGGCTTGGCTAAAAATGAATTATTGCATAATATCCTCCAAATTCTTCTTGGTGGTGGAGTATAAGGAACAAAATTGGATGACCCTTGAGGAGATGGGATGGTTGAGAAGAGGTTGTTTTATGGCATTATCATTCCTCCAACTAAAGTTGGGGTTGTCTACCACCCCAGATTGTAAGTGTTTGAGTTGGGGTTGTTATAAGACTTGGAAAAGACATTTACTGCATTGGCTTGATCACTCAACACTTCCTTCAAAGCGGGGATCATATGGCAATTAGTAGTTGAATGCCCTTTGATCTCACAAATTGAACATAACTCCTCTTGAAACATGGTTTGAACCTCATTCACCTTTTTTATTTCCATGACCTCAATTTTCCTAGCCAAAATTGTAATCCTTGCATTCAAGTCATCCTCCTCTTTCAATTGATATTTTTTCCCTCCTAATGGTGCATTTGAGGTCTTAGACTTAGAATCAAGGGATTGAGTGTCCCAAGCTTGGGAACTCTCAGCTAAGGAATCAAAGTAATCAAAAGCCTCTTATGGTTCTTTAGCCAAGAACTCCCCATTACACATCATTTCAACAAATAGTCTCATTTGGGAAGACAAACTCTCACAGAAAAAACTTATAATCTACCAACTTTCATATCCATGGTGAGGGCATGATGCAAGTAGTTCCTTGAACCTTTCCCAACATTGGTAAAATATTTCATTGTCTCTTTGAGAAAAAAAATCATGATTTGTCGCTTCAAAGTGTTTGTTTTCTGAGTTGGAAAAACAATTTTAAGAAACTTTTCTTGCATTTTCCGCCATGTTCCAATAGAACTTGGCCCAAGGGAGTTTAACTACGTTTTAGCCTTATCCTTTAGAGATAAGAGAAAAAGCTTCAAACAAATTAATCACTCCGTAGCCGTCAAGTCTTGGAATGTGGCACAAACCTCTTCAAGTTGGTAGGCCAAATCCCTCTGTAACCCCCCCCCCCCCCCCCCCTAACAAGTGATTGAGTTGAATAAAGCCTGGTTTAGAACAAGACCTGGCAAAGGCTCCAGATATAAGAAAAATTTATACCCTAGAAGTTCGGGTGGGTTATAGCCACAAGGAAGCTTAGTGTTTAAAGTGTCCTTCATTTGAAAGAGACAGAACTTCAAAGGCGAGAAAGAGAAAGATCCTAAAGACAGAGCAGATTTCACGGATATGAAGGTAGGTATTTTTAGAATCTAAACTATGAAAGTTACGCAACAATGCAATCATACCATGTTTAAAGACAAAATGATAAGCTTGCATGGGAAAAAAATGCATAAAGGTAGGATTCAAATATTTTCTCAATGTTCTAGCATTATTGAAATTCACATTAGCACGCCCATTATTCACTTCCTCATAATCTTCATTGTCGTCGTAATTACTCCTAGCATCATCCCCCGACGGATCCACTTGTGGCATGAAAGGATTGCGAACCTCTTGTGGGTTTTGAGGTAACTCGGGGTTTTGAGCTTGGGGATGTGGTGGTAGCAAAAGGTTTTGACTTATTGGGTGATTTTGTATCATCTTAGGATGTGTATTTGTTTGTAGGGGTGTGTCAAACAAATCTCCAAATAGTGAGTCAAAATCCTCCCTAATCAACCTTCCACTAATTTCTCTATGCCAAGAGTTCATGCAACACTAACCAACACAAGTAGCAAAACAAAATAAAATAAAATACAAGAAAATTAAATGACAAGTATGTAAAAATGGAAAGGTTTTACCCATTCTCCGCTTATGTAAAAACTTAGCAAACATCAAATGTTGATGAATCACTCCTCAATCATGCCTCCTCCCCAGCAATAACACCAAAAACTTGATTCGCTTCAGAAGTTATAAACCCAAGTGTAGCTGTCAAGCAAGTAGTACTTTCTTGGTAAAGTCCAAAGTCGAACTACAAGGATATGAGAATTTTAGAGTGAAAAAGATTTAATAAAAGAAAAAATGTCTTGTGTTTGAAAGAGATTGATTTGGTAGTTGAATCTTAAAACAACGAAAATTAAATATCTTGAGAAAATGATTTGGGAAAAATACTAAGGAGGCGTTAGATAGTCCTTCAATAACAATTGGGTAGTAAATTAATCATAATTTTCAATCTCAATTGAAAAACAACTAGGAAGTGAACTCGATTGGAGGATTTATCAATGATTAATGAGGAAATTTTCTAAGATAAAATCAATAAGCTAATTTAAATGAATCCAAACATCCAATTGTTAATCACAAGCATTTAACATGCCCGTAGTCTATGATAAATCAAGCAATTAACCAATCAAATATCTCAATTCATATAAATCAACTAATTAGATGAAATTATTAACAATTCAACCCAAGCATGTACATCTAGCTATTCTACTCACGGGGATCCTCAAGTTTCCATCACATTTAGGATAATAAATCAAAAGATTATACAAAGAGAAAGCTTTTTAAAATAAGATGAATTGAACAATTAAAGAAAAACATCAATTAAAGCTCAAATGATTAATTACATATCAAATGTATAATGAATTTTCTCCTAGCCTTAGTGAAAGATTTTAGTCAGCCATTAATTGGGGCTAAAACACAAAATTAAATAAAAATTAAAGAAGAAAATAAAAGAAAGCTTCCAGATCTGGAAAAATTCCACAAAAGAGGTGTAAAAAATATACTGGGTATTTTTTCAAATCGAAGAAGATGACCTAAGCCGTCTATCATCGAGCTTTTTGATTGGCTAGGAATGAGGACATGCATCCGGACGTGGCTAAAGTGATGTTCTGACGTGAATCTTAAATTCACACGCGTCCGGACGTGAGAGGCTGAGAGTCCTTGCAATTTTTCCTATGATGCAGAATCCCATGTCCGGACTTGCTCATATGACATCCCGACGTGGTCTTTAGAGTTCTTTCCTTCAATGCTCTCCCTTCCTTTGTGTCATCTACTCCTATGTTTGCCTTATTGCCTTCTTATTTTTTCATTTTACCTGTAAAATAGGCAAACACCAATTTAATCATGATAGAAACAAATATAGCATTAATCTCATATAATTAAGTTTATACTCGTGATAATTAACCCATAAATGATAGAATAAATATGCACTATTTAAGCTTAATAACACTCTATGTTCCACTAATGCTTTGTTTAAACCAAGTATTTCTTCATAACTCCATGCAAATCAGTCCTTGAATTCCCTCAGCAATTCAATTAGCCTCTTCTTGAATTATTCTCCAAGTGCTACATTAATGTAGATAGTCATTCCGCCAATTTCATCCCCTAGATTGACTTCTTCTAGAGGGTCTTGAACATCCGTCTCTACATCATCAAGATTTATAGGTGCAGACTAAAGATATTCTACTCCTATTTTTTTTCATGTTTTCTGGGTCACTTTCTAACACACATTCAACCCAATTGACATAGGCGTCATCTAGTACCTTTATTCTCTCTTCCATGGTGTATATAAATAACCTTATCAGTGTGGCTTTAATGACAGTCATCTTGCCATTCCAAAACCTCTTGTAGGCTCTATCCATTATTTTTTTTACTTTCAAGCCTTGGTTGTAAGAAGCCAGACCTAGCCAAATCATGGCAAATTTGATGCAAACTTACTTCAACGTACTTGTTAAATTGACTTTTGCAGTTGATTTGCTCAGTTGAAGTTAAGCCTTTATGGTAGAACTGAGCTTCTACATTATGTGCATTAGCAGAGAAATGGGGTCAGCATCAGCCCTTTCTTCCTTCATCTATTTCTTCCTTCATTATCTCTATCTATCGGGCAGATTAATGTCTGATGCAAGGATGATGGCACATAACTATTGGTATATATCCCATCTCTCCCTAGGAGAACATTAAAGTTGAATGATAAATCAACCATAAATAATATGGTTGAGGTCTTCCAGTTGTCCACTTGAATTTGGAAAAGCAAGATCCCTTTTGTAGAAGATAATCCTCCAGCAAAATTACTGACTTATGTCAATGTGGACTAGGTCTTCATTTCCTTTGTTCAAAAATATCAACATTGATTGACACTTAAGATATTGGGCAATAACAATAGTCTTTTTCTATTCATAAATACTTCGACTTCTTGCGTTTTAATTTATGTATTATCTACTTGCTAATAATGGAATGCAATAGAGGACTTTGGACCCTATGTATTCTCGATGGACAAGAATTTCATGGCGAGAACTCTAGTGCTTTGTGATTTTAGAATTGTGGTTGAAGTGAACAAAAATTAAGTATCCATGTGCCTATAAAAGTAGCTTCAATAAAAACTAAACATCATTTCTAGAAAAAAAAAAAAAAGTAAATTAACTCATATCAAAGAGGAATGACCACTGATCTATTCTCAAAAAACATAAAATTGAGCTACATAACAGTTGATATACAATAATGGTGTATTCCTTAGCTCTAGCAATTTTCCAACGAAGGAAAAGTGAGAACAAAAGGGCAAAAAAACTCTACTAAGAGAACTAATTATTTTAAATCCAATCTAAATTAATACAATAACCCCAAATCACAAAGACACTGTATCAATAGAATCGGCAATACATATAATACCTTAGTCGAAGTAAAAATTAAGAGTTGTGGTCGAATTGAAACAAATGGCGCGTCACCGTAATTGAGCAAGGGAACAAATGACACTTGAAAAGTCTTCATTGTGCCATCGGTGTTGTGATATCCGTAAAAAATAGTTGTAACTAAAAGTAACAGGTAAAATTAAAATATAATAGAATTAGGACTTCTCATTGACATAAAATATCAAAAATAGGACATCATTGATATAAAACAAAAATAATAGAACTTAATGAATTTTTGTGGGGAAAATTAATACTTATTGGTAATTTTCCTTTTGTTCATTTCTCCTCTCTAGTTGGTTCACTAATATTTAAATTATTTGAATTACCACTCTTTGTCTCATCTTTTTCTTCCTTATTCTTCTCGTTGCCTGGATCCCAAGTGGTGTTTTCAAGTCCTTTTGAAAGCGAAGAAGGAAACTTATTAAGAGAAGTAGACAAGGCATCGTAGCCGTGTTTCTTATTTTTCATATTTGTAGGAAGAACTTCCCAAACCTTCTTTCCCTTGTCTTTCACAACTCCCTTTCCTTCCATGTGTGTATTCCATTATGCTCGTTGACCTCCTTCTTTTGCCATGTATTGGAAGGAGACTTTGGGGATCAGATATAGTACATCTTGAAGTAGGATGACCAAAAAATTGCATTTGTTGCATTTAGGAGGTTTCCATATAGCAACTACCTTAATTTCGTGAAGCATGTCCTAGAAGCATCAAGATGTACGTGTATATATACATGCGCGCGCACACAGAGAGAGAGAGATATATATATTAACACTTTTCAAAATAACTGAGGCCATGTCCATGTAATAGGTGCAATGGGACATTAAAAATGTTCACCCAAATGGTGTGACATCAAGAATTACAAAGAGTCATACGAAAACATAGTTGAGAAGTAATTAAATTGAAGGTTTATTGACGCCAAGTTTACCCCTGTATGACAAGTCTCAAGCGAGTACTTGATATTCAGTCCTGAAAAAAAAAAAAAAAAAAGAGAAAGAACAAAAATTGAAGGTCAACGGTTACGAGAAGCTACTTTACTTCATATTATTGGGGTTTTTTTTTTTTTTTTTCTGTGTGTTTGAGTTGGGGTTGGCTGCTACAAGTTTCCAGTGGAGTACATAAGTCTCATTGTCATAGAGTCATAGCTAGCAGAATGTAATAGTGATCTGACTCTGCCTAAACGACACAACTATGGGCCCACTGAAAAAGAGGGCATCTATATTCTCCAATGAATGAACTTCATTTTTTATAAATTAATACACAAATATTTAGTCAAGGTAGTAGTTTTTCAATGTATATATTAGATATGAAGTGGGTGAAAAAAAGGAGATTTTCTTTCATCATTCCCGTTAAAGCAACTACCTAATTGGAACTGAACCAAATCCCTTTGGCATTGTCTTCTATCTGGAAACATGACTTTAGGGTTTCATCTTCTAGTATTATCTTCTTTCTCCGCAATAGTCCATTTATAATACATATGTATGTGTGTGTGTCTATGTACACATGTATATATATATAATAATTTAATATTCAATATAATATTGCTTATGAAATGGTGATGAAAGGTGGGGTGTGACTTGTAAATCTGTGATAGGAGATTAGTCTTTGAAATTGTGCGTACAGCATGCAGAAGAGTCTAAGTGATACTTCTGGACAACATCTCTTCTTTCCGCCCATTTGACAAAAAAGAAAAGACAAAAGCTTAGGACTTCATTTCTTTGGAAGGAGAAAATATTTTACTACCCTTTTTGCCATCTCTCTCTCTCTGTACGTATATATATATATATATATAGAGAGAGAGAGAGAGAGAGAGAGAGAGTGAGGAGCTGTGGGACTGCATTTCTAGGATTTTTTTAGGACCCATGCCAATGTCTTAGTTCTCTAATAAGACACGGGTTGGCTTTTCCCCTACAAATTATAAGTTAATTTTTATGTCAAGAAAAAGGATTGATAAGTAGTGATTGGACGATGAATATGGAGAGAGAGAGAGAGAGAGAGAGGAATAATCTGGATAATGAGACTCAACAGTGGCAAATCCTTATCCCAACAAGTGCTAAGTGCTTAACTGGCAGTCATTATACTTAATAAATTGATATAGGACTAGGGCTAATTCCCATGGGGTACTCAGCTAAAACTTGGTACCTCTTAGGAATTCGCCATACTTTTGCTCACCAATGGGGTTTCACTGCTTGTATTGGTTTTTTGTTTTGATGTAAATCACAGAAATTTCACATGAATGAAAACTTTATTTACTTTCCGAAAAAAAAATTGATGTAGGGTTTGGAGGACCCAAAAAAAAAAAAATCTGATGAAAAGCAATACAAACAAAGGGAAAGAAGCTCTTGTTGTTGTCATATTGAACATGGAGATAGTAGTCACGGGCTTCTCTTGACAATGGCAGTCCCACACACATGCGTACGTGCACACTCATATGCACTAGATTCCAACCCATACCCACCCTATGCATGCTTTTACTGCAGAAATTTGTTTCCCCTCAAACACCCCCCCCCCCCCCCCCCCCCCACACACACACAGGGGCGGCCCAAGGTCAAGTGGGGCTCTAGGCAAAATTTTCATATGAGGCTCTATTAATATTTTGTCTATTGTTATATTTTATTTTTAATTATTATAATTTTTTTATGTTTTAAAAAATTATTTTTTATTTTTTAAAAAAATTTAAAATATTGATCAAGTTTTTATACTCAAGTTTTGACAATAATTTTTTTATTATTCACTCTTAGTTGATTGTAAATAAATTAAATTTCATCAATTTAAATTTTCAACAAGTAATTTAATAATAGAAATATGAGCTATTATACTATTAAAATTAGATATTGATTTGAACTATTAAAATTTTAGCCCTAAAAATTTGAATCATATCTAAAATACAAAAAATAAAAATAAAAAATACTATTATACTAAAGTGGTAAATTTTATAGAAGCCTCTAAAATTTGGGTTTAACCAAGTAGAGAGTAATTTTGGACCTAATAAAATTAGATACTGATTTGAATTAATAAAATTTGGGCCCTAAAAAATTTAATCATATCTAAAATATAAAATAAAACATAAAAATTAGACCTATTATACTAAATAGATAAATATTGTAGGGGCCCTCTAAAATTTGGGGCCCTAGGCAAACAACTAAGTTGCCTAAGGGTTGGGTCGGCCCGGCCCCCACACCACCATACACCTCTCCCTACAAATCTACCTTCACATAATTTGATGCAATGGTTTCTCCTAGCTCGTCCCCTTCTTTCTTTCTTTTTTTTTCTTTTTTTTTTCTGAGTTTTTATCATTTAATCTCCTCTTCGGTCCAGTCAAAGATTGATCATCCACGCTAGGATTAGAGTATTTATCATTTTTAGAATCAAGTAATTAAACCTAAAAGTGCGGATCGTGATTACGAAGGTTTTGTTGTGTCTGGCTTTTGAAAAACAATTTATTTAAATGTAGTCCTAGACATGTTCGTAGGCCACAAAGAGCACACTCTAATAATAGAGATGCTCCCACTGAAACCTAATATACTATGAAAATGCTCTCACAATGAGAGAGACTAGGGACTAAGCATTAATATTGGCTTGGTTTCATGTATGAACTCAATTTGGTTCCTTTACATATTCGATGTGAGATTGCTTTTGCATCTCCCAGGTGGGTTTCTAACAATCCCTTGGTATTGATGCGCATATCTATAGATGTTTCTAGAGAGATAAATGGCTAAAAACACTCTCTCTTACCTAGTTTCATTTTTCACTTCTGGTTGTTAAACAGAAAAGATGTTTTCAGGACCATTCATTAGTTCAACAACCTATTTTGAGTGGGTATGTGCACTTTTTTTCTTTGAAATTCCTCAATAGACAAAGCTTTAATTAACATTAAAAACAATACTTCCCCAAACCACAAAAAAAAAAACCTCCTACCTGTTTCGAAGACATTCAAAATGCGCATTTTCTTATGTAAAATGCTATGTGGATCGAAAATGTTAAGTTGATTTACTTACTTAATCAATCACAACTATAGAATAGATAATGGGTCCCAACAAATAATGGAACACATAGTTAAATTAATGATAGTATTTGATTAGGTCAATATTTTTTGTCCAAGTAACATTGCCCTTTTCCTATATCTCCATTTGCAAATAATTAAGATAAAATAAATATTCGTTTGGAGCGTGCACTATTACATAGGGTAGTTCTAAATACTTTACCAATGTTTGGGGAAAGAATTCTAGGGGTCAAAATGAAATTTGGGGCAAAAGTTCATGGCGCAAGCTTATTTGTAACGTAAATGGGCAAACATGTAGCCAACTTGTAGATAAAGAACAAATTTAGAGAAATCCTTATCTCATATAAGTTTTTTCTAATGGGGTAAAATTGGCTTCATTGAGAAAAAAAAAAAGGGGGGGGGGGGGGGGGGGGGGGGTTGCATCCAACAAAGTGCAAAACATGCCTATACTCTGAAGAGAATTATTTAGAAGATCAATGTTATAGAAACTTAATCGGAGATTTAATTCATTGTAGTTATTAGATTAGTTGTGAGATCTAATGTTCGATAGAACTTACTCTTAATCCAACAGTTGTAATTCATTAGTCGTTAGATTAGATTCTCAAATTACATACTAAAAACATTTTATTTTTTTTTTAGAATTCAAATAACCTATTCTGAAACAAGATATTATCACATCCCAAGGGGCTACTACGACACATTTGTAACTGAACTATTTCAACACAATTATATTAGCATTATAGTAATTTGGCAGAGACAAGAAAGTAGGCACATAATCGTACAAGGTAATAGAGGTGTGAAAGCCCATGCAATTTGTAAGTAATTTGTTTTTGTTGTCAACGGTTAGGAGTATTTAGACTAATTTACGCGCACTTTAACTATCTCCTTCCTAGTTCGATTAAAAGTAGGTCATTCACACCAGAACTAAGGTATTTATAAAAGATAAATCTTTCTAAAAAATGATCAAGTGTTTGATAATAGGCTTGACATTGAAATATCGAAATTTTGTTGTAAAAGTTGACAGGGTAAGAGAAGGGGTCAAAAGTTGACCCAAAATTTATGGTAGAATTAAGAAGGCTCCAAACCCACCGCTAAGGGGCTGTGGCCACTCTGTCATCTGTTTGAGATGTCATTTTCTTCTTTCTGTTAACTCCACCCGTCTCTCACTCTTAACATGTACAGCATTGGTCTATTGTACAAGTCATTTAAAGACATTCAACAAAATCTAAAATTTAAAAATGTAAAATACTTCACACACGCTTCATCAAGTGATGTGCGATAAAATATATCGACTCATTATCTTCACCTCACCTCATCCATCTTGATTGAAAGTCTCATAAGACTTGGGTCTGCCCAGTCCATTCTTCAGTACCATATAGTATCAGAGCTAGCATTAACAAAAAAATGTAGGACAGGGTACCATGAGATTGAATAGCCCTATGGGGGTGGATTCTAGTGATCTAGATCCAAGAGCCAAGACTCCTAAGGCTTGCAGCCAAAAATGATGTGTATTTGACGTATTTCATAAAAATGCATTTTAGACCATGGTTATGCAATTTTTTTTTAAATTATAGTGGTCTAAATCATAGTGAATAATATCGTGTAGTATGCCTCCAAGTCGTTAAATCTCTCTCTCTCTCTCTCTCTCTCTCCATTTACTTGGGGGGAGAGAGACTTAACTTTTGGGTGGTACAATAGTTTAATCCTCTCTTATCTTCCCTTCCACAACTTGCATCTACCTCTAATAGTACAATAACTCCATGTATAAAGAGGGGAAGTCAAGCTAAAGAGGATTTCATAGACTTGATTACAAGTTCTCTTCATTTTATGGCAATTGCAGCAACCATGAGCCATGATGAAAGCAAAGATGAGCATGAACACGACGTGGTCATGCCCGGCTTTCGCTTCCACCCTACCGAGGAAGAACTTGTTGAGTTCTACCTTCGCCGTAAGGTCGAGGGCAAGCGTTTCAATGTCGAACTCATCACTTTTCTAGATCTTTATCGCTATGACCCTTGGGAACTCCCTGGTATACTTTCTTTCTCTTCAACACCACTCTCTTCATCATTTTACATCCACTCATTTCACCTTTCTTTTCAATTTTTACTCTTTCTTCAACATCAACAAATGACCATTTTGTTGATGCGTTCTTGTTAAGGTGTACTCAATTTTGGCCTACGACATTTTTTCTGGTATCAATTATCATGTTTTCTCTTTCTTTCCTTGATTAGTGTTGTTTCTGTTTTCTTTGTTCATGTCAGCCATGGCAGCAATTGGAGAGAAGGAATGGTTCTTCTATGTGCCTAGAGATCGAAAGTATCGTAACGGGGATCGACCAAATCGAGTGACCACTTCAGGCTACTGGAAGGCCACCGGAGCTGACCGAATGATCCGCACCGAGAACTTCCAGTCAATCGGGCTGAAGAAGACCCTTGTTTTCTACACTGGAAAAGCTCCAAAAGGCGTCAGGACTAGCTGGATCATGAACGAATACCGTCTACCACAGCATGAAACTGAACAGTTACAGAAGGTATATCTCTATATATTCCTTCATTCAAAGTTAGTACTACAATACAACTAAAACGAGGAGAAGAAAAGCAAAAATCTCAAACATAAGAGTCTCAAGCAGACAAAATTTAAGAGGGTTTTTCCTTACTAAATGATCTACCTTTATTTTCCATAGAATATCGAATCGTTTCGAGTACTTTAGATTGCCTACCTTTCTGCAAATATAGAAGAACACAAAAACTTTGTCCTTAATACAATTGTTTTACTTTGAAACCTAGTTTATATCTAGAAAAGGCCAATTGATTTATACCTTGGACTTTTTATTTTAGCTCAGTTCCAAAGATGTTGATCCATATAGCTGGTATAGAAAGAAAATTTCTTCGAAAGCCAATATAGCCTGAAAGCAAAATTGAAGAACAAGGAAACTGGGAAGAACTGTACTGGTAGCTGAGTCTTCAGTATTGTTTTATCTGCTGAGTTCTTTAATGTTTGTCACGGAAATTTAGACCAACATGCATGACCTTTAAATTCAGTGACCCATAAACACCCCTTGCTTTAAATACTACTGATTCTGTAATAACTTCAACAAAAGAGACAATACATAATGTTGGAGACATTTGCAGTGAAATCCCATATACTACATGAAATTGCTTCATCAATATCAATTCTATCTTCCTTAATTCCACTTTGTTTTCAGGCTGAAATTTCTCTTTGTCGAGTTTACAAAAGACCGGGAGTAGAAGATCATCCATCACTCCCTCGTTCTCTACCAACAAGGGCGTCCTCATCGAGAGGGGCACAATCAGATCATAAGAAAAAGTATGACGCAACCAATCATGCCATTGAGAGATTCCAAGCTCTTACAGGATCACAATCAAAACAAATCGACGAAAAAATGAGTGAAACAAGTGGAAGTAGTAGCACTGATGTTGGCACTGCTCTCGGGCTTTCCAACCATAACTCTTACATTGAATTAGCCCCAAATCCGATGAACACCACGGTGGAAACGCCAGCTTCAACTGATGAGGATACAATGTCGTTATTTGATCAATCAAGGCAGACTACAGTACCAAAGGGTTACTTTTCCACGAGCATATTTATGGGCTCTTCTTCAATGCAATCAAATGGTGTTGATGATCTCCACAGACTTGTAAGCTACCAACAAGGTTCAATCAATAATCAGGAACCGTATCATCATATTCATCCTTCCCAGGTCTCTAATTTGTTGGCACCACCACAGTCACTTGCTCTCAATATGATGCCGGCAGCACATCAGGCCACCTACTCTGACCAGTACTACCAGTGGGATTGGAGTTCAATCTCGGAGACCAGCAAAGACTACGGCAGCCCTTTCAAGTAATTGATGAACTGCATATATATACACAGACCAACTACAAAACTAATGCTGATTTATTGCGTCTCTTCTACTCTTATAATGTTAGGCTTTCATAACTCTAGCCTTGGTAAGTTTATTGTTGGGGTGGGAGATTTGAAGCCAGTGGAATAACTTTGGCTTTCAACTGCTAAAATTTGTGCTTAAGTCTTTATACTTATAGTCTTCAAGAAAAAATAGTTGTTCTTATGATTTTGTAGCCCATCCACACTCTAATAGAAACAACAGAATGTGCAAAGGTGTATGAACGTTTATTCTGTCTAGCTTCTTAACAGAAGGCGTAGATTAATTGACAAGGAACTTTTCTATCTAGTTAGCATAGATACGTGTGGCGATTGCTTCTGTCTCATTTTGTTTCTGAACCGGAGGTACACTTGGCCCCTTGGTAAATTTCTTTTCTCATCTTTATGGTATGGGACATCAAGTTGTATTGCCGCTCCATCTCCCCCTACACCCTCTTTGGTTGCCTTGAAGTTTCTAAGGAACAAGGAGGGCCTGGATGCTCGACATTCTCCATGGCTTTGGATACGGTGTTAAAAATCCCGAACGGTGGGAAACTCTAGGAGAACCCCTGCACACAAAAATTGAAAAAACTTTCCCCTCTCTCTAATAATAAGGTAAGGCTATGAAGTATTTTAAAGAGTTCAATTCTGTGTTTCAGCTGGATCCAGGCCTCTTGCTATTGGTGGTCCTGAAACAACTATATTTAGTATTAGCAGAGAGAGAGAGAGAGATAGACTTTTTCAAAAGGAAATCAATGTCTAGGTTTATAGATATAGTAAGTGTAAAGACAATGGATCCTATCTTCTTTACAAACTGTAAAGATCTTAAACGGAAAGGTAATGTAGATCGAATGGCATTTGTTTAGCTTAAGACCAAGATTGGGAAGGAGAAAGTAATTAAATTCGACTCGCAAAATCATGGTCCAATCCTAATCCCACTTGACATATTGAGCTTCAACCTTGATCTTGCTTTCATACGAACTACGAAAAATGTGGTCTATATATATGAAGTTATGCTAGCATAATGGGTGTAATGCACGGTACTAACAAGAATAGTGGGTCATCATCAAAGGTCTAACTATGAACAGAAGATTCAATACAAGCCATTTCCAGAAGACTTCAATTTCTGACTAATAGGCTAAGTGAGTAAATTAGTGCCATCATAAGAGGCAAAAAATTGTGATTGTATTTTTACCCGTGACACTTAGCATATAAGCAATGTTATTGGGACCTAATTTACTGACATAATTTATTGACCTAATTCACTATGACTTTTGAATTCACCGTAGACCCTATCTCTCTCTTACACACATACACACACTTGCGTGTTTATCTGTGCTCACTGTTACCTAGCAGAATGATAATGCAATTATGAAACTCACTGACTTATATGTAGAGACAAAGGTACCATAGAAAGTGTTTGAAAGAGGGGTTGGGCCCATATCACAAGCCAACACCCACATAGAAGACAAAAGATTGCCCCGATTTGCTGATATGGTTGCTGAGAGGGAGTACCTAATCCATTATTAGAAGTGCTGTACTCGTTGTGTAAAGCTAAGTAACTGGAAGTAGTTAGTACCAGACCTTTCCAGGGTCACATGGTAACTCTAAAGCTACCAATTGAGCCTTCAGCATTTCCATTTTTCAAAGTTACCATGCATAATCCTATGTATCTTCATGTATGAGGCATGGTCCTCTATCTCTCTCAATTGAGCCTTGAGCATTTCCATTTTCCAAAGTTACCATGCATAATCCTATGTATCTTCGTTACCATGCATAATCCTATGTATCTTCATATATGAGGCATGGTCCTCTCTCTCTCTCTCTCTCAATTGAGCCTTGAGCATTTTCAACTTTACAAAGTTACCATGCATATTCCTATGTATCTTCATATATGAGGCATTGTCCTCTCTCTCTCTCTCTCTCTTTATGCTGCTTCATTCTTCTTGGGATCCTCTCTCTTATGCTGCTACATTCTTCTTGGGATCTGGTCTAGATAGGGTAGCTGAAAAAGTCTTAGATATAGCAGTGAAATGGTGCAGTATATAGATTGTAGGTTGAGAGAAAACAAAATATAGGTTGTTGGACAAGGTAACACCGTGGTACCAAAAAGTTTTCCTACGGAAAAGGTTTGGTATGGTACCAAATATTCATTGGACAAAAAATATTTATGGTACTCGAAATTTTGTTTTTATGGTCACCATTGTAATAGGCTTATATATTCTCACATGAGTAATACTATGGGACCCCAAACTCTGATATAATTTATTCACCTAATGATCTGTAAAATATATAATATAATTCTAATAAAGAAATTCAAGAATTACATCCACAACAACATTATTGGGTTATGTCGTCGGTGTTTTATATTTCACTAACGTTAATCTTCTCACATAGGAAAAGGCCGCCAACATGCTCACTCCTCTGCGTCAAGAAATGTTTGCTTGTATATTTATTACACGAGTAATGTTGCATAAATTTAAAAAATAGACTTGATAATTACAATCATTGAATAAGTAATGAATCTCAATAAATACTGGGATCAACAGTGAAATCCATGATTGTAATTATCAAGTCTACTTGTTAAATCCATGTAGCATTGCTCTTATTATACACCTAGACTCGGAGTTATATGGCATACATAGCCACTAAAGTATTATACATTTCTAATGAATTGATGTCACTCATCAATTTGCCCGAAAAAAAAAAAAGTTGAAAAAGCCAATTTGTATGTCTAACCAACTAATTTTCGTTGGGTGAGCACACCAATTGACTTTGTCATATTGTCTATAATGCAAATACAAAAACACTCAAGTGAGCGTGCCTCCCTAAGCGTAGCATGTGGCTGTGTAACGGTGTTAGAGAGGTCCATGACATGGTCCTTTTGTGCTTCCTTTTATTCCTCACTAGATATAGCCCTAGGAAAGTTAGGCTACAAATAAACTAGCAGCCCTAGAAAGGTTACCAAACAAAAAACAAAGAAATAAGAAAATGATTCTTAAATACTATACCAAACAAAATAATTTTAAGCTAAAAATTTTGTTTAAATTTTGTTTTTTTTTGAACCATTGATCATGAAAACTTTTTGGTAAATAATCAAAAAGTTTTACGTGAGTCATATTTTTATCGAACTAATGACCTTGAAAAATGCATTTGTTCTATTTTGTCACGCATAAAGGTTTGAAGCTAACTTGAGGACTCAATCAATTACAATTGTTAGATAATAATGAACTCTCTCTAAAATTATAATCCACAACTAATTTGATGATTATTTTGAATTAGGTCATTGATTATATCCAAATATTAAGTTCCTACAACATTGCTCTCGCATGGCCTATGTAATGAACTTTGTGTGTAACGTCCTGAATTTTTATAAAATGATATTTATAATTGGTGATAAAATTTTGAGGATGAAATAATTAAGTAATTTCTTTGGAGATTTTAAATAATTAGAGCACCTCAAAATGGATTTCATTTGTAAATATAAATACAATGACTATAATGTTATGTTTCATGTTGGAAGAAAAATATAAAGAATAGATGAATATCCATGAAATGTGTGATAAATTGTAGCCATGCATGTATCACAAGTATCTACTTTGGTGTGTTATTAGGAACACTTGTTCAAAGCAAAGTGTATGCGTATTTAAGGAAAGACGCCTAATAAACACGACGAAGCACAGTGAGTGTGTGTGTGTGTGTGTGTGTAACACGTGTATTAAGAGATGTCAGGTTCAGGTCGTGCATGATATGTGATATGTACTAATGTTCTGATATGCGATACTAATTGAGTGAGCTTCTCTGATTGATATAATAATTCTTATTACTCTCCCGAGCATATTAGTTTGTGTCATATTATATACTTCCCGTTTAATTTATTTTTCAGACAGATTTGGAAAAAAAAAGGGTCAAGATTGAAATATTTGTAGAATCAAATATGAATGAATATCGAGATAATATTTATAATGTTAATATTAGGAGATTTATTGGCATTTGGCATTGAGTTTATGAATTTTAATTTTATTGAAGTAATTAGTACTCTGAAATGTTTAATTGAAAATATAAATAATCGATATTATACCAAATAACGTTTTCGGAGAAGAACCACAGTGTTACACTGTGTGTGAGTGTGTGTATGTGAGAGTGAGAGAGAGAGAGAGAAGGATGTGACTTTGTGATATTTGAATTGTATATATATTTCCATTTGAATAATGCTATTGGGTTCCCTATCTTGAGCCACGCGGCTGTTGACTAGGTCTGGTAGCTCTAACTCAGTCAAACTTTCTTGGAATCCTGTGGTCAGTCTCCATCTGGCTAAGTCTTGACCCATGAGCCCCTTGATTTGCCTCCCTGTAAGTATGGCAGACACCCCATTCCTAGTGTTGTTTCAACAATAACCCTAAATCATTAATTATGCTAGAGATAGAGCAGTGAGCTTTAATCTGTTGCAGCATACTCGCATGCACTACCATTTGACAGTCACCTTCAATTATGATGTAGTTGCAATTCATTATTTGAGCCCATAATGCTGCACTCTGAATGCCAACGCTTCCGCATTAAGTGGGTCCTTCCCTTAATCCCGAGAGATTTGCGATTCAATTACTATTCAGTCGCAGTTCCTGCTGCATCCACGCTGATTTTGGTTTCCCCTATGTGTGGTTTTATCCATTTACTCACCTAACAATGCTTGATCTTTGTAATTGCCTCTACAGACCTCAATTTAAGCTTGGCTAAACTTCATTGACGATATCTCTGCGACTAGCTTTTCATTATCATTAAAGGATTTGTTTCTCCATTTCCAAATGACGGTTGCATGACTGCCATGAAAAGAGTGAATTGATGATAATGAAGACTACACGCTCGAAAAACAATGGTACGATTTAGGATGTGATGAATCCATTCTTGAATTGTGAAATGCACAAAATATTATGTGTGAAGCCCCCACTTGTTGAAGTAGATTGAGCGGACTAAAGTGCAGAGGAAGAACAGATGCGAATCAGTTTCATGACTCTGGTTGCTTTAAAGGACATCATATATCTTCGATATGAAATCTTGAAGCTAAGAGACTTCTTGTAGGGAGATTTTCATTGGCTAATTTCCAGAAAATTATCTTATGCCTCTCATGGATGGGAGATTTCCAGAGTCTACTCCAATCCTTTTCATTTAGATAGGAACTTGTGGAGTCTTGGGTTCCTCTATAAGTGACATAGGCTGATTTTGTGCTAAATTCGCCACTTTCAGTTGGGATCCACGCCATTTTATCATCAATTTGGAATGAAGGGAGTCCAATTTCTAGGATAGCTTGAGTTGTTTGCTGGTCAAAGATGGAATGAACAATCTCAATGTTCTATTCTCTGCTTTCTTCAATGATCAAATCTACAACAACAACAGGGAAATGATCAATATCAGGAACTGCTTGGATTCTGAAATTGGGGATATTGGGAACCTAAGGAGAGGTCCAAATGTTGATTGCTTCCTAGATCCCATTATATTATAACGCCCCAAAATCCACCCTGGAAGGCATTACTATCCATAACCATTCATATCCTGAGAGCACTAACAAAATCCATAAATAAACGAATTTTCATTCATCACCCATCATAACTAAAACATCATTCACAATAAATATGTCAAACTATGACAATTACAATCTAAAATCAACTATTATCTCGCATCGGAATAAGTAAAATATTAACCTTAACATTATCTCAAAATTTTCCTCCCAATCTAGAACATAAAAGAAATAGCTCTAGACGTCCACATCGGGATCCATGTTCCCATCGATCTGAGCTTCCCAATTCACCTACCCATCTATTCCAAGTTCTTCCTCTAGACTGAAATCTGAAAAAAATGTTGTTTGGAGGGGGTGAGCACTAAGCTCTGTAGGAAAATCCTCCCAAATCCCAACAAGGTTTTAAAACAAATAAAAGATGGCAAGTCTCTTTTAGAAAATAGCATATATAGATTTTGAGAATAAAACCATGATAGTTGTAATGATCTCAAGTGTAAGGAGTACAATAAATCAATGACAATAATAACTTACAAGAAATTAAAACATTCAATAAATAATTCAGTAACATTATTCCATATTTTCATGTATGTTGGTTGCTTCTCAGGAATCTACACAACGATTCTACCTCGTTCACCCACCACAAACCACTTTAGGAATGGCGTATACCGTCTCCCACGGTATTGACGAATCTTTCCCAGGAAAGGTATACCATCCCTCAGCCTCGAACTTACGTGAACAATAGTGGTTGCTCTCACAAACAACAATCCACTACAAGTGCTAGGAAACCATCTCACCCCCACTGGGATAGACTAACCTCTAATACTCTACGGCAGCTCTCGAAGGCAATTCAAGTCCATCACAACAAACCATACAAGGGATGAAACAACAACTTTCTCAACAACTACAATCTTAACCAATCACAATTTTCATTAACAATTCAAGTATAATTATTTCACAATTCTCAATATACCGCAGTAATAAGGAATTAAAATATGCGAGAGATCATCTCAAGAAAATATTCACAATTTCGATATCAAAATTCTAGAGTTTTGCCAAAAATCATAATTTCTTGGAACAAGAATAAGTAATTGATTGAAAACATGATTTAATCAAGAATAGGAATTTAGAAATCAAGAATCCATGTATTTTTCATAACCAAACGTGTATTTAACAAAATTAGGGTTTTTGGAAATTCAAGAATATGTATTCTTTGAACCCAAACATGTATTTTGTTCAAAACTATGTTTCAATGATAAAGAAATCAAGAACTCATAAATATTTATCATATAACTATCAAAAAGATTGAAAACATACATAGATGATACCTTAAGTCTCAATGAAAGAATTTAAGAAGAATCCCCTACCTTGCTTCCTTAGCTTTTGTGTGAGAACTAGAAGATTTGATCTTTCCCCACTTGAATCAACACTTGAATCTCTTGTTTTTCCCCTCCTTTCCTTCCTTTCTAAGCCTCTCTATGGTTAGCATTGATAAAATGGGGTGAGAATTGGAGAAAACACCCAAAATAGATCTGGGACGTGAAGCCCCCGGGTTGGGGCGTCCGGACGCGTGTTTCTTAGCCCAACTTTCTGCGACACGCGTCCGGACGCGTGTCTATTCCCGTCCGAACGCGGGTGACAGCATACCTTCAACTTCCATATCGATTTTGACCTATTTAAAAGCCGATTTAGAAAATATTTGTGAAATACACTTTTGTAACCCTTGAAGTCTAGTTTCTACTGTACAAAAATTAGATCAATCGGATTAAGGAGTAAAAAGTTATAGCCAAAATACTAAGGTAGTGTCAAATTTCTTTCTACCCAAATCCTCTCCAAAATAGGTTTTAACTCCAAAATACTTCCTAACTTCTAACACACTCCATATTACATCTCCCAATGTTTTTCGACCTTCCGGATTCAATGGAGGCATTATTTTGACCTAAAAACATTTAAAAACTTACTTAATCACCATTCTTAAGCTTACACACCTTTAAAACTGAGTTTGACCCGAAGGTCAATTCGTTCGAACTCAAACTTCATGATCAATATTTTAACAATGATTCTAAGTTTCTACCATCATTTTATTCATATTAGGAGAACTCTTAAGATAATAGTATTCTTATTTAATTTTAATATGGAGTCTTACAAATATACCATGCCCCTTTCTTGATTAGGGGTCTTGATTCCAGAATTTGCTTACAGGTTGGTGAGTCATTCTGATGAGGCTACACAAGAAGAAAGTCTGATCTTGAACAATATTTCCTGTTTAATTGGCTACTCCCGAGTTTTGATTGTTGGGAGATCCGTTGCCATCTCAATTTGGCCATGAGTGAGAGGTTAATGTCATGCATTTTCCTAAATCCAAGTCCACCCACAAGCTTGATCTACATAAGTAGTCCCAACATTTTCTAGTCATTACTTGTTTTTCATCATTACTGCCCCGCCAAAATTGCCTAATTTTTTTATTGATTTGGTCACAGGTGGTTTTTGGTAGTAGAAAAGCTTGCATCGCATATATAGGCATAGTCAGCGATGTTGATTTAATCAAACTACCCCATCCTACGTAGGAAAGTAGCTTTGCTTTCCAAACTTGTAGCTTGGTTTCCAGCTTTTCCAGAATTAGGTGGAAATCTATGGTTCTTGAACGATTGACAATCAAAGGGAGTCCCAGATATTTGACACCATTTTTCCCTTGCTTTAGCCTTAAAATATCCTTAATGATTCGAATTGCTGGTCTTTGGGCATTGGGATTATAATCAATTGAGACTTACGTACCAAAGTTTTTCAACTGCCTAGCCCATTCTTCATATGTGGTTAGACAGCTTGCTATTATCTTGGCCTCTTTTTCATTGGCTCTAACAAAAACTAGAAGGTCATCCGCAAACGTCAAATGTGTGAGTGGAGCACTATTACTGGCAATTTTGATTCCCTTGAGGTTACCTCTTTCAACTTCTCAGTTGAAAAGCCTTGAGAGTAGTTCCACATAGAAAATAAAAAGGAATGGTGATATAGAATCTCCTTGATTAAGACCCCTTTGTGCTTTGAAATTTCTCATAGGTCCACTATTGTTCAAAATAGAGAAGCTAGTTGTTGATATGAACTGGGCAATAAGATGAATGAATTGTGGTAGGAATCCCAGACAAGCAAGAATTCTGAGAAAAAGGGGTCATTCAACTCTATCAAATGTCTTTGCCATATCAGTTTTGAGAACCATTAAAGGACATTTCCCTTTTTTTTTCTTCACCTGATTTAACACCTCCTGAGCAATAATTATGTTTTCAGCAATACATCTTCTAGGAACAAAAGCAGTCTGCATAGGGGAGATGAATTGGTCTAGAGGAGGCTGAAGTCGATTTGCTAATACTTTTGAGATGACCTTTTAGGATACGTTGCAGAGGCTGATTGGTCTAAATTGATGAACAATGGAGGAGCTGTTTGATTTGGGAATGAGGCAGATTTTAGATCTGTTAAACTCAATTAATAGGTATCCTCTTGCCAAAAAAACTCCTCACCATGACAATTAAATCTACTCCAACAACATGCCAATATATTTTATAAAAGAGTGCTACATACCATCTGGTCCTAGCGCCTTCATGGATGGCATTGAAAACAAGGTTGCCTTGATTTCTTCAATAGTAGGTATAGCAATAAGCTCAGAATACTGGGAAGGGTTGATAATTGGGGTTATCAGGCTTTCCAAATCTTGTGGGAATTGGGGGTTGGTGATAGAAAACAACTTTTTGAAATGGGATTCAAACTCCTTTCCAATATTTGTTCTATCAATAATCCATTCCCCATTCTCCAGTTTAAGGCAAGCAATTGTATTTCTTCTTCCTCTAATCACAGTGGTGCTATGAAAAAAATCTCGTATTTGCATCTCCTTCTTGCAACCATTGAATTCTGGATCTTTGCCTCCATTGTGCCTGTTCCCTTTTATGTTGTTCAGCAAGGTCATGAGCCAGTATTCTTTCTTCATGAAGGTTCTCTTCTGTAGGTTCAAGTTAAACCTACAGTATTCTTTCACCCTTTGAATACAATTGCCAAAATGCTCCCTATTCCACTTTCGCAAAGCTTGTTTGGTAGCATTGATCTTCCTATAAAAGTAGTAATTTAAAGATCCTCTAGTAGTAAGCTAAAGTAAAGGGGAACTTGTTAACATATTCAATGGGAGTACATTTACAAACTTGGCATGAAGTCACATTATTTTCCTTGTTTATTTTTCACTTGTTATTTTTATTTTTTATTTTTTTGTGAACACCAACTAAAGAGGAGAACTGTATAGTCCTTGATAAACCTATAGGTTCTCAAGAATAATGGGTTAGCATTGTTTATATATATTACATATTTGTATATGTATTATTTTAATAATGAAAATGCCCTATTCTTCTCTTGGTGATTTTCATACATGTGATTATATTATACATTTTATATATACAAGCAATGTACGACATGCGTTACACGTAAATAAATTTAAATAATATTTTTTTATAAAAAATGTAAATTATATGTGTAATTAAATTACATAGTAAATTAAAAGTCAAATAATTAATTTATATTTAATTATTATTAAATTTAATTATTAATTTATTCTATAAAACTTTGAGTACCTAATCTGTCATTTATTTAGATATCTCTTAGACTCTTTTAAGTATTTGCACACTAATTATATTATATTTTTATTTTTTAAAATAGGTTGATTAAATCGCTTATAATCTATCTATATAATAAAGTAGCTAACTTTGTTTGTCTTGAGCTTTTCGCGGCTCAGATCGTTTGAGGATTATTGATCCGATAATCTTAATTGGACTTTCATTCCTTGTAAAACTCTAAGACTCTTATTTCTCATATAACTCTCCATCTCTCTCATATATATAACTCTCTCTCTCTCTCATAGACATTTTAAACACACACTCTCATATCTCTCATACTCTCTCTATTTATGAAAGTCTAATTAGGATTGTCAAGACAAACAATGTTATCTCATACTCTCTCTCCCTCTCTCTTAACATTGTTTGTCTTGACAATCCTAATTGGACTTAAGTACTCAAAATATTTGCATGAATTTATAGATGAGAAAATATTAAAATGTTAAAAAAAAAATTCTCAGTTATAGATATTCAAAGCCAAGTTAATTACCAATAAGAAATAACAATGATACCAATTGTACCATTAAAAACAAAAAAATTCAAAGTCAAGTTAATAACTAATAAAAAATCATACAAAAAAAATACAATATTCAAAATCAACTATCAATTTTTTTTCCTTATTTGCATCGCTTTTCCCTTACTAATGTTCATATTTATTTGAATAGTACCAAATAGACACCGAAATGACAAAAAAGTCAGTTAAATCAATTTTTTTTTTAAAAATTGGTGAAATTTTGATTTTGTTGATTTAGTTTAATTGCAGCGTGAGAATATTTCTGTAGCATCCAAGAAGTCACAACAGCAGAGAATTTAAATTAATTGTCCTCGCAGTTACAAGACGATCCGTTGGACAATGTTAGTTCAATTGAGTTTTTTTTCTATTTTTTAAAAATTTGATTTGTAGTTCAATGCGAACTAAACAACTTATTCATTAGATTTAGCCAGAGGCTGAAAAAATGAACACTCATTGGAAAGAATAGTCACCATGAAGAAATGTATGGCAGGCTAATTTTGTAATGGTGTTAATTTAACTTCATAGAGATTCTCGGATTATGTTAATGTGATACGATTTTTCTTCATTTCAACCCTTACACTTCTTTTATTTAAGACATTCTTAGATGTCCCATTTGCTTAGCGAATTTTTTGTGTTAAAAGTGCTTTCAGGCACGAGTAATGACTAGTACTAGTATATTATTGCATATCAAAAAAAAAAATATAATATATATTTGACCATGGAATTCAATCTGATAAATATATTTGTATAATAATTTAACATATATATACGATTTTACTTCTTCATATAGATATAGAAAATTGTATGTATAACTGTACTACTAATAAATGAGTTCAAAAGAATTTAAAAGTCCTTATAAAAGAATTCAAAACAAGTTGAAAGTTAAATACGAGTAAAAAACAAAAATTAGATGAAAGTATATATATTGATGGCCATAATTGTCTTTATCATAATAATTAAGGTTAAAATATGAAATCAAAAGTTTTTCACAAATGCTGACATTTATAAATAGTATAGATATGATATTTTTCACAAGTTATTAGTTGAGCAGTGGTGTACAGGACTATGATATTTAAAGATTTCATCAAGAAGATAGTTTGTGTACTTAGTGTCACACCCCATCACGAGAGACCCCCTTGATTTCCAGAGATGGAAGCGTAACTCAACACGTGGCAATACCTGCGTCATTAATGCAATAATGCATTTATAGTCAATAATGTCATCTAATACCACAATAAAACAGATAAACTATATAACAGAGTACACAACAGTGTCTCGTACCAAAATAAAAGATTAGAGATTCCATCCCTTTACAATAATAGGAAAAACAAACACTCTTGTACAATATGTACATTGCCATTTTCCTTAATTTTTCCCCATCTCTACCATGCTAATACAGTAATGGACCTCACTCAAGACTTCAACATCCTAAAACCAATAATTTTCTTGAGTGTACTGAATATCATTGTAACACCCCAATCCCACTACACAATTATTATAAAAATAAAATTTTGACAATCCTGATATTAATAAAAACATTGTATTAGAAGAAAACTCATCCTAAAATTATTTATCTTACAATCATTATATATATATATTGCTTACCAAAAATTATAACATTAGTATCTTGTCCACTTGATTGTCCCCTGCCCTGAAATCCTGTCGGGGGTTTAAAGAAAGTATAACCTCGTGAAACGCCAGATTTACAAGAATTTCCAACATTTTTTGTTTGCGAGAATTTTGGTCCTTACCCCTTTTGTCCCGAAGTCTGACCCCCAGATAGAGATCCCATACCAAGTACAGTGCAAACTTCCTCTTCTTGAATTGATCCCGTCGTCCCTCAAATTCTTTTACATCTTTCTCAACAACTAAAGTTTTGTTAACCAATGTCACATAACTTGTTAACTCAAAGGCCAAAATTTGAATCCGTAAGAGATAAGTTAATCCCCACTGAAACTTTTTGCACATAGCCTCATCAGTTTGAACAAAAGCCTTAGCAAAACGTGACGTGAAAATGTAGTTAATTAATTGTCACACTTTGCCACCAACATCCTGCCTTGAGTGATAGTCATAAATGTAATCTCCTGCTCATACCGATAAGACTCAAAAAAATACATGTCATTGAACACTCTCATGAATTGATCCCAAGTAATATTTAGTGGTACTGGAGCCACATTACTGGCTACTTGACCTTTAATTCCTGCCGCTGGTGCAACCAACAGTCGCCTAGTAGCCTCCCACCAAAAATCGTGCTTCCTCCTTTAGCAAAAAGGTTGCAAGTGTCACCCGTTGATCATCAAAGAGTTGTATAACCTTGAAAATTGATTCCATCTATTTAAGCTAGTCCTCCACCTCCAATGGATTAATTGTTCATGCAAATATTAGAGGATTCAGCTTCATAAACCTCTCATGTACGATACCTTGCGGTTCCCCAAGGGATATAAGTGGTCTTGCCCTAGCGGCTACCTGAATCTCTGTTTGTAATTCCACAATCCGATATGTTGATGTCGCCACATGCACCATCACTTTCAATGCCCTCTGAATTATATCAGGTTGATTTTGTTTACCTTCCCTGCCCTCCTATTGTTGTCCCTCTCCTGTCTCAACCACAGCAAGAACATGAGAACCTTCACTTTCTCCTTGATTCTGACCTTCAAAAGGATCCATTATGCTTTCAACAATTTAGTTATAATTCACAACATACACAAATACACATGTACTTGTCATTAGCACATTAACCCATCTCTACTCACTGACTCAAACACCTTAGCCTTTCAACTGCCGACTTAGACATCCTTGTCTACAGAACCTATAAACCTAGGCTCTGATGCCAAAAATTGTAACACCCTAATCCCATTACATTATTATTATAAAAATAAAATTTAGAAAATTCTACTATTAATAAAAACATTGTATTAGAAGAAAAATCATCCTGAAAATTTACTTGTAAATATTTTTGGGTTATGTATATATTACATGGTAAAGGGCCAGTGTGCCGCGCACGTATGACTTTATTCAAAAAAATGATCCTCAGATAAATACTTTCAGGATGAGTTTTCTTCTAATACAGTGTTTTTATTAATAGTAGGATTGTCTAAATTTTATTTTTATAATAATAGTGTAGCGGATTGGGGTGTTACAATCATATTCAAAATAAATATAACAAGAATATGGATCAAATATCATTCCACCAAAAAGGATATTCATAACCTTCAAATCACAACCAAATTAAGCTCAACTCACTTAAAACTCAAATTAACCTCATATATCAAAATATTAAATATTCACATAGGCAACGAGTCAAATAACAACATTTAAGCAATATCAAGCTATCGACAATATTTAAGCACTATCAAGCTATCTCATAACAATTGCGCAATGTCAAAATCAACAACATGTAAGCCATGTCAAGTTATCAATTACTCAGCATAGTGGATAATACTCAAATCACAATTTTTTCATAAAAGCACATTTGATCTATAGTTCAAGCAACTCAACTCAAATCAATTCGGCAAAATTGATTTCTCACATATAAGAAAATAAAATTGATATATCATATAATTTTATTTTCAATTATTATGAACCAGTACACTTTACCTTTACCGCTGACAGATACATCTCCTTACTTTACAGTCGATTCCTATGTGTAATCGAAGTAATAGCCTCCGACCCTAACAATTAGCATATCTGCAAATGCAAGTGAGTATCGAATCACAAATAATTAATTGATGCAAATGAATGCATATTAATATGCTTCATGACTTTTTGTATTCACCACAACTTAACTTCAATACCCAAGTCCGAAGACCAACTGATCACTCAAGCGTTTACGAACTCAATGAGTACCCTCTACAACCTCAAACTGGAACGTAAACCCTTTTGCCACTAAACATGTGTGCACTTACATTTTTTTTAAAAGGATTCCGGTATCTCATTTTATATAGTCAAATCCATCGTTTCGGACCGTTGTGCGTTACAGCGTTCAAAACCCTAATCCGGATCCGTGATTTTCAGCCCAAATTAAAAAATCCAATCATAAGATTTAAAATATTCTAAACATTCAAAAATAATGCAATACATGATTTCAAAATGAATTTGAAAAGCTTCAATTGATCCAGAATTAAGAAACCCTACCCTGCGTTGTTTTTTGATCTAAAACAGCCAAAAATAAAATGATGTTATTTTTCAATGAAATTCCATACACATACTAAATTAACCTACCTAATAATGAATATAAAATTTATTTTCCCAAAATCACCCAAAAACTAGGTCAAATTGGCCCATGAGGCCAAAATAATCATTTTACTCCTCATTTTGATCTGGTCATTGGATCGACTTAAAAATTTACTGGGACCTCTGCACGGACGTTACAAAACTTTTGGCACCAAACAGAGGTCCATCGAAAACCAGAAGCGCCCTCACTCTCTGTCGCAGTGTCCAGTGGTCCTCTTGGTCCACTTCATCTTCATCAAGAAACCCTAGGTTCTCCACTTTTTGTTTCAGGTACCCTACTTCTCACCTCTGTTTCTCACTCCACAGTACATCTTTTGCTCTGTTTTCAAAGCTTGCTAACTCACCTCACACCCCTATGGGAAACCCCATAGGTGAGAGGCCTCAAATTAAACTCTAACCTATCCAAATTTTGAACTAAGGTTGGAGAAAATAAGAAGTTTTAAGCATGACCAGACCTGTAACTCAGGTTTTAACCCCCTTAACAACCTCTAAACCCAAAACTAACATTAGAAATGGGTTCCTTTGGTCCATTTTAGTATAGGACCATATCCCCCAACATCAAAACACAAAATTTAACAAGGTTTGATTTTTTTCAAAACCCTTGAAACCCTACCTCAGTTTCAAACTTTAAACCACCACCACCGACTACGGCGGCTCTCCAAACCACTAAAAAGCTTCACCTTTAACCCCTAGAAACCAACCCCAAGCCTTAAATTAGGCCAAGCACCCTCAATCCTCAAACCCATTAAAAATCTGAAATTTTAAAACTAAAATTCAAGCATAACCACTTAACCAAATCAAATTCTAATAACACCAATGAATTTCTTGCATCCTAATTGAGCTAGAGGTATATCTTTGATCATTCGAATAGGCCTCCAACGAATATTCAAAAATTCAAGTATGCTTTCTCTCTCAACACTTCTCTCTTCTCTCTCTCTACTCTCTCCTCTCTACTCTACTGATTTTATCCTCTCCAGGTGATGAGAGAAGCCTCAAGACCTTCCTAAAAGCTTCTAGAGGCTTGGAGAAGAGTGGGGAAGTCCCTACTACCGCCAAGAAACAGCTTGGGTATGGCTGCCATGCAAGGGCAATTTCATAATTTCCCCCAAAATTCAAAATTATTTTTTTTAAATCAAATATACATTAAATTATTCCCTAGAAAATTATTTTCCTAATTTTTTTTATTTATGTACTATGTATGCATGCTCGGGTTTCACAACACTCTCATCCTAAATAAAATTTCGTCCCCGAAATCCGCTTACCTGATGAAAACAGTTGAGGATATTGAGTTTTCATATTCTTCTTAGTTTCTCAAGTAGCCTCCTTAATTGAGTGACTCCTCCACAAGACCTTTACTAATGGAATAATCTTATTACGTAATACGTATCTGGACGTGCCAACATTTGTACTATCTTTTCAATGTAAGTGAAATCTTCTTTTAACTCTAAAGGTTGCTCAACCAACACATGAGACAGGTCGGGTATATACTTCCGCATCATAGAAACATAAAATACATTATGTAAACGAGACAACTCTGAAGATAAATCTAATCGATAAGCTGTAGCTCCAACCCTTCCTAGAATCTCATAGGGCCCAGTATATCTTGGACTAAGTTTTCCCTTCTTTTCAAATCTCAGTACACCTTTCCCAGGAGATATCCTCAGAAATATTCAATCAACCACTTCAAACTCTTAAATGTTTTCTACTCTTATCAGCATAACTTTTCTATCTGCTTTGAGCAACTTTCATTTGATCTTGAATTACTTTATCTCTAGTTATTTGCACTAGCTTGAGACCCAACATTTGTTTTTTTCCCCACTTCACTCCAACAAATTGGAGTCCTGCACATTCTACCATAGAGTACTTCGTATGGTGTCATACCAATGCTACTGTAATAACTGTTGTTATAAGCAAACTCTATTAAAGACAAGTGAGTATCCCAACTACCTTTTAATTCCAACACACACGCACACAATATATCCTCTAGGATTTGAATTGTACGTTTAGACTGCTCATTCGTCTGAATATTATAGGTTATACTAAACTTCAAGGTCGTACCCATGGCATGTTGTAAACTAGACCAAAACATGGATGTAAATTTCGGATTTCTATCTGCCAAATTGGATACAGGAACACTACGCAAACGCAAAATCTCATCAACATAAATTTGAGCATACTTTTCAAGCAAATAAGTAGACTTAACGGCTAAAAAATGAGCTGATTTTGTCAACATGTCCACAATAACCCCAATGGAATCATGCCCGCTCTGAGCCCATGGAAGTCCCAATACAAAATCCTTGGTGATGTGTTCCCATTTTAATTCCAGAATAGGAAGAGACTGCAATAAACCTGCAGGATGTTGATGCTCAATCTTCACCTACTGACAGACTAAACATCTAGAAACAAACTCAGTAATCTCCTGCTTAATTCCACTCCACCAATAATACTCTCTCAAATCTCGATATAGTTTTGTACTCTTAGGGTGCATAGCATATAAAGAATTATGAGCTTTATCTAGAATTTCCTTCAAGGTAGTATCATTTGACACACAGAGTCTAGTACCAAAACATAATATACCGTCACCAAGAACTACAAAATTTGTCTTGCTTCCATTCTGCACTTCTTTTCTAATTTTTTATAGTTGGGGGTCTTGACGTTTTAACTCTTTGATATGATCCACCAGCACAAGTCTGACTTTGAATTGTGTTAGTGGAACATATGTATCAGTTAATATCAGATCCATTCCCATCAATCTCAATTCAGTAATATTACTCACTCGAGTACACTGAATACATGACAATCTCCCCGATGATTCCTACTTAGTTCATCAGCTAACAAATTAGCTTTCCCTAGATGGTAGTGTATCGAGCAATCATAATCCTTAATTAATTTCATCCAACTCCTTTGCCTCAAATTCAACTCCTTTTGTGTGAATAGATATTTTAAGCTTTGGTGATCTGTAAAAATCTCACATGTCTCGCCATATAAATAATGTCTTCAAAGCTTTAAAGCAAAAACAATAGCAACCAACTCCAAATCATGAGTTGGATAATTCCTTTCATGGTTCTTTAATTGTTTGGAGGCATAGGCAATCACCCTACCATGTTGCATTAACACACAACCCAACCTTGATGAGAGGCATCACTATATATCACAAATCTACCACTACCCGATGGTATAGTCAGAATTGGAGTTGAAATTAATTTCTGCTTTAATTCTCAGAAATTGTGTTCACATGCATCATTCCAATCAAATTTCACATCCTTCCGAGTTAAATGTGTCAAAGGCGCTGCCAATACTGAAAATCCTTGTACAAATCTGCGATAATATCCAGCAAGACTTAAGAAACTACGAATCTCCGTTACTGTTGTTGGCCTCTCCCACTTTACCATTGCCTTCACTTTCTTGGGATCCATAAAGATACCATCACTTGAAATTACATATCCAAAAAACACAACTTGATCCAACCAAAACTCACATTTACTTAACTTAGCATGTAATTATTTTTCTCGTAGAGTCTACAGCACAATCCTTAAATGTTGTTCATGTTCTTCCTTACTAAGAGAATTCACGGGGATATCATCAATGAACACAATAAACGAATGAATTCATATAAGGCTGAAATACATAATTCATTAAATCTATAAAGGCAGCTGGTGCATTTATCAAATCAAACGGCATCACTAGAATTTCGAAATGACCATACCTAGTCTGAAAAGCTGTCTTTGAAATATCGTTACTCCTTACCTTTAGCTGATGATAACCTGCCCTGGGATCAATCTTGCTAAATACTCTCGCACCTTGCAACTAATCAAATAAGTCATCAATACGAGGCAATGGATAGTTGTTACGTATTGTTACCTTATTTAACTACCAGTAATCAATACACAATTTCAGAGTCTCATCCTTTTTCTTCACAAATAAAACAGGAGCACTCCATGGTTAAACACTAGGCTGGATAAATTCTCGTTCTAGTAAATCTTGTAACTGTATCTTCAATTCTTTTAACTCAGCAGGAGCTATGTGATATGGAGTAATGGAAATTGGTGAAGTACCTGGGACTAGTTCAATGGTAAACTTCACATCTCTCTCGGGTGGTAGTCCAGGTAACTCTCTGGAAATACATCTGAAAACTCCTGAACCACTTGAATATCCTTAAGTTGTACCTCTTCTTTCTTGGTGTCCATTACATAATCAAGATACCCGATAACCTTGCCTAAGTAACTTCCTAACTTTCATAGCCGAAATTAAACAAAGTGGGATCACCTTCTGATCACCGAAAAATCTAAGCTCTACCTCATTTGGTAGCTTAAATATCACCTTTTTTCTCCAAACAATCTATAGTAGCATGATATTTTGATAAACAATCCATCCCCAAAATAATATCAAAATCTTGAATATCAAGAGGTACAAGATCAACATATAAATCTTTGTCACCCACATGTAACACACAACTCTTATATGCCTTCCCCACTATCACTACCTCTCCTACTGGAGGAGAAGCAACTAAACTCGTATCAAAAAATATCAAGGTTCGATCCAAATTCATGCTCAATGCACATGATACAAATGAATGTGTAGATCCTGGATTTATCAGGACACATGCATTTCTACCAAAGATAGAGAATCTACTTGTAACAACCTCAAAAGTGGCTTGAGCATCTGTAAACTCTCACATGTTTATATTAATATAATAATGTAATTGTTCAGTAATTCTTATATATGTAATGACGTAAGAATAAACCATATAAATTTTAACAGTAGGAATAAATACTAGGGAGACAAATTGATTGTGAAGTTTAAGTTTCAAAGGCGTTTAAGCTTGGGAATGGTTGTTATGTAAGTTTCTAAATATTTTTAGGTCAAAATAAGATTTTCATTGAATCCAGAAGATCGAAAAATCTTGGGAGATGTAATATGGGGTGTATTAGAAGTTAGAAAGTATCCCGGAGTTTAAACACATTCTAGAAAGAATTCTGATAGAAAGGAATTTGACACTAACTTAATATTTTAGCCATAACTCTTTACTCCTAACTCAGATTGATCTGAATTTTGGAAAGTAGAAACTAGACTTCAAGGGCTACAAAAGTATATTTTACAAAAACTTTCTAAATCGGCTTATAAATAGGTCAAACTTAATCTAGAAGTTGAGGGTATATTGTCACCCGCGTCCGGACGGGAATAGACACACGTCTGGATGCATTTGGCAGAAAGTTGGGTGACGAAACACGCGTCCGGACAGTAAAAAACACGCGTCTGGATGCACTGAACCGGGGGTTTCATGTCACAGACCTGTTTTGGGTGTTCTCTCTAATTTTTACACTATAAATACTTAAGGACACCTCTCTTAGCCTCATTTCATCAATTCTAACCCTAGAGAGAGCCTTGGAGAGTAAGAAAGAATGGGAGAAACACAAAATTGAAGGATATTTTCGCATTGGATCGGATCAAAACCTCTATTTTTTCACACAACACTAAGGAAGTAAGGTAGGGATTTCTTCCCAATCTTGTCCATTGAGGCTAGAGTTTATATATATATATATATATGTTTTGACTCTCAATCATAGATATTTGCTATGGAATCATTGTTTCTTGATGTTCTTGCAAATCATATCATGTTTTGAATGAATTTATGGTTTGATAGCGATAAAATCCTTGTTTTTAATCTCAAAATCCTTGTTTTTCAAGAAATATAGATTTTTCCCTTAATATTCCATTGTTCTTGATTCAAAAACTCTAGTGCTTTATTTGGAAAAATAAAAGTATATCTTTTGATGATCTCTTGCTTATTTTCTTGAGTTGTTATGTTGGAAAAACACATGTGGAATTTGGGGTTCTTACTTTACTTGTGATTTGAGAAAATTGGTGGAGTATTGTATCTCTTGTGTGGATGTTTGGATGAACATGGGTGACCGTTGACTGGGTATCGTAGAGTGGGTAGATGCATTTCTTACTCCGAGTGGGTTTGAAGGTTCCCTATCACTCGTAGTGGGGTTGGTGCTTTGCGAGGACCAAACAACTATTTGCTTACGTGGTATCGAGGCTGAGGGTTAGTATAATATTCCTGGGTTGGATCGTCACTGACGATGCGTCGGTATACGCCCTTCCTAAAGTTGTATATCCTTGCGAGGATTGGGTGTGTGTGTGGGCCAGGATATTCTCAATGTGTGTATTCATGCGAAGTCTTATTTCCTACCTGAGATACAATTTATGTTAGAAATGGTTCATTGTTTGAAAGTTGGTTTTACTTATTCATTTAATTTATTGATACTGCGTAAACTTGAGATCGGATGAACTGTCGTTGTTTTCTTTCAAAAGTTATATATGATATTTGTGAAATAAGATCGACTTGTTTTATATGTTTTCAAAACCTTGTTCGAGCTTGGGAGGATTTTCCTATAGAGCTTAGTGCTCACTGATTAGTAGTTAAAAGTAGCATATTACTATGCGTTTGTAAGAAATTATACTTTGATGGAGTTTAAATGATGACATTTCAGGACATAAATTGTACAAGGGCCCAAAGGCAATGAATATCAAACTTTCATGCAACACCAGCATGTTCTGGAAGAAAATTGGAGAAGCTTGAAACAAGGCATGAACGTTCGAACGCCAATCTACGTTCGAACGTTCTCCTGAATTATTGAAGACCGGGCTGCTAAAGTGCTGATACATGGCGTGTTGCAGCTAGGAAGGAAAACACAGAGGCACTTGAGTGCCACGTTCGAACGCCAATCCATGTTCGAACGTTATCCTGAATTATTGAGGACTAGGCTGCTGAGTGCAAAGGGCAATGGTGCATGGCGTGTGGAAGTTGCTCTCACAGAAGAACACAGGCCACTTGAGTAGGAGGTTCAAACTCCATCTGGTGTTCGAACCCCCATCAAGCAAAGACAGGAGACAACTTTCGAACGCCAGACAACGTTCGAACGTTGTCCCCAGACAAGCTGCAGAGTGGTTAATTTCCTATCCGGACCTTGGGGCATTCAATTGGACTTTGAAGACCTTGCACTATTCCTTCACACTCCCTTGTCCCCTCCACCTTGCCTATAAATACTCCCATTGTGGGAGATTCAAAAGACTAAGACTAGAGACTTACATTTACATAGAAAGCTAGAACTAGTTGTAGAGTTAGACTTAGATTTACATTTACTTGCATAGAGGAAGATAGATCATCTTTTGGTTGAGGTGAAAACCCTCTAAAAGTGACTACCTTTCTTCTACTTTCATTATTAGTTTCATTTGCTTCCATTGTTTGAGCTTCCTTCTTCCCTTAAAGGAGTGAAACTTTTCAACTTTTCTAGAGCTTTACGAAAGCCGTGAAGGGTGAAACGTGATTCACTCATTCTTCGTCGAAAATTGGCTCCTTGTGTAGTATGTTTTACCTTGTAACTCCTCTAATTGGAGAGATGATCATCACTCACTTTTCTAGCTTTACAAAAGCGATGAAGTGTGAGTAGTTTCTCATTCATTCTTTAGTAAGAGGTGATGGACATGTTTAAATCATCCGGAAGTTATATTTTTGCATTTCGTTTATGCTTAATGATTTATATTTCACTTGTTTATTAAATGATTGAATGCATCTAGCAAAGCTAAGGTACTTTGTATAACCGTGAGTATTTTCTATGACACAGATGACTCTTGCATAGAAATAGTCATTGGTTCAAGGCAAGTGCCCCGACTAGATCTTCATGACTACCCTTCAATCTTCATTATTATTGTGCTTCATTTAAAGATTGGAATACTAATGTCATGGTTGGATGTCTTGTAGAAACACTTGCTTGTTTGTAGACGGGTTGGGTCTCGGCACAGACAATTCTTGTAAACTTCTACAAAGACATTGGAACCATGCTATTAGTTCTCACAATCCATCTTTATCTTCCAATTAACTTCATGTTGACACGGTGGTTAATTGAGTTCCCAAGTACAAGTATAATAAACTAGATGGTTAACTATATGTACAGATCCTCGATCTAAAGGGTGACCGTTACATTTGAGAACTTATTATATTTTGTCTAGAAAATCCCCTTGGAAAGAATCTTATATTCTGTCCAGCAAAATCTCTAAACATCGCAACTTTAAGTCTCAAGAGTTCCAGTCATTGTGGTCTCGCTTATTTCGAAACACCAACATTAGTTCCCTGTGGATTTGACTCCGGACTTAATCGGATTATTACTACAACTTGACCATCTGCACTTGGGTGTACACATTTCAGATCAAGTCAAGTTTTTGGCGCCAGGGAACTAAAAAGGTGTTTTAAAGTAAAAGGTAAAAAGACCTTCATTTGTATATATATTTTTGATTTATTGTTTATAATTTTTCTTTTATGTCTGAGGAAGATCCTCACTTTCAAAATTTGTCGGTTGAATCTGTTGGGTCTGTGAATCAGTCTGAACCATCTTCACCTAGATCAGAAGCAGACTCTTTTGACAATAGTATGGCAAATAATGAGAGACAAGGAGAAGTTCCTGTGAGAGAGGGGGAAATGCCTAACATTCGAACTTTGCGGGATTACTTAAATGCCACAAGAAATAATGTCCCCTCTTGTTTTGTGTTTCCTGCAGATGCGCCCCTCTTTACTGTGAAGACGGGGATAGTCCAACTACTACCTCAATTTCATGGACGCGAAACAGAAAACTCATATCTGCATATAAAAGATTTTAAGGAAGTATGTGGAACATTCCAAGACAATTCTGAATTGACCAAGATGAAAATTTTTCCTTTCTCTTTAAAGGACAAAGCTAAACAATGGCTAAATTCTTTAAAAGCCCATTCAATACCTCACTGGCAGGCATTACAAAATGATTTTTTAAGAAAAAAATTTCCTCTGCACCGCACTAATGCACTCAAAAGGTAAATCATGAATTTTTCGGTTAAAGAATGAGAGACTTTTTACCAATGTTGGGAAAGATTCAAGGATCTTCTCCAATCCTGCCCACACCATGCTTTTGAGAATTGAACTTTGGTAGGATTTTTTTTATGACTCCTTGCCCACTAGACTACGTCAATTTGTCGAAATGATGGCCCAAGGAGAATTCATGGGAAAGAGTCCGGATGAGGCATTCAATTTTTTTGACATCATATCTGATAGTTCTCAGATGTGGGACTCAGCCTCTCCTACCACTATTGAAGTCAGACCATCTACTTACCAAGGGAGTAAGTATGTCTTGAAAGAAGATGATGACCTAAGAGCAAAAATGTCCACCATGTCTCGAAAGCTTGAAGCTTTAGAGATGAAAAAAGGTACATCAAGTTGATGTTGGCCCTCCCACAGAACAAGTGTGTGGGATTTGTGCGCTAACAGGGCACCCTACTGGGGAGTGTCCGACCATTCCAACATTCAAAGAGGTCTTGTTGGAACAAACAAATGTAATTTCCAACTTCAACAAGCCTTACTCCAACCCATATTCTGAAACATACAATCCAGGGTGGCGGAATCACCCGAACTTCAGTTGGAGAAACACACAACCAACTCACATGAACCCACAACAAGGTTTACACCCACCACCTCAAGGACCTCCCACATATCAACCATACCAACCACCACAAAAGATGAGCCTTGAGGACACACTGAATTAGTTTATGCAAAACCAAATGAACTACAACAATAGTTCCACTTAGGCTTTTTCCACCTATTCTTTCGAGGATCTTAAAAGCCACATCCAAAAGTTGACCCAATCCATGACCACACATGAGAAAGGGAAGTTTTTCTGCCCAACCAAAACAACCACAAGGCCAATTCCATGTGGGAAATCCTTCAATCATGGAAAACCCACAAGACCAAGCCCAATTTGTCACTACACTGAGAAGTGGCAAGGTGATTGACAAAACCATAAGAGACATGTTAATTCCAAAGCAAAGACCTGAGTCAATCCCAGTCACTGCACCAGTAGATCCTAAACTGGTGATTGAAGAAGATCCTGAACCTATGATTGAACAGGACCCAGAACCATCAAAGGAAAAAGAACCTTCGTGTCCTATTCCTACTCCTTTTTCTCATTGACTCAAAATAGTACAGAAGTTGAATAACCAGCCAGAAATTTACGAGTTTTTTAAGCAAGTAAAGATCAACATCCCATTTCTGGATGCAATCAAGCAGGTTCCGTTTTATGCCAAGTTTCTGAAAGACTTGTGCACAGTCAAAAGAAGCCAGAATGTCCAAAAAATAGCCTTCTTGACAGAACAAGCAAGTGCCCTACTTCAACACAAAACCCCTCCAAAATATAAGGATCTGAGGTGTCTAACTGTGGTATTTGTCATTGGAAACTTCAGAATAGAACAAGCACTATTAGATCTTGGAGCCAGTGTCAATTTACTCCCTTTCTCTGTCTACCAGCAATTGGGTCAGGGTGAACTCAAACTCACTTGTGTCACATTCCAGTTGGCAGACAGATCTGTCAAAATTCCTAGGGGCATTGTTGAAGATGTATTTGTCCAAGCGGACAGCTTTGTCTTTCCTGTTGAATTCATTGTTCTAGATACTCAGCTAGCAATGCATTCAGAGAATCAAATTCCCGTTATTCTTGGTCGACCCTTTCTAGCAACTTCAAATGCACTAATCAATTGCAGGAATTGAGTCATGAAATTAACTTTTGGGAATATGACTCTTGTGCTAAATATTTTCAATATTGTCAAACACCCAAGAGAAGACAAGGAAGTGAAAGAAATAAATTCCATTAAGTCTCTAATACAGGAACATCTGGATAACACATTTTGTGAAAACCTTACTGAATCTTCTCTGTTGGAGTCTGTCACATCTGAGACAACAGATGATGAACAAAACCCAAAGAATTTCCCTGCTCACACTGTTGGGACATGGGCACCTAAATTCGAAGAAATCTCACCATGTGGCACAAAGCCACTCTCATCAAGTGTCAAGCCACCAAAGCCTGAACTAAAACCGCTCCCATCTGACCTCAAATATGTATTCTTAGGGGAAGACAAGTCATACCCAGTGGTAATTTTATCTAAGCTTACGAACTTGCAAGAGTCTAAACTGATTGAAGTTCTCAAACGCCATAAAAGCACCATTGGGTGGACCATCGCTGACTTGAAAGGTATAAGCCCGTTAATCTGCAACCATGTTATATACCTTGAAGAGGATTCGAAACACTCTCGTCAAATGCAGCGACGACTGAACCCTCACATGAAGGAAGTTGTGAGAACTGAGGTGCTCAAACTGTTGGATGCTGGAATAATTTTTTCAATCTCTGATAGCAAATGAGTGAGCCCAACCCAAGTAATGCCCAAGAATTCTGGGGTCACAGTAGTCAAAGATGATGTCAATGAACTAGTATCAACTCGAGTTGTCACAGGATGGCAAATGTGCATAGACTATCGAAAGCTCAATTTGGTAACTAGGAAAGACCATTTTTCTCTTCCATTTCTTGACCAAGTCTTAGAAAGAATTGCAGGACATGAATTCTACTGTTTCCTGGATGGATATTCTGAGTATAACGAAATTGAGATAGCACTAAATGACCAGGAGAAAACAACATTCACACTCCCCTTTGGCACATTTGCATTCAAAAGGATGTTGTTTGGACTTTGTAACGCTCTTGCAACATTCCAAAGGTGCATGCTGAGTTTGTTTAGTGACATGGTTGATAAATTCTTGGAAGTGTTCATGGATGACTTCTGTGTATATGGTGACTCGTTTGATTTGTGTCTGACAAACCTAGAGAAGGTGTTGATAAGATGTAAGGAAGCCAATCTAGTGCTCAATTGGGAGAAATGTCATTTCATGGTAACACAAGACATTGTTTTAGGTCACATTGTGTCGTTTGTAGGCATGAAAGTTGACAAGGCAAAAATAGATCTGTTAGAAATTTGCCTGCTCCCAAGACTGTTAAGGATGTCCGATCCGTTTTAGGACATGCAGGGTTCTATGGGAGATTCATAAAAGACTTTAGTACCATATCTAAACTCATGTGTCATCTTCTAAGTCAGGATGTATCTTTTGTGTGGAGTGAAGCATGCCAGAAAGCTTTTGATAAGCTTAAAAGTATGTTAATTTCTGCCCCAATAATGCAACCTTCTGACTGGACTCTGTCTTTTGAATTAGTGTGATACAAGTGATTATGTTGTAGGAGCTATGTTGGGACAAATAAAGGATAAGAAACCATATGTGATTTACTATGCAAGCAAAACTTTGAACGATGCTCAAATGAATTATTCAACGACCGAAATAGAATTGTTTGTTGTAGTTTTTGCTCTGGAGAAATTTCGTTCTTATCTTGTTGGTTCTTCTGTTATTGTGTTCACTGATCATGCACCATTAAAATTCTTGCTCACGAAGAAGGATGTCAAGCCAAGGCTCTTAAGATGGATACTCTTACTCCAAGAGTTTGATCTAATCATTAAGGACAAGAAGGGTGTTGAGAATGTGGTGGCAGATCATCTGTACAGGTTAACGTATGAATTTCATGAGGATGGACTACCAATCAACAAAAATTTCCCTGATGAACAACTATTCACAGTCATGGAAACACCATGATACGCTGATATTGCTAACTTCCTTGCTACTGGTATGTTTCCTCCTTCCTTTACATTGATGGATAAGAAGAAATTTCTGAGAGAGGTTCGTAATTTCTTTTGGGAAGGTCCATACGTGTTTAAGTATTTTAAGGATCAAATCATAAGGCGTTGCATCCCCGAGCATGAGAGCAGACAAGTAATATCATTTTGCATGTGGTGGCCATTTTTCATCTAAAAAATCGCTGCGAAAATCTTGCAGTGTGGATTTTATTGGCCCACACTTTTTAAAGATGTCCATGCCTTTTGTCTAACATGTGATAGATGCAAAAGGTTGGAAAACATTTCTAAACAAAACATGATGCCCTTAAACCCAATTCTGGTGATTGAAATTTTTGACTGTTGGGACATCGATTTTATGGGACCATTTCCTCCTTCCTTTGGCTATCTATATATTTTAGTGGCAGTTGATTATGTGTCAAAATGGGTTGAAGCAATTTCATGCCGAAACAATGATCACTGAACAGTGATCAAGTTTTTAAAAGAAAACATCTTGTCAAGATTTGGAATTCCTAAATTCATTATAAGTGATAGGGGTGCTCATTTTTGCAATCGTCATTTCTGAAATTTGATGAAAAAGTGCTTGATTTTTCACAAAATTACAACCCATTATCATCCACAGACTAGTGGACATGCTGAATTAACTAATCGAGATATCAAACTAATTTTAGAAAAAATGGTAAACCCATACTGCAAAGATTGATCGTTACGACTAACTGATGCACTCTGGGCATATCGCACTGCTTTTAAACAATTTTAGGTATGTCTCCTTATCGATTAGTCTATGGCAAGTCTTGTCACCTACCTGTGGAATTGGAACACAGAGCATACTGGGCCATAAAAATGATGAACTTTGACCTAGATAAGGCTGGACTCTCAAGCAAACTTCAGATTAATGAGTTAGAAGAATTGAGAAATGAAGCATATGAGAATGCTAAGATTGCTAAGTCTAGAATGAAAGTTTTTCATGACAAGAATATTGTGCGGAAGTCTTTTGAACCTTCTCAAAAAGTCCTGTTATATAATTCAAGACTCCGTCTTTTTCCTGGTAAGTTGAAATCAAGATGGACTGAGTCTTACATTGTCAAACAAGTGTTTGGACATGGAGCAGTGGAAGTGGAAAACCCATCAAATGGTAATATTTTTACAGTCAATGGTCAGCGTTTGAAACCATTTTTGGAAGACTTTGTTAAAGATGTGAAAAATCATTCTTTTAATGGATCCAGAATATGCTTTCGAGATTCGCGTCTGCCGACACAAAAAGGGGTCGGGTCAGGAAAAATCCAACCCAAACCGACCCGTGGGGACACCTTTATAAGGCCTCCAACCCTTTTTCCTTTTTTTCCCCATCCGCCACTGTTGCCCCCCCCCCCCTTTTTTCTTCTTTCTTCTTATTCTTCTTCTTCTTCTTTGTTTTCTCTATTCTCTGTAAAAATGACCCACCCCCTGCAAATCCATGGCCACACACTCCATAGACACGATCATTTGTTTCATGTTTTGCATTTTAATTTTGTATTTACTCATGGGTGTCCTACTTCCGTTTGCATTCACACACAAGGGTTTCTATCCTACCCAAAACCCAGATCTTCATAAAGATGATTAATTTTTGTATTTTGTTTGTAGGCGTCGGCAGATGAACAAGATCTCTACTTTCAATCCTAACTCCACTTTGCGTATACTGGTAAATTCGAAACATTGGAGACAATATTGAGTTTAGGTTGGGGGTGAGAACTAAAGTTCATATTTTGTGCCCGTAAAATTTTTGTTTTTGTTGTTATTGTTGTTGCTTTTGATCATATTGTGTACTCTGTCTCGTATTTTGTATAAATTGATGATCATGTCTTTGAGTCAACTTCAATCGTCTTTGTGACTGGCAGACGTTAAAGAATCAGATAGAATGTCTTAAATCTTAGCAAGCATGGACAATAAACTTTTTTAGTTTAGTCTGGGAGTTTTACGCACTTTTCCATCTGATGTGCATTCTGTGATAATGAGAAAGGCAAGATTGGTAAGAAAAACCGAAATTCGAGAACAGCAAGCGAAACCACTGTGTGGTAGAAGCACTTTTGCTAAACGTCGTCATGCCAAAAAGACTTGGTGCCTGTAAACAATGTGGCCGGATCTTTCATATGAAAGAATATAATCAGTGTTCTGAATCAATTTTCGGTCACGCACTCGAACGATTAGACTGGATAGTGAATGGGTAGAGTAAGGATTATCCTGACACGCCATGCTATTCCGGTACTTTGCTTACCCGTTATGTGCGACAAGAAATTAGAAGAGTCACTGATTGTTCAAATGGCACAGAGATAGAGGAAGACTCGGATTAAGAATGTTTTTTGAAAAAATTGTGGAAAATTGTCTTTGGGATGAAGGGTAATGGTCCAAAATTTTTTGTAAACAGTGTAAATATCCTTTTATTAGATGTACAAAATGGGTCGAGTAAGGAATATCCCAGAATACCAACCTAAAGCGTGGGTAGGGACTCATCCTGAGACGCCATGAATTTTAAGTTCAAATTTGTGTGTATAACCTTCTTTCAATGTATATATGAATGTGCATAAAAAAAAATTAATTTTTGACCTGGCGTTTACGTTCGAACGTTGGCTGCTTACAGTACTTTGGTCTCTGATAGAACTCAAAAGTAATAGGAGCTCACCACGTTCGAACACCTTAGCAACGTTTGAACTGGAATCTCACGTTCGAACGTCAATCCACATTTGAACGCCAGGAGCTTACAGTACTTTGGTCTCTGACAGAACTCAAAAGTACTGGGAGCTCACCACGTTCGAATGCCAGGTTTACGTTCGAACCATCAGTTTAAAATCCTTCTACACACGTTCGAACATCAGTGACGTTCGAACGTTGACACCCAATCTATAAAAACCTGTTTCGTCTTCTTCATTTCAAAATCACCCAAAACCCTCAAAACCCCCCAAAACCCTCGGTGACCTTTCACTGCCCAAGCCCCAAAACTCCATCCATTTCCATTTTTCACCCAAAATCAAGCAACCCAAACACATTCCACCTCATTTCTCACCTTTTTCACCAAGAAATCCAAGTTTTCAAAACCCCAAAACCCCCAAAACTGAGAAACCATGTCTCCCAGGATGAAGCTCCCCGCTAGGCACAACACAATCAACCAAGAGTCAAATATGGTGGAGGAGGTCTTTGAGGAAAGAGAGGGGAGGCCCATTGTCCAAAGATACAACAAGACCCGCTTCCCCAATGCCCTCAAGGTGGATAGGTTTGAGAATTTCTACCGAAATCATGCTATAGTCTGTGAACATACAGTTGTGTTGACTGATTTTGCAGATTTGGGGATTTTTTAGAACATGGAGGCGAGGGGGTGGATGTTGTATTTCAGAAACGGCGGAGAAGTTGTGATTGACTTGGTGCGAGAGTTCTACTCCAACGCCGAGATCGTCAATGGGGCGATCAAAACTTATGTGAGGGGGGCCCATATTGATGTGGATGAGGAGTACATTCAAGAGATGAGGCAAGATGTACCACGGGTACCAAGGCCTACCTACAACCCGAGGAAGAAAGTGGGGATGGACGTTGTGGGTGCAGAGTTAATGGGGTTGGCCACTTTTTCTTGGGCAGGACGGAGATTCTTTCGATAAGGAGAGTTGACCGACAAGTACAAGATGCTCAACTTAATTTTCGTCTCGAACTTCATCCCCATCGGACGCAAGAACGAGATCCTCCCCGAGATGGCCCGATTGCTATACGCAATCAGGAAGGGCCAAAGCATAGACCTCCCCTCATTGATCTTGATAGAGATGATGAAGGGGTGTGACGTGAAGAGAAACTCACTCCCCTTCAGCACCCTTGTGACAGAGATGTACTCAGACCATAGAGTAAAGGTGAGGCTGGAGATGGCAATACAAAAGCCAATAGGGCCATTGAACAAGGCTTCCTTCCGACGGAGCCAAGGTCACTGTGGCGGCCCGGTGGCAAGACAGGAGGTGCCACCTACCCGAGGCACTGATGAGGTACAAGATACCTTAGATGAGGAGGAAGAGAGAGAGCTAGAGGCTGAGAGAGAGCATTCACAAGCACAGGAGGAGGCAGGTCCTAAAACCAGCACTAGCACCCTACGATCACTAAGAGAGATTATGCTTGGCATCGAGGCCAAGCAAGTTGAGATTCTCCAACAGCAGAAGGAGATTCTCAGCTATTTGAGGGGTGGAGCTGGTGGAGCGAGAGAGTGAGAGAGAGATTTCTATACTTGAGAGTGTTTGTGGATGTGTCACTTCTTTTGTTAGATAATTTGAATTTTTGTAAAGTAAAACGATGATATTTTATGAAATGAATGATTCATTTTTATCAGTTTTATTTTTTTAAATGCATGTGTATACTTAGCAGTACATTGTTATTTGTCATTGAATAATGGAACAAATGTGAATATTGAGACTGTTTGCTAAAGTGACTAATCACATGATCGGTTTGACACCTCACCTAACAATCTAGACTTAAAACCACTTATCTTTGAAAAATGGTATTTTTTCTATGCTTAAATGTCAAATGTACATTGGTATTTGTTATTCTTAAGGTACAAGATGACCAGACTCGAAAATGGAAATGCTATATAACCGACATTCGTTGAGAAACCTAACATAACCAGTGGAGATAAATACCATGGTAAGTTTCAAGCCTTGCGATACTTTTGAGAGACAATCAACATTTACTCAAGTAAGGTCTTTCACTATCTATCCTCGAATAATCTCATTAAACTTGTTTTGATTGACGTAACTAGAGCAATCTATTGACATGTCCCACAAGGAATCGGTTCATACGACACATACATGTGCACATACTTGAGAAAGGATCTTAGGCCATCTTTGATTTAATTTTGAGCCTTAGGCATTTCTTTTGCAAAATTTTACCCCTAGTTAGCCGGGATTGAGCCTTTAAAAGTGTGAATTCTCTTTCATATAACCCATATGATAACTGAGCCACAGGAAAATATATTTGACATACCTTTTGCTATCTAATTTTCTTGTACCCTCTTATAAATCAGTATGACATAGAAAAGCTAGAGAAAAAGAAAAGACGATGGTGGCTACTATTCAATGAAAGAAAAGTCGGTGGAAACAACTGAAAAAGAAAAGAGACAGAAAAACAGAAAATGGCCAAGAAAGTGAAAAATGAGAAAAATGAAAGAAAGAAATACCATATAAGCAAAATTTCGAAAAGCTAGAAAGAGGTGTGCTACACTACATAAAGAAAGGGTTGGGTGTCCCAACGACCATGGTACTATCTCACTTTAACCAGCAATCTCACATACACATCCGTTCGACTAAATTTTGTGGGTAGCTTCATTAAAAACCCTCACAAGACAACACTCGTCCGCTAGGGTAAACTTAGTGGTTTAACGGCTTGTTGCATATGCTAAATGCAATTGGATGACCTACGAAAATGGCATTATAAATAAATTCGCATTCAGTTGTTGTTGTATTACTAGAGACTAGCAATATTTAGGTTGGGGTGTGATTAGTAGTAAAAAGTAGCATATTACTATGCCTTTGTAAGACTAATTATACTTTGATGGAGTTTAAATGATGACATTTCAGGACATAAATTGTACAAGGGCCCAAAGGCAATGAATATCAAACTTTCATGCAACACCAGCATGTTCTGGAAGAAAATTGGAGAAGCTTGAAACAAGGCATGAACGTTCAAATGTCAATCCATGTTCGAACGTTCTCCTGAATTATGGAAGAACAGGCTGCTGAAGTGCTGATACTTGCGTGTTGCAGCTAGGAAGGAAAACACAGAGGCACTTGAGTGCCACATTCGAATGCCAACCCATGTTCGAACGTTATCCTGAATTATTGAGGACCAGGCTGCTGAGTGCAAAAGGCAATGGTGCATGGCATGTGGAAGTTGTTCTCACAGAAGAACACAGGTCACTTGAGTAGGAGGTTCAAACTCCATCTGGCGTTCGAACTCCCATCAAGCAAAGACAGGAGACAACGTTCGAACGTTGTCCCCAGACAAGCTACAGAGTGGTTGATTTCCTTTTCTAAAGCTAGAACGTTGTCCACTTTTCTAGAGCTTTACCAAAGCCGTGAAGGGTGGAACGTGATTCACTCATTCTTCGTCGAAGATCGGCTCCTTGTGTAGTGTGTTTTACCTTGTAACTCCTCTAATTGGAGGGATGAGCATCACTCACTTTTCTAGCTTTAGAAAAGCGATGAAGAGTGATTAGTTTCTCGTTCACTCTTTAGTAAGAGGTGATGAACATGTATAAATCATCCGGAAGTTATATTTGTGCATTTCGTTTATGTTTAATGCTTTATATTTCACTTATTTATTGAATGATAGAATGCATCTAGCAAAGCTAAGATACTTTGTATAACCGTGAGTACTTTCTATGACACAAATGACTCTTGCATAGAAAGACTCATTGGTTCAAGACAAGTGCCCCGGCTAGATCTTCATGACTACCCTTCAATCTTTACCATTATTGTGTTTCATTTAAAGAATAGAATACTAATGCCATGGTTGGATGCCTTGTAGAAACACTTGTTTGTTTGTAGACGGGTTGAGACTCGGCACAGACAATTTTTGTAAACTTCTACAAAGACATCGGAACCATGCTATTAGTTCTCACAATCCATCTTTATCTTCCGATTAACTTCATGTTGACACGGTGGTTAATTGAGTTCCCAAGCACAAGTATAATAAACTTGATGGTTAACTACATGTCCAGATCCTCGATCTAAAAGGTGATTGTTACATTTGAGAACTTATTATATTTTGTCTAGAAAATCCCTTGGAAAAGAATCTTATATTATGTCCAACAAAATCTCTAAACATCACAATTTTAAATCTCAAGAGTTCCATTCACTGTGGTCTCTACCACTGCTTACTTCGAAACACCAACATTAGTTCCCTATGGATTTGACTCCGGACTTAACCGGATTATTACTACAACTTGACCGCCTGCACTTGGGTGTACACATTTCGGATCAAGTCACTCACCCCCTACAAACAATATCTTTTTCAGATTATGGTTTAGAGGAAGAGCTCAAAGTTGATGAGCAAGTGGATTGGAAAGCCCAGATTGGTGGGAAAGTGGATCCCGAGGTGGACATTTAGAGCTATTTCCCTTATGTTCTAGATTGTGGGGGCACATTTTGAGATAATGTTAAGATTAATATTTTCTTTTTCCGCTGCAAGATAATAGTTGATTTTGGGATGTAATCACCATAGTTTGACATAATTATTTTGGATGATGTTTTAATTATTATGGATGATGAATGAAAATTCGTTTATTTATGGATTTTGTTAGTTGCTCTCATTATATGAATGGTTATAGATAGTAATGCCTCCCATGATGGATTTTGGGGCGTTACAGGTTTGGTATCAGAGCTTAGGAATTAGGTCTTACATGGGAGTTGTAAGTTAAGGATTACCACCAGAGAAGTAGGACTATGTTGAATGAAATTGTTGATTTAAACCTTATACCAGCCTTATGCTTTGGATTAAAGTGATAGTTAGGGTTTCAAGTACATTAAGGAAACTAAATTGTAAATTGATGTGCAGGATGGACGGTGGACGTGGATGTGGGCGTCGTCTTGGAGGTCAAGCAAACCAACCACCACCACCACCTCTCGATGCCATGAATGAAATTTATCAGTGCCAAAGGGACCTAACCACTCTGGTACAACACCAGAATGGAAACAACAACCACACCGGGGGATTTCAACCATTAGCTCATGTACTGGGCAACGTGGACGAAAATAGAAGGATGATAGTTCTTAGAGAATTTTTGAGGCAACGCCCACCTACTTTTCAGGGAAGTCCTCACCCTTTGGATGTGGATAAGTGGATTCGCAGGGTGAAGAAAATGTGTGATAGTATGGGAGTTGAAGAGGATCTACGGGTCGACCTAGCTACATATCTGCTAGAAGGGGAGGCAGATCACTGGTGGGACTCGGTGAAAAGAAGGAGGAACACGGATGAAAATACCTGGGAGGATTTTGATCAGATCTTCCAAGACAAGTATTTTCCCAAATCGGTCAGGGATAAAATGAGTGCAGATTTTCTGGCTCTAAGACAGGGTAGCATGACGGTGGCGGATTATAAGAGAAAGTTTGATGAGCTATCCCGCTATGCCACGGAGTTCATATCTACTGAGGTCATGAGGGCTAAACGATTTGAGCAGGGCTTGAGGCCTGCCATTAGGGAGAAGCTTGTGGCTTACAAGATCCGGGACTATGGGGATCTTGTTGACAGATTTGCACTAGTGGAGAGAGACACAGAGGACAACCAGCGGCGACAGAACTTCGCGAGAGGAGGTCCGATCAGGACCGGTGCTAGCAGCAGTGGAGTGTAGAGGCGGCACCATACCATCGCCCAGACCAGGTGGTTGGACAGAGATTTTAGACAGCTCGAGGAGTTGGAGGCTTATCATAGAGGGTAGAAATAGACTAACGAGCCTGCTTTGCATGTGGAGGTCTGGGGCATATTTGGAATCATTATCCGATCTTTCCACCCCAGAAGAATACCCAGACGGCAGGACAGGTAAATGCAAATAAGCCACCACAGCAAAAACCGTTTGGAGTTATAGCCCCAGGCGGTACCAATCAAGGAAGAGTTTTTGCTTTGACCCAACCGGAGGAAGATGTTTCCAATGCAGTTGTGGAAGGTATTGTGCTTCTCTATAATTCTTGGGCACGAATTTTATTCGATCCTGGTGCTACTCATTCCTTCATACGCACTACATATGCTATTAAACTGGGATTAGAATTTGAGAATCTATAACATGCTTTGCGTATTGACATGCCTACGAGAGAACAGTTGGATACTAGAAGGGTGTGTAGGGGTGTGTGCTTCGAATTGGGGAGCAAGAATTAATTGTAGACTTGATTGCATTTGACATGAAGGGTTATGCCATAATATTTGGGATGAACTTGTTGTCCTCCTTCCATGCGGTAATGGATTATTTTCGTAAACGGATCTTATTTCAATTGTCGGGAGGGGTAGTTTTCAGTTTCATTAGTGATCGGAATTCTTCCCACCCATTTCCCACTACAGGTAATAGATTCTTGAAAGTTAAGGCGGGGAGCCATTTGAGTTTCTTAGCCAGCTTAAAGGGAGATGATCGAGATAAATCCCAATCTGACGCGGTATTGATATTGTCAATTTTTTCGGATGTCTTCCCAGATGAATTACCCGGGTTACCTCCACATAGAGAGATTGAGTTTACGATTGATCTATATCCGGGAACCGAACCCATATCCATTGCTCCCTATAGGATGACACCTTTGGAGTTGAAGGAGCTAAGGAAGTAGTTGGACCAACTATTGGCTATTGGGTTTATCCGTTTAAGCACTTCATCTTGGGGAGCCCTGGTCCTCTTTGTGAAGAAGCATGATGAAACACTTCGGTTATGCACGGACTACCGAAGGTTGAATCGAGTGACAGTGAAGAATAAATACCCATTACCACGAATTTATGATTTATTCGATCAGCTGAGGGGTTCTAAGTATTACTCCAAGATTGATCTTCGCACAGGGTACCATCAACTGAGGATCAAGGAGGAGGATACTCCTAAGACAGATTTTCGTACCAAGTATGGCCATTTCGAATATACTGTAATGTTGTTCGGACTGACTAATGCTCCTGCAGCCTTTATGGATTTGATGCACAAAGTATTTCGGCCTTGTATAGGTCAGTTTGTTATTGTGTTTATTGATGAGATATTGATCTATTTACGGACACAAGGGAAACATGAACACCATCTTTTGGTAGTGCTACAAACATTGAGAGAGCATAAGTTATATGCTAAGATGAGTAAATGTGAGTTCTGGATAAAGGAAGTGAAATTCTTTGGTCATGTTGTGTCATAACAGGGTGTAGCTGTTGACCCCGCAAAGATTGAAGCAGTGATGAAGTGGGAACCCCCGAAGAATGTGACAGAAATACGTAGTTTCCTGGGCTTAGCAGGCTACTATCAGAGGTTCGTAGAAGGGTTCTCAAAACTAGCGAAGCCAATGACCTGCCTTACAAAGAAGGGGGAAAGATTCTTATGGACTCAAGAGTGTGAACTAGCCTTTCGCACCTTGAAGGAAAGGTTGACAACAGCACATGTCCTCATTATTCCTAGCAGTGGGGAAGGATACAATGTTTACACAGATGCTTCGTCACGAGGTTTGGGACGTATGCTAATGCAGGGAGGTAAGGTAGTTGCGTATGGCTCGACACAACTAAAGATTTATGAGCAAAACTATTTCACTCATGACTTGGAGCTTGCTGCTGTGGTTTTTGCTCTTAAGTTGTGGAGGTGTTATTTGTACGGAGAAAAATTTCAAGTGTTTTCTGATCATAAGAGCCTCAAGTATATATTCACACAGAAAAACTTGAATCTTTGGCAAAGAATGTGGATTGAATCTAGAAGATTACTATTTCACACTCAACTACCATCCGAGGAAGGCTAATGTAGTAGCAGATGCACTTAGCAGAAAGTCTCGGGGTGAAATCAATGTTCTTGTTGTTAATAGGTGGAAGATGATTGATGCTTTGGAGGAATTTGATCTATTGGTGGATGGATAGGAGGATCAACCATACTTATTTAATCTTGTAGCTCAACCAATCCTCCGACAAAGGATTGTAGAGTTGCAACGATTAGATACAGAGTTGGGAACTATCCGGGGTATATTGGAGAGGAATGAGATTGTTGAGAACTGGTCTATACATAATAATGAGTTACAATTTCGTGGAAGACTATGTACACCAAACAATGACCAAGTAAGGGAAGAAGTGTTGGGGGAGTGCCATCGTTCAAAATTCTCCATACATCCGGGTAGTACTAAGATGTATAGAGACATAAAGCGTCAATATTGGTGGAAAGGGATAAACCAAGATGTGGCTAAGTACGTTGCAAAGTGTGCAGTGTGTCAACAGGTAAAGATTGAGCATCAAAGACCGAGAGGTTCGCTCCAATCCTTACCAATTTTTGAGTGGAAGTAGGACCATATTACTATGGATTGTGTCAGGATTACCTAAGAACGTCAAGGGTCATAATGCGATTTGGGTGGTAGTTGATAGATTTACAAAGACTGCCCACTTTATACCTGTTAATACCAGAGATAACTTGGTAACGTTGAGCCAGTTATACATTCGGGAGATAGTGAGGTTACATGGGGTACCGTTGTCAATTATGTCTGATCGAGACAATCGCTTTGTGGCTAAATTCTGGCAAAGCTAGCAGAAGACATTGGGAACAGAGTTGCATTTCAGTACAGCCTTTCATCCTCAGACAGACGGACAATCTGAGAGGGTGATCCAAAATTTTGGAAGATATGTTGAGGGCATGTGTTCTTGACCTCAAAGGAAGTTGGAGTGAGCATCTTCCACTGGTGGAATTTTCCTACAACAACAGCTATCAGGAAAGTATTGGTTAGAAGCTGGAGAGAGTAGCTTGTTTGGGCTAGAAATTGTTCGAAAGACTATTGAGAAAATTCAACTAATTAGGGAAAAACTACGAGCGGCCCAACGTAGACAGAAAAACTATGCGGATAGAAGAAGAAGACCCTTGGAATTCCAAGAGGGGGACTATGTGTTCCTCAAAGTGTCACCCAAAAAGGGAGTGTTTAGATTTGGCAAGAAGGGGAAGCTAGCCCCAAGGTACACCGGACCATTTGAAGTGATCAAAGTTGTGGGCAAAGTGGCGTATCAACTTAGGTTACCATCCTATCGGTCAGGGGTACATGATGTGTTCCATGTGTCAATGTTAAGAAAGTACAAATCCGATACAACGCATGTCGTGGATTTGGAAGGAATTGAAATTCAAGAAGGAGTAACCTATGAGGAACAATCGGTAAAGATTCTTGATACCAAGGAGAAGGTGCTTCGCAATAAACTAATCCAATTGGTGAAGGTTCTATGGCAACATCATGGGGTGGAGGAAGCTACCTGGGAACCAGAGATAGAGATGCGAGAGAAATACCCTCATTTGTTCTCTATAAAAGGTAAGTTTTGAGGACGAAACTTTCTTTAAGGGGAGTAGATTGTAAACTCCCACATGTTTATATTAATATAGTAATTTAATTGTTTAGTAATTCTTATATATGTAATGACATAAGAATGAACTATATAGATTGTAACAGGAGGAATAAATACTAGGGAGACAAATTGATTGTGAAGTTTAAGTTTCGAAGGTGTTTAAGCTTGGGAAGGTTTGTTAGGTAAGTTTCTAAATATTTTTAGGTCAAAATAAGATTTCTATTGAATCCAGAAGATCGAGAAACCTTGAGAGAGGTAATATGGGGTGTATTAGAAGTTAGAAAGTATCTTGGAGTTTAAACACATTTTAGAAAGAATTCAGATAGGAAGGAATTTGACACTACATTAGTATTTTAGCCGTACCTTTTTACTCCTAACTCCGATTGATATTATTTTTGGACAGTAGAAACTAGACTTCAAGGGATACAAAAGTGTATTTCACGAAAATTTTCTGAGTCGACTTCTAAATAGGTCAAAATAGATCTGGAAATTGAGGGTATACTGTCACCCGCGTCCGGACGGGAATAAACACGCGTCCGGACGCATTTGGAAGAAAGTTGGGCGAAGAAACATGCGTCCAGATAGTAAAAAACACACGTCCGAACACACCGAGCCGGGGGTATCACGTCCCAGACCTGTTTTGGGTGTTCTCTCCAATTTTTACACTATAAATACCTAAGGACACCTCCCTTAGCCCCATTTCATCAATTCTAACCATAGAGAGAGCCTTGGAGAGTAAGAAAGAAGGGGAGAAACACAAGATTGAAGGGAATTTTTGCATTGGATCGGATCAAAACCTCTAGTTTTTCACACAACACTAAGGAAGCAAGGTAGGGGTTTCTTCCTAATCTTGTCTATTGAGGCTAGGGTTTAAATATATATATATATGTTTTGACTCTCAATCATAGATATTTGCTATGGAATCCTTGTTTCTTTATGTTCTTGTAAATCATATCATGTTTTGAATGAAGTTATGGTTTGATAGCCATAAAATCCTTATTTTTAATCTCAAAACCCTTGTTTTTCAAGAAATATAGATTTTTTCCTTGATATTCCATTTTTCTTGATTCAAAAACTCTAGTGCTTTATTTGGAATAATAAAATTATATCTTTTGATGATCTCTTGCTAATTTTCTTGAGTTGTTATGTTGGAAAAACACATGTGGAATTTGGGGTTCTTACTTTACTTGTGATTTGAGAAAATTGGTGGAGTATTTTATCTCTTGTGTAGATGTTTGGATGAACATGGGTGACCATTGACCGGGTATGGTAGAGTGGGTAGATGTTTTTCTTACTCCGAGTGGGTTTGAAGGTTCCCTATCACTCGTAGTGGGGTTGGTGTCTTGCGAGGACCAAATCACTATTCGCTCACGTGGTATTGAGGCTGAGGCTTAGTATACTATTCCTGGGTTGGATCGTCACTGCCGATGCGTCGGTATATGCCCTTCCTAAAGTTGTATATCCTTGAGAGGATTGGGTGTGTGTGTGGGTCAGGATATTCTCAATGTGTGTATTCATGCGAAATCTTACTTCCTACCTGAGATGCAATTGGGGATAATGATACAAAATTGTTGGAAATGATATAAAATGTTGGAAATGGTTCATTGTTTGAAAGTTGGTTTTACTTCTTAATTTAATTTATTGATACTGCGTAAAATTGAGATCGGATAAACTGTCGTTGTTTTCTTTCAAAAGTTATATATGATATTTGTGAAATGAAACCGACTTGTTTTATATGTTTTCAAAACCTTGTTCGAGTTTGGGAGGATTTTCCTACAAATTTTAGTGCTCAAACCCTACAAACATTATCTTTTTCAGATTATGGTTTAGAGGAAGAGCTCGGAGTTGATGAACAAGTGGATTGGGAAGCCCAGATTGATGGGAACTGGGATCCCGAGGTGGACGTTTAGAGCTACTTCCCTTATGTTCTAGATTGGGGGGCACATTTTGAGATAATGTTAAGGTTAATATTTCCTTTATTCCGCTGCAAGATAGTAGTTGATTTTTGGGATGTAATCGCCATAGTTTGACATAATTATTTTGGATGATGTTTTAATTATTATGGATGATGAATGGAAATTCGTTTATTTATGGATTTTGTTAGTTCCTCTCATTATATGAATGGTTATAGATAGTAATGCCTCCCAGGTTGGATTTTGGGGCATTACAGCATTCTAGCAGGTCATAGCAAATATCTTTCCTGAAGTAGTAGACTTGTTTATTGCTCCTCTCCCAGGGCCACGATTACTAGAAGGTACATTACCACCAATCCTCACACTACCAACTAAAAATGAAATAGATACAGACCCTCCTTGGCATTGAGAAATTATATGTCCGGGTTCACCACATTTGAAATACACAATACCTCGATTTGGTTGTGGGCAACCTTTAATAAAATGACCTATTGGCCCACATCGATAACAAGTGGCATGTCCACTCCGCTCACTTGAATATCCTTTATTAGATTAGTTGAACCTTGGCTTGGATAGACTTTGGCTCTGTCCGGAAAAATGTTCTCCCAGCTTGGTTTATATTCTGGCTTCTAAAACGTTGCATCCTTTGACTGTTCCTAGAAGGCTTTCTCAAACATAACCCAAGTAACCTTTATTGGAGTTTCATCCTGAGCTTCTTGTGTTAGGGTGGTCATCAATCCTTGAGTATCCTCCCACCAATTTAAAGCATCCTCTGTGAGCATGAAGGTAACAAAACTGACTCTTTGTTCATCCGTTGGGTGCATAATATAAAAAATACATAACACAACTTTTTTTTTCTAGTTTTCTGCCTCGACTAGATGTATTGTCCCCGCAAAAATTGGTGGCTCAAGTTTCTTAAAATGCTCAAATAAGGAAATACGGAACCTTGTCGTTTCAACCTATGCTATTTCCCAATCAAGATTTCTATTCTCTCTTGCCCTTACTTTAGATTGTTCCTTTGCACCATGAGATCCACTATAGTCTATAGGCCTCTTGATTTGATAGAAATGATCCCTTAACTAAATCAGACGCATCAGAATCAACCTCCTCAACGTAGTAATTTTGTTCCATTTCCCTATACCTGGAATTCTAATCCAGTTACATAAAATAAGATGTCCATGCATGAATGCACCATGTGATAACTAGACATCTTAGAACACGACTGAAAAATCATACCCACTCTACCGACTCACCAATATTCATAAATAATGTAAGACATGATTTCAAAATCAATTTGAAAAACTTCGACTAATCCGAAATTGAGAAACCCTACCCTGCGCTGCTTTTCGATTCGAAACAGCAAAAATAAAACGATGTTATTTTTCCACAAAATTTCACTCAATTAACTTACCTAAGAATTGATATAAAATTTATTTTCCCAAAATACCCAAACACTAGATCAAATAGGCCCCGGAGCCCAAAATAGTCATTTTACTCCTCATTTTGATACGGTCATCTTATCGACTTGAAATTTTACCGGGACCTCCACACAGACATTACAGAACTTTTGACACTGACCAAAGGTCCATCGAACACCAGAAGCACCCTCACTCTCCTTCAAAGTGTCAAGTGGTCCTCTTAGTCCACTTCATCTTCTTCCTCAAGAAACACTAGGTTCCCCACTTTTTGTTTCAGGTACCCTACTTTTCACCTCTGTTTCTCACTCTGCAGTACACCATTTTCTCTGTTTTCAAAGCCTATTAACTCACCTCACACCCCTATGTGAAACCTCATAGGTGAGAGGCCTTGAATTAACCTCTAACCTATCCAAATTTTGAACCAAAGTTGGAGAAAATAAGAAATTTTAAACATGGCCAGACCTGAAAGAATATCCAAAAATTCAAGTGAGCTTTCTCTCTCTACACTTCTCCCTTCTCTCTCTCTCTCTCTCTCTCTCTCTCTCTCTCTCTCTCTCTCTTTTGTACTCTCTACTGATTCTTTCATCTCCAAGCGATAGGAGAAGCCTCAAGACCTTCCTAAAAGCTTTTGAAGGCTTGTAGAAGAGTGGGGAAGGCCTTACTGTCGCCAGGAAACAGCTTGGGTATGGCTACAATGCAAGGGCAGTTTCATAATTTCTCCCAAAATTCAAAAATTAATTTTTTTTAAATCAAATATACATTAAATGATGCCCTAGAAAATTATTTTTCTAATTTTTTTTTATTTACATACTATGCATGCATCCTCAGGTTTCGTACTTAGTATTGAAATTGGCATACTTGTACTTGAGTGTTGAGATTAGTTTGCAATTCGTTTTGTTCTCAGTGATTTCAAGTTGTAATCTTAAATTTTTTATTCTTTTATTTTGTCACGAAATTGCCAAAGGGGGAGATTGTTAGAATCAGTTTGTAATCGGCTAATTTTGTGAAGTATTTTGTAATCTTAACCTAATTATATGGTAATCAAGCTTTAAAAATCAAGATTCGTAAGGGACAAGGAAGGGAAGGGAATCATGCTACATCAAAACCACTCTGAAGCACCTTCAAGCTTAGGACAAGGGTAATGACTTTAGAGAACCAGATCCCTAGGTTTAATTTTAGACTTAGGATGATTAAGGTGAATAAATTGGAATTGGAATATTATTTGGAAATAGCTCATATGGTTTTTATTAAAAATATATTATAAACCTTAAATGTATTTTGAAAAGATAGTTTGAGTCATTTATCAGACCTTACTTGAGCAACATCCTTTACTACTCAAGGGGACAAGTTTTTGCTTGGTTTTCAGTTTAAAAACCAATAAGGACCACCCTCTACTCTCTTTCATTTAGCTAAAGTGATCTCTGATGACTTAGGGATAAAATCGTGAAGGCTATCGAATTGGGCATTAGAGACCGCCATCTGGGTCGCTCTCAGGCCGCTCGGGTAGTCTTGAAACGGCTCAAGCGCTCATTCACAAATTTTGGTTTACTTGGCTTCCAAGTTTGACATAATTCTGAGCCTATAAATAGTATAATCTTTCTAGAGCTAGGGTATCTCTCTTGTGAGCCTAAATTCAGCCTCTCATACCTTTAGAGATCACCATAAACCCTAGATCCCTAAGAGACTATGGCAAATCCATCTTGAGACTATAATCCAACTTCACACATTAAAGAAGAAGACCTTGTTTAGAAATTTACCAAAATCCATTTTGAAGAAATATCCATTCTGAGGATCTTGATTAAGAAGATTGCTCGAGACCTAAATGATCTATTGCGGTAGTGGAATTCAAGTGAAGTTATCCATAACATCGAAGAGGGACTTTCGATGGAAAGATCTGTTGAAGGAAAGTAACATGTAATCATGGTATTGGTTGAGATATAAAACTCGAGTACTTATAAATTAACATTAGGATAATGGATTAGACTTTGGTGAACCTCGAGTGGGTCCCTGTGATTTTTTCTGGTTAGGTTTTCACGTCAATAAATTGCATGTGTTCTTTATTGTTTAAATTTGCTAATACACTATTGCAATTGATGTACACACGTGCAATATGTGTTTGATATTTTGATTGTTCGTCATTCAAATCATTAAAATGGTTTTGTGAAATTGCCTTGCTTGGGATTGTTATGGAAAATTTAGTATTAATTGATTAATTGACATATTCATAACATCAATCTACATACATGATTTTTGGGTTTGTAAAATGGGTTCAATGGCTTAATTGACAAATTAATAATCGAATTGATAATTGAGGTGTTGTAGGTTAAAATTGGTGTTTGTTCAATCTTAAAAATTGAATTAACCTAGTCACCCCCTCTATATTGTGTCTTAATACCACGTGCTTCATTGTGAGGGATGATCCACCGCACATCATGTTTCTACAAAACTAAATCATAGAGTTCAATATGACATGTTTTTTTGTAATTTATCACGGATATCAACAAGTAGGATAACGTGAAACCACTAATCATAACTATATATAATTGAAATATAGGAAATAGATAGTTGAGGGCCTAAATTAAATATGATGTGTATTTAATAGGATTAAGATGTAATTTGATCCTAAATAATTAATTGAGAAAAGGAAAATTTGTTGCAAATTTTTTTTAATATATATAACCATGAACGAGAAGATTAAAAACTAAAGTTATTCAAGTCATCACAAGTTTTCTTCATTTGAAAGGGATACAACCGTAGTTCAAAATTAGTTGTGTAGTGCAACGTACATATTAAAGTTAGCTAGATAATTGGAGAATATGGTTTTTTTAACCTCTTAAATCAAATTAACGAAATGACGTTGACGAGTACTATTCATTCACGATTACTATTTCCTACACACATAGTTTGTTTTGTTCATCTACTTCTCTACTTCTTTTCCCTTATCTAGATTCCTCCACCTCTTCTTGTCTCAGCACAAAATGTTCTATTCTACAATCCTCAGCTCATAAAACTTTCTGTTTCTATTTTTTTCCCTTCCATCTCCCCAACACATTTGATTCCTATTCACTATCTTCTTCTTCTTTACTACCTAGAAAACACTTCCTTTCCTTATGATTTCATAATTTCCACATACATATCAAATGGCCAATCCCACTTCAAGCGGCTCCATACTAGAGAACCCTAGCAATAACCAAACCCCAACAATACAGCTAAACTCCGACAAATTCATAGCAGATTTGATGAGACAAACATGTCTGATTAGGAAGGTTTTCAAACAAAAATCATTAAATTAGAATGCAGTTAGACTATACTGATGAAAGCTTGGAAAGAAGAGCAAAAACTGGAGATAAGGGAGGGAAATTTAGGTAAGTATATTTTCATTTTCTCTAATGAAGACATGAAGCAAAAGGTTATACAACTTGGCCCATGGTCAATCAAGGGACAATTGCTTGTGCTATAACAGTGGAACCCAGTATCCTCCATAGCAAAGCTCAATTTCAACCTAGCTCCTTTCTGGGTCCAAGCGAATGGATTACCCCCAAATATGATATCCAAAGAGAATTTCACCCTCATTTCTAAGGTATTGGGGACTCCAGTGGAAGATAAGAGTGGATATGCACAAAATTCATTATGGAGAGGTTTTCTTAGGATACCGGTCACTCTGGATATCACTAAACCTCTCATCATTTTCTTTTGGATGCCTCGAGAAGGACTTCCAATGAAACGCAAATCACTAAGAATCAAACCCAAAACCCAAAACACACAGTCGAACCTAATCCAACATAACCTACCTATTTCCATTCAAGCTCAACCAAAGACCAGGAAGAAATTTTTGATAATCAGCGGCATCTGGGCCCGCCCACCAATGAAACTAAATGACACTGATATTAATCTAAGTAACCTTAACCCCCACCATAACACATAACTGCCCCAGAGATTGCTCAATATACATACCCACCCCTATATTCAAATCAGTCTCCTACAAATAAGTTTTCAAAGACAATTGAAGAAATCCCCCTCTTAAAGCCAAAAATTCTAGTTGATCACTACATGGCTTATGCTTTTCAAAGCCTCTCCCTCAAGAGGCAGATCCCACCCACTAGATTTGAAGGAAGGGCAACAAAAGTTCGTCGAACGGAAGATGGGATGCTTGAACTTCTACCAAAGGCATCAGAAGAAAACTTGGAGGTGAGCCCAATCTATAAGGACAAACCACATGCTCATGAGGAGTATGTTGTGGAGGAACCAGAGTTCCTGCAACTGTCACATGCAGATCAATTAGGGAGTTCAAATGGAAAAAAAAAAAGCAATAAAGCAACTGGAGAAAGGAATGACAGAGCAATTGCATGAAGTTAGCATAAAATGGACTGAAGAAATTTTGACAATGGATGATGAGGCAAGCCTAAAAATTCCTCCCCCCTCCCCCCCTCCCCCCCTCCCACAATGAGACTAATTATATGGAACTGCTAAGGGTTAGGGGCCCCCTTGACAGTTTTAGCTTTGAAGAACCTATGAGTCTAGTATAAACCCTAGGTTTTATGCCTTCGTGAAACCAAAATAAAAAGTGTAAGAGTAAAGAGAATAAGAAAGGAACTTAGATTCGATGGGAAATTGGTGGTGGAACCAATTCAGCTCTCAATAAGTTTATGTGTCATATGGAAGAATGAAGCTCAGTTGAAAGTGACTACACAAGATCATAATCAGATTGACCTACTCATGAAGCCATAAGGAATGAAGGATCCTTGGCATCTGAGTTTCATTTACGGTCACCTTGAGTATAAGAAAAAAAGCCAATAGTGGGAGAGACTTAGTAATTAGTAGAAGATTTCGATGATATTCTCAGTAATAATGAGAAGGAAGGCCTTCGAGAAAGAGTTGCTTATAAGATGAGGGGCTTCATAGCCTTCATAGATAATAGTGGCCTACTAGAGTTAGAAAACAAAGGGTGCATGTTCACATGGGACAATCACAGGGGGGATCAGCAAATGTAAGAGAGAAATTGGACAGGGCTCTGGCTTCAACTAGTTGGAGAATACAATTTTCATAGGCTACCTCAACAGCACTTCCTGCAGTAGGATAAAACCATTCACTACTGCTTTTGGAAATTGAGCAAGGAGTTCATCGATATAAAAAGACCATTTAAATTTCAGGCTTACTAGGTAGAGGAAGAGCAGTGTAGTAATGTTATACAACGCAATTGGGAGGAATCAAGGCAAAGGTCTAGAATGTTTAATTTGCAACAAAAATTACAAAGCTGCAAAAGAATTTGAAAATATAGAGCTCATATTATTTTTTGAACAATAGAAGAAAGATTGAAAAGCTTAATACTAGCCTGTTGAAGATCCAAAACAAAAATTTTCCTAATGTTCCCCAAGAGAATATTGAAAGATTAAGGAGGAAATGGGAAAGGAATGGTAAAGGGAGGAGAAGTATCGGGGCCAGAGGTTCAGGTTGAAATGGTTAAGATGGAGAGATAAAAACACTAAGGCCATGTTTGGTTTGCGTCTGCAAAACAGTTTTTTGTTCTCAAAATTTTAAAAACACCCAAATCCTGTTTGTTTAGCATTTTTGTTCTCAAAATTTTCGGAAAAAATGAGATTTGAGTCAAAGAAATAGAAAACAAGTTTAACTTGTTTTCGGAGTTTTCTTTGAAAATTTTGAAAACAAGGAGAACAATTTTGGACTTTAATGAGGTCTGCCCTTCGAATCTCCTTAGCAGCAAATTTTTTCATTCATTTTTTTTTTTACTTCTTCCTCTCTCTCCTAATATATATATATATAATATTCTATTATATTATATAATATTATTATATAATATATTAGTATTATATTATATAATATTATTAAAATTCGTATATATATATATATTTATTTATTTATAAATTCGTATATATAAATTGGTATATATATGTATATATTTATCTACGAATTTATATATACGAATTAATAAATAAATAAATAAATAAATATATATATATATATATATATATATGTGTGTGTGTATGTATAAATATATATATAAATTGGTATATATATGTATATATATATCTACGAATTTATATATAAGAATTTATAAATATATATTATATATGTATCTATATATTATATATATGTATAAATATATATATTATATTATACATATATATAATATATATATACATAATGTATATATATATTATATATATGTATAAATAGGTATATATGTACATATATATACATACATATATGTACATATATATACATATATATACCAATTTATATGTATAAATATATATATTATATTATATATATATTATATATGTATTAATATATTATATATATGTATAAATAGGTATATATATACATATATATACCAATTTATATGTATAAATATATATATATTATATTATACATATATATATATATATATATATATATATGTGTGTGTGTGTGTGTGTGTGTGTGTGTGTGTGTGTGTGTAATTATATAATATAATATAATATATATATGTGTAAATATATTATATAATATAATAGAATATAATATATATAAATATTATATAATATATAATATATAATATATAATATAATATTATAATATAATATATTATATTATATTATAAGATATATTATATTTTAAAGTTTGGTTTATTGAATTTTTTTTTTTATGAAATTATCAATCTAAAAATAACTTTCTTATATTTTTTTATTAATGTTTGAATTACTGTTCAAACATATATTTAGGCTGTCCAAACAGGTTTTACTATTTTCTGTTCTGTAAAACTGTTTTTGAAATCATCTAACCAAACAAGTTTTTTATCTCAAAAAATATCAAAACCATTTTCTCAAAACTCTTCTCAAAAACTGTTTTCGGATACCTGTTTTTGAAACGCAAACCAAACAGGCCCTAAATTTTTCCATGCAACTACAGTTCAGCGAAGGCAGAGGAATTGACTTACTCTGCTAAAGGATGCAGATGATGAATGGGTGATGGACAAGGAACAGCTTATTGCGTATATTATATAGCACTATAATACCATTTTTTAGATTGAAAGGGAGAGGAACTGCTCTCAGATGATACAAGTGATCTCACAATTAGTTACAGAACATATGAACCTATAGCTGGTGAGGCCACCCACAACCGAAGAGATTAAAGCAGCAGCTTTTCAACTAGGAGCACTAAAATCACCAATCCCTAATGGGCTCCCAGGTATCTTCTATCAGAAATACTAGCCTATATTCCAAGAGGAGGTATGTAGTGCTATCCAATAATTTTTTCAGTCAAGTTTCCTACTAAAAGAGTTGAATGAAACAAATGTTACCCTCATCCAAAAGTCCCTAACCCTGTGAGAATAGGAGAATTTAAGCCTTTTAGTTGTTGTAATTTTGTCTACAAAATCATTTCCAAAATTCTGGCCTTAAGACTCAAACCTATCATGCCCCAAATAACATCACAAAACCAAAGTGCCTTTATGGGAGGGAGACTAATCCAAGTCAATATAATTGTGGCCCAAGATGTGTTACATTCTATGAGGTTAAGAAGGAGGACTAGGAAGTTTCAAATGGCTATTAAACTGGACATGGCTAAGACATATGATAGGGTTGAGTGGGATTTTCTCAAGGATATGCTTTGGACAAAAATGGGTTTCATTGGTGATACAATGTGTAACTACTATGAGGTACAATATTGTTATTAATGGGGAAAAGGCAATTAGAATCAGTCTCTCTAGAGGGTTAAGACAAGGAGATCCTCTCTCTCCTTATCTCTTCATCTTAGTCTCTGAATGTCTTACAACTCTAATGCATAGAGCTATGACTAACGGATACCTACAAGGGATAAAATTGAACAGAAATGCCCCCTCCATATCTCACTTATTGTTTGCAGATGATTCCATCCTCTTTTGTATAGCAACAAGGGCACAATGTCAGGTAGTAATGGACATCCTCAGCCAATACTACTATACTACAGGGCAATTGGTGAATTTGAACAAATCTAGAGTGATATTTAATAGAAACACTCCTATTCATATCTAGATACAGCTCGCTTAGAGCCTTAGAGTACCACTTTTGCAAAGAACTGGGAAATACCTTGGACTACCCACAGAATGGGGAAGATCACAAAGGAAAGTTCTATGTTGGTTGAAGGATAGAATTCTGAACGAACTGGCAGGTTGAAAGGAAAAGCTTCTAAACCATGCAGGTAGAGAGGTTTTGATTAAAGTAGTGGTGCAGTCAATACCTACTTATGCAATGTCCATTTTGACATTACCAAAGGGTTTTTGCCATGAAATAACCTCAAGCATAAGGAGTTTTTGGTGGAGTAAGTTTTAGAGAAAAAAGGATACACTAGAAAAAATGAGACCAAATGACTAATAGGAAAATGGAAGGGGGATTGGGTTTTAGAGACTTAGAGAGTTTCAACAAAGCTACGTTAGCCAAACAAGCTTTGAGACTTGTCTAGAACCTAGAATCACTATGGGCCCAGATTCTTAGAGCCAAATACTTTGTTGGGCAATCTTTATGGCAAACAAAACCAAGAGCTGCAAGCTCCTGTATATAGAAGAGTATTCTACAGGGCATTGTTGTCTAACGGGTGTTATTGGCAAATAGAATGTGGGAGCAATATAAATTGCTTGGAGGATAGATAGGTGAAAGGGCATGGACAAATTACTAACACTCAGAATTGTAACGTCACACGAGTTCAGGAGCTGATTCAAACTCCCCATGGGAGATGGAATACAGACCTGGTACAGTCAACTTTTCCGGTTGAGATTGCTAGAGATATATTAGCAATTCCCCTTAGTGAAACCAACTAGAGTGACATGGTGAAATGGGCTCGTACCAGGAATGGCTTTTACTCAATAAGGAGTGGTTACCATCTGCAGCTTCAAAGTATAGAGAGTGGAGAGAGCAATATAGTTGCTTCATCATCATACAGAGTATCTTAGGAGCTATGGAAGATGATATGGCAGCTCAAAATTTGGCAAAAAAGTAAAATTGTTTATTTGAAAGATGGTTAATATAGCTCTTGCTACTAAATGGAACTTGTGGAGGAGGAAAATGACTAGCACGCCCTTATATCCTATCTTTGGAGAAGAAGAAGAAACCATTGAGCACCTTATGATCTTGTGCCCTTGGACAGCTCCAGTGTGGGAATCCTCACCTTTGCAAATCACTATTGACAGATGCAAGGTAAATAGAATTGAGGTTTGACTAATGGAACATCTACCAGAATTAAAGGACTACAAAACATCTAGTTATGGGGATTGGGTGTATAACCATCGGCAACCCCAGAGTAAGGAAATTCTGAATCAAGCTATAATGGCAATGGAGGAGTTCCATCTTTCTAGAACTGGCATAACAAGACAGCATAGCCCGGCTGAAGTTGAAAAGTAGAAACCCCCTCCGCAACAATGGGTTAAGCTTAACTGCGATGGAGCATTCATAGAGAGGAGCAGGCATGGAGGTTATGCAATTTTAGCTCGAAACGATGAGGGAGCCTTCATTAAAGGGGAAGCAGGAGTTGTGTTTGCCACTTCTCCCAAAAAAAAAAGTTAATAACATTTTTGGCTCCTAAATATGTATTTTTGGTCAGTTTAATCCTCAGTGTATCAATTTTATTAATTTGGTATCTAAAATATTCAATTCATGTCATTTTGATCCCCACATAAACAGACCGTTAAATTTTTAGTACAATGATCACATGTTGAGCACGTGACCACTTCCGTCAAAAAAACTTAACGGTCCGCATATGTGGGGACAAAAAATGACATAAATTGAATATTTTAAAGGGCTAAATTGACAAAATTGAATATTGAGTACTAAACTGACAAAAAATCCATATTTTTTAGACCAAAAGTGGTATTAACCAAAAAAAAAAAAATTAAGATATTGTGATCAAACTAGTAGTTTGATCATAATCGTGATGAAGTTGTCAAAGAATGAGTGAGACACAAAATAACATATCCTGCAAAAAGAAAAAGAAAAGTGTAGACAAAATTCTTAAATTATACCCCTCATTTTATATTATCCCTAAAGTTATCCACTTGACTTGCACACATTTCATCATAAACTATTGATTTGAGTTTCTCCTTCAACTAACATTTTTTGCCAAATTGGGAAGGGAAATACCAAATCTCCTAATATTGTGAAGTCCCATTTTGGCCTTAAATTGCTGTCAAAAATAGGGTAAATGTCGACAATTAAGTCAATGTGAAATTCAAAGCAATAGTTTAAGATATAATGTGAGAAAATATATATTTTAGGGGATAATGTGAATGAGGGACATAATGTGAAGGACCTAAGTATAATTTGTCCAAAATAGTTAATTCCAACTATAGTCATTATAGAGGTAAAAATAACAAATGTGGGAATCAGATTTTCTGTTTGTCTTTTTAATTTTTTTTTTTTAGATACAAATGTCTAGCCAACTTGTCGTTGCCCCACAAACACTTTACTATCGTAGGATAAATTGCAATGACACACCTATTAGGGTTTTACTAACTTCAAGGATACTCTCTTGGGTTTTTTAAATTATGCTAAGACCCCCAATAGAACGGGATCAACCAACCATGCTGAGAAAAGGGAACGATGTCATCATATTCATTGCTATAAAATACCCCTTATACATAGTCACTCCCTCCCATGGGCGGAGCCACATGGGGATCAGGGTGGCACTTGCCCTCTCACTTTTGGACCACCTTAGATGAGGACTAATAAAATTATTTTATATATTATATTTGTCCCCCTAAATTTTTGAAAATTTCAATAGTTCTAGTCTTTTTTTTTCAATAAATTAGTGGACCACTAACCTTTTAAAATAAATATGTTAGTTTTGGATTGAGTCAATGATCTATTTGTATATTAACAAATATACAATATTTTTATTTATCTAACATAATGTTCGTTACTTTTTAAGAACAATTTTTAGTTCTCATTTACCATTTTTTAAGTAATAGTAGTCTATAACCTAATAAAATACGATTGCATACAAAAGACAAAAGGTTGTAACACAAAAATATTTCAAACTATTTCGAATAGGGAATTTCTCTATAAGATGATAATGATATCAACCAAATTTTGCAACTAAATAAAAAATAATTTTACTAAGGACTTGTGATTGTGCGCATTAATAGAAAATTAGTGAAAAATTAATTTACATTTAATTCATATAAAAAATTTTAGAGATTTTTAATTTTTTTATATTTTATTGAAATATATAATTAGATTAAAAATGTACTAAAACAAAATTTTTTGTGTCTTTTTGTTAGGATTTTGTTTCGGCTAAATAAAAATTGAATTTACTATTCACAATAATTTTGTTTTGATTCTTACTTTTTTGTTATTCTTAAACTGAATTTTTTTGTATCAATTTCGGCTAAATATTTTTTTATACTAATTATATTTTGCCCCATCATAGACATTCATGGCTTCGCCCTAACAGTATACATTTTTTTTGGCATTTTTTATATTAAATGGACTTCATGTATCAAATATAAATATATTATGTAGTTTGATTGATTAGGAGGAAAAAAAATTAGAGTACGTAATTAAAGTGTCCACCCTGACCAAAATTTATGTCCCCACCCCTGCTCCCACCACTATCATCCACATATCCTATCTCCCGCTCACTCTACCTAAGAGTGTCAAACGTGTCGGGTTAAACGATTATGTGTTGGGTTAAACGGGTGACGGATGAAAAACATATAAACTCATACACGACCCGTTTAATATACGGGTGAAAAACTTCAACACGAACACGAATTATTTAATAAACGAATAACACGACACAACTCGTTTAACCTGTTTATTTTTAATTTATTATTATATTTTTTGTGACTCACTAAATTAAAAAAAATTCTTAACTATCACTAAAAATAATATATATTCTTAACAAAAGGAAAAGACAACAATACCATTTTTAAGCTCCCTTCCATTCAACTTTTCCATAAACTGCCGATGTAGGATAGTTGTGATATTTATACCTGTTGTTTTCATTCCACTTGTCATTAGCTATCCATGTGGGAACAAGACTATAGGCTGCTTGTGTTTTCTTTCCTTATTTCTTTACCATAATATTATTTCTTTTTTATGATACTTTAACATTGTGTATTAATATGCTATATATATTGTGCGCACAAATTTTCGCACAATGGTTATGGAAGGCAGATCTCTCCCTCTGTGAACTTGCGCCGGTCTCGAACATCGACGATCTCCCAGCAAGGCAAGGGTTGAGAGTGTCAAAGGGCCTAATAGAGTGGTGATGAATTGTTTCTATGAGTCCCTCGATCCTTCAGGCGGTTCTACAAGAGTTCCGGCCTGGGAGGTGGTATCTTCCGCAGCAAGGAACAGGTTGAGAGGGCCAAAGGGGGCCTAAGAAGTGGTGATGAATTGCTATTATGGTCGATCGATGCCTCATGCGGGCCTGGATGGGTTCCTGGTACACAGAAAACGGGTCAGAAATGGTGTCGGAGTGTTTTCCGGCATATCCCCTCCAACGATCAAGTCAGTTCTTTGAGAATGGGGAAGAAGAAAACACTTTGTTCTTGAGAGTTGTTCTTGCGTACCTTTGCAGTGTGTTTTTTGGAGCTATTTATACCCACCCGGACTCATCATTACTGATAGTCTAGAAAGTAGGTAGCGTTCAGAGGTGGGGTAATGTGCCCCCTATTTCGTATGGGGAAGACCCCATTATTAATTGCTCGGATCCCCGAGCAATCAAAGCTCTTCCCTTTATGTAAGAACATTGAATGCTCGGTTCCCGGGGCATTTAATGTTCTTCTTTCGAGGATAAGTCATTAATTGCCTCGGCGCGGGAGCATTTAATGCCCATCACTTCTTGGTTTCCTATGTCTTTGCAGGCATCCCATCAGGCGGGGATTCATTAAATACTTGCTTGTAACTGTCGTATATCAACAGGGGCGGTTTCGTCCGCCTACAACTAATCATGCGCTTCCTGCCACGTGTCCCGCTCTCCTTGGAGGGGTGTTCTGTTGGCCCTGACGCAATGACTCCCTTGTGCAGAGTGCCCTCATGATTCCTAGTCTAGTCGAGGTAGGACAGTTGTCAGTGACTTTTTCAGGAGTAGGAGTCATGCGTCAGGGTCACAACTTTAGTTAGCATCCCTCAGCGTCGAGGGAAAATGGTGGCCCTGTGATGAGTGTACTCTCGGTGCCGAGGGTAGGCAATCAGGGAAGCTGAATAACCCTTATTCACCGAGGCTACGTCGTGTCTGAGAACACGTGTCCCAACGTGGATGACAGCATCATCGGCGCCGAGGCCACGTGTCATCATCGTGGAAGAAGACGCCCGTAATGCCGAGGCCACGTGTCCTGATCTGCTCTGATCTCAGAAATGTCCCATCATATATAAATATATATATTTATATTTTATGTGGATGTCATTAAAAAAATCTGTCTAATTTTTTAAAATAATTATTAATTTATTATTATATTAATTTTATTTAAACGGGTGATAAACAGGTTGACATGACTCACCCGAATACGACTTGTTTATTAAACGTGTTAAACGGGTCAACCCGTTTATTACCCAAATCCGTTAAGGTCTCACTCAAACCCGCTTAGTTCGTGTCGATTCGTATCAATTAATCGTGTCGTATCGGACTTTGACAGGCCTAACTCTAACCTCCATTGTCTTAGTCTCTCTTTCTTTTCCCCATGCATGTGACATACAACCTAAGACCATTGAACTCGAACACAAATCCTCCAGCTTTAGAATTGAATCGGGGGATTGCGAAGAGTAATTTAGTGGGAAACAAAAAAAAAACAAAGGAATTACAAGTTTGATAGACGAACAATGGTTTGTGGGTATAAATTTCGATGGGATATCGGAGAAATGAAATCTTTCAATCACTATCCAACTAGAAGTCAAAGTAGTTTTACTTGAGACAACCTCAAAAAAAGAGTTTTGATGTTCGAACTCATTGTTGCTATTATATATTGAAATTAAAATCCCAAAAATTTTAGAGAAATTTTGGTTCTCTAGTTTACATTTTATGCATCAAAAAACACTTAAAATCCCATGAATGTGGTGATTTCTTGGGTTATCGTTGGAGAGAGAAAAATAGAAAAGGAGAAATGAATAAAAGAATCTTCCATGGAAATAGCTCTAATATGCATGGGCAAAAATGGTCCATGCACATGCTCCATTAATGCCGACAACTCTAACATGGGGGGGCGGTATAATTTCGAAAACCCTGATAGGTGTCCCTGCAATTTTAAAAACCCTAATGGATGCACCTGAAATTGCTACGCACTCTAATGGGGGAGTTAGTGTAATTTACATATATTATTAACACGGAGAATTTAAGGACAAAAACGCTTGTACCCCCAAAATTAGCGAAAATGACATAAAAACCTTATTGTTGTTATTTTTCCCCTTCCCGCTGTTTCCTCTCATCCTTCTCTTTCAGTCCTTAGTCTGTCATATTTTCTCTATCTTCTTCCTCAAAATCTCCCAATACATACATATGTATACATATGTGTCTGTTACTCTTTGAATCCATACATATTGAGCATCATGAAGGAGAAACCCTAGTTTTCCCTAAACCCTAATTTAACCAATTCTCCCTCAATTCTGTATGACCAGCATTTGATTTGTAGGCCTTTTTTTTTTTTTCTTCAAATCGTCTTTATATATAATAGTGTGCTTATACCTGAGAAGAAAGGAGAAGAGAAGGGAAGATAGAGAATGGAGGGAATACCACAACCGATACCGAGAACTGTTGAGGAAGTGTTCACTGACTTCAAAGGCAGAAGAGCTGGATTGATCAAGGCTCTCACCCTTGGTTCGTTTCTTTGTACATGTATATAAGTTCTGTGTGTGTGTAGCTATGCGCGTGTTTCGATTTTCGTCTTTCGGGTTTTCTTTTGTCTATTCTGGGTTTGTGATTATGAAGGTTTGGTGATTCTAATGTGCATCATTGTGGGTTTATTGCAGAAGTGGAGAAGTTTTATCAGCTGTGCGACCCTGGTGAGATGTTTTTATGGTGACCTTATTATCATGGTTCTTATTTGTATGTATTGTCTGTTTACATCTGATGATTCATTGTCGCTATGTAGGATACTAATTACGCTTTGGGTTGTTAAGTTATTATGTTTAATAATCATTTTTCTCTTTAAATTTCCATTTAACATTTTTTCATTGCTTGGCGTGGTAATATCCAATATTGCGGGCTCAGTAGTGAATCTGGGTGTTTATCTCTTTGTGCCGGGGGGTAATGAAAGTGAGGGGGGAGGGGTGGGGGAGGGAGGAGGCGCTGTGAGTGTCTGTGCAGCCTTTCTTGACCTACAGTTGCCTTGCTTGCCTTCCAGTCTTGTTGTATTTCACTCTATTGTTAATGGCTTTTTATTGTATTGCTTTCTGTATATTGCTTAATGAAATGTTTTGAAACAATTTAGTCAACCCCCGATCGAAATTTGATTTTTTCAGATAAAAATGGCTAATCATCTTTTCAAATGCTTAGCTAAGTAAATAAGTTTCTCTCTAAACGACCGATTCATTTTGCTGGCTTTCAAAAACGGGCTCAATGTGACGGCCGAAAAGTTTCATCGACTTGTATGCATCTCCATCAACTTTTGCAAATGCCTTATACTGACTCTTGTAATTGGTATAAGCATGGTATAAAGGCAGATGTGTGTAAGATTGGCAAATTTTGGGTGCGATCTAAACTAGTGTTATCAAAACCGGACCGCACCAGCCAGTCGAACTGGTGAATCAGGCTTAAAACGGTCCAGTTTATTAATTAGACCGTATGTGTAATTAAACTGCCTGTGAACCATAGAACCAGACGGGTTTTCAGAACAGGCCGATTCGAATTTTATAAAGAATATGCCTCTCTTAGAGAGAGAGAAAGAGAGAACTGTTACGAGTATCAAATGGGGAGATAATGAGGCGACGAACTTGACTTTACGGTTGCTATGGGCTCCAAGAGCTGGAAGAATACCACTGGAGAGGCTGTGAGAGCTTCGATCATCCCTTCAGATCTTCTCTTTCTCCGTCCTCAACTTATTCCCTCCGCACATTAATGTTCCCTTGACGATTTCTGCTTCATCCGCCACATCTTTCGTAAGACTTAAGAGGGCAAGGGTAATCAGCTGAAAATAAATGAGTTAAGTGATTTTTTTTTCCCTCCTGTGCTGAGTCTTTATGCTCTTGGTTTGGAACTTTGGTTCTTTGGAATATACCTTTCAAATGCCAATGGGTTATCAACTTTGGCACGTGTATTGCTTTATTGTTTTAGCTAAATTATTATATTTTATAATTTTTTTATACGACCAGTTCGACTAGTTGAGCCAACACTTGATACAGTGAACCATTGACCTAGTCCGTCTAATGGTTCAATGCCCAGTCTGATTCTGATAATTATGATCTAAACTCTAGAAGGCCGCCAGCAATATTGTGCATTTGTGTGTGTACTATAATATAACCGAATATTTAATTACTTTTGGTTGAATGTTTCCATGCTTGCAATTTTAATTATTACTTGGTATCCCACCTAGGAGGCCTTGTATAATTTTTAAGAGAAAAAGAAATAGAGAGACGATTTGCTTTGCTACCTAAAGGTGGACCATCTTTCCCATGTTCTTGTTAGAGTATTTATATTATGGGTAGTTTAAACATTTACTTTGTTTTGTTGCTCTACTATATAAGGGTCTACATTGTGTATTCTAGGTTAAGTTGTATTACAGAGAATTAGCCTTAATAATATATTTCACTTCTTTCTCTTCTTCTCTCTTTCTTTTCTTGCCTTTGATCAATGTTTACAGTTCTAATTCTGTAGATATAATGGTAATCCATTATGTATATGTGATGTTATCTTCACCCACAAAGATTAGGTTACTGAAATGGCTCTTTGGTTATCGACATATTCTGTGGCATCTGTTTGGCATGTATCACTATGTCTAGTATTGTATCGTCCTTGTCACTTCTAACTTGTTCACCTTTTTGAGTTGTAAAATAACTATAATTCCATGATTGTAATAGTCAAAAAGTTTGAGTGCCGACTCAGTACCTGTTTCTTTTCCATTACCTTGCCAAAAATTGAAGATGTCTGGACTTAATCTATTTCAACCCATGTTACTTGTATTGCAATTATCCAGAAACAGGGTGGGGTTATTGACTTTAACCTTCTGTTGCTTCTGGAGAAATTTCTGGTTTGTCAATGTTCCATCATTTATTTGGGAACAGCAGAAGTTTTGCTGATGATAACATCTGATAGGAGGAAGACATAGATGAAATATTTTGTGTTGCTGGTGAATATATTCAGTGTCTTACCATTCTAGAGGACTTATGTTGATGTGAAAGGGTGGGGTTCTCATCATTTGGAGATGGTTTCGCTTCTTGTTTTTGAAGATACTAATGTTCTTGCAGAGAAGGAGAACCTGTGTCTGTATGGGCTGCCAAATGAGACATGGGAAGTCAACGTGCCTGTTGAGGAGGTGCCTCCAGAACTTCCTGAACCAGCATTAGGTATAAACTTTGCTAGGGATGGGATGCAAGAGAAGGACTGGTTATCACTTGTTGCTGTTCACAGTGATTCATGGTTGCTTTCTGTTGCATTCTATTTTGGTGCACGTTTTGGGTTTGGTAAGAGTGAAAGGTAAAATTTTCAAGCCTAGAAACAGATTATATACTATATATTTTCTAATGTTAAGTGTTCCACCTTTCTCTTGGAGAGCCATTGTGGTTAGACTTTTGAATAGTGCCATCTAAACTTCACGTTTTTTATTCTAGTGCGCATTGTCAAGTTGTTCATGTGTTTCAACAACCATTAAGTTTTTGTTTGTTTCACAACTGTTATTTAGTTTTCAAATTAGGAGTATTATGAATGTGCCTTAGCTCTTTTTTACGGTTCAGGGAGACAAGATTTTGAAACCATAGGACAGAATATGATTCCACACTAAGTATTTGGGAACATACTTTATTGTACTTGCAGTGTGTCATCATGCGTAAAAGAATTTATATCAAGGTAATAAAGGACAACGGTGAAAAAAGTGGGGAAGATTACTTTTTGTACGGATTTAGGACAAAGTAAATGGAATAAAGTAGAAGTCGATGGGTTGGTTAGAGATATGGTTATGCATTATAATCTTGAGCTAACATTGTGCTAATGAAAATTAAGCTAGTTCCTGTAGTTTTTCACTGCAACAATATATGGTTTCTTGAATTTGTAGCACATTGGTTACCACTGCTTATGAACAACTGAGCATCTCCACATAAAATATGTTTGAAGCTCTTAGTTTTCTATACTTTGACTAGAATTTACTGGATCCTACTTGTACCATTTCACAAATAGTTTTAGGTTTTAAAAAGAATGTTTGTGACCTTTAATGCACACTGTCTTAAAAGTGTGAGATTTATTATATTTATCAGTAGTTTTATTATTATCATTCCTGATATTTATTCCTCGTTTGGGTAAATAAGATGGCTGACAGAGTTAATGTTTAATGAACAGCATTCGGATCACTATCAGATACAGTAGCAGCCCACGACAATTAAATGTTGGCCTTGTATATGCGTGAAGAATTGGTTTTTTTATTGCATTTCAAAGTCATCTTGTTTTTTGAGTGAGCATTGTCCAATCTGTGTGCCTCACTCACCTAGCTTAATAGTAAATTACGACTTTCTGTCAGCACGTGTTCATTGCCTTGTGGATTCACCTTCTGCAAACCAAAATCAACGTTGAAGCAAATTGTGCAGTGCAACTGTGAAATATCCTATAAGGTATAGAATTTGAAGGAGCCCTTCATGCCTTGAAGGAACTCATGGTGAAGCACACTAGAATTGCCAAGGGAATAATATGACAAAATTGGTCATATGTTTTGTTTATAATATCTCAGAAAAGGATCTTCCATACTCAAGTTTATTTGTTTATACCTTTTCGTTTGCCTCATTTTCTTATAGTCAAGTTGAATTTAACTTTATTTGGCACTGGAAAATACAGGAAGAGGCTTTTCCAGATGATCAATGATCTCCCAACCATATTTGAATTAGTGACAGGAAATGTGAAGCAGTCAAAGGACCAGTCCACCATGCACAACAATAGCAACAAAAGCAAATCAAGTGGGAAGACGGTGAGCAGTACAACTTGACATGAACTTTTCATGTTTTCTTCTACTTGTTTGTTTTCTCATTTGGTCTCTGTCTTAACTTTTGCTGTTTCCATGCTTCCTTTCAGCAGTCTCAACAGCCTGACTCCCAGCCAAAGGCAGTAAAGCTGTCTCTACCACCTAAAGAAGAGGATGAGAATGGCGAGGAGGAAGAAGAAGACGATGAACAGGGAGCAACGCTATGTGGAGCTTGCGGGGATAACTATGCGCATGATGAATTCTGGATTTGCTGTGATGTGTGCGAGAGATGGTTCCATGGCAAATGCGTAAAGATTACACCTGCCAAAGCTGAGCATATCAAGCAGTACAAGTGCCCTAGTTGCAGTAACAAGAGGGCTAGAGTTTAAATCTAGTTTCTGAAGTTGGACAGGAGATAAATCAAGCAGAGCATAGTGTTTAGAACTTGGTAGTTTTCTATTTCAAAATGACTCAAGTTGCCGCCCTTATTTCAGTTGATCAGTTAGAATGTCTGGTGATGGGATTTCAACTAAGAATACTCTTTTGTGTTCCTGTTTTGTCCCAAAATTGTCTTCTAATGGAATGGATGTGATCGTCTTCTATGAACATGTCCAGTTGTCTTCTTCACTCCCCTTCAATATCAAAGTCAAATCCTTTATTGTTTCCTTTGGGTGGCCCTGAAGTAGCATTGAAAAAAAAATCTGTCTGCAGGTTGGGTGACCAAAGTTGTTAGTACCATATATCAATCGAACCTCAGTTATAAACCAGACTCCAAAGAAATGACACCTATGTCAAGAAAGGTGCATCCCAGGTAATAGATTCTGGCACTGTCATGTCAAAGTGCCACCTTCAGTGGATAGAAATCCTTTAGCAGTAGCATTAACCAGGTTCTTCCTTTTGTCTGAGAGTTCCCCACTCCCATTTCTCGGTTTATGTGAGTCATTCTCGTGCAAATTATACTAACCTTCTCTGTATCGTTCGAATCTTATCGGATGTTCCCAAATGGACAACTCCCCAATCCCCACTTTCGGCCCTGGCTTAATAATGATCAGTAGACCTACAAATGAACTGTGATAGATAAGCAGCTCGAACTGAATCTCTTGGCTCGTTTGATAAAAGAGCCAACCCCAAGTAATAGTTCTTTTTAGCTCGTGAACAATGTATATCTACTTTGAGTTTCAGCATGAATCTGAACTCGTTCGAACGCAAGCTCAAGCATGCTTTGTTTTATCAAACGGGTCGGGAACAAATTTGGAAAAGAAAGTAGATTAACGAGTCAAACTTAAACTATAGGAATGCGAAAACGTGAATATATAAAATAAGTTAATTCATACTCGATTACGATCCGAACATAACAAATCAGCAGATTTAAATATTGTTTTACTATTCCTTCTGACCCTCCTTCATAATCACAAACACATTTGAGCACGAACAATTCGACTCGCGATAAATTAGGCTACACTAGCCAAATTCGAATTTTCACTGTTCTCAAGTCTCACCAAGTCACGATATAGAGAGAGAATGGCTCTATATCAGTCACCATATAGAGAGAGAATGGATAGCTTCAATCGTAGTAATTTTTATATCTCATGCGTTGGTATATAACACATGAGGATAAGGTGGAGAGATTTTAGGAACTAAACTCATACTTATCTAAGCTTGACCAAACTAACCATCCTTATCTATCCGGATTGTGCCTGCCCATGAGCGTCGGTCAGACTCCATATCTAAATGCTAACAAATATATTTGATACGCATTATGATCCTAATCTGGTTATGAGACAATGGAAAGAAATTGTTCCTTGGTTGGTATTTATTGTCAATGCCATCAATGTTTTTTTAATATATATAATCATGCTATAAATTATCTTTTCACCACTCATCCAGTAACAGTCGAATCTTTACAACTTTGTAGCTCTCTGATGGGACGCCTCTGAGAAAGGATAGGATTTTAACACGTGTTCTCGGCACCGAGGGCATCTAATGTGCTCTGATCCCGCCACGTGTCCTCGGCACCGAGGGTACCTAACGTGCTCTGATGCCGTTACGTGTCCTCGGCACCAGGGGCACCTCCTCCACTCTAGCGCTGCCATGTGTCTTTGGCACTGAGGGCACCTCCTTTGCTCTGGTGCTGCCACGTGTCCTCAGCGTCGAGGACACCTCATCTGTGATAAAAGCACATGTCCTGGGCACTAAGGGCATCTCATGTTCTCTGGTCCATCTGCCAGTTGTACATTCCTTACATGATTAGATTCCGATGACTTGTTTTGGACACGTTGCCTCGGCTCCTGGAGGGGTTACTAACTATCACAGCCAATCAGTCTCAGAGCTAGACTAGGGATCATTGGGTTACTCTCCCAACGAAGTCAGAATGACAGAAGGAACAAGACCTACAGCCAAAGAGAGTGAGGCACGTGGCATGACGTACAGGATTGGGGGTAAAAAGACAAAAGTACCCCTTCTGATATGCAGTCACCCCAGGAAAGCATTAATAACCCCTTAGAAGGATGGGGCGTCCAAGATGGCTTGGAAAGCCTAGAAGAAGGGGCATTAAGTGCTCTGGGGTCCGAGCATTTAATGTTTGTGCATAGACGAAAGAGCGTTAAATGCTCGGGAGCCCGAGCAATTAATAACGGGGATTCCCCCATGCAAAAAAAGAAGTGCACTGCCCAATAACTGTGCTAGACCTATTGCCTCACCTATCAGCAATGATGAGTCTTTGAAGGTATAAATAGTAGCAAAAACCTGAAGACAAAGGTACGCAAATTTATTTCTCAAGAACACCAAACAGTGCTTTCTTTTTTTCCTCTCTCAAAGATCTAACTTGACCGTCGGAGGGGATACGTCGGAAACACTCCGGCGCCCTTCTAACTCTTCCTTTGAGTGCCAGGATACGCTGGGAAACACTCTAGACCGTCTACGACCCACCGGAATCGATCGGACAGCCCCTAAAGCAATTCATCACCACTCCTTAGGCCCCTTAGGCCATCTTCAACCCTCATTTGCCATGGAATCTTCGAATTTCGAGATAAACACGAGTTCACCAAGGGAGAGAACTATCTTTTTATCTATTGTGTGAAATCACCGTGCACAATCTGGTGCCGTATGTGGGAAACGATTAAATTTTTCAAAGAACAGTGACCATGGTGAATACTCGTCAAAAGGGAAAGGGTCCTCAACAAAGGAACACCAATTTACCGACTCCCTCCATGTCGAGAACAAAGGACCGTGTTGAAAGTATCAACAAGGAGCTTTCCGATCATTCTAGGGAGAAAACCCATCAAACTAGTTTGAGTATCAGGGGCTGGAAAATCAGCCCTTGGCCCTTCGACTGGCTGATATGATTGAAGATCGATTCGGGGATCGACTACGGCAGTTAGAGGAGGATAACGTCAACGTCCTAAATCGGCTCGATGAATTTACACTCTCCGGCGGAGGATCTCGAGACTCACAGAAGTCACGAGAACCCTCTGGCAGGGACGTGGGATCCGAGGACTTGAGAAACTGCCTGAGCAAGGAGCTCCAAGGCTTTGAAGCGCCCGAGGGCCAAGGGACAGCTCCTGGAGGTACCAACCAAAAGGACTAGACCATTAGCTTGGAATGACTTCTGTCGGGGATTGTTCGAGCGAGGGGGCATGGAGGAATCCGAGGAAGGTTCGACCCTCTCTGTCCGACACCCTGGGACAGGAGAGTGTGTCGGCCGACATCGAGAAGGTGGAGAAATGCGCCCTAGGCAGAGAGGAGACCTCAGGGTACGGTTGGATTTTACAAGAAGGGATAAAGCCACACAAGAGGATGACACGGATGACGATGTTAATCAGTTGCCCTTCACGAGGAATATCGTGGAGATGGAGGTACCAAAGAAGTTCGCGGTACCAAGATTCAAAGTGTATGATGGACGTTCCGACCCGGAGGCTCACCTCGGACAATATAAGCAAATGATGTTCCCGTACCACTTAGATCAACGACTACTATGCCGGGTGTTCTCGATGAGCCTAGGAGACTCCGCCATGAAATGGTTCGAAACCCTTCCGCCCAACAGCATAGGATCTTGGAATGAGCTAACCAGGCAATTCTATGTCCGATTCATTACAGGAAACAAGCGCCCCAAGGATGTTGGGTCACTATTGACCCTGAGACGGAAGGAAGGTGAAACACTCTGTCAGTACACCACTCGATACTAGGAGGAAGTAAACGAAGTGGAGGGGTGTTCCGAGGTCATGACAGCTGCCTCCTTCTGACTTAGCCTCTCACGAGAAACTAACCTCTATCGATCCCTCACCAAGAAGACGCCGGTAGACATGGGAGAGTTGATGGTCCGAATCAATAAATATTATCGGATAAAGGATGAGATGGTGAGGGGCAAAGGGAAGACTCTAGCCCCAAAGAATAAGGAAAAGGAAAGAGAGGCTGCCCCTGCCCAAAAAGGACTATTGCCTCCGTCAGGGAGTTCCTTCAAAGGGGTCCACACTGTGTTCAAGGAGCCCATCTATAAACTACTTCACAAGATCAAGAAGGAACATTTCTTCAAATGGCCGCCTAAGATGCAAGACGATCCGTCCACCAGAAACCCTAAAGTAAGGTGTTCATACCACCAGGACTTTGGACATCTCATCGAAGATTGTAGGGTCTATAAATCTTTCTTGGAGAGATTGGTACAAGACAGACACTTGAAGGAATACATCGAGGAAGTTGTGCCAAAAGAGGCCCATGGTGCCAATAATCAAGTCACTATCCGAGACAATGTCATTGATGTCATCCACGTCTACCCACTAGATCGACCAACTTCTACTACCCTCAGGTCCGACCTTAAGATGGTAGCCTTTACAAGGAAGGTGGACGAAGGAGAGGGGGGCCGACCCAACAAGAGGCCCCAGATGGATGAGGGAGGTATCACTTTCTCCAATGCCGACCTGGCGGGTGTGGTCCTCCCCCATGACGACTCCTTGATCCTGACTTTGAAGGTTGGTAGCTTTGACGTCAAGAAGATCTTGGTGGACTCTGGGATTTCTTTAGAGGTGATGTACTTCGAAGTCCGGAAATGCATGGGTCTGGGTGCTCAGGATCTTACCAAAGTCAGTACGCCCCTCGTTGGATTTAATGGCTCATATGCCTTGCCTTTGGGTAAGATCACGTTGCTAGTCACCATAGGGCCTGTTATAACCGACACGGAGTTTGTGGTAATAGACTCTGACTCACCTTTCCATATAATCATGGGTCGGGTCTGGCTACATGCTCTCGGGGTAGTGCATTTTACCTATCACTAGAAGTTGAAGTTCCCCACCCTTGAAGGGGTAAGGGAGGTCCGTGGGGACCAGACTTCTGCCAAAAGTTGTTTCTACTCAACAGTAAAGGCGGGGGTTGCCTCCAAGGAAAAGGAGCGAGCCCCGGAGGAGATCCTGAATAAATAGCAATTACAGTTCGGGCGGCTGGGAGTCGACGAGCCGCAGATCGATCTGGCAGACCGCTCAGTAGATGATATCCAGAAGGTACTTCTGGTGGAGGGAGACGAAGAAAGATACTTCCTAGCCGGCTCCACCATGTCCCCAACCGAGGAGGAAGAGATGGTTAATTTTTTGAAAAGAAATGTAGATGTGTTTGCATGGGATTTCATAGAGATGAAGGGCATAAGCCCCGACGTTATAACCCACAGGCTTCATGTTGATCCCGCTCATAAGCCGGTGAAGCAGAAACCCCCGCGCACAGCGCCACATCACGCCCAAGCAGTAAATGAAGAAGTAGAAAGGCTCCTGGAGTCCAATGCCATCCGGGAGGTACAGTTCCCGGAATGGCTATCAAATACGGTTTGTGCAAAAAAGAAAGGCGAAAAATGGCGCGTTTGCGTGGACTTCACTGACTTAAACAAGGCTTGTCCCAAGGATGACTTTCCCCTCCCAAAGGTGGACCAACTGGTGGATGCCACGACGGGGCACTAGCGCATAAGCTTCCTGGATTGTCAGGGTTGGCTACCATCAGATTTCCCTCCATCCGTCCGACCAGGAGAAAACTGTATTCATCACTCCGAGAGGGGTTTATTGCTACATGGTGATGTTTTTCGGTCTAAAGAACGCAGGAGCTACGTACCAAAGGCTCATGAATCGAATGTTCAAGCGACAGATAGGGAGCACCATGGAGGTATATATTGACGACATACTAGTCAAAAACAAGACGAGGGACGGTCACATTGCGGACCTGGAAGACACCTTTTCCACCCTCCGGGAATACGGACTGAAACTAAACATGGCAAAGTGTGTCTTTGGAGTTGATTCCGGGAAGTTCCTAGGGTACTTAGTGAGTTGACGTGGTGTCGAAGCCAATCCAGAACAAATACAAGCCATCATGGACGTACGAAGCTGTAACGCCCCAAAACACACCCTGGACGGCATTACATTCTAAAACATTCATATCATGAGAGCACTAATATAATTCCTTAAGAAACGAGACTCCATTTATCATCCACAAATATTTACAAAGTGATCCAAAAGAATAAGCCCAAATTATGGCTATTACATCTCAAAAATTAATTAAAGTAGCACAGTGGAATAAACAAAAGAAACTAGACTACACAATGTTCCAAAAGAATGTCTTAGTCTAGTACGAAAGGGAATGAGGTCGTTCTAGGCGTCCACCTCGGGGTCCACACTCCCGTCAAGTGAAGTCTCCCAAGTAGCGGGCTCCTCGACCCTTACGTCCTCCTCAAGCGGGTAATCTGAAAAATGTTAGCAGTAGAGGGTGAGCACGAAGCTCTGTAGAAAAATTCTCTCAAACCCATACAAGGTTTAGAAAAACATTTAAAACGGTCGGTCTCATTTTTTTAACATAACATAGATACATAATTTGAACGAAAGCAGTGACATTTAAAAAGGATCTCAAGTTTATGTAAAAACATTACTTAAATGAAGAAACGAGCACCACATACAAATAATCATTAATGGCCATAAACAATTCCCAACAATTTTTTCGGTAGGTGGCATACTTTATGGTAACCTCCACCCCCTTTTAGGTCATCTCTGATTCTTTCGTTAGGTGGCATACTTTAGGGTAACCTCCACCCTCTTTTTGGTCATCTTTGATTCTTTCGGTAGGTGGCATACTTTAGGGTAACCTCCACCTCCTTTTTGGTCATCTTTGATTCTCAAGCATCCTTACAAGGAACCTCTTGAGAATGGGTGAGCATCCTTACAAGGAACCTCCCACCAATCACTTTATTGTTTCTCAAGCATCCTTACAAGGAACCTCTTGGGAAGGGGGTGAGCATCCTTACAAGGAACCTCCCACCAATCACTTCATTGTTTCCATTCCTTCGGTAGGTGGCATACTTTAGGGTAACCTCCACCCCTCTTTAGGTCATCTTTGATTCTCAAGCATCCTTACAAGGAACCTCTTGAGAATGGGTGAGCATCCTTACAAGAAACCTCCCACCAATCACTTCATTGTTTCCATTCCTTCGGTAGGTGGCATACTTTAGGGTAACCTCCACCCTCCTTTAGGTCATCTTTGATTCTCAAGCATCCTTACAAGGAACCTCTTGAGAATGGGTGAGCATCCTTACAAGGAACCTCTCACTCATGTGCATCACAAACAACCCAACTAAGCATACAATTCTAATATTTATCTCAATTTACAATCATTTATCCAAAATCCCCAAAATATATCATGTAACAATTCCATAACCAACAAAGAAAATACATGAGATCACAATAACATCATTTTTCTACCCAACACAAAGCACTAAGGTTTCGAAAATCCATAATAAAGAAAGCATTTAAGAAGGAAATACATCACTCTCAAAAAATGAGGGTTTTAAAACTAGAGAAGATATTTCATGGGTATTAAATCCTAACTTTGTTAAAAACATGTAATATTTGCCCAAAAGACTAAGAGATGATGATTTCATAGCATACATATACCATTGATAGCCAAAGCATATATATATAAATACCCTAGCCTCAATGTAAGTGAGTGAGAGAAAACTCCTACCTTCTTCTTCCTTAGTGTTCTTGAAAAAACTTGAAGTTTTGATCTTCTTCAAGGTGCAATTCCTCCTTTGATCTTGTGTTTTCCCCTTATTTCCTCCTCTCTAAGTCTTCCTAGGGTTATAAATGTTGAAATGAGGCAAAGAGAGGCGTCCTTATGTATTTAAAGTGGAAGAAATGGCCTCATGTGCGCGATTCTGAAGTTCAAAATTCGTAACTCACGTTCGAACGTCATTGGCGTTCGAACGGTCGTTGCTCCCAGTAATTTTGTTTTTCCATCAGACAAGAGTACTGGAACGCACTTACGTTTGAACGTTTATTCACGTTCGAACGTCGATTTACGTTCGAACGTCGAGTCACGTTCGAACGGAATTCCTGTTTTTTGCTGAAACTTCCAGTGAAGTTTTGGCCTATTTGGAGATTGATTTGGAAAATTTTCGTGAAACAAACTTTTGTAGCCCTGGAATTCTACTATCTACTGTCAAAATTTTAGAGCCAACGGACATTAGAATAAAAAGTTATGATCAAAATACTAGGAAGTGTCCAAAATCCTTTCTACCCAAGTTTTCTCTTAAATGTGCTTTCATTCCGAAAATCTTCCTAGCTTCTAATACATACCCTATTACACTGCCTAACATTTTTATTACTACTTTTACAATTTACCAAATTCAAACACACATCACTACTCATATCCCCATTTTTACAACATTTGTTTACTATATATCTATATACATATATTAAAGGAAATTGGGGGTGTTACAGAAGCCCCCGGACGGTCCGAGAAGTTCAGAAACTCACAGGAATGCTTGTTGCGCTAAATCGTTTTCTCTCGATCGTCAGACAAGTGTAAGCCCTTCTTCGGGGCTATCAGATGGTCCGGGAAGGATACTTGGAATTAGGAATGCGAGGATGCGCTTGGAGGAATCAAGGAGTACCTCAGAGTCCTTCCAACCTGTTGTCTAAATTTGGTATTGACAATTTACGTGCAAGTATACACGATCAACAAGTAATAAAGTGATAAGTAGAGTATCGTTCCCACGGAGAATTATTACTAATAAATTCCAACTACTAACTTTATATCAATTCAATTTTATTTAAACAATTGGAATTAACTATGGAATAACTAAATTAAAACTAAATATAATCTTAACAATCAAGGGTTGAATTTACCGGATAAAAGAAGTTAAGATTATGACTTTCCCTAATGCTTCGTATAAATCTCTCCACTCTATTTCCAGCTAATTGATCAAAATAAGTTGTTAACTGAGAACTCAAAACTATTTATCAAACATCTTCCGATAGTTAGATAAAAATATCTCTCCTAATTAAATTACTATATTCCTATGCAAAATAAGTTGGAAAAGATTTATTAAGTTCAAACTCTCATAAAAGTTACACATGACATATAGGTTATTTCAATCCTATACACAAACTCAGCTATTCAATCCTAAGAAGAATTAACCAGACGCATGTCATCATATTCATATCTAAACCTAGAATTCATCTTCCAATTTCATCTAGGTTATAAAATTAATTGTTGGCCACACAATCATATATTAATCACAAAATATGACAAACAACTCATGTATGATCATTAGAACTAGAATCGAGAGTTGATCAATTTAACTAAACATTAGGTTCCGTTACAATCTTAATAAAAATTTAGTTCATAATGTAATTGAAAAACATCCTTCTCAAATTAAACAACATCTCAGAAAATCAAGAAGTAAAAGTAAGAGAAAAGAATGAAAACTTAGTTGCAATCTTAACTCCTCTCTAGCATTCAAGTCTGATTTTCTTCGGGTCGCCTCCTTCGATTCTTGCCTTCAATTTTCTATCAATCATTGGTCTTCTTCTTATGTTTTCAGCCCCCAAAATCAATCTATCCCTTTCCAACTCAAACCCTAGCATATATGTTGCATTAGAGTCCAATTTCGACTCAAAAACAAGTCAAAATTCGCGTCCCGAGCCAACACAAGCGCAACAGCGCTGAAAATCAGCGCAGGGGCACTGAGTTACTGCCTTTCCAGCGCTGGTCCCCTTTCAAGCCTAAAATTTTCCTTGTTGCTTAGTCTTCAAAAATTTAACACTTAGGCTCTAAATTGACCTTGTTTCCTTTCAAATGATCATATTTCCTTACAAATGATCATCCCTACAAAATAACATCAAAACACATAGAACAAATAAAAAGGAACATAAAATATTTGAAAACTTGTAATTTCATCAAACCAAAAGTACTCAATTCGTAGGTATAAAACCCACTCATCACAACCCTATCCGTACCAGCAAGAGGGGAGATATTGTTCCTTTACTTGGTCGTGTCAGAGTTCACCGTCAGTGGCGTACTGGTCCACGAGCATGAACGAGAACAGTAGCCAATATACTATGTCAGCAAGGCCCTACTGGATGCGGAAACCAGATACTTGCCCCTGGAAAAACTTGTGTTGGCCCTGGTCACTACCGCAAGGAAGTTAAGGCATTACTTTCAAGCACACCCGATCACCGTCCACACGGATCAACCCTTGAAAGAGATTCTAAGGAAGGCGGACCTGTCGGGAAGAATAGCCAAGTGGGCGGTAGAGATTGGGGAACACGATATTCACTATAAGCCTCGTACCGCCATAAAGGGACAAGTGTTGACAGAATTTATAACCGAGGTTACCAAGGGAGAACCACCTCTCCCTGAGGCGGAGCCACCTCTCCCTGAGGAGCCCTCCACGGCTATTGAAGCACCCTCCTAGAGTCTCTACGTGGACGGATCCTCCAACAGCAAGGGTTCTGGAATCGGGGTATTATTAGTCTCCCCAGAAGGGTTAGTCACAGAGCAAGCCATCTGGCTTGGTTTTAAGGCTTCCAACAATGAAGTGGAATATGAGACCCTTATTTTCGAACTTAAACTTGTCGGTGTAGCTGGGGCCACGGAGCTAGTTGCTCACTGTGATTCCATGTAGGTGGTCAACCAGATTAACGGGGAATTTGAAGCGATGGACTCAAGAATGAAAGCCTACCACCATGAATCAACAGCAACAGGATCAGAAATTTGCCTCCTGGAAGGGGCATGGCCCTAAGGGCAGAGTCCTAGAGACTCCTGCCTCTAAATAAAGAAACATGAGCTTGCCTCCTGGAAGGGGCATGACCCTAGAGGCAGAGTCCTAGAGACTTTTGCCTCCAAATAATGAAACAGGAGCTCGCCTCTTGGAAGGGGCATGGCCTTGGAGGCAAAATCCTAGAGACTCTTGCCTTCGAATAAAGAAACAGGAGCTTGCCTCCTAGAAGGGGCATGGCCCTGGAGGCAGTCTTAAGAGACTCCCACCTCCAAACAAGCGACAGAAGCATGCCTTCTGGAGGGACATAGCCCCGGAGGTGGAGTTCAATACTCCATCCACAGAAAGATAGAGTACTTTACAAATCAAACGTGAATCGTTGAAAGTTCATCTCGTCTGGGATTCCCAAGTACATGCAAAGCTAAGTAAATGGAACCTAGAAATGGGTTGTCCTAATGATATGTTTTTCTGTCCTGACGCCATGGTAACTTCACTTCTGGGAGTTAGGAGAAAGAAGATCTTAAGAAAATGGCTGACATCTAATGTGGATGTGATTGTCTCTGATGTTTCCTCGTACACTTCAAGACTAATTAGTTTTGTTGGAACAAAGGACACAAAAATCGTAGCGTTACTGGCTCATCTTCCCATGTCAGTGATTGATAAGTTTGGGAATGTAAGTCTTCGTGTCAAGGCGTTGGTGTCTGCTTGTACAAGTACGGGGTGGAGTTTTTGGGTTCCAACAATCCATTTATCGAAGGGATTGAGCTGGATAAAAATGAGTTACGGAGTTTACTAGAGAATCAACTCGGCAAGGGAAACTATTGAATTTCTTCCTAAGGCATGCCAGACCTGTTGATTTAGTGTCCTTGCAACAAGAAGCACGAAGTCGAACAGTGGTGGATGGACCTCGACTTCAATATGCCTCGAGTCCGTCTACTATGGACACCTGTCCTTAGTCTAAATATTCCTCGGAGTCCTCGGCGCCGATGTTCCTCGGAACCCCCGTGCGCCCACACAACATTTCGACAAGGAGGGACACTTGGGGGTCTATTCTCCTTTTCCAGGAAAGAAGCATTTACCCTCGGTCCTAAGAGGCACGAAGGAGTCCCTACAAAGACACTCATTCTCGGCGCAGGTGTAAAGCGGTCGTGTTACACAAACGGACACCTCGGCCGCGAGGGTGAACACTTCAACAAAAGGGAGTTACGAGCAGTTTAAAAAAAGGGGGGGGGGGAGATCAACACAAATAAAGTAAATTCATTCTTCATTCAACAAAAGGAAGAAGGGGCTTTGCGTCCCCAGGGCTACAAACGAAGTACAAGGAAAATGAAAAAGAACTTAAGCTTAGACTGCTGGGGGAGGGCCGCTCACATCGTCGTCGATGTCTCCACCAACATCCCCGAATAGCTCTTCGATGCTGGTAGAGAATGAATCAGCATTGGGGGTGTCGACCTGAAGCGGCGGAGCAGGAGCAGGAGCAGGGGTCATTGCCGACTCTGGAGTGGGAGGGGCCTGGGCGAGAACAGTAGCGGTTGGGGCCGAGGCTGCAGTATCAGAGGGCTGTGCCGAGCCTGACACTTGGGCGTTTACGGCGTCTTCAGCTGCAATCTCTGTCGAAGCTTGCACCATTGCCTCGGAGGGAGTATATTCATGTTCCAGAAACAAGGGGGAGCCGGCGGGGACGCCGACAGCCTTGAGTGCCTCATCCCAGCCTTTCTTGAAGAATTCTCTCTTATTGTCTTCAAGTGCGACCAGGACGTCATCGACGCAGGCATCGATGATCTCTTGTTCCATCTTCTTGTTGGCCTCCATCTGCACCCTGACCCTGTCAAGCTCCAAGGTGAGAGTAGAGCAAGTCTACTCCGATTCCTCAACCTTCGCCTCAGCCGAGGACAGTCGCTCCGTCGCCTTAGTTATTTTCCTCTCGGCGTCGGTGAGGGCTGCACTTAGCTTTTCAGCGTTCCCTTTCGCAGCCTCGCCATCCTTCAAGAGTTGGGAAATTTGGGCCGCCTGGGAAGACAACATATTATCCCTGGCAGCCACGTCCTCTCTAGTGGCTGTAAAAGTCCCCTCTGCTTCGACCTTCAACCTCTCTGATTGCTGGAGCCTCTCATTCCAAGAATGGAAGTGCTCAGCAATAACCGAAATTTGTTGGGCAGTCTGTTAAAGGGAAGGAAGAAAAGTCACGCTGATGCAAAGAACATGAAAAAACCAAGAGAATTGTTACATAACTTACCACCAGGGAATTCTGGATGATTGAGCGGAAGAGCTGGTTGGTCGGCCTCCCCCGGTGTTCCTCCATATCGGCTCTGAAAAAGGGCGTCTCGCTCACAGCATAAGTCACGTGAGGAGAATGGATGATGGATTCATTAACCCGGATCGGCCTGTTATCCCGCTCCCAAGCCCGGGGGCGCCACTCCTCAGAGGTTGTCGTCAGCGCCGGGGGAGGAAGATGTTGTTGCTGTTGTTGTTGTTGTTGCGGATGTTGTTGTTAAAGGCCCCTGCCTCGGCCAGTTCCATCGTTCCTTTGTTTGACCCTCCTCTCCTCCTCGAGTTGAGGATCTCTGTCATGGACTTGGCCTCGACCAGTGGATCTCAGCGGCACCGGGGGAGGGGGAGGAGCATTGACATTGTTGGTTCTTCTTGGAGGAGGTGGAGGGTCACTGCTGGAGGACCCCCCCGGCCCCACCCAACAACCAAGGCGGACCTCTTATTCAAGAAGCTGAGGGAGATGTGAGGTCTGCGCGATATTGCCACCTCAAACGCGTCCTCCTCGTCCAGGCTCTAAAGGATATTGAAATCTGGCCAAGACTCCCTCCCGGACGTACTGGCCTCGGCGTGAATTGTGGTGGAAGGATCCCTAACTTTCGCCGCCTCTTCTTCACCTCCCTCGACAGTACCCTCTAACTCGACTTCAGTGGCCCTGTCAGGGTCCTCCTCTAGGTTTTGTTGAAAAAGTTCAGACCACCTTGAGGGATCAAAGGGTTGAAGGGTCTGAGAGTACTTCTTGTACCCCGGAGTGTAGCCTAAAAGTACGTGGGCTGCTCTGCCAAATCCGTCGCCGACGTACCCCCAGACAGTGACTAGGTCGTCAAAGTTGACCAAGTGCCAAGGAGGGGGAGCAGCTTCGCGGTTGGAGATTCCTGCACGAAAGAAGAGCATTAGGACTTGTATAAAAATTTATCAAGAACTAAGGAAGTTGAGAAGAGAGGGAGAAGCCGACATACTTGTTGTTCGCCACTCCTTGGGGATACTCAAGCCGTCATACTCGGGGCCGACTCCCCTCTCCCAAGCGCCGCTAAAGACTAGCAAGTCATCCTCGTACCCCTTGTCCGAGTCGGGGAGATAAGTTACGAGGTACATAGAGGAATCCCTGGCTTTGAGATAGAAGTTTTGTCGGGGCATTACCCTCAGCAATGAAAAACATAAGAGGATGTCCTCGAGGCCAAGGTTGATCCCCGAGGCGTCTGTTGAGCTCAACCACCCCCATGATTATTCTAAAGACGTTAAGGCAACACTGCCCCGGGAAGAGACGGAACCGGGACAAGAACTGGAGGAGCAGTGGATGGAAGGGGAATCTGATCCCGCCCTCCATGATAGCCTTGGTATAAAAAGGCGTGGCGTCCTCGGCACCGACGTTAGGGCGATAACGTTCTGGATCAAACTCATCCACGCGACACTGCGAGGGATGTTGTAATGGATTTTGAAATTGGTAATTTGCTGGACACCCTTAACTGTGTACTTCCTTGGCCTAGAGGTCCCAGCCTCTTGGACCTCGGCGATAGGGCGGCGACTCCTCGGCATCTTTTACAGAAGAAAAAATAGAGAACTTTATGGAAGGAATCCTAAGGGACGCTACAAAGGATGAAACGATGAAGATGGGAGACGAGGGGACTATTTTGGGCTCCCATAACTGAGACGGTAGAGCCTGTAAGGCGAAGGATCGCCGGAAAAAACAAAAGCAGAAGCGATGTAGAGGAAAAACGACAGGGAATGAGGCAGGGTACTCACCGAAAGCAAAATATGCACGAACAATGGCTGATGGGCCTCCTTTGATAAAGTTCTTGAAGGGAATGGTGGCTGTTCAGGCAAACGGTGACCTCTCCGACGGTTCTCCAGCAAGAAACCTCCAAGAAAAGCTTAAGGATTCGAAAGTGTGGAGACGACGACCAGGTTCTTTTTATATAGGGCCTGTCCCCATCATTGTGCACAAGACACGAACAGACGCAATTAATGGTGCACGATCTCCAAAGGCAGGAAAATGGCTGAAGCAATGATGGGGTGGGTGAGCCCTTTGATCTCCTGGCGACATGTGTTCCGCTCTGTACGAAGATCAAGGCTGGGGGGCCGTTGATGGGACGCCTCTGAGAAATGATAAGATTTTGACACGTGTCCTCGGCACCAAAGGCATCTAATGTGCTCTGATGCCGCCACGTGTACTCGGCACCGAGGGAACCTAACGTACTCTGATGCCGCCACATGTCCTCGGCACCAAGGACACCTCCTCCACTCTAGCGCTGCCATGTGTCATCGGCACCGAGGGCACCTCTTTTGCTCTGGTGCCTCCACGTGTCCTCGGCGCCGAGGACACCTCCTCTGTGATAAAAGCACATGTCCTGGGCACTAAGGGCATCTCATGTTCTCTGGTCCATCTGCTAGCTGCACATTCCTTACATGATTAGATTCCGAGGACTTGTTTTGGACACGTCGCCTCGGCTCCTGGAGGGGTTACTGACTATCACAGCCAATCAGTCTCAGAGCTAGACTAGGGATCATTGGGTTACTCTCCCAACGAAGTCAGAAATGACAGAAGGAACAAGACCTGCAGCCAAAGAGAGTGAGGCACGTGGCATAACGTACAGGATTGGGGGTAAAAAGACAAAAATACTCCTTCTGATATGCAGTCAGCCCTGGAAAGCATTAATAACCCCTTAGAAGGATGAGACATCCAAGATGGCTTGGAAAGCCTAGAAGAAGGGGCATTAAGTGCTCCAGGGTCCGAGAATTTAATGTCTGTGCATAGAAGAAAGAGCATTAAATGCTCAGGAGCCCGAGCAATTAATAATGGGGATTCCCCCATGCAAAAAGGGAAGTGCACTGCCCAATAACTGTGCTAGACCTACTGCCTCACCTATCAGCAATGATGAGTTCTTGAAGGTACAAATAGTAGCAAAAACCTGAAGACAAAGGTACGCAAATCCAATTCTCAGAATGCTAAACAATACTTTCTTATTCCCCTCTCTCAAAGAACTGACTTGACCGTCGGAGGGGATACACCGGAAACACTCCGGCACCCTTCTAACCCTTCTTTTGAGTGTCAGGATACGCCGAAAGACACTCCAGACCGCCTACGACCCATCAGAATCGATCAGACAACCCCTAAAGCAATTCATCACCACTCCTTAGGCCCCTTTGGCCATCATGGGTCCTTTTTTGCCACAGGATCATCGACTTTCGAGGTAAACACGAGTTCACTAAGGAAGATATATGTTTCTATTTCTGTATTGTGCGAAAATCTACGCGCACACTCTCTTAATAGTGTCAGTCACAACTAATAAAATCAATGTCAAAATCACAAGTAAAAATAAATATACTAAATCATTTTTGGTCTTAATATATTTTTTTAAATGAGAAGAACTATTAAGTTTTAAAACTCAATACTAAAAGGCACATGATCATGTCACTAATTTGTAGTGTCATCCACTATTTAAATCTCAAATAAAGGCAATTGGAGGCATAATTGTTGGAGGATTGCAGTCGTGAACGGTCATATAAGCATCTCTCTCTTATTTTCTCTTGATATCTTTCTATTCTTATTTCTTGCTTATTGGTTTAATGAGAATAGTATCATCATGTAGACATCTATAATTTCAAGTTATGACCTTGATTTTTTAATATACTAATAAAATGGTCCAATATTTTATTGCACAAGGAGTTTATTTTTGTACAATAATAAAATAAACCGTATATTTTTTTTTAAAAAAAATTTGAACTGTTTTTGGAAATTATTAAATGACCACAATATATCCAAAACTAGTTCACATGTCCAAGAGTTAGTAATTACTTTAAATATAGGTCTATAAGAATTGACATGAAAAAAAATAATATGGTGGATATAATTATTATACGTGAAAAATATTTATAATATATTTAATAATGTGATGGAAAAAACATTCAGGATGACCATGTGTAGGGGTGGTAATCGTGTCGTGTCAAGTAACGCTCGTGTCTTATCATTCCGGGTTTGTGTTGAGTATTAGTCAACCTTAACCTAACCCATTTAACTAATTGTGTCGTGTCGATCTATTTATTTTTGTGTCATGTTCATTCAATTTTATGTCTAAAATCTCATTATCAATTAATCAAACTTATGTTCATATTTTTTCTATAGATTAAAAATTAACTTAATAAACATAATAATAAAAATGAGATTTAAACGTGTAATCGTGTCAATTTCGTATTTTTCGTGTTTGATACTAACTCAACTCATTTATTATTTGTATTAATGAATCGTGTTATATACGGATTCGTGTCGAGAAATGGTTAACTCTAACCCACTAATTTCATGTCGATTTCGAGTTATGTTTTCGTATTGTGTTAGAAATTGTCACCCATAAGCATTTGTCCCCTAATCCCTTTAGTTACTCCGTGCCACTATAATTGGGCGAGTCGAACCCAAATAATTTAATACTTGGCTATTTTTTTTAATCAAGAATTTAATACTTGGCTCAGTTCGTTTCATTTGCACCCAAAGGTCAAGTTCAATCAATCATGAACATTTAGCCATATACGTTGCATTATTGTGGCTGCTTGAATAAATCCTGCTGAAAGAGCAATTCAAATGATATCCAACAAGTGGATATCAACATGTCTATCTATGCAAGGTTCTAATCAATTAGAAGGGAAAAAAAAAAAAACATATTATTATCCAAAAGGTTCCACTGGCCTGTCTAACCCCTTTCTAAGTGATAGTGCCAGGACTTGGCAAACCACCTGGGGGGAAAAAATAATAGTAATAACACTAGGATAGTAATACATGATGTGAAATCATGGTAATAGGGTTGATTAGTCCTCAATAAGAATTCAAAAATGATGCAAAACAGCTCACAATATAGTAGTAAACTAGGGGTAACTCGTGCCTGAAGACATGGTACAATGTGAATGATTTTGAGAGGGATGTTAGTGGCTGTTAGATAAGTCTATTTGAGACCGTCGAATGCATTTATTGAAACATGTCATATTTTATATTATAAATGTTAAATCTCGATACAATAAACCTATTTGTGGGTATTAGTAACTTCTGATGTAACCCCCCATGAGTTTAAATCACACATGGTTGAGACACATCTCATAAAGAGCTTCAATGCACTGGGTAACCATCAATAGTTGCAGTGTTTTAGTTAGATCAGATCCAAAACTATTTGGATTTTAAATCCATCAATTCTTTTAATATTAAATCATATATAATAATTTCAAGTGAGATCCATTTTATTCAAGTGGTTCCTCAATAGAAAGCATGATGGTTTACTACAAGAAGTGAAAGGAACTAGTATGGGAGGGGATACCAAATTTCAAATCCAGTTTGATCATGATCTTGATTAAATGTAACCAATATCACTTTACATTCATTTGCTACAAATAAGAGCATTACCTATACACTTTTGATAAGTTTTTTCTTTCATCAAACTATGGTTTTTGAACTTTATATATCCTATGAATCATTGTTAATTTCTAACTTATTTTATAATTATTGTCGCTTTCAATAGAAAATCTTACCGATGGGTCTTTGGTCCAATAGTACTCATTGTCTTGTAAAGACTTTGTCTTCTTGAGGTCAAGGGTTCAAGTCCCCCTTCCCCTTAAAAAAAAATAGAAAATCTTAAAATTGTGCAAAATGTGAGTTTTTAAACTTATTTTATAATTATACCATGTTTTTAGATAAATAACGAAAAGTTGAGAAATAAGTTATAAAACCGTAGGACAGTAATAAAATTGAAAAAGTCACAGTACTTTGAAATTAGATCCATAGTTTATAGGAGGAGGAGAGGCTCATGTTTCCTGGGCTTGTAGAGAATCACTTCCTACAACCTTACACCACCATATATAATCCTGCTTAATAATAATGTGCATGTGGTCAAGGGCAAAGCCAGGAATTGAGTCTTGGGTGGGCACATTAATTACAAATTTTAATTAAATTCTTTTCAACTAACAAAAAATTAAAAAGATATTTATATTTATTTACGTAAAGGTCAATCTTAGAAAAATAGAGACTATTAATAGGTCAAGTACAAGTTATTTCATATGTAAATTAAGAAAACAAACCAAAAAAAAACTATAAATATCTAAATAATCACAAAAAAAAGTCCAATTACTATAAAAAGCACTAAGCATTCAATTACAGACTAATTGAAACACATTTATCTATATTTATATTTATACTAATAAATGTCAGTAACTGCGAAAAAAATTTGAATTCCTATTTTATCCCTACTTATTAGAATAAAGTCAATTATAGTCACCTATATACTTTCATCTATTTTTTTTTATTTTTACTTTTATTTAACTTTCAACCTGTTTTAGACTCTTTTATAAGGACTTCTATATTCATTTGAACTCATTTATTAGTAATACAGTTATATACAATTTTTTATATTTATATGAAGAAGTAAAGTACACTACATGTTAATTTATTATACACATGTAGTTAACAGATTAAATTTCACGGTCAAATATATGTTATATTTTATTTTTTGGTATGCAATAATAGTGATCTAATCAATTTATTTAAGAAAATAAAAATTAATAATTCTATAATATAATTAGAAGTGCAAATGTGAAGGGTTGGAGAGATAGCTAAATAAATAATAGATGACGTATTCAAAGACACATAGAATAAATTAATAATTAAATCTACCGATAATTAAAATATAGACTAATTATTCTACACCTAATTTATTATTTAATTTAATTACACATATAATTCACGTTTTCTATAAAAATATTATTTAAATTGATTTATGTGCAACACATGTCGTGCATTGTTAGTAGTATTATCAAAAAGCACTATTTAGGCAAGTAAACAAGTAAAATAAGTAAAAACAATTATGGGTACAAGGCCATGGATTTATTGAAAAAATAATGCATAATGTTGTCGGCTACCCACTAGACCTTATGTAATGGCATGACACATCTCAGCGGTGGATCGCATAGTAGCCATTCAAGTCCTTTTTTTTTCTTTCTCTTTCTCTTTCTCTCTAACTCTCGCTGTTCTTTCTTCAATTTCATCTAGTGTGAATGTCCTCATTGGAGTAAAGTGTTTATACATAGAGTTGTTTCAAGTCCAATTGTTTTTTTCATTTAATTTTGTGATCCTATTTTTTTATGTACTTACAAAATGATGATATATTTTATTACACAATAACCAAAATTTGTATACAATTATAAAAGGATAACATAATTTTTTTAAAGAAAAATTTAAAAAAAAAAAATTAGATGTGTCCAAAAATTATCTGAACGTCTCCATAATGTATTCATAGTTATTTATATATGAAAATCATAGTGTGGACACAATAAAATATATGTTAAAAATATTTCATATATACAAACATGTACATTAACATATATACTTATATAATTTTTTGAAAAAATTGAGGGTATGTCAGGGCCCCTAACCTAAGTTAACTCTGCCCATGCATGTGGTCATTAATCATAAAATCTATTGAGGGTGGACATATGCTCACCCTAGCTCCTTACCGGCTCCACCAGTGCTTCTGCAACAATGAATGTGTGCATGACTCATGCCTTTTGCTTTTTGACATAAGTAGATGGGGCATCAAAAGCAATCATCATTATATCAATTATAAGTTTGTTGTATAAAAAAATGGGAAACTCTATTTTACCGCCTTCGGTACCGTACCGAAGGTTACTATTTTTATGGTAAAGTTACAACTTATGTTACTCGGACGCGGGTGCGGGTGTGAATTTAGGTGTCTGATATCTCAAGTCAAAAAATAATAGATACGAGGATATGGATCCAGATTTGGATACGGGTACGGGGATACGGTCTAATTTTATTTTGTAATAATGATTTATGCATTATTTAGAGTTAAAAATTTGCTTTATGTCATAATATATTAATAAGCTTGATACTAAAATCTGGTGGCTCCATAATAGCAATTGATCTGAGTCTTAAATAGACCAAAAGGACCCAGAAATTTCAAACATTGTTCCCATATTACATAACCCAAAACAACAAAAAGTAGTACTCCTTAGTCTAGCATACTTAAAAAGGTAGTACTCTTTATTCCATCATACTTAATATTTAATACTTAGTCTAGTTGCAACTTGCAAAAAGACTTTTAATTTTCATCTTCATCGGGCTGTCCACATGTGCCTTCACCATCCTCAAAAGTCATCATCTCCAACTCAGGTTCATCAAGAGAAAGTTGTGCATGCTCTCCCACTTCTTGGCCTTCAATGTCAAACTCATCTCCACCTAAAAATTATCAAATATATATATATATATATATATATATATATATATATATTATCAAAATGTAGTATACAGTACAAATACTTGGATTGTTAAAATAAAAAGTAAACTTACTTATGTCCCAATATTTTGAAGTTTCATCTTTGTACTCCTTGCTCTTCCTTGAGAGTAGGCGAAGATTGCAATGCACAAACACCAAGTCTTCAGCACAGGTTGTTGCTAGTCGATTTCTTTTCACACTTTGAATCACAAAATAGGTGTTCCAATTCCTCTCACAGCAAGAGGAAGATGTTGGTTGTGAAAGCAATCTAAAGGCCAAGGCTTGTAGCAAGGGTGATGAAGCCCCATGATTGGCCCACCAAGAAATAGGTTCCTCAAACATTCTTGCATCGACAACATGAGCTTGGCCGAAATAGTCAGACCCACTAGAAAATGCTCCATATTTAGCATACACCTTTCACAAATCAGCTTGATTAGGAAAGAGCCTTTTAAAACATTTCCCTCTATTTAGGGAGACTTCCTGATCTTCATGTGGCGCTACCCGTGCCACTCCATTACCTCCACTATTCAGCCAAGCATTACAATAGTACTTCGGGACCAATGAATGTGTCATACAATGCAAAGGAGTATTACTTTTGTTCCATCTCCCCTCCAAAACTTGGTGAACAACATCAAAAAAGTCCAATTGACCAATAATCATGTCTTTTCCTTCATGCTCAAAAATCCTCCTTTTGACATTTTCAATCATAGTATCCCACATATCATATACTAGATGCAAAACTGGGGTGTCTGTGTCAGCTATCCTCAACATGTCAATGATAGGTTCAGTAAAATTTAGAAGATAATCTAAATCATCCCAAAAAGTGTCATCAACAATGCATTTTTTCACATCACGAGCTTTATTTTCAGCAACTGTGTTTCCATCTGCCCTATATGTTTTCCAGTTTGGATCCATAACCATTTTTTCAAGAGATTCTTTAACTTCCCTTAACTGTTTAGCCATGATAAAGCTAGATGCAAATCTAGTTTTAGCCAAAGTTAGCAATTTCAGTTTAGAGTACTTGGTGAAGAGGAAATTTGTTGTGCCATGGTTGAGAATAAAATTACGAATATCTTGCACTTGCTTAACCAAATCTGAAATCTACTTACATTGGGCATGCTGAGGTGATTTTTCCGCTAGGTCGCAGATGCTCTTCAACGCCAAGTTGAGACTGTGCACAACACATGGAGTCCAAAAAACATGTGGGTATTTTGTTTCAATGCTCAACCCCGCAGCCTTGTAGTTCGATGCATTATCAGTTACAATCTGGACCACATTCTCTTCTCCTAATTCTTTGATCACTTGCATGAATAAGTTTGCAATGTACTCTGCACCTTTGGTATTTCCACTAGCATCAATGGCTTTTATGAACATGGATCCTCCTACAGATGCTGCCATTATGTTGATCAGAGGCCTCTGATGCCTATCAGACCACCCATCAAATACCACTAAAACACCTCTCTTACTCCACGTATCTTTGATTGGTTGCAACAACCTGTTGACATGTTCTTTTTCCTGGTACAGCAAAGTTGTTCGTAGCCTATTGAATATAGGAGGAACATAACCAGCCAACCTGCAATTTCCAAGGATTAGTATGTATTTCAAAAATAGGTGGGATCACTGGGATGTGCAAAAATTAAATGGCAGTAGGAAGGATGAACATGACCCCATACCTCGAATTTCCAAGGGTTAGTGAGTACTTTCAAAAATAGGGAGACCTTGCAAAATTAAATGGCAAACCACTGGCGTAGAACATCCGAGCAGCTTCTTTGTCAGCAACATCTCTATCCGCAACATTGAATGTCGAAGGTAAAGGACCTTGAGGGGCAATTCCCTTGCGTTTTTTCTGTTGGATAAGGTCAGTAGCATCTGGTATGGTGACATAATCTGCCCTTTTCCTTGCATTCACAGCTTGTTGATATTTTTTAGTTTCAGTTTCTTCATGCTCCTTCTTTATGGCTTTCAATACATCTTCACTTATGGCAGGACAACTTTCAACATTGTGGTGAGGAAGCTTCATCAGGTGGCCTTTGACCTTTGTGTATGACCCAACAACTCTCTTGTTGCAGTAATTGCACACCCAGGTCCGATTTCCACCTCCACCCTCAGCCACATTGAGAACATTTACATGATTCCACAGAGGCTTATCGTCAAATGTAGCTCCTAAAGGCGTCATTGGACGATCGACCTTTTCTATTCCTCTAGAAGAAGATTGGGATGACTGGGATGAAGACATTTGTAGAGAGTTTAAAAAGAAGTGACTGTAAGGAAGAAAGAGACCGTGATCGTTACAAGAGAGGATTTGACAGAGGATGGAAGCATTTCAGTTGTTCTAAGATCTATGATTTTCGTCCAGAGACTATACATGGTCTCTTTCGTTTTTTCACAGCATTGTTTCATTCTCCCAGGAACCACTTTGATGGTTGGGCTGCCTTATCAAGGTCTTCCAATTGCCTTATCAAAGACCGTTCTCATGGCTTATCACAGGCCATTCGGTTCGCATGACTTATCACAGGTCATTCGGTTGCCTTATCAAAGACTTTGATGTTAAATAATTTGATGAATTAAATGATTATTAGATGAAATTAAATATTAATTTGGTGTTGATGTGATGAATTAAATATTAATTTGAATGTTAATTTGATGAATTAAATGATTATTAGATGAAATTGAATATTAATTTGGTGTTGATGTGATGAATTAAATATTAATTTGAATGTTCATTAGATGAATTGAATGATTATTAGATGAAATTGAATTTTAATTTGGTGTTGATGTTGATGTGATGAATTAAATATTAATTTGAATGTTAATTTGATGAATTGAATGACTATTAGATGAAATTGAATATTAATTTGGTGTTGATGTGATGAATTAAATATTAATTTGAATGTTAATTTGATGAATTGAATGATTATTAGATAAAATTGAATATTAATTTGGTGTTGATGTGATGAATTAAATATTAATTTGAATGTTAATTTGATGAATTGAATGATTATTAGATGAAATTGAATATTAATTTGGTGTTGATGTGTTGAATTAAATATTAATTTGAATGTTAATTTGATGAATTGAATGATTATTAGATAAAATTGAATTTTAATTGGTTAAAATGAATTTTAATTTGATGTTGATTTGATGAATTAAATGTTTATTGTATGAAATTACATTTTACTTTAGTATTGATTGGATAAATTGAATCTTTATTGGATGATTTTGAATGCTAATTTGATGATCGAGTGTTAATTTGATGAATTTGAATATAAATATGATGAATTGAATGTTAATTTGATAAATTGAATATTAATTGGATGAATTAAATGTTAATTTGATGAATTGAATTTTAATTTGATTAATTTAATGTTAAATAATTTGATGAATTGAATGATTATTAGATGAAATTGAATATTAATTTGGTGTTGATGTGATGAATGAAATATTAATTTAATCTGGAAAAATATGTATATATGGCTGCCAGGCTAGTTGGGTATAAAAGGTAGTAGTCTTTCAATAAGGCAACTGCCTAATTGGTAGACATTAGTATTTTAAATTTTTTATCTAAAGTGTGTGATACAATGTATTGTAAAATAAAGGGCTTTTTCTGTCTTTTTATCAAAAAAAAATTAGAGTGTTGTACACGTTATTAGAGACTCAGAGTCTTGGTCAACTAAATTAAGTCGGTTCTTTCTTTTTTTTTCCTCAAACTCTCGGTTCTTCTACAGAAAAGATAGAGAGAGAGAGAGAGATAGAAAGAGAAAGAAAACGAGAGAAAGAGAAAGAAACGCACATAACAAAACCCACGTCGAAGCAGAGAGAGAGAGGAGGAGAAGGAGATCGATCAATCTGCGAAGTCAACGAAGAAAGAGATTGAGATATGCGATGGGAACCACACTAGTCTTCATCTGTGAGATGCGAAGTCGACGGAGGTGCGAAGTCGACGGAGAGAGAGGGAGAGAAGGAGATCGATCAATCAAGACAAACAAATGCGATCTATAGCACTTCCAGGTAGGTATTTCATCTGTCATCTTCAAATATTATATGCTGAGTTCTTTGTTATTTTATTTTTATTTTTATTTTTTTGGAATTTTGGAACAAATTTGGGGTAAGATTGAGTTTGGCATATTTATTTGGGGTGGGTAATTCCTAGTTAGGGCAAAAAATTTGGGACGCTGGTTTTGTCGATCCAAGTCGCGAACAACCCACGTTTGGGGTCGTGCGACCCAGATCGGGGATCGTAGGGGGTCTTAGTTTTTAGGTAACCCTGGTTCTTCTGTTCTTCACTTCTTCATCTTGAAACCCAGCCTTGAAACCCACCCGTATCCGGAATAAAGTTACCATACCAGACACAAATCCCGCACCCGCACCCGTGTCGGATCGTGTCGACACGGGTACTCCCACAAAAGAGCCGAGTCTGAATAACGTAGGTTACAACTCAAAAGAGAGAAGTTACAACTTTTTAGGGAAAGTCTATGATCGATTAAGGGTCTATGATCGATCACAGATACGCATGACCGATCATGGACTTCTCATGAGCAATTGTAACTTCTCTCTTTTGAGTTGTAACTTGACATTTAAAAGTTGTAACTTACACCTCAAAAAAGTTGTAACTTAATCTGAAATTGTTGTAACTTTCGGTACGGTACCTCCTTCGGTACCGTAGCCTTTCCCCAAAAAAATACTCACTCTATCTTATGACTTTTTTTATCTTATAGGTTGTTTCAAGGTTTCATTAGGGTTGTTTGATTAGAAAAGAAAGAATGACAGAAAGTAAGAGTGGTACAAAAGAAGGAAAATAATTTTTTTGTATGCATTTGATTAAAATGAAATTTTTAAGAAGATTGTAGGAATATTTCACTTCATAGTTTGGACAGCATGAAAGTTACAAGTAAATTGTTAAACTTGCATAAATTGCCTTTACTCATTATGACAATACAAAATGCTTAGCTGGCTTTTCTAATTAAACTAGATCATTCTAAACATACAAACTATGTTTCTTTCCAGTGAATAAAGATTATGTAAAAATTTAATAGGCCTATAATTTGTATAATACAAGACATGGGTTTTAGGCATAATTGACAAACTAGAAATTAGAGGGAAAATATGCCTGAATTTGAAATTCAATTATACATAACCACTTTCATGGGAAAATTTTGATTTTGCTATGTTTATGCAAGAAAAAAAGTTGGTTACTTTTTGGAAAAACGCATTCATTGTTATAAAATTTCTATGCTAATTATTTTCCATTTCCTTGTAACCGAACTCCCGAAAACATCAGAAAATTTCTCTTTTTTTAGTATTTTCCAGCATTCTCCATTTATCCAAACATACCATTGTTTAAAATTTTCTAATATATGGAAAAAACATTCACGGTTTGATTTTGTTTTAATATGGTAGTTTTGATGAACTATGATAGTATTATTGCAAAACTTTATCTTCGCAATTTAAAAAGGTTCTCTACTTATTATTATTACAAATGCTTATGAGTCATTCTGCAATGACTAAACAGAATTTGAGAGATTGAAGTAAGCTCTAAACTGCTTTCAAAGGTTGAGAATCAGCTAAGGATTTTAAGTGAGCGTTCAACATGGTTCACTGCAACCCTATTACAATTAGGTTATGTGTCTCTTCACCAGATCCAACTCAGTCAAGAAGCAGTAGGAGACAAAGCTTTAATACAACTAAAGAAGATCCATCTAGTACTTTTAGAGAAGCTACTGCACAAAACCAGAAGCTTAATGATGCATTGGCTATCTCACATGATGATTTTATAATGGGGAATGCAATTTTGAAATGGGTAAACTCAAACAGGTTGGGGGACATATGGGTGTAATGCATTGCAAGGTGCCATTCAAAAACACTCAGGCCACTGCTTAATATTTATGGAAAACTCGTATCAATCTCTAAAGTTGAAGTTAACATATATCTCTACATGCTCCATTCATTTTTTACTAGTAAGGTCTCAATAAAAAATGCGAATTTGGAGTTCTAGTTCGGTCATTTATATCACCTCTTTACTTATCAATCAATTCAATTCATTATATGTCCCTCGATAATTGTCAGTGTCTACATAATGTTCAACTTGAAGAATAAAATTGTGAGCGTTTAAGCTACATATTCTACTTGCTAACCAATGTATATTGATTTATAGTCGTCATGTCCTTGCACATATTGATGTATATTTGCTTGCTTTCTTACATGCTACATCAAGATGTGTAATAGTTACCCAAGTGATTTTTTGTGATAAACTAGGTTATAAACACTATCATCCATGTATATAATGTGACACCCCAAAAATTTTTGTGATTAACTCATGATTAACTCGAATTAAGCTAAGATATCAATACGCTCTGATACCAAGCTGTGACACCCCAAAAATTTGGGTGTCCGTAATTAATCCATGATTAACTCGAATTAAGCTAAGATATCAATACGCTCTGATACCAAGCTGTGACGCCCCTAAAATCGGGGGTCCTTTGTCACCCATTGACCATCCATCAACCCACGAAAATACCCGTAAATGTCTCATAACCCGACACCACGACACATCATCCCCTTTGTCGGGATCACAACAACACAATGTTTGGGCAAAGTCTCCTTTGTACCGGGCACTCCCCAAACGCATAACTTGTGTATGCCTCAACACATGACCCATCCGAGGTCCAATATACATCAATTTACGCTCACTTATTGTCCATTTATATTATTAGAACAAAAGGACTCAAGGCCCAGAAGTATAAGAAATCATTCTTAAAATTTCAGATTTTTGGAAAACCTTCCGGAAGGTTTTGGTCGACCTTTCGGAAGGTTTTGCCACTGAAAAATTCCTTCCGGAAGGTTTTGCCTACTAGAAAAGTTCTTCCGAAAGGTTTTCATTGACTTTCCGGAAGGTTTCACACTCTGGTCAACATTTTTCCTTGTCTCTGTCCAAACCTTCCGGAAGGTTTGTTGCGACCTTCCGGAAGGTTTTTCCTAGAATTGCCTATTTCACATGTTTTTAATTTCCAATCCTATCAAATCCATCCCACAACTATTCAATACATGTTTAATGAAATTTTTCACATGAAACATGATACAGCAAGTTCTATTACAAGCAATTCCATATATTTACATGTCAAAACTAAGTTTTCATAATAATTTTACAAAAATTTAAAATAAAGCCACATCTCGGCTTTTCCTCCTCCTTAAGGGCCCGAATGAGAGCCGTCTACCGGCGTATATCTCGCACCTGAAATGTTGTCCCATAAAGGGTGAGTCACGCTCAATAGGGTATCTCCTAAAGAGGCTACTCCCCAACCTAAGTGCATATGAAATGTGCACATGCAACAATCAACAAACATCATCCATTCCAATTTAGAACATGCAATTCAATGTTGGAATTTTACCATGTCATGTCATGAAATGAGATGAGACTCACTCATGCACTTTAACCCGAGCCCACTCTAGCTCCCACAATACAATGTAATGCCAATGTGTATAAATCCGCCATTGATGAAATATATCCAATGATCTTTTCGAAATAAAAATCATGTCTTTATTATAAAACAAAATCATGTATATTTATTGGATGTTACACATCGAATCACTATTTTATAAAACAAGATCACGTGTCTTTGTTGGGTATCGGATTTTGGAATCACACCACCGGTTCCGTACACCGTTACACTTTTTCTGAATTGCACCTCAGGGGAGTGTATAAACCAAGTAGTCGGGTCTTGCGCCCGAGAGAAAATCTAGCCCTGCTTGTTATACCCGACACAAGTTTTTTTTTCATGCAACCATGCGACTTAGTCGAACCATCGGCCCAACTATCCCGAGCCCACTTATCAACCACCAAGAATAGTGTTTGATCCACAATATGCACACACACCCACACTCATGTCAATGCCCATGAATGAGATGCCTCTATATAAATGCCATGTAATAAACCATTGTAATATCAATGTCATGTCACATATGTAATGAATGTCATATGGACCAATTTAATCATATATCAACATATTCTATGACAATTTATATCAAAAGCATATAATTACCACTATTTATCAAAATGTCAATATATCAATATTTTTCTACACAATTCTCCCCAAGCATGTTATACATCAACTATGCAATAACACACCCAATTTTCACATAAGCATTTAGTCAAACACCTTCAAAGCACCAAGTCATATAATCACATAATCATGCCCAAATTCATCACATAACGCAAGAAATCACATTAAGTGATTTCTACATACCCAATTATCCAATTTTTTTCAAGAAATCACAAAGGCACAATATAAACACATAGCATACCCACATAGTACCATTTCAAGAAATTACATATGTAACTTCCACCAATCAAGTTTAAGCTAGAAATTGGTTTTAGACCATTCTATACTCATTTCAACAACAATAGGCAATTGTTAATGCAACTAACAACCTACCCACCTTATATAAACACCCTAGGTTAGAAATAAACCTAAGTAGGAGGGAACTCTACATCTTGAAGCGTAAAACGAAAGGTATAGAACTTCCAGAACACAACCCCAACTCCAACCCTTGATTTCCCAAAATCTCCTCTTTGGATCTTCAGTGAAATCCTTCGTTCTTGGTATGGTTGTGTAGCCCTCGTCGAGGTGATCAACTTTAACTCTTGATCCAAGTCGATTCGACCAACGGAGCTCCGTGGATCGTAGAGAGAATGTGGAGCTTTTGATTGTTTTTTTCTCTTTTCCCTCTCTTCTCTTCCAACGTGAGAACCCAGCTGATATGTGTGGAGAAAATCAGATATTTCACCCCTATTTATACCCTTTAATTGCTTGGTCCACAATGTGGCACACGACCCTCTTTTCCCGGGTCTGTTTTCACCCCGAAACAATTAAATTTCGCCGCGGTTCAAGTTCAAAATATTTCATTTCAACTTGCTTTAAATTATTTTCCAACTTTCAAAATTTTATTCAGAAATTCGTTTTTGGGTCACCCGAAACCAGATCGCCTCGTAAAACGCGAAAAATCCGACTATCTCGAAATTCGATGAAAATTGACAGGGCTGCTAGATTTCGCGAGACGAATCCAATGGTGAGGTCTGTTTCGTCATCCGAGCTCTAGAAAAATTCAGTTTTGTAACTCGTACCGTAGTAAAAAATTACCGTTTTACCCCTTTTTCATAAAAGTTCAAATTTACCCAATTTTTACATATAATGTTGCTTAAAATGAACTTGGGACTCATGGTTAACTGAGTGTCAAGTGTAAACCCCTATAGTTTGTGATAACAATGAAGTTATGATTTTGTAAACTAATGTACACTTATTTATGCCTCACATTGCAGCAAAATTTATTTGTAAGCTTCCAAAATCTTCACAACATTTTGCGGAGCTCTATGCCCCCTCAAAAAAGGTGGCCCTGTTCTTTCAATGGTCTATCTTCCAGAAGTTTTATATCTTTTGGTTTCAGGTGTTTTTACGACTTATATTGCATTTAGGGATAGAGATATCAAAGCCAAGGCTGAAAGGTTCCTTAGAAGTATTAAAAACTCATTTGAAACTATCTTACGACGCAATACAGAGGTTATAATGATATTGTTGCTAGATGGTGAGACTTCTAGCAACAATGCAAACCCAGTAGCGTTACCAGATTCTTTGGGTTAGAAGGATATGAACATAATTGATTTAGTTGACAAGGAAAGAAAGACAATTTGAAACAATGCAACTGATGATTATTCTAATGTTGATTCACATCAGGAGCCACTTAGGGTATCAAGAGGAAGCTTTAATAATGATGATGGCAATGTTGGAATTACTCCAATACTACTACGACAAAAAAAATACTCTAATACCACTTTGTTGGAGTCAAGAGAATTAGAAATAAAATAAAAGGAAATAAAGGAGGATATGAACACTCAAAAAACAAAATAATTTTCATATAAGTTGATTACAATCACATACTCAACTTGTACTCTTCAATTTCTATTCAACTCTACTTACTTAAAACACTACAACATATATCATATTTATATAGGTCATAGATATAACCCCTAACATTACAATAAGGTACCATTATACCCACTAACTCTTGTAACATCTATAATATTAAAACACCGTTACTTGGGGAATTAACACCCACTAATACTCTTGTCTTCAATTACTTGCATATTTCTTGCTCATTACTACACACCAAATTAACACACCTTAATAATATAATAAAACACTAAACAAGTTTATTTTCCAACCACCCCCCCCCCCCCCCACTTAAACTTGGTTTTGCACTTCCAAGTACTTATATCTTGCAAATCACTTCATAATAGAGGGGCTTCGTGGAATTATTGCAAACTTCATGGATTGAGTATCACCTCCTTCAATTGTAAGAATCTTCAAAGCCATCTCCATGGCGATGTAGGGCTTATGATTAATTTGCACATGGTATTACATTATTTTCAATTTGTTCATTGTCTTCTTCGTATTTGTGCATTTGCTTTCCTTCTTCTTGAACTTCTTATACTTCTTGAATTTTTCTTGGGGTAGCTCTCTTGGACCGAAAAATTCATTCATATTCACCCAACCTGTGTCACTTAAAATAATATTTTGATGGGTAGGAAAAACATCTTTCATGATTCCTTCATAAGATTCCACTTCAACAACCTTAACCACATAAGGATCCTTGATTTCTTCTCCACGCTTTACAAATTCTTCAATTTCTTGCACTTTTGTTTCAACTTCTTTGCAAACTTCTTTTGCTTCCATTTCTTGAGTTGATTCTTCAACTTCATCATTTTCTTCATCTTTTTTAGTCTCTTGAACTTCAACTTGAAATTTGATCTCTTCAACCTTTTCAACTATTTTCACTTCATTAAGATGATGCTCTTCTTGATCCTCCAATAGTTTGTCTTCAAAATCACACTCTTCTTTTACATACTCATCTTCTTCAAAACATTGTATCCAATACTCCTCGGGTAAAAACTCACTTTCATGTTTGGATACTACACTCTCAATCATCTTCCATACATGATTTGGAGAATTTGAATCTCATACAAGCTTCCAAATCTTGGGATGAATCGCCTTTTTAAGAACTCTAAGTGTTTTTTCATCTTTCTTCTATCGGATTCTTGTAGGCAAGCCACTCATTGGCTTTTCTTCAATCACATGTTTTGAGATAAGAAGGTAGAGTAATCTTCATTCTCTTGTAATTAAAGAACATTATCTTTTTACACCAAAAATACATATTTGATGAATCTTCCATGATCATTAATCGCAACGATCTATCAAGACTTCAAAGATCGTACTAACTCTAAAAATGAGCTAGCTAGACTTTTAGGATCGAAAGCTGGCTCTGACACCAATTTGTTAGAATTACTTCAATATTACTACAACAAGAAAATCGCATTGGTACCACTTTGTTGGAGTCAAAAGAATTAGAAATAAAATGGAAAGAAATAGAGGAGAATATTAACACTCAAAGAAAAAATAACTTTCATACAAGTTGATTACGATCACACACTCAACTTGTACTCTTCAATTTCTACTCAACTCAACTTGAAACACTAGAACATATATCCTTTTTATATAGGTCATAAATATAACCCATAACATTACAATAAGGTACCATTACACCCACTAACTCTTGTAACTTCTATAATATTAAGACACCATTACTTGAGGAATTAACACCCACTAATACTCGTCTTCCACTACTTGCATATTTCTTGCCTATGGATAAAGCTGTGCTGCACAAATCTTTTATTAAATCTTGTATCTCGATTAATGTGTCAAAATCTCATGCATTGAATATTTGGTAGAGTTAGTAGACTCCACTAATCCAACCACTTGCATTGATTTGAGATACAAAATTTAGGTAACAATTTAGTCAAAATAATATTGCTCCTTGCCTATTACTACACATCAAATTAACACACCTTAATAATATAATAAAACACTATTTTTCAACAGGCAAACCCACAGGAACTTTTGATTTCAGCTGGAAATGCTAAAATGAGCAATATATATGAAAGGAAGGAAGCACGACATTCCGATGGAGAGAATAGAAAAGATTATCCAAGAGCAGAAATTAGAAACTGCATGGTTACAGGCTTTGGAGAAAGGCACCCCTGGAACAATGACTCATTTGAAGCTTGAGAAGAATCAAGTCATGCCTCAAGATGGCATCTCTTATCATAATCACATGGAATCTGTTGTGATTTGTGTGTGCAATGAACAATCAAAGAAATAGAATTGATTAGAAGAAACAACACAAGAATTTTACGTGGTTCGGTAATTTATTTACACTCATGAGAGAGAGAATGCCTTATTTTTATTTCACACAAAAAGTAGGGTTACAACATAATATATATAAGTTATAACCCTAATTATGACAAATCTCGAAGGCACATGCAGCTCTCCTAATCCATATCGTGGAGATTCACGCTCCAACAACTGGTCCATTATTTTCGAACCTGATAAATCTTTTCATATATTAAATATGAGCCACCGATTGATTTGTCCTCTAAGCATTGGGACGATGAATTGAAACATGAAATCAAACTTTTAAAGATTACTGATGAAAATTTGCTCCAGAAGGACCAGCTTGGTCAAAGGACCAGGATCACCAAGCTTGTTGCATGATAGCAGCTTTGTTGGCAATCTCAGTAAAGAGAACATGTGAGTTATCGACTTGACATATATACACATTTTTTATGCTTGTGAAAAAAGTAAAAAAAAAAATAAAAATAAAAGACAATTGTTTCTGGTTGGCCTTCATAATACCTATATTCCCAGGTGAATATCAAACTTCACATTGCTTGATTGCTTGCTTAAAAAATAAATAAATTGCTTGCTTGCTTGGGCCTGTATTCAGATTTTAAGTTGACCAGGTTTAAATTGCTTGCTTAGGCCTGTATTAAGTTTTACTCCATATGGCTTACAACCTAAAATCTGGATGTAACCGATAATACAAATTTGATTGGACTTATCTGATGAAAAATATTATAAAATTTGTAAGCTTAATCGTTTTATAAAAGGAAATTGACCACCCTTGCTACGGGAAGTTTTATTTAGTAATTACCTTCCGAAAAAAATGGTTTTATTTAATTGCTCTGCAGTGGTATGAATCTACTAAGAGTTGCAACTTGGGGTGTCCATGGGCCGAGCCGGTTTAGGCCCTTGCAATTTTTTTCGGGCTGAGCTTGGGTAGTGTAAGCCCAAGATTTTACCCATGCGGGCCGGGGCGGGCTTCGGATAAGGGTAAACTATCCTTAGCCCAGCTGACCATTCACTGGGCATGCTTGTTAGGTGGACCTTTTTTTATACATATACAATTTCATTTAAAATGTTTTGAACTTAATTTTTTTTTAAATTACATTTTTGAATTAAAAGTAGAGTCAAAATGGACAAAGAGTAAATAATGAATAATTTTATTTAAGTAAAGTAGAGTTATATATGACCACCAAACTTTCAAAGTTTCAATAGTTAACTTTTTTTTTAAACAATTGAGTGGAAGGACAAACGGGCTACGCGAGCAGGCTAGGCTAAGCTGGCGGGCTCATGGGCCTGGTTTTTGTGGACGGGCTCATTGGGCTGAGTAATGGGTTTGAGGGCAAATCCCAATCCTTTCTTGAATGATATTGGGCTTGGGCTCGGACGGGCCAACTATTGGTCTCTCGGGCTTTGTGCTCGGGCGGGCCAACCCGTGAGCAACCCATCCCTTGGACACCCCTAGTTGCAACATATTGTAATTTTAGCAAAAAGTTCGATTAAATTTCTATAAAATGTGGCTGCAGTGTTTTTGTGCTTTATCACACTTTTCTTAAAATCCAGTCCCACTATTTATTCCTTGATAGTAAAGTTGTGATTATGATGTAATTTCTTAGTCTATCTAAAGTTGCATATATTTTGAATTGTTTTGATGTCCTATGCTAATCGAATGGTGCCCAAATGTTCTGCATTTGATTGCAATTTTGGGGTTACATGTAATTGATTTGCAATCAATCTTGAAATTACTTTTATGATTTTTCATCGTCAGTTTGAATATCACCGCCATTTTCTTCAATAGCCCTGTACTAATTGTGTATTAATATTCAATTTTTTTTTTTTTTTTTTCGTGAATGACAATGGACTGATTCAATTCTGATGGATTTCCCCAATGCCCACCATGTACAATTTTCTTTTTTATCAACATGTCCAGCTATAAATTAAAAACATATTGGGACCTTTGCTGATTGAATGTGTGTAATCTCCATGAGACCTATGAAGTTGTTAACATGGCATATGTAACAGCTATGATTTCATGCTGATTACTTTTGTTTCTTTGCGAACCCACCTAGAAATTGATTCCGATCTACTTATAATTGTACTTGAATGATGGAGTAGATTAGAGTCCTTAATAGCTTATATTGGTGTAATCTCCCATAGATATTTGTATGAATGAATTGCGAAGATCTTTACCCACTGCAAAATACTAATGCTCTAGTTGTAAGCTATTTGCCAAGGCCTAACAAAGTTGCAGCGACAAGTAACAAAAGTAGTGTTACAAATAAGAATCTCAATGTATTCACTCTAGCAAAAAAAAAAAAAAAGTATTCTCTCCGAGACCAAAAGGATCGAAAAAATAAAAGGTAAGACTCAACATCTTGTGTACAATCCTTCACAGATTAGCTGAACTATAAACGGTGAAATTTGGCCTAATACAACCTCAACTTGAGGGTACTAAACATTTGGTCATAACTTCACTGCATCATTTGCAACTTCTGTGCGTGAAAACAAGGCTATGGAGTTTTCACTGGTGGCTGATATTCAATCTGAATGTCAACCCAATTTGAAAGGTTCGGAAAGCAAGATGTTGAAGATGGATGTTGATGGCAGTTGCAACCGATGTCCAAGCGGAAATATCGGATTCTGTAATTGTTCCATAGCCAAGGACAGTAATTGAAATTTGCAGCCTGTCAGTTTACCATAAGAATATAGTTATGATGAATAATTGATAGATAGACCCAAAGCCTCACAATCAACATGGTGTCGGAATTGGTCAATCTTCAACACAAAATTATCACCCAACTATTTTAGAAACAAAAAGGGCTACCCCCCCCAAAAAAAAAAAAAATTGGCATCATCAAAACTTACTGTTTTCTGCATTAAAAGGCCCTTGTACCATTGACACAACTTAAACCCCATTAAAGGTATGATGAGTCATCTTGAATTTTTAGAAAGGCTCAAATAGGACTGGGATAATCTATTACAGGCATCCAAAGCAGAAGAACGAGCAAGGTTACTATTCATACCTGAGGGGGTCATAATCATGTTTCACTATGAACCTTCCCACACCAATATTTTTGAATTGAGCAATGCTATATATCCCAAATTTGTATCCCAAATGTACATCTCAAATGTACATCCCAAATCAATAAGGATGGTTGGATCAGTGGGTCCCAATTAAAAAAGTTGGTGGGACCCACTCATCCAATGGTTCCCATTCATTTGGGATGCACATTTGGGATACAAATTTGGGATATAAAGCATTACTCTTTTAAATTCTATGTGATTTACTAGTTTCCATTGAGTATTACAGCAACGCAAGTTTCCAACTAACTCTGCCCAAATCCACAATTACAAATGATTGCTGTATAAAAATTAGCTTATTTATACAAAAGTGTATTAAACAATGGTATACAAAAACTAACCATAAGAGGAGAAATTTTGCTAAGATGACTCTGAGGTAGTATGTAATATCCGTTCTGCAAGTAATAAATCATCCGGGGTTGTAACCTGCATGCCATAAAGAAGTTGGTACATTAATTTTTAGTACAAAAGAAATATAAAAGCCTTTCTCACGTGTACATGAATTTCTAAAGATGCCTACAAACATATGAACAGGCTAAGGTTCATACATATGCTCCGAAGACCGGTTCCACATTGAATTATTTGATTGATAAACATAAAATGTTTGATAAAGAAAAAAACATAAAATGTTAGTTCCACAACCTTGATGTTGGTGTACGATCCTTCTGTGATGTATACAGGATGTTTAAGGTGCTCCACAATGGAAACATCATCAGTGACTTCAAGGCATTCTCTGCAAAAGAATATAAAAGTTTCAAATCCGACCCTCATCCAGGGATTTGAAATCAAAAGCTGGAGAATTGATAATGTGTATGAGTTATTATCTTTCAAATTATATGCTCGACCATGAAGTTTGTACAGCTTGAGCACAGAACAATGGTTCTAAAGCATGCCTATATAAAAATGTGCGTACTTAACCTAGTCGTGAATATATAAATTTATCATGGCTAGTTTTCCAAAATACTGTCTCAAATTATATTGCTATATGCTGAGAAATTTGCTGATGAAAGAAGCAACATTGACTACTCTTGGTGAACTTGCTACAAATATGGAGATAACATTTTATTACTTCAGAATTCAGATAGCAGGAACCACAGAAAAAAGTATATCAATCCAACTCAACAAAAACCAAAACCGAAGCACTGGCAAGTACATAGCCAAATGCTTTTGCCCTTTTCTTGTATCTAGTACATTTGGGTCCAGTAACATTTTGATGATTTTCTTTTTAGCTCTGATCCATGTTTTATTTGCTCCCCCTTATACTAAATTGTGCCTTCAACTTGGACCAAGTCATTCCTTAATTTGTGTACCATGCTCAGATAGTTTCTATATTTTGCACATTATCAAATCATCATAAAATGTAAATTCAGACTGGCTGCTGTAAACAGAAGAAATGAGATTCTGGTCAGGGAAGGGAAAAGAACTATGTAATGGACCATTTCTCTATTTGTGCGTGTCATCGGGCCATGCTAATGGGTTGGTTGCCTGATATTCCTCAAAAATAGTTCCTTTTTCCCTAAAAGAACAGATATTTTGATCCACTAATATGGAACACGTTTTATTGGACCGCATAACATAAACAGTTAGCCAGATATGCATGAAGAAGTACCTATTGACAAGCTCAAACCCCCTCTTAAGCAAGTCTGGCTTGATGACCTGTACATAAAAAGTTAACACGCATATTAATACGCTGATCAATATTGTCAGGAAAAAATATTGTTACTAATAATCAAGGGAACTGTAAATGTTTTCGATAGTAAACCTGTGGAGTTTGCATTTCCCAGAGTGTTTTCCTGTCCAGAGTTCTTACTACAAAAGATTCACTATTTACCTGCACAGCAATTTGAAAATAGGTTTAGACATATCGAGAACTAAAGCTCATTGAACTGATATATTTAACTTTAAGCAGAAATTAAATTGGATAAATGAATTCATTTGATGTTAAAAGGGAACTTAACATACAACCAACAAAAAAAGGTATTGATTTAAGACATACAGTATCAATACAGGCAAGGGAACTTTGTATGGAATGTTATTTCAGAGTCATTTTTTTTACAAACTATGAGATGCAGTGGAAATATACTGAAAACTTAAAGGTCAATGAAAAGCTATGTTACTCGGACACGAGTGCGGGTATTGGGTGCGGGTGTGAATTTAAGTGTCTGACATCTCAAGTCAAAAAATAGTGGATACGAGGATATGGATCCAGATTTGGATACGGGTACGGGGATACGGTCTAATTTTATTAATATTAAAATTATTGTATACACAATTTATACACACATAAATATTTAATTTTAGATATTTAACAAATAAGGTATAATTAATAAAATGACTTGCAGTTATTTAATATACCAATTTAACAAATAATAATAACATAAAAGAATAATTACAAAAAGAAAAAAAATAATGAAGGGTATTAAATGAAATTAATGGTACTTATGTATGCTTAAAAATTAAAAGTTATAAAGAAGTTGGGTATTAAAGGTAATTTTTCATAGTTACAACAAAAAAAAAATACAAAAGCCAAAGAGTCGGTTGGCTCTCTCAGTCACCCACGAACACAAACAGAGACACGGAGAAGAGAGGCGATGGCGATGGCGATGGCGATGCCGGTGCCAGAGAGAGAGAGAGAGAGAAAAGAAGAAGAAGAAGATACGTGGTAGCTCGTGGCTTGTGGGTAGCAGATCGCAGCGATGAAGACCTAAGTCCCAAGCCCTAGATCTGCGTGGATGGAGGCTAGATCTGCTCAAATTTGGACTCAAAGAGATAAGCTACTGTACTTTTATCCTTCAATTTTTGCTGTATAGTCTGTATCTGTGCCTTTCTCTCTCTCTTTGATTTCGTCTTGGTGTGCCTTTCTCTCTCTCTTCTCTCTGCTTTTTTTTTTTTGCTTGGAAGATCTGGACCTGTGTACATGTGATTTCTAAAAAAATCTGAAATTTCTGTGTACATGTTATCTCTGTTTTTTGCTTTTTTTGGGTGTACCCACGAACACAAACGTTTCGGACCAATCGACACGAGATTTCGATCCTTGGTTCTTCTGTTCTTCATTTCTTCATCTTGAAACCCAGCCGTGTCCGAAATAAATTACCGTACCGGACACAAATCCCGCACCCGCACCCGTGTCGGATCGTGTCGACACGGGTACTCCCACAAAAGAGGCGAGTCCGAGTAACATAGATGAAAAGAAAACACACAACACAATTCTGTTCCAACAAAACAGACAGAATTTGAACTGGGACCAACAGATGGGCCAGTGGTAAGGATCTATTCATGCTAAAGGTGGTGGTGTTTCGAGTCTCACTCCAAGCTAGAGGTGGAAACAGAAAAGGCCATGATGCCAGTATTACTCTTTCCTGTAAAAACCGCTCTAGAAGGAGAAGCAATAGGATGGAGATTGCATGCTCTTCTTCATCAAGGTGAAGAGAAACATGAATAACTTGTGTCATAGGTAAATCTACAAAAGGGAACCAAATATTAATAACTTGTGTCATAGGCAAATCCACCAAAGGGAACCAAATATTAATAACTTGTGTATAGGCTGAATTTGTTCATAATTACCCATAGATTAAGAGTGGAAAGCCATCGGATAAATGTCACTCTCTTAAAGAGGGTGCAGTTTTTTTCTGGATTTTCAAATCAACAAAAAGCAAAGTGCTCTCTCAACTGAATGTGCCGACTAGCTTAGCTGGTAAAATATTTAGATGGTCTTGCCAGTTCTCGTATGCACCATTGCCTTCATGCCAGTGGGCAGTGGGAAGTGTTCCGCATAGGAAGGCTAACCCCATTTTGTATCCCAACAAATAGACAAAAAAGCAAAAAGTGGCTTATCAACTGATAAAAGGTGCTACAACAATAGATTATAGGGAATAGGTTTCCTGTTTACGGATAATTTCCCCTAAAAAAAGAACAAAGATAAAATGGCAGATCAGCCCACCTCATTACCTAAGTTTGCTAGGTTCCATTCATTAGATCATCAATATTGAGTAGCCAGTTAGTGTCTCGAAATTTATGGGCAAACAATATACATCATTCAGTAGCCTCCACTGGGTTTGTCAAATGTACAAGGTAACTCTAGGCACACTTATCATCCCCAAGACATTGGATGAATCAACTTCTACATTCCAGGCATTTAATATCGAGGACTTGACATGATATGAGGCTTTCATCTTCTTGTAGCAGGCCATTAATCCTATACCTTAACAGAAAGGATTATCAACCAACACCATTGAGTTGATCAAGGTACGTGTGACGAAGTAATAACTAGCAGGGTAAAGATATGAAAAAAGATAGGTCAATCCCCCTCACAATAGGCTCACATCAAGGAGAATGCATTGGGACCCTGACTTTTGCAGAGAGTGTCAAGATTGGGGATTTAGTCAATGAATGCATTCTTTTGGCTACCATGTGAGGTTCAGAGAATAGGAGAATGGAAAGGATGGCTTCGGAAAGCTTTGACCGGAGGCGAGTTCGAGTTCAAGTCATCCTACAAATACTTGGTAGCAGGAGGTCCCTAGTCTCTCTTCCCTCAAAAGGCATATGGAAAACTACATTTACTTCCACTCGGTGGAACATAGACTGGTGCACCAATCCTTTGCAAGCAAATTGAGGCCTCTCTTTTTTTTTTTTTTTAATTTTATGTAGTTGTTAAGATGTTGGAAGTGTGGAAGTAGAATTTGGCTTAAGATGTGGGTAAGAACTCCTCTTAGCTTGTGGTAGAACAAGGATCAAAAAAAGAAAATTGGTGCATAGTTTCAGTTAGCTCTTAAACAAAAATGTTTCGGAAAATTTTTGGAAACATAGAAAAATATAAAAAATTATTTCCGAAACATTGTTTGAAACAGATTGAAACATCCAAAATGCCTGGAAACACTTTCAAATTCAACCATAGGAATTTTGATATTCAAAATTGCATGGTTTCCATGAAAACCGAGACATTTTGGTGGTTTCGATGGAAACAAAAAAAAAAAATTATTCTTGTGGTGACATAACTGTGAAGATGAATGATCATTGTTGGAAGACGTTCACTCTTGAGCTCTCTCTTTTGCTATTAACTGTTACTTTTGTTCAGGGGAGGGGACTTGTTTCCCTCAGATTCTTTTGTGAATTTCATGGATTTTGTTGGGAATGAGGTTTCTGCCTCCTTGTATCTATCTTTTTGTTTTTCTTTTTCTTGTCACCATTTTACGTTGGCCTGGTGCCGTATAATTATGCTGTTTACAGTAAAAAAAAAAAAGTAAAATCAGAACAGGCCCAAACTAGAGTTGAAATCCCCTTCACCCCCAAAAAAACTCCCAAAAAGAGAAGACTTCTTTTGGGTAAGTTGTTTATAAAAATTAATAGCATACTAGGGGAAGTTCTCTAGGAATCCACTCTTGGAAACATTTTACTAGAGACAAAATCCTGTGGATAAAACACGCCTGTCTGATATATATTTTCAATGCACTAAAAATAACTCCATTGATTTTAGGAAATTCAAAACTTCTTGTAATTTTGTCCAATGCATACTATGTAAATTGAGAGGAGACAAAAGTAGATGAAATTCAACTTTCTATAAACCTATATTGAAGTATACATTAATCGTCAATACGTACCTCCTTCATAGTAGCTTTAGCAGGAACACCGAGCACAGCTGCACCAATCTGCCAACCATCTTTCAGAACCTGTGAAGAAACCACCACAAAGGGAGGGAGGGAAGCTAATATTTATGATATATCTTATCTCTCTTCAGCAGTAAAAATTAAAAACAGCCAAAGTGAATGATCTGAACGAGCATGGACTGATGCCTTAAAGTTAAGGGTAGCACCATGTGAAGCGAATCCATGCCATGGACTTGGTGATTGTGCCTTTGCCATGGTCTTCCTAAGGACCAAAATGCGCTTACTGAAAGCAGGACATCTCTCACAATTGGATCATCACTTAAATCGCATTAAATGTTGGGCAGCTCTAGTCAAAGGCCCCAGATATGACCTAACTGCTATACTGGGCTTCACAACATCATGGTCCCACCCAAAACCCTCCAAACATACCTATATAAGGGCATTAAAGCCCATTAATAGATTGAACAACCATCATTGGTCTATCTTCTTCACCATAGAACCCATTCATTTCCAAAGCTAAAATAGCAACCAATAATTCTCTTGTATTTACACCACATACTTGCATAGTTGCAACTTGCATTAATTGATATGCTTCAAAATGAGGGTCAATATACAAATCGTCAGCCAAAAAAGTATAAGTTCATCATATTTCAGATCTTGATGACATGAAATAGGCAACCTAGGCATCTACTCCCTCATGAAACAAATGCATAATGACTAAAATAATACCAGAGGACAGCCGAGAGACAGCTTAAGGCACAGGAACAAACCTTCTTTACATCCGCAGATGATACCAGAGGTCTTGCAGAATCATGGATACATACAAGTTCAGAGTTTAAATCAACTGCCTGCATGCAAAACAATCTTTTGTTAACAAAATAGATTTATGCTCATCTATTCCACATACCACCATTATAAGTCACGTTTCTTGCTGCCAGTTACCCCACCCCTCATAGTTTTACACCCATAACATCAATTAGAACTTAGCTCAAAAGAAACATCAATTAGAAGGAATCATATCAATAGTCCTAATTTCCAACTTCGAGAATTTACAAATAAGGTGCATAGGAGTGACTGCTATGGATAAGCTTTCATAAGTTCCTATACCTACACGTTCAACTTGGTCTGAAATCACATAATCCAACTTAATTTAAAAATAACCATTGGCCGCATTAGCACACCATAAATAAGCCTCAAAAGAAGATATAATCCATGAATTTACACATTCAACTAGGATTAAAATAAATAACTCAGTTAATTTAATAATAACTATAGACTGTATAGCACACAAAAAAGTTTATTCCTTCGCTACATTGTGATGAGGTACATGTCAGCCACTGAATGAGGGGCCATTGCTTAAGGCAATGCCAAAATTTTGTTATATCATGAATGCAAATGTAGGTTTAAGTCAGACAGTTGGCCCTTTGTGAGATAAAGAGTTAAAGATTATGTTCATACCCAGCCACCCGTAACAGCCCCCAGGAGTTATAAGTCCAACACCTGTATCAGCCTTTGTTATACATCAGCTACCTATTGCCTAGGAATAAACATCAATTTGACCATTGAGAATTACAAGGCAAGACGTAAGATTTATTTAATACCCATTGGCTCTTTCAGAGGAAAAAAACATCAGTAAAACAAGATTGTGCGAGTTCTTCCTCATATTATATCAATTTTGATACTAAAGTTTTGGAAATTTGAACTAGGTAGAATTGTTGGAAATGAAAAAATGAGCAATCAATATTGACGAAACAAGCTAATAAGCAATGTACTGCACCTGGAATCCACTATATACAGAATCTTGTCTCTCCTTTCCGGGCAATGCAAATTTAAGGTCCACTTCAATTTTCTCTTTTGTGTCTGAGAAGAGGATAGCCACTTAGATTGGATCTCTACGAGCACCAGGACAGAGTGAAATAGACAATGCACACTCAAGTACAAAGATAAGGCAAGTGTCTTTTGTGTGTGAGTGTACGCACGAGAGAGTATTCATGCTTGTTTTTCCACAAGTAAGCATGGGTTAATGCATTAAAATAAAGCTTCAAACCTTCAAAAATGTCCACATAAGAAGGATCACAAACTACAACGATTTCCTTCACTTCAGGCATGCGTGACAAAGTGTAGAAACTGCAAGGAAAACATCATAGCGTGAATTTGTGATCCCAAATGCAAAAAGCACAACATGAATAGAAGAAACATTCCAAATATCCACTCTAACCACTCCATACCAACATCTTTAAGACCCAAATTTAATGATTCCCATGTAAGACAGTTTTGTACTGAGAATTGACCAGATATAATTATGCCAAATCTTAGGTCATGTTGGTAGTGATTTAAGGATTATACAACCATATTCCAGGGAATACTAATGTTGGGGCATCAAACCCAAAACCAATTGACTATGAGTCAAGAGACCCCTAAAGCATATAAATCGGGAGATCCTAATCATTGGATGTGGATTACAAACTCTCTTTACACCTCTTCATGTGGGACCTAGGCTCGTACGTGATACTAACAAACAGACAAACATGCATTCTGGAAAATACAAATGGGTAAAAAAAAAATACAAAATGGACAAAAGACTTGACCCACTAACCACCCAATGGTAGACTCTGATTCCAAGTTAGAGCATCCAACTGAAAATCAATTAGAAATGAGTGGAGTAGCCCTCAGATATGTAAACCGACCTTGGGTGGCATTAATCATTTGATGTGGGATACATGCGATTCAACATGTGTGGTCAAAATGAGTTTATACACGAAACTGACATTTTGTCAAAACAGGGGCTTTAGAGCCTAAAAATGGTAGACACCTTTAACATAGTTTTTCCCAACTCTATTTTCAATTTACAACCTCTTGTAATTTTACTCACGCTATTGTCTAACAAATCTAAAACAGTAAATGAATGTAGAATCATGCTCAAAAAAAATGTCTCTTGCTGAAAAATTAGCCTACAAGATCTGCTGTCCTGTTAATATGACACATAAATCAAAAGCAAATCTCAGTTCACTAACAGGACACACTAGCAATATACAATAATAACAGTGTCGAAACTAATGCAATGTTGGTGGTTTTCTGTAAAAACTTTCGCCTCTGTTAGTATAATTTATGTGCACGATGTGCAAGTAGTAATAAATCCACTACCCATACTAATCTGAGACTTGAGTTTTGCAGAAGTAATGCAATGGAAACCTCTACAGTTAGTTAAAGACAGTAACATACTTGTAGCTTTGAATAAACAATGACAGCAAAATAATGTCCATAACTGTCTCAACTTCATAGTCATTTCAGCCTGTAGAATAACAGCATTATAACAGACAAGTCTAGTTATTAGAATTTTACTTACACTATATTGTTTAGAGTATGTGTCCAAAGTTCAAAATTTCAGGACATCAGATTATTATAAACAAAAAATTACTATATAATGTTTCACATTTGGATTGAAATATTGGAAAAACTCGGATAATTGAATATGGCCCCAATTGTTGGATTGGTCTAGTACGATGGATCAGACATCAAATGTGAGGAAACTTGCTTTCCATAAGCCCTCTTGAGATGTTTGTAAAGCGAACCAAATAAGTAGGGATGCAATTTCCCAGAGTTAAGTAAATGGTGGTACCTATACAAAGCAATTGGTTGGCCAAGAAGTGGAAGATACTGCTTTGGCATGCTCGCCTATCAAAAAGTATAACATAACCATCGTCAAGGAGATGAATGATGAACTGTAGATAAAAAGAATGTGGGAATGGAAAGGTATAAGCACATACGTATATAACTCCAAGTATAACATATGCAAACAGTTTCTAACAAATTTCCATGTGTGTCTGAGGGGAGAGAGAGAGAGAGAGAGAGAATTACGCCCATTCTTTTGCCCTTCCCTCCAGCAAGAAGAATGACGGAGACGCTTTTCTCTTTCACAATATCAGAGCTCTGTGTGAATAACCAGGACCAAAAAGAGTAGTGAAAATGAAATGATATAAATCAGCCCCTTCTTAATTACAAAAACCAATAACTAATTACATAAACAGACTCATAAGTGTTGTAGTGATGCTCTAGACATCTCTTACCTCATTTAGCTCCTCAACCTTGGCAGAGCAACTGATTCTTGAATTAGCAACTGTTGCCTCTCTCAAAGCATCGATTCTCTTACTATAAGTGCCGAAAGCTCGGGAATTCTTCGAGTGTGAATGAAAATCATTTGGATTCGAGAAATGTGAGAGTGAAGAAAAAGATTTGGAGGGAATTTGGAGATTAATTCCCGAAGAGAGTGAAAAAGAATAAGAAGATAGCGGGACTCCGACTTGAAGAACCAACATTTCGACGCTCTGTGACTGTGAGTGACACACTATCTCTCTCTCTCTTGACCAACGGTGGTCGAAAGAGACAAAAATCAGAGCAGAGCATGTTTCTCGAGGGGTTTGGAACAGCATATTTCTTTAAAATAGGGGAGAATTACACATAGATTCCCTAAAATTTGTACTTAATCACTAAGACTCCCTAATATTTAAAATATTATACATAGATCTTTTGAATTTGTATACACGTAACACTTAGACCTCTGCCGTCAATGTCCATTAGTATATTCGATAGTAAATTACACCCACATCCCCTAAAATTTGTAAATATATAATACTTAAATCTCTCAAATTTAAAATGTTATATTTAAACCATAAATACTTCAATCAATGATAGAATATTAAATATTTTAAATTTTATAACCAAATTAAACTACCAAACTATCTCAATTAAAGCTAAAAAATATTGTGTCTATTACAGTTTAACCTCTTATTTGATTTTTTTAATTTTATTCTAATAGACAGTATAATTGTATATTAATTATGATTTTTTAAGAAAAAATTAGATTTTTAATTTTGATTTTATTTCAATAAATAACATCATAGAACATGAATTTTGTTTGTAAAATTCATGTTCTATTATTAATGACTTAGACTGCTTATTTAATTTTTTAGTTTTATTCCAGTAGATAGTATAATTGTATACTAAATTACGATTTTTTAAGAAAAAAATAGATTTTAATTTTAATTTTATTTCAATAAATGATACAATAGAACATAAATTTTAGTTTTAAAATTTAAAATATTTAATATTTTATCTTTGATTGGAGTATTTTTTGTCTAAGTATAATATTTTAAACTTGAGGGATCTAAGTATTATACGTCTATAAACTTCAAGAGGTCTGGGTATAATTTACTAACAAATATATTAACGGATATTGACAACAGGATCTAAGTGTTATGTGCATACCAATTTTAAGAAGTCTGAATGATTAAGTAACAAATTTTAGTGGATTTAAGTGTAATTCTCCCTTAAAATAGTAGTCTTTATCTGTTGAAGCAATTACTGGCAACGGAGTAAATAGGAATCAATCTACGGTGGTTTAGAAATATAATTACTGACCTAAGGCAATTTCAACCGATTTATAATAATTTTAACGGTAAAAAACATGGACATTTACACCGTTTGACAATATTACACGGGCATTCCTTAATATTTTATAAATAGTACGGAGACTCTTTCCTGTTTGGTATGTTTTTTGGGAGAGGTTTGGATTGGCTTGTCTAAACAGTTCCAAACCGAAAGATGGAAAATAGTACGGAGACCCTTTCCTACTTGGTATGTGATTGTGTAAATCTACGCGAATGAGCTAATGAACAAAATTAACTCGTATGAACAATTTTCTTGGGGCTAGGTGGAGTGTCTGAGCTACCTGGCTCATGTATAATAATGTTGGTTGATGTTTGGGGGAATGAGGATAGGAATGATAACACGACAGAATTATAGTGGTTCACCGGCCTGAGCTCGGCTAGTCCACTCAGTAATGGAGTCTCTAGCTCCTTTTCTTCTTACTTATGGTGTTGAATGTATTACAGTGTGATCTGGAGGAAATTAGGGGTTTTCGTGGCTCTAATGCCCATGCCCTTCAACGGAGGCCTCACCCCCCTCTTATAGCCTCTTGCTTACCTCTAATCCGGATTTTCTTCCTATAATGAAGGGATTTCCCGTATCTTTCCCTCAAAGATCCCGGAATTACCATAACTCCATTCGATTGGCTTCCATGGTCTATATCCCGAGATCTTTGCCTCCTATCGGGGGATCCTCCTTAATCACTTAGAGAGGATCTTGGTTAGTTGAGGGTTTCATGCCTTGATTCCAGCTTGACCCCTACTTCAGGGGTGTCTGTTGTCATCTCGCTGTCTTCTTGCCTCTTTCTCCTATTCTCTTACCTGGAGGAGCTCTAATACCGGCTGGATGAGCTCAGGCTATGACTGGAGGAGCTCAGCGTATCTTACCTGAGCTCCCGAGCTGAGCTCACTTCCCGAGCTCATGTCGGGGGTTTATTTTAGGTATCATCAGTTGCCCCCCAGCCCTTGCCTTAAGTTAGCTTAGGCAGGGGCTGACCTGCTTCCCAAACCGAGCTAGATCTGCATGTGGCTATTCTGGGCTTCGCACGTGACTTGAAGCCCTTTGACGGTTTGCAGCACTCATGACATTCCTCGATTCCCGCGCATGTCTCAGCCCACGTCTTTCAAGCTTTAAATACTCAAACGGCTACCTGAACCGCCCCTTTCCACTATTCATCTTCTCCTCTGCTACTCCGAACTTCTTGCCTCTACGAATTCTTGAACCCCTGTCTCGAAGCTTTCTGATACTTGCCCCAAAACCGGTTTTTCTGTGTTCGATTCGAGGACTCGCAGTGCTTCCCCAACTAGGTACGTTTTCCCTATCCTCTTTTCGACTTCTCTAACTCTGGACCCTTCAAGTTCTAGGTGGTTGTTGCGTTTTTGGGCCCATAGGTTCTTTTATTTCTGGTCCCGTGATTGTTGTCTGTCTCCCCTCCCCCATTTTGTGGATTGGAGCTCCATTGTGCATATTCTCGCTGTTGGGAGTTACTGTGCTGACCCCAGGGTTATCAGGGAGAGTTTGTTTAGTGTTCCCCCTCTTTACCTTTCCTTTAATATTCTCTTTTCTTGCCCAATCATGTCTGCCTCTTCTGGTGCCACCCACTCTTCTGTTTCCCTATTAGGCGATCGGTCTGAGGACACCGATCTAGGGGATGTAGGCAATGAAATTGATAACTTTCCTGGTGTGGAGGCTGTAGAAGCCGGGGTTGGCATCGAGGAACCTCCCTCTACCTCATCTCCCGTACCCCCCAGACCTGACAAGGGCAAGGGCAAGGTGAGCGGAGTTGGGATTGAAGAAAAAGTCTCATATTTGGGGCTTGCCTTCAGTCACGCCCAGTTTGTTGGTTATAGTAGAGAGGTTCTTGGGCTAATGATAGCTTATAAAGCTCGCTACGATTTTCCTCCTGGGGTTGAACCCTGGTGTCCTCATAGGTCTATCTACTATATAGAAGAAGTGCGTAATAGGGTTTGCTTCTTCCTTGTTCGAGGGGCGCACTTCCTTTGGGATCGAATGGAAGTGGCACTGTCGCTACCTGTCTCCTTCAACCTTAGAGTCCTCTGATTTGAAAGCCATCTAGAAACGGTTTTTTTCTGATCTTGATTTTCCTTTGCGATTCCCTACCCCTGACGAGCCCTGCAACTTCCTTCCTCGAGGGGAAGTCTGCTTCTTTGAAGGTGCCATGGATATGGGACTTCGCCTTCCCATTCATCCGACCATAGGGCAAGTTCTTGCCTATTATGGTCTATGCCCTTCTCGCTTTTCCCCACGAGGATGGGCCGCTATGGTAAGCTTCTTCCTGTTCTGACGCCTACATGCCATCGGCAGGTTCCCCTATGTCTCTGAGTTTCTGTACTTCTTCGAGATCGAGGAAAACGATGCCCCCTGCTTCAGCTTCTTCCGTTGGAGGAATTTTAAATTACGCCCTTTGATTTTAGGCCTTCCCTCCAATCCTGAAGGATGGTCTAAACGTTTCTTTTTTGCTTCTGGGGAGTCTTGGCGGTCCACTGAAGATCGCTGTCGTGAAGCTAGGATCCCACGGTCCTGGAAGAGCTTCTCTCGTATTGGTAGGTCCGAGCTGAGCTCTCTTGAGTATATACTTTCCTTGAAGATATATTCTTATTGTATCCTTGTTGTTCAGGTCCCCCTGATCTGGATGTGCCCGAGATGATAAACATTGATGAATTGCTGCTTGTTGAGCCTAGGTCTTACTCTAAGTTAATGACGAGTGCAAATCTTTATTTGCTTCGTGCTGAGGCTACTGAATTTGAGTTTTCCTCCGTTCCTTACTCTTCCTGGACCTCTTTCTCTGACTCTGACGAGGATGGGGATTCTGACGAGGATGGTGACGCTGGTGCGAGCTCTAAGAGGCGTAAGAGGGATGGCTCTTTCTCTCCTAAATCTCTATCCACCATTTTCCTTGCCCCAGCAGGTCAAAAGCTCCTTGATTCACTTTATAAGGCCGAGCAAAAAAGAGATGAGCTGAAGGAGGAGAATGCTCGCCTGAAGAGGGAAGTGGCTGAGCTGAGGTCACAGCTTAAGAAGGACTAGGAGCTCTACCCCCTTATATTTTCTTCGTAATTAATGTCAAACTTTGTTGCTCCTTGCATTTCCTTGAACGCCTGTATTCTTTGATGTTTTTGAATGTCAGATCTTTCTTTTTGAATATGCATGTTGACGTATGAGCTAAGGGGCTCATCTCTTTTGAGCTAAGTTGCCCTTCTGAATTCTGTAGGCTTGTTTCAGCGCATTCTTCGTGTTCAGGTCATGAACGTGGATGGAAAACAGAAGATCATGTTTGCACTGACCTCAGTCCTTGACTGGTTCCCCAGATGATCTCCATTGCACTAGACATGCGTCGGCAGCATACGAGGACCACTGGTCGTGGGGGAAAGACTGTTGGTGTCTCCAAGAAGAGATTTAGCTTGGATTTTAGAAGCTTTATTATTTGTACATGAGCTGAAGAGCTCATCTCGAATTTTATGAGCTTAGAAGCTTATCGTTTGTGTATGAGCTGAAGAGCTCATCTTGAGTCTTATAAGCTGAGAAGCTTATCGTTTGTTTATGAGCTGAAGAGCTCATCTTGATTTTTATAAGTTGAGAAGCTTATCGTTTGTATATGAGCTGAAGAGCTCATCTTGAGTTTTTATAAGCTGAGAAGCTTATCGTTTGTTTATGAGCTGAAGAGCTCATCTTGAGTTTTTATAAGCTGAGAAGCTTATCGTTTGTATATGAGCTGAAGAGCTCATCTTGAGTTTTTATAAGCTGAGAAGCTTATCGTTTGTTTATGAGCTGAAGAGCTCATCTTGAGTTTTTATAAGCTGAGAAGTTTATCGTTTGTTTTATGAGCTGAAGAGCTCATCTTGAGTTTTATAAGCTGAGAAGCTTATCGTTCTTTTACTTCGGACATCGTGAGGAAAAGACTTGTTTATTTTTATTGAAAATAGCTCTGTTACATGGAAAACTTACTGAAAGAACTTCTTAAGGTGCTCGGCATTCCAAGAGTGAGGTAGGACCTTTCCTTCCTCTGTTTGGAGCTCGTAGTTTCCTGGTCTGACTACCCTTGACACTATATAGGGACCTTCCCAGTTGGGTCCCAGCTTCCCATGCGTAGGATCCTTCTTCGCAAGCAGAAGCCTCCTAAGCACCAAGTCTCCAACCTTGAAACTTCGGTGCCTTACCTTCCTATCGTAGTATCTTGCAATTTTCCTTTGATAAATTTGGACGCGATGCAGAGTTCTGTCTCTTTTTTCATCCAGGAGATCAAGGTTCAATAGGAGAGACTCATTATTAAGCTCGGCATCTGCAAATTCCACCCTTGGTGATTGGAGCCCCACCTCAACAGGGGCTACTGCCTCAGTTCCAAAGGCCAAAGCGAAGGGGGTTTCCTGAGTTGCAGATCTGACGGTGGTCCTGTAGGCCCACAATACCTCAGGGATGTACTCCACCCACTTGCCTTTTAGGTTTTCTAGTTTGGTCTTCAGAGCTATCTTTATGGTTCTGATTGTGACCTCTGCTTGCCCATTGGATTGAGGATGCGCAAGAGCTGAGAAATAGTTCTTTATCCCGAGCTCAGCACAAAAGCTTTTAAATTTCGAGTTGTCAAACTGCTTCCCATTGTCAGACACGACTGCTCTGGGAACCCCAAATCTGCAAACTATCGACTTCCAAACGAAGTTTTGAACTTTTTGCTCGGTGATTGTTGCCAAAGGTTGGTGAAGTAATCCACCCCTATGATAGCAAACTTGCATTGTCCCGCCCCGGTGGGAAGGGGTCCAAGAATATCCAAACCCCACTGCTGGAAGGGCCATGGGCTTACCACCGAGGTTAGCAGCTCGGGTGGATAATGGGAAATATTGGCATGCTCTTGGCAAATCTTGCATCTTCTGACAAATTCAGTGGCATCTTTGAGCATGGTCGGCCAATAATCCCCTTGCCTTAGCACTTTTCCTGCCAAAGCCCGAGCTCCAATGTGATTGCCACATATTCCCTCATGAACTTCTCTGAGTATATAATTGGCATCCTCATCTCCTACGCACTTAAGGAGAGGAGCTGAAAATCCTCGTTTGTATAGATTTCCTTGCAGCACCGAGAATCTGGCTGACCTAGTTTTGAGCTTAGAGGCTTCCTTAGCATCGCTTGGCAAGGTTCCTTTCTATAGGTATTCTACGAGAGGGTCCATCCAGCTTGGCTGGACTACGATTGGCAGCATGTCCTCCCTTTGAATGCTTATTGAAGGCTTCGGAAGATGCTCCACCGGTATTAGCCTATCCAAGTCTTCCTGTGAGGCAGTTGCTAACCTTGCTAACGCATCTGCTCTTGAATTCTCTGTTCTGGGCACGTGTCTGACCTTAACCTGCACAAACTTCTTTATTAGTTCTCGTACCTTTCTGAGATAAAGGATCATTTTTTCGCCTCTCGCTTCGTAGGATTCCTCTATCTATTTTACCACTAGTTGAGAGTCACTGCAAATCTCTAACTGTTCTGCTTCCATAGAATGAGCAAGACTGAGTCCAGCGATGACAGCTTCATATTCTGCTTCGTTATTTGAAGCTTTAAACCCAAATCTAAGGGCGTACTCGACATCTATTCCTTCTGGAGAGGTCAAGATCATACCTGCACCGCTTCCTTGAGCATTGGCAGCTCCATCCACCGAAAGCCTCCACATGGGGAGGTCTGGTACTAAATCTGTGGTCTCCATAGGTGCTGCTGCTGTGAACTCTGCGATGAAATCCGCCAAAATTTGTCATTTGATGGCAGTTCTTGGCTTATATCTGATATCAAACTCACTGAGCTCTATGGCCCACTTGACTAATCTCCCCGAAGACTCTGGCTTATGTAGCACTTGTTTCAACGGCTGATCTGTTGGGACTTCGATGGTATGAGCCTGAAAATATGGTCTAAGTCTCCTAGCTGTTGTGACCAAGGCCAAGACGAGTTTTTCCATCTTTGGATATCTCTCCTCTGCCCCCCTCAGAGCTCTGCTGCAGTAGTAGACTGGTTGCTGAGCTCTGTTTCGCTCCCTGACCAGCGCTGCGCTTGTTGAAAAATCTGAAACTGCCAGGTATAGAGTAAGGACTTCTCCCTCTAAAGGGCTCACCAAAACAGGAGGAGAGCTCATATAATTTTTCAGGGCTTTGAACGCTTATTCGCATTTGGTATCCCACTGGAACGCTTTTTTCAAGATTTGAAAGAATGACTGGCATTTATCGCTTGACCTTGACACAAAACGGCTCAGGGCTGCTATTCTACCTGTCAAGCGTTGTACCTCCCTTGTGTTAGATGGTGACTGCATATCTAACACTGCCCTAACCTTCTCTGGGTTAGCTTCAATTCCTCGGCTGTTAACTATAAAACCCAGAAACTTTCCGGCTGAGACACCGAATGCACACTTCGCAGGGTTGAGCTTCATCTTGTATTCCTTTAGAATCTAGAATGATTCAGCTAGGTGCTCGATGTGGAGCTCTGCCTTCAGTGATTTTACTAACATATCGTCGATGTAGACCTCCATAGATGCACCTATTTGCTTTTGGAACATCCTATTCACCAACTGCTGGTAAGTGGCTCCAGCGTTTTTCAATCCAAAAGGCATGACCTGATAACAGTATGTTCCTTGTTCCGTTACAAAGGAGGTCTTTTCTTAGTCGTTGGGATCCATCCTGATCTGGTTGTAACCTGAGAAAGCGTCCATGAAGCTAAATAGCTCGTGCCCGGCTGTGGCGTCCACTATTAAGTCGATCCGAGGTAAGGGAAAGCTGTCCTTAGGGCATGTTCGGTTGAGGTCAGTAAAGTCGATGCACAGTCGCCATTTACCGTTGGTCTTTTTGACAAGAACCACATTTGCCAACCAGGTTGGATAGTCAACTTCCCTGATGGCCTTGGCATGGAGGAGTTTTCCAACCTCCTCATTTATTGCCTTTTGTCTTTCTGCAGCAAAACTCCTTCTTTTCTGTTTGACGGGTTTGCAAGTTGGGTTCACACTTAGCTTATGGGTAATAACCGAAGAGTCAATACCCTCCATGTCTTCTTGCTTCCAAGCAAACACCCCCATATTCTCCTTCAAGAATTGGATGAGGAGACCTCTGAGCTCAACGTTCAGTCTGGAACCTATATAAACGAGGTGCTCTGGCTCCCTATCAAGCTGAATCGGTTCCAGCTCTTCTGATGGCATTGGTCTTGTCTCCATCTCATCTCTCATGTCGAGTTCATCTAATTGGATGTTCTCGACCTCCTTCATCTTCACAGAAGCCATGTAACATTCTCTTGCTACACGCTGGTCTCCTCAGACCGCTCCTATTCCATTCTCTGTAGGGAACTTCACAACCAAGTGATAGGCAGATGAGATTGCCTTCATAGAATTAAGGGATGGCCTTCCAAGCAAGATGTTGTATGCAGAAGGTGCATCGACCACTAGGAACTTTACGGTTGTGGTGGCTTGGCAAGGTGGGTCTCCTAGGGTGAGCACGAGTTGGATTGCGCCTAGGGGGAGCACCCTTTCTCCCGAGAACCCCAGCAAGTGAGTACTTACAGGTTCGAGTCTTCCCCGTCCTATGTCCATTTTGTCGAATGCAGGTGCAAAAATGATGTCTGCCGAGCTCTCATTATCGATCAGAACGCGATGAACGGTTCTGTTAGCCACCACAGCTCGTACCACCAGTGGATCGTCATGGGGGATATGGCATCCCTCTAAATCAGAATCTGAAAAAGTGATAGTTGTATCTAAGCGTGCTGCTTTGGATACAGTGTGCACTTCGAGAGCTTCTTCGGCTCTGATTCGTCGGAGGTGTGCTTTCCTGGCTGAGCTGGATTCTCCGCCTCCCGCAAATCCTCCAGATATTACTCTAATCTCACCCAGAGGCTGCTGATGCGGCGTAGGTGCCTGCTGTTGGGGTGGCGGGGGTGGAAGAGCTCGATTCTGGTTGTCATGGGCTACAAAGCGACGTAACTGTCCTCGCTGAATTAGGAACTCGATTTCCTTTTTTAGTTGAATGCAGTCATCGGTGTGATGACCGTGATCTTTGTGATAATCGCAATACTTTGTGGGGTCTCTCTTGGCCGGATCTGCCTTCATCCAAGGTGGCCATCTTAACAACTTCTCGTTTTGGACCTCATACAGAACTTGTGACACAGCGGCAATGAGTGGGGTGAATCGTTGAGGTCCGTATCTGGGCTGTAGTTCAGGCTGCATGGGGCCCAGGCGATCTCTGACATTTCCTCTTCTCTTTGGGGAGCGATCTCTATCCCTCCTTGGAGACCTTTCTCTCCCCTTTTCTTTCCTTGGACTTTGGTCCCTTTTCTTCTCTTCTTTTTCCTTCTCCCTTCGTGTGGGCGTACCTCCCACCTTGGAGAGGAGTGCCTCCTCACCATTTATATACTTTTCTGCCTTGGCTAACACCTCAGCCATGCTTGCTTGAGGGTTCTTCGATATAGAGAACATTAGATCCTTTGATTGCACTCCTAACCCTGCAATAAAGGCAGTTATGACAAATTTTTCGTCTGGGATGTCAACTTTTAGTGTCTCCGAGTTGAACCTTTGGACATAGGACCTCAGGTTTTCTTGGGGCCCCTGTTTCACATTCAGTAGGTGGTAGCTTGGCTTTCTATATATCCGGGCTCCTATAAAGTGAGATACAAAAGCTATCGAGAGCTCTTTAAAGGATGAGATCGAGGCTGGTGGGAGCCTGTGAAACCAGGCTAGGGCGGAGCCTTTCAATGTGATGGCAAAAGCTCTGCAACGTACAGGATCCTGGTATCCATGCAGCTCCATCTGGTTCTTGTAGGTGTTGAGATGATCTACTGGATCTTTCGTTCCGTCAAAGACCTCTATTTGCGGCATTCTGAACTTTGGTGGGAGAGGAAAGTGTAGCACTCCAGAGGTGAATGGGGACTCGGTTTGTTGTACCAGGACATCCATTGTAACCGGAGCCTTGCTCTTTACAGCCTCTTTCATGTGGCTGAGCTCTTGTTGGATGTCTTTGAAGCGTTGCTCCCAGTGCTGCTCTCTCCTGTCTTGCGGGTAAGGGAAAAAATCGTCCCTCTCACCCCCATCGTTCTGACTTTGCACTTCCTCATTGTGGCCATTCCTAGGGGGTAGGTAAGGAACATGCCCCCTGGTCTGGCTGCTTTCTCCTCCTTCGTTGACCTCTCTAAGGGGGTCCCAGTGTCGTTGTTCCCTATGAGGGGGATTATTCTGGCCTTCTTGGGCCGGTCGTGCCTCCTGTGGGCGTTGTATGAGCTTTGATAGCTCTGCATTTTCCTTTAGCAAGCGTTGGTTGACGAGGCGAAGGGCCTCCATCTCGTTATTAATGGGGGAATTAGTCTCTTGGATGTTTTCGGGTTGTCTGCCGTTGGTGGCTTCCTGCTGATCTTGCACTCGTGGTAGGTTTGTTTGACTTCTGCTCATATTTCGAGTTGTTACCATCAGTCACTGAGAGATCAGCTTATTTGTAATAGGAACAGTCGTTCCCACAGACGGCGCCAAACTGATGGTGTAAATCTACGCGAATGAGCTACTGAACAAAATTAACTCGTATGAACAATTTTCTTGGGGCTAGGTGGAGTGTCTGAGCTACCTGGCTCATGTATAATAATGCTGGTTGATGTTTGGGGGAATGAGGATAGGGATGATAACACGACATAATTATAGTGGTTCACCGGCCTGAGCTCGGCTAGTCCACTCAGTAATGGAGTCTCTAGCTCCTTTTCTTCTTACTTATGGTGTTGAATGTATTACAATGTGATCTGGAGGAAATTAGGGGTTTTCGTGGCTCTAATGCCCATGCCCTTCAACGGAGGCCTCACCCCCCTCTTATAGCCTCTTGCTTACCTCTAATCCGGATTTTTCTTCCTATAATGAAGGGATTTCCCGTATCTTTCCCTCAAAGATCCCGGAATTACCATAACTCCATTCGATTGGCTTCCATGGTCTATATCCCGAGATCTTTGCCTCCTACCGGGGGATCCTCCTTAATCACTTAGAGATGATCTTGGTTGGTTGAGGGTTTCATGCCTTGATTCCAGCTTGACCCCTACTTCAGGGGTGTCTGTTGTCATCTCGCTGTCTTCTTGCCTCTTTCTCCTATTCTCTTACCTGGAGGAGCTCTAATACCGGCTGGATGAGCTCAGGCTATGACTGGAGGAGCTCAGCGTATCTTACCTGAGCTCCCGAGCTGAGCTCACTTCCCGAGCTCATGTCGGGGGTTTATTTTAGGTATCATCAGTATGTTTTTTGGGAGGGTTTGAATTGGCTTGTCCAAACCATTCCAAACCTAAAGATGGGATTCAACATTTAATGATGTCCATATTCATGTTTGATATGTGCAGGGATATATGACTATTATCATAATATATTTGTATATAAATAACTATTGTGTCTCTTAACCAATTTAATCCAAACATAGGTATGGATATATGAGGGATATAAATGTCATTTAAATGTGAAACCCCCAAACCCACATATGAAACCCACCCCCCATAGGTTTTATGAAACCCATGAACTTTGGTTTCATGACCGGGCCGGATTTCAAACCCTAGACTACATACATAGTTACCAAACATGGGTTTAAGGGGGTTTAGTCTCCAACCTATGTTCCAAAACCCCCCCAAACCCACATACCAAACAGGCCCTTAAGGTTTGAAATTCATTAGAGCGAGACACTTTCTATCTCTCTTCCACCAATGTTGTTAACGAAAAATGATGATTTTATCCCAAAAAACTTTATTATTTTCACAATTGTCCTTCTCAAAATTTAGTACCCAAAAATATTAAAATTTTAATAAAATCAAACAAAATTTGATTTAGTACCCAAAAAATTGATTAAATAAATTTTAATATTAATTTGATAATAATAAAAATTAATTTAATATTAATTTGACAAAGTTGAATATAAATTAGACAAAATTAAATGTCAATTTGAGATTATTACAATATTGGGCTAAGACTCATTAACTCTTGAGATTATTAAAACATTGGGCCAAAATAAAAATAAATATCATTCTTGTTCTACATCCTATATCCAACTGATATGATAATGCCACATTGACATTTTTACATACTATGCATTCAATTTTAAGTATTAATTAGTTGATTTGAAAATTTTTAATACACTTTTTTAAGAAATCTCCAAATAATAGATCACTTGCGCTTAATTTTATTTAGAGTCGAAAAATACTAGTGGATCTCCCACCAAAATAGTGACCAACTATGGAAGAAGCAAAAAAATTGTACTAGAGAATTATATCATTTATCCACAATTATTCACCCAAAACATAGAAAGAAGGCCCAATGCATGTTCAAAAAAAAAAATATTATTATTAAATTTATAAGTTTCTAAGACTGAATTTTATGCGTGTTCGTGAATTTCTATGGATTCCATTTGATATTCAATTGAATTCCATAAATATAATTATCGAAAAAAAAAATCGATAACATATTGAAAATTACTATGTTTAAGGTCTAAATTATACCTCTTAAATGTGACGTAATAATTGGTTGAGGTAAATCCATGATTGTCATGAAATATTATGATCAATCATGAATACCCTCTAATCAGCCATAACTTCACCTTTAAAAAGTTTAACTTGACTTTTAAAAATTATAACTTTATATTTAGAAATTGTTACTTCCAAGATTGATAATGATATTTTAGGATCAATCATGTATTTTTCAAATGTAACTTTTATCTCAAAAAATAATAAATTTTGGTATGATAATCTTCCTCTAGATTTAAAGGTGGGTGGTTTATTCATACATTTGTTTTTGAAGTTTGTTTGCTAAAAGAGCATCTCTAACAAGATTTTGTATTTTAACTATCAAAAAGTGCACTTTTTCTATTTTATCTACTCACTTTTTCAATATATACTCTAACAGATTTTCTATATTTTAACTATTTCTTTTAAATATTATTTATCATATCTTATACCTTTGTTGGGACTATTAAAAGGAGGGAGAGAAAAAAATAGAGGGAAAGACAAAGAGTGGACAAGAGATGTGAGAAATAACAAGAGGAGAGAGAATATATTATAAAATATTTATACATAATGCTACAGTGATGCTCTATATTTAGAGCATCACTGTAAAAAAATATATATTTTACCTACTCTGAATATCTTTTATTACAACATATTTTTTGTCTTTGAATAGCTAAGTGTTACATGTTCTATTGGAGATGCTCAAGGTTTAAATTCAGTTGTAACAAGTTTTAACTCACTAATCGCTAAGTATCAATTTTGGTCGACGAGATGTAATGTTGTCTATGAAAGAATGATGAATTTTTTGTGAGCCAGTACCTATTTTAACACTTAATTGTGAAAAACTATTCAATTAAAAAAATTTTGTGGATTAGTATTTTTTTTAGGAGAACAAAAACACCCACATAGATATACAAAGGAGGGAGGAGTATCAGTGAAAAAACTGGATTTCGTGCAATAACCTCCCCACCCCCATTTTGGCAACTGATAAGTCGCATAAAAATACGGAATTGAAGATTTAAACAAATTCATATTGGTGTTCCTAATGTTTCCAAAAGAAACACGTCACACACACAATCAACATTTGCAATTAAGGAAATTCAGGCAATTGTCATTGACTCTTACCCAATTTTATAGTGAGTAATCAAAATAAACAAATATCAAATTAATGTTTCAATATAATTTAATGTCCTGATAAAAAATATATAATTTAATGTAACAGTTATCACTCACACTGTGACGTCATAGTGAGCATTCACACTGTGACAATATACTGAGAATTCACACTTTGGCAATATCCATATTCATTAAAAACATATGCTTAAGATTATTGTATAATTTATGGTATTAAGCCGCAAATATCATAGTCAATTACAAAGCACTATAAGAAATCAATCTTGATGCAAAATATCAACTTCAGGTTAAAACAAAACAGTGAATATTCATACTGATACATCATACAGTCAAACAATAGTAGAGCAAATATCATAGTCAATTACAAAGCACTATAAGAAATCAATTACAAAGCACTATAAGAAATCAATCTTGATGCAAAATATCAACTTCAGGTTAAAACAAAACAGTGAGTATTCATACTGATACATCATACAGTCAAACAATAGTAGAGCAAATTATACAGAATTGATCCTCAAATTGCATCCGAAATTCACAAGAAGGTGTATGTTCATGAAATGTAGAACAAAAATAAATAAATAAATAAAAGAAAAAAGAAAAATCAGATTTTCGTTTACTTCAGAATCCCAAAAACAACTGATAACAAACATGATAACAAAAAAATACAAAATCAAAATTTCATATATATACACTTTCAAATTCAAAAAAGAAAAGTAGTTGTTAAATTAACATCAAACATATATATCACAACTTGAAGTGAATTAAATTATATACGTTGAAGAAGAAGACTAACATCAAGTGTTTCTTTGTGGAAAAAAAAAAAACCAAACGTCGAAGTTTAAGCCGTTGACGAAGGGAAGACACATTGATAGGGAAGAAGAACAAAAAGTCCAAAATTATCTAGAAGCCGTTACAAAATATTGCATATGATATAATTTTGAATTTCAAAATATTCTGAATCTTTTAAAATAGGAAACCCTTATTATAATACATCAAACCCCATATATAAAAAAAAAGTATTGTTAAACTAAACCAGCAAAATTTTTGGAAAATGGTAGTTTAGTACATGTAAAATTTGAAAACCAGCTAATGTGTACCACATATAATACATTTTAAATCAAAAGTACTTATCTACAAAAGATGTTAGTTAAGGTATTTTCTCATAATCAAGTAGTTTGAAAAGTATCTCCTCACGATTTTCTAAAAAAATGATCCATTGTTTGTCCAATGAACTAATTCTAATGTGTCTATATTTTTATGAGAAAATTGTGAAAAAGTACATCATTTAATACTTATTTGTGAAAAAGTACCTCAATATAAAACATATGTGTATAAGTACCTTTGTGTGTAAATGTTTGGTGAGAAAATACACTTTTGTTGAATTGTAATTTTTTCTCTTACGAAATTGCCATTTTCCTTTATTAATGGGACACAAATATGACAGTTATATTAGAGATTAAGTTTCCTATTTTTATGCTATATCATTTTTGAATTTTGAATTACCTCTTCCTCTTTCATTTAACAGACGATTTCCTTCTCCATTCTGTAACCCATGTTTTTATACAGTCTGTAAACGTTTTATTCAAACATCCATATGTTAGGCGGCTTGAGTTAAGTACATATTTCATAACAAGTTTGTTTTTCCATACCGTTATTGGGTTTTGACACATCTTCCAATTACTTGCAGTAGAAGACGTGCGTCATATATGTCTTCCACACTGTTGTAATTTTTTTTTTTAAAAATAAATTGTAATGACGAATATATGTTCCAAATTATTTTTTTCACAGAATTTTGATGGAGGATATGATCATTTTGTTATGCCGCTATGAGAATAAGTTGTTAATTATCCGTGTTTCAAGGTATTCACCGTTTGAGGATGTGTTAACTCGAGTGTGTGATACATGGAAATTGTTGCGGGATTTGGCAGTACGGTTGTCATATTCACTCCCCAAAATCCCAAATTGTTTTTTGAAGAATGATGAAGACTTCAAAATATGTTTAAAATGTCACATTCTCTTAACGTCAATCATGTTCCTGTGAGGATAACTGTAAATGATGATGACTCAAATGGGGGTGTTATTAATAATTTAATTAAAGATTTGCATAATCCGGATGATGATTCTGATTCGGAGGATGATTTGTTGCCTCGTTATAGTCAACATAACGAGAAAATTTTGTTAACATCTGGGTGGATTAATGAAATCAGACATGTAGGACAGAAATTTGAAGGTGGCGTGTTGCAGTTTCATAATGCTCTTTACAAATACTCGATTGAGTGCGGTTTCAAATTCAACTACGTTAAGAATTGTAAATATCGAGTTGTGCCTGAGTGTGCGGCAAAATATTCCATGGGTTGTGAATGGAAGGTGAATGCAAGTATTCAAAAGGTAAATGAATTTTCTACATACGAAAACTTCACAATGAACACACATGTGATGAAACATTACATACAATAAATAATAGGAGGATGAGTTCTAGTTTAATTGCAGATTTAATTGTTGATCATGTACGGGAAAAAAATGCTACTCGTCCCAATGAAGTTGTCAGTAAATTTCTGTCAGATAACGGCCCTACAATTTCGTACGATCGAGCATGGATGGTAGTTGAGAAAGTGAGAGGGAAGATCTTTGGGAATCACTCGTTGTCATACTAGCAAATACGATGGTATGTTGATGCTGCAATTACAAACAATCATGTTAGCCACATTATTTTAGATTGTGATGACGATACTAATCGGTTCCAAAGATTATTCATGTCCTTCAAGGCGTTTATTGATGAGTTTAATTATTGTCGTCCTTTATTGTTCATTGATAAACATTTTTGAAAGGCAGGTATAAAGGTAACATTCTTTCGGCAACTGACAAAGATGGCAATCAATGTATTTTATATAAGGGATAAAATTATTTTAGATATATAAATGTCACATTTTAATGTTTTTGTTGTTATTGATTTTTGTCCGTTGAGTTGATTAATGGTTTTTGTTTTTAGGTTTATACCCATTAGCATTTGCTGTCGTTGATTCTGAAAATGAGACAAATTGGAATTGGTTTTTACAACAGTTAAAGCATATTGTTGGCCCTGGTCGAAAGATTACTTTTGTGTCCGATCGGAATGTGGGTCTTTTAGAGGCAATGCCAAAGATTTTTTCAAATGCTCAGCATGCTTTTTGCTTGTAACATCTAAAAGCCAATTTAGGGGACAAATGTAGCGGAGGTCGGTGTTCCAATAAAACCAGAGAGCATATGGTGTTATTGCTACGTGAGTGTACTTATGCACCGACAATTTCTCTATTTAATGAGAAGATTGAATCTCTCTGTCGAGGTGGGCCAAACATTGACTAGTTTTTGACAAATTTGCCAGTTGAACATTGGCAAATGCTCATTTTCGGGGGAAACGATATGGTGAGATGTCTTATAATGTTGATGAATCTTATAATGATTGGATTTCAAAGGCACGACATTTACCAATTACTAGTATGGTTGATACTATAAGGAGTCAGATTATGGACTAGAGGGGTTGTAGGTTGAAAGAATTTGAAAGTTGGAATGGAAACATATGTCCTAATATGGACTCCAGAATAAGTGCAGCATTTCATGAAGGTAGATCTTGGTCGCTAAGGGTATCTAATAATAATGTGTACGAGGTGAATTCATACTCGTCGGTTTTTGTTAACATTTTGAATGACACTTGCACATGTTATCAATGACAGATTAATGGATTCCCTTGTTTGCATGCGGTTTCGGCGATACGCAAGAGTAGACAAAATATATATGAATTTATTGATTATTATTTACATGTGAGCACATATAGAAAGACATATGCGGACCCAATACATCCAATTCCGACACTTGGTCGTCCAGATATTTCGCTGGAACCAATTAATATATTACCACCATCATCTAAACCTCAACCTGGTCGTCCGAAGAAACAAAGAATTAGGTTGAGAGGTGAACTCATTTGACAGATTCGTTGTTGTCGTTTGGGCAGCCACAACAAGAAAACATGAAATACACCGTTGTGATTAAATATTATTATTGACATTGTAGTTGGTGTTATTTTATGTTTATTTTTCATTGAACACAGAATAAATTAACGATGTGGTTATCAAACTTGGGGTGTGTTTAGAGGTGGAGTGTGTTGGAGTGTGTTAGAATTGAAGATGATTTTTGCCAATGTGGAATACCCTTCATATCTTACCTATGCATGTATTTTTTTTTACTAGTTGTACATTTGTATTTGTCACAGTGTTAACAACCCCATGTCACAGGATTCACTGCCAATGTCAAAGTCAGACCATGTAATGTCACAATGTTACGAACTTAATGTTACACTGATGTAACTCATATTCAACATGAAAGCAGACAATGACATACTTTTACCAGTCAATGACACACTATTATCAACTAATGTTATACTACTGCAACCCAAATTCAACATGATAAGCAGACTGTGACACCCCAAAATCCGGGGGTCCATTGATTACCCATCAACCCGCGGAATACCCCTAGATACCGAGAAACTCGATATCACGCCGTTATACCCCATTTACCGGGGTCCTTAATTTAACAAAAATTCGGGCAGAGTCTCCTTTGTACAAGGAGCTCTACCCAAAACCCAACATGTGCAATATAACTTCACATGACCCATCCGAGGCCCAATACAAAACAATGACCGCACTGGGTCCATTTATAAGTAAATATAGACCACACCGGGTCCATTTATCCATACTCATACAAAACATGCAAGACTATATTGAAATTAGTCCAATTACAATTCTTTACTTACATTACATGCCAAAACTATATCACAAGTCTAGTTTTTCAAAAGAAGTTATAAAAGCCACAAGTCGGCTTTCTTCACCCTTGCAGCCCTGAATGAGAGTCATCCACCGGCGTAAATCCCGCACCTGAAATGTTTCCCGTATAGGGTGAGCCACGCCCAGTAGAGTATTTTCTACAGAGGCTACTCCCCACCTAAGTGCACATGCAATGTTTACATACAACATTTAATAACCATTCCATACAAGAATATGCATTCAATGTTGGAATGCTACCATGTCATGCCATGAAATGAGATGATACTCACTCATGCACTTAAACCCAAGTCCTCACCGACTCCCACAACACAATGCAATGCACTTGTGAAATGAACCGTCATTTGACGAAAAATCCATCCAATGATCGTTTGAAATAAAAGTTGTTTCATTATAAAACCAAATCATTTATGGGTGTTACTCATTGAATGAGTACTTTTATAAACCAAAATCTTGTATCTTGTTGGGCAACGGATTTTGGTATCTCAACCACCGGTTCCGTAAACACCAGCACTTTTCTGGAATTTCACCGCCGGGAAGTGCCTGAACCATGTGACCGGGTTTTACACCCGAGGGAGAGTCTAGCCCTACTTGCTATACCCGACACAAGTTTTCTTCCATGCAACCATGCGACTCAAAGGGGATCTTCGATCCACTTTTTCCCGAGCCCACATACCAACCACCAAACAAGGTGTTTGATTAACCATGCCTACCACACACCCACACTCATGACTTATGCCCATGAATGTGATGCTAAAGTCATGCCCAACATGCAATGAATGCCAAATGGACAACTTAAACAACATATCAACATGTATCATGGACAATTATATCATATGCATATAGTCTCTATAATTTCATCACAATGTCAAAACATCAACTAGCATGTATCAACATTTATATTTAACACAATTGACAAGCATGTTATTACATAATCTATGTCAATAACACACTTAAATCACAAGGCGCATGAGAACACATAACAGCCCACAAAAATTAGCACAAAACAGCCCCTAAAAACAGTCCACAAAAGTGGCCTATATGCAATCCGCAAAGTGTCCTAAAAACAGTCCGCAAGGTGGCCTATATGCAGTCCACAAAATGGTCTAAAACAGTCCGCAATATGGCTGAAAAACAGTCCATAATATGGCTGAAAAACAGTCCGTACAATTGCCGAAAAACAGTCCGTACAAACGCTGAAAAACAGTCCAAAATTCAGCCCCTTTTTAGCCACTAAAACAGCCCATAAACAGCCATAAAACAGCCATATTTCAGCCACAAAAAAGCCACATAACATTCACATTTCAGCCACCAAAAACAGCCCCTTAAGGTAGGAGTAAAACCATAGTAGGAAGAACCCTACCTCTTGTAGCGTGTAGGAAGTAGTAGAACTTCCTAGAACACCAACCAAGGCCCAAGAACTTTTAATTTCTCCAAAGTCCTCTCTTGAATCTTCGGTGAAATTCACTTTTCTTGGTACGTAGACGTAGCCCTCGTCGCGGTGATCAACTTTAACTCTTGATCCGAGTTGATCCGAGCGACGGAACTTGGTAGATCTTGGAAGAAAGCTTGAAGAAATGATTTTTTTTCTTCTCTCCCTTCACTCTCTCCTCTCAGCCGTGTGTTTCAGCAGACAATAGGGGTGAGAATATCTGATTTTTCAGATATTAACCCCTATTTATACCCCTTTAATATGTGGTCCAAATGGCACTGCATATTTCCGACTTTCGGGTCCGTTTTTCGTCCCGAAATGATTAATTATATCTCAGATTAAGTTCAAATTAATTTTATTTGAACTTTAACTTAATTTTAAGGAAATTTTATAAAATATATTTATGGGGACCTTTAAATTGTCATTCGCCACGCAGTCGTCTCGAACGACGTGTAAAAATCTGACTATCTCAGAATTAGACGAAATTTGACAGGGTGACTCGATTTCGCGATACGAATCCAATGGTGAACTCTGTTTCCTCATCCGAGATCTAGAGCATATGTATCTCAAATACGCATTAGGATGGCAAATGACCATTTTACCCTTACTCAGAAAAATTTCAAATTTTCCCGGGTTTTACACAGACAATGACACACTGTTACCAAAAATTGACACAGTATTAACAACCAATGTCACACTGTTATTAGACAATGACACATTGCTTCCAGCCAAACGCCACCCTCACTCAAACCAATGTCATCATATTTTAATCTTCAAATGATACTGATACAAACAATGATACACTGATATCATCGAAAATTTCACACTACTACAAAAGAAATATAATACTGTTGTCAGTCAATTACCTAATGTCACACTGCTACAATCAAATTCTCAATGTGACAAGTCAATGTCACACTGTTACAAATCAAATTAACGAAGTAACAATGCAATGTCATACTGTTATAATCCAAAGTTGCACTATTACAATCCAAAATCACATTGTTACAACCCAAATTCACATAAGTACTACCAAAGTCAAATAGTATCATCATAGTAACAGTATTACATCAAAGTCTCATGACATTGTTCACTAATCACATTTACACTTCAAATGTGTAATAACAGTTTGAAGAACTAATCATGTACCCCCAAATTTGTCTTTCAATGTTTGTCTCATTTTGAAATCGTCTTATGTCCAAGAATTTTGATGATTCAGAAACATCGACATCATTTCACTTCGAAAGTCTTTTATTTGTCTTTGTGTCAAATTCTCTTCTACGTCTTCTCCTGTTACCAATTGTTTCATAATGTAGCAAACGTACACACCACAGTCAACCCTAGCATATAGTTGAAATTAATTTGTTATTACATTATTTGTACAGTTACCTAATAAATAAAAAATGATGCTTACTTGTTTGATTTCTGTTGTGAACTTTTCTCACATGATATCATCGATTTGACCATGTCTTGTGTGTCGAGAAGATTGTCACTGTTGGACATCAATTCTTTAACCTTGTCTTCCACATAATTTTTCTATCATTGCGTGCAATTAATAAGTTATGCACATGTTGAATATTATATTATAAGTTTGGTTGAGTTTATAAATTGTTTTACCAAAATGATAGCATCTTGGAAGTATGAGTCTCTGCCACCTTTTGTCCTTGGATGAACGAGTTGTAGTGTATCCAAACCCCTTCATAATTGTCCAGCACAAGTAAGGTCCAGTAGTTTGAAACTTCATTTTCACTATTACCATTTGAGTTCATTGGGAAGACAATATAACGTGCCTCCACACCAGGCAGGAGATGCTTGTCAATTTCCTTTTTTCTAGCTTCTTCCAAATTGGGTGAACATACAAGTGTTTACACATTATCACATATATGAATAAAATATGAATATGATTATCAAGAACTCACATATTTATAGCAGTTGATTTTTTTACCCAACATAGGTTTTTAATGAATATACACCGTCTGTTGAAAGTGGATGATTCACTACATTTGTTGAAATCTAACAGCATATCTCGCCATGTGTTTATTACCTGTTTTAAAATATTTATTTATTAATAAACATACACAAAAGTACACGTTCATTTACTGCATTTTCAAAATATATATACGTACAGTGTTGTATAGTTCAAGTCCCCCCCCCATAAGCTTCAGTGCATCTTCGACATCAATATAACTTCCATACCCAATTCTAGACCATATTTTTGCCCTGCAATATAATGCAATTACAATCATATAACATTAAAATATAGGTGCCCACATATAGGTATTATGTAGAACATATGATACTTACGTGTAACCTTCGGCGTCATAAATTTGTTTTAACTTGCCGAAGTCATTTGGACTCAAATAGTTGCACGTCTTCCACAATTTTTTAGTGTCCCTTTCAGATATTCCTTTGATTGTGGTGGATTTGTCAAGTATTTGATCAACATCAACAAAATCTTCTTCTTCAACTTGATTGCTTACCTTGCTGGTCCCATCGTTTTTCAATGTCACATTCATTTTTTTCCTTTTTTCTTTGCACTATATTCAAAATATTCTTCTCTTCGCCTTTTTTTTTTTGATCTTCTTAATCATGGATGATGTCCCCTTTGGTGGCATTTGTTGATGGGTTGGAATCGTGGGTGGGATGGAAGTTTGTTAATATTTTTGCGTAATGGCATGGACTGAAATCTCGTTTACTTGTTCAACCAGAGCATCATTTTTAGCTTCAAGTTGTTGAATTTTATCCTTTGCTGCTCGCATTTTAGCTTGGAACATTTCTCTCTTTTTATTCATGTTGATGATCATTTTTTTCATATTCATTTTCAGTGATTCATTCTCCTTTGCAAGCTTCATGATCTCTTGGTTGTATTCTTCATCGATTTTTTTTTTGGTCACACATTCCCTCACCATGCATTTGTTTTGACTCATAAACAACAACATCAATGAGAGTTTCAAATGGTTGTCCTTCATTTATATTACCATCACTTGTATCCAAGATGTCATCATCATCGTCAATCAGCAAGTCGTCCTCTTGCCATAGACTGCTTTCACGAATATCATATTTTTGCTCATGTGTTCCTTTTTCTTGATGAATTTCGTCATTTTCAACACTATCTGAGTCGTCCTTTCCATGTGGACTACCAACTGTTTCAACCTTATTGTCTCTTTTTTCACATTATGTTTAAGCAATTTTTTTTCCTCCTTCGTCTTTTTCAACTTCTGACAAATAACCTGGGAACAAATAGATTTTGTCAAAAAAAAATTTCATTAAAAACCTGTAGAATTCCACTTGTACAAAATCAATGTTGCCATCATTTGAACAAAATTCGCAAAATAAATGATATTGTGACATGTTTGTCACAATTAGGTCGTTTCAAAAAGTCAGACATTGTGTAAATGAGAATAAATATTTAAAACCCAAATTTAAACTTACATCTTTTGACCTAAGCTTCTGCAACTTCTTTTGCCTCATAGCCTTTTGAAGACTTTGTAAATTCCATTTCATGAATCTTTGGAATACGTTTGGCATTTCAGGGGTTATTAATGTTGTGTGTTCACAAAGCTAAAACTGTATGTTTTGTAAATATTGTTAATGTCAATATGAAAATCATAAAAAATTATAACAAATGCAACATATACATTTAAAAAAATTAACATACAAAAATACTAACCGGTATCAATAAAACGCAACTAGTGATTGTTGTGGGGGTATCCACCTTTTTCTCAATAATTTGATAAGTGCAACTTGAATGTCACGACACCAATCATATTTTCTAATTCCATCTATGTTCTTCACATATGGAATATACCCCCACTCAAGCGTGTTTCCTGTGTTTGTGAAGAAAATGGACACCAACAGGAGTAGACAAAACAATCTTGCAACGTCGTCAAAATCTGTTTGAGATGTACCAACCACGGCAGGCCTCAATTTACTCTTTATCAACGTTGCATTCAATCTCTTGTTTTTTCTAAACCAACGTTTGATAAAATATGTTTTTTTTTACCATGTTTGGTTGACTTAATCTGCACATGCCCATCTTGTATTCCAAAAATAAGTTTCACATCACTCCTCAGCAATCTCAGTTCTTCCCCATCCGATTTGAAATCTAGAGGTTTGTTCATTGAAACATAAAATCATTTTTAATACTTCTTTGTCCGTTTTCTTGCACCATGCTTTGTCTACCTTCCTATCTATTACTTTTTCAAACAAGAACCAAAAGGGTGTCTTCTTTAATGCAGTCTTGTGCTCGTCTCTTAGTTCAACATCATCAATTGTCCTAACAATAGCTTGCATGTTGGACCTATATTGCAGTTCACATTTCTTTTCTATTATTTTTCCCTTCGTATATTTCCCCATTCTGATATCACAAACACAGTTATTAGTTCATTTTGTTTATGATCTAGGGAAAAAAATTCCCAAAGTAATGTGACTTCAAAGACTGTGACATTAATACATATAAAATACAGTGTGACAACAAAAGTAACAGTACATATTTATATATTTTTTCCATAAAAAAAGATTCTAACAATATTATATCTCATACAAAATTACACATAGGTATTGACAAATAACAAAATTTGCGGATTGACAAATACTCAAATTTACTTGAATCATAATGAAACATTCCATATGAATTTTAACAATTTAATCATGAGAAATAGTTGTAACAAGAAATCAAATTACTAAAAAAACTTGGATAATATTATTGATTTCACTCCATAATTTATCAAAGTTTACCTTCCCCAATGTCGACAAGTTTTTTTCAAGCACTATTCAATGATCTCAACAGTCCTTCCTCACCCCAATGTATGCCTTCTTATTCACCGTTTAAAAAATGGTGTGGTTGTCACCGTCTGCAACCGAGACTTTCACTATTTCACACTAAACCCATTTTAAAAAAAACAAAAAAAAAACCATTTTGAATAGTAAGTTTTCAAAATTGTTAAAGTGAAACCATCAAATTGTACTGTGAACCCTTCAAAAAAAAAAAAAATTTTGAAAATGGGTTGAGCGAAAAACCCATTCTGAACATCATGTCTTGAACGAAAGTTTTCAAAATTGAACAATGAACCCATCAACAAAAAAAAAAAAAAAAACTCAATCTGAACATCATGTCTTGAAAGGAATAGAGGGTTTGGGAAGTTTTCTCATACCTTTGTCACAACAATGTAAACCTTTTTCTTTACCGATTCCTTCTTTACCATCCAGTAGTACCCTTTTCACTTACTCACAGCAAAACCCATCCGAAGAACAAAAAAAAAAGATTTTGAACATCCTGTTTTGAAAAGAACGGAGGTTTTAGGAAGTTATGTCATCAATTTTTGAAGAGCCCACATTTTCGGCAATATTGAAGGAGTTATGGGTAACAGTCCATTCCCGTTGTTTCGGCTATGGAGGCAAAAATTTAGGAGACTATTTACCTTCTTCTGAATGGGCTATTTTAGACATTTGTTATGTATTGTGTACTTTTTGACCAATGTTTTTAAAAGTTGTACTTTCTGCCCTATAATTTCTAAAAAGGGTACCGGCCCCCTTAAAACCCTATATTTATCGGGCTAACGGGTTGGGCCTGTAACACCACGCATTTTATTTTATATATGTATATAGATATATAGTAAATAATTGATGTAAAAATGTGGATATGTGTAGTGACGGTAGGAATAAAAACAAAAACTAGAGATACAAATTGATTGGGGAGTTAAGTTTCGAAGGGTGTGTAAACTTGAGAAGATGGATTATGGAAGTTTCTAAATATTTTTAGGTCAAAATAAGTTCTCCATTGAATCCGGAATGTCAAAAAACCTTGGGAGAGGTAATATGGGGTGTATTGGAAACTAGGAAGTATTCCGGAGTAAAAACACACTTAGAGAGAATTTGGGTAAAAAAGAGTTGGGAAACTGCCTAGTATTTTGGCCATAACTTTTTATTGTGATCTCCAATGGATCTGAAATTTTGACAGTAGATAGTAGACTTCTAGGGCTACAAAAGTGTATCTCATGAAAATTTTCCAATTCGACCTCTAAACGGGTCAAAACTGCCCTGAAAGTCGAAGTAGCAGAAGTGTAACGGAACACAGTACCGGTACGGTACCGTACTGGTACGCCTGAACCAGTAGCTAAACCGTATCGGTATAGCGTACCGGTACGCCCGAAGTTTGGCACAGTAAAAGTCAGGATTTTGGTGTTTTAAAACACCCTTTTAAGCCTCATTTGACCCATTCTTCCATTCCACTCTCACCCCAAACATCTTAGAGCCCTAAGAGAAGAGAAAATGAGAGAAAAACACAAAGATCTTGAGAGAGTTACCCCTTATAGAGATCAAAACCGAAATTCCTCAAGAACACCATTCTTCTACTCTCTTCTTCTACACTTTCACTACACCCTTACCCACACCTCTTGGAATTCTAGAGAGAGTCTTAGAAAAGAATAAAGAAGGAGAAAACACAAGATCAAAAGGGAAAAACAAAGGATTTAAGAGTGATTCAAGATCAAACCCTAGATTTTCAAAAATACCAATGTAGGGGTTTTCTTCCATTCTTGTTCATTGATGTTAGAGTTATTATATATATATGTTTTGACTACTAATCATATGTATTTGCTATGGGTTCATTGTTTCTTGGTTCTCTTGCAATTGTTAACATGTTTTACATAAAGTTAGGGTTGTATACCCATGAAATCCCTTTTTTGTTTGAAAAACCCTAGTTTTCAAGAGTGATGGGTTTTCCTCTTGAACTCTTCCTTTATTCTTGATTTCAAAATCATAGTGTTTTGTGTTGAGTAATAAAATGATATTGTTGTGATCTCTTGCATTTTTCTTGGTTGGTTATTGAAAATGTCACATGCTTAATTTGGGGATTTTGAGATATGCTTGTAAAATGAGAAATTGTGGATTTTGTAGTTAGTTGGAATTGTTGGTGAATTGAGAATATTTTGGTTTCCTCATTGGTATGGTTGTTGTGATGGACTTGGATTGCCTTCGAGAGATGCCGTAGAGTGTTAGAGGTTAGTCTATCTCAGTGGGGGTGAGATGGTTTCCTAACACTTGTGGTGGGTTGTCATTTGGTAATGCGACCACTATCGTTCACTGGAGTTCGAACAAGGGATGTTATACTTTTCCTGGGAAGGGACTCGTCACTGCCATTGGCATGGTAGACGCCCTTTCTTAAAGTGTTTGTGGTTGTGATTGTGATTGGTGGACTAGGTATAATCGTTGGGTAGATTCATGAGAAGCAATCAACATACATGGTACGGGGATGAACCAATATAAATGGGATGATGGGTTGGACCGCCTTGGCCGGTGCATTGGTATGGGACAATGCATCGGAAGGCGCTCTTCCTAAATGGCTAAAAGTTGGAAATGGTATATTGCAATGAAATTTACCTTAACCTTTCACTTGATTATTGTTACGGCTTAAACTTGAGATCTATTTAAAATGTCCCGTTTTTTCCTTCAAAATTGATATATGCTATTTACGAAATGATACCGACCGGTTTTTATCTGTTTTCTAAACATTGTTCGGGTTTGGAAGAATTTTTCTACAGAGCTTCGTGCTCACCCCCTACAGTTGAATATTTTTCAGATGTTGTGCCAGATGATGAGCTCGGTGCTAACCAGTCGGGCCATGGAGAGGCTTCACTAGAGGGATACTTGGATCCCGAGTGGGACATCTAGAGATGTTGTTTACTTTTGTTCTAGACTAGAATATTCTTTTGAAACATTGTATAGTCTAGATCTCTTTTGTAATTTTCGCTGCGCTATAATAGTTAATGGTTTCGTTGGGAAATGTAATGCCATTGTTGGGCTTATTCTTTTGATATTGTGGCCATGACTTGGCTTATTCTTTTGGAATGTTATTGTGGGTATTACATACGGTGAATAGAAATCTTTTGGGATAATGTTGCAAATATTTTATGGATAAATGGACCCGGTGTGGTCGATGTAGTATAATTGCACAGGTTGGGTTTTGGGTAGAGCTCCCCAAACAAAGGAGACTCTGCCCGAATTTGGTTAAATTAAGGACCCCCGGTTATTTATGGATTTTGATTAGTTGCTCTCATGGTATAAATGGTTGTTCGTATGTAATGCTGTCCAATGGGGTATTTGGGGCGTTACAAAGTTGGTATCAGAGCCTAGGCTTTAGGTCTTACATGGGAGCTGTAGGTTATGGATTACCACTAGAGAGGTAGGTTTAGGGTGGAGGAAATTGTTAAGTTAAATTTTGTATATGCCTTGTGCTTAAATCAAGACATCCTACATATCACTTTAGCTTATATCTTGCACATCAAGGAAACTAAATTGTGGATTGATGTGCAGGATGGACGGGACACGGGGACGTGGACGTGGTCGTGGTCGTGGAGGCCAAGCAAATCCACCACCACCACCTCCCGATGCCATGCAAGGCATCTATCAATGCTTGATGGAGCTCACCACTTTGGTACAAAGCCAAAATGGTAACAACAACCACAATGGTGGAGCTCATCCTCTCGCTCAAGTACCGGGCAATGGGAACGGAGACCGAAGGATGATAGCTCTTCGGGAATTCTTAAGACAACGACCACCCAACTTCCAAGGGAGCTCTAACCCTTTGGATGCGGATAGATGGATCCGCTGAGTGAAGAATATTTGTGACGGTATGGGAGTTGCCGAGGACTTGCGGGTGGGCTTAGCTGTCTACCTGTTCGAGGGGGAGGCCGACCATTTGTGGGAATCCGTAAAGAGAAGGCGGAACACCGATGCACTCATTTGGGAGGAGTTCGACCAAATCTTCCAAGACAAGTACTTCCCCGAATCAGTCAGAGACCGAATGAAGGTGGATTTTCTTGCACTACGACAGGGTAGTATGACCTTGGCTAAGTATGAGAGGCGGTTCGACGAGCTCTCCCGTTATGCTACGAGATTTATATCTACTGAGGCCGACAGGGCCAAGCGCTTCGAGCAGGGACTGAGGCCGGTCATCCAGGAGAAGTTGGTGGCTCTCAAGATTAGGGAGTATGGGGATCTAGTTGATAGAGCCGCACTTGTGGAGAGAGACATGGAGGATACTCAGCGGCGACAGAGCCTTATGAGGGGAGGTCCGATCAGGACGGGTGCTAGCGGCAGTGGATTGCAACGAGCGACACCTTACCCGCGCCCAGATCAGGCAGGGGGACAGAGACCCCAGATAGCTCGAGGAGTAGGAGGTGTACCGGGGAGGACAATCACAGACCCTCGTCAGTGTTTCGCATGTGGAGGAGTGGGGCACTTCAGACACAATTGCCCATCGCTTCCACCGAGGGACAACCAAGCGACAGGACAAGTGGCTGCAAACAAGCCACTACAGCAGCAGAGGCCGTTGGGAGCTCTAACCCTAGGAGGCGCCCCTCAGGGGAGAGTATTTGCTTTGACCCAACCGGAGGAAGATGCCTCCAATGCCGTTGTGGAAGGTATCGTTCTTCTCTACAATTCTTGGGCCCGAATTTTATTCGATCCCGGTGCGACTCATTCTTTTATACGTACTGCGTATGCTACTAATTTGAGATTGGGTTTCGAGAAGCTAGAACATGCATTGAATGTTGACTTGCCTACGGGAGAACGATTGGATACAACTAGGGTGTGTAGAGAATGTGTGCTTCACATTGGGGAGCAATAGTTGATTGTAGATTTGGTTGTGTTAGACATGAAGGGGTATGACGTTATATTTGGGATGAATTTGTTGTCCGCTTTCCGTGCGGTGATGGATTGTTTTCGCAAGCGGATCTCATTCCAATTACCGGGAGAGGTAGTATTTACTTTCATGAATGATCGTAATTCTTCCCATCCATTTCCTACTACGGGTAGTAGATTCTTGAAAGTGAAGGCGGGGAGCCAGTTGAGTTTCTTAGCCAGCTTACTGGGAGATGATCGGGATAAATCTCATGCAGACGTGGTGTTGATAGTATCGGATTTCCCGGATGTCTTCCCTGACGAATTACCTGGGTTACCTCCACAAAGGGAGATTGAGTTCAAGATTGATCTTTATCCGGGAACTGAACCCATATCCATTGCTCCTTATCGAATGGCACCTTTGGAGTTGAAGGAGCTAAGGAAGCAATTGGATCATCTATTGGTCATTGGGTTTATAAGTTTGAACACCTCACCTTGGGGAGCCCCCGTCCTCTTTGTGAAGAAGACGGATGAGACACTACGGTTGTGCACGGATTACCGAAGGTTGAATCGGGTTACCGTGAAGAATAAATATCCTTTGCCCCGAATTGACGATTTATTTGATTAGTTGAGGGGTTCGAAGTACTACTCCAAGGTTGATCTTCGCACAGGGTATCATCAATTGCGGATTAAGGAGAAAGATATTCCTAAGACTGCTTTTCGTACTAGGTATGGTCATTTCGAGAATACGGTGATGCCGTTCGGATTGACTAATGCACCAGCAGCCTTCATGGATTTGATGCACAGAATCTTCCGGCCTTACCTCGATCAATTTGTCATTGTGTTTATTGATGACATATTGATTTACTCACAGACTCAGGAGGAACACGCTCGTCATCTCTCTATTGTGCTACAAACATTGAGATAACATAAGTTATATGCGAAGATGAGAAAGTGTGAGTTTTGGATGAAGGAAGTGAAGTTCCTTGGCCATGTTGTGTCCGAGCAAGGAGTAGCAGTTGATCCCGCAAAGATTGAGGCCGTGATGAAATGGGAACCACCGAGGAACGTAACGGAAGTACGGAGTTTCTTGGGGTTAGCCGGCTATTATCGTAGGTTTGTGGAAGGGTTCTCCAAGCTTGCGATGCCGATGACTCGCCTTACAAAGAAGGGGGAGAAATTTTTGTGGACTCAAGCGTGTGAACTAGCTTTTCGCACATTGAAGGGGAAGTTGACGACGGCTCCTGTCCTCATTATTCCGAACAGTGGGGAAGGATACGATGTTTACACCGATGCTTCACTACGAGGCTTGGGATGCGTGTTAATGCAAGGGGGCAAGGTAGTTGCATATGGCTCAAGGCAACTCAAGATCCATGAGCAGAACTATCCCACCCATGACTTAGAGCTTGCCGCGGTGGTCTTTGCTCTTAAGTTGTGGATGTGTTATTTGTATGGGGAGAAATTCAAAGTGTTCTCTGATCATAAGAGCCTCAAGTATATCTTCACACAAAAAGACTTGAATCTCCGACAAAGAAGGTGGATTGAGTACCTAGAAGACTACGATTTCACACTCAACTACCATCCGGGGAAGGCGAACGTAGTTGCCGATGCACTTAGCATGAAGTCTTGGGGTGAACTCAATGTTTCCATAGGTGAATGGAAGTTGAAAGATGCCCTTGGAGATTTTGATCTATGGGTTGGAGAAGATGGATCCCGACCATGTTTGTTCAACCTTGTGGCTCAACCTACTCTCCAACGTAGGGTTGTGGAATTGCAATGTTTGGATCCTGAATTAGCGTCGATGCAAGCTAAATTGGAAAATGGAGAAACTATGGAGGGTTGGTCTTTAAGACACGGAGAATTGAGATATGGGGAGAAGCTATGCGTTCCCGACGATTCGTCCCTAAAGGAGGAAATACTTGGAGAGTGTCATCGTTCTAAGTTTGCTATCCACCCCGGTAGCACAAAAATGTATAGGGACATGAAGCGCCAATATTGGTGGAAGGGAATGAAGAAGGATGTGGCAAGATTTATAGCACGATGTGCAGTGTGCCAGCAGGTGAAGATCGAACATCAAAAGCCAGGAGGATTACTACAATCTTTGCCTATCCCAGAATGGAAGTGGGATCACATCACCATGGATTTCGTGTCAGGATTTCCATGGACTTCACGAGGACATAATGCCGTATGGGTCATTGTTGATAGAATCACCAAGTCCGCTCATTTCCTGAGTATGAAGACCACTGACACTTTAGAGACCTTGAGCAAGTTGTATATTCGCGAGATTGTTAGATTGCATTGGGTTCCACTCTCGATTGTTTCGGATCGTGATTCTCGTTTCGTGGCGCAATTTTGGCAAAGTCTACAACGAGCTATGGGGACAGAGTTGTACTTCAGCACCGCCTTTCATCCCCAAACGGATGGTCAATCTGAGAGGGTGATCCAGATTCTAGAAGACATGTTACGTGCTTGTGTGTTGGACTTCAAGGGAGGTTGGAGCGACCATTTGCCGTTGGTGGAATTTGCATACAACAACAGCTATCAGGCAAGTATTGGAATGACACCCTATGAGGCCTTGTAAGGAAGACCTTGTAGGTCACCGACTTGTTGGCTAGAAGCTGGAGAGAGTAGCTTATTTGGGCCGGAGATCGTGCGGGAGACTACGGAGAAGATTCAACTTATCCGAGAGAGGTTACGCACGGCACAAAGTAGACAGAAAAGCTATGCGGATCGAAGACGGAGACCATTGGAATTCCAAGAGGGGGACTATGTGTTCCTCAAAGTGTCACCCAAGAAAGGAGTATTTAGATTCGGCAAGAAGGGAAAGTTAGCGCCAAGATATACCGGGCCATTTGAAGTGATCAAAGTTGTGGGCAAAGCGGCGTATCAGTTGCGATTACCAGCTCAGTTGTCTGGGGTACATGACGTGTTCCACATGTCGATGTTGAGAAAGTGTCAATCGGATGCAACGCCGGTCGTAGACTTGGAAGATATTGAAATTCAAGATGGAGCAACCTATGAAGAACAACCATTGAAGATTCTCGATGCCAAAGAGAAGGTGCTCCGTAACAAAGTCATCCGAATAGTGAAGGTTTTGTGGCAACACCATGGAGTGGAAGAAGCTACTTGGGAACTGGAGCTAGAAATGCGAGAGAAGTACCCGCACATATTCGCTACTTGAGGTAAGTTTCGAGGACGAAACTTTCTTTAAGGGGGGTGGATTGTAACACCACGCATTTTATTTTATATATGTATATAGATATATAGTAAATAATTGATGTAAAAATGTGGATATGTGTAGTGACGGTAGGAATAAAAACAAAAACTAGAGATACAAATTGATTGAGGAGTTAAGTTTCGAAGGGTGTGTAAACTTGAGAAGATGGATTATGGAAGTTTCTAAATATTTTTAGGTCAAAATAAGTTCTCCATTGAATCCGGAAGGTCGAAAAACCTTGGGAGAGGTAATATGGGGTGTATTGGAAACTAGGAAGTATTCCGGAGTAAAAACACACTTAGAGAGAATTTGGGTAAAAAGGAGTTGGGACACTGCCTAGTATTTTGGCCATAACTTTTTATTGTGATCTCCAATGGATCTGAAATTTTGACAGTAGATAGTAGACATCTAGGGCTACAAAAGTGTATCTCATGACAATTTTCCACTTCGACCTCTAAATGGGTCAAAACTGCCCTGGAAGTCGAAGTAGCAGAAGTGTACCGGTACGGTACCGTACCGGTACGCCCGAACCAGTAGCTAAACCGTATCGGTATGCCCGAAGTTTGGCACAGTAAAAGTCGGGATTTTGGTGTTTTAAAACACCATTTTAAGCCTCATTTGACCCATTCTTCCATCCCACTCTCACCCCAAACATCTTAGAGCCCTAAGAGAAGAGAAAAGGAGAGAAAAACACAAAGATCTTGAGAGAGTTACCCTTATAGAGATCAAAACCGAAATTCCTCAAGAACACCATTCTTCTACTCTCTTCTTCTACACTTTCACTACACCCTTACCCACACCTCTTGGAATCCTAGAGAGAGTCTTAGAAAATAATAAAGAAGGAGAAAACACAAGATCAAAAGGGAAAAACAAAGGATTTAAGAGTGATTCAAGATCAAACCCTAGATTTTCAAGAATACCAATGTAGGGGTTTTCTTCCATTCTTGTTCATTGGTGTTAGGGTTATTATATATATATGTTTTGACTCCTAATCATATGTATTTGCTATGGGTTCATTGTTTCTTGGTTCTCTTGCAATTGTTAACATGTTTTACACAAAGTTAGGGTTGTATACCCATGAAATCCCTTTTTTGTTTGAAAAACCCTAGTTTTCAAGAGTGATGGGTTTTCCTCTTGAACTCTTCCTTTATTCTTGATTTCAAAATTATAGTGTTTTGTGTTGAGTAATAAAATGATATTGTTGTGATCTCTTGTATTTTTCTTGGTTGGTTATTGAAAATGTCACATGCTTAATTTGGGGATTTTGAGATATGCTTGTAAAATGAGAAATTGTGGATTTTGTAGTTATTTGGAATTGTTGGTGAATTGAGAATATTTTGGTTTCCTCATTGATATGGTTGTTGTGATGGACTTGGATTGCCTTCGAGAGATGTCGTAGAGTGTTAGAGGTTAGTCTATCCCAGTGGGGGTGAGATGGTTTCTTAACACTTGTGGTGGGTTGTCATTTGGTAATGCGACCACTATCGTTTACTGGAGTTCGAACAAGGGATGATATACTTTTCCTGGGAAGGGACTCGTCACTGCCATTGACATGGTAGACGCCATTTCTTAAAGTGTTTTTGATTGTGATTGGGATTGGTGGACTAGGTATAATCGTTGGGTAGATTCATGAGAAGCAATCAACATACATGGTACGGGGATGAACCAATATAGATGGGATGATTGGTTGGACCGCCTTGGCCGGTGCATTGGTATGGGACAATGCATCGGAAGGCGCTCTTCCTAAATGGCTAAAAGTTAGAAATGGTATATTGCTATGAAATTTACCTTAACCTTTCATTTGATTATTGTTACGGCTTAAACTTGAGATCTATTTAAAATGTCCCGTTTTTTCCTTCAAAATTGATATATCCTATTTACGAAATGATACCGACCGGTTTTTATCTGTTTTCTAAACATTGTTCGGGTTTGGAAGAATTTTTCTACAGAGCTTTGTACTCACCCCCTACAGTTGAACATTTTTCAGATGTTGTGCCAGAGGATGAGCTCGGTGCTAACCAGTCGGGCCATGGAGAGGCTTCACTAGACGGATACTTGGATCCCGAGTGGGACATCTAGAGATGTTGTTTACTTTTGTTCTAGACTAGAATATTCTTTTGAAACACTGTATAGTCTAGATCTCTTTTGTAATTTCCGCTGCGCTATAATAGTTATTGTTTTCGTTGGGAAATGTAATGCCATTGTTGGGCTTATTCTTTTGATATTGTGGCCATGGCTTGGCTTATTTGTTTGGAATGTTATTGTGGGTATTACATACGGTGAATAGAAATCTTTTGAGATAATGTTGCAAATCTTTTATGGATAAATGGACCCGGTGTGGTCGATGTAGTATAATTGCACAGGTTGGGTTTTGGGTAGAGCTCCCCGAACAAAGGAGACTCTGTCCGAATTTGGTTAAATTAAGGACCCCCGGTTATTTATGGATTTTGATTAGTTGCTCTCATGGTATAAATGGTTGTTAGTATGTAATGCCGTCCAATGGGGTATTTGGGGCGTTACAGGGCCAATTTCTTAAGCCTCAATCAAGCGGTCCTGTTGGTTAACAAGACAAAAACTATAACCCTACCATTCATTCATCCACGGGTTGCCACTTGATGGGTCATCGACAAATGACCAGTGGCTATCGAGCTTTCTAGGTCAATCCATAGGCCACAAGCTTTTTACCAAGACTTATTACTCTTTTTTTTTTCCAGAACATTAATATTGTATTACACAAGAGAAAAAAGATTGTTTAATTACAAAGTACTATTAACCTATACTGGCACGTTCCAATTTCTACAAATAGCCATGAACGAAAATATAACAATTAACTATTAGTGCATAGCTAAAATAAACTATTTACACAAATTAATCCATCCATATTTTAATATCTGATTAAACAAATCCCCAGAAACATAATTTTATCATCAAAGGTTACATGCCAAACCTTAATAAAACAAATATCTCTCCCTAACTAGAAAACATTCACAAATATTGTTTCATCATCAAACAGTTGAAACTAAAATGAGTAAACCAAGCCCTAAGCCTTAAAAGTCGGATCCACATCTTAATTCGCTTCAAAATCCAACTCCACCTGCTCACCTAGGGTTGTATCCTCTTCAATACCAAAATCTGAAAAATGTTAAAAAATGGGTGAATAAAACAAGCTTAGTAGAAAAATTTTCCTAAACCTAGACAAGGTTTCCAAAACATTACAAAAACAAGTCAGTTTCAATTTCCAAAAATAGTATGTATAACTTTTGAAGTAAAACATGTGACATCATAACGATCTCAAGTTTACAATACATAGACAATAAAATTATAGCCAAAATGGAATTATTCAGAAAATAATAATTCGTAACAATAATATCTCATGTACATAGGTTGACTAGCATGAATCTACACGTCGAACCTTTTTGAATGAGAACTCAAAACATTGTTTATCTAACATATAATTACGAATACGAATTGAAAGATACATAATATAAACTTAATTCCTCAATGAATGAGTTTGAGAAATAACTCCTACCTTAATTTCTTGGATAATTGATCATAACATATTTTGCTGCGATTCTCACGCGTTATTCTTTCAAGATCAAACCCTTGTTTCCTCTTTTCCTTCTCTCCAAAGTCTCTTAGGCTTCTTTGGGTTAAAAAAAAATCATGTATAGTAACCCTAATACGCGTCCCTAGGGTATTTATAGGGTCAAAATCGGAGACAACACTCAAAATTGATCAGGCCTGACCTTGGAGGCATGCACCGACAGTAATCTTGCATTTAGACAGTCTAAACCCACTGCCCAAAAATTCATAGGCATGCTCGGACGCGAATTTCTCATTTGGGCGAACATAAATAGGTGTGTCTGGACGCACGTTTTTTGTTCGGACGCATGTGACTCTTTGCCCCAAAATTTCGGCTCGATTTTAACCTAGGTAGAAGTTAATTCACGAATTTTTCATGAAATACACTTTTTTGTAGATTCTGAAGTCAAAAATACTAAGATAATGTCAAATTTCCTCTTACCTATATTTTTTCAAATATACGTTTTAACTCCAAAATACTTTCAAACTTCTAATACACCCCCCATATCATTTATCCCAAAGTTTCTTAACCTCATGGATTCATTTTTAATGTTATTTTGACCTAGAACATTTAGAATTTCACTTACTCAATTTCTCTTAAGAATGACTATCCCAAAATATCAAGTCACCCGAAAGTCTCTATGATTCCTAAACTCACCATCTTACAATCATTTATTTATCTTTAATTCATTTTGTTTCAAGCAATGCATAATAATCAAACATAACCAAGGTAAATACATGTGGGCTTACATATACGGTATACCCACTATTGCGTTAGAAGTCGGAGATTTTCTCAATATTGTCGATAAGTTGCTAAGCGGCTGAGTAGACAAAGTCCGCTCTTCTTAGAGCTGCAGCTATGTGAGCTGTCATATTCGCAGATCTCTCGACTTCCTTGAAGGATATTTGGGGAATTAGTTTTGCATAGCCCATATGTCTCAATGGATGGGTTCAATCTCTTTGAGCGTAGCATCTGACCCCTCGACTATGACAACTATGAGAGTTTTGGAGTCAAATTCTACTATCATCGGTTGGTATCCTTCTAAGAAGTTATTATTCAAGCTTTCATAACTACTTCATCTTCAACAACTTGTGCCAAAATTACAGTCATTGCATTTGTTTCCCCCGTGATTAGGGCTTTTTCATGGTCTCGAACAACAAAGCCATATGCTCCTTGCTTGTTCTTGTCAATGTATGTTCCATCGCAGTTGATATTTCACCTTCCCCAAAGGGTAGTTGCCATATATTCTTTGTTGTGCTTGGATTTGTGTCCACAACTAAGTGAAAATTCTGGTTCTGGACTTCAGCAACAACTTCAATTGCTCGATTAAAAACTAGTTTTGCCCCAAGTTCTTGATGGTAGTATACCCACTCATTTTTAGCCTTCCATATAAACCACAAAAGGTATCCTAAGGTGATTTCCCCCATTGGGTTTAGCTTTTTTTGTTTTCAAAGCTTGTAGCTAATCCATGAGCCAATTCTCAATTCTGGTGAACTTATTCATGTCAATGGTCATTTCCAGAGGTGATGATTGTCAAACAGCTCTGGTCCTTGGGGCATAGCAACAACATATGTTGTAATGTCTCTTCCTCTTTTCCATAAATGGGGAATATGGGTGTGGTAGACAATTTCTTTTTACATAGATTGTACTTAGTTTGGAGTGCCCCATTTTCTACCTTCCAAATGAAAGTTTTGACCTTTGGAGTTGCTTGAAAATTTTAGATTAAATTCCAAAGTCATCCCGAGTTTTGATATGAGGAAGATGCAGGTATTCTTCTTTGGTTGCTCACTATATTTTGCTACTGTGAGTGGTATTTACTTTTAATCAAGTAGTGACTATTTTTGGTGTTACCCCATCTAAGTATGTCCTCTTGATGATTGTTACTAAGGGAAATGTCCAGAATGACACTAGCTATTTCAGGTGGGAAAAGGATAGGATCAGTGTTTGGTTCTAGGCTTTGAGGGGATGTTGCATTAACTCCTAGACCTTGGTAAAGCTACTATTTAACACATTGGGAATGCTTTTGTAGCCAGGTACCCAATTGTCTTCCCAATAGTAAACCTAACTTATCCCCTATCTGCTAGTAACAGACTTGGCTTACTAGATCCCTCATTCTAGAATTTTTTTCCATATCCATGAACTAGTCGATTTTGGTTTTGCCTACCACATAGATTTGCCTGCATAGTACTTAGCTCTCAACACTTGGGCCCATAAAAGAGTCAGGATTTTGAGTTAGTCTTCAAGTTTATTTTGCTAACATAGCTCTATTGAAGCATTCTAGATCTCTAAAGCACAAGCCACCCATCATCTTTCTCTTGGACAATTATTCCCAACTTCTCCAATGGATTCCTCTCTGCCTTATGATTTGCTCGAACAAATTTTTTTCAAGCTTGATGGTATCTCTTTGCAAAAAGACTTTGGAAATTTAAGACGGACATGACATCTGTTGGGATTGCCTAGACTATTGCCTTTATAAGGACTTTCCTTCCAGCATGGTTAAGTAGCTTTTCTTTCCCTCATGCTATCTTGTTCAATATTCTTTCTTTGAGCCAGTTGAGCACTTGTCTTTTTGATCTTCTCCATTTAGTTGGTAAGCCAACATATCTACCCACCTTTTGTAGAAGGGGCACACTTATGCATTGTGCTAGCTCCTGTTGGATATGAGTGGGAGTATTTCTGCTAAAGGAGCCCCCTGACTTATTATGGTTCACTAGTTGCCCTGTGACATAACTATAGTGTTTGGCATTGTGCCTTGGTAGCTGTGGAGAAAAGCAAGGACTCATTGGCAAATAAGAGATAGAGAAAGACTAGAGGCATTTTTCATTGAGTTTGATTGCCCGGAAGGATCGGATTAGGGATTTAAGGCATTTAGAGATTGTAAGAATAGATAAGGGGATAATGGTTCCCCTTGTCTTAGACCCCTAATGAGTTTGATTTTGACTAATCTATTCCCATTTACTATAATATTATACCTCACAGTAGTGACATATTGCATTATGAGAGCTGCCCACTTTGATTCAAAGCTTATTTCAATCAATAGGTCCTGCAGAAAATCCCACCCAATTTTGTCGTAGGCCTTGAACATATCAAACTTTATGGTCATTTGGTATTTTTTTAGTCTTCCTTCTTTGCCTTATAGAGTGCAGTACTTTCTGGGCTATGATTCAAAAACACTGACTGTGCCAAACATGGAAGATAAAAAAAATCCACGTGTTCACCCACCCTTGATGCAAAAACGCTTAGTAAACTCAAATGCACCTATGTCAGAAACCAGAGATTTTTGAGTTAAAATTGGAACTCCTAATTTCTGAAGACAATGAAAATAAACTTAAGCAATTTGCGCATCAACTATGTCAACATCATCACCGAGGACATTAATTAGGGCTTGTCATGTTAAGAGCATCTTCAGCATTTACTTTTTTTTGTACCCAAATTTAAATTTAAGTAAAAATGATCTAAAATGCTTCTCCAATATCCATACCAAATAAAAATTTTTTTTTTTTTAAACCCAAATCAAGAGATACCCTTTTTTAAACTTAAATATTTAATGGTGAGATTTTACCATCTTTTAAAGATTTAATAGTCATATTTTATTCCTCATTTAAATTTGAGTTCTTCCTCATTTAAATTTGATTTTCTCTTCTTTTAAATTTAGATTTCTCCATTATAGAGATTTATACCAAATTAAATTTTTTATCTTTTTTTAACTCAAAATTTGAGTAAAAATTTTACATTTCTATTCGGGATGCTCTAAGGGCTACCGGCTGATGGGCCATGTTCACAAGGCTTTTTGGGTCAGCCTGTGGGTCGCGAGTTATATTTTGCTTGTTGACACCATTTCCACGCGTTCATTAAGTCATTAACCACCAATCATCCCGTCCAAGGCCAGTTGCAGAGAGACAGAGAGACAGAAACAGAGCATGGCGAAGTCACTGGGACCAACAGGGGAGTTCTTCAGGAGGAGGGACGAGTGGAGGAAGCACCCGATGCTGACCAAACAGCTCCGCCATGCCACTCCTGGCCTCGGCATCGCCGTCGTCGCCTTCGGCATCTACCTCGTCGGCGAAGCCTTCTACAACAAGATCTACGCTCCCTCTCACTCTCACTCTCACTCTTCGTCTTCTTCCGCTTCTCACTCTCACTGAGAAGCACCACCCATCAACATCTCTCAGGTCAGATTAATGTTATTGTATATAAATTCTCTTCTTGATTCACCATGTCTCGGAAACTTGTTGTTTGCCCCATTTATCTCTAATTATGGATTTTCATTTATTGATTTGAATTGCTTTTGTGATCATACATGTAACTTTGTTTATTTCATTTGTCAATCATGAATTGCTCACGGTGGCTATGTGTTGCATTTGTTAGAAATTAGGACGTTCCTGTGCAAAATTAGTTGATTTGTGCATTAGAAAGATTCGTACTAATAAATTTATTTTTTGGCCGAATACTAATAAAAAAATTAAATAATCATTTTAGAATATCATTTGTTAAATTCATTGCCGATGCTGTATATGTAGCCACAATGTTAAAGCCGGTTTTAATGGGTGTTGGTTTTGCACAGTGAATAATTAACACTAATATATTTGTTGGAAGATAGAAATTCAAAGATTGAAAAACAATAAAAATATAACGTGGTTTGATACAACATATCCATTTTGGTACACTGTACTTACATCCACAGACTAAAAACCTACATCGATGTATTATTCATTGGAAAACTGGTCATTGATAACTGATTACATAATATTCAATCCTATTTATATGGATAAAATATTGTAACTCAAATCTATTCAGATACAACTTGATCTTTATGTTTCCTATAACATGTCTAATATACCTATTCATGGTATATTAAAACTCTTCCAATATAATCCTATTTCATAGAGGATTCTCACATTGATTACTCAACAAAACTGTCATTCATAACAATTAGAGAGTTTGGGTCAAATTCCAATAGCTTCCCTTCAACCAAACTCTTCAAATTTGGTCATGCCCAAGATCGAACTTAACACCCTTTGATGGAGTAATTTACGCGGTTGTGTAGTAGAGCTCGATGCTCAAAAAGGAGGAAATGAATTAAAGATTTATTAGGGATGATAATGAGGATTCATTGGGACGTCTAGTCCGAGCTACTAGGCTCGTAGTGGTGAATAGACAATTATAGAGACAACAACCATCAATTGAAATTGATAGACAGGAGATTTATAGTGGTTTACCAGCTTGGAATCTTGGCTAGTCTACTCTAATGAAGTCTCTTGCTCCTAGAGGGATTTTCTATTATTTGGGAAAAAGATTACAAGGCTACAGGAAGTCTATTCACAGATATTCAGATTCCTTCCAAAGCGAGGGATCAACCCCTATTTATAGTGTGTAGGACCTTCGCGTAATCAGCGTAATCCATAGGTAGCCGTCGTGATCCTTGCGTAATAGTGGGGATCTTTGAGTAATCAACGTGATCCTCTGGGGATTGTTACGACTCATGTGCCAGGAATCTTTGGCCGTTAGAGGCTATATTCCCTAGGCGTGATGTGACTTTCTGGAAGATGTTAACTGTCACTGTCACAGTGTGCACGAGGGAAGACCTGAGGTGAAAGAACTGAGCTGGGAGGTCCGAGCTGGAAGACCTAAGTTGGGAGGTCCGAGTTGGAAGACCTGAGGTGGAAGGCCTGAGCTGGGAGGTCCGAGTTGGAAAACTTGAGTTGGGAGGTCTGAGCTGGAAGAATTGAGGTCGAAAACCTGAGCTAGTAGGTCCGAGCTGGAAGACTTAAGGTGAAAGACTTGAGTTGGGAGGTCCAAACTGAAAGACCTGAGGTGGAAGATTTGAGCTGGGAGGTCCGAGCTAGGAGGTTCGAGCTGGAAGACTTGAGGTGGAAGACTTGAGCTAGTAGGTCCGAGCTGGAAGACTTAAGGTGAAAGACCTAAGCTAGGAGGTCCGAGCTGCTTCTGGGTTGAGCTTAACCTTGAATAATTTTTGGTATCATTAGTTGTCCCCCAGTCTTGAGCCAAGGCTGCCTTGCCTGACGTAGATCAAGAATGACCTGCGTTCTGACTGTGGATAAGCTCGGCTTGTATTTTACTTGAGATACTGTTTCTTTAATACTGCCTGTATATGGGGTAGAGTCTAAGGCCTCTGTGGCTCCTTTGACTTGGGCTTATTGAAAATTTATGAGCTTGAAGAGCTCATCATATGTTACGAGTTGAATAGTTTATCGTATGTTTATGAGCTTAAGAGCTCATCTTGTGTTTATGAGCTTAAGAGCTCATCTTATGCTTATGAGTTGAAGAACTCATCGTCTGTTTATGAGCTGAAGAGTTCATCGCTTGTTTATGAGCTTGAGATCTCATCGCTTGTTTCTGAGCTTGAGAGCACATCTTGAGTTTATGAGCTTAAGAGTTCATCGAATGTTTATGAGTTTGAGAGCTTATCCTGAGTTCATGAGTTGAAGAGATCATCTTGAGTTTATGAGTTGAAGAGCTCATCTCGAGTTCATAAATATAAGAGTTTATCGTATGTTTATGAGCTGAAGAGCTCATCGTGTTCTCTAAAGAAATGAGTTGAATCTTCCATTCATTGATGGAGAATATTTACAAAGGACCTCTCATCTTTTGCTTTTTAGCCTCACCTCACTATTGGTAGAATTTCTTCAAATAATCTGCGTTCCACAAGTGAGGTAGGATTTTTCCTTCTTCAGTTTCTGTTTGTTGCACCAGAGCATCCATAATCATCGGAGCTTTGCTTTTCACTGCCTCCTTCGTGTGGCTTAGCTCCTGCTAGATCTCCTTGAAACGTCGCTCCCAGAATTGATTCCTCCCATTTTGCTGGGGAGGAACTGAAATGTGCTCATCTCTACGGACCCCTCTGATTTGATTCTGGACCTCATCTTCTTCCCCATTTCCTGGGGCTCTGTGATGCACGTTATTAGTAGAGTGACTAAGATTATTCTCTTCTGTAATCTCCTTTAAGGAATTCTAACAATGATGTTTCCTATGCTGGGAATCATCCTGGGCTGGTCGTGCCTTTCAGAGATTCTGAGTGCGGATAAGAGTTACTAGATCCTCATTTTGCTTGAGGAGGCACTTATTGGCTTGACGCAACACTTCTAATTCGTTGTTTGGAGGGGAATCTGCCATTGGCAATTTGACTTATGGGTTTGGCGGAGGATTCATGGGAATTCTCTGCTGTTCCCTGGCGGTGATTTCCTGTTGGTTCTGTAACCGTAACAAATTTGCCTGATTTTTGCTGATGTTAGGTGTAGTGACCATCAATTACTGAATCGATCAGTAGAATTTTAGTAGGAATCGGAACAATCCGTTCCCACACATGACACCAAACTGATGGAGTAATTTACGTGGTTGTGGAGCAGAGTTCGAGGCTCAAAAAGGGGGAAATGAATTAAAGATTATTAGGGATGATAATGGGGATTCACTGGGACGTCCAGTTTGAGCTACGAGACTCGTAGTGGTGAATAGCCAATCACAAAGACAACAACCATCAATTGAAATTGATAAACAGGAGATTTATAGTGGTTCACCAGCTTGGAATCTTGGCTAGTCTATTCTAATGAAGTCTCTTGTTCTTGGAGGGGTTTTCTACTATTTGGGGAAGAAGATTATAAGGCTACAGAGAGTTTATTCACAGATATTCAGATCCCCTTCAAAGCGAGGGATTAGTCCCTATTTATAGTGTGTAGGAGTTTCGTGTAACCAAGGTAATCCCTGGGTAGCCGTCTTGATCCTTATGTAACAGTCGTGATCCTTGCGTAACAGGGGGGATCCTTGAATAATCGACGTGATCCTCTGCGGGTTGTTACGACTCATGTGTCGGGAATTTTTGGCCATTAGAGGCTATATTTCGTAGGCTTGACGCGACCTTCTAGAAGGTGTGAGCAGTCGCTGTCACAGTGTGCACGAGGGAAGACCTAAGCTGAGAGGTTCGAGCTAAGAGGTCCGAGTTGGAAGACCTGACGTGGAAGATCTGAGTTGGGAGGTCCGAGCTGGAAGGCTTGAGGTGGAAGACCTGAGCTAGTAGGTCTGAGCTAGGAGGTCCTAGCTGGAAGACTTGAGCTAGTAGGTCCGAGCTAGGAGGTTCGAAAATTAGTGCATCTCTATCCGCGTCTTACCTACTCTTGGGAGGTCTCAATGGTCTAGTGACTTATAACCTACAAGACACTATATCATCACTATTGGGTTTATGTCAGCCTAATAGCTCTCAAACCATTGGAATACCACGACTTCAACTCTAAGAGCTCAAAAACCTGAAGAAACATCTTCAACACATCACGTTTGGTAATTCTTGAAATCCAAATAATCAGGAAGTAACTTGGTCTTCCATTTGATTTAATACCAACTTAAATTTTTTCTTGTGAATCTAAATAAAAATATGAATTGTACTTACGTGGCAAGAGAGCTTTCTTCAATATGAACACCAACTTGATCATTGAATCGCTAATAACTTGTTTTGATTGTTGCACCAGGAACGTCAATCTAACTCTGATTATTATACGGTTCTACCATGATCATCAATCTAGCCCTGATAGTTCTACCAGGATCATCAATCTAGCCCTGATACTACTTGTTGGAATATAGCTCTGATACCACTTGTTGGTTTTGTATAGCGAATAATTAACACAAATAATACTTGTTGTAAGATAGGAATTCAAAGATTTGAAAGTAATAAAAATATAACACAAAGATATAACATGGTTCGATATAGCATACCCACCTTGGTACGTCGTACCTACATCTACAGACCAAAAACCTACATCGATCTATTATTCATTGAAAAACTGGTCATCTGGTAACTGATTACATAATACTCAACCATATTTATAGGGATAAAATGCTGTAACACAAACCTATTCAGATGCAACTTGATCTTTATGTTTCCTATCACATGTCTAATATACTTATTCATGGTATATTAAAACTCTTCCAATATAATACTATTCTATATAGGATTCACACATTGATTACCCAATAAAACTCTCATTCATAACAATTAGAGAGTTTGAGTCAAATTATAACAATGGGGCTCTAAAATGTTGAGTTACGTTTCTTTTTTAAGGGTAACAAAACATATTCTATATATATATATATCTATCTTTTAGAAGAGAGACTTGAACTTTTAGAAGAGAGACTTGAAGAGCCAGTGACACATAAGATGGGTGGTTAAATGAGTGCTCCTGTGAAAGTGTGAATTTAAGTTAGTGGGTTGTTAAAAGGGGAGAGATCAGGAGACAAGCTCATGCTCTCCATTAATATATTATGGTAGATAATTTTATTTTTTCCGATGAGGTACCATGGTAGATAATAGACAACTTGCCGTGCCAATATTTGGCTCATGTGCCTATCTATATAGTTAAAATTCTTATTTTGGAATGTATGCCACCACGTTTTCTTTAGGAATGAAATGGAGTGGGATCGGAATAATTCATATTTGATGCAGTAAAGGAAAAAATGTGGGTGCAAAAATTGGAAGATCAAGTTTTAAGGAGGAGAATGAAAAGTTGGTTTCTTGAAGTTTGATCGTTAGTAACCGTTAGTTTTAGATTAGTACGTCATGTGAGTTTTTTGTGAATAACTTTAATATAATTAATTTCGTTTTCTTAGCTCTAAGGTATCCTCCATGAATAGGTGGCTATTAATGAGGTATCTGTGTGTGGCTCAAACGCTCCTTGTCATGCATTGCTAGGCAAAAAAATCATAGAATCCTTGTCATTGAGCTATTTTTAAGCAACTTATGACTTAACAGCTTGTTGCTTCCCTATTCCCTAATATAGTGCGATTATGACGAGTGTGGGAAATAGTCTCCTCATAAAACATGATATCAAATCTAATGTTGTGTAGTGGAAGGTATATTCATCTATAGCTAATGCTACCCTCCTTTATCTTTACTTGGGTTTCTGTGTAAAAGAGAAGTGCTCAACATAAACCCAAATAATTGGGACCTAACTTTGTTGAGTTGAGGATGATTTTAAATTATATTAATATAGTTGGTCTGATGCATCCTGCTTTTTGGGATATTGGCATCCTAAAGCAGTATAGATAGCCTTATCTCCCTTTTTCCATTGGAGTATAGGAGAAAAGTGCCTGTGAGGTGAGATGAATATTGTGGCGGATTGTTTTCCGGAGATCATGTCATTTAGTGCCATGCCATCACAACCCGAAATCCTTCATTTTGAGTTGATTATGGTTGGAACTTGTCTTGGTCAAACATTTTACATAACAAGTGCGTTTGATGGAAGTATAAGTTGAAGGTGAAGCTTCTTATCTTGCATGGTTTTAGATTTCTCTAAAAGAAGCTTATTTTCATATGGCTGTGTTCATTTATCTCTTCATATCATTTCAAAGTTAACAAGGTCGACATTAACATCAGTGAAGATTTTGTATTTTTTGTTAACAAGGAGTATGATTTTGAGTTATGTCTGTTGACTACTCTATACTAGGAATCTACGAAGGGTTCATGTTACATATTGTACAAAATTATTTGCTTGACTTAAAATTGTTCGGCTCTTATCAGCATAGGTAATATAGAGTTGTTTTTGCCAGTCAATATGTTGGAATAATACACTATAGTACATGCATAGCACAACGGGACCTTTTAATAAAGAACTAGATAAACTGATGCATACAAATTAAGGATGGCGAATTGCATACGAGTTTGCGCAGTGGAGCCACATTCTGGGAAGAGATTCATTGATCCAAGATTGCCCAGATAACCCCTTGTAGGTTGGGAGCGGATACTCACTAGTCTCCCCCCTCCCTCCTCCCTCCTCCCTCCTCCCTCCTCCCCTCCTCTTTTTGCTTGATCCACATAATTACAGTTGTTTTCCACAAGCTGATTTCCTATGCAATTCCCAAATCTGCAGGTGAATGCTTGACGCAAGGAACAAAGCTTGACCATGTATACCAGTCTTCCCTGTTTCTGTTTGTGTTAAATAATGCCTACACTTGACATGGACTCGTGCCTTCATTTAGTTGGAATCTTTGATTTGTAGACTCGTGAATAGTGTGGTTTGATGGACTGTCTGTTTGTGTTACTACTGTTACCCGCTACTTATTCTAGCTATTGCATCTGCCATTCCTCACCCTGCCTTCACAGTGCATTTTTCCGATTGCTATATTGATGGACGTTCAATTGTTGAAAGTATATTGGTGGGCCTTCAATTGTTGAAGCTCATGCATTATGCTTATGCCTTTTTCTTATTACCAAGATTTGATATAACTTATCAGTGCTACCCTTAACCATTATCTACTCGGAATTTAAGGGGTTGGAGCTTTGAGGTAAAGATCCTAGCCCTCATAAAGTGGGCACACTATTGGACTTGGGGGCAACTTTATAATCAGCTCAGTTGTCGTCTCAGCGACGATGAAGCCATCCAGCTAGTACCCGTTTCCCAGCAGTTAGCTTGTGCAAATTTGACTTTGTTGGGATATTGATGTATCTTTATTATTTCGAGTATGATATGGAACACGAAGTGAGAGTGTGCCATTCTCATTCAGTTAAGCAGTTGCACTAGCTGCATTAGTGCAGAAATATGTAGTTGATGCAAATAAACAAGGTAGGCCATAAAACAAATAGAGAAATAAGAAGTTTTTGAGAATATACATATCAACCTGCCCTCCTTATACCTCGGTGGTGGTGGTGGTGGTGGTGGTGGATCTATTGTTCTAACCATGAGAGAGAGAGAGAGACATGGGATGTATATAACAAGCAGGGTGGTCTACGGTAGGATGGGCCTATGGGTAACTTTGGTTTGGTGAGTTCAGTGGTTGCTTGAGTATTTTATGCTGCAGGAAGCTAGTAGTAGGATTACAAATGAATCGAGTTGCTCCTGAATTGCTCAAACTTTCTCAGACTAAATCCCACTAATTTATAAAACAAACCACAAGCATGAGTTCGATTCTAAACTTCATATAATAAAAGAGTCATGGTTAAACATTAATACTTGACTTATCTCAAACAAGATTTTGAACTCAAATTTAAGCTCGAATACAAGATTGAACACTATTCATCCAATCAAACAAACCAAGTTGAGCGGAATCTGAATTTGGGAAAAAAATGAACAAGTTGAGCTTGACCAAGAGATTTGAAAATTGTCATGATTCCAAGAGTTTTTACAAACGAACAAACCAAAACCAAACAATCACGAACTCTCGTTAATTCGGTTCATCTGCACCCTTAGTAACGCGTCAATGTCTATCAATTCTTAGGCCTTGTCGTGGTATTCAAGCCATTGGTGGAATTTTGTTTGTTAACTGTTAAAAGAAATGAAAAGTTCTTGAAAATTTGTTCACCTTTTCGTACAATTGCACCCTAAAGTCAATATGATTGATAATTAATTGACTTGCTGCACATGAGCACATGGCATGCTGTAGAAATATGTCCTGTCTTTGATAGGTGCAGTTTGAGTTGGGTGAAATTTGGGACACAATTGATTCTATAGCGTGAAATGTAAGAGTATAAAACAAACGGAATTATTCGGACTCAGTTCAAAAATCGGATTATTGTAGGCTCAATTGGGTCAATTCATCATATTTTGAATATATTTTTAAGCTCGTCAATTTTTTGAACTTGAGTTGAACTCAATTCGATAAGCTAATTAACCTCTAAATACCATGTTAAATCAAGCAATTTGAGGTCGAGTATATAAAAACTTGTTTATGATTGGGTTGTCATACAAATGAGTCTAACTTATAATTCTTTTTTTTTTTTTTTGAAAAAAAAAACTTTAGATGTCAAACTAGGCTTGCATAATTTATTATTCGATTTGATGTGACGTAATAAAATATATGTGTTTTTATTCTTTGGGGTAAAATATATATTTGATCCCCAAATTATGTATTTTATGTCAGTTTAGTACCAAATTTTTTAATTGTGCCAATTTTATCTCTCAATTTTTTAATTTATGTCACTTTGGTCCAATTGAAAATGACAGTTCGAATTTGCTAACAGAGATCATCACGTATATTTTACGTGATCACACTTGAGGTACATTCTTTGAAAATTTTAGGGACTACCCCTGACATAAATAGTAAACTTGAAGGATCAAAATGATACAAGTTATAAATTGAGGGACTAAAAGTGACCCCTCAACTGTAGTGGCGTGAATATCTATGTAAGTCAATTTAAACTGCAGTTTTCGATTGAACCAAAGTGACACAAATTGATAAGTTGAGCGACTAAATTAACACAATTCAAAGCTTGCTGTTTGTTAGTGCTTTCTTGTTCTTTGTTCCATTTGTTTTTGGTTGGCATCTGAACCTAAAACCTAAGAAGCCATATGATATTTAAGCATTGTCCTATGAAATTTTTTATCGGATTACAGGTTTACATTTGACTTTGATTGTTTCAACCCTTTTATATATATGCAAGAACTAACAGCAATCTTTCAATCTTCAATCTCCTACTGGTTTGTTCAATGGCTGTTGGGAGATCTCAAGAGGCTTCCTCTTCCATATCGCGATACACATATCATGTGTTCTTAAGTTTCAAACATAAAGGCACATGTAAGGCCTTTACCGATCACCTCTATACAGCTTTTGTGCACGCAGGAATTCACACGTTTAGAGATGATGATGAACTTGAGAGAGGAGAAAATATCAAGTCACAGCTGCTGAAAGCAATCAAAGAATCAAAGATTTCAGTAATTGTCTTCTCGAAAAACTATGCTTCTTCACAGCGGTGCCTTGATGAACTTGTCAAAATCCTCGAACGCAAGAGGACGGTTGACCATGAAGTTTTGCCTGTCTTCTACGACGTGCTGCCACACCAAGTTAAAGAGAAAATAGGAAGTTTCGCAGAAGCATTTTCGAAACATGAAGGGCTATTCGATGCAGAGACAGATGAAAGAAAGATTGAATGGATGGAGAAGGTAGAAGGGTGGAGGGCAGCACTTAGAGAAGTTGCTGATTTAGAAGGGATGGTCTTAGAAAATCAAGCTGATGGGTAATTTTCTCAAAAGTCCTTTGCTTTACTTCATTTGATTGAGGACTTTCTTAATCAAGATGTCAATTAACCTTTAACTATAGAAATTTCTTATTCTTCTGATGATTGGGTAAAGTATTATTTTAAGCACACCAACTTTTTCTTTGCATTTGTTTAAGTTTCGAAGGATCTTATCACTCACTTCATCTACATGAAAAGTGTGTTAAAATCCTTGTTTGACTTTGTTTCAAGTGCAAATAATTGATATTCTTCATCAGCATAACCAACAGTCTGTTCATGAGTTCTTAATCTCTCTCTTCATCTTACAAGGTAGTGAAAAAAATTAAACATCATGAATTACCTATTTATCTTTTGTGATTCACATGAAAATTTTGTATTCATGTCAACTTATCAGATGCATATTGTGCTATGCTTTCCTCATAATTTGTAGGTATGAGTCAACATTTATTCAGGAAATTGTCAAAAAGATTAGGAGTAAACTGGACAGCATGGTCTTGAATGTTGCTCGCTACCCAATTGGAATAGATTTTCGAGCTAAAAGTATAAATTCGTGGCTACAGGACCGGTCAACTGATGTTGTTATAGGAGTGATATGTGGAATGGGAGGAATAGGAAAGACGACTATTGCCAAAACTGTTTATAACCTTAACTTTGATAGCTTTGATGGTAGCAGCTTCCTTGCAAATGTCAAAGAAACTATGGAACAACCCAAAGGTTTGGTTCGTTTACAAAGACAACTTCTTAAGGATGTTCTGAAGGGAAGAAAGGGAAAAATAAATAATGTGTATGAAGGAATAACTAAGATAAAAAATGCTCTATGCTGTAAAAGAGTTCTTGTCATACTTGATGATGTGGATGAAGTAAAACAAATAGACACAATATTTGGAATACGAAATTGGTTTTACCCGGGAAGTAAAATCATCATAACAACTAGAAACGAGCGATTGCTAAGGGCCCATGAATCATATAAGATTTATAAGATATATGGATTGAATGATGATGAATCGCTCAAGCTCTTCAGTTGGCATGCCTTTGGACAAGAACATCCTATTGAATGTTTTGTGGAACACTCAAAAAATGTAGTCCAGCACTGCGGAGGGATTCCTTTAGCACTTGAAATATTGGGGTCTTCTCTATCTGGCAGTCGAAGTACAGTGGTGTGGGAAAGTGCCATAAAGAAATTAGAAGTGATTCCTAACAATGAAATTCACCACAAGCTTGAGATAAGTTATATGTCGTTAGATGATGACTATGACAAGAAATTGTTCCTCCACATTGCATGTTTCTTTGTCGGAAAGAACAAAGATTATGTGGTCAAAATTCTCGATGAATGCGATTGCTACACAATAGTTGGAATCGAAAACCTTGTGAGCAGATGTTTGGTAAAGATAGAAAATGGCAATAAGCTAATGATGCATCAATTGATTCGAGACATGGGGAGAGAAATTATTCGCCAAGAATCACGAGATGATCCTGGGAAGCGTAGTAGACTATGGCATCATAAGGACTCCTTTTACGTTCTGAAAGAAAAAGCTGTAAGCAACACACTTGCTTTGATTACATGAGCAAACAAAATCTTCTTCTTTGCAATTTTAAGTTTTGTGCATTGATTCTTGTAACTTAAACCAGTTCACTTTTATTTTCAGGGTACAGAAAGAATTGAAGGCCTCATCCTCAACATGCACATGTTAGAAGATGAGTCTTCCACAACATTCTTTAATGTTACTAATGCAAAACGTCGTCTTGAAGACACTTTAGGTACATCCTTGCTTCCATACCAGGGTGATACATCAAAACGGCGTCGTCTTGGCTTCTTGTCGTGGCAACCTATGGCCACTGTTTGGACAAAACTTTTTCCCATGCCAAATAAGATAGACTTGGATACTGAAGCATTAGCAATGATGCACAAACTAAGCCTACTCCAGCTCAATTATGTAAAACTCGGTGGAAGCTACACAGACTTTCCAAAGAATTTAAGATGGCTGTGTTGGCACGGATTCCATTTGAAGTCTATTCCTAAGAATTTTCCTATAGAAGGCCTCGTTGCTCTTGATCTGCGAGAAAGCAGTTTGAAATACGTTTGGAAAGGAACCAGGGTATGATCAACTTTCCTCATATTTATTTCATTATCTTTTTATTATTTTTTATTAGATTTTATGACATTTCTTCCTTTTTTCAATCACAGCATCTCGTATCATTGAAATTCCTTAATCTCAGTTATTCTTATTACTTGACCTCAACCCCTGACTGCTCAGGACTACCTAGTCTTGAGAGATTCATACTTAAAAAGTGCACCAGTCTGGTTAAGGTTCATGAGTCCATTGGAGACCTAGAAAGACTTTCTTTTTTGAATCTAAGAGGCTGCAAAAATCTGAGAAAACTTCCACGAAAACTTGGTCAGCTGAAGTCCCTTGAAAAGATCATTCTCACTGGTTGTTCAAAGCTCGAATGGTTGCCTACAGAGCTGGAAAAATTGGAATCTTTGACAGTTCTTCATGCAAGCAGAACATCAATAAATCAGTTACACTCCATTATTGGTGGGGATTATTCATGGCCTAACCTTATTCGGTTTAGGGTCTCGAAATTTATTAAAAATGTGGATTTCTCTCTGGCTTCTTTGCCATGCACGTTAGGTAAATTAAGTCTTGCGCACTGCAATCTTTCAGACGATACTATTCTCAAGGACCTAAGTTGCCTACCCCTGTTATGGGAATTGGATCTAAGCGGAAACCCAATATCGGTCCTACCAGAGACCATCAAATGTCTTCCTATGCTAAAATCACTTTCGTTAGCTAATTGCAGGAGACTCAAGTCACTACCAGAGCTTCCATCCAGTGTGAAGGAATTTGATGTAGAAGATTGCAAATCATTGGAAAGAATGAGTATTCTGCCACAGTTTTTGAATTCATTAACATTCAAAATTTTTGAAGGTTGTGACAAACTAGAAAATGTTCAAGGTCTATTCAAGTTAAAACCCTTAGGGGACTTTGATGGAGAAATGATCAATGATTTGGGTTTGGTTGACTTGGTATCCCTAGAAGATATGGAGGTAGAACTTTGCAATAATTTGACACGAACTATAAAGAAAGGTCCCGTCCAGGTGCTCTATCTCTCTCCTTCCTCTATCCTAAAATATTTTATCCATATGATATACTTATGTTTATAATAATCAAGCAACCTTGTTCAGGGACTATATGAATGTGGTATATTCAGCACTTTCCTTCTTGGGAACAAGGTTCCGGCTTGGTTCAGCTATAGGAGTATGAGATCCTCCATATCTTTTACTGTGCCTTTGCTTCCTAATCTCAGGATTCGAGGCTTGAACGTATGTATTGTCTATGCACGCTCTAACAATCACCACCATGCTAATTTGCATGATTTCTATATCAAAATCAGCAACAAGAGCAAGGGTATTGACTGGACATATGGCCCAACGATCTATGGCAATGAGGACATGTTGTGGTTGAGCCATTGGAAAATTATTAATCAAGTGGAACGCGGGGATGAAGTAGATGTTTCGATGATTGTTGGTTATGGTTTTCTGATAAAGGAGTGTGGAAGCCAGATCGTATATGAGCAAGAAGAAAAATGTTTCCAATCAAACAGTGGAGAAGATATAATCCAACACAAAATTTCTCCTTATCAGAATGTTTTTAATGGGGATTTTTCAGCATATCAGAGAAGCAAAGGTTCTTATGTTCTCAGCCATTATGACTTGCATCCTGATTTACATCCCCCAGAGCAGAACCCCCCAAGTGATCGTTGGGATGACCCAAAGGTGTATGATCCTTCAATATGGGCCCCTATATTTGAGTCAGGTGCGCATCACTTACCTTTTAATTAACTATTAAACTGAGCCACTAATAAACAAACAAGCATCACAATTGCTTGAATTATTTGAGTTAACCATAAAGATTTGAATAAAATTCGCTTGTAGCATCAAAGAGCTTTCAGTTTTCAGTAAATTCAAAAATTGTGCAATCGCTCTTGAGGAGGATATTTTGTTTATGAACAGTCAACCAAGCAACTTGTTGAAAATTTTGATGATACTTAGTGTACATTTACAGATGAGGATGAAGATGAAGATAACTATGATGTAGAAGAAGACGAAAATGACGACGAGGATTTTTGAATTTGCATTTTTCAATAAGAAGTGATCAGATCCATCCAGGTAGAAATTTTTTGAAAATTTTGTTAGCCAATATGCTCTACATTTTTTATGACTTTGACAGACTTCCTAGGAGCAGGGATTACAACTTTGTTTTTTAAAAATAGATATTTATCTATTTTGAGAGGGTGCAAAAATCTAAGAAGCTTTCCAGGAAACATTGAAAGTTTTGGATTTCTTAGAAAAGTTGTCCACTCAAAATAGAGCGTTAGACTGTCCGGGCTCAACTCGTTGGTTTATAGTATGTGTTTGGGAATGCAGCGACCTCAAAGCAAATCTTGGCTTGTCTGATTGTATATGAACCCAGTTTGAGCTTAAGCTCAAGGTGTAACTCGTGTTTAAACTTGTGTTCAAGATCAAGTTGGGCATATTTATGCCTAACGAGTTGGATAAAGTATTGCTCAAGCATGACTTGTTCATTAAATGAGCTCTAAAATCTATATAATAAAGTAGCTTACAATTCAAATCTCAAAAGATAAACAAAATGACTTTTGCTATTCGCGGTTGAGATCACTTTAAATTTTACTTTAAAATTAATCTAACGGCTAATATTAACACCCTAAATTTAATATGAAAAATAGGCCCCTAAGGGTGTGTTTGGAGTGATTTTTTAAAAGTATTTTTAGAAATTATTTTTCATAAGTACTTTAAAAAAAATAGTAGTGTTTGAAACCGCCCCACCACCACCTCTACAGCCACCACCGCCGTCGCCGCCGCCACCACCACCACCACCACCGCCGCCGTCGCCACCACCACCGCCACTGCAGTCGTCGCCGCCACCACCACCACCCCCACAACCACCACGACCACCGTCGCCGCCACCACGACCACCGCCCCCATCGCCACCACCGTCGTCGCCGCCACGCCGCCGCCACCACCATCACTGCCACCCTCGCCGCCATCACCGCCACCACGGTCATTGCCACCTACCACAACCATCACCCTCTCCTACCACCATCACTACCGTCCACCACCTCTCACCCCCACTACAAATCGATGCTTAAATTCTTTTATTTATTCTTTATGTTTGTAATTTGATTTTGGATATGAATAAAAATATGTTTATTATTTACCATTTTTTATTACACTGTGCCTTCAGGCACAGGCAATAACTATTGTTTAATAAAGGAACCAATTTGAACAAGTTTTTCTCTGAGCTAATCCCGAGCCATTCACGAACAACTCAACTTCATTGGTTGTCCTAACTGCAGTTAATCAATTATAGAATATATCCATCCAACAAGCCCATTACAATGAAGATGCAATAGGTGACACCTGACCAAAAATAGAGCTATATAATATCTCATCTGAGTCCAGTACTCATACGTGAATAATTTTTCTCTTTTAGGAAGTCAAATATTAGTAAAAAAATGGAACCAATCATAGGAAAAACTCTATGCCCAGGGTGGAGTCAGGAATCTCTTTTAGGGCGGGCATACTCTAACTATAAGATTTAATTTTTTCTTTCAATAAATAAAAATAATGTGATATATTTATATTTTTAGCATGATAATGGTTAGATAAAAAATTATTAAACACACAAAGGCCAAAATCCAATATAACTAGCATAGTCTATGCAAACAATTAATAAAAAAAAGGGGCAAATTAAAACCCTTTGTTAAAAAAAGGAGCTAATTACAACTATACAAATAGCAACAATTGTCTTATCAATAACACAATATGCAAATAGAACTGAAATTTCTACCAATAACAAATTTCAAACCTATTGTGGTGTGTTGCCTGTTTGTCGCTAGGAGGAGAGAGAGAGAGAGAGAGAGAGAGAGAGAGAGAGAGAATGTGAGTTATGGACACTTGCACCGTACACAAGAAATGGGTGGGGGTTTAGTGGGCCCAGCTCTTTTTTTTTTTTTTTTTTGAGTGGGCCTAGCCTTTTTGTTTTATGTGAAAATTGGATGTGAGTCTATTTAGATGTACTTATTTGGAGATAAGTCCTGCAAGGAAACTTATAAGGGGCTAAGTCCATGTTTAAAATTATATGTAATGACTTAAGTCCACTTTTTTTTTTTATTTCAAAAATACCCTTCTTTGAAAGGAAGTTAAATTAATTTCCTATATTGGAAATTGTTATCCCTTAATTCAAGGTCAATTAAAATATGTCAATAAAATCTCCATCATAAATTTTAAATTTAAATTCAAAGCTCTCTCTCTCTCTCCACAGATATATATATACATATAAAAAATCTTCATCATAAATTTAAAATTCAAATTCAAAGTTCTCTCTCTATATATATATCAAATTCAAAGCTCTTTTTTTTTTTTTCTCTCTCTCTCTCTCTCTATATATATACGCTGAGTTGTTATGGAGATGATACAAGTATAGTGGTGGCGGTGGTGTGGAGTAAAAAAGAGTTATCGAAGTGGAATTTGAATGGGCTTTTGTGTGGTGGTGATGGTGGTGAGCGTTGTTGTGGAGGTGATGACAATGTGATGGTTGGCGTTGCTCGGGAGGTGACGATGGTGGCAGTGCTATGGTGAGTAAAGTGGTAGCCGAATATGTATATATATTCAAATTTATGTTACTATTTTTTTTATTATGTTACTGTTCATGTTACTGCTTTTGTTGAGTATGTTTCTGTTCATGTTACTATTATTTTGAGCATGTTACTGTTTTTGTTGAGCATGTTATTACTATTATTTTACTAAATATTAATATTCAATGTTACTGTTTGTTTTGTTTTTTAATATTACTATTTTTTGTGTTTGAATGGTACTATTTTTTGCGTTTGAATTTGAGAGAAATAATTATTATTAAGTATGTTACAGTTTTTGTTGAACATGTTAATATTTTTGTTGAACATGTTACTGTTGTTATTTTTTTAAAATATTAATATTGAATGTTTCAATTTTTTTTATGTTTAAATGTTACTATTTTTTTGTGTTAAATGTATTATTTTTTGTTTCCAAATGATAACTTTTTTTTTTTGTATTTGAATGTTACTATTTTTTATTTTTAATGTTATTATATATATATATACACACACCTAACCTATATATGGATATAGATAGATAAGAGAGAGGAAAAAATTTAATGTTAGTCAAACTCTTAACTTATATATGGATATAGATAGATATGAGAGAGAAAAGATTTTAATATTAGTCAAACTCCTAAGATTTAGGAGTTTTTAATTTTTAGTTTTACTTCACTTCTAAAGGGAAGGGATAGTATGGTAAAATTGACAAAAAACGGACTTCATAACAAATAAGTTTCTTTAACGGACTTAAGTCCAAACAAGTCCAAATAGGGGGACCGGCCTCCAAATTTCCCTTGTTTTATTTTGGGTGGATCCAGTCTTTTATTTTTGGTTTTGGATGGACACAACTTAGACATTACATATAAAAAAATCTACATAATAAATTATATGATTTTTGTTTTTCGCGGTTAAGATCATTTTAAATTTTACTTTAAAGTTAATCTGACGGCTAATATTAACTCCTCAAATTTAATAGGAAAAATAGACCATCTAAATGTGTGTTTTGAGTGACTTTTTAAACTTCTAGGACTTATGATTTCTCATAAGCACTTTTAAAAACATAAGTAGTGTTTGAAATAACTTATTTTAATTACTTCCAAATAAGTCAAAAATAGTTTTACCACTTAAATAAGTAAGTAAAAGTAAAAAAAATAACTTCTACTTCTCTACAAAACACTTCGCCACCACCACTGTTGCCGCCACCCCATCACCACCACTGCCACCATCATCGCCACCGTCGTCACCCACCACCGATTGCTACCTCTATCGCTCACCTTTACCACCCACCACCCACCACCACCATCATCTTATTCTTATATTTAGTACTTCTACCACCATCATCCTATCACCACTGTTGCCCACCGCCACCACCCACCACCACCCGTTGTCACCCACCGTTGCCACCACCCATTGTTACCCACCCCCACAACATCTACAACCACCACCCTTCCTCGCCCACCACTACCGCCACCTATTGTCACCCACCTCCACCACACCTACCACCACCACCACCACCACCACCACCACCACCATTCGCCACCATCCACCACCACCGTCGCCCACAAGCACCTATCGTCACCCACCATAACTCACACTCACAACCACTATCGTCATCGCCCACCACCATAACCCACTACCACCACCATAACCACTATCGTCACCCACCATCATCACAGTTATCGCCACCCACCACAACCATCATCGTCTCCTACCACCACTACCACCACTCACCCCTATAACTGGTGCTTAAATTCCTTTCTCTATCATCTATATTTGTGATTTGATTTTGGGTGTGAATATAAATATGTTTATGATTGACAATTTTTTTTATTACTCTGTGTCTTCAAACACGGACAATAACTATTATGTTTATATAGGTACTAACCAAAAATTAAGGTGGGCAAGTGTCCCCTTGCCCCTTGAATAGCTCCACCCACGTCTATGCCAAACCAAGAATAAAAAAAAATATTCCAGTGCACGAGTCCAATCATTGCCACCTTTGGGATGATCAGATCAAAATTATCAGATGCACTAGGTTTATCCCGGGTGAAGAAAGACTATTTCTTTATTCGTACCCTTGTGACCAAAGTTCCAACTGATCATAGATGGAGCTTTGACCCAGTATTACCAGGAAAGTCTCTCTAATACAGTCTGTAGATTACCACTGAAATAAGCCAATCTATTCCAAAAATTGAAGGAACATAACTCTGGCGAGACAAAACACAAACATTGATTCCATCCACATAGACTATGCTCTTGTGATAATAAACAAAGCTCAAGATTTTCTCTTAGCTATTGGTGGACTGAAAATTTGATTTGGGTTTCATTTTTTTTACGAAATGTACACGCCATGCTTTTGTGTTTGATTGTTAGTTGTCTGGTTATCGTCTAATCATATATTATTTTGTATGTTGTGTTTTGAGGATAAGTGTGAAGAAGTTGAGGAACTATGAGATAGAATTTATTTTTTGGCGTCTTTTTGGACTTCAACAGCTAAGGAGTTTGAGGATATTCCTCTCTTTTGTATTAGAACAAGTTGAAGAGCTTCATGTCGCTTGTAGTCATTGTGAGGATTCCTTGTCCACCATTGATTTGTTTCTTGTAAATTTTTTCTTATGATTATAAATAAAATATCATGTCTTACAGAAAAAAAATGTTATTCCGTATGTTGTGTTTAATCTAGTTACTGGGTCCTATTCTCACCCCCATTTACCCCTCTCGGATGGTGGGGGATTTCGTGGTGAAAATTTTTAGAGGACCCGACTCAGTGAAAACTTAAAATTGTCAATGAGTTTTTCTTATTGATGTAATTTTTATATTTGGTGACAATTGTATTTTTAATTTTGAGAGATTTATGAATTATTGAGGATTTTAGTATTCTGTAGGTTTTTAGATTGATGTGTTGGCAAAGCAACATGGTGGCCAGTAAAAAAAGGACCACCCTCAAGTTTCTCCAAAAAATTATACCTATGATTTTTTTTATTTGGACTTGAAAAAAAAATTATACATGTGGTTAATATCTATATAATAAAGTAGCTTACAATTCAAATTTTTAAAGATAAACAAAATGACTTTTGCTTTTCGCGGTTCAGATCGCTTTAAATTTTATTTTAAAGTTAATCTAACGGTTAATATTAACATCCTAAATTTAATAGGAAAAATAGGCTCCTAAGGGTGTGTTTGGAGTGATTTTTTAAAAGTACTTCTAAAAATTATTTCTTATAATTACTTTAAAAAAAAAAATTAGTGTTTGAAACCGCTCCACCACTACCTCTACCACCACCACCACCGTCGCCGCCGCCGCCGCCACCACCACCACCACCACCACCGCCGCCGCCGCCACCACCACTACCGTCGTCGTCGCCGCCACCACCACTGTCGCCACGGTCATTGCCACCCACTAAAACCATCACCGTCTCCTACCACCATCACATCTCACCTCCACTACAACATATGCTTAAATTCATTTATCTCTCATCTATGTTTGTAATTTGATTTTGGATATGAATACAAATATGTTTATTATTTATCATTTTTTATTACTCTGTGCCTTCAGGCACAGGCAATAACTAGTATTTATATATACTACAATTTGTAAATACATTTCATTATATTCACCCTATCATTTTTGTATAGACCCAAAATAAATGGTCATGAACAGATTATTGGCACACCACACACATATTTACATACATTTTAAAGTACTTTTTTTTTTTTTTGATAATATGAGCTCTAATTGATTAATAATTGCATCTTTAGTGATTCTTATTTTGATATAGTTATAGTTTTTGCAATTGACATTGATTTACAGTTTATTTGTTTGTATTCTTAATTTGATTTTGTGTTGGTCTACTATTAGTATTTATCTCTAATAAATATAAATGAATATAATCTTATTTATATTCATCATAAAAAATAATCAACACATGCAATTAGAGTGCCAACCCATGAATTCATTCCTAACTCGCCCCTAACCGAATCTATAGGAAATTGGGTTCAGGGTGTGACATTTTGCCTTAACAGGTTCAATCATATCTTAATTAAGTGACTAGATCAGTTAATCAATGGGTCGATATATATAGGTGGGGGACGAAACTAGAGTTGAGTATCACAAAGAGATGAGTGAAAAAGATAGAGTGAGAAAACTCGAATTACCTAATAATGAGGGACCAAACTTGGGGAAAAGGATTCTCGAGAATGTGGAGACAATTGAATGCACTTTCACCAATCAGGTGAGTTAAAATAAGGTTAGACACCAATAATACCATTAATGAGTAATGTAAGTAAAATATAGATATTTTATAATTTTTTAAATTATTTTTACATATTATCATATGTGATGTTGCAAAGTAAAATAATTTTAAATTGACACGAATGCATCACATATCAAAAATAACATGACACGAAAAATGACACGACATGACTGACATCCCTAACTGATATGACACGTTCATACCTCTTCTCTACGAAGGACGTGATCTCGCCATGTCAAGATGTAATTTGTTCCACAGAATGTTACGTGTCCGTTGGTGATAGATCCATGTGTCTAGATTTGATGAGTTATCACATGAACTCGATTATATACAATTTGTTATAAATGTGTTATTCAAAAGTGCAATATAGATAATTGTTTAATCTAATCACGATTCCATCTACCAAACAAAATGTTGACTCTTTACACTTGATCACATGAACGCTGTAAGGTGGTCTTAAAATAAGGATACAGTTTGTGCTTGTTGCCTTATCCACCTTGTGCTTTGTTCAACAATGCAGAGGAAATATTCAATGCAACTTAAAAAGTCATCAGACATCCATCCACCTTTGTTTTCGCAATTTATGGATAAAAAAAAAAAACAATGCCAGTGAAAAAACAACTCTTTTTTTTTTTTTGGGAAAAATTACACCTAAACCCCCTAAGATTTGTCACTTAATCACTTAAACCCCTAACACTTAAAATATAAGACACAGACCTTCTAAGTTTTGTACATGTTTAACACTTAAGACCTCTACTGTCAATATCGTATAATCGTTAATAAATTATACCTAGACCTTCTGAAGTTTATAGGCATATAACACTTAGACCCTTCAAATTTAAAATATTACACTTAGACCAAAAATACTTTAAAAAAAGATAAAATATCAAAAATTTTAAATTTTATAACTAAAATTCATGCTCTGTTATGTCATTTATTGAAATAAAATTAAAATTAAAAATCTAATTTTTCTTAAAAAAATTATAATTAGTATTGTTAATATCAAATTTTGGACGACCTCCACATCAATTTATTAGGCTTTGGTCATCTAAAAAAGAAGTTGGAGACCGGAGGGGAGCTCCAGAGGTCGACTCTCCAATGCCTAAGTCAATAAGTGACTCAAAGATATAAAATGCTTGTGATAATCAGTATAAATATATCAAAGAATTCAATTCGACGTTTATTTGCATAAATATACTATCTATTGGAATAAAATTAAAAAACCAAATAAGGGATTAAACTGTAATAGACACAATATATTCTATCTTTAATTAAGGTAATTTGGTCGTGTAATATATTTTGTTAGTTCTGTAACTAATAAGAGGTCTGACTATAACATTTTAAACTTGAAGGGTCTAAGTGTTACATGCTTACAAACTTCAAGGGATTTAAGTATAATTTACTATTAGATATACTAACGAACATTTATGGCAGGGGCCTAAGTATTATGCACGTACAAACTTTAGGGATCTGTGTGTAATATTTTAAACATCATGGGGTGTAAGTGGTTAAGTGATAAACTTTAGAAGGTCTGAATATAATTTTTCCTTTTTTTCGGGTCTCCGATAGTGATAAAGGTAGAGTTATCTATGTGATAAGAGGGTTAAAAATACAATGTGTTGGAATCAATATTTGATGGAACAAACTAAAATGAGAGCAATAGGTTATGAGAGCCAAGCTTAATTTGAACAACGAAATAAATTATTAGGTCTGTCAAATGGGTGGGTTTCATCCAAGTTCAATGTAAAAAATTTGATGCGATAATAAGATGGGTTTTATTTTCACAGTTTATGTTCAATACTTTTTGAAATAAAATATTTGATTAAATCCCAAAAACTCAATTCAAATCAGTTTTAGGAAATTATATTTGCATATCGACTAAGTGTTATGAAACAATCGTTAAATTTCATTATATATTTCTGTGAAAGAAGTCAGCGAGGAATTTATTGATCATGTCTATACAATTTTAGGGTCCGCACGAATTCATGCATTTAAAATTGATAATGAGTTTGAGGGAGGAGAAAATATCGAGTCACGGCTTTGAAAAACCATTGAATAGTCCAACATGGATTTTGATCTGAATCTAATTTAATAACTTCGTTTTGAATCCAATCCGATAATATGATGAATTTTATTTTCATAGTTTATGACCAATCCTTTAAAACTTAAAATTTTGATTCAATCCGAATAACTCAATTTTAACAAATTCTTACTGAATTTCAACGTAATTTTATAAGGTCATTGTTGAACTTCACTCATTATATTCTATAAAAATTGTGCGGGATGATTTTAGCACAATAGATGAGATGATAGATCTCTCCCCTAGTGAGCTCAAGTTTGACGGAAAAGTTATTTTAATAGATGGCCTTCAGGAAGAATGGCGATGAGCAGTGGATGAAAACTCTCTGCAAATGAAGTAAGTTCTCGAACGGAGACCTGTCACTCAAGAAAGAAAGGTTAGAAGGGCACCAAAGTGTTTTTCGGCGTGACCCCTCCGATTCTCAAGTTAGTATTCAAGAAAGGGTTTGAAAACACTGTTATATTGCTTGGGCAATGGGTTGCGTACTTGGGCTTTGATCTTGAGGGCACTATTATACCTTCCAAGAATGGATCAAGGCAGACAACTGGATTCCCTTGGAGGGAAAACACCTGGTTGACTCACACAGAGGACAACATCTGATGCGTAGATCTTGATCAGAGTGCCTACTTCTCCCTGTACTAGAAGCTTTTGCAGTCCTTCACTTGGGTCCCCGAGTATTTAATGTACTTCTCGGCTCCGCCGAGCAATGAATACACCCCACGCCCTGCATAATCATTTAATGTGCCTTTGGCATGGTTATGCACGCACAGGGGTATTTTTGTCAATCCCCACTTCAAGGGGTTAGGAATTAATTGTCTCATACGTCATACATCTTTATCATTGGTTATTCAACTGCCTTTTTGAACATTCTGATTGCCTTAGGGAAGGGAGCCAATGACTGATAGTCTATTCGCTCCCAAATCATGATCTTTAGAACCTACTTTTCCTCGATCATAGGTATACTTGCCTCAATTGGTTCTTTCCTATTTTTCTCGAGATCTCAACTCATCTCTTGGCTGTGACTGGCATTGGGGTGATTGTTCACCAAGTGTCGACGTGCTACATGTATGCCGAGGTGACGTGGACAACAAACAGAGGGAAGACAAAGCACACCGAGGTACCTCTTTTTGCCGAGGTACCTCCTTTCGCCGAGGTCACAACACCCCTCTGGGACAATATGTTGAGGTGGACCAATGGCGCCGAGGACATGTGTCGCTTGCCCATTCGATTGAAAAAACGTCCCATTAACTGCCATCCAGACCTTGATCTTTGTACGAGCTGGATGACGTGCCGGATGAAGATGAAAGTACTTGTACTTGCTATCTTTTCATGAAGGACGTGCAGCCATTTTCCAACTTTTGGGGTTTGTACCACATTTAATACGGCTCATCGCGTATCGTGTGTAATGATGGCCTCCTGCCATATTTAAACATCCCCTTCCCTTCTTTTTGTCACTTTGCTTACTGAGAGTTCTGTCGAGTGGCTTGCCAGATTTTTTTTAAGGAGGCTATTGTCCATCAAAGGCCACCCATCTTCTTTGAGTTCGCCAGAGAAAGCGCAGACCATCACCCCACCCTCTTTTGAAAGTCTGTTCATTCTTGCGAAGGCATGGCGAGCCCTACTCTTGGCCTAGTTCTGAGTCTTAGTTGAACCCGTTGGTGAGTAACTGCCTTATCTCTTCCTTTTCCGGTGATCGCCCCCTCTCCGTCTCCTTCTCTTTGTGGATCTTTCCTTAGGATCCTATTCCCGAGTCCCCTTTTGTCTTTCCACGATGAGAGATCTTCGGAATACTGGTGTTGGCACCGATGAGCTTGGTTCCTCTAGACAGTAGAAGTACACGGTCAAAGGTCGCCAGCAAATTGCGAACTTCAAGGCCCACCATTCTATCCCCCTCGGAGTGATTGTTAATAGTTCATACTTGAACTCCATCGTGCCAACATCGACACCGAGGTAGCCGTGCCCTTCTTTACCAAGGCAATAATAGAGGGAGGTGTAAGATTCCCTCTTCACTCTATCCTTCTTCGTTTCTTGTCCTGATTTTGTGTCTTCCCGGGGAGTGCTGTCTAAAAAATTTTAGGATCATCATAGGAGTGGTTGCCCTGAATAAACATCTTCAAGTCAATCTCGGCTTGGAGGACATCCTCTTCTACTACACTTTGGTGAGGGTGATGCCTTAAGAACGGTTCTATCTCAAGGCTTGAGACCCAGCTATATACCTCGTGACACATCTGCTGGACTCCGACAAGGGGCACAAGAATAATTTGCTTATCTTTGGTGGTCAATGGGAGAGAGGAGTACATCGATTTGTGGTGCCCCAAGCAATGGTGGACTGCGAGTACGTCTGCCCCCCTCTCTCTCTTTCGTTGGCTTTATATACGTTGGCATATTTGTACTTTGCTTATAATCCCTTCTCTTTTTTGCAAGAGTCACTAACGCCGAGTCTTCGCCTCCTCCTTGGAACCTTGTCAAACTTGCTGATCTCTTCACCGTCTGGGGATACGTGGGAAACGGTCCTGGCTGAGCTGCTCATGTGCTACTTGATTACACACCAGCATACAAGAATTTTTCCCAGACCCCCCAAGACTTTGACCCAACAAGGTGGAGGGAGCTATCCAGTGAGAACTTAGAGGAGGACCTCAATCGAGCTGTCGACGCCGAGGTAGAAATGGCACAAGGCGACACCGAGGCAGAAAGAGCATAAGCCACCACAACCGACGCCGAGGCAAACACTTTAGGAAGGGACAACTAGCCTGACTTCAAAGTTCTTCAATACTTTGAGGAAGACAATGCCTTAGAGCTTTCCATGTCTAACCAATCCCAACTAACCCTTGATATGATCAAAGCTAGAGCTGCCCTCGCCGCCAGACGGGGACAACCAGGGACGGACTCGTCCATCTAGGGTTATGATCCTCAAGGTTGTTCCATCGAGTGGTCCGCCTCCCGTCGATGCTCTAGTTGTGTCGAAACCCAGTCATGGTCGTGTTCACAGCAGATATCCTCAAATTGAGGAGAGAAGAATCAAGTAAAGACATGATGGCGCTGACTACGGCAGGGATACTCCTTTTCCTACGCCGACGCCTAAGGATGATCAGACTGGACCAGTTGCACCCATTGCCTCTAGAATGGCATGCTCAGGCCTGTGATCACAACAAAAAGCTGATCTAGGTATCTGACTCCATTTTTGGCTCTCGTCAGGTTGCCTACGCCGTAAGTGAAGCTTTTTAGTTTGATGCCGACATGGAGGTTCAGAGGGCATGTGGGAGCAACCAACTATTTCGCTCCTTCATTCAGAACTCTCTGGTGGTAAGCTTGAAACACTTGTGAATTCTTACATTTATGAACTTAACCTTTGTTTCTGACCTCCCTGCTTTCGTCTTCTAGGAGGCACAACAAGTTACCGTCATCGTGGAGTGCTTCCATGCTCATCAGGCCAAGATTCAGGAATACGACAAGCTTTATGCTGACCTTGAAAAAGCCCGAGGGGACCTTGCTATAGCTAAGGAGGAAGTTACGGCTTGGGATAAGACATTGGAGACTTAGGGAACGCATATTGCTGAGCTCTTCAAGGAGAGCCAGAACGCCAAGACTAATGCCGACAATAACAAGACCCTGCTTGCTGATTCTGAGAAGAGGATGACCGAGGCCGAGAAGCTGGCTTCTATGGCTGAGGCAAAGGTGTCTGAATCGGAGCAGACTTGTGCCTCCCTTACTCAAGAGTTGGACAAATTAAAGTCTGAGTTAGAGGGTAGGAGTTTGTTGGAGCAGGAGACAGTCAATCGTTGTGCTGATGACATCATGATGGCGTTTAAGGAGGCGAAAAAGGAGTTCTTCAAGAAAGGATGGGACGAGGCACTTCAGACTACCGGGTTCCCGCCGAGTCCCAACTATTCAAAGAACATGAATACATTCCTTCCGCTGAGATGAATCAAGCAACAACTGAAGTTTAGGCCGAAGATGCCGAGGTCTCTCTGATTCCTGATCAAAATTTTTTGGCTGAGAACACTGCTCCTACCGATACTGTTCCTAACCTCAGATCGATGTCTCCACCGCTCATGCAGACACTATTCCTGTCCCTCAGAGCGTTGACTCCCTATTTGCTAGCATTGATGAACTCTTTAGCGATATTAAGGGAGGCATTGGGGGCGAACTTGTTTCTGTGATTACTTCTCCCTTTTTGTAGCTTGAGGGACACAAAGCCCTCTTTGTCTTGAGTACATGAACCAATTTTTTATTTTTAAAGTATTTGTTTGATTTCGTCTTCCCTTAGGGCTATGTCTACTCCAGGAGCTGATGTCCATGCCTTTCCAAACTCGGGAAAGGTCCGGGCATCCTCCCTTTTTCTTTGCTTGAGTCAAGATGCATTTTGCAATAGCCTTGTCATGAAGGCGTCATCTTTTATATTGGGTCGTCAGTGCACTCGACAATCCTTAACCCAGGGGTCGGACCCCTCCAGGAGGCTTTGCTCCCTCGGTCTTTGTAAGAGTGTTCTAGACGTCTTTGCCCCTAGGGCCGTGCCCCCTCGGGAAGTTTCATTCCCTTATATCTTTCGGTGGTGAGGGCGACATGCGCGCCTTACCTTCGGGGCCATGCCCCTTCCTGGACAATGTACTTAACAAGTTCTTTCTTTCAAAAGTAGTAGTTTTTCAAGTTCATTATATTCCAAGGTCTGAGTATAGCGTTTCCTTCCATATCCTCAAGTTTGTATGATCCAGAGCCTCCTACCGATATGACTCTGTAAGGTCCCTCCCAGTTAGGCCGCATTTTCCCATCGGCTGGGTCGCGGGTTTTCCCAACCACCTTTCTAAGCACCAGTTCACCCACTGAATTCCCAGGGATTAACTCGCTTGTTGTAGAGTTTAGATACCCCTACCTTGTATTTTGCTAATCGCAAGGTGACCATTTATCTCCTTTCTTCTATGAGATCCAATTCTAGGGTGAGTTGTTGATCATTTCTTCGTGTGTCAAAAGCTTGCGTTCTTATAGTAGGGAGACTGACTTCCAACGGGATGACTGCCTTTACCCCATAAGCAAGGGCATAAGGTGTCTCACTCGTTGAAGTGCACGACGTTCAAGAGCTCCTCAACCCGCTTTCCCTTAGCTTTCTCCAACCATTTCTTAATTCCATTAACAATAGTCTTGTTGGAGGATTCCGCTTGTCCGTTGGCCTGTGGTAGGAAGACGTGGAGTAGTAGTTTTGAATTCCCAGATGCTCACAAAAAGACTTGAAAGGTCCGCTGTTAAATTGAGTCTTGTTGTTTGACACGAGTGCACGGGGGATCCCGAACCTCGTCACTATATTCTTCCACATGAATCGTTTGGTGTCTGTATACCTGATGTGTGCTAATAGCTCGGCTTCAACCCATTTTGTGAAGTAGTCAGTCCCAACTATCAAGAACTTCCTATTTTTGGGGTTTTTGAGAGGGGTCCAACCAAGTCGAGCCCCCATTGGACGAACGGCCAAGGACAGGTTAGTGGATGCAAGTCTTCTGCTGGTTACCTGATAACGGGTGCGAACTTTTGACATTGATTGAATTTTCACACGTAGGCTTGCCCATCCCTCTGCATGTGTGGCCACCAATACCCTTGTGACATGATTCGATGGGCCATGGATTTTTCGCTGAGTGCTACCTACAGATGCCTTCGTGCACTTCATACAGGAGGGGCTCAACTTTATCTTCACGGACACAAAACAGATAGGGGCCCGAAAAGAATTTTTGGTATAACTTTTGATCCGAGGAGGCCTAGAACCTTGGTGCCTTTAGCCTTACTTTCTTGACTTGCTTTGGACAATTTGGGAGTTCCCCCATCACAAGGAATTTCAGAAGGGGATATATCCAACTAAGGGGATCTCCCCCTTCCTGAATTGTTAGAACTTCTGGAATGTCATCTATGCTGGAGCTTGGAAGATATTCCATTGTGATCCTTCGGGTCATTTTAGAGTCAAATGCCGAGGCCAGGCATGCTAACGCGTCAGCATGGGAGTTCCTATCTCATGAAACTTGTTTGACCTCCACCTTTTCGAACCTATGGAGCAACATTATGAATTTGTGGTGGTAGGCCTTCATCCTTGAATCCCTTGCTTCAAACTCTCAATTGACCTGTTTAACCATCAGCAACGAGTTGCAAAAAACTAATAGTACGATGGCCCCAGCTACATTGGCAAGGTTGAGTCCCCGAGATGAGAGCCTTGTATTCAGCTCCGTTATTGGATGCCTTGAATCCTAGCCGCACAGCCTCCTCCATGACTAATCCATCGGGGGAGATCAACAACACACCAATTCTGGAACCCTTGTTGTTTGAGGATCCTTCCACTCATAATTTCTAGGAGCCAACCTGGCTCCCCTCCAGGGGGAGGTATCTCGTTTCTAGATCTAGTAGGTCTTTACTCACATAGTATACTGGCTTATGTTCCTGCTTGCACTCATGAAATGGGTGTTTCCTTAGGCGGGAGGGGTTCTGCTTGTGTGAATTCAACAATGAAGTCTACCAAAACTTGACCCTTTATTGTCGTGCGGGATTTATAATGGATGTTGTGCTCCCCTAACTCCACCGCCCACTTTGCTATTTTTCCGAAAAGGTCGAATTTCCTCAGGATGGCCCTCAAAGATTGATTCATTAAAACTGTGATAGGATGCGCTTGGAAGTAGTGCCTAAACTTTCGGGCGGTCGTGCCTAACACCAACATGATCTTTTCCAAGGGAAGGTATCTCGTTTCTAGAGCTAGAAGGGCTTTACTCACGTAGTATACTGGCTTATGTTCCTGTTTGCACTCATGAACTAGTACACCGCTGATGACGAACTCGAAAATAGCTAAATAGAGAAATAACATCTCCCTCACTCTAGGACCAACAAGGTCGATAGGATTCTGAGGTATCCCTTGATTTCTTTGAGCACTTTTTCGCATTCCTCATTCCAATTTCTTTCTCAGACCTCTTGATAGCACTAAAAAAGGTTCTGCATTTATCCGAGGAACGAGATATGAAACGGTTCAAGGCGGTTAGCATTCCTGTGAGTTTTTGGACATCGCGGACAGTCTGGGGACTATGCACATCCATGATAGATTTTATCTACTCCGAATAGGCCTCGATGCCCCGTTAACTCACCAAATATCCCAGGAACTTTCCAGAGCCAACTCCAAAGGAACACTTAGTCGAATTCAGCTTCAGCCCGTACTTACGGAGTGTATCAAAAGCATCCTCCCGGTCTGCCAGGTTATCGCCTCGATGCCTACTTTTAACCAGCATATCTTCGATGTACACTTCCATGGTATTCTCCATTTTCCACTTAAACATATGGTTCATCAACCTCTGATAGGTAGCATCGGCGTTCTTCAACCCCAACGACATGACCTTATAACAGTAGACCCCCCTTGGAGTGATGAATGCAGTCTTTTCTTGATTAGATAGATGAAGGGGGATCTGGTGGTAACTGGTTCGGGTGTCTATGAAGGTCATGTGTTCGTGTCCCGTAGTGGCATCGACTAGTTGATTGACCTTGGGGTAGGGGTAGTTATCCTTTGGACATGCCTTGTTCAAATTCTTGAAGTCGACACAGACACGTCACTTTCCATTCTTCTTTTTTCTCAAGCAGTGTTTGATAACCATTCAGAAAATTGCACCTTTCAGATGACATCGACTTCCAAGAGCCGTTCTACCTCTTCATTTACCACTTGGGCGTGATGAGGCGCCGAACGCCGAGGCTTTTGTTTGACAGGCTTATGATTAGGGTTGACATGGAGCATGTGGGTTATGACATCAAGACTTATGCCTTTCATTTATGTGACATTCCATGCAAACACATCTACATTTTTTTGCAAGAAGTTTGTCATCTCCTTTTGCTCTGCCATAGACATTGTCGAGCCGATTAAGAAGTATCTGTCCTCATCTCCTTCCTTTAAGAGTATCTTTTGGAGGTCCTCCACTGAGCGATCGGCTGGGTAAACCCGCAACTTGTCTATGCCCAACCTCCCCGACTGTAGTTGTTATTTGTTTAATACTTCCTCTGAGGTACGTTCCTTTTCCTTGGACACAACATTGACTTTCACGGCGGCATAAAAACAACTCTTTGATGAGGCTTGGTCTGCACAGATTTTCATTATCCCTTCCAGAGTGGGGAACTTCAACTTCTGATGATAGGTGGAGTGCATTACTCTGAGTGAGTGCAACCAAGTTTTCCCCATGGTTATGTTGTATGGTGAATCATAATTGATAACCTCAAACTCTATATTGATCGTGACAGGTCTGACAGTGATCGGTAGAGTAATCTTCCCTAAGGGCAGGGCGTTTAACCCATTGAATCTAACGAGGGATGTCTTGACGGGTGTCAGGTCTTTGGATCCAAGGCCTATCTGCTTGAGTACATCGAGGTACATCACATATGAGGAACTCCCTAGTCGACCAAGACCCTTTTGACGTCGAAGTTCGAAATGCACAAAGTTATGATCAGGGTGTCCTCGTAGGGAAGGACCACGCCAGCCAGGTCGGCATTTGAGAAGTTAATGTCACCTTGATCCAACCGTGGCTTCTTACTTGTTTGGCCTCCATCTGTTTCCTCCTCCACCCATCTGGCAAAGGCAATTCTCTTCAGGTCAGACTTGAGAGTGTTGGTTGTCGGCCGTTCTATAGGGAAAACATGAATGATGTTGATTACATTGTTACAAACAGTGGTATGGCCAATAGTGGCGATTGTTTCCCTCGACTTTTCCTTCTCAGTGTACTCTTTGAGGTGTCCCTCGTGAACCAATTTTTTCAGGAATGATTTGTATAATCGACAATCCTCGATGAGATGCCCCACGTCCTTGTGGTAAGAGCACCTGTCATTTTGGTTCCTCGAGGAGGGATAACCCTGCATTTATCCACTTGAAAAATGGTTTCTTCTTAATCTTGTGCAACAACTTATAAATAGGTTCCTCGAACACGGTGTTGACCCCCCTGAAGGAATTCCCCGTTGCTAGAGTCAAACCTTTCTTATGAGGGATCATGTCTTTCTCCTTGTCTTTTTTCTTTGGGGCCAGATTCTTTTCCCAACTCCTTGTCATCTCGTCCTCCACCTTTGATTACTTGTTTATACGGGCCATCAACTCACCCATGTCCATCGGTGTCGACTTTGTCAGGAATCTGTAAAGGTTCGTATCTCGGGACAACCCAAGTTTGAAAGAAGTAGTTGCCATGACTTTGGAGCATCCCTTTACCTCGTTAACCTTCTCCCAGTAGTGAGTAGCATATTGGCAGAGCGTCTCACATTCTGTCTAATGGAGGGTTAACAGGGATCCCACATCTTTGGGGCATTTGCTCCCGGTGATGAACCGCGCAGAGAACTGTCTAGTTAGTTCTTTCCAAGTCTCTATGCTGTTCGGTTGGAGGGTTCCGAACCATTTCATGGATATGTCACCCAGACTCAACAAGAACACCCGACACAACAGCCTATGGTCTGAGTGATACAGAGACATTAGCTACTTATACTGTTAGAGGTGAGCCTCGGGGTTCATCGTAAACCTTGAACCATTGTACGACAAACTTCTTTGCCACTTCCACCTTTCTAATGTTCTTAGTGAATAGTGACTGGATGGCTTCGTCACCGGTATCGACGTCGTAGTCACTAGTGGACCTCTCTATCCTCTTTGAGTCTAGTTTGGACCTCAGGTCCTCTTCGTCTCTATGGTATTTTCTATCACTAGGATCACAGTGCGCTACATGTCGCTTGACCCCTCCGTCCTTCACAGAGAGGGTTGACCCCTTATAACATTCCTCTTCGTCCCTCGCCCAGACAGTCTCTGGTAAAGGTCTTTCAGAGCCAAGGGCCTGAACCTTTTAGCTGAGTCCTACGGGTTTTGTCCATTGGCCCTCGGGCATTTCAGAGCCTTGGAGCCTCTTGCTCTGTTGCTAAGATGGTTTCTCAATTCGTTGGGCCCCACCTCTTTGACGGAGGGCTCTCTAGATGGTCGTATACTCCGAGAAACCCCGCTGGAGAGAGCAAACTCGTCGAGTCTGTTGAGGACGCTCACGTTGTTCTCCTAGATTTGCTTGAAACAGCTGCCTAGCCGCTCCTCAATGAGGTTGATGAGTTGGTGGGCTAGGGGTCCTCCCTTCTCACCTCCAAGACTTGGTTCAATTTGGTGCAATCTCTGGAGTGGTTTGGATGTTCCTTGTTGACACTTTCGACTTGATCCTCTGTTCTCGACATGGATAGAGCTGGTATGGCTATATTTTTTTGCTGAGGACGCTTTCCCCTTAAACGAGTGCCCACCATGGTCAGTGTCACTAGAAAACTTGGTCATTTACCATAGACGATGCCAAATTATGTGGAATGATTTTAGAACAATAGATGAGACAACAGATCTCTCCCCTGGTGAACTCGAGTTTGTTGATTAGTAGTTAAAATTAGCATCGTACTATGCCTTTTTAAGACTAATTATGCTTTGATAGAGTTTCAATGATGACATTTTAGGACATAAATTGTACAAGGGCCCAAAAGGCAATGAATATCAAACTTTCATGCAACACCAGCATGTTCTGGAAGAAAATTGGAAAAGCTTGAAACAAGACATGAACGTTCGAATACCAATACACGTTCGAATGTTCTCTTGAATTTTTTGAAGATCAGACTGCGGAAGTGATGATACATGGCGTGTTGCAGCTAAGAAGAAAAACACAGAGGTACTTGAGTACCACATTCGAACGCCAATCCATGTTCGAATATTGGCTTGAATTATTAAGGATCAGGTTGCTGAGTGCAAGGGCTATGGCATATGACATGTTGTAGTTACTCTCACAGAAGAACAAAGGCCACTTGAGTGTGTTCAAACCGCATCTGGCGTTCGAACGCCCATCAAGAAAGATAGGAGGCAACATTCGAACGCACATCAAGGAAAACAGGTGAAAACGTTCGAACGCCATCTAACGTTCGAATGATTGTCCTCGGACAGGCTGCAGAGTGGTTTATGTTCTATCCGGACCTTGGGGCACTCACTTGGACTTTGAAGACCTTGCACTATTCCATCACACTCCTTTGCCCCCTCCTCCTTGCCTATATATACTCTCATTGTGGGAGCTTCAAATATCATATACTTAGATAGAGAACTAGAGCTAGTTGTAGAGTTAGAATTAAATTTACATTTACTTGCATAGAGGAAGATAGATCATCTTTTGGTTGAGGTGAAAACCTTCCAAAAGTAACTAGTTTTCTTCTACTTTCATTATTAGTTTCATTTGCTTCCATTGTTTGAGCTTCCTTCTTCTTTTAGAGGAGTGAAACTCTTCCACTTTTCTAGAGCTTTACCAAAGCCATGAAGGGTGGAACGTGATTCACTCATTCTTCATCGAATATCGGCCCCTTATGTAGTGTGTTTTACCTTGTAACTCCTCTACTTGGAGGGATGAGCATCACTCACTTTTCTAGCTTTACCAAAGCCATGAAGAGTGAGTAGTTTCTCATTCACTATTTAGTAAGAGGTGATGGATATGTATAAACCATCCAAAAGTTATATTTGTGCATTTCGTTTATGCTTAATGTTTTATATCTCACTTGCTTATTGAATGATTGAATGCATCTAGCAAAGCTAAGGTACTTTGTACAACCATGAGTACTTTTTATGATACAGATGACTCTTGACATAGAAAGACTCATTGGTTCTAGGCAAGTACCCTAACTAGATTTTCATGACTACATTTCAATCTTCACCATTATTGTGCTTCATTTAAAGAATGAAATATTAATGCCATGGTTGGATGCCTTGTAGAAACAATTGCTTGTTTGTAGACGGGTTGAATCTCGACACAGACAATTCTTGTAAACTTCTGCAAATACATTGGAACCATGCTCTTAATTCTCATAATCCATCTTTATCTTCCGATTAACTTCATGTTGACATGGTGGTTAATGAAGTTCTCAAGCACAAGTATAACAACCGAATGCTTAACTACATGATTCAGATCCTCGAACTAAAGAGTGACTTTTACATTTGATAACTTATATTTTTTCTAGAAAATCCCCTTGGAAAGAACCTTCTATTATGTCCAGGAAAATCCCTAAATATCACAACTTTAAATCTTAAGGGTTCCAGTCACTGTGGTCTCTGTCACTGCTTACTTCGAAACACCAATATTAGTTCTCTGTGGATTCGACTCCGGAATTAACCAGATTATTATTACAACTTGACCGCCTGAACTTGGGTGTACACATTTCAGATCAAGTCAAGTTTTTGGCGCCGTTGTCGGGGAACCAAAAAGATGTTTTAAAGTAAAAGGTAAAAATACCTTCATTTGTATATATATTTTTGATTTACTGTTTATAATTTTTCTTTTATGTCTGAGGATGATCCTCACTTTCAAAATTTGCCGGCAGAATTTGTTGGATCTGTGAATCAGTCTGAACCATCTTCACCTAGATCAGTAGCAGACTCTTTTGACAATAGTATGACAAATAATGAGAGACAAGGAGAAGTCCTTATGAGAGAAGGGGAAGTGCCTAACATTCGCACTTTGCGGGATTACTTACATCCCACAAGAAATAGTGTCCCCTCTTGTTTTGTGTTTCCTGCAAATGTGCCCCTCTTTAATGTAAAGGTGGGGAAAGTGCAACTACTACCTCAATTTCATGGACTCGAATATGAAAATCCGTATCTGCATATAAAAGATTTTGAGGAAGTATGTGAAACATTTCAAGACAATTCTGAGCTGGCCAAATTGAAACCTTTTCCTTTCTCTTTAAAGGACAAAGCTAAACAATGACTAAATTCTTTAAAAGCCCATTCAATACCTAACTGGCAGACATTACATAATGAATTTTTTAGAAAGTTTTTTTCCTCTACACCGCACTAATGCACTCAAAAGGCAAATCATGAATTTTTTGGTTAAAGAATGAGAGACATTTTACCAATGTTGGGAGAGATTCAAGGATCTTCACCAGTCCTACCCAAATCATGCTTTTGAGAATTGGACTTTGGTAGGATTTTTCTATGACTCCTTGCCCACTAGACTGCATTAGTTTATCGAAATGATGGCTCAATGAGAGTTTATGGGAAAAATTCCGGAGGAGACATTCAATTTTTTTGACACCATATCTGATAGTTCTCAGATGTGGGACTCAGCCTCTCCTACCACTGTTGAAACTAGATCATCTACTTCCCAAGCGGGTAAGTATGTCTTGAAAGAAGATGATGACCTAAGAGCAAAAATGTCCACATTGTCTTCAAAGCTTGAAGCTTTAGAGATGAAAAGGGTCCATCAAGTTGATGTTGGCCCTCCCACATAACAAGTGTGTGGGATTTGTGCACTGATAGGACACCCTACTGGGGAGTGTCCCACCATTCCGGCATTCAAAAAAGTCTTGTTGAAACAAACAAATACAATTTCCAACTTAAACAAGCCTTACTCCAACCCGTATTCTGAAACATATAATCCAGGGTGGCGGAATCACCTAAACTTCAGTTGGAGGAACACACAACCAACTCCCATGAATACACAACAAAATTCACAACCACCACCTCAAGGACCCCTTGCATATCAGCCATACCAACCACTACACAAGAGGAGCATTGAGGACACATTAAATCAATTTATGCAACGTCAAATGAACTACAACAATAGTTCCACTCAGGCTTTTACTGATTTCAAAGCACAGACCACCCAGTCTTTCGAGGATCTTAAAAGCCACATCCAAAAGCTGACCCAATCCATGACCACACATGAGAAAGACAAGTTTCCTGCCCAACCAAAACAACCGCAAGGCCAATTCCATGTGAGAAATCCTTCAATCATGAAAAACCCACAAGACCAAGCCCAAGTTGTCACTACATTGAGAAGTGGCATGGTGATTGACAAAACCATCAGAGATATGTTAATTTCAAAGCCAAAACTTGAGTCAATCCCAGTCACTGCACCAGTAGAGCTTAAACTTGTGATTGAAGAAGAACCTGAACCTATGATTGAACAAGACCCAGAACCATCAAAGGAAAAAGAACTTTTGTGTCCTATTCCTGCTCCTTTTCCTCATAGACTCAAAACAGTACAGAAGTTGAATAACCAGTCAGAAGTTTATGAGCTTTTTAAATAAGTAAAGATCAATATCCCACTTCTGGATGCAATCAAGCAGGTTCCGTCTTATGCCAAGTTTCTGAAAGACTTGTGCACAGTCAAAAGAAGCCAGAATTTCCAAAAAAGAGTCTTCTTGACAAAACAAGCCAGTGCCCTACTTCAACACAAAATCCCTCCAAAATACAAGGATTCGGGGTGTCTAACTGTGGCATGTGTCATTGAAAACTTTAGAATAGAACAAACACTGTTAGATCTTGGAGCCAGTGTCAATTTGCTCCCTTTCTCTGTCTACCAGTAATTTGGTCTGGGTGAACTCAAACCCACTTGTGTCACACTCCAATTGGCAGACAGATCTGTCAAAATTCCTAGGGGCATTGTTGAAGATGTGTTTATCCAAGTGGACAACTTTGTCTTTCCTGTTGACTTCATTGTTCTAGTTACTCAGCCAGCAATGCATTCAGAGAATCAAATTCTCGTTGTTCTTGGTCGACCCTTCCTAGCAACTTCAAATGCACTAATCAATTGTAGGAATAGAGTCATGAAATTAACTTTCAGGAATATGAATATTGAGCTGAATATTTTGAATATTGCCAAGCACCCAGGAGAAGACAAGGAAGTGAGAGAAATAAATTTCATTGAGTCTCTGATACAGGAATATCTGGATAACACATTTTGTGAAAACCCTACTGAATTTTCTCTGTTGGAGCCTATCATATCTGAGACAACAGATGATGATCAAAACCCAAAGAATTTCCCTGCTCACACTGTTGGGACATGGGCACCCAAATTCGAAGAAATCTCACCAGGTGGCACAAAACCACTCTCATTAAGTGTCAAGCCACCAAAGCCTAAATTAAAACCTTTCCCATCTGACCTCAAATATGCATTCTTAGGGGAGGAAGAGTCATATCCAGTGGTAATTTCATCTAAGCTTGCAGACTTGCAAGAGTCGAAGCTGATTGAAGTTCTTAGACGCCATAAAAGCACCATTGGGTGGACCATCGCTGACTTGAAAGGTATAACCCTGATAATCTACAATCATGTTATATACCTTGAAGAGGATTCAAAATCCTCTCGTCAAATGCAGCGACGACTGAACCCTCACACGAAAGAAGTTGTGAGAACTGAGGTGCTTAAGCTATTAAATGTAGGAATAATCTTTCCCATCTCTGATAGCAAATGGTTTAGCCCAACTCAAGTTGTGCCCAACAAGTCTGGGGTCACAGTGGTAAAAAATGATGCCAATGAACTAGTACCAACTCGAGTTGTCACATGATGGCGGATGTGTATAGACTATCAAAAACTCAATTTGGTAACTAGAAAATACCATTTTCCTCTGCCATTTCTTGATCAAGTCCTAGAGAGAATTACAAGTCATGAATTCTACTGTTTCCTGGATGGGTATTCTAGGTATAATCAAATCGAGATTACACTAAATGACCAGGAGAAAATAACATTCACATGCCCCTTTGGCACCTTTGCATTCAAAAGGATGTCGTTTGGACTTTGTAACGCTCCTGCAACATTCCGAAGGTGCATGCTGAGTTTGTTTAAGGACATGGTTCAGAAATTTTTTGAAGTGTTCATGGATGACTTCTCTGTATATGGTGACTCGTTTGATTTGTGTCTTACAAATCTGGAGAAAGTGTTGATAAGATGTAAGGAAGCCAATCTAATGCTCAATTGGGAGAAATGTCATTTCATGGTAACACAAGGCATTGTCGTAGGTCATATTGTGTCTTCTGAAGGCGTGAAAGTTGACAAAGCAAAAATAGATCTGATTGAAAATTTGCCTGCTCTCAAGACAGTTAAGGATGTCCGATCATTTCTAGGACATGCAGGGTTCTATAGGAGATTCATAAAAGACTTTAGTACCATATCTAAACTCATGTGTCATCTCTTAAGTCAGGACGTATCTTTTGTGTGGAGTGAAGCATGCCAGAAAGCTTTTGATAAGCTTAAAGGTATGTTAATTTCTGTCCCAATAATACAACCTCCTGAATGGACTCTGTCGTTTGAATTAATGTGTGATGCTAGTGATTATACTGTAGGAGCTGTGTTGGGACAAAGAAAGGATAAGAAACCCTATGTAATTTACTATGTAAGCAAAACTTTGAATGATGCTCAAATGAATTATTCAACGATTGAAAAAGAATTGCTTGTTATAGTTTTTGCTCTGGAGAAAATTCGCTCTTATCTTGTTGGTTCTTCTGTTATTGTGTTCACTAACCATGTAGCATTAAACTTCTTGCTCACAAAGAAAGATGCCAAGCCAATGCTCTTAAGATGGATACTCTTACTCTAAGAGTTTGATCTGATCATTAAGGGCAAGAAGGGTGTTGAAAACGTGGTGGCAGATTATCTGTCTAGGTTAACGTATGAATTTCATGAGGATGGACTGTCAATTAATGAAAATTTTCTTGATGAACAACTGTTCACCATCATGGAAACGCCATGGTACGCTGATATTGCTAACTTCCTTACTTCTGGTACGTTTCCTCCTTCCTTTACATTGATGGATAAGAAGAAATTTTTGAGGGAGTTTCGTAATTTCTTTTGGGAGGATCCATACGTGTTTAAGTACTGTAAGAATCAAATCATAAGACATTGCATCCCCGAGCATGAGCAGACATGTAATATCATTTTGTCACTCTGAAGTATGTGGTGACCATTTTTCATCTAAAAAAATCGCTGCGAAAATCTTGCAGTGTGGATTTTATTGGTCCACACTTTTTAAAGATGTTCATACCTTTTGTCTAACATGTGATAGATGCCAAAAGTTGGGAAGTATTTCCAAAAGAAACATGATGCCCTTAAACCCAATTCTGGTGATTGAATTTTTTGACTGCTGGGGCATCGATTTTATGGGACCATTACCCCCTTCCTTTGACTATCTATATATTTTAGTGGTAGTTGATTATGTGTCCAAATGGGTTGAAGCAATTCCATGCCAAAATAATGATCACCGAACAGCGATTAAGTTCATAAAAGAAAACATCTTATCAAGATTTGGAATTCCTAAATCCATTATAAGTGGTGGGGGTGCTCATTTTTGCAATCGTCCTTTCTAGAATTTGATGAAAAATTACTTGATTTTTCACAAAATTGTAACCCCTTATCATCCACAGACCAGTAGACAGACTGAATTAGCTAATCGAGAGATCAAACTTATTTTAAAAGAAATGGTAAACCCAGACCGCAAAGATTGGTCATTACGACTAACTGATGCACTCTGGGCATATCGCACTGCTTTTAAAACAATTTTAGGCATGTCTTCTTATCGATTATTCTATGGCAAGCCTTGTCATCTACCTGTGGAATTGGAACACAAAGCATACTGGGTCATTAAAATGATGAACTTTGACCTAGACAATGTTGCACTCAAGAAAACTTCAGATTAATGAGTTAGAAGAATTAAGAAATGAAGCATATGAGAATGTTAAGATTGCTAAGTCCAGAATGAAAATTTTTCATGACAAGAATATTGTGTGGAAGTCTTTTGAACCTTCTCAAAAAATCTTGTTTTATAATTCAAGACTCCATCTTTTTCATAGTAAGTTAAGATCAAGATGGACTGGGCCTTATATTGTCCAACAAGTGTTTGGACATGGAGCAGTGAAAATAGAAAACTCATCAAATGATAATACTTTTACTGTTGATGGTTAGCGTTTGAAACCATTTGTGGAAGACCTTGTTAAAGATGTGGAAACCATTTTTTTAATGGATCCAGAATATTCCTTCAAGATTCGTGCCTGCCGACACAAAAAGGGGTCAGGTCAGAAAAAATCCAACCTAGGCCGACCCGCAGGGATGCCTTTATAAGGCATCCAACCCTTTTTCCCTTTTTCCCCATCCGCCGATGTTGGCCCCCTTCTTATTCTTCTTCTTCGTTTTCTCTGTTCTTTGCAAAACGAACCACCCCCTGCAAATCAATGGCCACACACTCCATAGACACAATCTTTTATCAGATGTTTTGCACTTTAATTTTGTATTTGTGCATGGGTGTCCTACTCTTGTTCACACTCACACACAAGGATTTCCATCCTACCCGAAACCTAGATATTCGTAAATATGATTAATTTGTGTATTTTTGTTTGTAGGCATCGGCAGATGAACAAATCTCTACTTTCAATCCTAACTCCACTTTGTGTACACTGGTAAATTCGAAACATTAGGGACAATGTTGAGTTTAGGTTGGGGTTGAGAACTACAGTTCATATTTTTCCTATTTTGTGCCCGTAAAATTTTTGTTTTTGTTGTTATTGTTGTTGTTTTCGATCATATTGTGTACTCTGTCTCGTATTTTGTATAAATTGATGATCATGTCTTTGAGTCAGCTTCAATCGTCTTTGTGACTGACATACATTAAAGAACCAGATAGTGTCTTAAAGCTTAGCAAGCATGGATAGTAAACTTTTTTGGATCAGTCTGGGATTTTTTCGCACTTTTCCATCTGATGTACATGCTGCGATAATGAGAAAAGAAAGATTGGTAAGAAAAATCGAAATTCGAGAACAGCAAGCAAAACCATTGTGTGGCAGAAGCACTTTTGCTAAATGTCATCGTGCCAAAAGACTTGGTGCCTGCAAACAATGTGGCTAGATCTTTCACATGAAAGAATATAATCAGTGTTCTGAACCAATTTCCGGTCGCGCACTTGATCAATTAGACTGGATAGAGAATAGGCAAAGTAAGGATTATCCCGAGACGCCATGCTATTCCGGTACTTTGCTTACCCGTTATGTGCGACAGAAAATTAGAAGAGTCACTGATGGTTCAAATGGCATGGAGACAGAGGAAGACTCAGATTAGATTGCTTTTTGACAAAATTGTGGAAAATTGTGTTTTTGGGATGAAAGCCAAGAGTCCGAATTTTTGTAAAAAATATAAAAATCTTTTTGTTAAATGTACAAACTCTTTTGATTGAAATGAAAAAAGTGGGTAGAGTAAGGAATGTCCTAGAAATACCAACCTAAAGCGTGGGTAGGGACTTATCCTAAGACGCCATGAATTTTTAGTTCAAATTTGTGTGCATAGTGTTCTTTTAATGTGTATATATAAATGTGCATATAATTGTGATTTTTGATTTGGAGTTCGAATGCCATTTGACGTTTGAACGATAGTTGCTTATAGTACTTTAGCCTTTGATGAAAACTCAAAAGCACTAGGAGCTCTCCACGTTCGAACGCCAATCAACGTTCGAACATTGGATGCTTACAGTACTTTGGCTCCTGCAGGGACCCAAAAAGTACTGGGATCTCCAAGCGTTCGAATGCCTGGAGAATGTTTGAATTAGAATTCCACGTTCGAACGATAGTTGCTTATAGTACTTTGGCCTCTGACATAACTCAAAAGTACTGGGCGCTCTCCACGTTCGAACGTCAGTGTAACATTCGAACCATGTTTTTAAAATCCTTCTATCCACGTTCGAACGTCATTGACATTCGAACGTTGGCAGCCTGCCTATAAATACCTGGTTCGTCTTCTCCATTTCAAAAACACCCTAAACCCTTGAAAACCTTCAAACCCTAGGGCGACTCTTCAGTGCCCAAGCCTCAAAACACCACTCATTCTCAATTTCTACCAAAAATCAACCATCCCAAACTCATTCCCACCTCATTTCTCACCATTCTCACAAAAAATCGAACTTTTCAAACTCCAAAACCCCCAAAACCGAGAGCCATGCCTCCAAGGATGAAGCTTTCCGCTAGGCGTAACACAGTCAGCCAAGAGCCAAACATGGTGGAGGAGGTGATTGAGGAAAGAGAAGGGAGACCCATTGTTTGAAGATACGACAAAACCCGCTTCCTCAATGCCCTCAAGGGAGATAGGTATGAAAATTTCTACCGAAATCATGCTATAGTCTGTGAACGTACAGTTGTGTTCACTGAATTTGTGGATTTGGGCATTTTTTAGAATATGGAGGCGAGGGGTTGGATGTTGTATTTGAGAAACGACGGAGAAGTCGTGATTGACTTGGTGCGGGAGTTTTACTCCAACGTCGAGATTGTCAATGAGGCAATCAATACTTATGTGAAGGGGGCTCACATTGATGTGGATGAGGAGTATATCCGGGAGATGAGGCAAGAGGTACCACGGGTACCAAGGCCAAACTACCCCCCGAGGAAGAAAGTGGGGATGGATGTTGTAGGGACAGAGTTGACGGGGTTGGCTAGATTTTCTTGGGCGGGTCAGAGATTGTTTCGACAAGGTAAGTTGATGGACAAATACAAGATGTTGAATTTGATTGTCGTCTCGAACTTCGCCCCCATCGGACGCAAGAACGAGATCCTCCCAGATATGGCCCGATTGCTATACCCAATCGGACGGGGTGAAAGCATAGACCTCCGCACATTGATTTTGACAGAGATGATGAAGGGGTGTGACGTGAAGAGAAACTCACTCCCCTTCGGTACCCTTGTGATAGAGATGTGCTCAGACCACGGAGTTAGAGTGAGCCCGAAGATGGGAATACAGAAGCCGATGGGGCCATTAAACAAGGCTTCTTTCAGACGGAGCCAAGGTCACAATGGAGCCCCAGGGGCGAGACAGGAGGTGCCACCTGCCCAAGGCACCGATGAGGTGCAGGATGTCCTGGATGAGGAGGAGGAGAGAGAGACCATGCACAGACCCAGGAGGAGGCAGGTCCCAGCACCAGCACCGGCGATCGCTGCGAGGGATTATGCTTGGCATTGAGGCCAAGCAAGCTGAGATTCTCTGACAGCAGGAGGAGATTCTCAGCTATTCGAGGGGTGGAGCTGGAGGACCATCTGGAGGAGCTGGAGAGACGAGGGAGTGAGAGAGATATTTTTGTAGTTAATGATTGTGTGTGTTACTTCTTTTGTGGATGATTTGAATCCTTTTCTTTTGTGTTAAAACGATGATATTTTATGAAATGAATGATTCAGTTTTTATCACTTTTATCTTTTTAAATGCATACTTAGCATTACATTGTTATTTTTCAATGAATGATGGAACAAATGTGAATATTGAGACTGTTTGTTAAAGTGACTAATCACATGATCGGTTTGACACCTCACTTAACAATCTAGACTTAAAACCACATATATTTGAAAACGGTATTTTTTTCTATGCTTAAATGTCAAATGTATATTGGTATTTGTTATTCTTAAGGTACAAGATGACCAGACTCAAAAAAATGGAAGTGATATATAACTGACATTTTTTGAGAAATCCGACATAACCAATGAAGATAACGAAAAATACCATGGTAAGTTTCGAGCCTTGCGATGTTGTTGAGAAACAATCAACATTTATTCAAGTAAGGTTTTTCACTATCTATTCTTGAATAATCTCACTAAGCCTGCTTTGATTGATGCAACTAGAGTAGTCTATTGATATATCCCACAAAGAATCTGTTCATACGACACATACATATGCACATGCTTGAGAAAGGATCTTAGGCCATCTTTGATTTAATTTCGAGCCTTAGCCATTTCTTTTACAAAATTATACCTCTAGTTAGCTGAGATTGAGCCTTCAAAAGTGTGATTTCTTTTTCATATAACCCATATGATAACCGAGTCACGGGGAAAATATATTTGACGTACCTTCGCTATCTAATTTTTGTTACACCCTCTGATAAATCAATATGATATAGAAAAGCAAGAGAAATAGAAAAGAAGATGGTGACTACTGTTCAAAGAAAGAAAGGTCTGTGGAAACAACTGAAAAGAAAGAGACAAAAAAATAGAAAATGGCCAAGAAAGGGAAAAATGAGAAAAAGAATGAAAGAAATATATAGGTGAAGTTTTGAAAAGTTTGAAAGCGGTGTGCTACACTATACAAAGAAAGGATAACTTTTGAATACCATTGACGTGGTTTCATTAGCCACTGACCTCTGGCCACATTACAACCTATAAAAGCCCTAATTGATCTCAAGTCTGATGCATATGTAAGTCGTCGTCCAAAAGTCTGGGGTATGTTAATAGTATTACTTTATTTGTATCAATATCTTTCCATGAGATTATGCCAAACATGATTAGTCCGTTTCCTTAGATTTCACTTCCGTACTACTTGTGCATATGAATTTTCAATTAAACATCTTCTGATCACATGCACCTTGAGAGAAAAGTCACTCTAATCAGAGGAAATTTTTGTTGAGAGTATTCTAAGAGAGGTTTGTGAAATCAAAGCTATCCATAAAGGGTTGCAAAGAGGAGTGTTTGTTTTATAACAATTCTTGTCCCTAGAATGATTACTATGACTACATAGGAAATTTCAAATACCAATGTGACAAATGCTCATTTTTGCATAGAGAAAGTACCTTTGAAAGAGAAGTGTGTGGGATATAATTCGAAGTTGAGGGTTGGGTGTCCCAACGACCATGGTGCTAACTCACTCTGACAAGCAATCTCACACATACACATCTGTTCGACTGAAGTTTGTGGGTAGCTTCACTGAAAACCCTCACGAGACAACACTTGTCCGCTAGGGAAAACCTAGTGGTTTAACGGCTTGTTGCATATGCTAAATGCAACCGGATGACCTATGAAAAAGGCATTGTAAAAAATTTCTCAATTAATTGTTGTTGTATTACTAGAGACTAGCAATATATAGGTTGGGGGGGTGTGATTAGTAGTTAAAATTAGCATCGTACTATGACATTTTAAGACTAATTATGCTTTGATAGAGTTTCAATGAAGACATTTCAGGACATATATTGTACAAGGGCCCAAAGGCAATAAATATCAAACTTTCATGCAACAACAACATGTTCTGGAAGAAAATTGGAAAAGCTTGAAACAAGGTAAGAACGTTCGAACGCCAATACACGTTCGAACGTTCTCTTGAATTATTTGAAGGCCAGACTATTGAAGTGATGATACATGGCGTGTTGCAATTAAGAAAAAAAAACACAGAGGAACTTGAGTACCACCTTAGAGCGTGACACCCCAAACTAAGGTACTTTTGTAACACCCCAAAAATCGGGGGTCCTTTGTCAAACCGTTGATCACCCATCAACCCGCGGAATACCCGTAGATACCGTGTAACTCGATATCACGCCATTATGCCCCATTTACCGGGATTCATAATTTAATAAAATTCGGGCAGCGTCTCCTTTGTACGGGGAGCTCTACCCAAAAACACAACCTGTGCAATCAAACAACATTGACCACGCTGGGTCCATTTATCCAGACCCATATGACCACATTCAAATTTTTTTTTTACATTAAAAACAGTCCATATGAGTTCGATTACAATTCTTTTATATTTACATGCCAAAATGAGATTTTCACAAAAGTTATACAAAATGAGTTATAAAAGCCACAAGTCGGCCTTCTTCACCCTTGAGACTCGAATTGGGAGCCGTCCGCTGGTGTGAACCCCGCACCTGAAATGTTTTCCCACAAAGGGTGAGCCACGCTCACTAGGGTATCTCCTAAAGAGGTTACTCCCAAACCTAGATGCATACGAAATGTTCACATGCAACAATCAACCATTCAAAACATTCCCATCAAGAATATGCATTCAAAAACAAGAATCTCATGCTATGTTATGAAATGAGATGAAACGCACTCATGTACATCTATCCGAGCCTTCAACGACTCCCTTAACACATGCAATTGCCATGTATGAAAACCGGGTTTTCTAAGCCCCCGTCATTGACGTTACACATCAAATGATAATTTATAAAAAAAATCATGTGTCTTTGTTGGGTAGCGGACTTTTGGTGTCGCACCGCCGGCTCCGCACATCGATACACTTTTTGGGACTTGCACCGTCAGAAGTGTATAAACCAGTAGCCGGGTCTTGCACCCGAGGGAGAGTCTAGCCCTTCTTACTATACCCGACACAAGTTTTTCATGCAACCGTGCAACTCAATCGAAACTTCGTTCCAACTTTTCCCGAGCCTACCCATCATCCACCAAGTATGGTGTTTGATTGAACCATGCACACACACACCCACACTCATGCCCAATGCCCATGAATGTGATGTCAACATTATGCCCAATATGCAATGAATGTCAAATGAGCAATTTCCACCATTCTATTGTCAATTATATCAAAAGCATATAATTTTCACACTTATTATAATGCTAACATATATAAAACATATATTAACTTTACACCCATAATAATTCTCTAGCATGTTATCACATTATCTATGCAACATACTTAATTTCACATTTGCATTTATTTCAAACAACTTCAAGGCATCCAATCATGTCATCACTTAATTTGCTCAATTAATCACACAACTTAAGAATCACATTAGGTAATTTTCACATACCTAATTCACGATAGAAATTATTCTACCCATTCTAAATACCTATTTCCAAGCATATATATGATTTCAATTACATTTTCAATTGTAAATCACATCATAAGCATATGATTTCAATTTACTACATTATCCAAGCATGTTATTTGAATTTCATCAAAACAACAACCTCAATCATTCAAGACATTTTATCAAACACCCATACAAGGCACAACATGTCCAAAATTCCACATTTTTCAAGAAATTACATTATGCAATTTCTACGTACCCAATTTAAGATAGAATGTATTCTACCCATTTCCAATACTCATTTCATGAATTTCACAACAATAGGCAAGTGTTAAAGTCTCTAACAACCTACCCATTCCATATCACAATCATAGGTTGAGAATAAACCTAAGTAGGAAGAAAACCCTACCTCTTGAAGCGTAAAATCAACGTAGGAAGCTTCAAAAATTTAACCCAAGCTCTAATCCAAGCTTTCCAAAATTTTCATTTTTCAAACATTTGGTGAAAGCCTTCGTTTTTGGTATGGTTGCGTATCCCTCGTCGAGGAGAACAACTTTAATACTTGGCTCGAGTCGATTCGACGTCCGTAGAGTCGTAGATCGCAGAGATAAGGTGGAGAGCTTTCTCTTTTTCCCTCTCTTCCTCCCCAACGTGAGAACCAGCAGACCAAATGGGGAGATATATGATATTTCTCCCCTTTTTATACTCCCTAAATACTTGGTCCTCATCACGCCACATGACCTCTTTTTTTCGGGTCCGTTTTCGCTCCGAAACGATTAAATTTCACCCCGGTTCAAGTTCAAAATATTTTTATTTCAACTTGTTTTAAATTATTTTTCAAATTTTGAAATTTTATTAAAAATTTCGTTTTTGGATCACCCGAGACCCGACTGCCTCGTAAAACGTGAAAAATTCGACTATCTCGAAATTTGACAAGGTAACTAGATTTCGGGGGACGAATCCAACGGTGATGTCCGTTTCGTCATCTGAGTTCTAGAAAAATTCAGGTTTTTAACCCGTACCGAAGTGGTAATTTACCGTTTTGTCATTTTTTCATAAAAGTTCAAATTTACCCAGTTTTTACATTCTTCCCCCTTAAAAGAATTTCGTCCCCGAAATTCACACACATACACACTTAATTGCATGCATATACAACAAGTAATACTATACTTAAAATTGTAAACATGTACCTCCATCCTCGAACAAGAACGAATAACTGGTATGTATGGTGTCCTCACGCTCCCATGTCGTCTCCTCCATACCTCGGTGCTACTACAGCACCTTCACTAGCCTCACAGTCTCGCCTCGCAAAACGTATTTCCAGCTATCCATGATACGCACTGGTCCCTCCTCAAAGGTCCCATCCGCATCAACAATTAATTCGCCCCAATCCACCACATGTGTCGAATCTGGAGTATACTTCCGGAGCATAGAGACATGAAACACCGCGTGAACACTCGATAAATTTGGCGGTAATGCCAACTGGTAAGCCACTGTACCCACCCTCTCGAGTACCTCGAAGGGTCCGATAAACCTCGGCAACAACTTTCCCTGCTTTACAAATCTGAACACTCCCATCTTAGGCATCACCTTCAAGAAGACATGATCACCAACCTCAAATTCCAGAGGTCGCATCCGTCTGCCAGCATAGCTCTTCTGCCGGCTCTGAGCCATGAGAAGGCGCTTCCGAATCAAGTCCACCTTCTCCAAGGTATCTTTAATCAGATCTGGACCCGTGGAGGATCTCTTTCCCACCTCCGTACGACACACCGGAGAACGACAAGGCCTCCCATATAGTGCCTCATAGGGTGCCATCTGAATGCTCGACTGATAACTATTGTTGTAGGCAAACTCCACTAAGGATAAGTGCTCTTCCCAACTACCCTTGAGGTCTAGGAATAATACCCGTAACATGTCCTCTAAAATCTGGATGATCCTCTCCGACTAATCGTCCGTCTGGGGATGAAAAACCGTGCTCATCATTAATTGTGTTTCCATGGCCCGCTGAAAACTCTCCCAAAAATAGGCCGTGAACCTGGGATCCCAATCCGATACTATAAATACGGGCACCCCATGCAACCGGACTATCTTCCGTATATACAATCTGCAGAATTCGTCCAGTGTGAAGGTCATCCGCACAGCCAAAAAGCATGCCGACTTTGTAAGCTGGTCCACTATCACCCACACCGCGTCATGTCCCCGTGATGTCCGTGGCAAGTGGGTTACAAAATCCATCGTGATGTGCTCCCACTTCCACTAAGCCACCTTCAAAGGCTGGAGCAACCCTACTGGTCTCTGGTGCTCAGTCTTGACCTGCTGATACGTGAGACAGCGACTAGCAAAGTCTCCGACGTGTCTCCTCATCCCGCTCCAATAGTATTGGCAACGAAGATCGTGGTACATCTTCGTGCCACCTGGATGAACCACACAATGGGAGCAATGGAACTCCCTAAGAATCCCCTAACTCAAATCCGCAGACTGGGGAACTACAACTCTTCCCCTGTATCGAAGACTTCCATCCGAGTGAATGGTCCAGCCCTCGTCACCGGTACCCACCTCCACTTGGTCCCTGATGGATGATAACTCTAGGTCCTGCCCCTGGGACTCAATCACCCTGCTCAGTAGGGAAGGAATAGCCACCAAGCTCCCTAAAACACCCTGAGTCTGACCCCGATAATGCAGCCCAAACTGTCCTACAGTCTCGAGCATCTGTCACTCTCAGGAAGCCACACTAGCTACAACTCTCCGTGACTTCCGACTAAGTGTATCAGCCACCACATTTGCCTTACCGAGATGGTAATGCAAGGTGAAGTCATAGTCCTCCAGGTACTCCATCCACCTATGCTGCCTCATGTTGAGGTCCCACTGAGTGAAGATGTATTTTAGACTTTTGTGGTCCGAAAACACCTTGAACTGTTCACCATATAGATAGTGGCACCAAGCCTTCAAGGCAAAGACTATGGCCGCTAACTCCATATCATGTGTGGGGTAATTCTGTTCGTGGTTCTTTAATTGTCGAGAACCATAAGCCAACACCCTCCCGGACTGCATCAAAACACAACCAAATCCATCTCTAGAGGCATCACAGTACACTGTGTACATCTGTCCCCTCTCCGGGACTATCAAAATAGGAGCTGAAGTAAGCCTCCTCTTCAACTCTTGGAATGCCTTCTCACAAGATTTATCCCACTGAAACCTGACCTCCTTCCGGGTCAACCTGGTCATAGGTGCGGCTAGTCGGTAAAAGTCCTCGATGAACCTCCGGTAGTACCCTGACAATCCCAAGAAACTGCGTATCTCGAAGACTAACTTCGGCTTCTCCCAACTCATAACTGCCTCAACCTTCTCCGGGTCAATCGACACCCCCGAAACCGATACCACGTGTCCCAAAAATTTTACCTCCGTAAGTCAAAATTCACACTTGCTGAACTTGGCGTACAACTGGTGGTCTCTCAACGTCTGGAGAACAACCCTTAAGTGATCCTCATGCTCCTCCTCGGTCTTGGAGTAGATCAAGATATCGTCAACAAAAACCACGACGAACTGATCTAGGTAGGGCTGGAACACCCTATGCATGAGATCCATGAATGCCGCCGAAGTATTCGTCAATCCAAAGGGCATCACGGTAAACTCAAAATGCCCATACCGTGTTCTGAACACCGTCTTAGGGATATCTACCTCCCTAATCCTCAACTGATGGTAACCAGTGCGAAGATCTATCTTGGAGTAGACCCGCGCTCCCCTCAGCTGATCAAACAGATCATCAATCCTCGGCAAAGGGTATCTATTCTTGATAGTGACCCGGTTCAACTGTCGATAGTCTATACACAACCGAAGGGTCTTGTCCTTCTTCTTGGAAAACAATACCAGAGCGCCCCACGGTGAAGTACTCGGTCTAATAAAGCCCTTGTCCAATAATTCCTGTAATTGGACCTTGAGTTTTTGCAACTCAGCTGGCGCCATCCAATGCGGAGTCATAGAAATAGGAGATGTACCCGGATGCAACTCGATGCAAAAGTCTACATCCCCATGCAGAGGTAACCTCGGTAGTTTGTCAGAAAAAACGTCCTCATACTCATAGACAACCCGAGTTAGGCCTAACTCTTGTCTCATCTCGTCTTCCAGAGTAAGGCTCACAAGCCAACCCATCAACTACCCGTACCATCAAGAGTCATATACGGCTTGGGGCAAGGCATCGTGCTTTTTTTCCTGAAACTTGAAACAAACGCTGTCCGGTGTGTAGGCAGTTACCCTCTTCCGATCCCAATCAATGACAACCCGATGTGCCGCCAACCAGTCCATCCCAAGGATGACATCGAACTCCGACATGTCCATGACCCTAAGGTCTACGGTGAGTAGAACTCCTGAGATCTCTAACTCACAACCTCGACACATTTGATCAATACACACCTTAGCTCCTAGGGGTGAATTCATATACAATGGCTCTTCCAAGTTATCAACCAGCCTAAATCCCTCACACATGATGCAGAAATGAATGAATGCGATGTACCGGAGTCAAATAACACCCTAGCCCATAAGCGAGAGAGTAGAAATGTACCTTGAATGACTGACTGATCCACTGGCTCAGCCTGAGGTGTGATGGCGTAGACACACCCTGGGTCCCCGAAGTCCCGGGCTGCATGCCTTGTCCCTGACCTCGGCCCATGCCTTAGCCCTTCTAGCCTGACTGCGGAGTCCCTGCTCGAAAAGCGGTAGGGACTTGAGTGGTGTCCTAGAACTGATACTGACTTCCTTGGCCCGTGGTGGGGTAGGGAGGAACAAAGTATGTCTGTGGCAGCCCCACTGATGACTGGGACTGAGATGTCCCATAACCCTGGGATCCCTGTCTCTGGGGACAATCCCGCTTCATGTGGCCCGATTGGTTGCAATGAAAACATGTCCGTGAGCCTGCCTAGCTAGAAGCCTTGAAGTGTCTCCTGCCTTGGAAGGATTGACCTTGGCCTTGATAGTCGTGGCCCTATCCTGGTGTCCCTGTGGAGTAGAAATTCGTTGCCTCCTCCCCGAACTAGAAGAAGATGATTGACCCTCCTTCTTCTTATCCTTAGCACCTACCTCCCGGATGCTTCGCGCGTCGTCAACATCTCTCTCAATGGCCATTGTCGTCTCGACCATTGAGTCCAAATCTTGTAAGCAGTGGCCCACAATTTTACCCCGGATGGACAACTTCAACCCATCCTCAAATCTTCTCACTTTAGTCAAGTTGGTGGCCACATAATCGTCGACAAAGCGGGCTAATTCGGTGAACTTAGCCACATACTCCATCACCGTCATAGTCCCTTGCTTCAAGTCTAAGAATTCCCAGGCCTTCGCATGTCGAACAGCCACCGAAAAATATTTGCCCATGAAGAGCTCCCGGAACTTTCCCCATGTCATTGCCTCCAAGTTCTTCAAGGCCTTTGCCCAATCCCACCACAGATGGGCTTCTCCCTCTAGCTGGAATGTAGCTAGCCTTATCGTCGTGGTATCGGAGGTGATCTCCATAGCCTCAAAAATATTTTCAACTTGTTGAAACCAACGGTTGGCCACCATCAGATACGCTCCTCCCAGAAAAGTCGGAGGTTTGTGTGCCTTGAACCTTTGAAGGTTACTTGAGCCTGCTTGCCCCGCATTTGCACTAGCTTGTGCAATGGTGGCTGCCATCATGCCAATAGCCTCCATAAAGGCTTGTTGGTCAAAAGCCGATGGTGGTTGGTTGTTGTTCCGCCCACCGCCTCGGCCGCGTCCTCTTCCTCTATTTGCCATCTACACACGTGTCAAATAGCATCAGAGCATTTACTTAGTATCCCAAAGTAGGGATCAAAGTTCAAACTTTGAGATTTACCTCCTTGTCTAACTAGTAAAGCATATGCCAACCACTAGTAGACGTCTACCCCGTGAACCACCCCGTTCATTTGTTTTCCGACCCCTAAGGTTATGTTTTCTAACCCTAGTGTGTCCATTTTCATATACATCTTACCATGCATATAATCCACATAGCATATAGCACATGACATGTAACAAGTAAAGTACACAACATGAAATGCACAATGAATGCAATGGTCTAGACCCATGCCCTCAAGCCCTAGGTAAATCATACCTAGGCTTTGATATCAAGCTGTGACGCCCCAAAAATCGGGAGTCTTTTGTCAACCCGTTGATCACCCATCAACCCGCGGAATACCCGTAGATACTGTATAAATCGATATCACGCCATTATGCCCCATTTATCGGGATCCATAATTTAACAAAATTTGGACAGAGTCTCCTTTGTACGGGGAGCTCTACCCAAAAATACAACATGTGCAATCATACAATATTGACCACACCGGGTCCATTTATCCATACCCATATGACCACATGCAATTTTTTTTTTTACATTAAAAACAGTCCATATGAGTTCGATTGCAATTCTTTTCTATTTACATGCAAAAATGGGATTTTCACAAAAGTTATACAAAATGAGTCATAAAAGCCACAAGTCAGCCTTCTTCACCCTTGAGACTCGAATTGGGAGACGTCCGCCAGTGTGAACCCCACACCTGAAATGTTTTCCCACGAAGGGTGAACCACGCTCAATAGGGTATCTCCTAAAGAGGCTACTCCCCAACCTAGATGTATATGAAATATTCACATGCAACAATCAACCATTCAAAACATTCCCATCAAGAATATGCATTCAAAAACAAGAATCTCATGCTATGTCATGAAATGAGATGAAACCCACTCATGTACATCTACCCGAGCCTTCAACGGCTCCCTTAACACATGCAATTGTCATGTATGAAAATCGGGCTTTCTAAGCCCCCATAATTGACGTTACACATTAAATAACAATTTATAAAAAAAAATCATTGTCTTTGTTGGGTAGCGGACTTTTGGTGTCACACCGCCAGCTCCGCACACCGATACATTTTTTTGGACTTGCACCGTCAGAAGTGTATAAACCAGTAGCCGGGTCTTGCACCCGAGGGAGAGTCTAGCCCTTCTTGCTATACCCTACACAAGTTTTTCATGCAACTGTGTGACTCAATCGGAACTTCGTTCCAACTTTTTCCGAGCCCACCCATCATCCACCAAGTATGGTGTTTGATTGAACCATGCACACACACACCCACACTCATGCCCAATGCCCATGAATGTGATGCCAACATTATGCCCAATATGCAATGAAATCCAAATGGGCAATTTCCACCATTCTATTGTCAATTATATCAAAAACATATAATTTCCACACTTATTATAATGCTAACATATCATAAAACATATATTAACATCACACTCATAATAATTCTCTAGCATGCTATCACATTATCTATGCAACGTACTTAATCTCAAATTTGTATTTATTTCAAACAACTTCAAGGCATCCAATCATGTCATCACATAATTTTCTCAATTAATCGCACAACTTAAGAATCACATTAGGTAATTTCCACATACCTAATTCACAATAGAAATTATTCTACCCATTCTCAATACCCATTTCCAAGCATATATGATTTCAATTACATTTTTAATTATAAATCACATCATAAGCATATGATTTCAATTTACCACATTATCCAAGCATGTTATTTGAATTTCATCAAAACAACAACCTCAATCATTCAAGACATTTTATCAAACACCCATACAAGGCACAACATGTCCAAAATTCCACATTTTTCAAGAAATTACATTATGCAATTTCTACGTACCCAATTTAAGATATAATGTATTCTACCCATTTCCAATACCCATTTCATGAATTTCACAACAATAGGCAAGTGTTAAAGTCTCTAACAATCTACCAATTCCATATCACAATCATAGGTTGAGAATAAACCTAAGTAGGAAGAAAACCTTACCTCTTGAAGCGTAAAATCAATGTAGGAAGTTTCAAGAATTCAACCCAAGCTCTAATCCAAGCTTTCCAAAATTTTCATTTTTCAAACCTTCAGTGAAAGCCTTCATTTTTGGTATGGTTGCGTATCCCTCGTCGAGGAGAACAACTTTAATACTTGGCTCGAGTCGATTCGACGTCTATAGAGTCGTAAATCGTAGAGAGAAGGTGGAGAGCTTTCTCTTTTTCCCTCTCTTCCTCCCCAACGTGAGAACCAGCAGACCAAAGGGGGAGAAATCTGATATTTCTCCGCTTTTTATACTCCCTAATTACTTGGTCTTCATCGCGCCACATGATCTCTTTTTCCCAGGTCCGTTTTCTCTCCGAAACGATTAAATTTCGTCCTGGTTCAAGTTCAAAATATTTTTATTTCAAATTTTTTTAAATTATTTTCCAACTTGTGAAATTTTATTAAAAATTTCGTTTTTGGGTCACCCGAGACCCGACCACCTCGTAAAACACGAAAAATCTGACTATCTTGAAATTCGACGAAATTTGACAGGGTAACTAGATATCGCGAGACGAATCCAACGGTGAGGTCCGTTTTGTCATCTGAGTTCTAGAAAAATTCAGGTTTTCAACCCGTACTGAAGTGACAATTTACCATGTTGCCCTTTTTTCATAAAAGTTCAAATTTACCCGATCTTTACAACTTTGTACAACCATGAGTACTTTCTATGACACAGATGACTCTTGAATAGTGGTGATAATCAAGTCAAGCTCGACGAGCATCACCCTGCTCAAGCTCAGCTTGACATTTTGGGAACTTGTTCAAGCTCGGCTTGAGCTCGAACATCAAGCTTATTTTTTAGCTCGAGCTCGGCTTGAATGAAAAATGAAAAATTCAAGCTTGGCTTGATTAGACTTGTTTTCTGTTAGCAAGCTCGAATCTGAGCTCTAGCTCAAGCTCAGGCTTGCGAACAGGCTTGAATTTTAACAAATTCAACACCACTTAACACAACATGAAACTGATCACAAACATGAAACTAATCACAAACTGATCACAAAAATTGATCACAAACTGACACTGATCACAAATTGCCCATAAACAACCAGATTAAATAACCAACCACATGAAACTGATCAGAAAAATTCAAAAGAGAAGCTGTCAAGTGCCAACAAAAAAATTAAAAAAGTTGTCAAGTGCCAACAAAAAAATATCCTATTTCACAAAAAAACAGCCAAGTGCCCTCGTAGTAGAGCCTGCAATGCAATGAAAAAAACATAACCAATAATTAGTGTTTTGTCAGTATACAAATTAAAGGCAAGACAAGAATTATTTTGTTATTAATACCTTCAAAATATTGATTCAAAAGCTATTTTCCTCAAGGCTACCTCCATTCATAAACTCATTCTCTTCAACAACCTGTAAATAAGACACCAACAATGAAATTCATATTGACTTAAACAAAATGTAACACAAGATAAAATATCCTTACAATATTCGATCCATAGATTCCAAAATCATTACGCAACCAATCTCTGGTACATATCAAAGCTTCAACTGTCTCGGGCTTCAAGGAGCTTCGATATTGATTAGGAACTCTCCCTTCGGCACTAAAAGCAGACTCCGAAGCAACTGAAGTAATGGGAATAGATAGTATGTCCCGTGCCATCTTTGACAGGTTTCTAAACTTAAGAGTGTTTGCTTTCCACCAATACAAGACATCAAAATCCTCAGTGTCGTTTTCATCACGAATGTAAATGCCTTCTTCCAAATAAATTTCCAACTCAGACTTGTATGGTTGAACAATGTCTAACTGTTTGGCCCATAGATCAAATTCATTCACATGATTTGCATTTCCCTTGACACATAATCTACTTTCAGACGAAGTCTTTGGTTATCGTACATCTTTAGACACATAATCCTTGTAGAGATCATACAAGGAATTACGAACAACATCTATATAATGCACTACTTCATCCGATGAATAAATTTTGGGAAAAAAAAAACTCAACAAGTCTCATTTTATATCTAGGATCTAGGACCGCTGCAATTGCCATCAACAAGTTATAATCTCCCCAATACTTGTCAAACTTTTCACTCATTCCAGTAGTCATGCGACTCATGTTGTCCCTACTATCAAATTCATGCTCATTCAAAATCTTTCTAATTTTCTAAATTTCACAAAGAAATAAATTTGAAGTTGGGTAAGACGAACCCGAGAATAGATATGTGGCATCATTAAATATTTCTAAAAACTTGCATACCTCTTCAGCTCTTGACCAATCATCCTCAGTTGGCAACCATCGATAGTTGCTATCTCTTTCTTTGTACCTTGGAAACATTTCTTTAAACACAAATGCAGATTCTAACATTTCATATGTTGAGTTCCACCGAGTAGGCATATCAAGAATCAATCTCCTAGATGTTGGCAATTGCAATTGTTTTACAATATCATTGAATTTATCAAGTCTCAAAGGAGACATCTTCAAGTATTTCACACTCTCACGTATGTTTTCAATTACATCTCTTATCTCACCCAAGCCATCTTGTACCACTAGATTCAAAACATGTGCACAACACCGAACATGAAATATTCTACCATTGAAATAAAGCTTACCTTTAACAGAAAAATTATCTTTCAAATTTATCACTGCTACATCATTTGAGGATGCATTGTCTAGAGTAATGGTAGACACCTTATCCTCAATCACCCGATCAGTTAGACACTTGTATATACAATCAGCAATCACAAAACCTGTGTGTGGAGGTGCCAAGCAACAAAAATTCAAGATACATTTTTGTAACTTCCAGTCTGCATCCAAAAAGTGTGCGGTAAGGCACATGTACCCGATTGTTTGATTGGAGGTCCATAAGTCTGTCGTCAAGCTAATTCGGTCAACAGTATAAAACATTCTCTTCAATTTCTTTTTCTCATTCCAATATATTTTCAAGCAATCATTTTTTATGGTGAGGCGTTTAACTGTGTCAAAACGTGGGTTAAGAGATTTAAGAAGCATCACAAATAGTTCATGTTCAACCATCCTAAAAGGATACTCATGCACTATTATCATTTTTGCTAAAATTTCTCTTACCTTCTCCATGTCAAACTTATAAGCTGCCAACCCACTAGTTATAGTTACAGACCCATCGGAAGCAGTTGACGAGAGAGCCAATAATTGTTGAGTGGGTCCTTCTTTTGGCCAGAAACAGAAGCTTGACGAATTGTACAAGTCAATAATTGCCTTTTCAGATGAGTTGTGGGAGCCCCTCGACCCAAAGAAAGAGTTGTTTTACAATGGTTACACTTGGCCTTTCTTGTTCCATTTTCATATATTGTCTTCAAATCATCCCAAACTTTCGAGGTCTTCTTCCTGGATTTTTTTTGGAGTGGTTCATTTTCAAAAGGCCCTTCGATTGTAGTAGCATCATTAACGATAGCTTCTTGATCTCCACCAACATTTTCAGTACTAGGGGGCACAGAATCAGAAGCCATCTGACCGAAACAAAGATGAAATTAAAGATAAAATAGCATATGAATCTAATCACTAGAGAATTCATGTCAGATCAAGAGTCATATAATTGAATAGAAAAATGAGTAACCAGATAAAGTAACAGGAGCAACATAGTCATTGTGAAAGACATCATGCTGCATTTTTTAGAACATACTCTGTAATATCATGGCATCTTGGGCAACTCTCGGTGAACTTCTCAAATTGAGGGAATGTAATGACATGTCTCAGCATACATACTGGAAAATAACTAGCCCACAACTTCACATGCATTCTCCAACAAAAACACTGAGAATTATTCTAAGCAAATGCAATTAAATAAATATTATCCAAGTCATAGGGTAAGGTCACTAGAACACAGATTGTAGGATAAGGTAGGTTGACCCCATACAACGAAAATGTGACATTCAGATGATAGTATCATGAATACACATAAAACTATATCCATTATAGTTGCATATTTATCACATAAAACTATATCCATTTGTGGGAAATATATTGACCAAATAAATGGATATGAGGACGAGCAGATTCGTGATCAAATTCTAGTAAGTCGACAATTTTATCAATAACTTCTACACGTTTAAAGAGGATGAGCATATAGGATTTAGGATAATCATTGTTGGAAATCATTAAATTGAGAGAAAATGATCTAAAAAGAAGATTATACCCAAAAAATTGTAAGTAGACGCCGCCTTAATAGAAAATATAGAATCTCGAGCTTGAGAGTTGTAAGTAGACGCCGCCTTCAGATTACGAAGAATTACTGATGAGTGGCAGACGACGATGCTCGACGAGAGATGTAGACAGTAGAGTTGAGGGCTTCAGATTCACCGCTTCGGGCTGATTGGGTTTGGGTAGACGGTGCTTCAGATTGCCCGATTAGGTTTGGGTGTATTAGGGATTTAGGGTTAGACAGGTTAATATACCTATTGTCCTCACCGTTGGATCTCAGTAGATGTTTGGAATGAACAGCTATAATTGAACCACTAAAAATAATAGTAAAACTAGGTAAAAAATATCAAGCTTAATCAAGTCATTCAAGCTACTCGAATTCGAGCTCGAGCTCGGCTCGTTTATAAACAAGCCTAAAATTATGTTCATATTCGGCTTGTTTACAATATTCAAACGAGCCCAAAATGAGCTGAACTCGAGCCGAGCTCGAGTAGCTCAGTTCGATTAACAACCCTACTCTTGACATAGAAGGACTCATTGGTTCTAGGCAAGTATCCCGGCTAGATCTTCATGACTACATTTCAATCTTCACCATTATTGTGCTTCATTTAAAGAATGAAATATTAATGCCAAGGTTGGATGCCTTGTAGAAACACTTGCTTGTTTTTAGACGGGTTGAGTCTTGGCATAGACAATTCTTGTGAACTTCTACAAAGACATCGGAACCATGCTCTTAATTCTCACAATCCATCTTTATCTTTTGATTAACTTCATGTTGACACGGTGGTTAATTGAGTTCTTAAGCACAAATATAACAACCGGATGCTTAACTACATGATTCAGATCCTCGAACTAAAGAGCGACTTTTACATTTGATAACTTCTTATATTTTGTCTAGAAAATCCCCTTGGAAAGAACATTCTATTATGTCCAAGAAAATCCCTAAACATCACAACTTTAAATCTCAAGGGTTCCAGTCACTATGGTCTCTGTCACTGCGTACTTCGAAACACCAACATTAGTTTCTTGTAGATTCGACTTCAGACTTAATCAGATTATTACTACAACTTGACCGTCTGCACTTGAGTGTACATATTTCTGATCAAGTCATTCGTCAGAAAAGTTGTTTCAATGGAAAGCCTTCAGGAAGAAAGGTGATGCGCAGTGGATGAAAACTCTCTACAAATGAGGTAAGTTCTCGAATGGAGTCCTGTCATTCAAGAAAGAATTGTTAGAAGGGCACTGGAGTGTTTTTCGGTGTGATCCCTTCGACGTTGAAGTCAGTATTCGAGAAAGAGTTTAAAAACACTATTCTATTGCTTGAGCAATGGGTTGCATACCAGAGCTTTGAGCTTAAGGGCACTATTTATACCTTCCAAGAATGGATCAAGGCGGATAGCTGGGTCCCCTTGGAGGGAAAATAACTGGTTGGCTCATACAGATGACAATATCTGGTGCACAAACTTTGATCAGAGTGCCTGCTTTTCCCTGTACTAGAAGCTTCTGCAATCTTTCAATCGAGTTTCCGAGCATTTGATGTACGCTTCTTGGCTCCGCTGTGCAATGAATACACCCCACACCCTTGCACAATCATTTAATGTGCCTTGGGCATGGTTGTGCTCACGTATGGGTATTTTTGTCAATTTTCCCTTCAAGGGGTCAGGAATTAAGTGTCTTGTACGTCATACGCCTTTATCATTGGTCATTTAATTGCCTTTCTGAACATTCTGATTGCCTTGGGGAAGGGAGCCAATGAATGATAGTCTATTTCGCTCCTAAATCATGATCCTCAGAAGCTATTTTTCCTCGATCATGGGTATACTTGCCTCAGTTAGTCCTTTCCTATTTTTCTCGAGATCTCAGCTCATCTCTTGGCAGGGATTGGCGTCAAGGTGACTGTTCAGCAAGTGCTGACGTGCTACATGTATGTTGTGGTGACGTGGACAACAAACAGAGGGAAGGCAAAGCACACCGAGGTACCTCCTTTTACCGAGGTACCTCTTTCGAGCCGAGGTCACAACAACCCTCCGGGACAATATGCCGAGGTGGATCAATGGTGCCGAGGACACGTGTCGCTTACCCATTCAATTGCGGAAACGTCCCATCAAAAATATATGCAACACGTATTGGGTGTTAGATCGGATATTGATATATCTATATCCAAATCCTAAGATTTGGATTATATGTGGAAAATAATGATTCATATCTGACTAATTAAATTTAAATTCAGTATCCACACAAACTATTTCCATCAAGGTACGTCCGTATAAAATTTTGTCAAGTTACTAGAGATCAAGGTTTGAAAATTTTCCATGGGAAAATCCAGGGGCGAGGCCAAACAATGCCTGGAGTGGAGGTAGGCCAAAACTAATTAAAAAATTTAAATTATAATGTTAATATTTTTCTACAAAATTACTACTTTCTAATAATTATTTGCGAGCTGAACAAAAGGCAATCGCCAAAAATTTCTTCTATTTCTATAAATACTAAAATTATCCACAAGTGAGGTTGCAATTTGATCTGGCTAACGAGAATTTACCCGAAAATTTTAATATTCAAGTTTAACCTAAAATTAAACTTAAACTCATCCCCGATTTAACCTGCTGGGTTAACCTGTTATAGACATACTATGTACCATGAATTTTCAGTTCAACAACTTCACATTGTTCTGTTCAAAGAAAAAAAAAACTGTTTCATATTGGCATAGACAATTCATTACAACATAAATCTAAGTAGCTCAAATGGTAACAAGGTCGAGTTGTAAATCCAGACGTCTTGAGTTCGAACGTTATGAGTTCGAATTTTGCTAACTCTTTGGGTTCAAGCCATGAGAGATTTATCCCTCATGAATTCCCTAATCTCGACGTGGATGGCTTTGACCAGATCGGAGACGAGATTAGTCGAAGTGCGCATAAATTGGTCCGGACATCCTTGACAATTGAACCAAATTTTTTTTTTATTACAACATGCAACCTTTTTACCTATTTAACAACAATAATGTTATATGGACTAATTTAGGGACGTAATTAGAGACCTAATTCAATGCATTCATTGAATTTGTTAGTTATGCATTTTAATGTTAGATGAAATTCACTTTCGATTAGATAAATGTGTTAAATTATGTCACAATAATATTGTCTACTTAAGAGCAACTCCAACCCAGTTCAGCTAAATGTCTAGTCAAAATATATTTAAATATTTTATTCTTTACTTTAGCTAGTCAAATTTTTAAGTTTATTGCAACTACGTTCTCTATTTTAGCTAATTACTTCAATTAATTTTAATTACCTTTCAATAATATAATTCAAAAATGCCACGTGGTCTAACACTTAGTGCCATAATGATGACGGGCATGATGACATGTCATGTCACATAATGCCTAGAATTCAATCCAAAGAATACATTATTCATTTAATTCAACCCAAAGAATACTATAGCAATAATTCTAATCAAATTTTAAATAATACAACCTAATATCAATTTAACATCCATTCACTCAAATAGCAAAAACCAATTGATCATACCAATTTAACCAAAAATAATAGCAATTTAATCACGTATTTAACAAAAAAATCAATATCAATTTAACCAAAAATCAATACCAATCAATAACAAAAATCAATAGAGATGGGGGTTTTGACATTGGGGTGGGGAGGTGGGGGTGGGTTTCGGCATGGGGAGAGGGAGGAGGTTTTGAAATGGGGGAGAGGGAGGGGGTTTCGGCATTGGGGGGGGGGGGAGATGGGGGTGGGTTTCATCATGGGGAGGGGGAGGTGGAGGTGGGTTTTGGCAACAAAACAAAGGGGAAGGGAAGGTAAGTTTCGGTAGCAAAATAGAGGGGTGGGAGTGTGGCGGGGGAGATGAATACCTGGTTGTTCAGTTGGAGAAGTTTGGTAGCAAGAAGTGGTGAGCATGAAGGCCTCCTAGGTTTTGGCAAGGAGGATAGGTAGCTGGGTTGGAGCAGGTTTTTAGAGTCAGTCTCACCAAAATAACTAAAAATTGGAGGATAGCTAGCTGGGTTAGAGATGCTCTGACACATAAAAGAATTCCTTTATTTTATTCCGTACTTATTCTCCTTTTTATCCTTATGGGTTAAATTACACTTTCAATCCTTAACTATGATTTTTTTTTCCCACTTAATTCTTTCTACTATCATATTTTTAATATTATATTCTTCACTATGTGATTAATTTCACATTGTTCTAATTATTAATGTCTTTTATATATTTAACATAAATTTATTTTATTTTGCCTCTAAACTATGCAATTAAAATCACTTTTTCCCTACACATAACAATTTTTGTAAAAAAAAAATAGACATTTATAATTGGGACAATATGAAATAATGAAAGTAGTTGAGGGAGTGATATTAAAAAATTTAATAATTTAAAGAATAAAGTAAAATCTGAAAAAAATTCTTATGTGCATTTAAAATATGCATATTTGTTTGTTGTTTTATAGTTATCATTGGAATTTGCAGATATGAGTCAAAGTTCATTCAGGAAATTGTTAGAGAAATATGGAGTAACCTAAATCGCTTGGTCTTGAATGTCGCCCGCTATCTAATTGGAATAGATTCTCAAGCACAGGGTGTTAATTCATGGTTGAGGGATGGTTCAGACGATGTTGTCATCGGGGGGATATGTGGAATGGATGGGATTGGGAAGACAACCATTGCAAAAAATGTTTATAACTCAAACTACGACAGATTTGAAGGCAGTAGTTTCTGATGATGCACAAATTGGTCTTCGTGCGAGATCAACAGTCAAGTATGAGTTATAATGCAATTAATGAGTAATAAACAATCAATCAATGGCAATCAAGGAATTAAGACAGTAAACAACAGATCAACGCAGAGAATTATAGTGGTTCGGTCTCGGATGACCTACGTCCACTCTCTGGAATGGCAGCGATGGCCGGTGTTCTTTATTAATGAACAATTGTCACCGGACGGTGTATACCGGAGTTACAGTGCTTCTGTGAGAGAGAGAGAGAGAGAGAGAGCAGTGTGTATGAGGGTGAGTGTAGGGGTTTTGGAGGCGTGCAGAGGTTTCAAGGTGTCCTTCATATGGAGAGGACTTACATTATATAGGTTGGGAGAGGCGGTGAGGCGGTCACTATAATTTAGTAAGTACAGTTATGGTAGGACTCTACCATTTTGGTAAGTTCTATTTTGGTAGGACTTGATCTTCTCAATCTTCATCCCGGTATTCTCTCTCTCGTGTTCCTATTCCGCCGAGGAATGATTCTGGACTGGGCTTGACCTGGCTTGACTTGAGTTGGAGTGGGCCACGTTCATTTGGACTTGCATCGGAGTCATTCCCATGACACTGAGGTGGACTGAGGAGAAGGCAACAGAGGAGGACGAAGGAGAACCCAAGGGGATGCCTATGGGCGGCACCCCAAGGGACCCTATGGGCGGCACCCATTTGGGGACCTTGGGCGGCGCCCTCCTAGGGGCCTTAGGCGGCCCCCCCTTGGTCTTGGGGCTGGCCTCTTGACTCCTTTGAGCATTAGTTATGCTTTGGACTTTCTGCGGGTCGATCCAATTCCAATGGACTCTTATCTGGACTTCCTCGGTTTATTTGAATTGGGCTTTGGCCCGGTAGAATTCGGGCTCATCATTTGCCCCCCATGCCCCGAGCCTTTGATTTTTTTGAAAGGCAGGGGTCGAGGGCATGTGCTTCATCTCCATTTGGGTGAGTCAGAATTTTCCTTGCTCTTCACGGCATCCTTTGATCCTCGAGGACTCGCTTTTAGGGACTTTGCTGAACTTCCCGGTATCGAAAAATGTTTTTATATATGTATATATATATATATATATATATATATATATATATATATATATATATATATATATATATATATATATTTACTGTTTCTCTATAAATAGAGATCACTGTTCCACCTTCTTCATCTTTTCCCACTTCTGGAGGCTTTCCTGAAAGAGTGTCTCTCCAAGCTCTAAGCTTCAAGCTTCTTCAAGAAGCTATTTTATTGAGCTTCTCCAAGAAGCTAGCTTACCAGGCTTCTCCAAGAAGCTTTGTCAAGGCTTACTCAAGAAGTCAATCCTCTCCTATTTAAGGATTCTTTCAAGCTATTGTTTACCATCATTTCCTCCAAGGCTACTATTCATCACCTTCAAGGTTACTGTTCATCACCGTTTCATCTCAAGGCTACTGTTCATCATTTTTAAGGCTACTGTTCTTCACCTTCAAGGTTACTGTTCATCTCCGTTCCTCATGGTTTAACGCCATATTACACTATTCAACCCCTTTTTTACTATTCAACTCCATTTTCACTATTCAACACCCATGGAGACAAGGAGCTCGAAAGTTCGCGGAGTGGAGCCTAGAAGAATTTCTGGCCTTGAGCCTTCAAGCGGTGCCCATGAGGAGGATGGCACAGTGGGCGGCGCCCATGATGGCTCTTCGGAGGGCGGCGCCCATGGGGGCAGTCCGGGCGACGCCCATGGCCAGACAGGTGGTGCCCATTCTTCGGGTGGAGCTAGCCATGACAGAGGCGAGGGACTTCGTGGGTCTGGCAAAGAGCAGAGAGGAGGAAAGACATTGGGGACTACCCTGGGCGGCGCCTAGTCCTTGGGCGGCACCAAGGGCTTGGGTGACCCCCCTTTAGGCTTTGGTCGCTTGGGTACTCCTAGCAGTGGTTTGGGTGTGGCCTCGGCGTTTGGTGAGAGACATTTTGGGACCATTAGCATGGGGCCTGGTACGAGCAGGAGGGCTTCAGATAATCCCTTCGGTCTATCTAGAGGGACACCACTCCTAGGCGGACAGCGGAGTGGGTCTTCAGGAGATGCAGGGAACGTCTGTCACGGACCAGGTAGTGCCACAAGCACCTCAGGAGGCGCCCAGGATGCACTGGGCGGCGCCCCAGGCGCGGTTCGGTCTCCTCTTCACCAGTCCAGGAAGCGGCTGATCAACGATGTGGATGATTCTGGCTCTCAAGGTATGTCCCCGGTACTTCTTTTGCTCTTCTATTGGTATGGGTACTCTCTTTATCAACAGCTTAGCTTTGTTTGTTGATGGGCTTTCGTTCAGACGAGCGGGAGACTATCAAGGATCGCGATGGAGGCCCGGTTACTGACGGCGGCGACTGCTCCAAGGTAGCCTCTATATTTAGCTATTTTAAGTCTGATGAAGATATTATGGAGTTAGTTTCCTTGTACCGTATTCCACCTTCGGTATTGTGCCGTCATGCGGAGAATGATGAGTCAGCTTGCTATGATTCCCCGGATGAGATAGTTCTCTATGAGGGGACCTTAGAGGCGGATCTGAGGTTTCCGATTCCCGGGCCCATATGTCGGGTCTTCGAGCATTTTTCGTTAGTCCCTGGGAAATTGGCTCTGAACGGTTGGAGAGTGTTATTGGCTTTCTTTGCACTGTGGCGATTGACGCACGGAGCTAGTGTTCCTCCACCGTTTGAGGAGTTCTTGGTCACCTACACACTTCTGGAGAACCCCACTCCCCACCAGGGGTGGTATCGGTTTTCCCCAAGGCCAGGGAAAGGGAAGTTTATTACCGGGCTCACCTCCAATCTTCATCATTGGAAGAAGAAGATCTTCTTTGTCGGGGGCGAGTGGGCTTCCGAGTCCGATCGTGTCAGGGTGCCTAACCGTTGGAGTACTGTCCCAAAAACTAAGTAGGGTAAGGACTTTAACTTTTAACTTCTGCCTTGCTCGTTACGTGCGGCTATGTACTTATTCTTATGATGAGACTGTTCTCTTACAGCCCCGCCAACCCTCACCGATGAACAGAAGAGGCTACTCGAGATGGTCCATAATAACCCAGCTAGGGAGCACTCCGAGATTATGTCGGCAGCTGGTATTCTACGGCCTCCTTGAAACTGAAGAAAAAAGGTATTTGACTTTCTACTAGCCCCTTTTGAAAAGACTATGTTGTAGGATTCATTGGCTTACACTGGTTTTTCAGGTCCTCCACTTGTCAGGTCCTTTGTGGAAGAGATATATGCCTCCAGGATAGTTCCTTCTCCTCCTCCTTCCAAGAAGATGAGGATCGATGCCCCTAGTTTGGGTGGTCTTGCGGAGGCAGAGCTCGGCAATGCTCCTCCCCCCTCTCTGACTGATATCCCATCACCTCCGAGGGGTGGTCCTAGCGCTGTTGAGGCCGAGGTTCCGGCGCCACGCTCCAGTGGGACGGAGGGTCCGTCTAAACATATTTCCCAGGGCGACGCCTCAACGTCCATGCTACACGATGTGGAGTTGGCAAAGGAGAGATTCTGTACCTTTGTGACTGGCGCTGAAGCTCAAGAGATTGCCTCCCTAGGTCCCTAGGGCGTGGTTAACGCCGCCGTAGAGGGTTTCGCCTTGGTATGTCTTACATTCCTGCTTTGCATGTGGCTTTCTTTGTTATACCTTGACCTAGTTCTTCATCCCCTTTTATCTTTGAATGCCAATAGGTGGCTGCTGCCTTGCCTTATCTCTTTAACCATACCCTGAATATTGGGGACGCAGTCCATGGTCGGGCGATGGAGAGACAGGCACGTGAGACTGTTGAGGAGTGACTTCGGCATGAGCGGTAGGCACGAGAGAATGCCGTGGAGCTAGCTCGACAGGCGCGAGAGGATTTCGAGAAGTAACTAGAGCTCGAGCGGCAGACACGAGAGAGTGTTGCTGAGCAGTTGAGGCTGTCACAGGAGAAGGTTACTCAACTTGAGGTTGACCTTCATATAGCACTTAAGAGAGCTACCAGGGCGGAGGCTCAGAGGGATGCTGCTGAGAGGGCCAGGGCTAGCGCCTTCGTTGACGGCTATGAGGAGCTTAGGAGGAAGGCTTCAGCAGCATACCCTTATTGCGATCTTTCTGACCTCAAGCCTTATGAGGCCCCTGAGTCTGATGATGAAGGCGATTATGTGAGTGGAGGCAGTGAGGGTCAGTAGGGGTACGACACTTTGTACTTTTTGCTTGTCAGACTATGTCTAACTCTTTTGTAGAAGCTTCTTTGCATGAAATGTCAGTCTATGTCTAACTCTTTTGTAAAAGCTTCTAGACTTTGAATGAAATACAACCTTTTGAGAAAATACTAAGAAATTTTATTTCATAATCCAACGTGGATACTCGAAGAAAATCAATTAACATGAGAGATTGACTAAGGTAAAAAGGTAAACAGTCTAAACTGTGAACAACAACTCATGACCCACTGCCCCCAGCTACTGGTAGTATTTCTTTAAATGTTCTGCATTCCAGGGGTGGCCCAGGACCTTTCCTTCAAAATTCTGGATTCTGTAGGTACCTGGTCTTACTACCTCTATGACCGTGTAGGGTCCTTCCCAGTTGGGTCCTAGTTTTCCTTCCCTTGAGTCCTTGGTAGACAGAATGACCTTCTTTAGGACCAAGTCCCCGGGTAAGAAGGAGCGAGGCTTCACCCTCGAGTTGTAGTACTTGGTCATGCGACGCTTGTACTCTGCATTCCTGAGCATGTCTATTTCCCTCTCCTCCTCTACCAAGTCGAGGTTAATGCGGAGGCCTTCTTCGTTACTGGTAGGGTCATGAAACTGAACCCTAAGGGAGTGTACCCCGATTTCAACGGGTATCACAGCCTCTGTTCCATAGGATAGGGAGAATGGGGTCTCGCCTGTAGGACCTCGTGGTGTCGTCCGATAGGCCCATAGCACTCCTGGGAGTTCGTCTACCCACTTCCCTTTCGCGGCTTCGAGTCTGGCTTTCAAGTTGCGGAGTATGGTCCTGACAGTGACCTTTGCTTGCCCGTTTGCCTGTAGATGGGCGGGGCTGGAGTGGGGTTGCTTGATCTGGAGATCCGCACAGAAATTGTTGAGCAGTCTGTTATCAAACTACTTGGCGTTGTCGCTTACAGTTGCGTGTGGTACCCCAAAGCGACATACCAGACTTCTCCATATAAAATCCTTTATTTTCTGGTCTGTAATCCTGGATAGGGCTTCAGCTTCAGCCCACTTAGTGAAGTAGTCTATGGCGATGACCACGAATTTGCATTGACCTCGGCTTACTGGGAGGGGACCCAGGATGTCGATCCCCCACATGGAGAAAGGCCATGGGCTCTGGATGGTGGTGAGCTCTTTGGGTGGTTGTCTGGACACAGTCGTGAAGCGTTGGCACTTGTCACACCTCCTGACAAAGTCTTTAGACTCTCTGATCATGGTGGGCCAATAGTATCCTTGCCTGACTGCTTTATGGGCCAATGCACGCCCTCCTGAGTGATTTCCACATATCCCCTCATGAATCTCCCTCATGGCATAGTCTGCCTCCTCTAGTGTGAGACAGCAGAGTAGTGGAAGAGAATGGCTTTTCTTGTAGAGGGTGTTCTGTAGGATGACGTACCTGGACGATCTAGTCCTCAACTTTTTGGCTTCCATTAGGTTATCTGGGAGAGTGCCCTCCTCGAGGTAGGCTCGAATGGGGGTCATCCAGTTGGACTCCGAGGATATGCAGTGGACATCGCCCTCTTGAGTTTTGAAGATGCTAGGCTCGTACTGGTGACCTGTCAGTGCCGGGCCCATAAGCAGATTCGTAGAGGCGAACTTGGCGAGGGCGTCGGCCATGGCGTTTTCTTCTCGAGGTACATGACTGATACGGAAACAGGTGAACTTTGTGAGCAGAGCTTGTACCACTAAGAGGTACTCCTGTATCCTTTCTTCCTTTGCTTCGAAATCTCCTCTCACTTGGTTGACTATGAGTTGAGAGTCACTAAAGGTCGTAAGGTTGAGGGCTTCCATCTCCAATGCCAGTCTCAAGCCTGATATGAGGGCCTCGTACTCAACCTGATTGTAGGACGTGGCAAAGTGGAGAGAGACGACATACTTCAACGGAGTACCATGAGGGCTGATTAGTACTAGTCCAGCTCCCCCACCCTCGTTGGTGGATGACCCATCTACATAAAGCTTCCAGAAGGGTGTAGTGGGTGATGGAGAGGGAACCGACCTTGTAGGTGACACTGGAATCGAAGAGGTTGGTGGTAATAGGCTGCTGGGTGACTCCTGGTGAGAGAGGTGCGAGGCAGGAGGAGAGGACAGCATCCCATGCCAGGTGGGCGGCGCCCTAGGTGTGGTGGGCGGCGCCCTGTTCATGGTGTGGGGTACCTTGGGTTGCTTAGTTCGTTGTTGCTCCTCCGAGCTGTCATGTTCTCTCAGGGCCGCGTCTAATTCAGTCTCCTGGTAGGTGGAGCCAGTGTGCACTGAACGTATGGACGTAGGGACTTCTAGAATCTCTCCCTGGGACTCTTGTGATGGTGTAGACTCCGCAATGAAATATGCGAGTGCTTGTGCTTTAATGGCTGATCGTGGCTGATACTGCACATCGAACTCGCTCAACTCAACGGCCTACTTGATTAGTCGGCCAGATACATCAGGCTTCCCTAATATCCTTTTGAGTGGTTGGTTCGTGACCACCCTGATGGTATGGCTCTGAAAGTAATGGCGCAGGCGTCTTGCGACGGTGATAAGGGCAAGAGCCAACTTCTCTAATTCCAAATACCTTACCTCTGCCCCTCGGTACACCCTACTTACATAGTATATAGGCTTCTGGATGCCTCCGTCTTCTCTGATAAGGACAGAGCTGACAGCAGAGGGCGAGGAGGAGAGGTAAAGGTAGAGGACCTCCCCTGGAACAGCATGGGAGAGTAGTGGTGGTGTGGCCAGGTAGGCTTTGAGCTTCTGAAAGGCTTCCTCAGCGTCTGGGCCCCACTGGAAGGACCTGCGGAGTATCATAAAGAAGGGAAAACATTTATCAACGGACTTAGAAACGAACCTGTTAAGGGCTGTTATTCTCCCGTTAAGGCGTTGGACCTCCTTGGTGGATGTAGGGGACTTCATCTCCAATACAGCACTGATTTTGTCCGGGTTTGCCTCTATTCCCCTCTTATGGACCGTGAAGCCCAAGAACTTTCCTGAGCTGACGCCGAAGGCACACTGTTCAGGGTTCAGCTTCATTCTGTAGGCTCTCAACACTTTGAAGGTCTCCTGGAGATGTGCTACATGGTCTACTGCAGCTATGCTCTTCACTAGCATGTCGTCAACATAAACCTCCATGGTCTTCCCAATCTGGCTTTCGAACATCCTGTTAACGAGGCGCTGGTATGTGGCTCCGGCGTTCTTGAGTCCGAAAGGCATCACCCTGTAACAGTAAGTGCCTCTCGGGGTTATGAATGAGGCCTTCTCCTGATCAGGGGGGAACATGCTGATCTGGTTGTACCCGGAGTAGGCATCCAGAAAACTTAGTAGCTCGTGCCCCACAGTGGCGTCGATGAGGAGGTCGATGCGGGGGAGAGGGTAGCTGTCTTTGGGACAGGCCTTGTTGAGTTCTGTGAAGTCCACGCACAGGCGCCACTTCCCATTGGTCTTTGTGACCATGACCACATTGGATAGCCAGTCTGGGTAGGCTACCTCCCTCACTGATCCATTCACCAGCAACTTGTCTACCTCTTTTTTCATAGCTTGCCCCCTTTCAGTGCTCATAGTTCTCAATTTTTGGCGGATAGGCTTGTATTTGGGGTCAATGTTGAGTCGGTGGGAGGCCACCTCGGAGTCAATGCCCTCCAAGTCTTCGTGGGACCAGGCGAAGACGTCTATGTTCTGCTTTAGGAAGTTTACTAAGGCAGATGCCAGCTCCTGGGAGAGTGAGGAGCCTATGTAGGCCTTCCTCTCTGGAAGGCTGTCGTCGAGTACTACTGGCTGGAGTTCTTCTGCAGGTTCACCTCTTTCCAAGGTGCTGTCATCCCTGGGGTCGAGTACTTCAACTTGGAGAGTCTCGTGCGGTCTCTTAGCCCTCATAGAGGCCACATAGCACTCTCTGGCTAAGACCTGATCTCCTCTTATCTCCCCGATCCCGTTGAAGGTTGGGAAACGAAGGAGAAGGTGGTAGGTAGAGGGTATTGCCCTTAAAGCATTGAGGGCAGAACGTCCAAGAATTACATTATAAGCAGAAGGGCAATCAAGTACAAGGAAATTTACCATTATGGTAGAGCTTCTAGGAGCAGTCCCTACTGTGATAGGCAGAGTGATGGATTCCAAAGGCTGGACTCTCTCTCCCGAGAAACCAACCAAGGGAGTACAGACTGGCTGTAGCCTCTCTCTGCCGAGGTGAAGGCTGTCATAAGCAGTGGCGAATAGGATGTCGGCTAAGCTGCCGCTGTCGACTAGAACCCTCTTGACTTGGTAGTTGGCCACCATCAGAGCCAAGACTAGAGGGTCATCGTGTGGGACCTGGACTCCTTCAAGGTCTCTGTCTAAGAAGGTGATGACCTCCTCCTCCCCATGTCGGGGGGTCTTCAGTGGGCGAGAGTCATAAGGCTCTGCCTGTCTGGCTCTACGGGCGTGCACCTTCCTGGCAGAGTTGGAGTCACCTCCTCCTCCTAACCCTCCGGCGATGGTCTGAATCTCACCAAGGGGTTGTTGGCGGTCACGTTCTTTGTTCGGGGGAACTGGTCCTCGACCTACATACTGTCTGAGATGACCCCGCTGGATAAGTTCCTCAATCTGCTTTTTTAGTTGGAAACAGTCATCCGTGTCATGTCCATGGTCGCGATGGAAGCGACAATACTTACTGGGGTTCCTGCGTTTGGGGTCAGACTTCATCTTCCCAGGCCAACGAATGGCTGGGTCATCCTGTATCTTGAGCAAGATGTGCTCCACTGAGGCGTTGAGTGGAGTGAACGGTTGTCGGTCTCTTGGGGGCAATGGCCCGAGACGGTCTTTTACCGAGACTCTCTCGGCCTTCTTTATCTTGTTCTTGGTTTCCCTTCTATCTTCTCGGTTGTCCTTCCTTTTCTCCCCTCCTCGTGAGGACTCACCTCGGCAGGCCTTAGTGACGTCCTCATCATTCATATACTTCTGTGCTCTGGTCAGCAGCTCGGGCATGCTGGAGGGTGGTTTCTTGAGGACAGAGAACATGAAGCTGGAGGTGCGGAAGCCGACGATAAAGGCAGCTAAGGCCACCTTATCATCTGGCTCCTCAACCTGGGGGACCTCGTCGTTGAAACGGGCAAGGTAGCTTCTGAGGCTTTCATCCCTGTCCTGCTTGATGGTGAGCAGGTGGGTCACTGGCTTCTGATGGCGACGTCCCCCAATGAAGTGGGAGACGAAAGACCTACTGAGCTCCGCGAAAGAATGGATGGAGGAGGGCTTCATCTTGGAGAACCACTGGCGAGAAGACCCCTTTAGGGTGGTAGGGAAAGCTCTGCACATGATCTCCTCAGGCACGTTGTGGAGTTGCATGAGGGACTTGTAGGTGTCCAAGTGGTCTAGAGGGTCTTTGGTGCCATCGAAGATCTCGATGGTGGGCATCTTGAACTTCGAGGGTAAAGGATAATTCACTATATCAGCAGTAAAAGGAGTGTCGGTACGTCTTACCAAGTAGTCCAAGGTCTCAAGCGCCTGTGCCTTGATAGCATTGAGGGCATCACCCAGTTGGTTTTGCACCTCCCTAATCTTCTCGTCCCACTGATTAGGGACATCCTTGGTCGGATATTGGCTTTCGCGGTCTCCATATTGACTCTCTCCCGCGTCCTCCTGGCAGGCACATGCAAAGGGGGAACACGTGAACTCCCTGCGTGTTGAGGAGGGACTGCCGGACGAGGGGCTCCCTGGCGTGGCCCTGGAGCATTATGGTGAGGGACCCCGTGGTGGGTGGCAGTCTGGCGTCCAGAAGGGACAAGCTGTTCCTCTCCTGGTGGAGGGAGTGGGACTCCTCCTTGGGAGAGCATGAGTTGGATGATCTGCTGGTTCTGGCTCACCAGCAGCTGCATGGTCTGGAGGAGTTGTTGCTGTCCTGTGGCGGGAGTAACAGTAGTAAAAGGTTCCCCAGGCACGGTGGGAGGCGGAGCCTCCCCCCGGTGAGCCTGGTTGTTGTCTCCCGGTTGCTGGCTCATTGATTGGGTAGTGATTGCCATGGATTGAATGAGAGTAGGAAGACTAGTCGATTCCCACAGACGGCGCCAAACTGATGATGCATAAATTGGTCTTCGTGCGAGATCAACAGTCAAGTATGAGTTATGATGCAATTAATGAGTAATAAACAATCAATCAATGGCAATCAAGGAATTAAGACAGTAAACAACAGATCAACGAAGGGAATTATAGTGGTTCGGTCTCGGATGACCTACGTCCACTATCTGGAATGACAGCGATGGCCGGTGTTCTTTATCAATGAACAATTGTCACCGGACGGTTTATACCGGAGTTACAGTGCTTCTGTGAGAGAGAGAGAAAGAGAGAGAGAGAGAGAGAGCAGTGTGTATGAGGGTGAGTGTAGGGGTTTTGGAGGCGTGCAGAGGTTTCAAGGTGTCCTTCATATGGAGAGGACTTACATTATATAGGTTGGGAGAGGCGGTGAGGCGGTCACTATAATTTAGTAAGTACAGTTATGGTAGGACTCTACCATTTTGGTAAGTTCTATTTTGGTAGGACTTGATCTTCTCAATCTTCATCCCGGTATTCTCTCTCTCGTGTTCCTATTCCGCCGGGGAATGATTCTGGACTGGGCTTGACCTGGCTTGACTTGAGTTGGAGTGGGCCACGTTCGTTTGGACTTGCATCGGAGTCATTCCCATGACACTGAGGTGGACTGAGGAGAAGGCAACAGAGGAGGACGAAGAAGAGCCCAAGGGGCTGCCTATGGGCGGCGCCCCAAGGGACCCTATGGGCGGCGCCCATTTGGGGACCTTGGGCGGCGCCCTCCTAGGGGCCTTGGGCGGCGCCCCCTTGGTTCTAGGGCTGGCCTCTTGACTCCTTTGAGCATTAGTTATGCTTTGAACTTTCTGTGGGTCGATCCAATTCCAATGGACTCTTATCTGGACTTCTTCGGTTTATTTGAATTGGGCTTTGGCCCGGTAGAATTCGGGCTCATCAGTTTCCTTTGCAACTATCAGACAACCATTGCATTCCCTGTCTATTTACTTTATGTTCAAATGGTGCCGATCTTTGTTGGATCTATGCTTACCTTTTGCAATTACTATATCCGTCATATTTAGCACTTTTTCCATTGGAGTATAGGAGAAAAGTTCCTGTGAGTCATTTACATAAGTGCGTTTGATGGAAGTATAAGTTGAAGGTGAAGCTTCTTATCTTGCATGGTTGTAGATTTCTCTAAAAGAAGCTTATTTTCATATGGCTGTGTTCCTTCATATCATTTCAAAGTTAACAAGGCCGACATTAACATCAGAGAAGATTTTGTATTTTTTGTTAACAATGAGTATGAATTTTCAGTTATGTCTGTTGACTAATCTATACTAGGAATGTACGAAGGGTTCATGTTACATAGATATTGTACAAAATTACTTGCTTGAGTTAAAATTGTTCAGCTCTTATCAGCACAGGTAATATAGAGTTGTTTTTTGCCAGTCAATATGTTGGAATAATATAATACACTACAGTACATGCATAGCCCAACGGGATCTTTTTATAAAGAGCTAGATAAACTGATGCATACAAATTAAAGATGGAGGAACTAGCTACTGCATCTGCCATTCCTCACCCTGCCTTCACTGTGCATTTTTTCGATTTGATGTAACTTAATACAATACGTATGTGTTTTCATTCTTTGTATCTTTTATAGTAAAATATATTTTTTGATCCCCAAATTATGTTTTTTCTGTCAGTTAATCCCTAATCTTTTAATTGTGTCAATTTAGTCTCTCAACTTTTGAATTTGTGTCATTTTGGTTCAATAAAAAAGGGCAGTTGGAATTTGCTAACAGAGATCGTCACTTGATCACAATAAATGTGCATTCTTTGAAAATTTTAGGGACTACAGCGACACAAATAGTAAACTTAAATGACCAAAATGATTTAAGTCATAAATTCGAGCGACCAAAGTGACCCTTTTAGTGTGGTTGCGTAAACATCTATGTAAGTCAATTCAAACTGCAGTTTTCGATTTAACCTAAGTGATTGTTGTTTGTTGATGCTTTCTTGTTCTTTGTTCCATTTGTTTTTTGTTGGCATCTGAACCTAAACCAAAGAAGCCATCTGATATTTAAGCATTGTACTATGAAATTTTTTATGGGATTACATGTTTACATTTGACTTTGATTGTTTCAAAAATGTTATTTGGGCCTAATTTGAGGACCTAATTTAGGGACTTAATGATATATAACCATTGAATTGATACTGAGCTCTATCGAACGTTGAAGCTCACAATTAATCAAATGGTTACATTGAAGCGACATCATTAGGTCGCAGATTAGGTCCCCATAGCGTTGCTCTTTTATATATATGCAAAAACTAACAACAATCTTTCAATCTTCAACCTCCTACTGGTTTGTTCAATGGCTGTTGGGAGATCTCAAGAGGTTTCCGCTTCCATGTCGCGATATACGTGTCATGTGTTCTTAAGTTTCAAACGCAAAGAGACACGCAAGATCTTTATCGATCATCTCTATACAGCTTTGGTACACGCAGGAATTCACACGTTTAGAGACGATGATGAACTTGAGAGAGGAGAAAACATCAAGTCACAGCTGCTAATATAAAAGCAATCGAAGAATCGAAGATTTCAATAATTGCCTTCTCGAAAAACTATGCTTCACAACGGTGCCTTGATGAACTAGTGAAAATCCTCCAACTCAAGAAGACGGTTGACCATGAAGTTTTGCCTGTCTTCTATGACGTGCTTCCACACCAAGTTAAAGAGCAAACAGGAAGTTTTGCAGAAGCATTTTCGAAACATGAAGGGCTACTCGATGCAGAGACAGAAGAAAGAAAGAGGAAATGGATGGAGAAGGTAGAAGGGTGGAGGGCAGCACTTAGAGAAGTTGCTGATTTAGAAGGGATGGTCTTAGAAAATCAAGCTGATGGGTAATTTTCTCAAAAGTTCTTTGCTTTACTTCATTTGATTCAGGACTTTTCTTAATCCAGATGTCAATTAACTTTAACTATTAAAATTTTTTATCCTTCTGATGATTTTTTTTTTCCTTTTTTCGACTGGAATATTTAAATCAATCAAAACTTTTTTGCCAATAAAGATGATCATGATTCAAAAATGCATTGACCATTGGGTAAAGTATTATTTTTAGAATACCAACTTTTTTTTTGCATTTGTTAAGTTTCAAAGGATCTTATTACTCATTTCATCTACATAAAAAGTGTATTAAAATCCTTGTTTGACTTTGTTTCAAGGCCATAGTTTATATTCTTCATTAGCATAAACTACATTCTGTTCACGAGTTCTTAATCTCTCTCATCACCTTACAATCTTTTGTGATTCACATGAAAATTTTGTATTCATGCCAACTTATCAGATGCATATTGTGCTATGTTTTTCTCACAATTTGTAGGTATGAGTCAACGTTTATTCAGGAAATTGTAAAAAAGATTAGGAGTAAATTGGACAGCATGGTCTTGAATGTTGCTCGCTACCCAATTGGAATAGATTTTCGAGCTAAAAGTATAAATTCGTGGCTACAGGACCGATCAACTGATGTTGTCATAGGAGTGATAAGTGGAATGGGAGGAATAGGAAAGACGACTATTGCCAAAACTGTTTATAACCTTAACTTTGATAGCTTTGATGGTAGCAGCTTCCTTGCAAATGTCAAAGAAACTATGGAACAACCCAAAGGTTTGGTTCGTTTACAAAGACAACTTCTTAAGGATGTTCTGAAGGGAAGAAAGGGAAAAATAAATAATGTTGATGAAGGAATAACTAAGATAAAAAATGTTCTATGCTGTAAAAGAGTTCTTGTCATACTTGATGATGTGGATGAAGTAAAACAAATAGACACAATATTTGGAATACGAAATTGGTTTTACCCGGGAAGTAAAATCATCATAACAACTAGAAACGAGCATGGGGAGAGAAATTATTTGCCAAGAATCACGAGATGGTATCATAAGGACTCCTTTTACGTTCTGAAAGAAAAAGCTGTAAGCAACACACTTGCTTTGACTACCTGAGCAAACCAAATCTTCTTCTTTGCAATTTTAAGTTTTGTGCATTGATTCTTGTAACTTAAACCAGTTCACTTTTATTTTCAGGGTACTGAAAGAATTGAAGTCCTCATCCTCAGCATGCACATGTTAGAAGATGAGTCTTCCTCAACATTCTTTAATGTTACTAATGCAAAACGTCGTCTTGAAGACACTTTAGGTACATCCTTGTTTCCATACCAGGGGGATACATCAAAACGGTGTCGTATTGGCTTCTTGTCGTGGCAACCTATGGCCATTGTTTGGACAAAAAAGCACAAACTAAGCCTACTCCAGCTCAATTATGTAAAACTCCGTGGAGGCTACACAGAATTTCCGAAGAATTTAAGATGGCTGTCTTGGCATGGATTCCATTTGAAGTCTATTCCTAAGAATTTCCTATAGAAGGCCTCGTTGCTCTTGATCTACGAGAAAGCAGTTTGAAATACGTTTGGAAGGGAACCAGGGTATGATCAACTTTCCTCATATTTATTTCATTATCTTTTTATTATTTTCTATGAGATTTTATGACATTTTTTCCTTTTTTTCAATCACAGCATCTGGGATCATTGAAATTCCTTAATCTCAGTTATTCCTATAGCCTGACCTCAACCCCTGACTGCTCAGGACTACTTAGTCTTGAGAGGTTGATACTTAAAAAGTGCACAAGTCTAGTTAAGGTTCATGAGTCCATTGGAGACCTAGAAAGACTTGTTTTTTTTGAATCTAAGAGGTTGCAAAAATCTGAGAAAACTTCCACGAAAACTTGGTCAGTTGAAATCCCTTGAAAAGATCATTCTCACTGGTTGTTCAAAGCTCGAATGGTTGCCTACAGAGCTGGAAAAATTGGAATCTTTGACAGTACTTCATGCAAGCAGAACATCAATAAATCAGTTACACTCCATTGTTGGTGGGGATTATTCATGGCCTAACCTTATTTGGTTTAGGGCCTCGAAATTTATCAAAAATGTGGATTTCTCTCTGGCTTCTTTTCCACGGACGTTAGGTAAATTAAGTCTTGCGCATTGCAATCTTTCAGACAATACTATGCTCAAGGACCTAAGTTGCCTACCCTTGTTGTGGGAATTGGATCTAAGCGGAAACTCAATAGCAGTCCTACCAGAGAGCATCAAGTGTCCTACTATGCTAAAATCGCTTTTGTTAGCTAATTGCACAAGCCTCAAGTCACTACCAGAGCTTCCGTCCAGCATGTATGAATTGGATATAGGAGATTGCAAATCATTGGAAAGAATGAGTCTTCGGCCACAGTATTTGAATTCATTAACATACAAAATTTTTGATGGTTGTGACAAACTAGAGAATGTTAATGGTTTGTTCAAGTTAAAACCCTTAGGGGACTTTGATGGAGAAATGATCAATGATTTGGGCTTGGTTGACTTGGTATCCTTGGAAAACAATGAGGTAGAACTTTGCAATAAATTGACACGAACTATAAAGAAAGGTCCTGTCCAGGTGCTCTATCTCTCTCCTTCCTCTATTTTCCCCAAAATATGATATCCATAGAGTATACTTATGTTTCTTTAATCAAGCAACCTTATGATTACTTGTTCAGGGACTATATGAATGTGGTATATTCAGCACTTTTCTTCTGGGGAACGAGGTTCCGGATTGGTTCAGCTATAAGAGTGTGGGATCCTCCATATCTTTTACTGTGCCTTTGCTTCCTAATCTCAGGATTCGAGGCTTGAACGTATGTATTGTCTATGCACGTTCTAACGATCACCACCATGCTAATTTTCATGATTTCTATGTCAAAATCAGCAACAAGAGCAAGTGTATTGACTGGATATATGACCCAATGTTCTATGGCAATGAGGACATGTTGTGGTTGAGCCATTGGAAAATCATTAATCAAGTGGAACACGGGGATGAAGTGGATATTTCGATGATTGTTGATTATGGTTTTCTAGTAAAGGAGTGTGGAAGCCAGATCATATATGAGCAAGAAGAAAAGTGTTCCCAATCAAACAGTGGAGAAGATATAATCCAACACAAAATTTCTCCTTATCATAATATTTTTGATGGTGATTTTTCAGCATATCAGAGAAGCAAAGGTTGTTATGTTCTCAGCAATCATAACTTAGATCCTGATTTACGTCCCCCAGAGAAAAAACCCCCCAAGTGATAATTGGGATGACCCGAAGGTGTATGACCCTTCAATATGGACCCCTATATTTGAGTCAGGTACGCATCACCTAGCTTTTAATTAACTATTAAGCTAAGCCACTAATAAACAAACAAGCATCACAATTGCTTGAATTATTTGAGTTAACCATAAAGATTTGAATAAAATTCGCTTGTAGCGTCAAAGAGCTTTCACGTTTTAGTAAATTCAAAAATTTGCACAATTGCTCTTGACGAGGATATTATGTTTATGAACAGTCAACCAAGCAATTTGTCAAAAAAATTGATGTTTTTGATGATATGTACTGTATACATTTACAGATGAGGATGAAGACGAGGATAACTATGATGTAGAAGAAGATGAAAATGACGATGAGGATTTTTGAATTTGCATTTTTCAATAAGAAGTTATCAGATCCATCCAGGTAGAAATTTTTTGAAAATTTTGTTAGCCAATATGCACTACATTTTTTGTGACATTTTCTGTAAATATTTTAAAAACATTTCTTTGATGACTTGCCAGATGTGCTGTGGAAGAGTACTAAAATCATTGAAGGTGGTTGATGCAGAAAACATTGCATTTATGCTGTAAGGAATAGAACCAAAGCAGAGCATTAGACTGTTCGGACTCAGCTTGTTGGTTTATAGAGTGTGTTTGGGAATGTGGCGAGCTCAAAGCAAATCTTAGTTAAGCTGAAGGGGTAACTCGTGTTTAAACTTGTGTTCAAGATCAAGTTATGCGTATTTATATTTGCTCACAAGTCGAATGAGTTGGATAAAGTATTGCTCAAGCCTGACTTGTTCATTAAATGAACTCTAAAATCTATATAATAAAGTACAATACAATTTAAATCTCAAAAGATAAACAAAATGATTTTTGTTTTTCGCAGTTGAGATCTCTTTCAATTTTACATTAAAGTTAATCCGACAGTTAATATTAACACTCCAAATTTAATAGAAGAAAATAAGCCCTTAAGAGTGTATTTGGGGTGACTTTTTAAAAGTACTTTTAATACTTATAATTTCTCATAAATACTTGGAAAAAAAAAAATAGTGCTTAGAACCACCCCACCGTAACCACTACCACCATCACCCCCATCGCCCCACCATCATCACCACTACTACCACCACCACCCACCACCCCACCACCATTATCATTACCACCACCAACGCTACCGCCACCCCACCCCACCACCAAACTACCCCACATCATCATTACCACTACCACTACCACCTCCACCGTCGCCACCCCACCACCACAACCAATGTCACCACCCCACCCACTGCCTCACCACCACCATCACCACTACCACCACCCCTTACCACCACCATCGATGTCGTCACCATACCACTCCCCTTACCATCACCACCGTTGCCACCCTACCACCACCGCCCGACCACCACCATCCCCATTACGCCCACCACCACCATCACCACCACCCCCACTGTCACCTCCACCCCACCACCACTGCCATTGTCCTACCACCGCCACCACCACCCTACCACTAGTGTCACTGTCCAACCATCACCCCTACCACCACTAGCTCTATCGCCTCACGACCATCACCATTACCACCACCACCACCGCCATCGCCACCCCATCACCTCCATTACCACCCACCACCACTACTGATGATGCACAAAATTGTCTTTGGCAAGATCAACAGTCAAGTATGAATTGTGGTGTAATTAATGAATAATTAACGAGCAATCAATGACAATCAATGAATTAAAACCGTAAATAAGAGATCAACACAGGGTTTTATAGTGGTTCGGTCTCGGATGACCTACGTCCACTTTCGGGAAAGGCAGCGGTGGCCTGATGTTCTTTATTGATGAATAAGGGTACTCCGGAGAGTTACAAAGCTTTGAGAGAGGAAGAGAGCAATGTGTAGAGGTCTTGGATGTATGGTGTGTGTAGGTTGTCAGATCATGAGATGTCCCTCCAAGTGGAGAGAGCTTACATTATATAGCAATGGTGAGGCGGTGCCGTGAGGAAGAGGTCTTCCACTATTTTGGTAAGTGCAAACATGGTAGGAGTAGACCTCTTTGGTAAGCACAAGTAAGGTAAGAGTAGATCTTCGCATCCCGTCATTCTCTCCCTCGTGTTCCTATTCAGTCGGAGGAGATTCCCGACATGGATTGGACTTTGGGCTTAGACCTTGAGTTGGAATAGGAATAGGAATACTGGAATACCAAGGCAAGGGAGCACCATGGGAGTCGGCGCCCAGTAGTCGGCGCCCCATGGTCGGCGCCCAATGGTGGTCACCCTATTGGTGTCTCCTTAGGCTTTGATCTTCTAGTGCACTCCTCCTTGAGATATCATGGTATGAGGAGAGGGCAAGTGAGGAGCTGAGATGATGAGCGGGGAGCTCAACCAGGGGTCGGCGCCCATAGGGCTTCGACTGTCCCCGACTCTTTCGCCTCTTCTTCGTCCTCCTTAGATAGATGACCCGACTTGATAGGTTTTGGAGACTTGGATTAATCCCAGGGCCCATTGGTATTTGGGCTTTTCTTGGTCCGTATAAGTTGGGCTTGGCCCAGTCAAATTTGGACTCGTCATTTGCCCCCGATGCTCCAAGCTTCTGACTTCCGTGGGAGGAAAAGGTTGTGGGCATGTATTTCGTCTTCCTCTAGGTGAGTCGGAATTTTCTTGCTTTCCACGGTATCTTTTTATTCTCGGGAATTCCCTGAAATTTTTGATATCAGATAAATTATATATATATATATATATATATATATATATATATATATAAATATATATATATTGGTAGCCCATCATCTTTGACTTTTCTTTTTCTTTTTCTCTTTTTTTTTTTTTTTTCTTTGGCTTGCTTGGGCGCCCACCTTATTTGACTTTTGTCTTTTTTTTTTTTTTTTCTGGCTTGGGCGTGGGCTAATAGTCTCCATCTTTTTTTTTTATTTTTTCCTTCTCTTGGGCGTGGACACTGGGCGTCTTCACCTCTTTTTATTTTTTCTTTCCTTGGGCGTGGACAGTGGGCGTGGACACTGGGCGTCTTCACTTCTTTTTATTTTTTCTTTCCTTGGCTTCGAACTCTCCCTTTACTTGGTTGACTATGAGCTGAGAGTCACTGTAGACCATGAGGTTGAGTGCTTCCATCTCCAAAGCTAACCTTAGGCCTGATACAAGAGCTTCATACTCTGCTTGGTTGTTTGACGTGGTGAAGTGTAAAGAGACAGCGTACTTCAAGGACGTGCCATGTGGGCTGATTAGTACTAGTCCAGCTCCACCCCCTTCGCTGGTGGAAGACCCATCTACGTAGAGCTTCCACGATGGTGATGGGGGAGATGGAACCCTGGGAAGGTTAGGCGGCGCCCAGGGCTTAGTGAGTGGCGCCTCTGGTAGGGTGGTCGGCGCCCATGGTTGCCTAGTCAGCACAGCCGATTCCCCCTCCTTCTCTGGGTAGTGGTTCCCTTCTTGGGCAACATCCGGGCTAGACTCCTGGTGGGTGGAGTTAGCGTGCACTGAGCAGGTGGGCGCTTGGGCGCCTGATGCCTCTCCTTGGGACTCCTGTAAGGGCGTTGACTCTGCCACGAAATCTGCAAGGGCTTGGGCTTTGATGGCAACCCTAGGCTGGTACTGTATGTCGAATTCACTCAACTCCACTGCCCATTTGAGCATCCTACCAGAGACGTCAGGCTTCCCCAAAATTCTTTTAAGTGGTTGATCGGTAACTACCACGATGGTGTGGCCCTGAAAGTAGGGGCGCAGACGTCTGGCTGCCGTGACGAGGGCAAGAGCTAACTTTTCTAACTCCGAATACCTTATCTCCGCCCCTCGGTAGGCTCTACTCACATAGTAGACGGGCTTCTGGGTGCCCTCATCCTCTCTGATGAGGACGGAGCTTACGGCAGACGGTGAAGAGGAGAGGTACAAGTACAGTTTTTCCCCTGGTAGTGCATGGGAAAGCAGAGGTGGTGTGGCGAGGTAGGCTTTAAGCTTCTGAAAGGCTTCCTCGGCCTCTGGTTCCCACTGGAATGACCTGCGTAGGATTTTAAAGAAAGGTAGGCATTTATCGGCTGACTTAGAGACAAACCTGTTGAGGGCTGCTACCCTTCCATTGAGGCGCTGGACCTCCTTGGTCGAGGCGGGGGACTTCATCTCCATGATGGCTCTGATCTTGTCAGGGTTGGCTTCTATGCCTCTCTTGTGGACCATGAAGCCTAGAAATTTTCCTGAGCCGACGCCGAAGGCACACTTTTCAGGGTTCAGCTTCATCTTGTAGGCTCTTAATACGTCAAAGGTCTCCTGTAGGTGCGATGCATGATCATTCGCAACTACACTCTTCACCAACATGTCATCTACATAGACCTCCATGGTCTTTCCAATCTGAGCCTCAAACATCTTGTTGACGAGGCGCTGGTAAGTGGCCCCGGCGTTCTTGAGTCCGAAAGGCATTACTTTGTAACAGTAAGTGCCTTTTGGAGTGATGAAAGAGGTCTTCTCCTGGTCTGGGGGAAACATGCTGATCTGATTATAACCGGAGTAGGCATCCAGGAAACTCAAGAGTTCATGACCAGCAGTGGCATCAATAAGGAGGTCAATACGTGGGAGTGGATAGCTGTCTTTTGGACAAGCTTTGTTGAGTTCGGTGAAGTCTACGCATAGGCGCCATCTCCCATTGGTTTTAGTTACCATCACCACATTGGATAACCAGTCTGGGTAGGCTACCTCCCTTACCGATCCATTAGTTAGTAACTTGTCTACCTCTGCTTCCATGGCTTGCCCCCTTTCAGTGCTTACATTTCTCAATTTCTGTCGAATAGGCTTACATCTCGGGTCGACATTGAGTCGATGGTTGACCACCTCCGGGTTGATGCCTTCCAGGTCTTGGTGAGACCAAGCGAAGACGTCTGCGTTCTGTCTGAGGAAGTCTACCAAGGCGGAAGCCTGCTCCCGTGAAAGTGAGGAGCCTATGTAGACCTTCCTTTCTGGAAGATTATCATTGATCATAACTGGTCGGAGCTCTTCTGCGGGTTCACCCCTTTCTATGACACTGTCCTCCCTGGGGTCATACACTTCAACTTGGAGAGTCTCCTGTGACCTCGTAGCCCTCATCGAGGCCACATAGCACTCTCTGGCTGAGACCTGATCTCCTCTTATCTCCCCAATCCCTCTAGAGGTTGGGAAACGGAGGAGAAGGTGGTAGGTAGATGGCACTGCCCTTAGAGCATTGAGGGCAGGGCGTCCGAGAATTATATTATACGCAGAAGGGCAATCAAGTACAAGAAAATTTACCATGATAGTCGAACTCCTTGGAGCAGTCCCTGCGGTGACAGGCAGGGTGATAGACCCCAGGGGTTGCACCCTCTCTCCTGAGAAGCCGACCAAGGGAGTCCTGACAGGTTGTAATCTCTCTCTACCAAGGTGAAGGCTGTCGTAGGCTGTGGCAAACAGGATGTCGGCGGAGCTGCCACTATCGAGAAGTACTCTCCTCACCTGGTAGTTGGCCACCATTAACGTTAGGACTAGAGGGTCATCATGTGGAGCTTGAACCCCCTCCAGGTCTTTGTCTGAGAAAGTGATGATATCCTCTTCCCCATGTCGGGGTGTCTTCATTGGGCGAGAGTCATGTGACTCCGCCTGCCTGGCTTTCCTAGCGTGTGCCTTCCTGGCGGAGTTGGAGTCACCTCCTCCTCCCAACCCCCCTGCGATGGTCTGAATCTCGCCAAGGGGTTGCTGGTGTTCACGCTCCTCATGCGGTGGAGCTGGTCCTCGACCAGCCACGTACTGCCTCAGATGGCCCCGTTGAATAAGCTCTTCAATCTGCTTCTTCAGCTGTAAGCAGTCATCTGTTTCATGGCCGTGGTCGCGGTGGAAGCGACAGTACTTACTGGTATTCCGACGCTTGGGGTCTGATTTCATTTTTCCGGGCCAACGGATGGCAGGGTCATCCTGTATTTGGAGCAAGATGTGCTCCACTGAGGCGTTGAGTGGCGTGAAAGGCTGTCGATCTTTTAGGGGTAGTGGACCGAGACGGTCCTTCACAGACACCCTGTCATCTTTCTTTCTCTTGTTCTCGGTCTCCCTCCTATCTTCACGGCTTTCTTTTCTCTTTTCTCCTCCTCGAGAGGGTTCTCCCCGGCGGGCTTTAGTGATGTCCTCCGCGTTCATGTATTTCTGAGCCCTGGACAGCAGCTCGGGCATACTAGAGGGTGGCTTCTTTAGCACGAAGAACATGAAGCTGGATGAGCGGAGCCCAGAGATAAAAGCAGCCAAGGCCACCCTATCATCTGGCTCCTCAACCTGGAGGACCTCCTTGTTGAAGCGGGCAAGATAGCCCCTGAGACTCTCGTCCCTGTCCTGCTTAATGGTGAGCAGGTGTGTTACTGGCTTTTGGTGGCGGCGTCCCCCAATGAAGTGGGAGACGAAGGACCTGCTCAGCTCTGGGAAGGAGTGTATGGAGGAAGGTTTGATCTTGGAGAACCACTGGCGAGCAGACCCCTTTAAGGTAGTAGGGAAAGCTCTGCACATAATCTCCTCAGGCACGTTGTGGAGTTGCATGAGAGATTTGTACGTATCCAAGTGGTCGAGGGGGTCTTTGGTACCATCGAAGATCTCGATGTTGGGCATCCTGAACTTTGAAGGTAAAGGATAATTGACAATATCAGCAGTAAAAGGCGTATCAGTACGTCTTACCAGATAGTCTACGGCTTCAGGTGCTTGCGCCTTGATGGCGTTGAGGGCATCTCCAAGTTGGTTCTGCACCTCTCTAATCTTCTCATCCCACTGGTTGGGGGGATCTTCAGTCGGATGACGATGCTGGCTCGAGTGATCACCATACTGACTCTCGCCGTCTTCGTCCTCCTGCGCAGGTACGTGTGAAATAGGGGGTACACGTGAGTTTCCTGCGCGCTGAGGAGGGGATACTGGACGAGAGGCGCCTTGTGGCCTTGGGGCGTTCTGGCGGAGGCCCCCATGATGATGGGCTGCCCGGTGCCCAGAAAGAAGGGGTTGTTGCTCCTCCCCTGTTGGAGGGAGTGGTGCTCCTCCTGCAGGGTGAGGGGCGATGCCCCCTTGGGTGAGCATAAGTTGGATAATCTGCTGGTTCTGTTCCACCAGCAGCTGCATGGTCTGCAAGAGTTGTTGCTGTCCGACGACGGGGGTCGCCGTGGCAGAAGGTCCTGAAGGTGCGAAGGGAGGCGGAACCTCCTCCCGGTGAGCCGGGTTGTTGTCCCCGGGTTGTTGAGACATTGATCTCGTGGTGATTGCCATGGATTGAAAGGATAGAAAGATAGTAGAAACTTTGTCGTTCCCACAGACGGCGCCAAACTGATGATGCACAAAATTGTCTTTGGCAAGATCAACAGTCAAGTATGAATTGTGGTGTAATTAATGAATAATTAACGAGCAATCAATGACAATCAATGAATTAAAACCGTAAATAAGAGATCAACACAGGGTTTTATAGTGGTTCGGTCTCGGATGACCTACGTCCACTTTCGGGAAAGGTAGCGGTGGTCTGATGTTCTTTATTGATGAATAAGGGTACTCCGGAGAGTTACAAAGCTTTGAGAGAGGAAGAGAGCAATGTGGAGAGGTCTTGGATGTATGGTGTGTGTAGGTTGTCAGATCATGAGATGTCCCTCCAAGTGGAGAGAGCTTACATTATATAGCAATGGTGAGGCGGTGCCGTGAGGAAGAGGTCTTCCACTATTTTGGTAAGTGCAAACATGGTAGGAGTAGACCTCTTTGGTAAGCACAAGTAAGGTAAGAGTAGATCTTCGCATCCCGTCATTCTCTCCCTCGTGTTCCTATTCAGTCGGAGGAGATTCCCGACATGGATTGGACTTTGGGCTTGGACCTTGAGTTGGAATAGGAATAGGAATACTGGAATACCAAGGCAAGGGAGCACCATGGGAGTCGGCGCCCAGTAGTCGGCGCCCCATGGTCGGCGCCCAATGGTGGTCACCCTATTGGTGTCTCCTTAGGCTTTGATCTTCTAGTGCACTCCTCCTTGAGATATCATGGTATGAGGAGAGGGCAAGTGAGGAGCTGAGATGATGAGCGGGGAGCTCAACCAGGGGTCGGCGCCCATAGGGCTTCGACTGTCCCCGACTCTTTCGCCTCTTCTTCGTCCTCCTTAGATAGATGACCCGACTTGATAGGTTTTGGAGACTTGGATTAATCCCAGGGCCCATTGGTATTTGGGCTTTTCTTGGTCCGTATAAGTTGGGCTTGGCCCAGTCAAATTTGGACTCGTCAACTACCATCGCTCACTCCCACTATAACCGGTGCTTAAATTCATTTCTCTCTCCTCTATATTTGTGATTTGATTTTAGATGTGAATATAAATATATTTATTGTTGACCTTTTTTTATTACTGTGCCTTCAGGCACAAACAATAACTAGTTGTTTAAAAAATGAACAAATTTAAATAAGTTTTTCTCTGAGCAAATCCCGAGCTATTCACGAACAACTTTGCTTCATTGACAGTCCTAACTGCAGTTAATCGATTATACCACACTCAGAACAAAATGTGCTAGAGAATAAAAAGATAGATAATATGAGTCTTGGCAACAGTTGAAAGGACCCGACCACTGATATTTACAAAACAAAGGGGACAAAATAGTTTAAATCAATGAAAAATTTAGTAGAAAAACAATGAGAGACAAGAACAAGAAAGAGGAAGTGCTTTTAAACACTTCTTATAAAATATATCCATCCAACAGGCCCATTACGATGAAGATACCATAGGTGACACCTGATCAAGCAAAGACAAAAAATGGAGCCATATAATATCTCATCGGAGTCCAGTACTCATCTGTGAATAATTTTTCTCTTTCAGGAAGTCAAATATTAGTGAAAAAAATGAAACCAACCATAGGAAAAACTCTATGCCAAACCAAGAATAAAAAATTATATTCCTTCAGTTATTACTGACGAGCCCAGATCCAAATTATGTCTAGGCCCAGTTCGTAGATTGAGCCTAAATCATCAAAAGACAGGTCATGTTTAACTCATGGCTTCAGTCCAATCTAAAACTCAAGAGTCCATGAAGAGTCAATACACGTGTAAGAGAAATCATCGGGATAGCCATTACTTCATGATAATGCATATCCCTAATTGTAGTTAGCCTCCCCGATAAGCTGGTATCTTAATTCTCACGTCACCGCCTCAACTAGGGCTCTGCGCCTATAAATTGTAAACCCCTTACACATGGGGGGCAGGTGTTGAGCGTACTCTCTATCTCTCTCTCTCTTATTATCTTGTATTCTCTCATTAATAGAGTTATCCGGCAATCGTTGTCATCTTTAGTGATTAGGTCACCCAGACCAAACCACCCAATTTTTGTCTCTTATTATTAATTATTTCATTAATTGTTTTACACCACACACTCAACTAATTTAATTGTGTATAATCAACTTTGTGCATCATCAATTGCCACCTTTGGGAGGGTCAGATCAGAATTATCAGATGCACTAGGTTTATCCCGGGTGAAGAAAGCAGTGTTATCAGAACCAGACCGGACCGCCCGGTAGGACTAGTTCAACCGTGACCCGGGGCCTCAACCGATCTGGTTCACTAGTTAAATCGCATAAGAAAGTGAACCGGATAAAAACCGCCAAACCGATCGATTTTTGAAGAAAACCGTGAACCGGTTTTTAAAAACTGGACCGGTTTAAAGTCCATTTAAAAAAATGAAAAATTAAATCTGATGTTTTGTTTTTAATTTGAGACATTTTGATTTGCCCTAAATCGCATAAGGCAGAGACCACTCAGACCAGTGCTCTTCGTCTTCGTCTCACCACCAGGAAGGCAATGATCAACACAGGCAGGCAGCGATCAACTCAGGTGTCTATTTGGGCTGTTCTATTCACTGTTCAGGCAGCGAATATCGAGACTGTTCTATTCACTGTTCAGTACACAGGCACATTCAAGTGACCACTCAGCAATCAATCGATCTCTCTTAGTCAGTCAAGCTCTAACTCTTTGCTGTCTGTCTGTAACGTTAAGGTAAATAAAATAGCTGTCTTCTCATCCTTTCTCCTTTCTCCTTTCTCCTTTCTCCTTTCTCCTTTCTCACATATAATCATGTTGATGTTGGTTCCTAAAGAATTTAGAATTTACATTTCTGCCTTATTATTTGGATTGGTCCACAGTGTTCTATCATCTTGCTAGCCATTTTGTTCACCTAGCTTGTGTAGTATGTCAAAGGGTGCAGTTCGAGCAATTCAAAGCTTTCAGAAGTTGGTGGTTTTTTAGAGATTAAGCTTTATGCTTTTTTTCATTCCCTGAAATATTATTTGCCTCATTCCCTGAAATATTATAAATACAGTTGGTTTGTGATGCAAAGCATGTAGATGAAATTTTGAAATTTGAATTGGATGATGACGATGATGATCTTGAAAATGAAGAGGGTAATGGGAGTGGAGGTTTTGGGACTTCAATTACTGTTGAAAATATCAATCGTGTTGGAGCTAAGAACCCCGAGTTTGGCGTGGATTGGAGTTCATGGAATAGGAGCACTCGTTGGGAAAATGAGAATGAGTAGAGAATGTACATTGTGTAACTTCTATCGAGGATTTGAGGAGTTGTACTTTTATTTTGCATGGCCATTGTGATGTTGTGTTTGAGATTTATAACTTATGTTTACTTATCATTTGGATGATGTGTTCTTATGTAAACTTTTAACTTCAGTGATTTTTCTGTTATTATGTACTTGGATTGGAGGTTTAAAGTTGAACATTGATATTTGGCACATGTGTTTTTTTTTTTACTTCACTTCATTAATTTTATGACAAATTGTATGCATTTTAAACATATTTTATATTTTTTAGCTAAATTATTATGTTTTATAATTATTATATATATTTTTTTATTTTTTTATTATATGACCGGCCCGACCAATTGACCCAACGGTTGAACCAGTGAACCATTGACCCGGTCCCCTTGCCGGTTCGATGATCGATCCGATTCTGATAACATCAGAAGAAAGGCTATTTTTGTGGTTCGTACCCTTGTGACCCAAAACTCATGTAGTGGGTCCAAAGTTCCAATTGATCATAGATGGATCTTTGACCCAGTATTACAAGGAAACTAGCTTTGACCCAGTATTACAAGGAAACAATCTCTGATATAGTCGGAAACACGCCAATCTATTCCAAAAACTGAAGGAACATAAATCCGGCAAGACAAAACACAAACATAGATTCCATCCACATAGACTATGCTCTTGTGATAATAAACAAAGCTCAAGATGTTCTCTTAGCTATTGGTGAATTGAAAATTTGATTTGGGTTCCACTTGCTTTATGAAATATACACGTCATGTTTTTGTGTTTGATTGTTAGTTGTCTGGTTATCGTTTAATCTTATTATTTCGTATGTTGTGTTTTGAGTATAAGTGTGAAGAAGTTGAGGGACTATGGGATAGACTTCATTTTTTGGCTTTATTTTGAACTTCAACAGCTAAGACATTTGAGGATATTCCTCTCTTTGTAGTCATTGTGTGGATTCCTTGTCCACCATTGATTTGTTTCTTGTAAATTTTTTCTATGATTATAAATAAAATATCGCATCTTATCGAAGAAAAAAAATTTTTATTCCGTATGTTGTATTTTAATGTAATTACTGGGCCCCTAATCTCACCCCCATTTACCCCTCTCAGATAGTTGGGAGATTTCGTGGTCGAAATTTTTAGAGGACCTGACTATGTGAAAACTTAAAATTTCTAATGAATTTTTCTTACTGACGTAATTTTTATATTTGGTGACAATTGTATTTTTAATTTTGAGAAATTTATCAATTATTGAGGATTTTAGTATTTTGTAGTTCTTTAGATTGATGTGTTGGCGAAGCAACATGGTGGCTACTACAAAAAGGACCACCCTCAAGTTTTCCCAAAAAATTATACCTACGATTTTTTTTATTTGGACTTGGAAAAAAAAATTATAGCCCGATTAATATATGTATATATACTACAATTTATAAATATATTTCATTGTATCCACCCTATAATTTTTGTATAGACCCAAAGTAAATGGCCATGAACTCATTATAGACACACCACGCACATATTTAGATACATTTTGGAAACATTGGAGGGAATTCCAAATTTTTCAATCGAGATTACTTTATTATTGTACAAAGATAAAGATTATTATTGAATAAAATACAAAACGATTTGGTACGCATAAAAAAAGATGTCATAAACTAAATTGACAAATTATTTAACCTTGAAAAAAGTTTTTTACATATTACTATTTGAGATGTTGCAGAGTTAAATAATTTTTAATTGATACGAACACAACATGTACCAAAAATGACATGACACGATACGATTGACACCGCTAACTGATATGACACGTTCATACCTCTCAGGGGCGGAGCCAGGATTTTGCCTCAGTGGGGGCAAGCTAAATTCTTAAATTCAAAGTTATAATTAACTTTGAAATTTAAGAATTTAGGTTGCCCCCATTAAAATTTAAAAACTTTGTAATTTTTTTTCTCAAATAAAAAAAAAGAGTATAATTGTAACATTATTTTCATCAAAATATGTATTCTTGATAAACTGTTTATAAGCATAGTTACATCAAAAGTATCCTTTAGTGTTCAAGATTCTGTACAAAAAGAGCTTCTAACTCTCGAACATCCAATAATGGACGACACATAATCAAAATATAATCCATAAATCTAAAATATAATCCAAACTAGAATTTCAAGAAATCAATTAAAGCAATTTAATCATAGGAAAGAAAACTAGCAATAACCAAGAATTTCAAATAACCAATCTGAATTAGGGACTTCAACAAAAATCTAGAATAATTGAGGGGTAACCCAAGACGAAATAAAGAAAACCTACATAAGTTCATAAATAATACACAAAACAACCATCAATTCTACAGGAACTAAACTAATTTTTTAATATAAAAAATCTGATTTTAGATTAGTGCTAATACTACTATCAAAAAATTTGGTTAATGAATTTTCTCTCTCCTTGGCTTCAACATAATCTTCTTTGATTTTTTTAAATTTGATATGCACAACGATTGAATCCACCAAAAGAACTAACAAAGAAAAGGGGCTGATTCGTTGTTTGATTTACTCCTTGACTGATTAGTTGATGAATACACCAAAGAAACTTAAATAAAAGAAAGAAGAGGGCTGGACTGGAAGTTGGACCGACTACGAAGAAGACGAAGATGACTTAGGAGTAAAAAAAAAAAAAAAAAGTAGGCGATGAAAAATGAGGAGAAGCTGGAGCTGCCAAAATTGACTTTTAAGGGTTTAAAAATTATATTAATATACCCTATATTTTAAGAAAATTTCAGTGGGGGCAAGTTTAAAAAATTCTTGAAATTTTTAAAATTACACTTGAGTCCCAAAATTTTTTAAAATTTCAGTGGGGGCACCCCCACACTAAATCCGCCCCTGATACCTCTCCTCTAGGAAGGATGTGATCTCGCCATGTCGAGATGTGATTTGTTCCACAGAATGTTGTGTGTCTAGATTTTGTGGGCTATCACAGTATGAACTCGACTATATATTATTTGTTATAAATGTGTTATTCGAAAGTGTAATATAGATAATTGTTTAATGTAATCACGATCTAACGGATATATCAAAACATAGAAAAAAAATATCAAAATGCATAAGTGACCAATGGTAAATTGACTACCTCTAATCATGTAGCTCAAAAGATCCATCCACCAAACAAAATGTTTGACTATTTACACTTGATCACATGCACGCTGCAAGTTGGCCTTAAAATAAGGAGACATTTTGTGCTTGTTGCCATACCCACCTTGTGCTTTATTCAATGCAACTTAAAAAGTCATCGGACATCCGCCTCTGTTTTCGCAATTTTCTTTCACTCAACAATGCCAGTGAAAATAAGACTACCTTTTTTTTGGGTCTCCGAAAGAGGTAAAGGTGGAGTTGTATATGTCATTGGGGGGTTAAAAGTGCGATATGTTGGAATCAATAGTTGATGTAACAAAGTAAGAGTTGGGTTATTCTCATCTTATAAATTTTTATTTTTATCCTATTTAATTTTTCATTATCAAACTATTAAATCCACCTCTTCTATATATACATATCTCATTAGTAACTAAGTTCACCACATGCTATATACACCCTACTAATAGTTAAGTTTACTCATTTTATGTATACCCCTTTAATTAAAGAAGTCATTGCAAGAAAAAAAATGAAAAAGACAATTAATTTGAATGCATAAATATATTGACGAAAAAAAAAAGAATCAAAGAAAACTAAAACAAGAAAAAAAACAATCAAAAACGAAACAAATAAAAAAAAACAAGCATGCTGAAACAACAATGACGAAAATAACGAAACAAGAAAAAAAAAAAAGAAGCAGACCGAAACAAGAAAAAAGAAAATAATGAAACAAAAAAAAATAGAAAGAAAGAAATAACTGAAGCGAGAAGGAAAAAAAAAAGTAAAGATTAAAGGAACAAGTAAAAGTACAAGATGAAAAACCGAATATGAAAAAAAAAAAATAAGCATCAAGCATAGACACAAAATCGAGCAAAAAAAAAAAATAACAAATATAGATGCAAAACCTTAACAAGATAAAAAAAGAACAAATAATCTGAAACATATATATATATATACACACACACATACTCACATACACACATAAATTCTAAATAAAAATTATTATACTTGACAGAGATATTAAAACTTACCGAAAATAATAAAAATTCTTATAACAAATATGAAATTAAACATATAATTAAATTGAGAAGTAATACTAATCTGTATTTCACTGAAAAAATTCATATTAAAAAAGTGTTTTTGTGAGTGCATGAGAAGAAATAGAAAATAAAATCATAATTATGACAAAACATAAAGTGAGTTTACTTATTAAAAGCGGTGTATATCAGAGCATCTCTAACCTTAACTCAAATGTAGACTCAAATTTAAATATAAGTCAAAATAATCCAAAAAATTTCTCTAACCTTGAATTCAAACTTAAACCAAATCAAGACAAAATTTATTCTGTACATAGATTAAAACAGACTCAAATTCTATACCAAATTTCTAACGATAACTTTTTTAACTTATCCAAAACTAAAAGACTTCTTCGATGACATGTTTTCTGCCTCTTCTTGCCTTTCTCTGGCAAGTTTTTTTCTTTTTTATCTTCCATGTTCTTAGATTTCTTGTATTTTTCAAAACACTAATCTCACTTATCTTTTATACTGTATAAATCCTAAGTCTATCCATCAAATTTTTCTTTGATTTTTTCGAGTTAAACACTATCAGTAGTACAATTTTAGGCCACTGATTCTTCCTGAATTTTTATGCATTCGCTACCCACAAATTTAGAAAATTCATCATTTTATTTCTTCAATCTTCTATTTTTGTTAAAAACGTATATTTTTGTGTATTTTTTTTTCTTTTTCTTTATCTGGATTTATAAAAAATGATAAGGGATTAGAACAATTTTAGAATTCTTGGGTGGTTTCTTTAATTTCCATGTAGTGTTGTATACATATTCATTTTTTTTGAATTACCCATTTGTGGAGAGATGAAAGTTTCATTTATTTTATCAAATATTATGATTTGAATGACACAAAAAAAAGAGTTTTGGAACAATAAGGAAATTTTTTAAAAGATTTGAGTAGATATTTGAATTTACCCATTGCAGTACTCTATACCAAATCAAGCTTTTAACTCAAAATTAGACTCAAATTTGAGTCTAAATTTGAGTCGTAGTTGGAGAAGCTTTTACATGGGATGAGTTTAATTACTAATGGGGTGGGTATAAAAAAAGTGGACTTAGTAGTTTAAGAATGAAAAATTAAATGAAGTGGTAATATATATTTGTGGGGGTGAGAATAACCTCACCCTAAAGCAAAATGAGAGCAATAGGTTAAGACAGCCAGGCTTAATTTAAAAAATGAAATAAATGATTAGGGCTATCAAATGGGTGGGTTTCATCCAAGTTCAATGTAAGAAATTTGATCTGATAATAAGGCGGATTTTATTTTCACAATCCATGTTTAATACTTTCCAAATAAAATATTCGATTAAATCCCAATAACTCAATTCAATTTAGTTTTGGGAAATTATATTTATATATCGACTAAGTTTTATGAAACAATCTCTAAATTTCATTATATATATTTCTCAAAAAGACGTCATCAAGGCATTTATCGATCATGTCTATACAATTTTAGTGTCGGCACCAATTCATGCATTTAAAACTAATAATGAGTTTGAGAGAGGAGAAAATATCGAGTCACAGCATTGAAAAACCATTCGTTTTAAATCCAATCCGATAATATGATAGATTTGACCGATCTTTTAAAAATTAAAATTTTGATTCAATCCAAATAACTCAATTTTAACAAATTCTAACTGAATTTCAACATAATTTTATAAGGTCATCGTTGAACTTCACTCATTATATTCTATAAAAATATATGCAACTTCGATCAGTGTTAGATCGAATATTGATATATCTATATCTAAACCCGAGCAGTTGGATTATATGTGAAAAATAATAATTGATATGTGACTAATTAAATTCAAATTCAGTATCCACACATACTATTCCATCAAGGTATGTCTGTATAAAATTTTGTCAACTTACTAGAGATCAAGGTTTGAAAATTTTCCATAGGAAAATTCAGGGGCGAGGCCAGACAATGCCTGGAGTGGAGGCAGCCCAAATCTAATTAAAAAATTTATATTATAATGTTAATATTTTTCTACAAAACTTTTACTTTCTAATAATTATTTGCGAGCTGAACAAAAGGCAATCGCCAAATTTTTTTTCAATTTCTATAAATACTAAAACTATCCACAAGTGAGGATGTATTTTCATCTGGTTAACGAGAATTTTACTCGAAAAATTCAATATTCAAGTTTACCCTGAAATTAAACTTAAACCCATCCCCCCATTTAACCTTTTGGGTTTAACCCGCTATGTACCATGAATTTTTAGTTCAACAGCTTCCCATTGATCTCTCCAAAGGAAAAAAAAAACAGCTTCACATTGACATAGACAATTCATTACAACATAACCCTAAGTAGTTCAAATAATAACAAAAATAATTTATAAATTCAGATGTCCTGAATTCGAATGCTATGAGTTTGAATTTTGGCTAACTCTTTGAGGTCAGACTATGAGAAATTTATTACTCATGAATTCTCTAATCTCGACGTGGATGATCTGCCTTTAACCAGACCGAGGAGGAGATTGGTCGAGGTGCGTATAAGTTAATCCAAATACCCTTGAATGTTGAACCAAAAAAAAAAAATTTCATTACAGTATCCAACTTTTTTACCTATTTAACAACAATAATGTTATAGGGACGAATTTAATGACGTAATTAGACACTTAATTCAATGCATTCATTGAATACATATTTTAATATTATATAAAACTTACTTACTTTCAATTAAATAAATGCATTGAATTACGTAGCTTAACACAAAAGAATTCCTTTATTTTATTCCGTACTTATTCTCCTATTTTCCTTATTGGTTAAATTACACTTTCACTTCTTAACTATAATTTTTTTTCACTTAATTCTCTCTATTATCATATTTTTAATATTATATTCTTAATTATGTGATTAATTTTACATTGTTCTAATTATTAACATCTGTTATATATTTTGTAGAAATTTATTTTATTTTACATCTAAACTACGTAATTAGAATCACTTTTCCCCTACACATCTATAATTTTTGTCTAAAGAAATTTATAATTGGGACAATATGAAATAATGAAAGTAGTTGAGGTAGTAATGTTAAAAAAGGTAATAATTTAAAGAATAAAGTAAAATTCAATCCCCTCCACCAACTTATGTTCTCTTTTTTCTGATGCTTCCCTCTGTTCTCTCTCTATTCCCTTCTTTCTATGTCCTTTTTGTGCCTCCCTCTTCTCTTCTCAGTTCTCACACATCAGCCTGTTTATTGTGTTCCCTCTCCTCTCGCCCTTTATATATATTGTTTCCCATCTCTTCTCTTTCTCAGCACCGGCGGGAGACCTAAGTAAATATATCAATATTTTGTCCATTAAGGTTCCACCGGAAGGTTTGGCTGCTCCCCTTCTTCTTCTTTTCTCTTCTTTCCCTGTAATTTTTTTGTTTGATTTCGGTTAATTTATGCCCGATTCATATCTATCTTTGAGGTTGCGGTGATTATGAAGGTGGGTTTGGATGAAGCAAGTGGCGACAGTGGTGGTGGTACTGTGGTGGTGATGGTAGGGGGCGGTGGTGGCAATGGCATGCCTCTTATTGTTAGTTGGGGACAAGTTCCATAAAACTTGAACTTTCACAAAATATCGAATATACCCCAATTCTTATGAAAATTACAGTGGGGGCAAGATGCATTTTCGTCACCAAATTTGTTTTTTATGTTGGATTTGCTCGACTTTGATTGTATCGATGATTGTTTTGAATTACGTTGACTTTGGATTCGTCAATTCTCCTTCTTCTATATATGCATTTGGTGCATTAACCAGTTGTACATCTTTTAATCATTCATCTCCCATTCCCATAGGTTACATCAATGGCTGTTGGGGAAGCACAAGGGTCTTCTTCTTCCTCATCTCTCTGCACTTACCACGTCTTCTTAAGTTTCCGACGCAAAGACGTCGGCAAGACCTTCATTGATCATCTCTATAAAGCTTTGCTACATGCTAGAATTCATGCATTCCGAGCTGATAATGAGCTTGAGAGAGGAGAAAATATCAGGTCACAGTTTCGAAAAGCCATTGAACAATCGAGGATTTCGATAATTGTCTTTTCACAAAACTATGCTTTTTCAACACGGTGCCTTGATGAACTTGTGGAAATTTTCGAGCGCAAGAAAAGTGTTGGCCATAAAGTATTGCCGGTCTTCTATGATGTGCAAGCATCTCAAGTTAGAGAGCAGACGGGAAGTTTTGCAGAAGCGTTTTTGAAGCATGAAGAGAAATTCATGGGAGAGATAGATGATCAAAGGATGATAGAATGGATGACCAAGTTGGTGGGGTGGAGAGAAGCACTTAGAGAAGTTGCTGATTTACCAGGGCTGAGCTTACAAAATCAAGCTGATGGGTAAGTTTCTCAAAACTCCTTCTTAAGCATCATTTTGTTTAGATAAAAAATAGAGATCTAAAGATTTGGCACTGACAAGGTTGTGATTTTGGTTCTTCTTTTACTTATTTAACATTAAAATTTTGCTTACCCTGTGAATGTCATATCATTTGATTTTCATTGAAGCTTGTAAAACAATTCATGTCAATTTTTGAAAAAATCAAAAGAAATATAAAAAAGTAATGTGGCCTAAGAAACAATTTGATGAAAGAGTAGTGCTACTTGGACCCTCTTTTTAGACCTAGTTTGGGATTGCCTTTGGATTAACAGTAGGATTTAATATTAGATGAGCTCCACTGTCAATCCGACTATAGCAGTGGATCAAAACAGTAAACTATATGGAAGGGACGGTTGCCATTGTAGTTGCGAGGAGTTTGCGGTGAGAGTTTGAGTGAGTGAGATAAATGGGTGGGCGATGGTGTTGTAATTGATAGCTTTATTCACAACCAATGGCAGCCAGATTTTGGCCATAGAATCCAATTTGACCTATTAGTCCCAATTGTCAGAAAATAAAAAGATCAAGTATCCTAGTAGTTCATGGTTAACAAGTGTAGTTACTCCACTGTATTTCAACTTAAGGGTTAAGTATGTATACAAACACAAACAAGGAGTCCACCTAAATGACAAAACATCCTGCTTGTAAAAAGTAAAAACAAATTAGTTTGGGCTTTTGAGAACTTTGTGAATTTTCTTTTTGTAAAAACCAGCTTTTTTTTGGGTTTCAATTATTGACAATGGAATACAATCTCTTAGTCAGTGACGGAGCTACTTGGAGGCCAAGAGGGCAATTCCCCCACCAGAAAAAAAACATATTTTCAAAATTACCCTAGTCACGCCTTAGGTTCTGAAACTCCTATGCCTCCTTTTAAGTATATTTAAACAAACGTAATGGCCTGCCATTTAGTAACCAAATAAGGGATATTAATCACATCAATATGACTTGGATTATCACTGTCGCACTAACTCACAACTGACTTATATGATGGTATCCTATGAAACTAATATTTGTGATGGTATAGAATTTCTACCCATTTCATGATGTCACATATAAGGGAGGAAATACATTGTGAAATTGTCACAATTTTGCGTCTCACAATGATAAGAATCAACTTTTGAATTTTATGTCGTTAAATAAGTTTCATGATAGTACCATATAAATATTAGTTTTTACAGTAGTTGGTTCTTTAAACTAAAAATATAACATTTAACCGTGTTTGGTGGAATGACCCCATTTAATGATGTGCTTCAGTGTGCCATTATTTTTGTTGTCCCCCATACGATTATCCTAGCTCTATCCTTGCTCTTTACCCACCACAACATGATGTGTTTATAATAGGTAAAATTTCAAAGAAGTTCTACTTTTTGTCTTATAAAACTATTTAAGTCCAAGCATATTTATGTTAGGACAATGAAATCCTACTTTTGATAATGTATTCCCATAAAGTCCTAAAAACATTATATCATTTATTTGCATTACCATTAAATCACCAAAATGCCATTTAAGTTTGGTTTATCTTTTGCTCTTCACTTAGTATGTCAACTGATCAAATTAATCTAATCCAATTTAAAAACTCTTGTCCAAATTTGATTTGAATATCCAATGGAATTCATGTTCATAATTTATATCCCTATCCATTAAAAAATAAAATCTCATTCCATCCTTACAATTAAATTTTTGATAAATTTATTAAACTACATTTAAATTTTAATCAAATTTCATGAAATAATTGTGTAATTTCATATTATATGTATATATTTATGTCCATAATTTTTATTGCTCGTACTTGGATAAGATATCAATATATTCAAATATGAATCCATGAAATGAGATATAACAAAGTTAAATTTAAAACCAGAATTAAATAATTTGCCAAAAATACTAATATATATGTGACCAATTAAATTTGAATTCAAAGTGAATTCGAATCAAGCTTGGTTATTTAAATGAATGCAATTAGAATTTTAGGTATCTAAAAGATTCATATAAAGTATTATAAACTAATTTTTAACCAAACTAAAATTGGTTACCTGAAATAAAAGGTAAAAATGTAATATATGGTACCATAGAAGGATAAAATTAGAAGAACACATGTTATTAATTGAGTTTAGGCCTTCATGGAAATAATTTTTGAAAAGTATGACTTAATTGTTGGAATGTAAATATGACATGACTTAATGGTTTTTTACATGGAAAAGTAAGATTTATTGATACTTTTCCCTTTATAATAGTGCTTACTCCTTAGTTGTCCCACCTTTACTTTTAGGTTAAGACACGAAGAAAACTATTTGAGCTTTACAGTTGACTTGTCATTGGATTGTTAGTACTGGTGATCTTATACTAGTTGGTCTGGATGATTCAATACTATTTGAGCATTATTAGTTCTCCATACGCCCCAACATGGATCTAATATTTCATAATATTTTTCACAAACTCTGGAGACTTGAGCCATCATCTCCTTCCTTGGGCCCTCTTCATATGTAGAAATACAAACATAATTTGTGTTGTTGGTCTACGTTTCTCCAAATAAAGTTTGACCCCCTAAGATAAAATCCTTGTTCTGCACTGTTTTGTGTTCTTTAACTCTTTGAACTTTGGTGATTGAACTTGAAAGGATCTGAAAAACTTACTGGTTTAACCATCAAATGCCTAATTGTTAATGCAATAACCAATTTGAGTGCAAAATCACGTATCGTACACCTACTTTCACCTAATAGACAAACCTAATCAGCTGTAGTCATTCAATATTGGATCCGTTGCTAATCCACCTGTAACAGCGGATTAGGGTTAAAAAAAAGGCAGATTATTAGGTCCAAGTAGTATTACTCATTTACACCAAATAAAAGGAATTGTTTAGTGCCGAGGTTCCCACAGGAACAAATTTGCCAATATGTAGCACTCAAAAAGGACCTCAGGAGGTAGATCTCAGAATGTTTCCACTAGTTGTTTTCCAGTTTGTAATCAGAAAGTTTAAGGAACTCTAGTTGTAGCTAATGCTTATGACACTATTTTCGTAATATTCGGTATTCTGACATGAGTAAATTACATAAGATCCTTGTTAAAAAGATCCTTGACATACTTACCATAGTAATGACTATATCCTCTCATAAATTCTTATTTTATACCATAATGTTGTTGTGGACAAAATTAAACATCAAGGATTTTATTTTCCTTTTTCATAAATTTATGAAAAAAAATTCTTTTGTGCATTTAAAACGTGCATATTTGTTTGTCGTTTTATAGTTTTCATTGGAATTTGCAGGTATGAGTCAAAGTTCATTCAGGAAATTGTTAGAGAAATAAGGAGTAACCTAAATCGCTTGGTCTTGAATGTCGCCCGCTATCTAATTGGAATAGATTCTCGAGCACAGGGTGTTAATTCATGGTTGAGGGATGGTTCAGATGATGTTGTCATAGGGGTGATATGTGGAATGGGTGGGATTGGGAAGACGACCATTGCAAAAAATGTTTATAACTCAAACTATGTCAGATTTGAAGGCAGTAGTTTCCTTGCAAATATCAGAGAAATTTCAGAACAACCAAATGGTTTGGTTCGTTTACAAAAACAACTTCTTTCAGATATTTTGAAGGGAAGAAAGGAAAAAATATGGAATGTTGATCAAGGAATCACAAACATTAAAGATGCTATATGTTGCAAAAGAGTTCTCGTCATACTCGATGATGTGGACCAAGAGGAACAAATAAATGCAATATTTGGAATGCGGGATTGGTTTTGCCGAGGAAGTAAAGTGATCATAACAACTAGAAATGAGCGATTGTTAAAGGCTCATGAACTATATAAGATGTATATGGTTAGAGAATTGGATGATGATGAATCACTTAAGCTCTTTAGTTGGCATGCCTTCGGACAAGACCATCCGGTTGAAGATTATATGGAAGACTCTAAAAGGGTAATACAACATTGTGGGGGGCTTCCTTTAGCTCTTCAAGTTTTAGGTTCCTCTTTATGTGGAAGCCGTGTAGATGTATGGAAGAGTGCATTGAATAAATTGGAAATAATTTCTGATAACAACATCCAGAAAAAACTTGAGATAAGCTATGAATCTTTACACGATGATCATGACAAGGATTTGTTCCTCCATATTGCTTGCTTTTTTGTGGGAAAGGACATAGATTACGTGGTTACAATATTAGATAAATGTAATTTTTTCACAATTGTTGGACTTGAAAACCTCATGGATAGATGTCTCCTATATCTTGACGTTGGCAATAAGCTGATGATGCATCAGCTGCTTCGGGACATGGGAAGAGAAATTGTTCGCCAAGAATCACCTAAGGAAGTTGGGAAACGTAGCAGATTGTGGCATCATAAGGATTCATTTTACGTACTAAGAGAAAAAACTGTAAGAAACTTACCTCTTATTAAATCAACCAATACCCCTCGTCTTTTCCCCACCTACAAAGAAAAAGAAAACAAGTATACAACAAATATGCTTTTCTATCATCAATTATCGTTTTTCTGATTGAATTGTTGTTATTTAATCCAATGGTTTTCATTTTCAGGGCACAAAAACTATTCGAGGTCTCATCTTGGACATGCGGATGTTAAAGGAAGATAAGTCTTCCAAGACTATTTTTGATGCTACTTATCGAAAACGACCAACCGGCCATGAAACACCAAGCCAAGGCAATTCATTGAAGCGTCATCGTCTTGGGGTCTCCTGGCATCCAATAACCACTTCTTTGACAAAATTTTTTCCTGCACCAGTTCAGGTAGACTTAGAAATTGACGCATTTACAATGATGCGAAACCTCAAGCTTCTACAGCTTAATTATGTACAATTCAATGGAGGATATAAAGAATTCCCAAAGACGATAATATGGTTGTGTTGGCGTGGATTCGCTTTAGAGTCCATACCCGGTGAATTTGCTTTGGAGGGCCTGGTTGTTCTTGACATGCGCAATAGCAGCTTAAAACAACTCTGGAAGGGAACCAAGGTACAGTTTTTTTTTTTTAACTCTTTTCTTGTATTTGAGATTTTAGTTAGAATTATAACTCTATTTTCTAATTCTTCTGTTACAGATTGTTGAGTCATTGAAAATCCTTGATCTAAGTTATTCCCATGGCCTTACCAAAACCCCCGACTTCTCAGGACTCCCTAGTCTAGAGAGGCTGATACTTAAAAGTTGCATAAGTTTGGTTGAGGTTCATGACTCCATTGGAGATCTACAGAGACTTCTTGTTTTGAATCTAAGAGGCTGCAATAGTCTTATGAATCTTCCTAGAAGCATTGGTGAGGTAAAATCCCTTAAGAAAATCATTCTCACTGGTTGCTCAAAGCTTGAAAAGTTGCCTGAGGAGTTAGAGAAATTGGATTCACTGACGGTACTTCATATAAACAGAACAACAACCTTGCTGAACTCTTCTTTTCCAGAAGGAAATTCATGGAAAAATATCTTGTGGTACTGGATATCAAAACCAAGGAAAAGTCTTGATGTCTCGAGAATTTCTTTGCCTCGTTCTTTAGTAAAATTAAGTCTCTGGGACTGCAATCTATCCGCTGAAGTGATTCCAAAGGATCTAAGTAGCCTTCCCTTGTTGACGAGGTTGGATCTTGGCACAAATCCAATGTGCAGCCTACCCGAGAGCATTGAGCATCTCACCATGCTCCAGATCCTTCGTTTAGATTTCTGCACAAATCTTAAATCACTTCCAAAGCTTCCATTGAGCTTGAAGGGTTTGAATGCATCAAATTGCACATCATTGGAAAGAATAACAAATTTACCCAACTGGGGTAGTTCACTAAACACGGAATTATTTCAGTGTCCCAAATTAATTGAGGTTCAGGGAATGTACAAGCTAGAGCCGATTGCAAACATTGATGCTAAAATGATGAACAATTTGGGTCTAACTAATTTTGATTCCATGGACAACATTGAGATGGAATTGTACAATAATCTGACACAGCTGGAACACAAAGGTCTTGTCCAGGTGCTTTTCTCTCTCTCTCTGTTTGTGTGTGGGTGTGTGTGCACTCACATGCGTGTGAATTAACCATCATGATGCCAATGCTGCAGGGACTTTACGAATTTGGTATATTCAGCACTTCTCTTCCTGGAAGGGAGGTACCAGAGTTGTACAAGCATAGGTGTACAGGGTCCTCAATATCTTTTAGTGTGCCTTCAGAGCTCGACCTCAAGATAGAAGGCTTGAATGTGTGCATTGTGTATGCACTTCTTGAACGCGACAGAAGTTGGATTCTGGATGATACTCAGCTTGAAATCAATAACGAGACTACGGGTCTGAAGTGGATCTATGAACCACTCTGCTATGGAATTCCAAATGCCAATGAAGATATGTTATTTTTAAGCCATTGGAAGTTGGGGAAGGAGTTGAAAGGTGGCAGTAAAATAAATGTTTCAGTGGACATGGCGAAATCTTTTGAGGTCAAGCAATGTGGTGTCCATATTGTGTACAGTAATCTGGAAGAGGAGAATAATGAAACACCAACTGAAGAAGACGAAACACCAACTGAAGAAGACATGATCAAGATCAAGCCAAGCATTTATTCTACTTATCAGAATTTTTTTGAAGGAGATTTATCAGCATATCAGATGAGCACAGGAGCTTTCCTCTTTAGCAATCATGAATGCTTCTTGGATCAGCGTCGCTCGGGTGATGAATGGGTTCATAACGACTTAATGGAAATTACATGTGAGTATAGCTTTTGTTTGATTGCATACTAGAATTTGACATTGAGAGAATTACTGATAAGCATCGTATATACTAGTCAAAGTGGGTTTTTGATGATCTTGAAACACTCCACATCTACTATTTTTGAGAACATTTTCCTATGAGATTGTAAATCCATCAAGTGTTTGGTGATGTGTAGGGCTCACTGATGATGAAGAAGAACTAGAGGATGAGGAGGATGAGTAGCCCAGGGTGAACTGAAGGTTGTACTGTAGTGGTCTCTCTCTCTCTCTCTCTCCCCCCCCCCCCCCCCCCCCCCCCCCCCAAAAAAAAAAAAAAAAAAAACACACGCGCAGAGATGAAGTGGCAGGCAATAAGGCTTTCAAAAATTTGTTGTAAATAGCCATATAATCCTCAATGTAAACAAATATAATTGCATGTATTGTCAAAGTAACAGCACCAAAAAAAAAAAAAAAAAAAAATTCTATTTTAGCTACTCTTAACTCGGATTCTCTCTGCTCTTGTCATTCTGCTGACTAAGTTCCCATTCTACTTTGCAAAGTGTAAATGGCCTCTCGAGAGCTGATTTAATTGGGGCAGAAATCTTAGACGAGTGTTATTCAAGCCGAGTATTTTTGAATTTTGGTGTGCTCAAGCTCAAGCTGCTCAACACTATCACTGGCACAATCTTTTGAATAGAAGTTAGCGTCATCCATTAAGTTATGAGTGACGCATTGCTTGAGCTTGATTTTGAATATTAAAGGAAATTGAAAATTAGTTATGTTCTTTTATTTTTTAATGTAAATGAGCTTGAATGAACCAAACTCCAGTGACTTGATTCGTTTAAAAGCTCTTATGACACTCTCAAGTTATCAGCAGGGGTTAAAGTTTCCCCTGCAATCAAAGTTAAAACTCACCAAAGCATCCCTTACCCAAATAATGCCACTAATATAACGGAGATGTATTAGAGTTCTAGACCACAGGGCAAATTACACTTTGACACCATTAATTATGGATTTAATTTTACTTTGTCCCTTGAACTATTGAATATCTCACATTGTCCCCTTAACTAATTGAATTATTTTACGCTGCCCCAAATTCAAGTGTTCACTATCTTTTTTTGATGGAAACTGCCAACATGTTGAATCAAAGTGAACAAAATCACATAGTTGAAGGTGCGAGGTAAAAAACATGATAGTTAAAGGGGCAATATAAAAAAATGATCTTAGTTATAGAGGTCAAAATATAATTTTTCCTATATAATACTGGTAATCTTCCAAACCACTAAACGGTGTTACCTAGGGGTGTCCTTGGGCTGGGCCAGCCTGGATAATGTAGGTTCAAGCCCTTATCCAAGTGAGTTATCGGGTGGGCCGGGCTGAGTTTCGGGTAGGGGTAGGCTACCCACAACCCAATCCGTGAGCCTATGGAGTGGGCCACTAGGAGGGCTTGCTGGGTGGGCCTGCTCGCGGGCTTTTTGTATACAACTTCATTTAAAAATAATGAATATTTTTGTAACTTAATATTTGTGTAAATTATATTTTTGAATCAAAAGTAGAGTCAAAATAGATAAAAATAAAATAATGAATAATTTTAATTTTGATTAGGGGATGAACTACATCTAATAGAATAAAGACATCCCAACTAAGTTGACACTTACTCACTTATCTATCATTTGCATTACTCTACCCTTTAAAACTTTTATGCTTAATATATGGAAAATAAAATAATACATTATTTATAGTATCTAAATTTTTAAAATTTTAAATTCCGACATTGGGAGATTTATTTTGAAGTTTCAAATTTAATAGTCTAAAAGTATAATTTTTTTTCAAAGGAAGGGTGGACGGGCTAGGCTTGGCGGGCTCTTGGGTCGGGTTTTAATTGGTTTTTTCGGGCGGGCTATTGGGTTTTAATTGGTTTTTTAGGGGGCAAACCCAAGCCCGGATAATGGGCTTAGGCTGGCCAATTATCAAGCCAATAAGATTATGGACCTATTTTTTTGGGCCGGGTAACGGGACCCGTGGGTAACCCGGCCCATGGACACCCCTAGTGTTACCATATGAATTTTACCTGAATAAACAGTAGACTAAAACTGGGAGGGACAATCGCATCATGTTGTTTGATTGCGAGTTCATGTCAATCCTTATCGACTTATTTAATTAATTGAGCCGATCTAATATTAACCTACCTTGTTTATTAATCGATTCGAGTTCAGGTCGACGGACATAATTCGTTGACAAGAAATCCATAATGTAGACTGTCTTCTCTCTCAAATAAATCAACCATGCATAAGTTTTTGATTTGAGTCTGGAATTTCGTAACCAAGCAAAAATTCTCTAACATAATACCAGGTCAAAAAATAGAAAAATAACATGGATGACCTTTAACCTTTCAATTAGTATTATAAGTAAATCGAAATTGGTGGGTGTTAGTGCATTAGTCTGTAAAAAAGCATTAGTCTATAACCCCTTATCCATTGATATATCAGATTTAATATTGTATTTGATTGTCATTATGTTTGGAAGCTTATAAAAAGTGGTCTTGGATACATTGAGAAAAACAAGTTGAAAAGCTATTTCTCTAGTATTTCTATAGTTTCTTATCTCTTTATAATTCTATGTTTGATATTATATTTGTTTTATAACACATTATTAGGACGAGTCTCTATCCAATTTGAAAACAAAAAAGAGTCTATCTCTTTTATTTATCATACGTCAAATTGCGATTTGGTTTCATAATCATTACTTAAGCAAAGTATGAGGTAAGTATCCGGATGCACTGTATTTATAGTTTACTTCTCTCATAAACATCTTACAATTCATGGTAGATACAACCTTTTGCTCTGTTTTTTATTCAATGATAAAATATGCATGAATTGTATTTTCATAATATATGAGTACCTATGCTTAATGATATCTTAATCACAAGAATGTGGGTGCTACTATTTTCTATATCATTTCTAATAATTACAAATGCAACTAGATAGATGTTATTTATATTGCACGTTATGTAATTTGAATTACCATTTAGAATGAATAGATTGTTGTTTATTGTATTTGTATAATTTCAATGGAATTGTTATATTTTTCTCAGATCCTTGAAGAGATCCACCTCGATCATACGAATCTTGGAAATTATGTATATTGACAAAAGTATAATGAATTGATTGCCAGAAGCAACAATTATTCACTACTAGAAGCAGAATGAAACCATTGTTATAAGTAATGATGAATTCACTATCACAAGCAAAATGAATTATGTATTGAAAAGTATGAATTAGCGACAGTTTGATACTATAAATCCTGAAGATATAATTGAGGAAGGAAATCAAGTATCCCTGAAGAATCACACAAATACAATCATTATCTTTCACCACCATATTCTGAAAGAATAAATTTGATTATTTTGTGGTAAAACACCCACGTATTAATTGGAAATATATGAGTTCCTAAAGATCCTAATCCTCCCAAACGCTCGATGCATCTAAGGTTGCAAGATCCGAACATACTTGAAATTATGTATAAAAAAAAAAACAAATTCTCGAAGAATATATATTCGAAAAATAATGGATCACATTTCATGATTCGATTGTGCTCCTATAGCAGCACATCAAAAGGGTAGATCCACAATTGATTGATATCATGTGGCTAGAAACAAAATAGTAATTTTGTGCTTTTGATAAAAATTGTCAATATCAGTTGACCGAACGTACATCATTTCTTGAAGAGAATGTGTTTAAACGGTTATTAAAAAAAAAAATAGATTGATCTTGAAAATCAACTGTATATAGTTCTTGAAGAACTAATTACTCTACACTACCTCCTTGGATTTATATTTTCTTACACTCGAGTGTTCTGTACTTTATGAATTTTCGTGATTATGGACATAACCTTGGTGGCTTGGTAGATATAAGAACCTAAAATTGGTGGTCATGATGCTTAAAATAGTGACACTAGAATGAAAGTTCCGGAAGAACCGATATTATGTTGCTAAGAAGGAACTCTATCTTGATGTTTGACGATTTTTTGTAGATCTAAAAGAAATCTACTACCAAATTTTAAAGGCATACATTGTAATAGATATTACATTATCCCTTTTATTATTTTATGCTAGAAGCTTGTGTTAGAGAAATTTCTTGATTTTTATATGAGGTTATATTATAAGATCCTAAGAATAATTGAACTATATATTGTGATGCAATTGAAGTGTTATGACCAAAAAAAAATTTGAGTTTTGACATGCTAATCTTGAACATCCAAGATCAACTTTGAATAATTATGAATACACATGAGACAACTAAAGAACTAGAAGATTTTTTTAACAAATGATTATTCATATACTATCTAGTTATAAAATAAATTGGTTACTGAACCATCCCCTTGATATATGGTGAAATTATATACATATCGAAGGTTGATATTTGTCGATTATTACTGTTAATATAAATATTTTTTTGCATATATATTGACTATAAGTCTTAGTATGCATAAATCAATGATATGTGTAAATTTGATAACGAATAAGTTATAACTTAAGTTGAAATATATTTCCATATGTCGGATATATGCGTGATTTTATTGAAGTAAATCAATTTTATTGACTCGTTTATTGTATGATTTTAGTTTTCTAAAATAAAACCTTTTTAGATTATTACCAATGATGTGGACATGAAAGTTATTGGTTTTAAACAATTTGAAAGATTCAATAGGTCTATTTTATAATCACATGAATTTGAGACTAGTTGAACATTATTTCTAATATTAGTGAGTTAAGAGTTTTGAGACTTTATATGAATGAATAATTCATGTCTGAATAATATAAATCTATGCTATAATTTTTTTTATGTGTACCTATAATGTGAAGATTTTAGTATGAAATTCTTAATAACCTTATTTGTAATAAATTGGATCATACTTGAAGTCAAGGATATTATATTTTTCTAGTATACAAATATATACATAAATATATATTTCTCTCATATTTCCTAAATTCTAAAACAAATGATCTAAAACACCATTAAAGTGTGAAATACTTGTTGTAGTTATATACAAGATTCTCTAGAAGAGAAACACACAAAAAATAATACACAAAAAGTTGGCACTTCCGCCCACAAAATAGATAAAATAATCAATCTAAGCTTTTTAGTATAAACATCCCCAGAAGAGGAGTCTCTTAAAGAGAAATATCCTGCAGAGATAAAGGTATCTAAAAATAATGCAATCTCAATATGCTATGTACGTACAAAAGAAAAATGAGACACTCTTCCCGGCGTTAGAGAGAGAAAATCTGCCACCTGAAGAATGACATGAACTTTCTTACACGTTTGAAGCGTGGTCGACTCATAAGTTCAAAAGATTTAACTCCCTAGAGGAGAAAGTTAAAAGGGAAGCTACATACAACTCATAAAAAATTTATTAAAATGGAAAAGAAGAAAATGTCACACATCATCTTAAATAATATTATCTGAAAAGAAAAAAGTCCTTGGAGAGACATGTCACTTGAAGGAAGGTAGATATCTACATATGAAAAAAAATTATGTCAACAATGCATGTATAAGAGAGATGTGGAATCACATAAAAAGGGGACATCAATGTTGTCTTTCTTTTTTTGTAGTAGCTACTAAAATCTTAAAATATGATTTATATTGAACTATTCATAATAGATGGGCAAAAGTAGAAAAAAGCTTAGGATATATTTCAATTATTGATTATGAAAAAAAACATACCCACGCATAATGGATGCAATTATATTTTGATATCTTATTAGTTTAGTAGTCTTAGAAGGACTTGACATGCGTCTCATGTGCCTTGTTACTGAATATTTAAATGAAAAGTTAGATAGTGATATTTAAATGAAAGTCATTGAAGGACCGTAATTTCCTGAAGCAAACACATCAAAATTATGAAACTTGTACTCAATTAATCTGAGACGATCCTTGTATGGATTAAAACAATCTGAAAGAATATGGTATAACCATCTCAGTAAGTATTTGATAAATGAAGAGTATGTTAACAATCTCATATGCCCATGTGTATTTATTAAGAAATCCGAATTTGAATTCATCATCATTGCAGTATATGTTGATGATATGAATCTAATAAGAACTTTTGAAGAGTTGATAAAAGCTACTGAATATTTGAAAAATGAATTTGAGATGAAAGATCTTGAAAAAACAAAGTATTGTCTCGACCTGCAGATCGAGCGTACGATAAACAAAATTCTTTTCCATCAAACAACCTATATTGAAAAGGTCCTTAAGTGGTTTAATATGGATAAAATATATCCGTTAAGTACTCCAATGGTCGTCCGATCTCTTGATGTTAATAAGGATCCCTTTCCTCTTATGGAGAAAAATAAAATGCTTCTTGATCTTTAAGTACCATACCAAAGTACAATTGGTGTTTTTTTATACTTAGCATAATGTACTAGTCTTGATATAACATTTTTATAGTCAACTTGTTGGTAAGATTTAATTCTGCACCAACTCGATGACATTGGAATAACGAAACACATGTTCTACGCTACATGAAACTATATATTTGGGCTTGTTATACTCAAATCAATCAGCCAATGGTCCACATTTAGTCAGTTATGCAGATTTTGGATACCTATCAGATCCCCACAAGGCTCGTTCATAAACTGGGTATGTTTTCACATGTGGTGACACAACGATCTACTGAGCAGACTTTGATTGCAACATCTTCTAATTATTATGAGATACTTACACTCCATGAAGCGAACCGTGAATGTGTGTGGCTAAGGTCTGGAGTCCATCACATCCAAGATACTTGCAGACTCCCTTTGATTACAGATTCACCAATAACCTTATTTGAATATAATGTTTCTTGCATTGCACAAATTAAATGATGGGTTTATCAAAGGTGATAGAACTAAAGATATTTCGCCAAAGTTCTTTTATACTCATCAACTCTAGCAGAGCCATGAAATTGAAGTAAAATAGATACGATCTAGTGACAATCATCCAGATCTATTCACTAAAGCTTTTTCATCATCAACATTCAAGAAATTGGTATATGACATTTGAATGCGTCGAGTTTCTGGCCAATCTAGTTGATTTCTTATCAGGGGGAGAATTTCATCATGATGAGTATGCACATCAAGATACAGGATAATATGCATACTGTACTTTTTTTTTTTTAATCTAGGTTTTGTCCAATTAGGTTTTCCTAACAAGGTCTTAATGAGGCAGTATTAGTGTGTTCAACGCTATTTTAAGATTCATTTGAATATGTACTTTTTTTTCTTCACTAGGTTTTTTTTCCACAGGGTTTTTCTAGCAAGGTTTTAACGAGGCATATTATCCAGCATAATGGTCATCAAGGGAGAGTGTTGTAAATATTGTATATATTGTATATAAAATGGATGACTCTTAATCTTTTAATTATGACCCTACGTAAATAGAAATTAGTGGGTGTTAGTGCATTAGCTTATAACCCCCTATCAATTGATACACCACCTTTAATATTGTATTTGATAGTCATTATGTTTAGAAGCCTATAAAATGAGGTGATGGGAACATTGAGAAACATAAATTGAAAAGTTCTTTCTCTATCATTTCTACTGTCTCTTATCTCTTTATAATTTTATGTTTGATATTATCTTTGCTTTATAACATCCTTCATATTATACCAAATAAACATCTTTCTTGTGTCAAAATTAGATTATTTAAGTTTGACATTAATATGACCCATTTATTATTTATATTAGCAATTCGTATTCGTTTTAATATTCCTTGAGAACTAATCAATCTAATCCTATAATTCATGTCCAATTGAAAATTCTCTCTCTCTCTCTCTCTCTCATGCGAACACAAACAGACAACAAGAAACACACCCACCACAGTCCACATGCTTACAGAAATATATCGAAGCTAATGAAGCGACGTTGGGGAGTTTCAGTCTAAAGATAAATCATGTTTCAAAAACATAAAAGCCAATCTCAAGTTAAAGGAATGAGAAAATTTGTTCATTATTGGGTATCTCTTATTTTTATAGATAATCTTGGAGGACAACAGGTAATGATAACTACAGAAATTTGGAGGTGAAATATTAATGTCAAAAGTGGAGGAAATACGAAAATAACATATTATAAAAATGGCAAAAATTTAGACACTGATGGGTCAGGCCCAAGGACCCAACCCACGTTGTGAGCCCATTTTAAATTAAGAGTCCAATTTAAAGAGATCCAGTAGGTCCAGCCCAAAGGGGTTCACGCCCGATTAAGCTCATCAAGGTTCGAGAAGCTACATCATCATGGGAGTAAGCAGGGTCATCCAAGAGCCTCATCCACGCCGCCTTGAAAAGAGTCAACCACCACGTCATTCTTTGACCGGATCTTATGGGGAGCGCCGTAACTGCCTCACCCATTGAGAATATGGCGCCAGCAGCACCAGATTAGACACTTAGTTACTGATAAGTCACCTCAATCTGCTAGGAGGCGACTATAAATTATAAGCCCCCCAACACTTGGGGGGCACCACACTCAATCGAACACATCTGCTATCACTCTCATCTCTTTCTCATAGCTTGTATCTCTTTACTCTCCCTACATTCCTCGAAGTAATAACATGCCCAAGCGACTGTAGCCCTTCATAGTGGACGTACGTCACGCTGACGGAACCACTCTACATCTTTGTTTTGCTCTCTTGCTTCTTAATTACTGCATTAATTACTAATCACATGACTGGTGGTGTGCAAAACTAATTTTTGCATCATCAATTTGGCGCCGTTTGTGGGAATCAACAAAATTCTCACCTAATCACTTTTCTTGCTATACCTATGTCAATCACCACCAGATTCATGAATCAACCCAAAGATAATCCACCATGAGAGGAGGAGGTTGCCCTTCCACCAACCAATCATGTTTCGAATGCATAGTAGATGCTGGAAACAATGCAGCAGCTCATGACTTAGAATCAGCAGATCCTGTAACTAATGCTCGCTGGACAACAAGAAGGAGCACAGCCTGGAGGACCTTAAGCAAGAGGAGTCCACGGCCTGGGCGTCAAGGAGCTCCCCATTTGGGCACCCCCTTGGGCGCCCCATACAGGGGAACCCTACACCAGAACCATGAGGCACCTCTACCTCCTCCTCAATCTCCCTCTTATCATGGTGGAGACCACCATTTCCAAGAGGATGAGGGCGAAAATCAAAGCGTGGAACGTGGGACTCATTTCCATGACAATTCCAAAGGAGCCCCCAATCACTGGGACGAAAAAAATCAAAGAGATGCAAAATCAACTGGGCAACGTCTTCAATGCCATGAAGGCACAAGGACCCGAAACTGTGGATTACCTCGTGAGGCGAACTGACACGCCTTTTGTACCAGAAGTGGCAAACTACCCCCTTCCTCAAAAATTTAAAATGCCATCCGTCGATACCTTTGACGGTACAAAAGACCCACTTGATTACCTCGAAACCTACAAGACCTTAATGCAACTGCACAACGTCCCTGACGAAATCATGTGTAGGGCATTGCCAACTACATTGAAGGGCTCAGCCCGACAGTGGTTTGCCAAACTCTCCCCAGCCTCAATTGGCTCATTCGCCGAACTAAGTAGGTCATTTGTGTCGCACTTCATTGGAGGACGCCGCCACCAGAAGCCTGTCACCCACCTGCTTAGTATAAAGCAGGATCGAGACGAGAGCCTGAGGAGTTACCTCACTCGTTTTTACTAGGAGGTCCTCCAGATTGAGGAGCCCGATGACAAGGTCACCATGACCGCCTTCTTGGGAGGACTTCGTTCATTAAGCTTCCTCTTTTCAGTGATGAAACATCCACCAAAGAGTATGCCAGAGCTGCTAGCAAAAGCCAAGAAGTATATGAATGCTGAGGACATCACCAGGGCCAGGCGAGGTGAGTCTTCATGAGAAGGGGAGAAGAGAAAGGAAAGAGACAGAAAAGACAAGAATGAGAGTGGAAACAAGCGAGGCAGGACAGAAAGGGTGTCTGCCAAAGACCGACTTGGTTCTATCCCTCAGAGAGATTGACAAATATTCACTCCCCTCAACGCCACTGTCGGACACATCTTGTTCCAAATTCAGGATGACCCCGTAATAAAGTGGCCAGGGAGAATGAAATCTCCCTCGAATCGTAGGAACCTGAACAAATATTGCCGCTTCCATCGCAATCACGGCCACGACACTGACGACTGCTACAACCTCAAAAAACAAATTGAGCAGCTCATACAACGTGGTCATCTACACCAGTATATTGCCAGTAGGGGTCAGGCGCCACCACCGCCTGATAATCAGGAGGACCAACAACCCATTGAAGAAATTCACACCATCTCTGGAGGGCTTGCAGGAGGAGGATAATTCCTCTCCACCATAAAAGCCCATGCCAGAAGGGCTGGGCACGTTGATGACCTGCGCCCATCCAAGACACGCAAGCAAGGAAGTGACGAGATCATATCTTTCTCAGATAAGGACCTGCAGGGAATCCAGCACCTCTACGACGACCCGCTAGTGCTAACCATGACTATCGCCAACTTTCAGGTACGCAGGTTTCTGGTAGACAGCGGCAGCTCTACGATTGTTCGCAGAAGCCTATGACAAGCTCAACCTGGGGAGAGAAAGATTGCAGCCCATCAGGTCACCTCTTATCGGATTCTCTGGAGAGAAGTTTTACCCTCTCGGATCCATCACTTTGCCAGTCACCGCCGAGGTAGCACCTCAAAGCTCCACGATCATGGTAAATTTTCTGGTGATAGACTGCCCGTCAACTTACAACGTTATCCTCGGACGACCAACTCTCAATACTCTAAGAGTCATGCCCTTCACCTATCATCCGATCCTCCGTTTTTGTAACACCCAACATTTTCTTTTATATATGTATATAGATATATAGTAAATAATTGTTGTAAAAATGTGGATATGTGTAGTGATGTGTGTTTGAATTTGGTAGATTGGAAAAGTAGAGATTTAAAATGTTAGTAGAAATAATAGTTGAAATTTGGTTTTTAATAAGTGAAAATAGGAAATTTTAGGTGCTAGAACTTGTATTAAATAGGTTTGGTGTAGAAATATGTGTTGGAGAGGTTTGGGATGGATTTGGTTGGCTTAGGAATGGATTGGAAATGGAAAAAAAAAAGAAAGAAATGAAACAGGCTGTGAACAGTGCACGTGAACAGTGCACTAGCTGCAACTTCAAGCGCAATTTCGACCTTGATGCAGTCAATATCTCTCAAAACTCAAAACATGAAATTTGTAGATCTCTTTCTTAGCATTCCATATCATCTTGAATCATCTCAATCGGAGCTCGTATGAGAGAGTTATGCCCATTCTACGAAGACTGGTCTAGAGCAGAAAAAAGTGTTTGCCGAAACAGTAAAAAAAATCGGGATTTTTGTATTTTAAAACACCATTTTAAGCCCCATTTGTCCCATTCTTCCATTCCACTCTCACCACAAACCTCTTAGAGCCCTAGGAGAAGATAAAGGGAAGAAGAAAAGGGAGAAAGAGAGTCTCTAAAGCTTGGGCTTTGGTTTGAAATTCTTGATTTCAAGGTAGGGTTTTTTTCCATTCACTTACATTCAGGTTAGGGTTATTATATATGTATGTTTTCACTCTCATTCTTATATATATGGTATGAAATACTTGATTCTTGACATTCTTGCAAAGATTATCATGTTTTAAACAAATCTATGGTGGAATAACCATTAAATCTTTTTTTCTCATCTTCAAACCCTAGGTTTCAAGAGAAATGGGTTTTTCTTTTGATTTCTCATATGTTCTTGATTTCAAAACTTTAGTGTTTCATATTGAACAAAAAAATGGTATTTATGATGATCTCTTGTACATTTTCTTATATTACTCTTTGTACCACCACTTATGAGAATTGATGATTTTTCTTGGAAATTGCTTGTAAATAGGAGACTTGTGGAATTGTTGCTATGGGTTCCTTGTCTCTTGGTATTATTGCAAACTTGATTATGTTTTGAGAAAAGTTATGGGTGGAGAGCCATAAAAATCTTAGTTTGTGAGAAATATGAATTTCTCTCTCTATCTTCACTCAAATTTGGCTTTGAAAACTATAGTGCTTTGTGTTGAGTATTGAAATGCTATTGTGCATGATCTCTTGTATTTTTCTTCATTGTTTATTTGAAATTGTCTCATGATAGATTTGTGGATTTTATGGAATTTGCTTGAAAAATTGGGGGTTTATGGTATTGTTAGTTATGTGAGATATTTGTTGGTATTTTATCTCTTGCGTGGTTGTACGATACGAACATGGATTACTATTGACCAGGTATCATGTAGTGGGTAGACGTCTTTATATGCTACGCGGGTATGAACTTTTCCTACCACATGGAATGGGTAGACGCCTTTGTACGCTGTGTGGGTATGAACTTTTCCTATCACTAATGATCACGGATTAGTAACGTGGGTTGTGTCGGACATACAGTGTGGGTTATCGTGCATTGTACCAGAAATGGTTTCGACAAAAGTTTCGGAAAGTATGGGATTCCGCGAGAACTTGTTGGAAACGGTTTATGGTAGAATGGATTACCAATGGTATATTGTGTTTATTTATCTATTTCAATTACTGTTGCTATCTAAACTTGAGATCTGTTTAAATTTCCTCGTTTTACTTCAAATGTTATATAGGTTATTTGTGAAATGAGACCGACCGTTTTAACTGCTTTTCTAAACCTTGTTTGGGTTTGGGAGGATTTTTCTACAGAGTTTCGTGCTCACCCCCTACAGTTGAACATTTTTCAGAGTTTGTGCCAGAGGATGAACTAGGTGCTAACGAGCCGGGCCATGGAGAGGCTTCACTAGAGGGATACTTGGATCCCGAGTGGGACATCTAGAGATGTCGTTGACTTTTGTTCTAGACTAGGATATTCTTTTGAAACACTGTGTAGTCTAGATTTCTTTTGTAATTTTCGCTGCACTATCATAGTTAATGTTTTGTTTGGGAAATGTAAATGCTATTGTTGGGCTTATTCTGTTGATATTGTGGCCATGGCTTGGCTTATTCTTTTGGAATTTTATTGTGGGTATTACATACGATGAATGGAAATCTTTTGGGATAATGTTGTAAATAGTTTATGGATAAATGGACCCGGTGTGGTCGATGTAGTATAATTGCACAGGTTGTGTTTTGGGTAGCGCTCCCCGAATAGAGGAGACTCTGCCCGAATTTTGTTAAATTAAGGAATGATTGATATGAAGTCTTATTTATGGATGATTTATCTTAGTGCTCTCATGATGTAAATGGTTTTAGTATCTAATGCCGTCCAGGGTGGTTGGGGCGTTACAGTTTTCCAATCCCAAATGGAATTGAAGAGGTCCGGGGAGACCAGGTTGCCGCAAGACAACGCTACGTCTCCTCAATGAAGACCAGAGGCCATAAGAGGCCCTACAAGTGGAGGTCATCGACCCGAGGAATGATGCCACATTAGAAAGAGGAGATTCAGTAAAGGAGCTCAAACCAGTGGTCTTAGAGGAGGAGCATCAAGACAGAACATCGACCCTAAGGTCGCTACCCACCGCCTCAATGTCAACCTTCATTACAAGCCTGTTCGCTAAAAGCTAAGGAGCGCCTCCACTGAAAGGGCGCAAGCGATGGACAAGGAGGTGGGGAAGTTGATAGAAAACGGGACAATTAGAGAAATGACCTATCCAATGTGGCTCTCAAATGTGGTGATGGTGACTAAAGCCAATGGAAAATGGCGCTTTTGTGTTGACTTCACCGAACTCAACAAGGCGTGCCCTAAAGACAGCTCCCCTCATTTCACACGCCGCACCAGGTGCAATTCTATATTCGTAACTTTCTGCTTCCCCATCGACAATAAGTTCCGTCCTCATCAGAGACAACGAAAGAGTGCAAAAGCCTATCTATTACGTGAGCAGGGCATACCGAGGAGCAGAAATAAAATATTTTGGGCAAGAAAAGCAAGCGCTCACCCTGATCTCAACATCAAGTCGTCTCCGACATTACTTCCAGAGTCACACCATCGTCGTTGTCACGAACTAGCCTCTAAAGAGGGTTCTAGAGAAGCCAAACGTCTCTGGAAGACTCCTTAAGTGGGCAGTAGAGCTGGGCGAGTTTGATGTCCAGTACCAACCAAGGGCAGCCATCAAAGTACAAGCCTTGACAGACTTTATTGCGGAGCTCACACTGGTGGAGGAGGAAGGCAGCAGACTCTCGACACCTTAGGAAACCTTATCTGAAACTTACCTAGACACTTAGGCGCCAAGGCCTGACATCCAAAACAATTTGGCACCTTACAGGGGCGCCCAGGGCATCCAAGCGCCCAACACCTCATCACTTATAGTGACTCTCAGTTGATAGTCAACCAAGTGAAGGGCAAGTTCGAAGCAAAAGGAACCAGAATGCAGGAATACCTTGCCATGGTGCAAGTCTTGCTTACGAAGTTCCATCACTTCTAGATCTGTCACATCGCGAGGGAAGACAATATGGTTGTAGATGCACTTGCTAGGTTCGCCTTGTCGTTGGAAGCCCCACCAAGACCAGCATTCATTGGTCACCAATTCGAGCCAAGCAGGCTAGACGTGGAAGCCATTAGTGTTAACTGTGCATCTGCCAAATCAAACTGGATGACCCCAACAAGGGCATACCTCTAGGAGGGCGCATTGTTAGACGACCCATTGGAAGCCAAGAAGCTCAGGATGAGAGCCTCCAAGTTCACCATCCTACAGGGCGTCTTGTACAAGAAAGGCTATTCCTTGCCACTACAACGATGTTTCTCCCCAAATGAAGCTGATTACGCCATACGGGAAATTTATGAAGGAGTTTGCAGAAACCACTCCAGAGGCTGCTCCCTAGCCCACAAGGCACTCAGGTAGGGCTACTTCTAGCCTAGCATGGTCAGAGATGCCTAGGAGTACACCAAGAAATGCGACAAGTGTCAGTGCTTCGCCACGGTGCCTAGATAGCCATCAGAAGAACTGACAGCCATCACAAGTCCATGGCCCTTTTCCAAATGGGGCATTGACATATTGGGCCCTCTACCTCTGAGCAAGGGGTAGTGCAAGTTCGTGATGGTAGCCATCGACTACTTTACTAAGTGGAAGGAGGCCGAACCCTCAGCGAAGATAACAGACGCAAAGGTTAAGGACGTCATCTAGAAGAATCTGGTCTGCCGCTTCGGAGTACCCCACGCCATAGTCAGCAACAACGTCAAGTAATTTGACAACAAGCTCCTAACTTGTTCCACGCTAACCTCCAGATAAGCAGCCTCATTCCAACCCTGCGCACCCGCAGGCAAACAGACATGCAGAGGTCACGATCAGAACAGTACTACGCAGCCTAAAGATAAGGCTTGAAAGAGTAAAGGGTCTCTAGGTTAATGAACTCCCGAGTGTATTATGGGCCTACCGAACGACGCAAAGAGCCCCAATTGGAGAAACCTCCTTTTCCCTCGTCTATGGAACTTAGACAGTCATACCTATGGAGATCGGGGTACATTCTCTAAGGTTCCAACACCACGACCCCATCACCAACGAGGAAGGACTCCGCATCAACCTCGACTTGGTGGAGGAGGTAAGGGAAATGGTTGTGGTCCGTAATGCGGAGTACAAGCACCGCATGGCGAGGTACTACAACTCGAGAGTGAAGCTTCGTTCCTTCCAACCAGGAGATTTAGTCCTTAATAATTATGAAGGAAAGGTCTTACCCCATCCTTGGAATGCTGAGCATCTGAAGAGGTACTACAAATGACACCTTAGGAGAGTAGAAGCAGTAAAGCTGGGGAACTTGATTTTATTTCTTGTACCTTTTTTGGGTTATTACCCACCATTGCTTAGCATAAGCAGTTATTGAATAAAATTTTCTAAGTTGACTTCAAAAGTTCTTTGCATTCTTGCATTCTATTTCAAAAGAACATTAATGGCAAAAAACCACTTTTACAAAAGAAGGCTACACATTGCCTTTCTTAAAAAAAATAAAAATCAAAAATCAAAAGTCTTTATCACTCTAACTGCTCTCATGGTCGTTATCCTCCTCCTCCTCACCCTCAACATCGTCAGAGCCACCATCACCATCATTAGGCGCCTCATATGGCACGAAGCCTGAAAGATTAATATCAGGAAAAGCAGCAGAAATCTTTCCCCAAAGCTCCTCGTAACCATCAATGAAGGCATCTGCAAGGCCACTCTCCAAATCACCCTAAGCCTTGACGGCCCTTTCACGAGCTAACAACAAATTCGCCTCAGCCCGAGAAGCCCTCTCGTGAGCTGCCTTCACCTCTGCCTCCGTTCTAAAAAAGGCAGCCTCTCTGAGCGCGGCCCTCTCGCGGGTCGCCACAAGCTCAGCCTCTCAGAGCGCGTCCCTCTCACGGGTCGCCAAAAGCTCAGCCTCAAGCTTAGCCGCCCTCTCACGGGTCGTCAAAATCAAACAGCCTCTTTGAGCGTAGCCCTCTCATGGGTCGCCACAAGGTCAGTCTGGGAAGCCCTGCCATCAGCTTTTAGCTCAGCAATCCTCCCCTGAGCAGTAAGAAGCTCCTTTTGCACAACCTTATGACTCCGCTTCAGCTGGCCATAATAAACAGCTCTTGAAAAAAGACACACAAAGGTAGTTGAAACCTGAAAAAGACATACAAGGTGAGCCCTCACAGCCTGCAACTTCCATTCTTGGTCCTTCGAGAGCGCTGGAGAACCTGTAAGGGATGTGGTGAGTACACATTTGCAAAAAAAGGGGAAAGAATAAAGAAAAAGAGTGGGGGTACCTATTCTTTTGGGAGTGTCCCATCTTGTTGTTACCAAAGCTCTGTCAGTCTCTGAAGCCCACTCTCCTCCAACAAACATGAAGCGAGCCTTCCATTCATGGCAGTTAGAGTGCAATCCGGTGATCATTTACCTCCCCTCGGAGCAAAGTAGTACCAGACACAATTAGGAGCAGGAGTCTGATTCAAAGTATAAGCTGCACAAAATTGTTCAGGAGAAGCATCCTTATGATGCACCTTTCTCCAAAATGCCAGAAACCCCAACAGAACTCTCCAACCATTGGGCGCTAATCGCCCTAGCACTAGTGAAAAGCAATGCAAAACACTACAAATAGAAGAAGGTATTGGGAACCTTAGCCTAGCCTTAAGCACCTCCTCATAAATGACTATGTCTCCAAACGAGCCATCACAAGCAGGCTCGCCCATCTCGGCTCGACGGCACAATACCATTGGAAGACTGTGGTAGGTGGAGACAATCTACAAAATGTCAACGTCAGTATTGAAAGTACTAGAAATGGTACTTACTTTGGATCTTTGGTCGAGAGCTGCCTTCCCCCGATGTTTACTGCTGCGAGAACGAGGAACATTGCGCAGGCCTCTACAAGGACATCCATGCCCAGTGTCTACCTCACTTCACCTGGCTCACCCAATAATGAGGACCATAAAGTGTAATTGGTCCCATTGAGTTTAACAGAGGTCATGGGACCATTGATAATAATCGGAGTGGAGGTAGGTGGAAAAGCTGGAGTAAGGGACCCGGTATCTTGCTTGGGTTCCATAACAGTGCAGCAAGTAGCAAACAAGGAGCGCCGCAATGCTGAACCAGAAGAAAAGAGGATGCTAGAAGACTGAACTGGACAGAACCAGACCTACTAAGCCTGAACCGAACCACTGGAGTCTGCTTGAGCACTAAAACAGACCACTGAATCGAACCACTATAGTCTGCTGGAGGCTGAACCGGACCACTAGAGTCTGCTGGAGCACTGAACCGGATCACAGGAGCACTAAACCGGACCACAATAGTCTATTGGAGGCTGAACCGAACCACAGGAGCCTGCTGGAAGACTGAACCGGGCAGACCAGGCTCGCTGGACCGCTGAACCGGAGTAAAAATTGACTGAACCGGTCTGAAGCTAGCTGAACCGGGATCAAACCGGGATTGACCCGGTCTAGGTTGGACTGTGGGCTAGACCAAATGGTTTCGACTGAAGTGGCTGGACTTGAGTTGACTCGGGTTTAAAACAATTTAAACCTGTTGACTTGGGTATAAGTTCGGGTCGTTTAACCAACCCAGGAAGCCAGGTCTGGACCTTTTCTCGGGTCTAGACCTCTACTACAAGTCCTCATCCTCTACATACAACTACTTCAAATAATCAAAGCCCATCAGATCATTACAAATAGTAGTCAACAACATAGTACAATGACCTTATTCAGTTGGCCTGACTTATGCTTGAGCATGAAAATGAATCTCAACAACCCACTGAGCATGCATACAATTAGGAGTAGTAGAACTATTGAGACACTTCAATGCTTGATGGTTGGTATTCAGAATGAACTCCCTTTGAACCAAATAATGTTGTTAGTGTTGTAAAGCTCTATCAACTGCATAAACTCTTGCTCATAGGTAGATTATTTATGTCTTGCCTCACTAAAATTTTCACTAAAGAAGGCCATTGGTCTGTCCTCTTGTGATAATACCGCTCCAATGTTAGTATAAGAGGCATCACAATCCACCTTAAACAACTTATTAAATCTTGGTGATTAACCTTTAAAAGTAACATTTCCATATACATTAAAGAGGTTAATTACATGCATTTTATACTTAGTTGTAGAATAGATGATTTATTTAGTATAAGGTAATTTTGGGCACTAATTTGATTTGCAGGGCAAAAAGGTGATTTGGCAAAGTGTAAGGGAAAAAAAAGAATAAGGAGGAGAAATCAAATAAAGAAAAGAGGGAAAATCAGCAAGAAAGAGGCGTCTGAACGCCTGCCTATACAGTCCGGATGCCATAACCGCCTCAAGATTCTATGACAGAAGGCCGAAAGAAAAGGCCACTAACAGAGACCACAGTCCAGACGCCAGCCACCACCGTCCGGAGTCCTATTCCCAAAAGCAAGTCCAGCAGTCTATGTAAACAAGAAACTTATTGGGGTCCGAATGCCTGCCACCAGCATCTGGATGCCCTTGCCGAAATTGGAAAGTGGTGTTCACACTTGAAGCTCCAAATCATTGGCTCTCCTAGCTACCCATTGCCGCCCATCCTCCTCTATAAATACCCCCTATGTTTAGAATAAATCCATGACTTTAGTGTTCCATTTTACTTTCAAGTCTTGTAATGTTTGAGAGAGCTCTATTTTCTACATTTCTTTGGCTTCTTTCTTTATTTAGTAAGATGAACTTTACTCACCTTTTAGGTTTCCTTTAAGCTTTTAAGGGTAAGTTGTATTTCATTTGAATTTTAGTAAAGAAACAAGTATTGCATTTATTTATCGCAATTTCAATTGTCTTTTCGTTTTCACCTTTCGTAATCTTGAATTTCCTTGACTGAGAGGGATGAGGTTCATCAAATGCTTTATCAAATAGATTTTGCTTTGAAAACTCAATGCAATTAACTTCATGCAACTACTCTTTCTTCCCTGGCTGTTTTGCAATATTGAATATGTTTAACTCCAATGTAATCTTTCCAAAAAGGGGTTTCATCAATCCATTTCTGCAATTAATCAAAGCATTAAAAGTGGCAAGGAATGGTCGGCCTAGGATGACTGGTATTTGAGTGCCTGTGTGCATGACGAGTTGGGTGTCCAAAATAATAAAATCAATAGGAAAATAAAATTTATCGACTTGGACAAAGTACATCCTCAACTATGCCCCTTCATAGGGTCGTTTGTCCTTTTGTTGTCCTAAAACAACTCCTACAGTATAGTCACTAGCATTACATATTGGTTCAAAAGGTAAAGACCAGTCAGGAGCTTACGTGATTGGTGCCAAAATAAGCATGCCTTTAAGTTTGTCAAAATCCCTTTGCCACGTATTATTCCATTCAAATGATGTATCTTGACATAGAAGATTATACATTGGTCTATATATTAAGATGAAATCTTTTATGAATATTATGTGGAACCCTGCATGACCTAGGAATAACCTAACATCTTTCATTGTCCTAAGTGGGGTGTTATCCTTCAATCTTCACCTACATGGTGCTAAATATATGATTGATTATCTAACCCAGCTGAATGTTTTGTTTGTGTTTTTTAATTGATTATAGACAAGGAAAGTCTTGACATCTTCGATATTTACAACTACGGGCATAACGTCGGAGCTACGTTGTTTAATTTGAAATCAGTCATCATCTTTCGGTTAACCTATGATTGACACAGGGGTTAGTTGAGAGTTCATTATTGCACAAGTATTGCATTCAAACACTCATGCATGATTCCGAAACCTTGAACTAAGGAGTGAATTTTTCCTTATTGTTAAAAACTTTACATTTTCTAGCACATACCTTTGCACAACATAATCATTCACTCTTTAAGCTTTCTCGTGCCTTTTTCTCTATCGATATTTTGTTTAGAAAACCCCCAATAGTTCCCTGAGGATTTGATCTCGGACTTAACCGAGTATTACTACAACTCGACCACTTACACTTGGGCGTGCATTTCTTTAGTCGAGTCACTTGGTAGATCCAATACAGGAACTGTAGTGAGCTTCTCCTTAAGGAGGTGAAAACTCCTTGCCGGCTCATCAGTTCACAACAATCGTCTTTGCTTCAGGCAATCAGTAAATGGTGTTGCAATAGTGTTGAAATTACTCACAAACCTCCGATAAAAGGTTCCAAGGCATGAAAGTTGTGAACCTCTCTGACTATCCGCGGTGTAGTCCACTCTTAAATAGCTCGAATATTCTCATCATCCACTAAGATGCCCGTAGCACACACCACATAGCCCAAGAATACCAGACTATCGATTATGAAGCTACACTTCTTGAAGTTCATGACCAGGCTATTTGCTTGTTTCTTAAAGTGGAGTAAATTAACAAGGATAGGAAATATATCGTATTTGTAACTCGGTCGATTACCGAGGTTGTCTTCTCAGCGAAAATGATTGGCTCAAGTGGTGAAAGGTAAAAAAAATTAAAAACCTTGAATTTTTGAGAATTTGGTTGTAGAAATTATTGACTAGCAAATAACAATTAAAGAAAAGAGCAGTTAATCAGTAGAGTTCATCTCACCATGAACAGGTATTTTGACCCAATTTTTATAACTCACTTGAGATTGTACTCAAACTGAAAATATTCGATTAACACCAAAATGTAAATAACAAATGTGTATTGAAGTCAATTGATTTAATTTTGAAACAATTACATTCACTTCGATTGCAGTGATTTCAAAAATTACTCGTGCCAAACTTAACTGTCGACAAGTAAGCTGGAAGATATACATATCAAAAGTGTTTTCAACTTTAATCATTCAAATAACCCAAATAACCCAATCATTGGAAAAACTCTAATATGGTCAAAATCTCCATTCATGGATGAGACTCCCTCATCTGATCAAACCGGAAAACGACTACTCACTCATCATAGAATTGAAAACAAAAGCAATTAAGGAAGACATGATTGTAATTGAAAGACAAGAAAAATTGAATTGAAATTGCGAGTAAAAGCAAGGGGTGGTAACGTTTTTATTTTCGCGTTTAAAAAAAAAATAAAAAATAGAAACAATTTTTGTTTTGTTTTGTGGTAAACAATGAAAACAGAAAACATATTTGAGAGTCATTTGTGTTTACCAAATTATGAAAATAGAAACAAAAAACATGTTTGACAATTATATAAACTATGTCCCAATTATTAACTTTATATTATTTTTTGCTACAAAATAAAAAAATTGGTTCCATTGAAGCTCTGGCTCTATTCAAGCCACCACAAGCCGCCAAAACTAGAGCAAAATCAAAGAGTAGAGTACCAAAACCAGAAGCCTCCTCCTCATCTTACTACTAATTTTCAACCCTCATCTTCTCTAAATGAAAATATTGATTTCATTCAAGGGTAAAGCCTCAACATACCTATTAAAATAGACACAACACATACAAAACACAAACAAACTCACACTCGCAACATACACTCACGCTCAAAACACACACACTCACGCACACAACACACAGACTCACGCACACAACACACAAACTCACGCCATCTAACTCAGACGGAGGTGAGAGAGAGGCGGCGCTGGAGAGGGGTGGCAATGGAGAGAGGTGGCGATGAAATCGAGTCACGATCGAACAAAGCTGTGAGAGACGATCACTGGAGAAGAGACAATCGTCGGAGAAGAGACGATTGCTGATGGAGGTCTTCGGTCTTCGTTAAATAGATAGAGGCAATGGAGAGAGGAGAGACAGAGATGCGATGGAGAGCGAGAGGCGATGGGTTTAAATACTTGACCAAAAGAATACCCTTTTTGTTGCTAACAAAGCTCGAAGCTTGGATTTCATTAACTCCCCCAAGCCCCCACGCGCGTGTTTCTATTTCTTTTGTTTCTTGAAACATCTTTTTTATGTTTCTTGTTTTTGGGTCTTGTTCTCAAAACAACTTATCTCATATAAAACAGAAACACAAACTCAAACGTGCTTTTGTTTTTATTTTTTGCAAAAAGTGAAAACAAAAACAAAAGAACCGAAACAAAAACACCAACCAAATGCACCCTAAATACCTTGAATTGAATTACAAGAGTGTAAATTATTCACAAAGGAAGACTTGAAAGTAATAGTGTTGCAAGAATTAAAGAATTTGAACATGAACAAAGCTTCAAATGTAAAACAATGGAGAAAGCTTTAAAGAAGAAGAAGACTAAGTCTAAACCCTAGGAAAGAGAGAAAGAGTGTTTGGTGAAGAGAATAGGGAATTGAATGATGAATGGAGATGCCTTTCCTATCGGCTAGCCCTTGGTATTTATAGAGAATTTTCTGTTGAAAATTTTCTTTTCCATCCACCAATCACGACTTTTAAATAATTCAGCTGATTCACTTTCCTTAGAAGTTTTCACTACCGAAATATAGTAACCTACCGGTAGGAAGCCGAAAACGATCTACCGATAGAACTGTTCACTGTTTTGTATGAACTGATTGATCTTTCTTCTATTGGTAAAACACCTTTTTGTTTCCCACCTACTAGTAGAGCAGTACTCACATATAGCTAGAACAACTCTCTATTTTACTTCTACCTTTAGGAATGAACTCCTACTGGTAGAATCAATTTTGGCCCTTAGTTGAACAGTAGAAGACCTACTGGTAGAAAGGGTCTTTTCTTCAATTATGCTCACAATGGTCTTGGCTTGACTTCTGAACCTCCTAGCTCATCCCCAAAGTCATCCATGTTATGAAATAGTGTTCAAAACCTTGCTTTTACGTGTGTTCACCTTCAAACACCAATTTCCTCCACAAAATGCAAAACTAAACTAAAACAAAGGAATTAAGTAACTAACAGACTAAAGATGAATGATATAAGACTTATAATATGTAATATTATGTTTTCATCACTCTTCTCCTTCAAAGCTGCAGAAACTACTCTCAAGTGATGCAAATGGTCAATCTCATTATGACTATAAATTAGACTATCATCAAAATACGCAACCACGAACTTCTCAATGAAAGACTTGAGCACTTCGGCCATAACCGTTGTGAAGGTACTAAGGGCATTGGACAACCCAAAGGGCATAACCAACCACTCGTATAATCCTTTTTTCGTTTTGAAGGCAGTGTTCCACTCATCACCTGGACGAATGCGGATCTGATGATACTTGCTTTTCAAATCAAACTTGAAGTACACCTTGGTGCCCTCCAACATATCTAACGTGTTATCAAGTCGGGGAATGGGGAACCAATATTTCACAGTAATCTTGTTTATTGTCCGACTATCAATGCACATCCTCTAACTCCCTTTTTTTAGGACTGAGTAGAGCAGGAACAACACATGCGCTCATACTCATCCTACTATATCCCTTCTGTAGTAATTCATCAACCCGACTCGACAGTATCTCGAACTCCTTAGGACTCGTTCGATAATGAAGTAGGTTTGGAAGACTAGCCCCGCCCACCAAGTCTATAAATAAAGCTCACCCTTGACCCCTGGGCTAGTCAACCAGGTCTTCCCTTTTGTTCTGCTCCTGCTACGAGAAAGACGCGCTGAAGAGGTATGCCTAGTGCGCAGAGGATCAGTTGAGAGTTTGTCTCTGTAGGGAACTTTATAATCTTTTCCCCCTATTTTATTGAATCAATAAATAAAGAGATCAGTGCTACAACCCCCCTATTGTTTGATCCAATATTGAATGGGGGCCAGGCCCGACTTCCATATGTCCTTAGTTTGACCTCCCGTAATGGTCCTTGCTTTTAAGAAATTAGAGCGAGGCCAATTTCTCGTACTTATTCAATGTGCCCCCCTTTCGTTAAGTGCCCCACTCGATTTACTAGGCTGTTGACCTATCAAGCACTTGATCGTTGCTGCTACCGCCTGCTTGGCGGACAGAGCGCTCATTATCCTTACTAGTCTCGCGAGATCATCTCGCATGTTACGAGATAAGGCGAGCTTCAAGGAATCACCTCACCCATTACGAGGATATGGTGAGCTTCACAGAATCAGTTACGAGGATGACGCCTCAATCAGAGCCCCTTGAAGCCAACTTCATTTGCCTATAAATTGTAAGCCCCGCCTATACATGCGGGGTATCACTCACATCTGAGCACTCTACACTCCTTGAGTAATAAAACACTCAGGCCACTGTAGCCCTTCATAGTGGAGTACCTCACCCAAAATGAACCACTTAATTTGTGTTTACTTGTGTTGAGTCTCCTTCTTAATTACTGCATTAAATAATTAGTAGGTGGTGCACAATACACATTTAGTGTATCATCAGGATATATGATGCTAACTAGATATCTGATACTAAAGATTCAAAATCTACGAGTGGATATGTCTTTACCTTGGGAAGTGCAACCGTGTCTTGAAAATCCTCAAAGAAAACATGCATTGCTAGATCTACAATGGAATCTAAATTCATTATCTTAGATAAAGCTTGAGAAGAAGCAGAATGACTTCACAACTTCTTAGAGGATATTCCGAAATGGCCAATGTCTGTGCCAGCAATTTATATACATAGTGATAGCCAATAAACTATTGGAAAGACACAAATTATATGTATAACGATAAGTCTTGACACATACATTTTAGACATATTACCGTTAAACAGTTGCTCTCCAATGATATTATATCTATTGACTATGTGAAGTCAAAAGATAACATCGTGAATCCGTTTATAAAAAGTTTGACTAGAGAGTAAGTAAAAAGTTCAACAAGAGGAATGGACTTAAAGCCTATTACTAACCAAGAGTCACCATAATGACAACCCAACCTAGCTGAATTGAGATTCCAAGATCTAGGTACAAAGGGACAACCGAATTATATGTAACTCAGAGATGCACTGAGAAGATTTTCAACTCCTTCTCATTCCTATGATGAGACAATGCATATCTGACATGAGAACTAGATTAAGTTATGCTTTTAATGATTTATGTGACTTGAAAAAGTTCAAGTAAGATATAACAAGATACTCTCAATCAGAAATCACCTATGTGAATAAGAAAGGGCTGCTTCTATGAGAATCGTAGGCTAATTCTCTAAATTACTCATGAAATCAAGTGGTGTTTAAGGCTAAAATGAACACAAATATAAGAACCAACTGTGTCTGAAGGAAAATTATTTGAATTATATTTTCTTGATTTACACAAACTGTTGACAATTCAAATACATCAAGTCCATTAATTAGCCAGGTAAATCAAATAGTCTTTCACTAAGAAAATTTCAAGTCCACTAGGCTACTTATCCTAATACAGTAACTTTTCAATTGTTCTTCAACTAATATTTGCATGTTCATATATCGAATTTTCATTCATGTGGGGGATTGTTGAAAAAAATGGGATTATGAACAAGTTATTTGGAGCAACTTTGGGTTTAAATAAAAGTTGGATCCACACTTCAAAACTGGTGGACCATGTTTAAACGTGTTCTCCTCCGCGAGGAGATCAACATGGTATATTTATTTGTTCAAAACTATTAAGTATTGAATGAAAATTTGTGTCTCAAAGTGACCCACTTGAATGGATAAAAGGAACTAAGAATGATATGGTGTAGTATAATAACCTTTGTCTCACATTAGAAAGAAAAAACAAAAAACTTGTGAGTTAATATACTCCCAGTTAGCTTCTTGGGTTAGGCCCGAAGGGGTAGCACACTTTTGTGAGTGGAGCGAGCACCATACACACGCGCTGCCTGCTTTCCTCGTCTTGCCACTACCTGACTTGACTCGACGGGCTGGGCTGAGCTCGGGCTTGGGTCAACAAGATCTTATATTTTTGTTGAAAGTTTATTTGACGCGGTGCAGGTTATGGGTTAAACCAAACGGATTAGTACGCAGATCGCACTTAGCTTTCCAACTGAAATTCAAAATTTCGTCTGTTATTTTTTAATTTGGCGCTGAATTTGATTGTGTCTGTTTACACTTAAAAGATGCCTTTCCCTTTCCCTTTCGTTAATGTTCAATTAACTGTGTGTCTCTTCAATCTGAACAAACACATTGAACGGTGGTGTCTCGTGTCTATTCAAGCAATTTGAACAGACACAATGGAGTCTATAAAAAAACTCCTTTTCAACCATTTTCAATAATCGACATTCTTGAATACTCTCTGTCTCTGCATTACATTTTTTTTTTGTTCTAGTACAATCGCTGGTTTTTTAGAGATTGAAATGCTGTTTTTTTAAAAACGAAATTCGTATATCTTGAGAGACAATTACTTATCAACCTTGAACACCGAAAGAGAGCAAACCAGTCTTAAGAAAATTGTGTTTCACATGGTTCAAATTCTTATTTATGTTATTATTATTCTTGTTCTGCATTCCTGCAAGTGCATCATTTCTGTTTGGAATACATTCTGTTTTAGATAATTAGTTTGCATATCACAGTATACATAGAAATAGATTTGCTACGGTACTTAACATTTAATTCTGATTATAATATTCATAACAGGTTGAATTTGGGCATCTTGCATCCACACTTTCCACTTAGGCTTTTGTTCACATAAAAGGATTTCATTAAACAATAATTTACAAATCGATTAATTGGTAATTGAGGTTGATAGATTTAAAATTAAGTGTAAATTTCCACGAGAAGTGTCAAAGACCTATTTATCCCATTTAGATCGTGTTTGTGTAATTCCATATTTATAATCGTATTGTGACAATCTAAACTACACTTCTCCAACCTCTACTTTCTGCAAGTCCCTTTTTTATGTTTTGTTTGCGTAGACTCCCTTTTGCATACTGCAACGCCACTCCATTTGGCAGCAACGTCCACTAATTCGGAAATCAATTTAACATTTAACTTTACAATGCTCTATAACTTGGTTAGATGAGAGAATTCCACCATTTATACTAGAACTTCTTAGAAATACTAACAGAAAAATTTATCCGTATGCAACATTTTCCTTGATTCAGGCAAGTGCCTCGCGCCTCAAGCCCAATCCCATGAAACCTCGGTTACTTGATGTGCCTTTCGCCTTAAATGACGTAGCCCCCGACATCCTACTTTTACAAAAAGTTTTTTTTTTTTCCAAATGGTAATCTTATTCCTCTCTCTCTCTCTCTCTCTCTCTCTCTCTCTCTCTCTCTCATGCCAACTCCAAAAACCAAGGTGAGTAGTGTTTCATCGCAGACAACGGGGAATTAGAAAACTGGGTTATTTAGTATTGCTACACCAAAATTAAAGGATAGCACAAGCACGAACAGTTGAGAAGCATGAGAGGGTAACAGAATCATTTGGCAATCTGGCAAAAATTGGGCATCAACATGGTATCTGCAAACTTATTCATCTTATTCTTTTCAATAAAGAACTTCCTCATTATAACCAATCTTTTTCTAGAGTGTCGAGGATGGGTTCCAAATCATGCGGATTCATAAACGTACAGACAAGATCATACACAACCTGGATTTTCTTAGCAAATCACACTTTACCCAATGAACTACTGAGTTTCTCACATAGTTCCCTTAATTAATTAAATTGGATCCACATTACCCCAATATCAAGCATTCAATATGTTTTGGGTGGGAAATCCCCAAATGTGTAATAAAATATGTGGTTTTATTGTCTACATCGGGCCGTGTGAAACTAAGAACCATAATTAGAGGTGCAATGTGAGGAACATGACAACTGAGGTGGCAATGTTAACCAATAGCTATAGTTGGAGGTACAATACTAAAAACATGATAGTTAAAGTGGCAATGAGAGAAATGAAACATAGTTAAGGGGTCAAAGTATAATTTACCTTTTCTTTGTTGGAAGTCCTACGGGAGTTGGATTTTTTTGGTCAGACCATCCGGTATCCGAAAGTCACATTGGGCTCCGACTAATCCGGATTCGAGCCGGGTGAGACCACAAGGGCGGCAAAGCTCTCCCCACCGAACGCAACGTTCCCAAGACTCGAACCCGAGACCTTGGTACAGGAGTTGGATTTCAACCATTAAGTTGCTACCATAATCATGATACACCCCGACAGCTATGTCATCTCCCATTTCCAACTGACGAGCATTAATTTTCCAATGGCTTAACCATATCATAGGCTTATCATCATCTGGAAGTGCTATAATTGTTGGATTATAGCTCCAATTCAAGCCATTTGTCTTGTTACTGATTCCAATCCCAGAAGGTTTGCCTCTTGAATAGACAGCGCATATATTCAAGCCACAGAAGGGAAGAAGTTGAGGCACTCTAAAAGATATGGGGTGCCCACCGGGGTTGGCGCTGCTTGATGAACATCGTGAGAACAGCTTTTTTTTATTATTCCTGAACCATTCTGGAACTTGACTCCCTGGAAGAAATATACTGAATATGCAATGTTCATACAGTCCCTGTGCCATCAAAATCATTATATTATTATTCGCAATGGAGAGAGAGAGTGAGAGAGTAAAAGAGAGAGAGATTGCACCTGTAGGGGATAATACTTGATTACTCTAGTCAACCTATTTAATAATTCCACCTCGAGGCCCTCCATGGATTCCAACTCGACCAAGCCCAAATTCTGGAGTATTCCTTTGCAAACATTTCCAATGGGTTCTAACTTGAATAGTCCTTGAACCTCCACAAGCTTCTTACAATTCATAACAGCCAATTCTAGAAAAGTGAATAGGTTTGGGTGAAGATTTACCATTTCCATTGTCTTGCATCCCAGTATAGTAAGATACCTGAAGCTCGAGAGCTTTGGAATTGATTGGAGCTTTGTGCATCCGTTTAAAAAAAGTGACTCGAGCATAGTAAGACCTATTATACTCTCTGGTAGGGAAGAAATAGGATTTTTGTCAAGACTTAAAGTCTCCAATGATGATAGGCTACCAAGATCCTCTGGTAGGGTACAAATTGAATTCTCTCTAAGATCTAAAACCCGCAGTAATGGCATGCTACTAAGAGTCATTGCAATAGCATGATCATATATATTGCATCCCACAAGGCTTAACACTGTTAAAGATTTTGGGAAAAAAGGCAATGAAAATTCTGGAAATTTTGCCAGTTTTGATTTCCAACGCAAAATTGCATTCCACACTTTGACCTTAACAGCAGTAACAGCAGTCGAAGGTGATTGATTTATCCCATTTGCTAGGAGGACTCTCAAAGATTCCATGTTCCTCAACTCTGTAGGCAACTCTTTGAGCATGAAGCAACCAGAGAGATCAAGTTCTTCAAGGGATTTTAGTTGGCAAATTTTCTGTGGAAGCTGTCTAATATTTCTGCAATTACTTAGATTCAAGATAACAAGGCTCCTTAGTTCTCCAATAGATTCATGGACCTTCACCAAATTTATGCAATCTTCAAGACTTAGTCTCTCTAGATTAGGGACACCTGTGAAGTCAGGGGTCTTGGTTAGGCAGTGGGAATGACTGAGATTCAGGATTCTCAATGATCCGAGTGGCTGTGAACCAAAAAAAAAAGGAAGAGGTTAGCTCCAATAGCTATGTCCATCACTAAAAAATTAAGGGAAAGAATATGAAACACATATTATACCACAGTTCCCTTCCAAACTTGCTCCAAGCTGCTATAGGGCATTTCAAGAACAACTAGGCTCTCTAGAAGAAAATCACCAGGTATATATCTTAAAGGGAAACCATGCCAAAGTAACCATACTAACTTCTTAGGAAATTTTTTGTAACCTCCAGTCAGCTGTACATGATGGAGCTCCAGCAGTCTTAATTTGTGCATATGCGAAAATGCAGAAGTTTGTAAGACTGCTTCATCTGATTTTGCTGAGGCACAGGGGAACCAAGAGAAGTCAAGACGACGTCGCCTGAGTGGGTTCCCATTGTAAAAAGTTGATATGTCAAGAAAAGCTTCTGAATGCCCCCTTTTTCTAGTACTTGGACTGAAGAATGTCAAAGCTGGCTTATCTACTTTTGGCTCAGGCAAGTTGAGGATGAGGCCTTCAATAGTTTCCGTACCCTAGTAAAAAGGACAAGATTAAGCACAGCTAAACCAAAACATACATATAGAAATGAGAAGCAGAAGCCTTACAGTGTTTTCTCTCAATACATTTAGGACATCCTCACGCTTCCAAAGTCTGCTGCGTTTTCCTGGTTCAGTAGATGATTCTTGGCGAATAATCTCTCTTCCCATGTCTTGAATCAATTGATGCATCTCGAGCTTGTTATTTTCGTTAATTGACAAGAGAAATCTATCACTGAGATTTTGAAGCCCATCTTTTGAGTAGAACTGACATCCATCTAGTATCAAAATTACGTAATCTTTGTCCTTTCCAACAAAGAAACATGCAATGTCAAGAAATAAATTTTTGTAAATGTCATCAGGTAAAGAATCGTAACTTATTTTAAGTTTTTGGAGGATTTCCTTGTCTGGAATGACTTCTAACCTCTTCATTGTGCTTTCCCATACATCTATGCTTTTCCCAGATAAGGAAGAACCCACCACTTTGAGAGCTAAAGGAACCCCACCACAGTAGCGCGCTACCTTTCTTGATTGCTCAATGTGACCTTCAAATGGATTATATTGCCCAAAGGCATGCAAATTGAAAAGCATAAATGATTCTTCAGCATTAAGTTTCTTAACCTCTTGCACCATGAAATCTTTGTGAGCTTCTATGAGTTGTTTTTTTCTAGTGGTTATGATTATTTTACTTCCCGGGTGAAACCAATCCCGCGTTCCTAGTACTGCATATAACTGGTCCATTTCATCCACGTCATCAAGAACAATAAGAACTCTTTTCCAGCAAATGTTCTCTTTAATCTTAGTGATTCCTTCATCAACAGTCCAAATTTTTTCCCTTTTCCTTTTTAATATTTCTGAGAGAAGTTGCGTTTGCAAACGAACTAGCCCATTAGGCTCTTCAGAAACTAATTTGATGTTTGCAAGAAAGCTGCTACCTTCAAATTCTCCGAAGTGTAAATTATAAACATATTTTGCAATAGTTGTCTTTCCCGTCCCACCCATCCCACATATTATGAAAATATTTTTGTCAGCTGATCTATCCTGTAACCACAAATTGATGTCTTTGACTCGAGAATGTATTCCAATTATGTCTTGGGGAACACTTAAGCTTGTGCGACTCAAATTGTTGCTAACCACTTCAACAATTTCCTTGATAAATTCTGACTCGTCCCTACAAGTTTTGCTCAGAATGAAATATAAATCACAATAAGGACGTCAAATTAGAAAGAAATACAAACTCTTAGGCAAAGTGTTAAAAAACACAATGACTAAATTATGCAAAAGATGGTATGAATACAGATGCAACAGAATTAGATTTTTAACTAGCACTATATAAAGATACACAAGAAAGAAAAAATACATCCATTGTATACTCAACAACTGTAACTACTTGAAAGAGCAATTGGGTGACAAGGTTCTTATCTTATACTTCAGAATTGCATTATAAATTCTTCAAACTGTAAATTTGAATAATTCAAACCAAATAGGTATCTAAAAATTAGTAATCCAAACCAAACAATTTTTTTTTTTTTTTGGGGTAAAATATGTTTCCATGTTTTCAACTTGAACAGTTGGGACTTGAATATTCCATATCAAAGACACAAATCTGAATGGTGGAAAAAGATCCATGCAATCGACTCCAAATAGTTAGGACAAGATTTTCTTTGGTTTGATAACTTGGTTTAAACCCATATATGAATATAACATACAAAAAGAAAATCAAAAAAGCTTGGGGTTAATTCTTCATTTCTTTGGTTGCATCAAAACTAGTTTGACTAATTCTTCAAAATTTTTTGAAAAGTATATTTTTTAATCAAAAGTTCTTAAATATTGAAACTGTTAAGGACAGTATTAATGGAGTTGTGGTACATTTCTGTCCAACATCAATACAGCCATCTGATTGTTTGGTGCAAAAAAAAAATGAGATTAGACACTAGAAAGTTTGAGTGATGTAGTGCCTAAAAAGGAGTATGAGGAGCTTACTCATCTTTCAATACCATCCCTGCCAAAGCACTGGCTTCTCTAAGAGTTTCCTTCCACCTTTTTACCTTGGCCATAGCATCCTGTTTCCTTTCACCTGTCTCTATCTTGAGCAGTTTTTCATGTCTTGCAAATGCTTTTGCAAAGCTACCCCTCTGTCTTCTAACATGTGAAGGATCCACATGGTAGAATATGGGAAGAATTTTACAACCAACAGTATTCTTGTGTTCAAGAATCTTAACAAGTTCATCAAGACACCAAATCGACGATGCAAAGTTGTCTGAGAAGACAATTATTGATATCTTTGACTCTTCAATTGCTTTCTGCAGTTCTAAGCCAATATCCTCTCCTCTCTCAATTTCATCATCATCCTTAAATGTGTGAAATCCTTCATTCACCAAAGCTCTGTAAAGGTGACCAATAAAGGTCCTGCGGATGTCTCTACCTCTGAAACTTAAGAACACGTCATAGCGCGATTTGGGTGAGGAAGCTTCTTTGTTTCTCATAGTAGCCATTGAACAAAGCTACATAAAATCAATGAATGTGGGACATATTTAGTTTATGAAGGCACAAGGATCATATGCTTAAAATGTGAAAAACAAAGAATGAATGATCATATTTATTTGCTTAGTTTCTTCTCTTTTTTCTTTTTCTTTTGCAATTCTTTACAATGGATTATAGATTGTGATTGTTTCATCAATCAAATCCTTCATTTTTCTGTTAGGATTAATTTGTTCAATGTATAGATCGAATTTGATAAACGATTCAAAAATTATCTGATTGTTCATTATAGAACATAGCCTCCTTGACACACATCATTTAAAAGTGGTGTAAGAACTAGTGATTTTGAGAGGTCATTCCCATGGTACAAAATGGGCAAGTAATTAATTGGACATTCAAAATTTTCTATTCAAGAGCAACAAAGGTCATCGAGATGCAGCCTGTGAGTTGTATTTTATGCATGATTTTAGCTAATTTAAGGATACATAAAAGGGAATAAATAAAAAATATCAGAACATTACAGAAAGCATTCAATTACTCATTTCACAGAAAATAAAAAAACTAAGAAAAAAAAAAGAGGAAGAACACCCTATATCTGACTGAAATAATTGTGATTACGAGTCGCACCTGAATTTTCCGAGGGGAAAGATCCTTAAGGATTGAAGACGCAATGCAAAATGAGTGAGAACGCGAGGACTCTTAACTCTTATACCAAGATTGACAAATTAGATTTAAGTTAACAGAGTGAACTAATTTTTTTTTTTTTAACATAGGTAACCACGACCACTCATATTTCTCCGTAACAGCCATTTAAACACACACATCCAAGAGTGAACTAACTTGACCGGCAGCTGCTTTTCGTATCCTTCTTGTCACGGCACATCAACATAAATACGTGTGCATATATATATATATATATATAGTATTTTAAAATATTAGTATAAATGAATTTTTGTTTTTATTTTTTTTCACATTTACTCTCCAATGTTACAACTATATCATACTCATCCTCCAGATTTAATGCCACAATCTATAAATTTTTATTTTTCAAATTTATACTCAATTAAGACTATAAACTCAATCGCATCCTTTGATCTAAAGGTTGTAATTAGACGATACAGTTGTACTACACAGTGCACATATCAAATGAGCGGTGGAATTTGAATCATTTCAATTTCTCACATGTACTGTTTAAAAAAAAAATCTCACATGCTTCGTTTATGGGCAGCCAACACAACAATTAAATGTGCAATTACCATATACACTTACAAAATTAGAAGGTGAATAATATATATATATATATATTAATTGATGATACCTAAAAAACATTTTAAGTTTGAACTCGAGTATTAAGATCAGGAAGGGAGCTCAACCAAGGAAGCCGGAGTTCCGAGGTTCAGACCATGGGCTCCCTCGACCTGCACCCCAAAGAAAATGAGTGGAAGACGGCTGGCAACTACTAAACACCCTTTCAACGGCAGTAAACGCCAGTCTAAGCACGAAAACCTCAACCACCTAAATCATCGCCTGAAATCAAGTAAAGCGTTACAAAAGAGAGGCGAAGATCTCGGTCGAAACCCCATGGAACTATGAACTAAGCTATAAATACTGTACAAAGTCCTCACTTTGAAAAAGGGCAAAAAAAGAGTAAGACCAAAAAGACTGTGTAATCCTTTCTTCATCTTTAATATAATTCTCAGGAGCAAGAGACTCTCTTGAAGAGTGGATTAGTCGAACTCTCGAGCTGGTGAACCACTATAACTCCTCTGTGCAATTAACCCATTTTCCTCCCAAAAGTGATCACATTATTTCCAAGAGCCATGTAGCTCATATCAAACTCTGTAGTATACATATTCTGCTCAATCACGTTTTACACACCATCAGTTTGGTGTTGTCTGTGAAAACGACTGTTTCTGTTACAAATATACTGATTTTCTTCATTAATTGATAGTCTCTGCGCGCAATATGAGCAGAAGCCAATTGAATCCTCAGCGGTTACATAACCAGTAGGAAGAGACTTCCTGCCCACCACTGAGATTAATCCTCCCATGGCGGACCCCCCTCCGAATAAGGAATTGGAGGCTCTTCGCCTAGTCAACTAGCGTCTACTACAATAGAACGAAGAACTCTTGAAGATCCTACAATGTCCTCAAAAGACACGACCAGTCCAAGATAATCCCCCACAAGGGGAGCATCAACGTCTCGATCCCCTAAGGGAGGTTAACGAAGGGGGTGAACATAGCCAAGCCATGGTCATGTTCCTCATCCACCTCTCAGGAATGGAGATAACGAAGAAGTACAAAGTTAGAATGGGGAAACTGAGAAAAACGAATTTCTCCCTTTCCAGCAAGAATGAAGAGAGCAATATTGGGAATAACATTTCAAAGATATCCAGTAGGAACTCAACCACATGAAGGAGGCTGTGAGAGGTAAGACCCTAGTGACTATGGACGCCCTGGTGCGACAGACTGAGTCTCCTTTCACTGCTGATGTACTGCATTTTTCCTTCCCTCCGAAGTTCAGAATGCCCCAGATTGAGGCCTTTGATGGGACGAAAGATCCCATGGATTACCTCAACACCTACAAGAACCAAATGGATTTGCACGGATTTCAAGACCCTGTACGATACCGAGTCTTCGCCATTACATTAAAGGGCTTAGCCTTAGCGTGGTTCAATAGGCTAGCCCCGGCGTCCATCTCTTCTTTCAAAGAGCTCTCCATATCCTTTGTGTCACACTTCATAGGAGCTCGGACCTACCGAAAACCGAGCTACCATCTGTTGAATCTGAAGCAAGGACCCAACGAGAACCTACGATCTTATGTCCAAAGATTCAACTCAGAATCATTGAAGGTGGACGTTTCAGATGAAATTTTTTTCATTACTGCTTTCATCGCCGGGTTAGGAGTGCAATCGAAGGACTTAATGTTCTCCATATCTAAAAACCCACAAGCTAGTATGGCGGAGGTGCTTGCCAAGGCAGAAAAATACATTAGTGGCGAAGAAGCTCTCTTTTCTAAATCGGAGAGCTCATCCACGCAGAAGGAAAAAGGGAAGGAAGAAAAGAAGAGGGATCGAAGTCCCAGAAAAGAAAAAGGCCGAGACAGGTCTCCAAGCAGAGACAGAGATTGTTCCCCCAAAGGAAGGGGAGATGTCAGGGATCGCCTAGGTCCTCCGCAACCAGAACTACAGCCGAAGTATGCACCTTGGCAGCTCACTCCACTCACAGCTACGATATCTCAGATCCTCTATGAAGTACAGAATGAGAAATTCCTAAGGTGGCCACCTCGGATGAAAGCAGAGCCAGCAAAAAGAGATGCGACAAAGTATTGTGAGTACCACAAAGACCATGGCCACCTCACTGATGATTGCATCCAGTTGAAAAAGGAAATCGAGTTCTTGATTCAACGAGGGTAGCTACGCCGATTTGTGCCACATTATAATTAGAACAGGGATCACCCTCCCCCAGTATCTCAGCAGCAAGCTCCTACACAACACTAGCAGTCGATGGTAAAGATCAGGATGATTTCTGGAGGATTCGCTGGTGGTGGGGAAACCAGCTCAGCCAGAAAAGCCCATATGCGCAAGGTCAAGACCGAGGAAATGTTGGAAGTGCAGACTGTGACCAAGGCACCTCGGATGAACATGGACATCACTTTCTCAGATGTAGATCTGGAGGGGTACCAGAACCCCCGTGATGATTTTTTGGTGGTAAAAGCTATCATTGCTAACAGGACCGTTCATCGGGTCTTAATCGACAACGGGAGCTCTGCCGACATTATGTTTGCATCTGCCTTCGACAAAATGGACATAGGTAGGGACATGCTCGAGCCATTGAGAACTCATCTTCTGGGATTCTCAGGGGAGATAGTACTGCCCATAGGGTCAATTCAACTCATCTTTACCATGGGGAGCCCGCGTTGCCAATCCACCACCGGGGTAAGGTTCTTGGTAGTCGATGCCCCCTCAGTATACAATGTTCTGTTGGGAAGACCTTCCCTCAATGCCATGAGAGCCATCCCCTCCGCCTATCACCTGGTTATAAAATTCCCCACTGAAAACAGCATTGGAATGGTCCGAGGAGACCAACGAGTGGCAAGGGAGTGCTACATGGCATCAATGAAAAGGAAGGGCATTGAAAACATCCAGCTGGATTCAAGACCCACGCCCTCGGAAGAGCTGGAGCCCATCCAGCTCAAAGAAGAGCCTGAACATACGGTATATGTGAGGGTGAAGCTGCCTAGAGAGCTCAGAGACCTCCTTGTTCAATTCCTTAGCAGGAATATGAGAGTATTTACTTGGAAGCAAGAAGATATGCAGGGAATTGACCCCTCAGTCATCACACACAAGCTTAGCATGAACCCAGCCTACAAGCCCATTAAGCAAAAATGAAATAGTTTTGCCCCAAAACGCCAAAAGGCAATTAATGAGAAAGTCAGCAAACTTCTCCACGCCAAAGCTATCAGGGAGGTAGACTACCTGACCTAGTTAGCTAACGTGGTCCTCGTTAAAAAAATCAATGGTAAATGGTGCATCTGCATCGACTTCAATAATCTGTATCGAGCTTTCCCCAAGGATAACTTCCCATTACCTCGGATAGACTTGATCATAGAGACCACGACTGGACACGAGCTCTTCAGCTTCATGGACGCCTTCTCAAGGTATAATCAAATCAGAATAGACCCCAATGACCAAGAGAAGACGTCATTTGTGACTGGGTCATCGATGACCTAATATTGTTACCAAGTCATGCCATTTGGATTGAAGAATACTGGAGCTACATATCAACGTCTAGTAAATCGAATTTTCCAAAAACAGATTAGGTCACGATGGAAATGTACATTGATGACATGCTTGTAAATCTTTAAGAGTCGAGCTCCATATCAAGCACCTCGAGGAATCCTTTCAAATCCTCAAGAAATACCAGATGAAGCTTAATCCAGTCAAGTGCGCCTTTGGAGTCTCAGCCGGGAAATTCCCTATGTGGGTCCCACTCTCTTTTTAATTTCCCTTATCCATTATTTATTTTATCAAGATCTAGCACTCATTGAATCTATATATTTTATCAGTGTTTTAAAATTCGACCCGACTCAACGGGTTGACTCGGTGAATCGATCACTACATTGGGCTGGATAGTGTATTAGATTGTTTGAGCACAAAATTCGATCAAAACCCGATGAACCGGGTGATTCTTGTCCAAACCCACTGAACCGGACTGTTGTTCACAAATTAGGTAGGTGAATTTAAAAACTATAAAAAAAACCAGGCTTTTGGCCCTTTTGGGCATTTGCGCCCTAAACCTAATTATTCCCCCCCCCCCTCTATCTCTCCCTCTTAATTTTGGTTTAGGTTCTAATTATACACATTATTATTTTTGAATTTCTCCATGTAGTTCTTTAGACTTATGTGTATTTAGTTCACACACTAAACCCATGGGCAAAACAACATGGTGGCCAAGGTGGTCTTTGGTCCACCCTCAAGTTTCTCCAAAATTTTTTACCTATGATTATTATATTTATATATTCTACAATTTGTAATATATTTCATTGTGTCCACCTTGTCTTTTTTGTATAGGCCCAAAATAAATAGCCATGAACACATTATAGACACACCACACACATTTTTGGATACAATTTGGAAACATTGAAGGGCATTTCATATTTTTCAATGAATTATGAGATTGATTTTGTTATCCCAAAAGATGCATCACAAGAATGCAAGATGACATGGCAATCGACCCTTCGATGATAAAGTCAGAATGGCTGAAATTGACTGAATTGTATTTATTTGGTGGAGGATTGCTTACATGGTTCATGGCTCACATGATCCTCTTATAGGCAGGCCAATTGTGTCGATGGAGCTTCTTAGCTACTTTTTAAATATGGAGGCAAGAAAAGTGGAACATCCCTCAAGATTTTTGCAACTAATTTGAGCTACTTCTCTGAGATATTGGTGAGCAAACTGCTAGACAGTTGTTGGAGTCCTTTTATTATGGTAGAGAGTTCACGTTCCAAACTTGGTATCAGGCTCACAGGTCAAGCTCTTGGGTGCGTGCTTACCTAGTACTAATTCATTCTCATCAGTTTCCCCTTAGCTTAGACCAGTGGAGGACTCGCGCCGTGCATTGATTACACTTGCCCATTAGAGACCTAAGGAGTGCAATCATTTCCTTCGTACATGTAACCACCAAAGAGTTGTTGTGGGCCAGTGTATAAAAACCCTCCTCTGTTCGCACTGGTTTAACTTCAAGAGCTCTAAGAATTTTGGTACGCCTTTGTTTCTTTTTCCAAATCCTATTTCATTTTCCCTTTTTATTACAACTCTCTATTCGGGAGCTATTTAAAGTCTTTTCGTGGGTGAATCCATTTGTGTTCAGCTTAAATCTCGATTGCACCCTTCCTCCGAGTTTATATTCTGACCACTACAGTTTTCTGATTATGACTGTTGATCCTGATCAATCCCACTTTGAAAGTTTCGCGGCGCTAGTGGCCAAAGCCGACACGACTAATGAGGATTCTGACTCTATCTTGGAGACTAGTTCTTTATCTCTTAGGACTAGTGGGGCCAAGAACTACCATAGTTGTTTGAATGAGAGCTCTCTTCAAGGGCTTAGGGTTTTATATCAAATTCCTGACATACTGCACCTATGAATACCTTTTGCCAGCGAGATTGAAAATTCTTTTTTCCTTGATGAATTTTGTTTCTATGGATCTATTCTTGAGGTCGAGCTTCATTTTTCGATCTCTAGATACATTAGGGAAGCACTTTACCTCTTGATTCTTGCTCCTAATTAGCTAACCCCTAATAGTTGGGGCTTTTTGATTGGAATGGGTGTCATCTGGGCCAAGCCGAATAGTGCCGGTGCATAGTCTACCTTCACCGAGCTCATGCAATGCTACAAACTCACCCTTGCTCTGGGCAAAGCTTGGTGTGGTTCTATTTTTCAAAAAGAGAAGGTTCGGCCTACTGACGGGCTATTTTTCGAACGTGAAAGAGTGGAAGAACAAGTTCTTCTTTGTATCTAGCGTCAGCTGGGAATTTGGGCCTTCCGGGGCCCCTTCAATCACTTCATTTCGGATCCCCCGTATTTGGGGGTCTCCTACCCCTCTTTCTAGTAAGTGGGTTTCTTCTTTCATAATTCTTTTTTCATTTTTTTTTCTAGATTTTCACTCTTTGTCTCCTGGGACGTAGGTAAATCAAAACCCTTGTTTCCTTAATCAAAAATTCGGGTGAAAAAGGCGCTTGACTACCCTACCAAAGACCTTTTTGAGCTTGTGAGGGATCAAACTCTACTAGGTCTTTCTCCGAGCAGTTCCAATCCTCCAGCTATAGCAACTTCTCTTCCTAAAGGTACAACTTCCTCTTACCATAATTTCTTTTAGTCTAGGTACTCCTTAACTTGAATTTTTTCAGCTATGACCCCAAAAGTTATTGAAAATAAGTCCCTTCAAGCGGTTGCGGCCAGGAGGGCCTTTGAAACAAGTCTCTTTTCTTGAAAGAGACTCAAAATTTCCTTTGTTTTTATCCAAAGGGGTGTCTCCGAGATCCACTACCTTGCAGGTGTCTCCGTCATCCTCTGATGCTACCCCTGGGGACGTTACCATTCAAACTGCTGATGCTGGATCAGGAAAGGATCATTTGGGAATTCCTTTAGTAGAAACTCCTCTTGCCCTTTCGGTTAACAAGGGAAAGGGTAAGGTATTGGGAGTTGTTGAGGGGAAATTCCGTAATGTGCCATCTCCCTGCGAGGAGGAGCTCTAGTCTCTTCACTTCCAGGTGGAGGCAAAACAGGTGGAGTAGATGTTTGCTCGAGGAGACACCCTTCAATTTATGAAAGAGGTTGAGAAGGCTTCTAACAAAATTTCTACTACTGAGAAGGATCGAGACAAAGCTTTCAAGTACAAGGATAAGCTACTGCCCAGGTTGAACATCATCATGGTTGAGCTTTCAAAAAAATCTGTAAGGAACAAGGACTTAGAAGACGACAAAGAGACCCTTTCTCAGAAAGTCCTGAAGCTTTCCTCTTTATTAGAGCAGAAAGAGTTTGAGATCAAGTTTGTTGGGGCGTTTGGTTGTGTCCAAGTACCAGGACTAGAAGGAATTCAAAGAGGAGATGCTAGAGTATTACGTAGATGGTTTCAAAGATTTCAAGAAAGGAGCCCAGAAAAGGTTCCCAAACTTGGACTTCTCTCACTTCAAACCAGGCAAAGGCACGAATCTTGTGGCTATTGATGATAAGAGGGAATGCAATGGTGAAGAGGTGAATAGTATGCATCTGACGGAAGTGGGGGGGGGGGGGGGGGGAGCTTGCTTTGACTTATGTTAGGGACCCTCCTACTTTGACTAAAGAAGTGGTGGGGCCCATTGCTCATACTTATGAAAAGGCTATTACTGCTACACCACCAAGGGAGGCAGTTTATTGTAGCCTCCCATTTTTCTTGTACTCCCCTCTTTTGTACTAAAAATTTTAATGATAAGCTCATAGCTGCATAATTTTTGTTCTCTCCTTGTCTGATCTATTGTTGAGATGTTTTTTGGGCTAGAAACCAAATGGTCTCATATATGATCCATGCTGCATTCAAAACCCAATTTCTTTTTCTTTTAGGCCCAACTTGGGTTGGGTTTGTGAAGAGCCGATGGGCCTGTGTTCATAAAGGGAATGAACTTAATTCAATTTACTCCTTAATGATGCTTGAAATGACATGTGAATGACAATTACTCTCTGTCTCAAGTGTTACGTCATTATGAGGGATGACCGGTGTCGCTTCACCTCCACGATGCCTTGAACATAGAACATCAAGCTTGCCTAACGCATGTACTCTGCATTTAAAACCATTTAAGGAAAATAGCCACTACTATGTAAACATCCTTACTCAAGCCCTTTTGTGCTTTGTCATCTTCCTCAAGCTTCACTCTTGTAGTTTTACATTTTCACCTTCTTTGAATAAAACAGGGTTTTCTAAAGACGGGCTCATCTAAACATCAAACCAGCAGCATGGACTGACCTTCTGGTTCCTAACATAATGATGATGGTCAACCTAATGGTTATTCGGGAACGCTACGGCTTCCTTAGCGGAGTCCAAGTCCATGTTCCCAGGCCTGACTCCCCTATAATGTCATTTCTCCATGGGTGTACTTTTTTGAGTATGCCTTTGAAGCTGATCTCCGATTCCCCCTTTCTGCCTTCATAATGGCTGTCATTCATTACTTCAACTTATGCCTTGTCCGCGTCTCTATGGAGAGGTGGGGCATTTTGGTTGTTGTCATGGCTGTTGGGTGCTTGGTGGGGCTAGGCCACTCTCCCTCGGTGGTCAATTTTTTCAATCTTTTCCTCATAGCTCTTGACGAGCAGGGTTTCTACTAGTTCCTTCGATGGGAGGACATGCTCGAGCTAGTCTCCAAACTCCTACACCTCTTCTTGGCTGGGAAGATAGGTTCTTCCTTGTCTTTAGGGATGGTTGAGAGTTTGAAGGAGATGTAGAAGCTGGCCCTCTCGTTCCCTAACTCTGGAATTCTTACTCTAACAAAAGTGAGTCAAGTTACTGCTTTTATTCGTTGTGGATCCTTCTGTTTTTCCTTAAGATATCCTCTATTGCTTGTTTTTGCAGTGGAAAGGGCCCTGTTGAGTCCGACAGAGCAAAACAGGATAAACAGAGTTGTTGAAGGAAGTCCATGGCCCTTTAGGAGTCTATTTACTCCTAAGAGACTTGTCTTCCTTAGTCTTGGTCCCCTCTTGCCGTGGCAAAGGAGATCCCTTATGAAAATGAGGGGCCTGTAGTAGCTTCTGAGGATGATGTGAAGGGACAGTGGCAGAGGTTCCTGCTTCCCGTAATCGGAGTTGGGAAGAGGGGTCTTCTTTGTAGGTGAAGTGGCAGAAGGGAACAGACGCTAGTTGAGCAGCAGCGGCTATACCTCTTTTTTTTTTTTTTTAAAGGAATGAGTAAAAACTTTTGAATGAAAACTTTCTCTTATTTCCAGCTTGTTTTCAAAACTTTCCTTTACCTTTTCTACCCCTTTGACTTGTGGTAGAATTACAGCCTTATAGAAGTCATTTAGTTGTAGACTCAATTAGTCTCAATCCGAGCTAAGCGAGGGGCTGAAAGACTTTAACTTTGCTTATGTTGCATCAAATAGACTCGATCCAAGCTAAGCAAGGAGCTGAAAAGCTCTAACTTAGCTTCTGTTGAGTCAAATGTACTCAATTCGAGAAGCTAAAAAGCTCTAACTTTACTTCTATTGAGTCAAGTAAACTCAATCCAAGGAGTTGAAAAGCACTGCCTTTGCTTCTTTTGAGTCAAGTATACTCAATCTAAGCTAGGCGAGGAGCTGAAAAACTTTAACTTTGCTTCTGTTGAGTCAAATAGACTCAATCCGAGCTAGACGAGGAGCTGAGAAGCTCTAACCTTGCTTATGTTGAGTCAAGTAGACTCAATCTGAACTAAACGACGAGCTGAAAAGCTCTAACTTTATTTCTATTGAGTCAAGTAGGCTTAATCTGAGCTAGATGAGGAGTTGAGAAGTTCTAATCTTGCTTCTGTTGAGTCAAATAAACTCAATTCGAGCTAAACGAGGAGCTGCAAAACTCTAACTTTGCTTTTATTGAGTCCAATAGACTCAATCCAAGCTAATTGAGGAGCTGAAAGGCTCCAACTTTGCATCTATTGAGTCAAGTGGATCAATCTGAGCTAAGTGAGGTGCTAAAAAGCTTATACTTCAACATTTGCCAATCATGGTGCTTGAAAACTACACTCTCTACTAAAAAAGAACTGTGAAGTACACAGTTTTATTCAAACTAGTTACATAAAAGCTCAGAGTGTCCATGCAAACATATCAGAAGGCTACTGATAGAACTTCTTTAAGTGTTCAGCATCCCATGGGTGTGGCAACCTGTTTCCTCCTAAAGTCTCAAATCTTGGTCTCAATATCTTTACAACTCAGTAGGGTCCTTCCCACGTTGCCCAACTTTCCTTCTTCTGGATTTTTGGTTACTTGGGTGACTTTTCTCAACACCAAGTCATTAATCATGAACTGTCTTGGCTTCACACAGATATTATAATATATGGAGACTCTATTTTGGTACCTTGTCATTCTTATTTGGTACTCTTCCCTCTTTTCCTCCAACAAATCAAGGTTATTTGCAAGCAGTTGGTTATTCTTACTGGGGTTGAACTCTTTGGTTCGATAGGTTTTCATCCCTATCTCTTATGGGATGACTGCTTCTGTTCTGAAGTCCAAAGAAAATGAAATTTCTCCCATAGGTACCCTAAGTGTGGTCTTATATGCCCATAGGATACTCAGGAGTTGTTCCACCCAAAGGCCCTTTGATTGTTCCAATATAGTTTTGCTTGATTGGTTACTAGGGTTCGATTGGTTACTTCTGCTTGCCCTTTTGCTTGTGGATTTCCAGGAGAAGAGTAGTGGTTGTGGATCTCGAGCTCATAGCATAATCCTCTAAATTTGTCGTTGTCGAATTGCTTGTCGTAGTCATTTATTATGATGACTGGTATGCGAAATCTGCAAAAGATTGACTTCCACACAAAATTATGAATCACTTTTGCTCTATTATCGTTGTGAGTGGCTCTGCTTCCGCCCACTTGGTAAAGTAATCGATAGCAACTACTTCAAACTTGTTTTGGCTCTTCCCCATTGGCAGTGGTCCTATAATGTCTATCCCCTATTGATCAAAAGGTCATGGGCTCATTATGAGAGTAAGCTTTTCTGGAGGGAGCTTTGGGATGGCAGCGAATTTCTGGCACTATTTAACATTTTCATACCTAGCTCTGAACTTCCTTTCTCATAGTAGGCCAAAAATAGCCTTACCTTAGGACTTTTTGGGCTAAAGAGTGACCTCCTGAGTGGTTACCACACACCTTTCCGTGTACTTCCTTAAGAATATATGCTACTTTAGCTGGAATTAGGCACCTCAAGCATAGGAGTGAACAACCTCTTTTATAGAGCACTTGATTCAAAATCATATATCTAGAGGCCCTTCTCCAAACTCGACTTCTTCCTCAAGTAATACATGAACCAAGTAGGAAGAGATTCCATTACAATTGACTGCTACTGCTATTTAGTGTGATTTTTTTTATTTATTTTTTATCAGTCTCTTTAGCAGGATAAACCACTCAAAACATGTGTATTCTTACCTGTCTTAATTTCTAGCTCACACACTTAACTCATAGCTCATTAGCCCACTAATATTTCTCAATATTTCAAACCATCAAATATTGATAATCGGTAATGAATATGGTAGTTGAATAGCAAGAATGGGGAGAAGAGACATAACTTATATCTGCAGTCTTATCCTTTAATATAAATGGTATGATAGAGAAATGGGATGGGAGCTAATGGATGATTATTTGGCAGTTTTTCCAAAAAATGTCTTTACATGGGATCAAGGGTGGCCCAAGATATTTTAGGGCCTAAAGCGAAAATAATAAATGAGGCTTTTTATTTTTAATATTAAATTTAATTTAATTTTTTTTTTAAATTCAAAAGTATTAATTAAATTGTTATATTCAAGCTTTTGTTACCATATTTGAACTTGATGGTTAGAGAGACATAGACAGAATATAGGTGAGTGAAAAACTATGATGGTAAGTTTGAACTTTATGTTTTTTAGGGGTTAAGACTTGATTTTTCAGTAGCTTTAATTTTACTGTTAACTTTTTTCTTTTCTTTTTTTCAAAAAAATTAAAATTTAGGGTCTTTTAATTTCACGGGCTGAATTAATAGGTCTAATCTACTCAAGCTAAAATATTTTGTTTGGACTTAAATTTAAATTTTGTGTGGGGCCTATTTTTTATGAATCCAAATTTTTGAAAAAAATTTGGAGGTCGGTCTCCCTTTATGGACTTATTTGGTAAAAAGTCCATCAAGGAAACTTGTTTAATAGTAAGTCCATTTTGATCTCCATTGTCTAAAATACCCCTAGTAGTTATGTTTAATTAAAACAAATTTAAAAACTAATAACTTCTAAATTTTAGGAGTTTCACTAACATTAAAATTCTCTCCATCTATCTCTCTGTCTCTTATATCTATCTATATCCATATATAGAAATAGAATATGACTATTTATTTCTCTTATATATATATATATATATATATATATATATATATATATATATATATATACATACTAGTTATTACTCGTGCCTGAAAACACTACGCAATGAAAAAACATGTTCAAACCTAGCAATATCAACGAAAAACAATCAAGTTTTCCACCAAAAGACTATAACTCCGATCAATACACATCTATACGAAACCCAACAAATCAGGTGATTAAAGCAAACAACAAATTCGAGAAAAATTCTGATCAACCAAGGTAACAAATCAAAAAATCACAATACCTCAATTTTATCACATAGCCTTACATAATTAATCAAACCACCAACCATACACCAAAGAAACGCATAACTAATGCCCATGCTTGAAAGCACTGTGTAATAAAATAAAAATTAATAATTTTAAAAAAAAATGAAAAGTAATGCATCTAGTCCATTTAGAAAAGAGACCGAATAAGTTGCTAGACTTGATAAACAAAAACCTTTGAGTAGAATATTCTTCAAGAATAAGACCCAAAGAATCTAACAACAAAGGCCTATACTAAATTAGAGACCAAAAATTTAAACATTAAACGAATAACAAAACAAAATAATCCGACTTTAGACTATTTCTTTCATGGAACGGTGGCGTTTAAACCTATAAATCCATATAGAATGCAAAACCTAAACATAATATAATGAACAAAATCAAATTAGTTTTACTTAATCACCAAACAAAACCAAACGAATATTTTACTCAATCATTAACTGAGACAAATTACACAAACTAACGAATTATAAACAAAAACTCAAATTAAAACACAACCAACAATCATAAATCATATTAAAGACAAATTTATAGTCCTAATTCAAATTCATTCAAAAGTACAAAATTTCTATAATGTTACAATACTATCACAATTATATAAGTTTTTCCACTATCATATGTAATTGATAATTACCTTCGTATTTCAAGAATCACGTTGCAATAATAGGTTCCTAAGCTTTCTCTGCTAGCCTTCCCAACTGAACTTTTACTAAAAGAGAACACTGGGACAATATCAAAAAAGAGTAAAAAAAATAGAGAAGAGAACATTGAGTCATAGGGTCCATCAAATAAAAACATCAACAGTAACAAAAAGTTTGAAAATAGCAAAACAAAGAAAGAAATATAAATTAAAGAATGTGTAAATTGAATGATCACTGGTTATAAACATATGTGGGCACACTATCTTTATGATGAATGGTAGTGCTTAAATTGCATAACCTCTCCACGATTAGGAAACCAAGCAAGCCCAATGACAACCAACATACACACATTTCATCTAATAGTAAAGCAACAAAAACCCAGTAAACATTAAAGCTTTAACATAGCAAAGGCTAGGAACATGTAGAATATAAAGCAAATAAACTTGGAAAAAAATCAATACATGAAAAATGTACAAACACACCCAAAAAATAAAAAATAAAAAGACAAAGAGAGGAATGATAAACCTTATTCCCGTGTTGTGGCTACATCCATGGGAAGAAAAAAAAGGTCAAAAAAGTGAAGACCTTGCAAGTTATCAAAAGATAAATGATATAGTACGTAAAACCAACAAACATAATTTAAAAAAACCAAGAACTATTAAAAAAAGTTAAAACTAATTTTTTCTTCTTTTATAATTTTTTCTTCTTTTATAAAGTTAAAAGTGAACTCAAAAGGATTGGATAGCGGTGTTGCGCGCGCTTGTGTGTGTGTGAGAGAGAGAGAGAGAGAGAGAGAGAGAGAGAGAGAGCGAGAAGACGTACCTGAACAAAGCAAGGGATGGTTTGGGGGCTCGATGTAAGGTGGTTGTCGTGGAGGGAGGAAGGAAGGGAGAAGGAAACAGAGAGGTGAGGGAAGGGGAGAGAGATAGAGGGAGGGATATGAAGAATACCTCGGTGGTGGCTCCGGTGGTTATCTGGTGGCTGGTCTTTGGTAGCTCCGATTTGCAGAAAGAGAAGCAGCTTTCTGTCTAGGGCTATTGATCCCTCCATCTCGGGCTTGAAATGGGGAAAAATCCTAAAGGAGACAATGGAAATCCATAACCAGGGGAAGGCGGTACCAAAGGTCTACTCGTATGACAACCTACGAGTGGAGCTTGGTGGAGGACCCTAGGCATCCGATCGGTCCTAAATGTGGGTAAATGTATCTCACAAGTGTGTCCTTTCCTTCGTAATTGTTTGCTTAGGAAATAATGGACCATTACGTGTTGATGAAACTGACTTGTTCAATTAAATTGTGATGTTTGCTTATAGCACTTCATTGTAGTTTTTGTGATATAGTTCTTATCCAATTTTTTGATCTTGCTGATGCTAACTGTCACGAGTGTAATTCATGAAACTTTGTTGGGTCTGTCAGAATGCGAAGATCCCATAATAGAAAAACAGAAAGCAAATGCAGTACAAAAATTGAACAATAAATGTAAAAGGATGACTACAAGAGAGAGAGAGAGAGAGAGAGAGAGAGAGAGAGAGATGAAGAATACCTCGGTGGTGGCTCCAGTGGTTATCTGGTGGCTGGTCTTTGGTAGCTCCGACTTGCAGAAAGAGAAGAGATAAGAGAAAAGAGAGGGGTATGAGAGAATAGGGCAACCCATGTGTGTTTTTTGCGTATAGAGAGAGAGAGGAAGAGGTGTGACTGATAGGTAAGGGGAAAGAGAGAGAGAGAGAGAGAGAGAGAGAGAGAGAGAGAGAGAGAGTTGCTGGGTTGCTGGGTGAGATAAGGCGGGAGACTTAGTTTTCTTTTGAAAATGGAAGAGAGGAGGGAGATTGTATCGGGTGATAGAGAGAAAGAGTTATAGTATAAGATAGAAAGATAAAATTAGATGAGATATATGAGTCTTTGTATCAGTTAGTATTCACTAGTTTTAGAATATTCACTAGTTTTTGCTAATTGAATTAAAGCATCTCATATTTTTGGAGTTTGATACTTGATTACTTTAACACTTTCGATACGACTTTCTCATCGAGTTTGAGATAATGATTTAAGAATTAACATAAATATATTATATTGTAAAATTTTCCATCGTTTTGTTGAAGAAGAAATGATGAGTATATACGTTGTAATACTCCAAAAAAATATATGACTTTAGAACAAGAGTTAGTTATATCACAAAGTACGAAGTTAAGATTATGACATCCACATGGTGTATAAAACGCTATTGGATTTATATCTAGTAATCTTTTTTGTACAGCTTGGTATTACATCAAGTCCAAGTTTTTTTGATTACATTTACAAGTTTATCAAAAAGGCCTTTCCCAGAGGTATCATTTACTTCCAAAACTTTTAAAAAATATTCTTCTATTTTTATTGAACTTGTTGAAATATCTACACATCGTAATGTAAGAGTAATTTTTCAATCAAGTATTATTGAAAAATATTTTACTTCTTTGATCTTATTAATGATTACACTTTTAATTTCAGAAGCTAAAATTTGTATTAATTCATTTTGTATCTTATGCCCGAGATCATGATTATGAATTTCACCATCTTGAATTCGTTGAACATATTCTTGCATTATTGGATCAAATTCTGCAATCATTTCAATTAAACTTAAAAAGTTTTCATTGTTATTGTGATATATTTTCTCATTCTTCCCATGAAATGCATAAATATTTTTAGCAAGATTTTTTACTGCAACTAAAATTCTTACAAGTAACTTTTTCCAATAATCTTTCTCTTTGTTAATTTGTTCTTGAATATTTTCATCAATAGTTTTATTTTTTGACAATCTTATTTCTAAATCAGCCCATGAATTCATGTTAGTGATATGCTCATTAATTGTTTCATGAGTTTTGAGCTTATAACTAAGATCTTTCCAATCTTTCGTTCCTTCATTAACTAATTGACTTGTGCTAGGTTTTGAATTGAATAACTTACAACAAAAGAAATATACTCTATCTAAATCTTTTGAATATATTAACCATTTTCTATCATGCTTTTCTCCATTTGACAATATTCGAGTGTAATATGCAATAGAAAAATGTCTATTATTTTCATCATTAGAAAAGTCTAAATCATTTTCCCTAATAAGACCTCTTTCAACTAATAAGTCTCTTAATTTTGTGTCAATATTTGTCCATTATCCTGGATCATAGATATTTATTAGAACAGAATCTAATAGTTCAATAACATTTTCACATTCTTTACCACTTTCTACTTCACTAACAAGTTCACATTCTTTTCCAATTTCTAGTTCACTAACATATTTACATTCTTTACCAATTTCATTTTCCTTTAGATCTTTTTGGCATTCTGTTGATTTTGCTATATTATCTAATAGTTCAATCGTTGAATCGTCATGTGAATTTTTTGTTGTAGTTGGTTTATCACTAATAACAAATTTAGCGAGTGTTCCTTTTTGAAATTTAATAAATTCATCTTGTTTTCTCTTCTTTTTACGTTTTTCACATCCAGAAGCATATATTCGAGTAAACATACTAATTATATCACTTGCAATTGCAACAATGAAAAATTATGACACAAAATTTTAAAAAATTAAATTAAACTAAAATAAAAGTTAAAGAACAATACAACCTGGTCCCGCGAGATAGCAAAATAGTTGGCTTTGTCATAAGACTCGCAACATCAAAATTCACAAGCAGCAATCAACTATCAATATTCAAGCATTTAAGTTTCTGTCAAAAAAAGAGACATTCTAAACCAACAATAATATCAAAAATATGAAATCAACATATTAAAAATTCTAAGCACACTAAATTTCTAAAAATCTCTATAAAATTTCTAATAAAAAATGAGAGAACAATTGAACAAACCAGTTTATTATAGTAGATTGAGGCCAAAAAATTCCAATCCTTGAATCTTGATCACTATCAATTAATTGAGGGGTTGTCAAACTACAAGAGATTAGAGAATAGAGAGCTTTGGTGTTCTTTCTTTGTTCAGATTCAGACTTCACACACACAAACAGAGCATGAGGGAGTGGCTTAAACAGAGACTGTAGTCTGTGAGTGAGTCTCGTAATGATAGCAGTCGATAAATTTGTGAGAGGCGGAGTGATGTAGGGAGATTTGCTTAATTCCTTCACAGACGAGAGAGAGAGAGGGAGAGAGAGACGTCTAGTCATCTACCTTCCTTGTTGTAAAAGTCTAGCTAGCAGTCTACTATAGCTGGCAAGTGGAGCAATTTTCTAGGTAAGCTATTGAAGTGTTAATGGACCTATCAATAAACTTTTGATCCTCTTAGCCCATCCAAAATATATGGACCCATAACTAAAACTCTTAGCAGGGGGCCCCAAATGTTTGCAATAATTGGTGGCCCTAGGCGGCCAACTAAGTTGCCCAGGCCTAGGCCTAGGCCAAGGGCCGGTCCTGTCTCCAGCGTGGCATCTTCCTGGTGAAATCTAGTCTTTCGATACAGCTGTGATTGACATTGGATATGACCGTCGGGCTTTACTTATGCTTCGTTTGGTACAATGGAAAAATAGAAGGATGGAAAGTTAGAGAGATAGATAAAACATCATGTTTGGTAAGGAAGAAAAATATGAATGATGGAAAAATAAATGGATTAGCTTCTCTTTCAACTCACAAACATTAATCCCTCCAAAATGTTTGAACATTTTTCTTTGAAACTTTTTAGTAGAATTAATCAATTGTGTTATCCAATAAGAAATTTTGATAATTTTCTCAACGCTGCCACTTGTTTCAATTGTCCCAGTTTTCTAGTTCATGACGCGGTATATGAAGTTGTCCATATTACTGGTGGGAAGACTGGTCCTCTAAATTAAAGTGGAAAGAAAGAAAATTGAACATCTTCCCAGTATATCGTTACCTTATCCAATGAGTAAATGCTGGATGTTGGGATCAGATCAAATTGGATTTAAATGTTGAATTAAAAATATAATTTGACTCTTGTTCACGTGCAGAGGTTTGTAAACTAATTTGAGTTCTTTTACCCGTTTTGACAGGATTTAACTTCAACACTGAAGGAGATTTGATCTTTTGTACTAATTCATCTTTTGCTTGCTATGTTTAACATCATGAAAGAAAACAAGGTTTATATTGATAGCCGTGCTTACTGGTATATGTTTTAGACTGGTTTGCAGACGTTATAAAATGTGTACTGAACATGTATAGGGTCCGGTTAATAAGTGAAGTCATATTGATTACTATTCCTTAAAAACTGCATTTAGCGTAAAACTTTGTCAAATTTGACAGGCACAATATGAGAAACTGCATAATACTTGAGAGTTCGATCTTTGCAAGTACTGGCATTTTTTGAAGTGGAGGGGAACGAAGGGTAAATAAGTACTGGCTTTACATCACTGACGAATTGATTTATTAAGCATCAAAAAGTAAGATGAAGGTCTAATGCATTCTTAGTCATCTTATTTTTCGTTGTGTTCTTGTCAAAGTACTTGACTTCCTTACTATTGCATTTTGTAACTCGCAATTATACATAATCTTCCCACTCAAATGAAGAAGTCCAATTGGGTTCATAGATCCAGGTCTATTTGTTCTTTTTTAATGGGACGTTGGAGAAGTAACTAATCAAGAGAGATGTAGAAAGTATATTATAATTCAATCTAGTTAAGGGGAGTGTGGGATCCGACCAAAGATGCAAGTTTTTATATACTAAGCATCCATTATTACGCTGTCACCCTCAATAAAAGAATTTAGATTTAGTATTTTTTTTCTATTTGAATGACGAAATCCGAGCTTGGCCATCTTTGTTGTATGACTTGTTTTCTTTAATTTATGAAATCTGGATATTGGGTAATCACATGCATCTCAGAACTTTTGGCTATGGTGACTAATGTTTCAATAACAACTCATTGAGAAAATTGTCATCTTAATTGCATAGTTTAACAACTCATTTAGAAAAGTGTTATTGAAGGTTATGGTCTATTCAATATTCCGCTGGTGCATATTTAAATGTGGTTAGTGTTGGAGACGAATCTTTTGAAAAGTCTCCCAAAATTGTCCAGAATAATCATTGTTGTCATAGATGCTCTGTGTCTCACTCACTCACTCACTCACACACACACACACACACAACAACCCTACCCCCACCAACCAATAAAGTGAAATAATTAGGAAACCCTGGACCTTACCTCTAGCTATAATGTCTTGTCCCAGTCCCACTTGGTCGTCTCGGTGCATCATTGAGGTACGTAAAGTAATATTACATTACCTGTTTGTTAGGCCTAATATTCACTTTAGCTCATCCCAAAGTAGGCATGACTCTCCTGGCTCAAAATGGGGGCCTTTTTTTATTTGTGGGGCACAAACCATAAAAAAATGTTCTCGCTTTACTCATTCGTTTTAACCCTGCCTTATTAGATGATTCGTGAGACTTAATGAGAACATTAATCCAATAATCTACATTAACTAATACAAGGGTCGCTAATGTTTAAATACAATCGATTGAAAAAAAAATTATTTCATATTGGTATATGTATTGTTGTTATTAAAGAACATATATTCGAATAATCACCCAGTAATTATTTATACAATGCCATTTTTTTCTCAAAAAGCTGGTTGCCCATTTTATATAGCAATGTTATATGGGTTTAACTTGCTAATTTAATTTGTTTGGTCTATTCTATTGTGGTCATTAGGTTTATAGTTGGTCTGAATATTCGGTGGAGATAACTGCAATTCAAAAATAACAATGGATATATAGTAAACCTGGTGAGTGAATTAGATCCAACTAGTAGCAGTAAGTGTACTACTAATGGTCCCTCTCAGCTGGTCTAGTTCGTTGGATTTCTCTCTCACCTGGACTGGACTCGTCTCTTCACTGGATTCTTCTCTCAGCAGAACTCTTTTGCTTCATCAGGATTCCTTCTACAGCTGGCCTCTTCATTCACTGCAGTTAATGGCCCAGCTGGACTTCGACCATGGACTGCTGCTATTCACGTCACTATTCAGTCAGTTTGCTACCCACCAAATCTTGCTTTGTTCCGAAGACTTACATGGGTTGGCATCATTGATGCTCTTTGAATGGTTTAAAGGGAAGCTGCAAGCAAGTTTTCTTTGAAAAAGTTATCCATCACTTTATTTTTTTTAAAGTAACCTCTTAAAGTTCTTTTATTATGTAAGGGGCAAGGTATATGTCCTCCCCTACTCTCTTTATAATTTCGTTTTTTAATAAAATTTTCCCTAAATGGGTTTAATTTAAAAAAAAAAAAAAAAAGTGTACAACTAATGGTGATTTTAATCCCAATGTCAATTATTACAGTCCTCATGCTAACGTAATAATGATATTCATATTCAATTTAGAATTGTGACCATTGAATTACTAGTAAAATTTTATTTAATAATGGACTCATGCTAATTCCAATAATCTTTTGCTCAAAGCAAATATGGCAGAGTACAGTCATGACAAAGAAATAAAGGGCAGCTAAAAATGCTGTGGACCATAATCCACTACACCATGAGAACAGTTGGATCAATTAATAACATTGTTAACCTCCCATTCACTGTACATTCATACCATAACATAATTACTACAAAGAAAGCTTGAGGTCCAAGCCATCACCCCCATCTTCTTTAATTTTATTTTGTGTCTCAGAAGAACCTGATATGTCGGTTTGAGGGCCTTTGGACGGAGCTTCCTCCATGAAATCTTCCGGTCGGAACGACGGCGTCCAAACCTGAACCGCCTTCTCTTTGGTGGCCTGCTTTTCTGCCTCTTTTGATTTACCTACCCCGCGAGTCATACGTTCCCGCACTTCTCGTATGCTTCGGATCAATGCGAAGAACTTCTCCATCTTCTCTTCTTCATTCTCTTCTTCGTTTCCCATCTTCCTCTTCCTTCTTTCTCCTTCCATATATTGGTTGATAGGTTAGAAAGAGAGAGAGAGAGAGACAGAGAGACAGAGAGAATGGCTATTTCCTCAGTTGCTTAACGAACTACAAACACATACACCTCTCTCTCGAGACAGAGACGCAGGCGCTTATAGAGTGGGGAACTTACTCAGTTTAAGTTGACTCTATGTACAGAAGTCAATAATTAATACTTGATGAGATGATAAAGGTGAAGAAAGTCTATTTTGGCAGAAGTATGCCGTAGGAATGTGTTCTGTTGACTAAAATTACGAAAATAGCCATGCGGGGAACAATTATTAACTTAAATTACTAGTTATCTAGGGTGGTAATTGTATATTTATTGTGTTACATTCGAATCATAATGCTTTAATTTGGATCGTGTTAGGTCATATCATTTTAGATATTGTTTGGAACGAGATGTATAATCCATTTTTCTCTCTGGAGCAAATCTATTAAAGATAAGCCTCTATAAAAATTTAATTGATGTACAATCTATTAAACTCGTATAAAAAAGTAGTCAATTATTCTATCTAAATCAATACATAAAAATTACATATATATACACACATAAAAATTAATTATTTTTTTTTTTTTTGAATATTTAGCTCGTGTTAGATTATGTTCAAATCAACATGTAAACATTGTGAATCTGATTTCTAAAGTTATCAAGATAATAAATTACAATACAATTCAAATCTCAAAAAATAAAAAAATAATTTTTACTTTTCGCGGTTGAGATCTCTTCAAATTTTACTTTAAAATTAATCTAACGCTAATATTAACACCCCAAATTTAATAGGAAAAATAGGTCTCTAAGGGTGCGTTTGAAATAATTTTTTAAAAATACTTCTACAACTTATAACTACTCATAAGTACTTTAAAAATAAAAGTAGTGTTTGAAACCACCCCACCACTACCACTGCCACCATCCCCCCCCCCCCCCCACCGCCCCACCACCACCACCACCATTGTCGTCACCCCACTACCACCTCTACCATAACAACAACCACCACCACCACCATACCCATTACCCCACCATCACCACCACCACTACCACTGTTGTCGCCACCCTACCACCACCACAGCCCCCATCGCCCAACCACCATACCACCACCATCGCCACCCCACCACCACAATCCCCACTACCACCACCACCACCACCACCCCCATCACCACCACCACCACCACCACCACTACCACCCCCAAGGGCAAATCCACAGTGGGGGCAGCTGCCCCCAGTGCAATTTTAAAAACATGTAGGGTATATTTAAAAATTCAAAAAAAATTAAGACATTACCCCCCCCCCCCCCCCCCCCCCCCCCAGTGAAATATTATAAAAATTCTTGTGTAAGTTTGTATTTTACAAACAAGTGTGGCAAATTCTTGTGTAAGTTTGTATTTTACAAACAAGTGTGGCATCATTTTTCTTTGACCGACTTTTAGCCGTGGGCCCATGTCTGCCTGATGACATAAGGATTTTCAATAAAACAATAAGAAATTATGAAGTGATCTTGCTTAGGGCTGTCCATGGGTGGAGTTAGGCTTGGCCCGCGAAATTTTTTTCGGGTCGGACTTGGGTAGTGTAGGCCCAAACCTGTACTCGGGCAAGTGGTGGGCCAGGCTGGGCCAGATTTCGGGTAGAGGTAGCTACTCGCAGCCCAGCCCATAACCTATTGGGCGGGCTTTCTGGGCAGACTTTTGTTGGGCCTATTGGGCGGGCTTTGTTAGGCCTGTTGGGCGGGCCTGTTTTGGGCGGGCTTTTTGGGCCTTATTAAAAAAATATACAACTTCATTTAATTTTTTTGTAAATTATATTTTTGAATTAAAAGTATAGTCAAAATCAAAATGGACAAAAATTAAATAAGGAATAATTTTATTTATGAAGAGAAGAGAAATTGCATCACTATAGAATGAGTGCATCCCAACTAGGTTGGCACCTACACACCTATCTATCATTTGCACAATTCTACCCATTAAAGACTTTTGTACATGAAAAGCTAGAATATTTAATACATGAAAAAAATACATCAATCTTAATATCTAAATTTCAAAAATTTCAACTTCTGGCATTAGATGATTTATTTCCATATTTTAATCTCTCGCTTCAGCGGCATACCAATCTTGAAGACACATAAGGGCTTCCACTGTCTTTCCATCCAAGCAACTTCTATGCTCATCAATGACACGTCCACCTGTACTAAAAACAGATTCGGATGCTACAGTCAACATAGGAATTGTTAGTATATCACGAGTCATGGTAGAAAGAATTGGAAACCTACTTTCATATCCTTTCCACCAAGCCAAAATATCAAAATCGGGATCTTCAACACTTACCATTGGAGAATTGTAATATTGCTGAAGTTCAGTTAACCCCCTAGATGTTGACATACCTCATCTGTTCAAAATTGAAGCTAGCATAGATGTTTTACATTTACCTTTATCTTTATTACTACCAACAATATCACTAGAAGCTGAGGGGGATTAAGTGTACCACTATTCCCAAATGTTACACTATATTTATTAAAAAAAAATTTAAAATAATATTTTATTTTATTTATGTGGTTCATGTGCTCATCATTTAAGTTACTATATAAAGACATAAAAACACTTGCAATACCAAATTCTTTAAATCGAGGGTCAATTAACATACCAAAACCAATAAGTATAGGAAGTGGTGAAAAATATTTATTAAATTTAGATTGCATATTATGTAAAATAATAGAAAATTCGGATTCATTACTATATAGTTCAAAAAGATCACTGATACTAACTATATCAACATAGACAAGTGTAGTAGTTGGATAATAATTACCAGATAAAGCCATAGTTTACTCATAAAAAACTTTTAAATTTTTTTTCATTTTATCAGTGACATCTCATTCCTCTTCGGTGGGACGCGATAATGAACCGGTGATATCTATACTAACATAGTCATTTAAGGCAGCTTTATATTTAACTGCCACATCTAGCATTTTATAAGTGGAGTTTCACCTATGTTGTACATCATATGGTATTTTTTTGTATTTTAAATTATTCTTTTTACACACAGTTCCAAATGTCCTAAGTCTATTTTCAGAACCTATTATATGATAAATAATATGTCTAATTTTATCAATTATACATCTAATATCATGGAGACAACTTTGTACTATGAGATTTATGATATGACACATATATCTCATATAAAAAAATTACCTTCACATGGTAAAGTTAAATAATATTTTAAATGACTTACAGCCCCCACTATTATTTGTCGCATTATCTAAAGTAATAGTAAAAATCTTGTCTTGAATACGATAAATTTGTAACTGATTATAAACAACTTCAAAAATAACTTGTGCACTATGATTATCTTCAATCATTGTAAAAGTAATAATTCTTTTTTGCATAACCCAATTATCATCAATAAAATGGGCAGTTATACATAAATATCCTAATTGTTGGCAAGAAGTCCAAATATCAGAAGTCAAACAAATTTTACTTTTAAGATTACCAAAATAAGCAATTAAATTTTATTCTTGTACATAATATTTAATAACATCTCTTTGACATGTTTGACGAGAAAACTTTCGGAAGGAATGATTAAAACCACTTTGTAACATTCTTTCAAATTCAGCATCATCTACAAGAACAAATAGAAGATTTCTAATAACAATCCATCTAACAATTGTTTTTCTAGCAGATTCAGGTTTATAACTAAAAGTGCTTAGTGTACCGGTGCTAGCAGATTGTGATAACATTGTTTGTCTAATATCAGTTTGACCTCTTAATAAGCATGTCTTTAGGTGTCTAGTTAAGTGACTAGTTCCATTTTTAGAGCCTCCAACAAATTCTTTTTTATAATAATTACATATAGTCTTTTCTGATGTAAATATCCCATTAGAATTCTTAATTTGGATTTTCTCAAAGTGATCACAGACCTTGGACTTTTGTCTTTTATTAGATGGTACATTCTCAGTAGAATCCATCTCAGGAGTTGAAAATAGATCATCCCCTTCACCCTCATTGATGTTCTCATTATCATTATTCGACTCAAGAATTTCGTTACAAAAAATATTTTGTGAATGAGATGAAGTCATTATGCAAATTAAACTATAAAAATAAAATAAATAATTAAATTATGTAAAAAAACTTTCTCACCAAATGAGACCACTTGACAATTGTGACTTGTGAGTTGAGAGCAAATGAGAGTTTCAGTCTTGAGACTTCAGAACACTTGATAATTCTGACTTGTGAGTTGAGAGCAAATGAGAGTTTCGGTCGCTGAGTTGAGAGTAAGTGAGAGTTGTGACTTCTGAAGTTGTGAGTTAAGAGCAAATGTATTTATAAATTATACATTAAAAAATGACCGTTTCTTTATGACTGTTGATTATATCAAGAGAAAGAAATTTTTTTATTAGTTATGACTGTCTCATGCTCTCAGCCACTGGCAGTCACAATGACAGACTTACAATGGAAACGACAATACACAACTGAGACAGTCACACAGTAGCCTGTAGGCTGTAGCTGTTTAATTTTGATGTGGATGTGGTGCTCAGCAGTCAGCAGTTCACATTTGATGTGGTGGTCAGTAGTTCAAATTTGAAAAAAAAAATTTTGGTTAGAACACAAAGAAATACACACACACAGAGTCCACACATCACACCTAACTTTCAATGGCTACATTTATATTTGGCTCACCTAACTTTCAATCTCACCTACCAAATTATCACAAATTTTCATGGGCGGGTTATTGGGCCGAGCTTCGATCTTCCAGCCAGGTAATGGGTTTAGGGGTAAACCCAAGCCCTTTCTTAAAGGATATCGGGTTCAGGCTCGGGCAGGCCAATTATCGGACCTATCGGGTATCGGACATATTTTTTTCGGGCCGGGTAACGGAACCCGTGGGTAACCCGACCCATGGACACCCCTAATCTTGCTTACACAAAAAAAAAATGAAGTGATCTTGGTCGTTCATATGCTTGACTTTTTAGATTTAATAATTTTAAATGAAACAAAAATTTAATTAATTATAGACAAATTTGAATAGACTATCAGATTAGGGGATACGCCAACACGAGTGAATTTGGATCACATTCAATTTCTTTTTTCCAAGGATGACAAAATATTTTTTATTTAAATAAATCTGAGAAGCTATTTTTTGGGATTCTACAGTTGATTTTTAATTAAAATAATCGATTTTAATATTTAGGATTGATTTCAAGTATCTCAAAAATTATAATTTGATCCTAAAAAATTGTAACTTTAGTCCTAAAAATTGTAATATAATTCATAAAAGTTATAATTCTGTAGAATTTATTTTTTTCTTTTTTGTAAAAAAACTCAAAAATATAACAACCCACAAGGCTTATAAACTCCACCACCGTAGCCCATTTGATATCAAAGTTGAATTCCAACTCTAAATATTAATCATAAACATGACACAAAATTAACGAATAATTAAGTTGCCCCCGCAACTAAAAAAGTCTGGCTTCGCCCCTAGCCACCCCACCACCACTGCTACCGCCACTCTACCACCACCGTCACTGTCCCACCATCACCCCAACCCCCCACCACCCCCACGACCATCACCATCACCACTGTCTCTGCCACTCGACCACCACCACTGTCGTCACCACCCCACAACCACGCTCACCACCGCCACTGCCTCACCATCATCTTTGACACCCACATTACCATCACCATCGCTACCACCATCGATTGCTACCATCTTCATCCGTCGCCACCATCCATCACCATCATCATCTCATTATTTTATTTATTACTAATACCACCATCATCCCACTACCATCATCATCTATTGTCAGCACCAACCACCACCATTATTGCCCACCACCACCCACTCTACCCACTACAACAACCCAACACCACCTGTCGTGGCTCATCATCACCGCTAGCCACTATCACCCACCCCAACCACACCTACCACCACCACCGTCATAACTCATGATTGTCACTACCATCATTGTCACCTAAAACCCATCACCATCATTAGCGTTGCCACCCACGACTGCCGTCATTACCATGGTCGTCGCCACCCACCACCGCCATTGCCACCCACCACTGCTCACCCCCACTACAACCGGTATTTAAATTCATTTCTCTCTCCTCTATGTTTGTAATTTGATTTTGGATGTGAATACAAATATATTTATTGTTGACCATTTTTTTATTACTATGGTGCCAAAAGGCACATGCAATAACTAGTGACTCTATATCCTTTCTTAATCGAATTCATTACATATAGTCCCCGTATATAAAACAAATCTAATTAATTAGTGCCCTATTAAAATTAAATACAACATATCTAATTTTATAACAATAATATATATATATATATATACTTTAGAGGTCAGAAAACTTGAGAAGTCCTCCTTTCTCATTTCTTAATTTCTTAGAATTTAAAACTTTTATTTAAAAATTTAAAGCTCCCTTTAATCAGACATTACCATGTGTCATTTGTAATTATTCCCAACTCCTTAAATTTAAATTTGTTTTTAAATTTTTTTTATCAATTCAAAAATAGAAAAAAACACATGAATTATAATAACGTGCATCACATGGGGCAGGTCGGTAGTACTATATAAAGAAATGAACACATCAAATTTGATATGTTTTCGATATAACACTAAATAAATGAGCTTCTCATTATTTAATTGAGTTATTTCTTGTCGAGAGTAACCCAAGGCAGAGTTGTAAATGGTCCAGGGTGGGCACAGGCCCCTCCTGAAAAAAGAAAAATACCTAGGTATATATATATTTTTTGTTGTGTAATGTCTCACTTGTGTCCACCCAAAACCAAAAACAAGCAGAATGAGTTCAACCAAAAAAATAAAAAAATCGGCTAGGCCACTCAAAAAAATTAAAAAAAAAAGGGTAATTTGGAAGTCGGTACAAAATTTAGACTTATTTGAGTTGAACTACATTAAGATAACTTATTTGGCCCTAAGTACATTTATTTTTTTTAAAAAAGACTAAAAGACCATTTATTACTCCATTACTCTCTCCCCTTCTCTCTCTGTAACTCTCTCTCCATTACTCTCACACTCTCTCTTCCCTATTTTCTTTCTATCTATCTCTCTTTCTCTCACATTGATAATTTTTTTTTTAAATATGTACATACTTGATTTAATTTTTTCATCTCTCTCTCCTATATTTTTTTCTCTCTCACTCTCTCTCCCCTTATTTCCTTATACTTTCTCTCTCTCTTCTTATATCAACGTTACAACAATGCAATTATACAAATCAGTTACAATTACCTTATAATATACCAAACAGTTACTCATGTGTTTTAATAAATCAAACAGTTACACTAAACAATTACACGAAATGATAACATCAACCTAATTTATCATTCAATTATTTACATAAATCAAAGAGTTATGCCAATTATATACACCAAATTGGGCTTATCATTATACAAAATAATTTACCATTATATTAAATTTGGTATATATAATTGGTGTAACGAAGTCGCGATACTCAACTATTCAGTTTTTGTAAACAACTGAATGACAAATTTAGTTGGTGTTATAATTTTGTGTAATTATTTAATATAACTGTTTTGTTTATTAGAACACATGAGTAACTGTTTGGTGTATTATAGGACAATTGTAACTAATTTGTGTAATTGTGTTATTGTAATGTTGATATAAAGGGAGAGAAACGGTAAGAGAAAATATGGAGGGAGAGAGAGAGAAAAAAAATAAGGGGGGGAGATAAAAAAATAAATAAAATCTTTACGTATTTGAAAAGAAAATAAATTATCAATGGTAGATAGAGGGAGAAAATAGGGGAGAAAGGGGAGAGTAACAAGGAGAGAGAGAGGATGCAGAGAAAATAGGGGAGAGATAGTGAGAGAGTAATGGAGAGAGGGGGAGAGAGAAAGATTGAGAGAAAATAGGGGGAGAGAGATGGAGAGAATAAAAATTATGCATAATTTAAGGAAGGGTAAGTAAGTAAAAAATTTCAAATGTCATTTGAATTTTGTACCTAATCACAAGAAGTTTTATTAAAATTGAACTTAATAGAGTAAAATAATAATCCATACACTTTCTCTCAAATAAGTCTAAAAAAATGTATTCACACCCAAAAAACCCAAAAAAAAGAAAAATTTGGCCCACTAGGTCATCTCTGTGTGTGTGTGTGTGTGTGTGTGTATGTGTGTGTGTGACACCCAACGACAAACAGGAGCAACTTCTCTTTGCTCTACCTATTTTTTGTCATGGTAGCCACCACCGACAAGCGACACTCCACTTCTTTCAGCCTTCGAGAGTTCCAAGTAATATCCCTTCTCTCTCTTTCTCTCTCCACAAACAGAGGACCACACACACACGTTGCACACATCCACTGCAAAAAAATAAATTGGTATTTTTTTTTGAAATTCTGAATTAAAACACAAGCAATTGAACTATTAGGTGCTTGTTAAGTTATCAATTAGGTTTTAGTAATTTTTTGATTTTTTGTGCATCTTAACCTTAATTTGATTTTTTGTGCATTCTTTGAATGATATTGCTTGGATTTCTTCAAATTATGAATTTGTCAAAAATTGGTTACGATTGGAAATTACAATTTTATGCATTTGTACTAGTATTTTCTTCCTACTACAATATGTTAATATCTCCTGTATAATTGACTTTTTTAACCTTGATATCTCCTTTAGAATGCTAGCAATAGAATAGTTTGTCTAATGTTTGGCAAAAGAGTTATAATAATCCTTTTTTGTTGTTTTGTATTTTCATGAACTATGCATACTGACTTTTGGTCTTTTTGTATTCAATGAATTTTTTACCTGACAAATATGATGTTAAAAATAGAAATGTATCACATTCTTTTTATTTATTACAAGAAAAAAAAATTAAATCTTATAGTTATATTAGTAATAACTCGTGTCTGAAGACACTAAATAATTCAAAAAACCTCGAGCACTAGTAATGCAATATAAATATTTTTAAACAGTACTTTCTATTTTATTATTTTCTTTATTTAAACAATTCAAAATCAATTTAAAAAAAATATTTTCTAAAAAATTTTGACAAAACTTCTCTAAAAACACAACCCCTAAAAAATATAAACATGTACACAATTTATATATTTGATCATTATACCTAAAAAATATTTTTTTTTTGAATAGGAGTCGATATTGGTGTGTGTGTTGGCGGGTGTATAAAGAGAGAGAGTTATATGAGAGATGGGATGAACTTTTTGAGAGATGAGAATATGATATAGAGAGAGAGATTAGAATTTTAATGAGTATTATATGTATTTTGTTATTATTAGATATATATAGCCGTCTAAGCCAAACTCTCCAACTCCTATTACTTTATTATTATATGCATTTACGATAGAGATATAGTGTGTGTGTGTGTGTGTGTGTGTGTGTGTGTGTGAGTACCAGGTAGATAGAAGGATAGAGTCATATGAGAGATGAGAGTGTGTGTTTAAAATGTGTGAGAGATAGGAGAAACAGAGATGTAAAAGAAATGAAAATCCAATTAGGATCATATAGAAATAGATATAGATAGATAGATATAGGATGACATACATAGGCAGAGCTACACAGGGACGAGGGTGGGCCTCAATGTTTTTAAAAAATATGATATGTATATTTATATTTAGGGAAATTTGAATGCCGGTCCCCCTAGATGGACTTATTTGGAGATAAGTCGAGCAAGGAAACTTATTTGGTTTTCAGTCCACTTTTTGTCATGTTTACCATTGTACCCCTACCCTGTCAAAAAACCCTTAACAACGTGAACTTCTCCGTCTTCTTCACAGACAGACACACAGAGACATCAACTCCTTCGAAAGCGCCTTCAAATCCAACAATTTCCTTCCAAATCAAACTGCTTTCCTTCTCCAATATCCACTAACCAGTGTTTCAAATTCCTAACCGACTCCATTGATATTCAAATTTTAAAACCCATTACATTCTAATACAAAAGAGATTTGATTTTACCATTCAAGTTTGCTGTGGACACCATTGGTGAATTTGCAGATAACTCTTGGCATTCTAAACATCTTCACTTCTCTGGGATTCTTGAAAAAGGTTTAAGGTATGTGATTTTACAGTAACTCTGATGTCTATTGTAGGGTTTCTAAAAAATTTCTACATAATGTAATGCTCAAACTCACCATTGATGTTACAATAAATTTAATGTTCATTGATTTTACAGTAAATTTGATTGACAGTAACTTTGATGTTCATTGATTTTATAGTAAAACATGATGTTCATTGATTTTACAGTAAATCTTCACCATTGATTTTATAGTAAATTTGATGTTCTTTGTTTTGGATTCCTAAATTAAAATATGAGATGCATTATTACGAATTAAAAGTGGGATATATTTCTATTTTGTTGATTTCTTTGTTGTTACAGACAATCGATTAGTAATTGATTTTGTGGATGTGAAAATACATCATGTTACTGTGTGTTAACTACAATATGGATTTCATAATTTCAATGTTTTGATGTTCGCGTTCTGGGTTGAGATTCCTACTTCAAGTGTAAGTCACTGGTAGCTAAAATGATGCGTTAATATTGCAAATCTGATCAGATTTGCAATGTGTCGATCGTAGTTTCACTGCGTTTTTTTTGAAAAAGTTGATGTTACTATGGATGTTACTGTGAATTGATGTTAGTGTGAATGTGTTAGTGATCACAATCCTTTGATTTTTCTTTGAGAATTAAAGGTATATGTTACATCATATATCTCTAAAGCTTTGCATTTGCTTGTATAATCGAAAATTGATGTTACTTGTGTGTTACTATTTGAAATGATTGCAATCTTCATTTTGAGTATTGTTCCATTTTGATTCATTGTGTTAGTGTTGAAATTAGGGGGGAACAATTAACTATGGTGTTCCACATTTTGGTGTACCAATGTAAATTGGGAGTGAACCATTATTATTCAAGTAACGAAAAATGATGTTACTGTATAACAATTATCATAATATCAGAAGTTTACTAAAAAATGTTCAAGTTACTTTTTTACACTGTTATGTATAATGTAATGTTCATTCTATAAAATTGTAACATGGGGAACTGAAAAAATTGTATTTGCTTGATGTTACTAAAAAGTTGTTCCTGGGATTCAGTTAAAATATTAATTTACTATGATCATGTTACTAAGATCTTGTTACTGTGTTTACATCAGCAACTTTGGTGTTACTGTTCATGTTACATTTGCACATATTTTTTGTTAATTGTTATATATCCATTAAGTTAGGTGAATTTGTGTCATGTTATTATATGCTATTCAGATATTGATAATTCATGTTACGGGTTGATGGCTCCCAAAACATCTTCATTTCACCAATTCAGGTCTAATTTGCTACCAGTGGTCAAGGTTGTTAGTGACTTAAACATCAAAGATGGTCACAAAGAATAGCCGAAGAGAACACCATTTTGGTATTTTTTTTCACACAATATCAACATTTGAAGTGGACAAAGAATGGTTCAAGAAGAATGAAAAAAGCATTGTGGACATAATTACCACGTTTGATTTGAAGCATCCATATTTCTTATTGGTGGTCAAGGTTTAAAAATACGGAAGAGTGATGTAACCCTCATATTTGGTATAGAAGATGGTGTGGATCCAATTGTTTCCCCCCAAAGTGCAAAGAAAATGTCACCATTTGCCAGGAGAAGATTCAATAACACCAAAAGATTGAATGCACCAATTATAAAAAGCAAGTTGGAGGATGCTGCAATGGGTGTTGGTAAGGAAGATTGTGAAGATTTTGCTAGGTTATTCTCTTTATATGTCATAGTGACACTATTGATTACTAATATGGGGCAAAAAAATGGATGGGGTATGTGTCGTACATAGAAAATTTGGATGAAATAAAAAAATATGACTGGTCCCAAGCAACAACTAATGCAATGATCAATTCTATATGGTTGAAGATTGACACACCGAGTGCAGTAACCGATTGTGTACTACTGTTACCTGTAAGTTTTTTATTGTTAATTTTTATGAATTATTTTTTGTAATTATTAAACATTATATGTTCTAACTAATGTAACTAAATCTAATTTGTAGTACTGGATATGTGAACACACATCTCTTATTGTGGCCGACAAGGCGGATGCTTTCCCGCGTTGTATGAAATGGGATTTAAGAAAACTTTGAATGTCTCTCGCACAAAACACACTGTCCGACATTGCAGCTAATTAGGTATTATAAAAAAAATTAATTTATCATATTACTATTAATTTTGACAATTGGTTGATTTCATGACAATGTTAATTGTGTGATCAATTTACTATTAAAATTGTTGTTATAGTGGATGTTACTACTAGAACAAATGGATGTTATTGTGAATGTTACTATGAAATTGATGTTACTGTGGATGTTACTGTGTAATTGATGGTCATTTGATTCAGTTGAGGTAAACATTTGTTGCATATATTTTTCGCATTACAACTGATGTTTTCAGGTTTCCTGAAGGAGACTTAAGAAAACACTTGGTGAGAAGCGCTTAATGAAAGTAAATCGAAAAAATAACAAGAATGTGCTGGATAGTATGGATGGTCCACAACAAAGCACTGTTGCCAGCAAGAGTGCTTTAAATTTAGAATTGGAATATGCAGGTGATGAACCTAATCAATCTGCTGATGATCATATTGTGGTTAATGAAGATGTCCATGAAAGTGATGATGCAATACATGTTCCTAAAAACGATCATCCTGTCCAAAAGGAGACTCAAAATGTCTAACCGTTTGATGCATTTGTTGATGTGGTCATTCGAGAATCTGCATTTATAGAACCAGATGAAGTGGTAAAACGTGAGGAAAAGTCACAACAACCTTCCCATGACAATGAATGTATGTCTTGATTGATTATTGAAAATGAGGTGCAAAAATTTACTATCCAAATGCTTACTGTGGAGAATGAAGCACTTTGAATGGTCATCAAGAATATTGGGGGCAACCAAAGGGAGGAAATTTTGAAAGAGATTGAAGAAAATGCGATGAAACTTGTTGACAGGGACAACCAAATTTCAGAATTGAAAGTTTTAGTTGATCTTCTGGAGAAAAACAAAGAAACACAAGAAGATCAAATTAAAACACTGACATCAAGGGTGTCCGAATTAGAAGAAGAGAACAATTTACTGCATGATGTTGTAGCTGATATAACCGTGCATGCAGTTATTCAGAGGTACCCACGGACTCCGCCAAAACCTCAGCCCACCGAAGGTGAAGAACAAACATCGATGGTGAGAAAAATCAAAGGTAAAGAAGAAAAATAAAGAGAGATAAAGATTATGAGTATAGTAGGAAAAAACATGGAGAAAAGAAAATTTTGAAACAAGTTGAAAGCCAAGAACAAGTCAACAAAATTAAAGGGAAGGAGAAGATACCAGATAGTTGCATCGATGTTGATGATTTGAATATTATAATGCCAAGTGAGAAGCCAGAAAGTAAGAGAGTTGAAGCTCGAATATGGAAAACCTACAAGAAATTAGGTCCGGATGTGTATGACAAATTGGTTCAAATGCACAAGGCTGAGGGAAAAAAGTAACTTAATGACCATTATGAAACACCTTATATATATATTACTGTTTATATTCTATTTTATTAACATGTACTGTTTTATATTAAAAGGGCAACTTTATGGAGTGAAAAAAAGTATGAAAATATCATTGATGTTGATGATGTGTTGAAATTCATGGATGAGGAAGAGCTGCACAACAATGTAATGTACCATGTGTCTTGACAATTTAAAGAAATTATGGAATACTTGAATATTTTTTATTGAACAAACTCGTGTTATTACTCAGGTGATTGATTTTTGGGGAGAAATACTGATGGAGGAAACAAATTGCAAATATTTCTTTTTCAATAGTCTATGCTGGGTGAGTTTGTGTAACCTATGTTGAATTCTTGTTTGCTGGAGTGTTGGATTAGTAACATGAGTATAGTAACATTCATGTTACTATAGTAACATGACTACAGTAACATTCGTGTTACTATGAATGGAATTATAGTAACACTGTTGTATTTGTGTTAATATAGTAACATTCATGTTACTGTATAAAATAATAGTTGTGTTACTGTTCTATATTGGCATTGTTCAGCCTCTGAAATTTATGCGTTATTATTGATAAACATGTAGACATATGTAACGGTTGAGAAGCAACAACACTCTCGCCAGAGTGAGATATACAACAATCTGAAAATGGGGCAAGTGTGGCCATTACTAGTGTTTCCAATGAATTCAAATGCACAGTGCACCCAACCCATCACATTCCACTGGACCTTGCTAGTACTGGATACAGAAGCAGGGGAATGGATCTACTACAACTCTTTGAAATCTCGAAGTGGAATTATGGACAAGTTTTTTGAGGATGCAAAAATATTGGTAAGTTAACAACATATGAACAAGCCACATTGTTTGATATATTTTCATTGTACAACATTAACAACATTTTTTTATGGCAGAAAGACTACATGGAGACGGCATCCAAAGAAGGACAAAGGAAGTCATTGAAAACAAAGGATGAAATTGTTGTCAGCACACAAGACATCAAATGTTCAATAATTTCATATGAGAAATGTCCTCAACAAAGAGCTGACACGTACGTAAATAATATAAATAGTATACCTTTAAGTACATTACATTAAATATCATTAACAAAAATACATGAATGCAGGGTCGACTGTGGATTGTACGTGTGTTACTTAATGCAGCAGCTTGCTCGTGGACAGTAAATAGAAGAGAAATTAAAACCACCGCAACTTAACGCTCTACGGATAGATATGGTGTCTATATTCAAAAACCATAGGAATGCGTGGACTTTTGAAGACTACAAGACAAGATCAAGATTGAGAAAGAGATACCAAGACAAATAAAAATTACTAATGTTTGGGGTAGCTATTCATTTTTAGGCTAATTGCAAGGTTGGTTAGAAATTAGTTGTAATTGTTGGGTGGTTGATATGTGGTTTGAAATTGGTTGTAATTGTTGGGTGGTTGATATTTGATTAGAAATTGGTTGTAATTGTTGCCAGGTTAATATTTGATTGTAATGGAATGTTTGTCAAACAAAGGAAACTCTGTCCACATTATAATTCAAATAGTAACTCAAATAGTAACATACTCAAAACATTGTTCCAAAATTAAAGATCTCATTTGATTTTCGAATGCTGAAATGAAGTTGTTAGTGGAAGTTAAGTGTTGTTATCCACATGGCTGGGTATTGTATGTATAATTTCTTTGTAAAACAATTAAAAACTCTTTCATGATTGGTTAACCAAACAAAGTAACATAGGTGTTAACATGATTTAATTTTTTTCCAAATTAGGCAATCGCATAAAATCCTTTGTAAAATTTCATTTTCAAACGAATTTGTAAACAAATGAATAATACAGAATTCCCTTTGCTACAATGTTACTCGAATGGTTACTCTATAACATGAGCATTAAATAGTAACATTGGGGTCACATTAACAGTAACATGAAACATATATTGACTATGCAATAGTATTACTACACCGTTAACTTATGACATTGAATAACCCAAGGTATTCCCAAATGTGTAACATGACAAACACAAGAGCTGAAAAAAATAAAGTAACATCTTAATCCAAAAACTTACAAAAATTTACAATGGCTCGTTACAAGTCTTCTTATTATGACTACCTAAACGGCCACAACGACCACAATGAATTTTCCTAACAAGCTCACCTCTACATCTAAATCTACGCTTCCTTGGACGGCATGGTTGTTTTTTGGACAATGGTGGCAACATATCAATGTCAACCGCTGAAAAGTCAGGACGACTAAGTGTTGGAATAGGGTGTATCGGCTCAGAATAACACAGTCTGTAAGTAATAACCTGATAAAAGTAATCAACAAACTCCTTGATGTTCCTACCACTCTTTGGAATTGCAGCCACAACATGGGCACATGGTAAACTGTTGATCTGCCATTGGTGGCATGAGCACGTGCAACTCTCAATGTCAACCGTCATTGAAGGATGTGAATTAACCTCGAAAACATGACTTGATGACACCCTAACAAACCAGGAACGACACTTAGTGAAAGCAGCTTGAAGTTTGGTTTCAATATTTGGACAATTAATGTCGTTCCACTGTGACGATATATTCAAGCAGCAGCCCATTTGGTTCATGATCTGCCCCCTTATTGTATCAATCATGCTTGTGACAAGTAGGTGACGTGACTTCGTGATCCATGCATTGAATGAATCTGCCGCATTTGAAGACATCTCCCCATAACGTTTCCCCTTGAAAAAAAAGCATTCGTCCATTTCTCAAATGGAAGTTTTTCCAAGAACTTATCAGCAACGGCTTCTCCTTCACGACGAAACGCATCAAGCTTTTCATTGAAAAATGCCTCTATCGAAGCATAAGCACACAATGTAAACAAATAAATCATACGCTCGTGAAACACATGGGTAAAGCGACCCCCACTATACTTATCTCTCATATTTGCTTTTAGGTGTTGTAGGCAGAACGAATGGTGCACCGTTGGGAACACCTTTGACATTGCTTCCATCAAGCCAACGTTGCGATCGGACATAATGGTAAGGTCTCTAGTATTATTAACAATCTCAATTACTTGTTCTAAAAACCAACGCCAATTACAGTCATTCTCCGAATCAACAACATCAAAAGTCAAGGGGAACAAACCTGCAATACATATAACAACACAAATAGAAACATCACTCAATAGTAACATACAAGCAAATATTAAAAATGTAACAGTAAAATAAAATCAGTAACATCAAATTAAACAAAAAAAAATTACCTTGGTTGCCATCTTTTGTAGTTGCAGACAAAATAATGTCTTTATATCTTTCCTTTAATAATGTACCATCAATGAACAATATGGGTTGACAGTAGTTAAATCTATGTATACATGTCTTAAATGACACGAACAACCTACTAAAACGTTGTGTGTCCGAATCACTTTCCAACACAAAATGACTACTTGGATTGTTTTCATTAGCAGCCTATACATACTACCGTAATTGTTGGTATGACAACAAATGATCCCCAAACAGCATACCCCTTGATTTTTTGACACCCATCCAAGCTTGATCATACGATATGGTCAAACCATAATCTGTATGAAACATATTTTTCACATCAACTGGTCGTGTGTTAGGTTTTTGTCGGACGTTGTCAATAATAAGATCTCCTACCAAATTAGAAGTCAATCTTTTGTTCTTTCTCGTACGTGCAGCCACACCGCACGTGTGCTCATTGTTTAACTTCTTAATGTAAAATCATTCATTTATCCGTTGGAGTGTAGCAATAACAAACTACTCACACCCAGCAGAATATTTCATGACACATTCAGCCTTCACCCTTGTTTTTTTATTCTTCACATTATTATATTGAAAACCAACCTCGATTGCATATTTGCATAAAGCATTCCGAAAATCAGCTACACCTCCCTCAAACTTTTGACCAATCTCTACTATTCCATTGGACCATCTATCAGTCAAGAAAATCTTCTCATTGTGAGAACAAAAACGAGTGAGAAGATCAACTTCACGACCAACATGATCAACAATTAATTCAGAACTTTCCACAACTTTCCCACCCTCAAAATCACGAACCACATTCCCCTTAACAACAACTGTAATGTCAACAAAATTCAACTGAATAGATCGTGCAATTAAAAACATGTTTCTCACATCATGATCATTTTACAAAAAATGCAATTCAGATGTCCAGGAATAGCGTACGACAGAGCAACACAATTGGAACTCAACCCATTCCAATTGTCACACACCTCATGTAACACATCATCCATTGTGGAATTCATTTTAATTCTTAGCACAACAGTCTCAGAAGAATACTTGCAACAAACCAATATGTTATCCTTCATCTGTTATAACCAATAAAACAAATATAAAGGGGAAATGAAAATAGAAAAACAAACATAATCAATTCTAATTTCAATAAAACACAAACAGGAACATGAAAAAATAAAATTAGAACCTTTTTTAAAAAAAAAAAAAAAAAAACTCCGTTGAAGAACGTCGCAATACGAACACTGGTAAGTAACATTGAATTTCGGCAAGAACAAAGGAAAAATGAAAATAATTAATTATAATTCTAATAAAGCACTACCAGTAACATGAAAAACAAAACTTAGAAAAGAATTTAAAAAAAAAAAATAACTCCGGTAAATAACGTTGACATGCAAATTCCAGTAAATAACATAGAATTTTCGGCAAAGTAACTTCCAATTTACAATAATTTTCAAAACAGCACAGTTAATCATATTATGTAAAAAAATCAATTAAAATGAAAATACCTCCGAAAATCAAAAACTAGTAGGTTGAACTGGAATCACAGAAAAATTCAAACTCCGGTCGCTTCTGCTATCACCTTCGACACTCCTATCAAATACAAATGAAGTAGCGGTAGGTTATGAAGAAGAAGAACACCGCATGTTTCTTGGAAAAATTCAAAAACGTTCGAACTCCCCTCGTTGCTGCTATCACCTTCGACACTCCTGTCAAATACAAATGAAGTAGCGGTAGGTTATGAAGAAGAAAAACACCTCATGTTTCCTGGAAAAATTCAAAAACGTTCAAATTTTCTGTGATTCAGCCTCTTGTATAACAGACAACGTATTTCCTGTGATTCAGATTTTGAATTTGAATTTGAATTGTTAAAGAAATCTTATGATTGGAATTTGAATTAAAAGACCAATAATTTTGTCGTAATTCAAGCATCATAATATGATATATTCGGTTTCCATAAAAAAACATATCATTCTATTACTACATATATATCTCAAACATGTAATATTTGACTTTCCATATTTAACCAAAATTAACACCGTTAAGGGTGTTTTTGAGATAAAAAAAAAAAGTGAACTTAAGTCATTACATATAATTTTAAACATGGACTTAGCCCCTTATAAGTTTCCTTACCGGACTTATTTCCAAACAAGTACATCTAGGGGGATTCACTTACAATTTTCACTTATATTTATATATTCTAAAAATTATATACATATTTTTTTACTTGTGCTCACTCTATAATTTTCTTATTTCAATTGTTTAGTCTTTTTTATTATAATAAGGCTTTTTTCAGATGACCTTCAGTTTATTATGAATTTTTAAAAGTGAAAGTTCTTTCAAGTGATTTTTATTTGACTTTGTTTTTTCTACGAAAAATTGTCTTTTATTTATATTCAAGTATCGATTATAGTCTTTATTATGTGTCAATCGATTTTTATTTTTTTAATATGTTTACCTCTTAAATTTTAGTTTAATAGTTTTACTATGCTAATATTTTAGTGATAATGTTTAGAACATCATTTATTGAATAAATTTAATGGATTTCTTTGTGAATAACTGATATTTTTTAATTATAAAAATAACAATTAGCTTCACTTTTCTATAATGGTGATAATTAGTCACTTTTTTTATACATATACAATATACATTATTTTTTGGCATTTTTATGTTAAATGGACTTTATGCATCAAATATGATATAATAAATATAAATATATTATATAGTGTGATTGGTTAGGAGAAAAAAAATTAAGGTGTATAATTAAAGTGCCCACTCTAAATAAAATTCTTAGCTCCGCTTCAATGACATATGTTAATGAACCTATAATTTGTTAGAAATAATAATTGTTTTTAGAGTTTTAATGGGTATTAAATGCATTTTTTTATTATTAGATATATATAGCCGTCCAAGGTAGAGTTAAATGAGAGATGGGAGAGTGTGTGTTTAAAACGTGTGAGAGATTGGAGAGAGAGTATGAGATAGAGGACGAGAGAATTGTATTAGTTAGTATGAGATAGAGAGTGAGTTAGATGAGAGATAGGAGTCTTAGAAAAATTTCGCATGCGAACCGTTGGATCAATAATCGTCAAACGATCTGAATTGCAAAAAGCTCAAGGCAAACTTTTATATCTACTTTATTATAAAGATTGTGTCCACTCTTGAATTTTTTTTTGGTTGTACCCCTGGAGTATCCTGATCCTTTTGTGATTTATATTAACAGATTATATTATATTTGAGTTTCTCACATAGTTTTAAAACCCGGCCCGGACATCAACCTGGTGAAGGGACCGGGTCAATGGGTCACTAGTTCAACCGTTGGGTCACTGGTCGGACCGGTAATATAATAAAAAATTTATAAATAATAATAAATAGGCTAAAAAATCACAATAATTATAAAAAAAACATCAAACATGTAAAGTTAAGCAGAGAAAAATCATCAAACATGTATCCAATTTCCATGTATTTAATTTTCAATACAACTTATAAAGTTAAATAGAGAAAAATGCCTCTATTGAAGTTCAAGGCTCCAAGTCTAAGTCCAACTCTTCGACAATGTATCAATCTAAGCATAGTCCATGTAATTTGCACTCTTCAAAGTTCAAACTCAAACTGTAGTAAGCAAAGACACATGAAAACAAAACAAAACACATGAGCATAGTATAAAGACTCAAATAAACGAAACTGAAAATAAATTATCCAACTACTGCCTAGTTCCACTTGAAATACAAATATTACCACTATTATCAATTAACTAATCCGCAATCCAATTATATATAATGAACAATAAGAATCCCAAACAAGCCACAAATTCAATATCACAATTCATAATACTCTTTCTGCAATAAACAATTCACAAGTTCACAATCTTAAACAAACATAATTCCAATTATGCCAAATTACGAGAGCAAATATATTTTGTTACAACATTGAGATGAGTGACTGTGAACCTTATTTGATCCTCGTACTCCTAATCCAGTACTAATGAAATAGGTCTTCAATCCCAAATTTGCTCTATGCAAAATGGGGATAAAAGAACCCCCAAAATTTCCACAATCAGCCAAACCAAATCCATCAAAAGGCAACAACAACTCTATTCAAACCAAAGAGGGTGCCATTAATGAAAACTACATAATCAAAATTAAACAAAAAAACACATAAAAGATTAACTAAAAAAAGATCTGTACAGCCACTTGAATCAAAACCACCAATCCATGACAGACACATTTTACTACCTTGACGAAACAAGGTTCAACTACACCCATTATCAGATCATCGATCACCATGGATTGAACTTCAAAACCACCATGGATTGAAGCGCAAAAGAGAGAGAGAGAGAGGGGAGAGAGAGAGAGAGAGAGGGAAACTCACTGGTGATGGAGGCTGATCGCTGTTGATTGTTGGCTGATCGGCGATCGCTGTTGGTGCTGGAGTGGAGGCTGTGCTCGCTGGTCTGGAACGATTAGGGTAAAACAAAAGGGAAAAAACGCACAAATGCCCAAATGATGAAAAAAATTACACATTTATACTGATGCAATTAAATCGGCCGGTTTGGTAAACTCTTCCGGCTCTCACGGGTTTACCGGTTTTTGACCGGTTCAACGGGTTTATCCCGGGTTCTTTACATAAACGGTTTTTTAATAGAACCGGCCCGGTTAGGAGACCGGTTCACCGAGTTGACCCACTGGGCCGGGCTTTAAAACACTGGTTTCTCACCCAAAAAAAATGGTAGGGGCAAGGGAGAACTCCCAGTTATCACTCTGATAGGCTCTCACTAGTGTGATCATGAGGTCCTTGACCACGCCCGTTACTCTTTTCGAGAACAAATCTAATTAGGCTAACATAGCGATCAACCACCAAACTCTAATGTGGACTCTAAGACTCGAATTTTCAATCTCATAGTGAAAAGTGTTGTCGGTGCTCCACTAGACCACCCCACTCGATGGTATATTATATTTGAGTTTAATGTGTATAAATGAATGTATCTTCGTAAATTATTATCCCTAGGATACTTCCAATTGTCAAAGGTATTTTAGTAAATTCGATGGGGTCGTTCGGTACAATAAGGCGTGGCGAATAACCTAACCATGACGTCAATGTCTGACACCCATACCAAGGACAACAACCATAAAACGTAATCGCTTCCACAGAACGTGACGACCATACCCTGACATAAGCTGTGTGGCGTCTTGTGGGGCGGCTGGGCTTGTTTTATTTGGTGGGAGGTCACTATGTTCCTACTGTTAGTCCGATTAAAAAGACTAATATTATAATATTTTTTTATTTTTTATTTAATAAAATTTAAAATGTGTACATTTTTTAAAATTTTTTAATTTTATTTAAATTCATTAGTTTTTACAATTAATGATTCAAATGTATTAAAATAAAATTAATGACTTTTAATTAATTTAGATATGTGTTTGACATATTTTAAATTACGAGAGTACCAAAGTTTGGATAACCTTAATAGTTCTAAACACTAACGATTTTATTTATTAGAATCATTACGAAGTTTTTAAATTGTAATTGTTCAGACGATTAAAAAAAGGCGTAAACAACATCTGAGTTCTTTTTCTGTATTGTAGATCAAGGACTTATACTTTTATTTTTGTAATATGTTGACAAATTGAGAGAATAAAAATGACCTGGAATTGAAATAAACAACCATTGGCATAAAAAAAAAAAAAAAAAAACTATTATATTGAATGTTGTGCCTAAAATAAACTAAAAGAAAAGTCACCAGAGTGAACGGCCTTACAGAATAATAAGAAAAATGCAAGAAACTGACAGTGCATAACAGATTTGAGATGCTGTTTGTTGGAGTGTGGATCAAGAGATCCCTCTTTAGTAGCCTACGCCATTGTAGAGTCTATTACCAATATACAGTAAATTTTGAACTTAAATATTATTCTACGGTTGTTTTAAACTTAATTATTAAATTACGGCAGTTTTAAAAGCGGATTTGACAATAACGATTTCTTTTAAAAGCGGAATTAAAAAGTTCGAGTTTATGTGTAAAGACGGAATTAAGAAATCTGCTTTTATCATAAAGACGGATTTATGGATACCGTTTTAAGAGAATAATATGTCTCCTGTTGCGAAATAAAAACGGACTTAACAAAACCGTTTTTAATAAAAAACGGACTTGCGAAAACCGAATTTATGCTTTCCTCGTACAAAACACTTATTTGTCCAACAACTTGCCGAAAATTTAATCACTAAACGTCTCGGAGTACATGACAGGTGAGAGCTTCAGATATAGGCAATAAATGATCCCACTAGCATGGTGGTTTTTTATCCAATTTTTATTCATTTAAAATTTAAATTTTACTCACAATATTAAAAAAAGAGAAAAGAGGTAGAGAGACGAGAGAAGAATGGTCAACACAAAGATAGTTTAAATAATAATAGGGATAAGTTATAAATTTAAATATTTTGAATTTAAATTTTGATAATTTTTTAAGTTTAGGTCATGAAAATTGATCCTTCATAAATTTTGGTAATTAATCCTCTCCCTAATCCGGTAAAAAATAAATCATTCATACCGAAACTATTATATTTATGAAGGATCAATTTTCATGACCTAAACTTAAAAAATTATCAAAATTTAAATTCAAAATATTTAAATTTATAACTTATCTCTATTATTATTTAAACTATCTTCGTGTTGACCATTCTTTTCTCGTCTCTCTATCTCGTTTCTCTTTTTTTAATATTGTGAGTAAAATTTAAGTTTTAAATGAATAAAAATTGGATAAAAAACCACCATGCTAGTGGGATCATTTATTGCCTATATCTGAAGCTCTCACCTGTCATGTACTCCGAGATGTTTAATCATTAAATTTTTGGCAGGTTGTTGGGCAAATAAGAGTTTTGTACGAGGAAAGCATAAATTCGGTTTTCGCAAGTCCCCTTTTTATAAAAAGCGATTTTGGTAAGTCCGTTTTTATTTCGCAACTAGAAACACATTATTTTTTTAAAAAGGTATCAATAAATCCGTCTTCATGATAAAAGCGGATTTCTTGATTCCGCCTTTACACATAAACTCGGACTTTTTAATTCCGTTTTTAAAAGAAATCGTAATTGTCAAATCCGTTTTTAAAACTGTCATAGTTTGGTAATTAAGTTCAAAACAACCGTAGAATGGTATTTAAGTTTGAAATTTGTTGTACATTGGTAATAAACTACGCCATTGTAATTAATCATTGTTTTTCCTTTCAACTATTCAGATCCTGACATGTTTCCATTGTTTTCGAGATCTTTGAAAATCTTTTTTCAGGATCACATTATCATCTTGAACCTCCTCTGACTCATTCTTGACCGTTGGATTACACCACATGTCTTTCTCATATTTGAAATCAAAATTATATTTAGAAGTGATCTAGCCTTGTCCCTATTTAAGACTCGCACTTGGGCATGCTCATGGCATATTTCCAGTAAAATTTTGGCTTAACGACTATGAGTATATGACTTAGGGGTGTAGCTCGGGTGAGTTGGATAATCAATTCTAGCCTAACTTTAAATATACTAGCAATACACTACGTGCATCGCACGTGAATAGTTTTTGTATATAAAATATTAATAAAAAATATTAGATATATATGTACATACATTAAATATCATCTCAAATTTATCAAAATTATATTTTTATTGCTCATATTATACTATAGAATTCGAAAAATATTGTCTGTTCCTACCGATACGTTACTCTAACTATAAGAAAAAAGATAAAAATAATTCATTTAAAATTCATTTGATTAAGTTTAATCTTATAATTCATTAAATAAAATAAAATAAAAATAATTGGCAATACTCTAATTAACGATTACTATAATTATGAATTAGTTAGGTCAATAGGGATAAAATATAGGATTAATAACACTTTTGGTCTCTAAAATATACGATTTTTATCAGTTTAGTCCTCAATATATAAATTTTATCAATTTGGTCTCTAACCAGATAGTCTATTAAGTTTTTTGACGGAAGTGTGTCATTCGTTCAGACAGTATCACATGACCAGCACATGATCACTTTTGTCCAAACTTAATAGATTGTCCGTATGTGGATCATTTAAACATTATTTAAATATTTTAGGGACCAAATTGATAAAATTGATGCTATGAGGATCAAATTGATAAAATATACAGATTTCAATGACTAAAAGTGCTATTAAACCTAAAATATAATATACTACTCTATAATATATATTTTAAAAGAATATTAAAATTCTAAAATGCAAGTTTTACTTAAAAATTTAGTATAATTTTTTTTTATTTAAACTCTTAATAAAACTTGAAAAGTTTACCGTAATTGAAGAATTTTGTTGATTTGACATAAATTATTTAAAAAAGCTACATAAAAGATTATTTTTTATCTTAAAGATGAAATGGTTGAAAATTTGGAAGAAAAAAAATACATATATGTAAGCATAATGTTGTCTTTATATTTGAAATGAGTAATATTAGATTGATGAAGTTTTTGAACGTTTTATTGAAAACTATATTCATTCATATATTTTTTAAGGGTAACGTAGTCAACTAAAAAATTGCATAGATACTGATATTTATACATAGTAAATAGAGAATTAAAAGAGACGTTAGAGATAATTTGGAGATTTAAACATATAAGTTTATGATGGTAATTTAGATAATTAACTACAGAAGAATAGTGTAGTATTCAAAATTTTTTATAAGAATAAAATACTGAATAAAAAAAATTTCATGTTAAGGCAAAAGTTTCATTATTTATTAGTAGTATAGATGGAAAAAAATACATATATATAGGCATAATATTATCTTTATACTTGAAAAAATTAATGACCTATTGATGAAGTTTTTGAACACTTTATTGAAAACTAAAGTAATTCATATATTTTTTTTAAGGGTAACATAATTAATTAAAAATTTTCTTAGATTGATATTTATACAAAGATAATAAAGAAATTAAAAGAGATGTTAGAGGATAATTTGAAGATTTAAATACATAAAGATATGATTGTAATTTAGATATTTAACTATGGAGAGATAGTGTGGTATTTAAACTTTTTTGTAAGGGTAAAATAGTAAATCAAAATTGTTTCATTTAAGGTACTTTTATTAGTAGTATAGATAATCTTTAAGCCTAACCCTAACCCTAACCCTAACCCTAACCCTACCTTGGGTTGAGCGACTCAACCCGAACACTGCCCAAGTTTAATTTGGATGGGGCTCGGATTGAATTTGGGTTAATGATTTCAGGTTACTTTATGGGTTCAATTCGAGTTGAGCCCAAAATAGGCTTGTTGTTTTAAACCTGATACATATATTATATAATATTCACCTAAATTAACAACCAACAACTTCAATCAAGTTTTTAACATAAAAATCATAATCTTAAGAACTCAATGTTTGAGATAATGCAACCACAACTATACAAAACACAAATAAACACAACCAGAATCCTTGCACAAATATAGAGTTCACTGCTTAAACAGAATCATTGCACAACCAGAATCCTTGCACAAAACCAGTTTAACAGAAATAAACAGAACACAAACAGAAACACAACCTAAAGTCAATGTTTAACATAAACACATAATAGTAATTTAACACAAACATAGAGTTCATTGCTGCCATTGCCCATTGCCTAATGACACAACCACTGCCATTGCCACCAGTCCATTGCTGCCACTACTACCACAACACAACCACTGCACACTGCCCACTGCAACCATTGCACAACCACTGTCATATATGAAGCAAAACAGATGAATCTCCAACACCCGAACTTGCACTACCATCCACGAACACTACAAAATAAAGAAGTGCAAGAGCTTTAAAAAAGACAAATAGATCATATAAATAGAATATGACAATATGTTACAAGCATACCTTTATCCATCTCTTCCATATCTTCTAGCTTTTCTTCTATTTTAATGGTGGATGAATCGCTCCTTAGCCAATCTTGGGCACAAATCAAACTCTCAACAATCTTTGGAGTTAAAGAACTATGAAATGGATCAAGCATACGACCTCCTGTGCTAAAAGCGGACTCCGAAGCCACGGTTGATATAGGAATTGCAAAAATATCACGTGCCGTGCGAGAAAGTACACGATATGAAGAGGCTTTTTCTTTCCACCATTTCAAAATATTGAAAGTTTGTCTTGATCCATTCCCAAACTCAACGACATCGTCCAAGTAACATTCTAACTCCGATTTAAAGACTTTGGTTTGCTCAATTTCTAAGAACTTACCCCAATCCACTACATCATCATCAAGTACAGCATTTGGATCATCTGAAATATCTGTTCCAACATTAATGCCTTCTTTTGACGCATCAACATTCTTTGATGAAGCTAATTCAACTGATGAGTAGTGTTTGTACAATTTATCCAACGCAACTTACACATTTTCAATCAACCTCATCACGAGTATAAACTTTGGAAAGTTTATATCTCAAAAACGTTAACTTGTAACAAGGATCCAACACTACCGCAATAAGCAATAATGAATTAATTTTTTCACGATCACAATACTTCTTAAATTTCAACATCATTTTTCTTGACATCTCACGAAAGAATACATTGTCACTACTCAAGGATTTATGTAATAATACATGGATCCTTATCATTGCATGAAAATAAATGTTAGCCGCAGTGACATATTGTGACCCCGACACACGCTTTGTAACAAGATAAAATTGTTCCAAAAATTTATGCAAGTTCTTTGCTGCCAACCAATCATCATTAGTAGGAGTCCCATTCTGAAGTTTAAGTGTGAAACTACTATCTTGCTCTTCCAACTGCTCAAAAGCTTTTTGGTACTCAAGAGTGGTGTGACACCCCAAAATCCGGGGGTCCATTGATTACCCATCAACCCGCGGAATACTCGTGGATACCGAGTAACTCGATATCACACCGTCATGCCCTATTTACCGGGGTCCTTAATTTTTACGAAATTAGGGCAGAGTCTCCTTTGTACGGGGAGCTCTACCCAAAACACAACCTGTGCAGTATACATTAACATGACCCATCCGAGGCACAATATAATACAATGACCACACATGGTCCATTTATAAGTAAAACTTGACCGCACCGGGTCCATTTATCAATACTTATATCAAAATATGCAAGATTAGTTTAACAATAGCCCATATAAGTTCTATTACATTTATTCATGAAAACTTTACAAGTCAAAACCATGTTAATTAAAAGGTTTACAAAATCATGCACTAAGACCACAGGTCGGCCTCCTTCACCCTTGATGCTCTACATGGGAGCCATCCGCCGGTGCAAACCCCACACTTGAAATTGTTTCCCGTATAGGGTGAGCCTCGCTCAATAGAAAATTCCCTACAGAGGCTACTCCCCACCTAGATGCACATGTAATGCTCATATGCAATACTCAATTATCCACAACAATTCTAATCATGTTTATGCAACTCAGATATGGAATTTCTTATGACATGTCATGCAACGAGGTGAGACTCATTCATGCACTCAATCCGAGCCCTTCCCAGCTCCCCAACACACGCAAGTGCCAATGTGTGAATCCGTCATTTATGTTACACATCAATGACATTTTACAAAACTAGGGTCTTTCTTGGGGTGGACATTCATGGACTTACACCAACGGTACCCAACCGACACGGAATTTCAGGACTTCAACTCACGATTCCGCGTATACCGACACACTTTATGGCCTTTTACACCAACGGAGTGCGAATCCTATCAACGAGTCTTTCACCCGAGGGATATTCTAGCCCTTCTTGCTAACCCCGACCCAATTTATCTCTCATGCAATTATGCGAATCAACGGGATCTTCGATCCCTTCCTTCCAAGTCCCTTGTCAAATATCAAGAGTGGCATTTGATTAACCATGCACACACACACAACCCCACACCCATGACTTACACCCATGAATGTGATGTCATGACCATGCCCAATATGCAATTGATGCCATATGAGCAATACAAACCATATATCATCATATTCCATGAAACTTTATATCACATGCATATAAATTTCATAATTCATCATGCTCAACATATCAACAACATATTCAAACATGTTATTCCAATGGCATCAAACAACTATTTAAATCAAGCAAGACATTTTATCAAACACCTTCAAGGCACAACTTATAAATCACATAGCATGCCTCAAATTTCCCTAAGTTACAAGAACAATCACATGTAACTTTAATATATCGAAATCAAGCTAGAAGCTAGCCTAAGCCATTTCTATGCTTACTCTTCCACTTCCATAACCATAGACATATGTATGGATCATATATATATGCATACATAACCCAAGCATTTCCTAGAAGCATTCTAAACTAGGAATCAACCCAAGTAGGAAACCCCTACCGTTTGAAGCGTGAGATGAAGACTAGAGCTTCAAAGCCTCAAGAACACCAACAAAGACCACAAAATACTTGATTTCTCTAAAGACTCCACTTGAATCTTCGGTAAAATCCCTCGTTCTTGGTACGTATGCATGGCCCTTGATGAGTAGAAGAACTTTAAGTTTTGGTCCGACGAATTCCGACCGACGGAACTTCCGGAATCGGAGCGGGAAGGTTGAAGAAAATTTTTTCTTTCTCTTTGGTCTTGGCCGGCTACTTGCAGCTAAGGGGAGATATTTTTTTTGTCCAAAAAGCTGATTTAAGGGTGTGTTTGGATAATGGGTTAAAGTGGGTTAACACCCATTAGGATAGGTTACTAATGCTGTGGGTCCCATAAATCTGGTGTTTGGCAAATAAAAATTGAGTGAGGATATAATCCCGGGTCAAACCTTGACCCGGATGCTACAGTATTTTTTATCCAAAGTACACGGGTTAAATGTAACCCACCTTCCCCATGGGTTATAATCCTTCCCAGCAGGTTAACTAGGCAAAAAGACATGTTTACCCACTTTTTGGTAGATAGCGTTCCTACACACCTTACCCAAGGAACCCGATCGTCACTTTCGTCGAACAACTCGTCAAGGCAGATGAATTGCTGGTTGGTGAAGATGTTCACAGGCGACGATCGACTGACTCGAGGTAAGCTTTTCTCTCTCTCTCTCTCTCTCTCTCTCTCTCTGTGTGTGTGTGTGTGTGTGGAGCGAACGACGAGGAGATCTGGTTGATGAGGTACACCCAGATCTGCATTGTCCCATCCCGTCTTTGTAGAACTTCTGCCTTCGTTCGTCTTTGGCGAGTTCCGAAGCTATAAAAATGGACTCCAGGAAATGCTTTGGAGTGTAGGAGATATTTAGATGTTGATTTGGACTCTCCTCTGTTTGTGAATGTTACTGGGTTTTAATAAATTTCATTAATTTATCAAAATGTTGGGCTTTTTTCAGCATCTTCACTCTCCTCTGTTTGGTTTTGTTTCTTGTGATGAATGTTAACAATATCAGTGTATATATGCGCGTGTGTGTGTGATCAGTGATAACACACACACACACACACACACATATATATACATCTATCCAACCTTGAATATTCTTTTCTCAATCTATTTTATAGTTTTAGTGTGTCTAAATATACATTTGTCGCAATCAATTTAGAAAGAATTGAAGAATGAAGAGAGAGAGAGGGGTAGACAGAGTGAGGAAGAACATGCCCTGGTTAGAGGTGGGTTTCGTCAAAATCTTGGGTTTAGTATTGAATTTTATTTTTCTTATTCACAATTTGGGGACTATATTACAATAATAGCATACATTTATGTGTATTTTATGTATAAATTTGATGTGGGGATTAGTTAATATATGAAATCCAAACGTATGCTTGGATTGAATATGTCCATAAAGCCATCTCTCTGCTCATTCAGTTTTCTTGAAAATTTGTTCTGTTTTGAGGTTACATGTAAAGTGTTTCAAGCCAAGAGTTCCTAAGAATGAAAAGGGGAAGGCAGTTCTGATGGCTTTGGGTGTGGAGTATTGTTGCAAGGTCCAGGTTAGAGCTCTGTGGGTGAATGGACTTAACAAGTTATCAGCTTCAAATAGAAGCTGATTCTGAGGTCATGGTGCATATGGTGCTTAAAGGGCATCTAAGGGCTTGGAAATTCTGGGAGCTTTTGAAGCAAATTTTAGAGCTGCTTGGCAAAATGAACTTCAGTTTGGTTCATGTTTATAGAGGGACGAATGGTTTGGCAAACTTTTTTGCAAACTTGGCTGTGCAGAATGGCTTCTCTATTGATTTCTCCTAGGATTTGTGCATTCCTCTACAGGCGAAGATGCTGCTATTGCATAACCAGCAAGGAACCAGAGTGCTTAGGCAAAAATAGTCATTCTTTGATTCTTTGTATTTCCATATGATTGATAAGTGTTGGTTTGCTTCTTGTAATTTTTTGAAATATGGAATAAAGTGTTGATTTGTTTGGAAAAAAAAAAGGATTGACTATGTCCATAGGTAGAATGGTAAAATTCTATATGTGAAAAATTCTACATGGAATAAAGTGTTAATATGTTTTTATGTATATGTGAAAAATGTATAATTTTATTAGGATAATCTACCAATCCAAACATAGGCTAGAATTGGTTTGGATTGAAATGGATAAAGTCATGGGTAGAATGGTAAACTACTACAAAATTATTTGTGTAATCTATGGGACCCACTGAATTACACATTTGTTTCCCAAACAAAGGTTAGGATTGGATATATTCCAAGGTTAGGGTTTTAAAGTGGATGAGTGGGTTAGGCTTGGATGGGTTAGGATATAAAAAAAGATATCCTACCCTATCCAACCCCATTACCCAAACACACCCTAAGAGGATATTTATGGGCAAAAATGTGCGGTCCACATCGCACTGCATATTTTCGACTTCCGGGTCTGTTTTTCGTCCAAAAATGATTCATTATACATCGGATTAAGTTCAAATGAATTTTATTTGAAATTTAACTTAATTTTAAGGAAATTTTATAAAATTCATTATTGGGGACCTTTAAAATGTCATTCACCACGCAGTCGCCTCGAACGACGTGCAAAAATCCGACTATCTCGGAATTCGACGAAATTTGACAGGGTGACTAGATTCCGCGATACGAATCCAACGGCGAACTCCATTTTCTCATCCGAGATATAGAGTATGAGTATTTCAAATAAGCATTAGGATGACAAATGACCATTTTGCCCTTATTCACAAAAATTTAAATTTACCCGGGTTTCACAAGCGGTGTCGAGCATATAAAAAGTAGAGTTCCATCGTGTTGGCATATCCAAACACAAAGATTTTTTGTATGGAATCTTCTCAATATCCACACATTTCCTAAACAGTTGATAGTGGGAAGGGGAACTCCTAACATATTTCACACCATCCCGAATGCGAACAATAGCACTATTAACTTCATCAATTCCATCCTTCACAATTAAATTCAAAACATGCCCAAAACACCTAACATGAAGCATAGTACCATCTAACAACAACCCATTGCGTTTGGTCAACCTCTTTTTTCAAAGATGTGGCTGCGACATCATTAGAACTTGTATTATCTACAGTCAATGTATTCACTTTATCAATCCCCAATCCCAATAAACAAGTCTCCACAGATTGTACAATAATTTCACCACGATGTGGGGTTGGAAGCACACGGAAGTTGATGATTCTCTTTTGTAAAATCCATTCTTTGTCAATGTAATGTGCGGTGAGACAAATATACCCAAGGTTTTGAATGGAAGTCCACAAATTAGTGGTGAGACAAACACGTGATCCAGAGGATTCCAAGACCAATCTCAATTTTTTCCTTTCAGTTTCATAAAGATTGATGCAATCTTTGGTGATCGTAGTTCTTGACACCAAATTAAACCTTGGTTGCAATACATTAAGAACCCTTTTAAAACCTTCTTTCTCCACAACACTAAAAAGCATTTCATCAGTAATTATCATTTGAGCAACCTCTTTCTGGCCAGCTTCTTGGTCAAATTTCCAATTACTAATATTACTAGTAGGGCCACTTGCAGATGAAAAGTTAATCAATAATGTTTGAGTAGGGTCTTTATTCTTTTCACATTTCGGACACTTGAATAAGTGTCACTGAATTGTACTAGTTCCTTGTGAACTAGCATAATGAAACATCTTTTTGCAATAGTTGCATTGTACTTGATTAGGTTTTGACCCATCTTCTCTTTTAATTTTTGTGAAATCAAGCCAAACATCAGATTTTTCAACATAAGTTTTTTGGCGTTTGGGACTTACCGAGTTCCCCTCATCAGGGTTGGTAGAAGCAGGCTCAGATGCAAGATTAGCCAAAGATTAGTATTTGTCTCCGTCTCCCTCATTAGTGACATGTATTGATTTACACTGCCATAAAATCAAAGAACAAACAAATGATCAATTTATGCAGCTAAAAGTGAAATATTAGACTTGAACAAAATCTAAAAAAAAAAATTTAGACTGAAGTTTGACCTTCTATTTTAGATGATTTACTTCCAAAGAAATTCTTAATGCATTGTTTGACTGTGAAAAAAAGGATCAAAAGTCTTTTCACACTTGAAAGACTTGTTAAACATTAAAGGATCAAAAGTCTTTAGTGACATTAAAAGTCTTTTTTTCACAAATTAAAGAATCAAGCTCCAAATAATGCATTGTTCAAGTTTCCATGTTATTATGAAACTTTCTGTTTTGACAAAAGAGGACAAAAAGTTTAATGTCATAGCAAGTTGGAAAAAGGCGTAGAAAATTGCATCTGAGAGTGAAAATAAACTCTGAAAATTAACTCTGAAAATGTAAAAATAAACATGAAAATTCCATACCTGTTCTGAGATCGATGAAGGGAGAGATGTAGATAGTAGATCTGCTCTGAGATGAAATCTGAGTTTTTGATCTGAGATGAAGGAGGCTGAGAGAGGGTTGAGACTCTGTGTGTGAGAGAGAGAGAGAGAGAGAGAGGCGAAAATGAAGGAGGTTGAGAGAGGGCTGAGACTCTGAGAGAGAGGGGCGAAGATGAAGGAGGCTGAGAGGGCTGAGACTCTAACGAAGATGAAGGAGGCTGAAAGAGGGATGATTGCTGAGGGCTGAGACTCTGACGAAGACGTAGGAGGCTGAAAGAGGAAGGAGGCGCAGGGGAGAGGGATCTGAGAGTGAGAGTGAGAGAGACTGAGAGTGAGTGAGGGTCCAGAGGGAGGCGCAGACTTGAGATTAACCCTATGATAAAATTGTATTTATATAGTATTAATTTGGGTTGAACCCGATTATTAAATGGGGTTGAGCCCGATTTTAATATTCGGGTTCAACCCGTGAACTCGATAGCTCAACTCGGGGTCTCCCCAAATTGAATTCGAGTTGAGGTTTTTTTACCCAAGTCAACCTAAGTATTAAAAACCCTAACCTAAGCCTTAATTTTTTTGGGTTGGGTTCGGGTTAAAATCGTATTAGCCTGCTCAAATTACACCCCTAAATATGACCGCAAAAAAGAGCCTTATCGTTGGGTTAGTCTTGGGGGTCTAAATGTGATAGAAAAAAGCTAATTTTTGAATATTTTATTATTTTAATGATCAAATGCCTGTAAATGAATTAAACTAAGATATACAAAAACTAATCAATTTTAGTATGGTACTGCAGTGTTTTGTGTAGACACCAATATCTTATCCTAACGTGGGTTAAATGTTTGTTTTAATTTGGTATTACAACGGAAATAATTTCTAGCCATAAAAATTTTCTTGATTACGTATAGTCCTTGATTATAAAATAATAAAATTAAATTAAATAATAACATGAATAATTTTATTCGAGACATGTTTTTCATCTATATTACAAGAAAAAAATAATTTTTAAGTCAGCAATTTGTTGATGCAAATAGTATATCTATCGAGACAGAAAGTATTTACATAGACAATCATATATACTATTTGAGTCGGTAAAAGGAATACAAGTAATGAATAATGCAAAAAGTTTTCATTGGCTATTTGCCTACACAAATCATCATTTTTTATGCATCGGCAAATAGTTTTTTGTATAATTTTTGTCATTTTAAAGATTTATCTTTTGCTTCAGCGATTTGCCGATCCAAATACTCTCTTCAAACATTTTTTTAATTTATTTTTTGGGCTTGAACCTGTACATGCATAATTATACATATTTTCTATAGACTTTACCTGCTACGAAAAAAATATAAATAAACCACTAAAAATTATAAACATGAAACATTCATAATTATAGATAAAAATATTTCAATATACATAAAAAGAAAAAAAAAAATCTTTACAACTACATGATAACCGAAGTTTTCATAAATACAAAATATTCAAAAAATACTTATCAAAAGTATCGATACATGATTGAACCCCAAAAAAAAAAAAAGTCTCTCCAAAAAAAAAAAAAAAGTCTCTCCTAATGCACCATTCATCTTGTGTCGATAACCAGCAAAAATATGATTTTTGTTATTATGTTGCCAATTATAAGATGAATAACTAAATACATATAAACAACAAATTATATTCATTTTACCATGCATTGATCAATTTGATGGACTAAATTCATTTTCTGGTTCTTCCAGATCTTTCCTTGTTCTTGAACAAAATTATCAGAAGCAAAAGCTATCAAAATATCAGGTTGCAATAGTGAAACTGGTAAGCCAGGCCCTAAAAACACTCGGATCAACATTTTGTAATTGGGGTTTGTCCTCAACAAAGTGAAGACTTTGAAGAACGAGGGAGGAGCATCCTACCCTCCCAATCAGCTTCTTAGTGAATTTTACTTCTCCTCAAACTCAGGCAATGCCAACCAAGCAAGAAAAAATCTATGTCTCATATCAGATTACTAGCTAACTTATTAGATAGATGTATATATTCCTTGTTATCTTGCTGTCATTTTCTATCTTCAGCTAATACTACCTTGCACTTCGTCATCTCTACTTTTTTATGTAGATTTGTTCTCATCTTCCCATATCCCATATTCCCTGCATTAACTAAAGTTGCTATACCAACAAAACAATCCATCATCATGCAACCAAATTAGCCATTTCACATAGCATCCTCCAGTACCCAAAACGAGGAAGAACATAAAAAGGACATAAATAGTTGGAAACTTCTACGTTAAATAAAAATAAATGAATTGAAAAGGCAGAGGTTCGAGAATTTTTCCATTTAGTGAAAATTTTCAATTCTACGTTTTGCAAAGTTTTCATATCAGACCTTGTTGGCTAAATCTGGCTCCACACTTCAGTTTATTAATCAGTGGACATGCTTGAAGTTAAGGGCAGGGAAAATTGATGTTTAAACTTTAAATAGGAAGTTAAGACAATTCCCTGAAATACCATACATCGTTGTGATAAAAAAGTAACAGTTTGTTTGCAACTAGTACCTAGTACATCTAAAGAAATGGAATCATCCATCACCTAGTCAATGTTAGAATGTTAAAAAAGAAAAGAAAAGAAAAGCATGCATCCAAAATTCCACATGCCCCATAAATATCCCTTTGTTCATAAATCATATCATGAGGAGACAAACAGCCCCACATAAATTTTTCAGAAGAGGGAAAGGGGCTGAGGGAAAAGAAGAAGAATAACATTTGAGATAGATAGATCAGCCTTATGTCATTTTGGTGTCAACAAAGTGAGTATGCCTTGCTCAACACAACAGATATGGGGCTTCTTTTGTGTTCCATCATCTTTGGCTCTTCTATCCCTTATTCTCACTGGTAAATTGGGAAGGAATCATGAGGAATAGTAAAGAGCAACAAAATGCAACCTAACATATAAGTGCAGCAAATCCAGAACAGTTATATAGGTTGTCTGGTCATACTGAATTACGAAATTAATTACAAGCTGATGCATTGGATTAAATTTTACTCAAACGTGAAAATGATATACATATCTTGACATTCCAAATAAGTTTTCACAAGGATCAAGTTGTTGATACCTACAACACTCGCTACCAAACAATCCAGTCTATGTTGGAATTACCATCCCAAAAATGTTCAGCCCAATATATGTCCTTTGGCATTCTAATAATTTTTGGCTAGTTAAGTAGCAGAGAACAACTTTTTTGGAGGTAACCACAAGAACTTAAATGTTATATCATTGGATCAATTGTTGGCCACATATCTAGTAATTCTTGAAGACTATATATCTAGTAAGAGCGAGGAACTATGATTACCATTATATAGACCAAGTCCCATAAGGCTAACTTCAATATATTCAATAGAGCATCACTGTTCCACTGTAATACACAACTCGGTTATTTTTAACTACACTGACAGATTCATACAATTCATTTGAACCAGTCTCTTCCAACTTTTTGTAAATTATAGTTGATGCGATATGTACAGAAGAACAAAAGTCAATGTAAGTGGTACTGAAGATATTTTTTTTTTCCCGCATGGTACAAACACAAGATATCAAGAAATGATTAACAAGAAAGCAATTCTGCGCAAATCTTTAATTACCATTGATGATGCACAAATTGGGTTTACACAACACCTATCAAATGAACAGTAATAAATGTAGTAGTAAAGTAGATAGAGATAGAAACACAAGCAAGATAATGATTTATAGTAATTTAGTCAATGTGACATACGTCTACTTTGAATGGCTAGGCTCGCGAGGGGATTTTATTACTTCAAGTGTGTAAGGAGAGTATATATAATTACAAGTTGAGAGAGATGAGAGAGTTGTGCTCGAATGAGTGTGATCTGCCACCTAAGTGTTGGCGGGGCTTACAATTTATAGTTGCCTCATAATAGATTTAGACGAGTTATTAGTAACTAAGTGGCTAATCTAGTGGAGTTGGCGCCCTCTTCTCAACCGATGAGACAGTTACGGTGCTCTCCATAGGATTCGGTCAAAGGATGACGTGGGGGTTGACTCTTTCCAAGGCGGTGTGGATGAGACTCTTGGATAACCATGCATGTTCCCTTGCTGATGTAGCTCCTCGAACCAGATAAGCTTGACCGGGCGTGGACCACTTTAGGCTGGACTTACTGGATCTCTTGGAGTTGGACTATTAATTCAGACTGGGTTTATAACATGAATTGGGCCCTTGAGCTTGACCCATCATTTGCCTGCCAATGCCCTGCGTCCAATGGAACTTGGAGAGGAGGGCATTCGGTTGAGTTTGAATTTTCGGCTGAATGCATCATTGGAAAAACTTTTGGAGGCCAAAACACATATTTCTAGGCCTTTTTTGGGCTCTTAACAACTTCTATCACCGCCAAAAGTTATGGGCTTTTAACAGCGTCGATTGGTATATTATGGGCCTCGTTTGGAGCTACGGATCAAAATTTATGGTCAAAATAGCGATCAACCCTTTTTGAACTTGGATTTCTTGGAGACTCCTTTTGATTGACGACTCTCTTCCTTCCTGTAAACTCCTTTTGCACGTGGGACATCATTAGCTATATAAACTCCTTCTTTTACTTCCCCCTTTTGGATTCTTGAAGAGCCCTAGGTTGTAAATTGGGGATTTTTTCTTTCTCCTTTCTTTAATAGGATTTTAAAAACCCTATGATATAAATAGAAAAATCCTTCTTCATTCCACTCTTTCTATATAATTTTGAGAGAGGAAAGTAGAGCTCTTCTTGAAATCTTTCAAGAACACATAGGTGAGACTTTTGAGTTTGAGCACTTCGATCAATGTCGACTAGAGAGGAGCTCGTGAATCTTGGTAGAGAGCTCGGAGAGATCGGTGTTGTCCCCGGAGGGGAGAGGGAGGCTAGTGGCCTGAGGGTGTCCATGGGCGTCGATGGTGTGGAGGTGTTGGGCAGACCATCCATGCATGTCAGGGAGGCGGGGCTGGGCGCCCATTCTGGTGAGGTGAGGAATGATGCGGTCCAGGCGGGAGAGGCGGCAGCCCAGGCGAGGTGAGCGACCCAGTTGGGCGAGCTGGCTGCTTGCACGAAAGGAGGGTTGGGGCTGTCCATTGTTCGTGTAGAGGAGGCACTGAGCGCGCATGTAGGCGACACAGGGAATGACCTGGGCAGTTTGGGCGAGCAGCCTGCTCATGTAAGGGTCATAGGCGAGCTAGTCGCCGGCGTGGAGGAGGAGGGCGCTGACCAGGGCGATCAAGGCGAGCATCGTGCACAGGAAATGGGCTAGTTGGCCTTGCTTGCGGAGGAAGTGTGCCTAGGTGCTGCTATGTGCGCAGATGGGTCCAGCACTGGTGGGCGCGCAGATGGGGTGAGGATTGGGCGCACAGAGGAGGTTGCTGGACATGCAGAGGCTGCTGGGCACGTAGACGAGAGAGAGTTGGGTGTCGCCGGCGCGCTGCGCGCCGGTGCCTGGACGGCCCAGGCGTTGGCCGTCGAGGCCAGGGTAGTCCAGGTGCTTGGTGCTGGGGTTGGGGCGACTTGGGTCCTCGTCGAGACGGGCGAGACGCGCACTTTTGGTGGTGATAATTCTGGCAATGTGGTGGAGGATCTAGCTCCTTCACATGGAATTTCTCAATGTCAGATTTCTCAAGACCTCCCTGGTAGTGGCTCGGGCAACCCTTCATGCCCTCGCAACAAAGAGCACCGAGGCAAGGTAGCTCTTGACGATTATGGATCCAAAGTAAGTACCATTTCTAGTACGCTTAATACTGATGGTGATATTCTGAGGATTGTTTCTACTTATAACATTCCTCTAACGGTACTGTGCTGTTTAGCTGAGATGGGTGAGCCTACTTGTGATGACTCCTCTTGTGACATTGCCATCTATGAGGAGATGCTTGAGGTTGGGCTCAGGTTCCCAATGCCTTCCTCCGTTTGTCATATTCTGCATTACTTTTCAATGGCACCAGGGCGATTGGCGCCCAATAGTTGGAGAGTTTTGCTGGGTTTTTTGGTATTGTGGAGGAAGGTGCATCATGAGGATGCCTCTCCTGACGAGTTTTATGCAGCTTATAACTTGAGTGAGACTCCTGCTCCTAATAGAGGCTGATACTATTTTACTACGAGAGGTGGTAGGTTGATTACCGGATTACGATCCAACTGTCATAGTTGAAAATCTCGCTTCTTGTTCGTCGGCTGCAAGTGGGCTTCAGAGGTTGATAGGGCTTTGGTACCAACAGGATGGGCTGCTCCGAAAAGACTTGGTACGCCCTACACTTACTCTTTCTCCTTTTTTTTTTTTTTTTTAACTATATGCCCATCATCCTCTTATAGATTCTCCTATGCTCTTGAAGAACCAAGAGTAGAAGTTGCAGGCCATGAGGGCTCATCTTGAAAAAGACTTAGGATTTCTTTTGCCCAAAGATGGTGGGGCCAGAGGTTCCCCTGCAGTCCATGCTAGGGCTGTTACTCCTTCTCCGAAGTCAAGCGACTCCTCTTTGAAAGGGGAAGGGTACGTTGACTCTTTTGTACTTTCCTCCTTTACTTGGCTTCTCATCTAGATGATATTTTATCTCCTTTGCAATGGATAGAATGGTGGTTGAGTCCCGTTATTCTGGTAGGAGCACTCCTCCTTCTAAGGTGGCGAGGATGAGCGATGATTTGACAAGCTACTTTCAAGTGACCCCTTCAGTGGTGCCGACCGAGGCGTGCTCCTCTCAAGTGACCCCTCCAATGGTGTCTCCTCGGTCAGCGACTCCTTCATTTATGACTATTACTCTAGAGACTCCTCTTTCGAACACACCTTCTGCCCCTCGTTCGTCAACTCCTCTTGGGGAAACTTCTACAGAGGCACCTACTCAGATTAGCTCCATGTTGGGTAACACACGAGTCATCAGGGATCGACTTAGGAGGTTTGTGTTTCCCAATGATGTTAATGAGATTAGTACTTTGGGCACCTAGGGAATCATCAGCACTTTTCTGGAAGGCCTAGCTCAGGTAAGGGTCTGTTGTCTCCTTTTCTCCAGTCCTTCCTTAAGCATCTGACACTCTTTTGCCTTTTGTCTTTCTTCAAGCTTTAACTACATCTGTGTGTTTATTTTTAAGGGCTGTCTTTTATAGCCAGCTGAAACATAGTCATGAAGTTGTGCAAAAGGAGCTTCTTGCTGCTCAGGGGAAGATTGCTAAGCTTGAAGCTGTTGACAGGACTTCCCAGGCTGAGCCTGTGGCGACCTACGAGAGGGCCGCGCTCAGAGAGGCTGAGCTTGTGGAGACACACAAGAGGGCGACTAAGCTTGAAACTAAGCTTTCAGAGACCCGTGAGAGGGACGCGCTCAGAGAGGCTGAGCTTGTGGAGACCTACGAGAGGGCCGCGCTCAGAGAGGCTGCCTGCTTGAGAGCGGAGGCAGAGGCGAAGGCAGCTCACGAGAGAGCTTCTCGGGCTGAGGCGGATCTGCTGTTGGCTTGTGAGAGGGCTGTCATGGCTGAGAGTGATTTAAAGAATGACCTTGCAGATGCCGTTATTAATGGTTATGAGGAGCTACGGGGAAAGATTTCTACTACTTTCCCTGATATTGATGTTTCAAGCTTCGTGCCATACGAGGCTCCAGATGATATTGATGAAGGTTCTGATGGTGATAGTGATGTTGAGGAGGAAGAGGAGGACGACCATGAGAGTAGTTAGAGTGCTGTGAACTTTGGAATTTTTTTTTTTAGAAAGGCAGTCTGTAGCCTCACTTTTGTAAAAGTGATTTTTTGCCACTGATGCTCCTTTAAAATTGACTATAAAAATGCAAAGATCTTTTAGAGTAAATCTAGAAAGTTTTATTCATTACTGTTTATGTCAAGTAATATCGGGTAATAACCCCAAAAAAAGGTACAAAAAAAAATCAAGTTCCTCAACTTTGCTACTTCTACTCTCTTAAGGTGTCATTGGTAGTACCTCTTCAGGTGCTTAGCATTTCACGGATGGGGTAAGACCTTACCCTTGAAATTCTGGATCTTTTAGGTGTCTAGCCTCACCACTTCTGTTACGAGGTAGGGTCTTTCTTAATTTGGTCCCAACTTTCCCTCTCACGAATCCTTTGCTGCGAGGATCACTTTTTTGAGGACCAAGTCTCTTGGATGGAAGGAACAAGGCTTCACCCTCGAGTTGTAGTATTTTTTCATGCGACACCTGTACTCCGCATTGCGGACCACAACCATCTCCTTTGTCTCCTTTACCAAGTCGAGGTTGATGCGGAGTCCTTCCTCGTTGGTGATGGGCTTGTGGTGTTGGACCCTTAGAGAATGAACCCTTATCTCCACATGGATGACAACCTTAGTTCCGAAGGCGAGGAAAAAGGAGGTTTCTCTAGTTGGGGCCTCGGTGTCGTTCGGTAGGCCCATAATACACCTGAGAGTTCATCAACCCAAAGACCATTCGCTCTTTCGAGCTTTATCTTTAGGTTGCATAAAACTGTTCTAACCATAACTTCTGCTTGTCCGTTTGCCTGCGGATGCACTGGGCTGAAATGAGGCTACTTTATTTGGAGGTCGGAGCAGAAGGAATTCAGGAGCTTGTTGTCAAATTGCTTGGCTTTGTCGCTAACTATGGCGTGAGGTATTCCGAAGTGGCAGACCAGGTTCTTCTAGATAAAATCTTTTACCTTCACGTCTATTATCTTTGTGAAGGGTTCAGCCTATGCCTATTTAGTGAAGTAGTTGATCCCTACCACCACGAACTTGCACTCCCCTCTGCTCAGAGGTAGGGGGCCCAAGATGTCGATGCCCCATTTGGAGAAGGGTCACGGACTTGTGATGACTGATAGCTCTTCTGGCGATTGTCTAGACATAGTGGCAAAACGCTGACACTTGTCACACTTCCTGTTGAACTCTTGGGCGTCCCTCACTATGCTAGGCCAGAAGTAGCTCTGTCTGAGTGCCTTGTGGGCGAGGGACCGTCCTCCAGAGTGATTCTCACAAACCCCTTCATAAATCTCTTGTAGGGCATAGTTAGCTTCTTCTGGTGAAAGGCACCGTAGTAGTGGCAATGAGTAGCCTTTCTTGTACAAGATATCTTGTAAGATGGTAAACTCGGAGGCTCTTATCCTAAGTTTCTTGGCTTCCAGGGGGTTGTCTGGCAACACACCCTCCTGGAGGTATTCCCTTATCAGGGTCATCCAATTTGATTCGGTGGACGCACAGTTGACGTTTGCGGCTTCCACATCTAACTTGCTTGGTTTGAACTGATGACCAATGAATGTTGGTCCTGGTGGGGCTTCCGAAGATGAGGAGAGCCTAGCTAGTACATCCGCAACAATGTTGTCCTCCCTCGGGATGTGGTAGATTTGGAAGTATTTGAACTTCGTGATCAAAGCTTTCACCATGACAAGGTACTCCTGCATTCTCGTTCCTTTTGCTTCGAACTCCTCCTTCACTTGGTTGACTATTAGCTGAGAGTCACTATAAGAGATAAGGTGTTGGGTTTCCATTTCGATCGCCAATCTTATGCCATATAGGAGGGCTTCATATTTTGCTTCATTGTTAAAGGCGATGAAGTGGAGCTTCATAGCATATTTGATGGGAGTGCTGTCGGGGCTGATCAGGATTAGGCCTGCTCCACCTCCTTCGTTGGTCGAGGAGTCAGCCATATAGAGCTCCCAAAGTGGTAGAGATGAGGGCTTGGAGGTCATTGTGGGAGTTTGGGCGCCTGGGTGTCCTCGCTGGGCGTCAGATTGTTTTGTCTGCCCGGGCTTGACGTCTGAGTGTTCGGATACGTTGAAGCTTGCTGAGGTGTGGAAGGCGTTGCTTTCCTCTTTTGCCGGTGTGATCTCCGCAATAAAATCTACCAAGGCGTCTGCTTTGATGGCTGTCTTTAGTTGGTACTGGACATCAAACTCGCCCAACTCCACTGCCCACTTAAGGAGTCTTCTACACATGTCTGGCTTTCCCAAAACTCTCTTAAGAGGCTGGTCCGTGACAACAACGGTGTAACTCTAGAAATAATGTCATAGACACCTTGCCGTTGAGATGAGGGTGAGCGCTAGTTTTTCTAGTCCCAAATATCTAATTTCTGCTCCTCGGTATACTCTGCTCACATAATAGATGAGTTTTTGTACTCCATCGTGGCCTCTGATGAGGACTGAGCTTACAACCGATGGGGAAGCAAAAAGGTACAAATATAAAGTTTCACCTGGTGTAGCATGTGAGAGGAGGGGAGGCGTGGCCAAGTAGGTTTTGAGCTTTTGAAAGGCTTCCTCCGCTTCAAGTCCCCATTCGAAAGCTTTTCGAAGAATCTTAAAGAAAGGTAAGCATTTTTCTGCAGACTTGGAAACAAATCTATTAAGTGCTGTAATTCTCCCGTTCATGCACTGGAGCTCCTTGGTCGAGGAGGCTGATTTCATGTCGAGACTGCCCTTGACCTTGTCGGGGTTCGCCTTAATTCCCCTCTAGTTGACTATTAAACCTAAGAACTTTCCTGACCTAACGCCAAAAGCGCACTTCTCAAGGTTCAGCTTCATACAATATGACTTGAGAACATTGAAAGTTTCTTGGAGGTGGTCAATGTGGTTTGCTGCGGCGAGACTTTTCACCCGCATGTCATCCACGTATACCTCCACTGTTTTTCCAATCTGAGACTGAAACATCTTGTTCACCAGCCGTTGATAGGTTGCTCCTATATTTTTTAGCCCGAAGGGCATGACCCTGTAGTAGTAGGTCCCCTTCGGAGTGATAAATGATGTCTTATCTTGGTCTGGAGGGTGTATGCTGATCTGGTTATATTCAGAGTATGCATCCAGGAAGGTGAGCAATTCGTGTCTCGCGGTGGCGTCGATGAGGAGGTCAATTCGTAGCAGCGGGTAGCTGTTTTTTGGGCACGCCTTGTCGACCTCAGTAAAGTCGGCACAGAGACGCCACTTCCCATTGGTTTTAGTGACCATCACCACATTTGAAAGCCACTTAGGATATGCTATTTCTTTGACTGCCCCATTTTCTATCAGCTTCCCCACTTCTTTGTCCATCGTTTAAGCCCTTTTAGTGGAGGCACCCCTTAGCTTTTGGCGAACAGGTTTGTAATGAGGGTCAACATTGAGGCGATGAATGGTGACCTCAGGGTCGATGCCCTCAAGGTCTGCATGTGACCATGCAAAAACATCCATGTTACGCCTCAGAAAATCTATAAGCTGGCAAACTAAATTTTTAGAAAAGGAGGAGCCAATGTATACTCTTCTATCTGGATATTCCTTATCTAGGACCATTGGTTTGAGCTCCTCTAGTGGTTCTCCTCTTTCCAACGTGGCATCATCTCTTGGGTTGAGGACCTTTACTTGCAGTGCCTCTTGTGGCTTTCTGGTCTTCATAGAGGACACGTAGCACTCTCTTGCGGCTACCTGGTCTCCTCGGATCTCTCCGATTCTATTAGGGTTTGAAAAACGAAGGATGAGATGGTAGGTGGAGGGCACCGCTCTTAGGGTGTTGAGAGCAGTTCGCCCTATGATGATGTTGTAAGCCAACAGGTAGTCTATGACTAAGAAGTTAACCATGACTTTGGAGCTCTGGGGTGCTGTGCCGACAGTGAATGATAGGGTGATGGAACCTAGGGGATACATTTTCTCTCCTGAGAATCCAATGAGGGGCGACCTGATAGGCTACAGTCTTTCTCTGTCCAAGTGAAGCTTGTCATAGGCATCTGCGAACAGGATATCCGTAGAGCTGCCGCTATCCACAAGAATCCTTCGAACCTGGAAGTTGGTGACGGTCATTGTGAGTACCAGAGGGTCGTCGTGTGGGTGCTGGATTCCTTTTAGTTATTTGTCTAAGAAGTATATGACCTCGCTATTTCCATGCTTGGGTGCCTTGAATGGGCGTGATTCGTCGAGGTGCCTAACTTTCCTGGCATGGGCCTTCATGGCGGAGAGAGATTCTCCTCCTTCTGCAAGCCCTCCGTAGATGATGTGAATTTTCCTGATGGGTTGTTGGTCTTCCTGATTATGAGGTGGTGGCGGTGCCTGTCCCCTACCAGCAACATACTAGCATAGGTGACCACGTTGGATGAGTTCCTCAATTTATCTTTTGAGGTCATAGCAGTCGTCGGTGTCGTGGCCGTGGTCATGATGGAAGCGACAATATTTATTCGGGTTCCTGCGGTTTGGGGGAGTTTTTATTCTCCCTGGCTACTTTACTGCAGGGTCATCGTGGATTTGGAACAGGATGTGCCTGACACCGATGTTGAGGAGGGTGAAGGCTTGTCGGTCTCTTTTAGGAGCAGGACCAAGCCGGTCTTTGACATGTACCCTCTCTGTTCTGCTGCGCTTGTTGCCACTCTCCTTCTTGTCGTTCCTGTCTCTTTCCTTTCTTTTCTCCCATGTTCTGGAGGATTCACCTCGTTTGACCCTTGTGATGTCCTCAGCATTCATATACTTCTGGGCTTTTGTAAGCAGCTCTGATATGCTCTTTGGCAGACGCTTCATCATTGAAAAGAGGAAGCTTGATGACCGGAGGTCTCCCAAGAAGGTGGTTATGCTGACCTTATCATCGGGTTCCTCGACCTGAAGGACTTCCTCATTAAAACGAGTGAGGTAACTCCTTAGGCTCTCGTCTCGGTCCTATTTATGTTGAGCAGGTGGGTGACAGGCTTCTGGTGGCAGCGTCCTCCAATAAAGTGCGACACAAAAGACCTGCATAGCTCAGCAAAAGAGCTAATGGAGGCTGGGGAGAGCTTGACAAACCATTGTCAAGCGAATCCCTTCAAGGTGGTTGGGAACGCTATACACATGATTTCATCGGGGACGTTGTGCAGCTGCATTATGGTCTTGTAAGTTTCAAGGTGATCTAGTGGATCTTTCGTACTGTCAAAGGTTTCGACGGATGACATTTTGAACTTTTGAGGAAGTGGGTAGTTTCCACGTCAGATACGAAAGGTGTGTCGGTTCACCTTACGAAGTAGTCCACTGCCTTGGGTCTCTATGCCTTCATGGCATTGAAGACATCACCCAGTTGATTTTGCATCTCTTTAATTTTTTTGTCCTAGTGATTGGGAGTTCCTTTGGAATTTTTTTGTCCCACTGTCTCGAGTCCGTTGATTTCACCCTCATCCTCTTGGCAATGAAGGTCTCCTCCATGAGAAGCAAGGGCTAGAGGAGGAGCTGGAGGTCCCTCATGGTGGGTCCCCCTGTGTGGGGCACCCAAGTGAGGAGCTCCTTGACGCCTAGCAAGGCGTGGTGCTCCTCTGGCTTAGGGTCCAACAGGCTGCGCTCCTCCTTGTTGTCCAGTGAACATCAGCTGAAGAATTTGATGGTTCTGGGCTACAAGCTACTACATTGTGTCCAGCATCTGTTGCGCATTTGGGACATGATTGGTTGATGGAGGAGCAACCTCCTCCTCTCGTGCTAGATTGTCTTCAGGCTGATTTATGGATCTGGTGGTGATCACCATTGGTTCAACAAAAGAAGTGTTTAGGTGAGAATTTTGTCGATTCCCACAGACAGCACCAAACTGATCATGCACAAATTGAGTTTGCACATCACCTGTCAAATGAACAGTAATAAATGTGGTAGTAAAGTAGAGAGAGATAAAAACACAAGCAAGACAAGGATTTATAGTGGTTCGGTCAACGTGACCTACGTCCACTTTGAATGGCTAGGGTCGTCGGGTTATTTTATTACTTCAAGTGTGTAAAGAGAGCAGAGAATTACAAGTTGAGAGAGATGGGAGAGTTGTGTTGGACTGAGTGTGATCTACCCCTCAAGTGTTGGCGGGGCTTACAATTTACAATCGCCTTATAACAGATTTGGGCGAGTTATTAGTAAGTAAGTGGCTAATCTAGTGGAGTTGGTGCCCTCTTCTCAATTGATGGGGCAGTTATGGTGCTGTCCATAGGATTCGGTCAAAGGATGAAGTGTGGGCTAACTCTTTCCATGGCAGCGTGGATGAGGCTCTTGGATGAACCTGCATGCTCCTCTACTGATGTAGCTCCTTGAACCTGATAAGCTTGACCGGGCATAGACCACTTTGGGCTGGACTTGCTGAATCTCTTGGAGTTGGGCTATTAATTCAGACTGGGCTTATAACATGAGTTGGGCCCTTGGGCTTGACCCATCAACCATAACTACTCAAGAATGTACTTAGTCACAAAAATACAGATTGGAAATCAATGGCAAAGCTCATGAACTCCCTCCATTTTGATTTTCTCCCTAATTTACTACATAAGATATGTTCACATAACAAGGTTTAAATTCTAAACTCGAGGTGTCCCCGTATATGCATTTGGTTCATAGGCCCCCTCTTCAATTTATGCAGATTGGCCTCTGTAACTAAGCTGTTGAATTTTTTAAAATTATGACTTTGAGCCACAACTCTGTTAAGAATCTCTTTACCCAGAGATGAGATGTCAACTGCAAAAACTAGAATACCTTAATTTTTGGTTTCTTGAAATAAAAAGGGAATTCAAGAAAACGAAGTAAGAAACTTACCAGAGGTAGAGGTTGGCATTACACCCTATTTTCAGAGAACCCTCATAGGGTTCGCAACCAGAGGTTCAAAGGGATCAAATTCCCATCCAGAACTAGAAACGAAGAAGAAACGATCTTTCCATTCTTTGTCAGGGAAAGGAATTTTTGTCAGCAGATTAGCGTTGCTAATCCCTTTGTTAAATAGTACCAGCCCAAGTTTGGGCTAGCATCCACCTTAATTTGAAAGGAGTGGAGTACCTTTCTGACAGTTGGAAAAAATCCACCGCCATGGGCAGAGCTCCAAAAGGCACCAAGCCCAATCAGCACCCTCCAACTATTTGGGGTGAGTTGGCAAGATCAATGTTCAACAAATACAAGAATTTGGAAACATAAGGAAGAAAAGAAAATCTGAATCTAGAATTGATGGCTTTTTCATACGTACAAACCTCCCTTTCATGATAATTGCAAGCTCTTTCATCACGTCCACGAGCTCTCAATAAGATAGAATTAGAAATGTAGAATTTGGATCGAAGGCGGGAAAAATCAGCGTTGTCGGTAATGGTACTGTAGAGCCCTGGGCAAAGTAGCTATGGGTTTCAAAGGCCTTTTCTCGAATATCCTCCATAAGTTCATCCTCTTATATTCTCGTCTCTAGAGCAGAGGAGGAGGGAATTTCTAATGAATATTTTTCAGAAGCCATGAAAAGTAAGATCAGCAAGGAAGGGAAAAAAGATAAGTGTTTTCAGCTTGGGAAACCCTAAATAGAGAACAGATAGCTTGTTTCTAAGGAGAGAGAACAAAGAAGGAAGAAAAACTTTGCCAAGCCAAAAGTCCTAACCGCCCTTTAAATAGGTCAAGGGATGGATGTTATAAAAACCCTGCTTACATCATCTGAAGAGACGTGCAATTAATGCGCGTCAAGAATCGAAGAGAGGTAACTGTCAATTTTCCAACGGGAGGAAATATCCACCAACTTGGAAAACCTGATTAGGGCCAACTAATGGGGGAAAATTTAATCTCAACTGAGGAAAAGGTCCTAGTTGGCACTACCATTAGAAATGCAACCCTTGACTAACCTATTAGATAGAAATGAAGGCTGGAGGAATAATGAGTTCAGATAATCAACTTTCTCCAACCTAGTGGGATGAAGAAACTAGAAGGATGACAAAACTTATCCCTAATTTTAAAATAGGAACCTTATCTGCCAAAACCTCGTTTGGAGGGATTCATTTAAATACTATGAAGAAGATAAGGTTGCCAAGGGATAAGAAAAAGATCATACCCTCGACAAACCTTATTTGCATGATCAAACAAACTCCTAGCATAGTTAGGACTTTGGATGGCTACCCAACAAAGGATAAAGTTCACAGAAGCCAAGACTCCTCAACCAAAAGGAGATCAGACAAATTCAAATTACCAAGAGAGCTTAGAGTCCACTCTCCCTAGAACACCTATTAAAATACTATAGAAGGGGACCTTCGGGGTAGACCCTGGTAAGCACATTAAGCTCAGTTCAATTGAAGCACCTTAATTTTCCAAATATTGATTTGAGTGTCGCAGGGTCCCCGAAGCAGTCCTCCGGTCTTCAAATTTCTTTTCAAGTACCACAACTGTCGGAAACCTCATCTAGAGCACGGAAAAAGGTGTAGTCAGGCCAAGATCAACCACAAACAGTTTTTAGAATAGTTGAACATATTTTTTACTCCAATAATATCTTTTCGGTTATAAGAAACCCCAAGAGCACGATTAGACAAGTACAGCCCCAACCAGAAGAGAAAGTCAGATGATGAACAGGTCAAGTTGACAATTCAATTAGTAGACAGGCCAGGTTGATCATCATGTGTCGAGCAGACCTGGAAGAGTCCAGACCAGCAATGGGACTTTAAAGGTTGACCATCAACAAAGAAATTGCCAGAAGGAGTAAAGGAGGACTTTCACCAGCAAACCCTACATTGGACAGGAGGTAATCACCTCCAAAAGGTCATGTTATAACACGAGAAAAATGCCTTTAGTTGCCAAATATTCTCTAACATGTCTACTATAAAAGCAATGATTACTAGTGTATAAAGAGTATGCCCTAGACACTGCCCTAAACAAGAGAAAATCCCATTGTGCTCGTCTTCTTCTTCGAGCAATACATGAACCAAGGAGGAAGAGATTTCATTACAGTTGACTACTATTGCTCTTCAGGGGAATTTTTTTTATTTTTTTTATCAGTCTCTTCAGCTGGGCAAACCACTCAAAACTTGTGCATTCTTACCTGTCTTAATTTCCAGCTCACATACTTAACTCACAACCCATTTGTCCACTCATAATTCTTAGTATTTTAAAACATCAAATATGATAATCGATTATGAATATGGTAGTTGAATAGCAAGAATGGGGAGAAAAGACATAACTTAAAACGGTAGTCTTACCCTTTAATAGAAATAGTATGATAGAAAAATGGGATGGGAGCTGATGGATGATTCCTTGGCAGTTTTTCCAAAAAAATATCTTCATATGGGATTAGGGGTGGCCCGAGATATTTTAGTGCCTAAAGCAAAAGCAATAAATGAGGCATTTTTATTTTTAATATTAATAATAAATTTAATTTTTAAAAATTTTAAATTCAAAAATATTAATTAAGTTGTATATTCAAGCTTTTGTAACTATATTTGAACTTGATTGTAAGAGAGAGAGAGAGAGAGAGATAGAGAGTAATTGAAAATTTATGATGATAAGTTTGAGCTTGATTTTTTTTAGAGGTTAAGACTTGATTTTTCAGTATCTTTAGTTTTACTGTTAACTTTTTTCGTTTCTTTTTTTTTTTTTAAATAAAAATTTAGGACTTTTTAATTTCATTGGCTGAATTAATAGGTCTAATTTCCTCAAGTTAAAATATTTTGTTTGGGTTTAAATTTAAATTTTTTGTGGGGCCTATTTTTTATGAATTCAAATTTTTTTGGATTATTACTACAACCTATAAATCATGAGACTTTCCTTAGTTAAAGTGGGGCCTAAAGTCGGGTTTTATTTGCCTAATGATAGGGTCGGCCATGTATGGGAATATGGGATAATGCCAGTCAAATTCTTCCTTAGACGGCTTTCTGGAACCTCGGTGTGCTTATTGGATCTAAAAAAATGCAAACGTGTTGTAACACACGTATGCGTATGTGTTGTATCACCCTCGGTGGATCTCTAACCGAATATTTTTCCTTTCTTTTCACTATTATTAAAACATGAGGGTTGTTGCCTTGTTTTTCTTTGGAACTTTTTAGTAGAATTAATCAATTATGTTATCCAAGAATGAAACTTCGATAATTTTCTCAATGCTGCCCCTTGTTCCAATTGTCCCATTTTTCTAGTTCACGGCGTGGTATATGAAGTTGTCGATATTACTGGTGGGGAGCCTGGTCCTCTGAATTAAAACAAAAACAAAGAAAATTGAATACCTTCCGAGTATGTCGCTACCTTATCCAATGAGTAAATGCTGGATGTTAGGATGAGATCGGATTGGATTTAAATGTCGAATTAAAACTATAATTTGATTCTTGTTGATGTCTAGAGGTTTGTAAACTAATTTGAGTTCTTTGACAGGATTTGACTTCAATACCGAAGGAGATATGATCTTTAAACACTATTTCATCTTTTGCTTGCTATGTTTAACATCATGAAAGAAAACAAGGCTTATATTGATATATGTTTCAGACTGACTTGCAGACGTTACAAAATGTGTACTGAACATGTATAGAGTCCGATTAATAAGTGATGTCATATTGATTACTATTGCTTAAAAACTGCATTTAGTTTAAAACTTTGTCAAATTCGACAGACACAATATGAGAAACTGCATAATACCTAATAGTTTGATCTTTGCAAGTACTGGCATTTTTTGAAGGGGAGGAGGACGAAGGGTAAATAAGTACTGGCTTTACATCACTGACGAATTGATTTATTAAGCATCAAAAAGTAAGATGAACGTTTAATCCATTCTTAGTCATCTTATTTTTCCTTGTGTTCTTGTCAAAAGTACTCGACTTCCTTACTATTGCATTTTGTAACTCGCAGCTATACATAATCTTCCCACTCAAATGAAGAAGTCCAACTGGGTTCATAGATCCAGCTCTTATTTGTTCTTTTTTAATGGGACGTTGGAGAAGTAACTAATCAAGAGAGATGTAAAAAGTAGATTATACTTCAATCTAGTTAAGGGGTGTGTGGGATCCGACAAAAGATGTGAGTTCAAATATAGTAGCATTCATTACAACGCTTTCACCCTAAATAAGGGAATCTAGATTTGGTATCCTTTTTCTATTTGAATGAGGAAATCCGAGCCTAGCATTCTTTGTTGTGGGACTTGTTTCCTTCGATTTGTGAAATCTGGATATTGGGTGATCACATGCATCTCAGAACTTTTCGCCTATTCAATATTCCGTTGGCGCATATTTAAATGTGGTTAGTGTTGGAGACGAATCTTTTGAAATATCTCCCAAAGTTGTCCAGAGTAATCATTGTTGTCATAGATGCTCTCTCTCTCTCACTCACCCACTCACTCACTCACTCACTCACACACACACACACACACAACAACAACAAGAACCCTACCCCCACCAACCAATAAATTGAAATAATTAGGAAACCCTGGACCTTACCTCTAGCTATAATGTCTTGTCCTAATATTCACTTGGTCGTCTGGGTGCATCATTGAGGTATGTAAAGTAATATTACATTACCTGTTGTTGGGCCTAATATTCACTTTAGCTCATCCCAAAGTAGGCATGACTCTCCTAGCTCAAAACGGGGGTCTTTTTTTATTTGTGGGGCACAAACCATCAGAGCCTGCAATCTACGTTAGCTAGTACAAGGGTCGCTAATGTTTTGAATCCGATTGCTTGAAAAAATATTATTGAATATTGGTATATGTATTGTTGTTATTAAAAAACAAATATTCGAATAATCACCCAATAATCTTTTGCTCAAAGCAAATATGGCAGAGTACAGTCATGACAAAGAAATAAAGGGCAGCTAAAAATGCTGTGGACCAATAATTCAAGAATCTCTGGTTCTCAGCTTAATTATGACGCTTCTCTGAAAATTTTATTTAATTACTACAAAGAAAGCTTGAGGTCCAAGCCATCACCCCCATCTTCTTTGTCATCTTCTTTATTTTTATCGTGTGTCTCAGAAGCACCTGCTATGTCGGGTTGAGGACCTTTGGACGGAGCTTCCTCCATGAAATCTTCCGGTCGGAATGACGGCATCCAAACCTGAACCGCCTTCTCTTCGGTTTCGGTGGCCTTCTTTTCTGCTTCGTTTGATTTACCTACCGCGCGGGTCATACGTTCCCGCACTTCTCGTATGCTTCTGATCAATGTGAAGAACTTCTCCATCTTCTCTTCTTCATTCTCTTCTTCGTTCTCCATCTTCCTCTTTCTTTCTCCTTCCATATATTGATAGATTGGTTAGAGAGAGAGAGAGGGAGAGAGAGAAAAGAATGGTTGAGAGATTGACGAACTTCTCTTTCTTTTGCTTAGCGAACTACAAAACAAACACATACACCCCTGGAGAAAGAGATTGAGAGGTGCTTTTAGAGTGGGCAACTGATTCAGTTTAAGTTGACCCAATGAAACGAAGTCAATAATTAATGCTTGATGATGTAAATGTTAAGAAAGTCTATTTTGTGTAGAAGTATGTCGTAGGAATGTTTTTTGTTGATTAAAATGACGAAAATAGCCACGCGGGGACAATTATTAACTTAAATTACTAGTTATCTAGGGTGGTAGTTGTATCTTTATTGTGTTACATTTGAATCATAATGTTTTACCAAAAATTACTTTTTATCACACTAAAAAATTTCTATAATTGTTTATAACTTCTCATGTGGTAAAATAAAAAAAATAAAAAATTAGAAAAGAATACACAAATTATAATCTCGTACATTGCACAGGATGAGTCACTAATACTATATAAAAAAATGAACACATCAAAATCTCATAAATTTTCCTATATAACAGTAAATAAATGAGTTTCTCATTACTGAATTGAGTTATTTCTGGTCGAGACAAACCTGATCCTTTTTTGATTTTATAGTAACAGATTCTATTATCTTTGAGTTTAATATGTATAATATATCTCCGTAAATTATTATCCGTAGGATACTTCCAATTGTCAAAGGTATTTTAGTAAATTCAATGGGGGCGTTCAGAACAATAAGGCGTGGCGAATAATTTAACCATGACGTCAATGCCCGATGCCGACAATGGGGAAATATTCGATACAACGGTTACCATGTTGGTATTAATGATATGATATTATTAATTAATAATAAAATTTTAAAAAGATAAAGTGAACTCTATAAAATAAAGTTATTTGTAATCTATAATATAAAATATGGTAGATTTCAATAAACTCATCTGACAATTTCGAATAGATTCATCCAACGACTACTAACATCTCTATCAAAATTATTTACATTGTACCAACTTTTCAGGAACGGGTTACCCTAGCCTGTTTACATGAACGAATAATTATTGAATTATGTAGAGTTTATTTTTTATTTATTTATATATTATTTATTAGTTATATCACATGATAATATTGACGTGATATCACGATTGTAATGAATATTTTTTTTAATGACAACAGATATAAAACGTAATCGCTTCCACCAAACGTGACGCCCATACCCTGACATAAGCTATGTGGTGTCTTGCGGGGCGGCTTGGATTGTTTTATTGGGTGGGATGTCTCCACCACGTCCCTACTGATATTATATTATTTTTTTCTTTTTTGTTTGACAAAAATTTAAAAGGTGTAAGTTTTTTTAAATTGTATTTAAATTCATTATTTTAACAATTAATGATTTAAATGTATCAAAAAAAATTAATGACTATTAATTAATTTAGATATGTATTTGATTTGTTTTGGATTACGGGTGTGTCAAAGTTCAGATGGATTTAAGAATTTCAAACACTAACGACATTTACCTACTCGAATCAACGCGAGATTCTTCAATTGTGACTGTTCAAGCTATTAAAACAAAGTGTAAGACTTTATGTAGATTCTTTTTCTACCTTATAGATCAAGGGCTTAGAGCAACTCCAAGGGGCTATCTAAACCCACCCCTTTAGCTATTTTAGATAGCCCCATCCCAAAATAATGCTCCAACGGACTAGCTATTGGGCTATCTAAAATAGATAAGCCCATTTTCGCTCGGTAGACGTAGCTAGCGCCTCTGCCTCGCTGCACTGTCTCTCTCTGTCTCTCTCTCTCGCTCTCTCTCATCGATCGACAAGCTTCATCGCAGAATGGGTGTGTGGTAGATATTTTGAGACCTCTTGTTCAGCACAGCTCCACCGAGTCCACCGATATTCATCAGTACAGCTCCACCGAGTCCACCGAAGGCTCCACCGACTTCAGCACAACTCATCGTTATTCAGCACAGCTCCACCGAAGGCTCCACCGACTTCAAGGTATTCATCTTCACTTTCAACAATGGATTCTGATTCATGCCGAAATCCCCGCAGACCAACTCCTTTCCGACGCCACCTATTTCATACATACATTCAGATTTTTTGGAGATCTGAATGTATGGGTTTCATACATACATTCAGCTCTCCAAAAAATCTGCGGGTATTTGTTTGATGGGTATTGATTGAGTATTGATTGGGTATTTGTCAAAATTTTTGGGTATTTGTTTGATGGGTATTGATTGGGTATTTGATTTTATTGGGCAATGCTTTACAGATCTTTAGAATGCTTCTAATATTAGGATAGTTTATTGCCGCCTTATTGATCCTTCATGAGGATGTTTATTCTGTGAATTGATCCAAACGATATCAATAACTCGGCTACGATGGGCTTATTGTCTGTGTTGCAATTATGAATTTTGGTATTCAAATTTTGATGAATTTTGGTGCTTTGTGACTTGAAGATTAATGGGTTTCGGTTTATGGAATTGGTTTGATATTGAATGGTTTGAAGATTAATGAATTGGTTTGATACTGAATGGGTTTCGGTATAATTGCATCTGAGTCTGATTTCTACCTCCGCAGATTGTGCGGACTGCCCAGTGAGGTGTGTATTGTCTCCATAAGCCTAATATGAAATGCACATAACCTGTTATTTTCTTTTGGTTGGTTGGAGAAAGGAGGGGTGGTGGTATATGAGCCTGTTACATTTGAACTGAATTTATCCCATAGTAGGTGAAGATATACAGTTGCATTCTCAATTGTTTTTAACTTGATAGAAATTATGCACTGAATTTCTCACCATAGGAAGTCACTTTGATAGGGCAACACTTCAAGAACATACTGTCCATAGTTATAATGAAGGTGCTCAATTTTCCTTATGATGACATTTTTAATCTTTCATTCATCAATTTGATTAAGCACTTGATACACTTGCAGGACCTTGTTATAAATATCATACTACAACACAAAATATTGGTGATTTATCTTAAAACATTAACTTGAGTTCCTTTCATCTTTTGAAGGTCATTTGCATTATAGTGGTAATTGGAACTTTAATCTGTTCAAATGTTCATAAATATGGACTCCATGAATACTATTATGTTATTACATCACTTTTGTATAAATGTTTAGTGGACTATATTATATGTCTTGAAGCTCACTTTTGTATAAATGTTTTGGACTTTGGTTCACCAATTAGGTATGAATTATGAATTGTGAATTGTTAATTATAGGCATTACTAATGGATCCATTTCAACATGGTGCGTACTTCACCAATCTCATCCATGATGGAACAAATTTAGATGATGAGGTTATAGGTCAATCTTTACCTATATCTCCTCAAGTAGAATCTACCACCAAAAAACGAGGTGGCAATTTTACAATAGAAGAAGACATTATGATAATCTCGGCGTGGCTTAATATTAGTTTGGATGCTGTACAAGGAAATGAGCAAAAATCAAAGACATATTGGCATAGGGTTTCCGAGTTCTTCCACGAATACAAACCTAAGACATGCCCTAGTCGTAGTCAAAATTCTTTGATGAATCGTTGGTCGGCAATTCAGCTAGCCACCAACAAATTTTGTGGGTGTTTTGCACAGATAGAAAGACTGAATCAAAGTGGCTTGACAGAGAAAGACAAGGTATGAGTGAATTTTAATGACAAAGACAATGTATGAGTGTGGATACTTTTAATGACATGATAATGAGTTTTGTTGTAAATTTTTTCAGATTAGTGATGCCAAGAACTTGTACAAGGAACTCCATAACTCTTCTTTTCAATATGAACATTGTTGGAATGAGTTAAGGTATCAACCAAAATGGATGGAGGATTCTCAAGCAAAGAAGCAAAAAACAAAAAATAATGCTACTCCTGGCAGCTCCGTGCCGTCTACAGCGGACTCCATATATTTAGGAGATGACGGTGGGTCCTATGGATCCTTAGACAGGCCACCTGGAAGGAAAGCTGAGAAAGCGCGACTACGAAAATCAAAGAGCAAAGAAGGTGGAGGTGTTGCAGAAAATTCTGCACTTGTTCATTTGTTAGCAGCGATGAAGGAAGAGAAAAAGGAAGTGAATGATAAGAAATTTGAAATGATGGAAAAATGTTATTTTCAAGAAGAGCAACGCCTGCTGCAAGAACAACAATGTCTACTGCAAGAACAACAACGTCTACTGCAAGAGAAAGACAAAATGCAAATTGAGCAACTAAAAGAGGAAGATCGAATAATGTCAATGGATACGAGTTGCATGTCTTCGGTGCAAGCTGAATATTATCAACGCCGCCAAATGGAAATCTTGGAGAAGAAGAAGTAGTTCTTTTTTATTAATAAACAAACAACTTTAAGTAGTAGTAATGATGGTACAAGTACTGTAATAACATTTGCTTAAGTAGTGCCTAGTAGTTTCCATGCATATTCCACTGATGCTCGACTAGATCAGCTTGGAGTTTGGAATGACTTTCTTTGTCTCTAATGCAATGTTGAGTATTGATAAATTGCAGTAGTTCTGAACTTTGATCAGGTATGATTGTGGCAGTGGGATTCTCATCCATTGTATCATAGCTAAAGTCCAACTCATTACCATTCCACTCATCCTCGACAATCATGTTATGTAATATTATGCATGCCTTCATAATATCCTTAAGCACTTCAAGTGTCCAGAAACGTGCTGGTCCACGCACTATAGCAAATCGTGCTTGGAGCACTCCAAATGCTCGCTCAACATCCTTTCTTGCTGACTCTTGAGATTTTGCAAAATGTATTTGCTTATTGCCTCTTGGAGATGGAATTGTTTTGACAAATGTTGCCCATTTTGGATATATACCATCAGCAAGGTAATATCCCATTGTATAATCGTTGCCGTTGACTGAGAAATTGACTGGAGGAGCCCGACCTTCTGAAAGGAGAGCAAAAACAGAAGAACGTTCTAGTACGTTGATATCGTTATGAGATCCAGGTAACCCAAAAAAAGCATGCCAAATCCAGAGATCATATGAAGCCACCGCCTCCAAAATAATTGTTGGTTCATGGACGTGACCGGAATACATACCTTTCCATGCTGTTGGACAATTCTTCCATTTCCAATGCATACAATCAATGCTACCCAACATCCCAGGAAACCCACGATTGGTACCCATTGCTAATAATCTAGCAATGTCATCATTGTTTGGTGACCTGAGGTATTCATCGGAAAAAATTGCTACTATCGCCCTCACAAATCTTTTCAAACTTTCTATTGCGGTGCTTTCACCAATCCTCACATAATCATCAACAGCATCTGCTGCAACTCCATAAGCAAGCATCTTTATGGCAGCTGTCATCTTTTGAAGGGAAGACAAGCCAGTAATTCCAGCTGCATCTTTTTTTTGAACAAAATATGGATCATAATCTTCCACCATTGATAAAATACGAAGGAAAAGGGTTCGATTCATTCGAAACCTTCTTCGAAATAAATTTGGGGGATAGATAGGCGGGTCAGCAAAATAATCACGATATAGTCTCTCGTGCCCTTGAACTCGATTGCGACAAATAACTGAATGACCTTGAACGGAACCACGACGTACACCAGAGCTTTCTTCGCTATTGCGTTTATTCATTTCGATAGCACAAATTGTTAGCATCTCCAATTCATCATCGGAATCAGAATCGTTAAGAATCATCTTCATTACAGGATGACGAGCCATAACATAAACACAAAGAATAGTGCAATGTCAAGAAATAGATTTTAGGTGTATGAAAATGAGAGATGGAAGATCCTATTTATACATATCAAAAAATATGACCGTTGCAAATATGACCGTTGTAATATGACCGTTGCAAATATGACCGTTGTAATATGACCGTTGCAAATATGACCGTTGTAATATGACCGTTGCAAAATTCAAATTTTAAATTTGAAAAATTTCCTGACCATTATAAATATGAATTTTATTTAAAAAAAATAAAATTTTAAAATTTTGATGACGTGGCGTAACACGTCATCATGTGTTGTCATCGATATGGTGATGACATTGTATACTACATAATATTTTATATTTTAATAATTAAGAGTTAGTTGAAGTTAGTTGAAGTGGTTAGCTAAAATAGATAGCGTTGTTGGAGTGAGTTTGAAAAAGTGGGTAGTTAAAGTAGATAATGGAATAAAAAAATATATTTTGGCTAGCTAGTTTAGATAGCCTCCTTGGAGTTGCTCTTAAACTTATATTTTAGTAATAGGCTGACAAACTGAGAGAATAAAGATAAACTAGAATTGAAATGAACAAAAATTGGCATAAAAAGAAAGAACTATTATATTGAATGTTGTGCTTCAAACAAACTAAAAGAAAAGACACTAGAATGACAATAGAATTATAGAATAATAAGAAAAATACAAGAAACTAAACAGTGCAGAATGTGTTTGAGATGCTGTTTGTAGGAGTGTTGATTGAGGGATCCCACTTCAGTAGCCTACACCTATGTATTTTATAGGTCGTGGCCAGTGTCGGCTCAACCTTTAGGCCACATTGGTCATTGCCCCCAAAAATAAAAATAAAAATAATACATAATTAAAATTTTAGAATAAAGTTCAAATAATTAATATATTTTAATTATTTAATTAATAGTGAGTGCTAACTTTAAACAAAATTAACTATTTATCTAATGTACTTGACCCTCAAATTAAGTGTAACTAGCATTATTGTAAAATTTTTAGAACCTCTTTCCAAAAATTTAGGGCCTTAAAGTTCGATTTATATTTTTATCTCACATGATATTTATGTTATATATATTGTCACTTTGCAGTTTTATTATCAAAATCAATTGTCTATCTATACTACTTTTAAAAAGCCAGCATATGTGAAAAATATTTTTTATTCAATTTTATCCTTTAACATTACAACTATATCATCCATGTCCTCCAGTAGGGCTGTTACTCGAACGAGTCCGAGCCGAGTTCGAGTCGAGCTTGAAAAGCTTGTTTCTTAATCGAGCATAAAAAATTGTTCAAGCTCGGCTCGTTTAGGAAACGAGCCGAGCCTGAACAAGCTAAAAACAAGTCAAGCCCGAACCGAGCCCGAGTATTTGCACATAAACGAGCCGAGTCTGTCGAGTTTGAGCCGAGCTTGTAGGACTTGTTTTCTAAACGAGCCTAAAAACTTATTCAAGTTTGGGCTTATTTAGAAAATGAACCAAGCTTGAACGAGCCGAATTCGAGCCGAGCTCAAGCCAAGCTCGAGTAGCTCAATTTGATTAATAGCCCTATCCTCCAGTTAATTCCTTTCCATTAATCTCCCTGACGGTTAATGTCTCCCTCTATTCCTACTTTTTCTCCCTCTTCTATCTCTTCCTCTCCCTATTTGCTCTCTAAAATTAACAGACCTACTATTTACTTTTCTCAGCCGTTGCACTCTCTCCCTCTTTTTTCTATCTCTCTCTCTTGCAAATTTACGCCCCATTCTCTTCATCTTCCCCTCTTCGTCTCTCTCTCTCTCTCTCTTTTCTCCCCTCCGTTTTCACAGATCAGAGAAGAGCACACTGCCCCCCTTCACCGTCCCCCTCTCAGTCTCTCTTTCCCCAAATTTATTTAATTATATGTATTCAGTAACAAAAATCTCTTACCCACTATAGATTCAATTAGGCATCCATTTTCTCTTTCTTTTAATTCTTTGGTTGTGGATGTACACATCTCCATAATATTAACAGCAATGGAACTTTGCATTGGCATTGGTTTTTACAGGTTGCTTTCAGGACAAAGGTTTTTCACCCCAATATTAACAGCAATGGAGGTAATTATTAAGGTTTCTTATTAGTTTTTTTTTATTGTCCCCACCGTAGGTATAAATCTTGAAGGTTTACTTGTTGTGCAACGCAGAAAGAGAGGATCTCTTTTTTCATGTAATTGGAATTTTAAGGTTCTTAGGAATGGAATTTGGGTCTTCTATTCAGAAAAGGAAAAACAATTTTGGTCTTTTTATTACTTTGTTGGGTGTGATTATATTTACTCGGTTATTAGATTTTATAGGGTTGTATAAAGATTAACAATAGATCTTGGTCGAGTGAAATGGAAAATTTTCCTACAGTAGTATTTGAAGAGACTTAGATACTCTCTCTCTATTTTTTTTTTCGCATGGGGTGGCAGCACGTAAGTGCTCTTTCTTGTTTCTCTGAATGTTAATTTCTTCCTTGTGAGCGAGGGGTATCTATGTAGATTCAGTTTGAATGTTAAAAGATGGGCCTATGACGAATCATATTGGTGTTGCGTGTTGAAATGATGAATGTTCTTTTCTTTTGGATGTATGAAAGGTGATGCTGTGCAATTGCCTATGGTATATCCCTTGAATTCTCTTTTTTGCTTATAAGATCCTACTTACCAGGAAAAGTGTTCTTGTTAGGTCTTATCGACAACTTTATAGTAGGCCTTTTTTGTTAGCTCCTTTTGTATATGGCTCGTATATACGGGTAGTGTCTTTAATTAACATTCTTTTAATGTTATTATATTTTTATGAACATTTGGAGTTTGAATATTCATATGGTTTAGGTTACCCTCACTACAAAACATGTCTGGCTCCACCCCTATCTTGTTGTATGGTGGCAGGCATCTTTGTTTACTATATACAAAAGTTTTATGGGAGTTTGGTTGTTGCTATTGAAAGTGTTGAAGTCACCAATCAAGTAATAAGAGTAGAAGTTCAAGGTGATCAAAATGTACATGAAGATAGAAGGAAGTTGGGTATGAATGAATACATTGTGAAGAAGTTCAAGTCTTGAAGAATTTCAACTCACATTAAAACCATGGCTCATGCAAGGTTAGCAGCCATGCAATTGCTTTATTTAAATTTTTATGGAGTGTGAGCATAATATTTGTGATTATCTTGATCTTCCTTGTTCCATTGGAGTGAGGACAATACTCGCGATGACCATTTGGAAGAATTGGTTTATGTATATGCATGGGCAAGTGGCTATGGATGTATGCAAGTTATTATACTCCGTTTGTGATTCCAATCTTCTTATTGATGCAGGGAGCCGCGTGGCTTTGGTTTTGTGCAATATGTAGAGCCTACTGATGCTGCTGAAGGCAAATACTAGATGGATGGTCAGATTCTTCTTGGACGAGAGCTGTCTGTTGTATTTGTTGAGGAAAATTGAAAGAAGCCTTCTAAGATGAGAGCAAGAGGCCATGTAAGGTAAACTTATTGGTGCATAGTTTTTATTTGTTTATATTTCCATAGCAATTTGCATAACATTTATTTCATTTGATAATTCAAAACCATTATTCAATTGCATAAACATTCAGATAGAGCAATATTCTCTTGTACTCTTTTGCATAAATAACAACTCTGCAGTGCGCATAGAATATCTTGCTTGGGGTTTGTAATTTGTGAATACTGTTATTGTCAGTGGTCGATCATATGACCGAAGGCGGTCCCCATGTTGTTTTTCTAGATCACCACGGTATGCTCGACCTTACTCCCGAAGCCCAGATTATTATTCCCCACCCCCAAGGCAAAGGCGTTACTCATGGTATGCAATTATGTGCACTTTCTTGTTATCTGATATTGATAAGATTGTCAGACAAGAAAGACCCCTATATTCACTAATGTGAGTTAATCTTTGAAACAGATCAATTTCGCCACGTGAGCGAAGGTATAGAGATAAGTCTTACTCCAGTCCCCCTATGGCTCTAGGAGCCGAAGCCAAAGCATTGATTAGGAGCAGGAGCATCGAGCATTACTAGGTACGACCACTGTAGATAAAGGTCTTACTTGGATTTGAGTGCCCCAACAACAAAACTCATGCTTGGAAGAATCGCCACTAGGCCATGGGTAAACTGTTTCTCTACCACATTTTATGATTTAGATAAGAAGTTATCCCTTTGCAAGTGGTTCCTGAGGTACTTAAGCAGCTCCATTTCTTTCTAGACTGAGACTGGTTGTATTTGGTATTTTTTTTTATTTTCTTTCATTGAACTTACATTATTTAACGTTTGTCTCATTTATTTTGCATTGATAGTTCTCAACTTATGAAGCTGGTTAGATTTTAATTTTTAATAGTTCATTAGCTTTTCCTACACTCCATTAATGTAGAAACTTCGGGAAGCAGCTGAAGATCATGGTAAAAATGGTTCCACGGTTTTAAATTTGGTAAATAGTACTACAACACTTGTTGCTCCGAGCTCCAATGTGATCATGTCAGTTGCTAGCAAATTGTTATTGTACTATATTATGGTATTTTCCCTATATGTTTTTGGTCTTATATCTTTTGAATCATGTTTTTTTGATTTCCATGAATATTTGTTTTGAGTAGTTCCATGTTGAAAACGATAAGTATGCAATCTCAACATAGTTCCATGTAATTTGACTACAGGACCTTTTGAAAATTATGAAGATCATGGTAGCAATATGAGGAATTTTATAGTCCCCTTCATATTAAAGAGGAATTGACCGTAGAAATCTATAGGTTGCAGTTGCATACCTATTGTTGCACTATGGAGGCATTGCATTCATTAAAACTCTTAACTTCGGAACAAGAAACATTTGTGGAAAACTTTTGGATTTCGCTCCATATATCAAATGATGAGCATTTTATGGCCTAAAGAACTTGATATTTACCCCTACTAGCATTCCTTATTAGTTGACAAAAAAACCTTTTTTTTTAACCCTTCTTTTGATTCCATTTTACTCCTATGTGAGCATGATTTGTTTTGCCTCTGTTTAATGGCTTTACATATGTTAAGGAGCAGGATATTGCTACTATTTTGGTTATAAACTTGCAGTTGGCAAGGTCTAAATTGTCGTACTACAAACTTTTATAAAGCAATGAATATTTTTGCACTCATCTTTTTGTATGTTATAGTTTTCTTGAATGTTTTGCCTTTTTTGTGGCTTAATACATTCCGTCAAAACCTTTAGTTTGAATTTTCAGCTATTGATGCACCTGGAGGATTTCGCTTTGAATGGTAGTCCTTCTTTTGGGACATCTTCACTGCTAGGACAAATGAGAAACATTTTGAGGCTACTACAGCTTTCATAGAGGTCCCTCTAAGCTTCAGATTTTTTGGGCTATTAGTGGATTAGTGTCTTATATGGGGACTTTTCTCCCCCCCCTTCCTTTCTTAGTGAGATGAGGTTAATCTGTTGCAACTTTCTTTTTGGTTTTATAATTTACTATCAGACACATCAAGTAAATGCAAGGGAGCATCAACAACAGCTGCAAATGCAACAATTGCAACTTATGCGGCAACGCAATACTCAATTGCAAAAAAGGATCCTAATCATCCTTCACTTGGTGGTCCTATGAATGCTATGAACTCTGAAGGAATGATGGGGCAGCCATCAGCCAGTGTATTGGGCATGAAAATGTATGAGGAGCGTATGAAACATCCTCACTCAATGGATTCAGAGACATCTCCAGTTCTAATGGATGCCAATAGGATGGCCCTTCTCAAGTTAGCAACTAATCATAAAGGGTAACAGCTATAGAACTTTTTTGTTTTCCTGAGATCAAATAAATCACGGCCAGTCAACCTATTATGATTGCATCATTGGTTACCCTTCCACACTTTCTCATAATTTGTCTGATCATATTTAGATTGGTTGATTAAACTTTGCTAATAACCTCTTAGAGCAAGTGTATTGTTTCCTTATTTTTGCACATGTAGAACAGGGTGATTAAGAAGTTGATTTTCCCAATTGATGTTATGGTTTTGTTACATGCTATGAAAATTCTAGCAATATGAACCTTTGTGGAGATAGATATAAATAGTATCTTTTTGCCTTGGTTGATCATTTTAATAATACAACTGCTTGTAATGTGCAATTTAGGAATTTCTTTGGTTTCATACGTTGTTTTTCTCGAAGGGGAATCATTTCATGTGGGTTCTCAGTTGTGTGGGTATAATATTCGAGTCGTATTAGATTTTTGGCTTTCATTGTTGTTAGGAACTGTTGGAGAAATTGGTTGGGATAGTTAGGGCAATCACTGGTTTGTGTGAAGTATCAAATATGGCAATATGGCAATGCAGCTTTTAAAATTTTTTCTTGCCATTGTTCTTATTCGCAGAAAATCTGGACTTCATTCAAGAGCTGTTGTGGAATATTCTTACAGCAGATTCCATGGTTTCTATGGGTACAATAGCAGACTAACAAATGGAAGGACAAGTCTTTGAAAAAGTTCCAAACATTGTGCTTACGATTGCTGTCTGTAAAAGTTCTAAATACTTCAAGAAATCAAAAAATAGCATTGATTTGGAACCTATCAATCCATTGATAATACAATACTAATATAATTATTGATTTCCGCTGGTTAATGAGTTTGGACAAGTGTTTCTGTAGTGGACGAGTAGCCTTCTTCGCCCCCCCCCCCTCTCAATAAGTGGACGAATAGCCTTGTTACTATTTGGTTCGTAGGCATTTACAATGTTTTTTTGGTCAATAAGTGCATTGGACTTTTTTGTCTTGTACTTGTTTAATGGGATTTTGACAAATTTCCCCTTTCAGTTACAATGCCAATTCTTCTTGTCAACAAAAATACAATTATATTTATGAAGAAAAAAAAACTACTAAAATCTCTAATATGAATTGTTACAGACCATAATTAAAACGGTTCACGTGCAACGCACGTGTGCATTAACTAGTCGTATAATAGGTACGAATAATAATTTTACATTTGCATAAATTAATTTTGAGATCATTTTTTAATAACTTTGTTTACAATTTACAAGATGACTATAAAATAGAGTGAGTAGAAGTAGTGCACTACATATCTTTTTTATTTAAAAATAGTTCTTTTTCTCTATGATATCTAATAACTAGGGGTAACCCGTGTCTGAAAGCACAGTGAAACGTAAGTGAGAAGTGATAGATTTAGAGGGAAAAATTAAATTTGAATGGTTTTGAGAGAGATGTTGGTGGTCGTTGGATAAATTTATTTGAGACCGTCAGATTAGCTTATTAAAGTTTGTCATGTTTTTTATTATAGATGTCTCATTTATTTTAGGATTGCTCAACTTGTATAAATTTCTATTTTTATATATATTTAGAAAAAAAAAATCATTTTACTAGTCAAACTAATTTTCAATTATGTTTCTCTTTTATCTTAAACAAATAATATGTATCATTATATTTGATCTTCGTATTTGACTTCGATTAATACAATTTTTATTTATAAAATTTAAATTTAAAATTTAAATTAGTATGTTACATCTCAAAAGGCAAAACAAATAATTTGTAAATAAATATATTTTAATAATCTATATAATAAAGTAGCTAGATTGGTTTGTCTTGAGCTTTTCGCGGCTCAGATCATATTCAGGTTTTTGATCCAACGATCCTAATTAATCTACATTCCTACAGGACTCTACTACATTCATTTTATCTCTCCTCATCCTCATTCAAACCATTGGATAAATATCTACATCCTTACAGGACTCTACTACATTCTTTTTTATCTCTCATCATTCCCATTCAAACCATGAGAGAGATCGACTTGGATGGTTATATATATATAAATATAATAAAAACAAAATATATCTAAAATCTATTAAAACTCTAATAATAAGGATTATCTCTAAAAAAATATAAGTTCATTAACATATGCCGACCTATTTATATATATATATTAATAAACGGGTCGTGTTCGGGTGAGACCTGCCAACCCGTTTACCTGTTTAAATAAATTTAATATAATAATAAATTTTATATATATATATAAAATAATGAATGATTAAAGAAAACATTTCAAAAAAAAAAAGTAAAGATATCAGTAGTAGGAAAGTGAAGTTTTGAGCCTTGAGGCATTGAATTGCCTTTTGGCCATTTTCTTTTAATCCCACATCGACAAGGAATGGAGAGGAGAGACTTCAGTTGCCTATAAAAAAGGTAGTGGACTTATCATTTTAACCAACCTTTGTGGTGTGATTTTCACGTGAGTTGTTGGATGTAATTCCTTCAATTGAGGAAAGTACAGTTGGAAGCAAATAAATGGAGTGTAAAACTTTATTAAAATAATATTTTTTTTAATTTTTTTTTAAATGGGTTAAACGAATCGTGTCGTGTTACCTGTTTATTAAACAGTTCGTGTTCGTGTTAAAATTTTTAACCTGTTTATTAAACGTATCATGTATGAGTTTATATGTTTTTCACCCGTTACCCGTTTAACCCGACATGTAACCAGTTAACCCGACACGATTGACACCCCTATAAAACATCATAGACTTCAATAAGCCCATCCGACAGTTTTAACTAGACGTATCCAGCAGCCACCATTATCCCTCTTAAAACCATTCATATTGAATTCTCCCCCTCCAATTCCATCACTTCTGACTTACGTTGTGGCTCAGATCGCTTGACGATTATTAATCCGACGGTCCTAATGCTAAATTCTCTCTCCCAATTTTTGAACAAGACTTTTATTCCTTCCACAATTTTAAGACTTCGATATCTCTTATAAGTCTCTCTCTCTATCTCATACTACACATTAATTAGGTCGTTAATTATGACTCTATATAATTACAGATTATTTTTAAACTTTTTAAATAAACAAATGGACCTTAAATACATATTCTTTACATCAAAACAAGTTGAATGACTATAATATATGTCATATTTTGTATTGAAATAAAAATATTATAATATTCGAATGGTATAATAAGCGAATAATATATATATAAAATTTGTAATATATCTATATATTAAGGGAGTTACCATTGTTTGTCTTGAGTTTTTGGTGGGTCAAATTGTTTTAAGATTATTGATCAAATGATCAAAACTACTCCTCCAAATTTTTTTTCCGCCCAAAAATTACAAGAATCTTTTCATTTTACTAGATTATCGATTCGAAGTGATTAGGATTAGGATTCGAATTGAGCTGAATATGATTGTCGAGTATAAAGTATATATTTTTGTTTAAACTTAATTTTGCTTGAATTTTACGAGTATTCAAAATTAAAGTCAAATTGAAATTGATTGTAAAAATAATAAAAAATAATTAAATTAAAAAAAATTATGGTGTCACTGTGAACGAGAATAAATACGAATTAGTTTGTAGGTTTAAGATAGAAATGTTAATTGAGTCGAACTTAAATTCAATTCTCGATTTGACGTAATTATGTTATAATAAGCGAATAATATATATAATTTGTGATATATCTATATATTAAGGGAGTTATCATTGTTTGTCTTGAGTTTTTGTGGGTCAAATTGTTTTAATATTATTGATCAAATGATCAAAACTACTCCTCCAAAATTTTTTTCCCACGCAAAAATTACAAGAATCCTTTCATTTTACTCGATTATCGGTTTGAAGTGATTATGATTAAGATTCGAATTGAGTTGAATTTGATTGTCAAGTATAAAATATATATTTTTGTTTAAAATTAATTTTGCTTGAATTTTACGAATATTCAAAGTTGAAGTCAAAATTGAAATTGATTGTAAAAATAATAAAGAATAATTAAATTAAAAAAAATTTATGGTGTCATTGTGAACGAGAATAAATAAGAATTAGTTTGTATGTTTAAGATAAAAGTGTTAATTGAGTCGAACTTAAATTCAATTCTCGATTTGGCGTAATTATGATTAAAATTCGAATTGAGCTAAATTTAACTGTCAAGTATAAAATACAAATTCTTACTTAAACTTAAATTCGATTGAATTTTACAAATATTTAAGTTTAACTGAAATAGAAACTGATTTTAATTTCTTAACAAAAATTTTTACATTTACTAAAATTCACGTGAAACTTTTGAATATTTTCCTCACAAAAGTTACACAAACTCACATTGAAAAAATAGTGCAGAGATAATGTTATAAATTTTAGGTAGAAACCTGCAGAAACACAAATAGTTATAATTTTTTTCAAATTTGAGATAAAGTTTATTAAAAATGTTAAAATCGTAGATGTTTGATCAATAATAATTATAATTTCTCAGATTTTTGAATTAATATGTTACAGTAGTTGTACCGTGACTTTTGTTATATAAAAATTTAATTATATATGTTTTTCATATAGATTGTTCAAATTATATTTGATATTGTCTTTATTTATAAACAAATATTTGTAATTTTTTACAAGTAATATAGTGCCTTCAGGCACGGGCAATTACTAGTTATTTAATATTACTACTATTATTGAATAAATATTTATATGACCTCATACAACATTTTCCCTTAGGGTACCAAATTAGATTGGGCTGCCCCTACTCGTGGCTTTTAACTGTTGGGCCTTCTTTTCATGCCACTCAATCTGTAGTCATGACCTCTCCTCTCAACAGTTGTGAACGTGATCTAAATTGTCTATAACCGATGGCTCCACGGTGTCCATCCTAACATGACTCTCCATTTTTTTTTTTTCAGACTCACATTATCATCTTGAACTTCCTCTGACTGAACCCTGGTCGTTGGATTATGCCATGTGTTCGTCTCAGATTTGTTCATATTTTGGTATAAACAATCTGGAATCGAAATATTATTTAAAAGTGATGTAGCCTTATCCCTATTTAAGACTCACACTTGGGTATGCTCATGACATATTTCTAGTTAAATTTTGGCTTGACCGCTGTGAGGATAGAACCGCAAAAAAGAGCCTTGTAGCTGGGTCAGTCTTAGGGGTATAAAAGGTGGTAGAAAAAAGCTATTTTTTTATAATATATCTGCATATCTATTGCTCAATAAAATGTGATATCATTAATTTTTTTTGTTATTTTATTATTTTGATGATCAAATACTGTAAATGATTATATACAACAACTAATCAATTTCGGTATGATACTACAGTGTTTTGTGTGGATACCATAGGATTATCCTAGTCTTGGTTAAATTTTTGTTTTAATTGGGTATTATAACGAAAATAATTTCTACCTATAAAGTTTTCTTGATTACGTATAAATTTTTTCACAGGAGTTTAAGACATGCTCAACACAAGTTGAAACTTTTTTCAAATGACTGGGATATTTTCATGCTTTACTTTTCTAAGTGTTTGTAGTTTTTTTTTTAATTTTTTTTTTTATATATATATGCTAGTTTCGTGTGGCTTTCTGCTTTTTTTTTGTGAATAATCTTTATAAATGAAATCTATTTTCACCTTTCAATGGCTCTTGCTTTTGGATTATGTTTTGAATGAAGTCACTGTATTCACTTGGCCATTTCTGGTGGCCTTTATGAATTATTTTGTTAGGTTGCATTATAAGATTCTCACATGGTAGGGTAATATTTTTTCAAGTATCTGCCATTTACGGGTTTTCTGTGAAGTTCTCCTTCTAATTGTTTTAGCTGGTAGGCTCCACCTTTTAGGACTTTATCAATTTTAAAAGGGCCTTCCCAATTTGAAGACCATTTCCCATAATCTTTGTTTTTGCTTCCAAGAGGTAAAATAGTTTTTCGAACTAAATCTTCTTCTGGAAAACTTTTGCATTTACCTTTTTGTTGTATACTTTTTCTGCCTTCTTCTTTTGGACTTGAATATGATCCAAAGCCTTAATTCTAGTTTCTTCCAAATCTTTTAATTTGAGAAACATTCGACAAGCAAGTTATGATGCTTAGCCAACCTACTAGACCTAATAGTAACTTCTATTGGCAATACAACATCAAGCCATTAGAGCAATTCAAAAGGTATGGTCTAAATATGTGTCTTTTTTGGGGTTCTATATGCCCAAAACACTTCTGAAAATAACTCACGCCATTGTCTTGGGTTTCCTTTATAGTATTTTCCAGGAAAAACTTTAAAGTCTTATCTGTTGTCTCTGTTTGCCCGTTTTCCTTAGCATAGTAAGGTGAATAATTTAACATTTGAATGCCATATTCTGAATCACTCTTATCTTATCAACAGTTTTCATTGGAATAACATCTGCCCATTTTGTGAAGTAATCAGTGGCTACCTTAATATAAGAATGTTTTTTTAAAGAGACAGGATGAATTTGTCCAATTAGATCCATTTCCCAACTTTTAAATGACCACAGTTTAATTATCAAATGTAATTCGATGGCTGACACTCTTTGGATAGGCCCATGCTTTTGACATGCTTGGCACCCTTTAGCATAAGTGATGCAATCTTTTCTCATAGTTGGCTAATAATAGCCTTATCTATGAATCAACCATCTCATTTTCTCTCTAGATTGATGCGACCCACAAATCCCTTCATAAACTTATGCCATGGCTTTCATTGCGTCAAGTTTGCTTACACAAAGTAACATTAACCCTTCTGGTGTTCTTCTGAACCATTCCCCTTCAATGAACACATAATTTATGACATGATATTTGATTGTCCTTTCAGTCATTTGAGATGTATTTTGTAGATAACTGAGAATTGGAAATCGCTAGTCTTCTGGCTCCATTTCCATTGTCAATACATTCATGGGGGTAGGTGATTATTTTTGGCAAATATATTTTCTGAATCTTTATGATTCTCTCACTAATACCTTTTGGAATTTATAATCTAGATAAAATTTGTGCCATTTGGTTGGCTTCCCCATTCTTGAGCCTAATGACATGTTCAAATTGAATGTCATCAAAGTTTTGATTGAACAGTTAAATTGTTATTTAATATTTTTCTAACATGGAGTGATTACATTTGTAAAACCCCTAGAATTGTCTAATGATTAACTATGACTCTCTAGTGACAATTAATTTTTTTATTTTCATGTCTCTGGCTATTTCTAAGCCAATTATTAAGGCTTCATATTTTGCCTAATTATTTGAAAAGACTATTGAATCATCTAATTGATAAGCAAATTGAAACATTCTAGGGATAACAATATTATCCCAGCTCCTACTCCTCCATAAGTTTTGGAGCCATCGAACATTAATCTCCACGATATGACATCAATGTTGCCAATCTCATATATGTTTTCATCTATGGAGACGCTTGGGTGGTCTGCTAAGAAGTCTGTCAATGTCTGACTTTTAACTGCCTTCTGAGGCACATACTGAAAATAATATTCTGTCAAGGTAGGAATCCGTTTTTCCATTCCACCTCTTAACACTGGTGGTGTAAGCATATATTTGATCACATCAGCTTGAGCAATAATATAAACAGTGAAAGACAACAAGTAATGCTTCGATTTTATTGTTGAAAAGTACAAGGCTAACAAAACTTTTATATTGAAGAATAATTGCGTTCAACATTGTTCAACCTCCTATTTACTCATGACCTTGATCATTTTCTTGTGCAAGTAGGCTACTAATGGATCTTTCTCCTGTTGAGATGTATTACTTCAATGGCTTACCTTCCTTAGGTGGCATCAATATTGTAGGCTTTATTAGGTATGCTTTAAGTTTCACTAAAGCCTTCTGGTGTATTGCTTCCCATCTAAACTTTGTTTCTGATTTCAAACTTAACAATGGTGAAAAAGTCATTGTTTTCTCTACATGGTTAGATATGAGCCTTCTCAGAAAATTTACTTGGCCAAGCAATTTCTGCAATTCTTTCTTATTCGACGGAGGCTGAGCCTCTATAGTTGCTTTAGCTTTATTTTTATCTATTTCAATTCCCCTTTTTTGAACCAAAAACCCTAGAAAATTGCCAACAAAGACTCCAAATGCACACTTTAGAAGATTCATTTTTAAATTATTCATTCTCACAATGTGGAAAGCATTTCGAAGTGTTCCTAATGCCCTACGACATCTAAAAGCAATTTTGTATATGTCCTCCTCAGCTATGAAAATTTGGTTATAACTAGCATTCCCATCCATGAAGGTTAGGATGACATGTCTTGTAGTAGAGCCTATACATAGATCTGCCACTGTCATGGGGTATTCGTCTTTAGGGGTTGCAATATTTAAAATTATAAAATCTATGCAACCCCTAAACATTTCAATTTTCTTAATTACATGCACAATATTTGATAACCATTCACCATACCTACCTATTCTTATGAAGTCAGCTTTGAGTAGCATTTCAATCATTTCTTTGACCAAAAGTGTAACTTCAATGGTCATCCTCCTTGGGGGTTACCTATGAACCAAAAAATTCTTTCTAATTGGTACTTTATGTTCTACCAAAGATCTGTCTAAATTAGACATTTCATCATAACTCCAAGCAAAGTAGTCTCTTAATTCCTTTAGCAATTTAATTAACATTTGCTTAGAGTATTCCCTCAAAGCAGCATTGATATAGATTGGCCTTTTGTCAGCCTCGTCTCCTAATTGATTTCCTAAAAAAGGATCCTATAGTTATGGTTTCAGATCATCTAACTTTGCAAGTGCAGACTGGAGGTTTTCTAGTTTTACATCTTTATTTGTTTCTCCTGAGCCGCTTTCTAACACGCATGCAGTCTAGTCGACATAGGCATCATTCAATGTCTTCATTCTTTCCTCTAAGTTTTGCACAAATAACCTTGATAATATGGCTTTAATGGTAGCAAACTTGCCATTCTAGAGCCTTTGCAGGCTCTATTCATTGATGTTCTAATATGTTTCCACCCTCATTCATTGGCTATAAGAAACTAGGCCTGGTCAAGTCTTGGCATAGCTATTGAATGCTCTCCCCAATATACTTGTCAAACTGAATTTTGGACACTACTTTTCCATATGCAACTATCTCTCTGTTTTTAACCTCTATTGGAGTAAGTTTTGAATGGTAGAACTAGAGCTCAACATTATAAGTATAAACAACAAAAGGATTTGCATTTGCCTAGTGTATCTCCATCATCTTTTCTCCTTCATCATCCTTCTTAGTTAGGAAGATCAAGGCTTGATGTAGTGATGATGACACACATCCATTGATGTGAATCCAGTCTCTTCCCAGAAGTGCATTGAAGTTTGATTAAGATTTGACCACAAAATATGTAGAAGAAGTTGTTATGTTCCCAACTAGTTTTTGTGCTTCCAATATTCACCTGACAACAGATGATCTTCCAGCAAAATTACTGACCATTATTTCAGTAAAAATAACATCTTCTATTTTTCCTGATACGTTCAACATCCTTGATGGCAAAATGTTGATCAAAGCCCCATTGTCTACCATAATCATATTAATAGGTTGTCCATCGACATGGGCTTGAATGTATAATGGAAGTAATGTATGATCACCTCTTCCTCAAGAGGTTGTAATACTACTCTATCAGATTGCAAACCTTTCTTTCGATGGTTATAGAGCTTTCACCAGGTATTTTATTTTCTAAATTGGTGAACACAACCACTACTTCTAAAATATCTTCCACATCTCCTTGGAGTTGGTTTGACTGATTTGGCTTAACCTTAAAAACCTCAGGCAGTGCCATGATCATTTCATATTAAGCCTCCCCTTGAATGAAGGCCAACTCCTCTCCAAAGTCCAAGAGGTCACCATCCAAACCCATGCCTTCGTCATCTTTGGCCAATTCTTTTCCTTTCGAAGTAGAAAATCCATATTTTCTACTCGTAGTTTCTTCACTCAAATCCAGAACTCGTTGGAATTCTTGGATCTTTTGGTCTTGAATTTCTTATCGACTTTGGAATTTTTCAACTTCTTTCTGACCTTGCTATTTGGTCTAGGTCACATGTTGCTTTTTTCCCTTGGATTTGCCTTCTTTCAACAAATAAGCCTCCTTACGAGTTGTATCTTTCCTGCTCATCTAACTAGAAAACTTCCTTTATTCCATTCTTTTCTATGTTTTGGTTAGTGGCTTATACTAACCACCATAAAAGAAATTTGGATGTTAGAGGTGATGCCAATTGTTTCCCTGCACTTTAAGAGTTACACTCATCCTAGGCCACTTGCAGCGCTAGATTCAAACCATTTTTTCTATCATCGCCTCTTTTTTTTTCCAGGCATTCTTCCCTTTTTATCCTTTACCATACAGTTTCTGAGGCATTGGAAGTTCCCGCCACATGGTCCATCTTTTGAAGCCACTCTTTCTTGGCTTTTCCATGGAAGGTTGTTTTTCTTGGTGCATGTTTCTCCTTTGGAAAATGGTATAGACCATTTCCATGGGTGTATTTCTCTTGAAGTTTAAAGATTCATGTATCAGCACCACAAAAAATTTCTTGATTACCATTATAGAGTTAGATATCACTTTCTCCCTTGGTATTGATTCGAAGTCCCTTGTCTATAAAATGAAACACAATATCATCCAATAGAATGACTTCTGGTTTAGTGAATTCCTTAGCACATATGAAACACATAACCATCAGCTCTTCCTCCTTGGGGCTAAGCTTACTTGCAATTGATTGTTTCAACTTTGGGACTATTCTCTTCTTTTCTTGCTTTGCTTTCTTATTCATAATGGAACTTGCAATCCTTCTAGATCCCTATGCATTAACAGAAGCCACATTAGTTTCCACTTCCTTTAGGAAAAGGATCATTTTATACACCTATTGCTTCTTTTTATTGGGTAGCACATTTAAGCATCCTTTTTTCTATAAGATCTTGCATAAAATTTCTAAAAATAATGCAATTTTTGGCTAAGTATCTAAATGAATTATGTCATTTGCAATATTCTTTCCCTTTCCTATTTTTTTTTTCTAGGAGAACAATATGTCCTTGGAAAAGAGTTATGAACTTCTAGCAAATCATCTCATCAAAGAGAGCATCAACTATGGACAAATCGAAAGAATACTATATATATGAAGATGGTGTATTCTTTTTGAATGGGTGGTTTGATGAAATATTTACATGATCTTCTATCCTTTTTAAAGTGTCACATACAATAGAGAATTTCCCTATTATTTTTGCAACATAAATTTCCATATCTCCATCCAAGTCTTGGTAATATGTGCCCAGTGCACTATTTTTCTTTTGTTGCTCTTCCCTGAGCAACATTTCATACCTCATTGCCCTGACTGAGACTTCAAACAAATCTTTGAACTCCATGCTCTCATATTTCTTTCTGAACTCAAAGTAACTTTGATGATCCATAAAAATTTTACAAGCCTCACCATACAAGCAATACCGCCATAACATCAAGACAAAAACAATTGCAGCTAACTCCAAGTCAGGGGTAGGATAATTAGTTCAAGTGTCTTCAACTATCTAGAGGCATACGCAATTACCCTTCCATGCTGCATAAATAGGCATCCTAACCCCTGGTGTGAAGCATCACTATATATCACAAAAACATCACTTCCTAATGATATCGTTAATCCTCAAGCTGAAACCAATCTAATCTTCAGTTCCTGAAAACTATGATCACATCTATCATCACACACAAATTTTACTTCTTTTCTTGTCAACTGAGTCAATGGCATAGCAATGGATGAGAAAACCTGGATAAACCTGCGATAGTAACCCGTTAATCCCAAGAAACTCCCAATCTCAATTACGTTCCCTAGTTGGGCCCACTTTACTACAACTTCCACCTTTTTAGGATCCACTTGAATATCATCTCTCGAAATCACATGTCCAAGGAAAACCACATTGTCTATCCAGAACACATATTTGCTAAATTTTGCAAACAACTGCTTTTCTCCTAAAGCCTGCAACATATTTCTTAGATGATACTCATGTTCTTCCCTACTACGAGAATACACTAGAATATCATCAATAAATACAATCACAAAAGAACAAAAGAATCTAAGTAGGGTTGAAATACCCTGTTCATTAGATCCATAAAATCTGTTGGACCATTTATCAATCCAAAGGGTATAACTAGAAACTCATAGTGCTCATATCTAGTACGGAAAGTTGTCTTTGGCACATCACTTACTCCCACCCACAATTGATGATACCCGGATCTCAAATCAATCTTGTAATAAACTTTCGCCCCTCACAATTGATCAAATAAATCGTCAATTTGAGGTAAAGGATATTGTTCTAAATTGTCACCTTATTGAGCTATGAATAATCAATACATAACCACATAGTTCCATCTTTATTCTTCACAAATAAAATTGGAGCACCCCAAGAAGAAACACTAGGTTGAATGAACCCTCGATTCAACAAATCCCACAACTGCTCTTTCAATTCCTTCAACTCAGCGGGTGCCATCCGATATGGAGCAATGGATATAGGTGCAGTTACAGGTTCAAGCTCAATGACAAATTCAACCTCTCTATTTGGCGGCAATCCTGGTAATTCATCGAGAAATACATCAGAAAATTCACAAACCGCTGGCGATTCAAATAATTTTATTCCATCTTTGTTAGTATCCATCACATATGCCAAATAACCCTAACAACCTTTCCTATGTAATTTTCGAGCTTTGATTACATATATCAAACAGTTAGGAGTCACCTTTCGATCACCCTAAAATCTAAATTTTGATTCACCTGGTATTGAAAAATAACCATTTTTTCTGAAACAATCTACCGATGCATGATATATAGATAACGAATTCATTCCCACTATCACATCAAAATCTTGAATATTCAAAAGAATCAAATTCACCAATAACCCCCGTACACACACACTTACAACACAATTTCTATAAAAATCATCACCAACTGGCATAGAAATTGCCAAGCAATGGTCCAATCGGATAGAGGGTTGATCCCAATGCATCCTAAATGCATATGCAACAAATGAATGAGTGGAACCATGGGTCAATGAGAATGAGAGCATTTCTAATAAAAATAAAACTCATACCTGTCACTACATTAGGAGAGGCACAAAAATCCTGCTGCGTCATAGCAAATACCCGTCCTTGAGATCCAGAGGTACTAGTAGATCCCCTTCCTCATTTTTGTACACTCCCCTGTGAACTCCTACCACTAGTAGTCACACTGCCAATTTATGATGACCCTATAAACCCACTCGGATACGTGCCCTAACTACCCACAACCATAGCAGCGTCGACCCTTGCCTGATGGTAACAACCCATAATCCCTAGCTATAAGCCCCTCAACTCCACACTTATAACAAACCACATTTGTTGCTCGACTACTGGCTGGCACTCTACCTTGCTGTCCCGATAAAAATTTGGAAAAGCCTTAGCCCCGTGAGCTAGTATATGCCCTACCATACCCCACACCTCTAGCTTGAGAAAATTGAAATCCCTGCTTTTTCGACCCTGCATTTTTCCCTATAGATTGAGATCTTATAACCGATGTACTATAAAATCTGCCCTTCAAAAGCTGAGACATGAGTTCAAATAGGATAATCCAACCCCCACTAAAATTTCTTGCACCTTGCCTCATCAGTCTGAACAAAAGTTGTAGCAAATCCAGACAATGTAGTGAATCGCTTTTCATAATCAGACACCGACATTTGCCCCTGAGTTAAAGTCATAAAGGCATGCTCCTACTCATAGCGATATGATTTAGGGAAAGACGTAGCATTAAACTCCCTTACAAACTAATCCCAAGTAACCCTTCCTTATGCCTAAACAACCTCACCAACAATTGGAGCAGTCAACAATCATCTTGTATCCTCCCACCAAAATCGTGCTTCTTCTTTTAACATAAATGTAGCTAATATAACTCGCTGATCATCTACAGTATCCATTACCTAAAAAATTGACTCCATCAGTTTTACCCAATCCTTAGCTTCTGGAGGGTTGATTGTTCCTGCAAATGTTGGAGGATCTAACTTCATAAACCTCTCATGCATTGTACCACGTGGCTCCCCATGTGGCATTGGTGACGATGCCCATGCTGCTGCCTGCTTTTCTATTTATAATTCAACAAGTCAATTCGTTGTTGCTAAAATCTATACCACCATATCATATGCCCTTTGTACCCTATCAGGTTGATTTTGCTCCCATTCCCTACCTTCCTGTTACTGTCTCTCACCTCCCTTGGTCATAGCAGGAGCATGACAACTCTCTCCCTCAACTGGTTCTTGATCCAATGGAGGATCCACTAATCACTTAACTGTAAAGCTACAAATCAGCATATATTCATAACATTAATGCATTCATGTTTGACTTACCCGACAATACCCTAACACCCTAAACTGTCCACTGTTGACCTAGACTTATATATCTTCATAACCTTATAAACCTAGGCTTTGATACCAAAAATGTTACACCCTAACCGGAGATAGTGCATTTTGCCTATTCCAGTAGTGTTGACCCCAAACTTATCTAGTAAACCAACACTACATTGCATAAAATTAATAATTCATAATACAAGCATCGACCAGGTACATTAACATATCAGTATAACTCGACTATATACATAACTTCCATTCATACCATACAACATAATATACAATGACAAAACTTTTAAATAACTTTATATCTTTACAAAATTTAATGTTCTCATAACGAATTTACAGGACACCCACTCCCCTCAACTGTCTAGACTCAGCAGTGAACATCCCTCTTAGCAAGCTTACCTAAAACATAAACTATGGGAGCTGAACACAACATGCTCAATGAATGTAAATTTCCATTAAACAAATAATAACAAAAATATATTTTACATACCATTTCCCTACCATTCATATTCAAATTAATACCACCATAAGAACCATACCAAGTATACTTCACAACTCAAACATCATCTCAATAGTATTAAATGGATAATCATTCACTAGTCATAATGTATAAATGTATGCACACGTATAATCGCCACTAAGGCCACAATTTAGCCATTAAGGCTATAACTTCCATCAAGGCTATAATCGCCACTAATCAATCAATATTCCACACACTCGTTTATTAATAGCAACTAACTCTTCACTCAAAGCCACATAGCATATTCACATTGCTATCTTTAAATTCATAATCAACAAATTTATATATTAATAACAGATAGGCATATTCTTGCCATTATTAATTGCATGAAAAACACAGTCACCTTAGGTCCAATTACAACTTAGAATTAATCCCCAGAAGAGACTATGGGTGTACTTGACACTGGTGTCGATGCCTCATCTCCTATCACACATTATCACAAATCACATATAAAGATCATTTGTTTATGCATTTCACATCACTTGGGAAAGGGTTTGGAGGTGTATAAATGCAAGCACGATTAAGCACTCAATCATGCATAATCATCTTGACTCATAAAGAGTTGTTTTAACCCCAATTGGATGTCCTGGAAAAGTTTGAGGTTGATTGGATAAAAGCCAAGAACACCACAACAAAACAACACAACTTTACCTTCTTGTACCGGTACAACAGAGGTTGTACTTGTTCATCGCAAGGTAGAATACCTTATGCCAGTTCTACACATGATTGTACTGGTTCTTTCCCAAATAGAGGCCCTTTGTACCAGTACAACACCTTTTTTGTACCGGTACAACTCTGATCTTCATCCGTTTGAATTCAAATATCCACAAACTCATTTTTCCTCAAACCCAACTTCCTCCATACATATTAGCAATCATTCCTTAACACATAGAAACTAGAAAATCATAGCTATATCAAAAGGAAGCCTTACCTTCGATGCGACTCGGTCATCCGAAATCCACCGAAATCACCAAGAGCAAAAAAAACCTAGGTTTTCTTCACTTATAACCAACACTAACAACATAAAAGATAAAATTAAAGCTCTAGAGTATGAGATTGTTGAAAGTATTAAGATTTCTAGTTGTTTGGATAATTTCTTGACTATATCTCCTTCTCAAGTTTTCACCATTTTTGTAACCTAAACTTTTGCTCTTCTAACACCCATCTAACCTCAAGAACCAATTCTCCCCACGAAAATAGAAAACCTCATCAACCTCTAATAGTCTACACACACATCTGGAGCTTCCCACAAATGTCAGGTGTTTATCCTGGCTCATGAAATCCCTCTTAAATACACCCTCATCCCCTTTATTTTCTTTTATTTATAAGTAAGATATTTAATTTCCCAATCACATATCAAATTACACCCAATACAATTACTAGCCTATAATTCCACCCTATAACATTTTAATTTAATTCATACATCACTTTTCCACACTTTAATTGACTATAATTTAGCCCACGATTAATTTTCACAAATTACTCTTTAGCCCACAATATTATGCAAAAATGTTATGATATGTGTGATCGGGTATCACACCTATGGTCAAACCCTAACCTAGCCATCATTTTCTCAAGAAACACCCATTCCACCCAATCATAGGCTTTGCTCATATCCAACTTTAAAGAAATATGAATAGATTTCCCCTAGATTTGGCATTTGAGATAATTGTTTAATTCAAAAGCAACCAACATATTATATGTGATTGGCCGCCTACAAGGCACAAAGGGGCATCACTACAAGAAAAATATTTTTTAGCGGCAAAAAAATTCGTTGCTAAAAGTGAATAATTCGCCGCTAAAAGTTTTTTGCGACAAAAAAACTTGGTCACCAATTTGTCGCAGCAGACTCGTCACTGAAAGTTTTTGACGACCAACTAAAGTATCGTCGCTAAAATAAATTATCAATGACAAAAAACTTAGTCGCTTAAAAATTCATCTACTTGTTACAAAATAATCTTCGTCGCCGAAAGAAATTATATTATGGTCATATTTTTTCTTTTTGGTGATGACATAATATTTGTCGCTGAAAATCAAAGTACATTTTTTGCGACTAACATATTTTCGATGCCAAATAACAAATGAACAAATTTTATAAACGGGTAACACGATACGACTCATTTAACCCGTTTAATTTTTAAAAAATTATATCAACAAATTTTAATTCTATTTTTTTTACTGTCAGTTGCACTTACCTAAAAAAAGAGGAATTTTTAGTCAAATCTAACATAAAAATCAAACTTTAAGGCTAAAAAAAAAAAAGGCAAGAGGCCAATGCCTTTATAGCAAGTCAGCCCTCCCCATCTCACCTCATTTGTCGATGTGGGACAAAAACAAAAGACATTGGTTTCCCTTTGTCTTTGAACTGCTTCATATCTCTCTATCTCCCCTCCTTTTGTCTTTGAACTACTACTTTACTTTTTTTTTTTTGTATTGATTTCTTTACATCTTTTTTCTGGCTAATTTATTAAAATAATTATTAATTTATTATTATATTAATTTTATTTAAATAAGTAAATGTGTGATAAACGGCTTGACATGTCTCATCCAAATACGACCCATTTATTAAACATATCTTACCATTATATTAATCTTTTTTTTGTTTATTTTGAAACAAATCAAAATAAATTAACTATAGTGCTTCAATCATTGAAGATCATTATACTTTTTGGCAATAAAACGTAATATTTGTTGTAGAATGTCTTTTTCTTTTGCGACAATTTTTCTTACACATCGCAAAAAGTCGTCGCAGTAAAACATTTTTCTTGTAGTGATATTCTGCGACCAAATATAAATTGTCTCCAAATAAAAAAAATTTTAACTTTTTTTTCTGTGACAAACTTGTATTGTCTCTAAGTATTATTATTTTTGTTTTCTTATTTTTCGTTATTTGACAAAAAATTTGCGACCGAAAAATTATTTTGGCGACAATTTTTTTTGTCACCCATAAAATTAGCATTTAGCGCCACCATTGGCGCCAATTTTTTTTTGGAGGGAATGTTTTTGCGAAGACTATTGGTGACGACTACAAAAAATGGTCGCCAAAAATATCATAAAAAGGTTTACCGCGACAAACATTTGAAATTGTCGCCGAAAATCATTTTTTTACAACAAATTTTATTGTTCGTCGCCAAAACTCGTCGCTAAAAATCAAATTTGTTGTAGTGCATTGGTTTTCAGAGATTATAGAAGGGAGGATTATTTTTAGCCTATTTTCCAAAACCTTAGAAATAATTTTATAAGAGATATTACACAAAATGATTGGATGAAATTGTGTCATATAGTTAGGGTCAGGACATTTCAGTATTAGGACAATATGGGTGCAATTAAGCTCGAAAGGAAACTGACCACCACTTAAAAAAGATAGAACACAATGGAGAATGTCCTGACCAATGATGTTCCAATACTTTTGGAAAAATAAGGTCGACATATCATCTGGTCCAGATGATTTAGTAGGATACATTTGGGAAATGGCATACAAATACCTCTTCAGCTCGAAAGCATTGTATCAGCCTTTGTATTCATGGCATCTGTCACTTTGTGATCTACTTCCTTCGTCATAGCTTCCAAATCTTGCACCTGTGGTCCCGTAGTTGAGAATAAATTTTTAAAAATGACTTTGCCACATGCTTTATCTCCTATTGGTTAACACACCATGACACATGTTCATTTCTAAGTTTACTTATCCAATTTCTTCTCTGTCACACATAAAAAAATGTCATGTTATGGTCCCCCTCCTTCAACCACTGAATTCGTGACCTTTGCTTCCAATGCTCTTCTTCCATATCAAGGAGCTCATCCAAATCCCTTTTAATTTCTTGAGCCATTCGATACTTTTCATTCGTCAAGATATCTTCCATCAAGGATGCCAAATTTGTTCTCAACTCTTATATTCACTACAAGAAAAATGGGCTTTTGTGACAAATTTTTTACGGCGGATGTGTTCGCCGTCACAAAAGACGTATTTGAGACAATTTTTTGTGGCGGTTGTGTTTGCCATCACAAAAAGCGTGTTTGTGTTAATATTTGTGGCAGTTATTTTTTCTGCCGTAAATAGTGTCATAAACTCAAAAAAAAAAATTTGTATTTGAGACAGCTGTTTTTCCTGCCTCAAATAATATTTATAAATTCAAAAGAATTTTTTATATTTATGGCAGCCATTTTTCCCGTCGTATATAATATTTCATAAAATATTAAAATGTTGTTTTAGATAAAAAAACAGTTTATAGTTTAAAAAAGAAAAACTCTAAAAAAAATTTGTATTGGCAACAACTATTTTTCATGTTACAAGTAATATTTTATAAAATTACGTAGTTTAATATCAAAAGACAATTTCTAGTTCAAAGAAAAAAAAATTAAACTCTACAAAGTCAAGTTTTTATATCAAAATTAGGAGTGTCAAAATATGACATGACCCGTTAACACGACATAACACGACATAAAATTAATGGGTTTCAGTCTTCCTTAAACCACCTGTTTAGTAAACGAGTGAACCCGTCACGATACGATTATAAACAAATTAGGTATTGGTGAAACTAATTATAAAAAATGTATACGATATGACTCGTTTATATGTCATTTACATAATTTGACAAGCCGTTCAGATAAATATTGTGTGGCCCTCTGTTGATGTATATTCTAACTTGTTTTAGTTCTTTATTGTATATATGTATATAAATATTATTTCAGTGTAGTAACAATAATTTTATATTTTTTTCAGATGTCACTGTGAGAGTAGATAGTTCGGGAAAAATGTTCAACTTTTTGCATTAATTTCTTGTACTCATAGATCGTTATGTTTTATAAAAGTACATACTTTACATTTTGTTTAACTCGTGGGATTGTTTTTTTGGATATGAAAATATTTCTATGTTTTTGAAAATGTTGATTATATTTACTTTTGTGTTTATCTATATATTAAATTGAGTAGTTGTATGGATATCAATGGGTCTTTGGTCTAATGGTATTCCTTACATTGTGAAAGTTTTGCCTTCTTGAGGTCAATGGTTCAAGCCCCCTTCCTCTCTCCTTCCCCCACCCAAAAAAAAAGTTGTATGGAGTGTATATATACACAGGGTATATAACATTGGTTATTAACGGTCTATAATAATTAAATTTTTTTTTTGTGGCGGCATCGTTGCCGTCATAAATATATCTTCTATTTTTTACGATAGCCAAATATGGTATTTGAGGCAGCACTTTTGCCGCCGTGATAAAAACGAAAGTGTCGGATTTTTTGTGACAACTTATTTACGACAGGGTCTTGCTGCCGTAAATACTATTAAAGACAGACTGTTGCTGCCGTAAAAACCTTTTGAGACCACACTTATTATGGCGAGGCAATACCGCCACAATGCCGTCACAAAAAATATTTGTGACAGCAAATAGACTTTTTATGACAACACTTTACCGCCGTAAAAATCCATTTTTCTTGTGGTGATTCTAGCTTGCACATTTCCAAAACACTCATTCTTCCACTTGAGCAGGCCCACTCTACAATTTTGGATATTCTTGAACATGTCTGAAAAAACCCCATGCCCATCACTAGATTGACAAGCATCCCTAATCACTCTTTCACAATCACTTCTTTTTACCCAGTACAATTCAAACTTGAATTTACTCTTTCGTCTACAATTCAAACTGAAGGATTTTGGTTCCATATATACTACTAGCTTATAATGGTCCGAAGCTTATTAAATCTATGCGTAACAGATGCATTCATAAATTTTTCCAACCACTCAGAATTAGCACAAGCTTTATCAATTCGTTAACAAACTATGTGCGGGTCTGGTCTATTATTACACCATGTGAATAGGTATCTTTCAAAACCTAAATCCCGTAGAGCACACCTTCCAAAGCTTCATGAAACGATCATATCTGCCAATGGGGTTGACTGTTCTACCCTTTCATTTCCTTTTGTGAGATGATCTCATTGAAATCACCCACACAAAGCCATTGTAGACTGAACTGAGAGCCCAATTGGCATAGAAGTTCCCATGCTTCTCTTCTCTTACTTACCTCAGGTTTCCCATAAAAACCAGTAAATCTCAAAACCCTTTCTCTACCAAAGTTCAACATCATATCAATATGTCTTTATGTGAGACTCTAGCGATACATTTGAGTTCTTCGGCTATAATAATGCTAGACCACCCGCCTTTTCAGTTGAATCGACGCCAACATTATTCATTTTCAAACTCACCTTTGATTTATCAATCAAATTCAACTTTCACTTTGTTTCCATAAGGAAAACAAAATGGGGCCTTTGTATCCTCACGAATTCGTGAAGAGTATGAACTTTCCGAGGGTGCCCAACCCCTTGGAAATTCCAACATAATATTTTCATGGTCATAGGCAGGCCTGGGGACTAGTACCTGCCTTTGAAATCCCTAAAATATTGGGTTCATTAGTCGTTGCTTCCACGACTTGAGACCTTTTCTTCGGGCCTCGGAGCTTATCCACCTCCATGGAATCACCTTTGTCCTCATACTTACTTTTCCCCCTTGCGAATACTAACATCACCGACAATGGACTTGCCGAAAAAAAAACATAACCGACAATGGAGTGTTATCAGAGACTTTTTTATTCTTTATGTTCCTTGATTTAGGGATTGTCTTAGCTTTCCCTTTTTCCTTGACTTGACATGAGGTACTGGACTGGCCAGCTTTTTGATTGGACTCCTCTAATAAACTTGAATGGGAAAAACAAAAATGGGTACAAAAAATTAAACTTATTTGAGATAAAATACATTAAAAAAATTTATTTGACCCTAAATATATTTTTGTGTAAAAAGACCAAAAGACCATTCAATAAAAGTAAAAAATGGTTCAAGGTATAAGTTGTTACTCTCTCACTCTTTCTCTGTCCCTGTTTTCTCTCACTCTGTATCTCCCTGTCCATTACTCTCTCACTCTCTCTCCCCTATTTTCTTTCTCTCCATCTCTTACTATCTCTCCCCTATTTTCTCTTTCCATTGTGTATTCAAGACACAATTACTCTCCCACTCTCTCTCTTAATCCAAAGTCGACATTCTTAAATGTCATTGTATTGATACTCCAAAAGAGATACACAAAATAGATCATAACTAATTGATAATTTATTTTCTTTTCAAATATATAAAAATTTGACATAATCGGATATCAATGTTATATCAAATAGTTACTTCGACATAATTAGATATCAACATTACACCGAACTGTTACACCAATCAATTACACTTGTGCTATGATACATTAAAGAGTTACACATGCATTATGATAGACCAAACAGTTACACCAAACAGGAACACGAAATGACCACACCATAGGCAATGCATCATTCAATTTTTTATATAAACCAAATAGTTACACAATTCGGTATCACAACATTATTACACCAATAAAATACACCAAAGTGGGTGAACCAAAAAAACACACCAAAGATATAACGTTGGTGTTACTATTTGGTGTAACGTTGATATCCAAATTAGTCGAAGTAACTGTTGGTGTGACGTTGATATCCAATTATGTCAAATTTTTACATATTTGAAAAGAAAATAAATTATTAATCAGTTATGATTTCTTCGGTGTATCTATTTTAGAGTATCAATACAGCGACGTTTAAGAAAGTCAACATCAAATTAAGAGAGAGAGAGAGAGTAATTGTGCCTTGAATACATAGTGGAGAGAGAAAATAGGGGGAGAGATAGTGAGAGAGAGAAAATAGGAGAGAGAGGGAGAGAGAGAAAATTGGGAGAGAGAGTAACAGTGAGAGAAAATAGAGAGAGAGAGCTAAAATGAGTAAGACAATAAAAATAAATGTTAAAAATTCAAATGAATGATAAAATCTAATCAAATCTTTACGTATTTGATTAAAAAATAAATTGCCAATTAATTATGCATTTTTTAAGGAAGGGTAAACAAATAATATAAATAAAAGTTCATCTGAATTTTGTACATAATAACAATATGTTTTAGTAAAAGTGAACTTAATAGAGTAAAAATATTATAAATACACTTCCTCTCAAATAAGTCTAAAAAAATGTACACACACCCAAAAACCCAACCTGAATTTGGGTTATGGGTCTTAAGTTGACTTTCCTTGTGGGCTTTCTCCTAATTTCTCCTATTGGGCTATGAATGTGAGGCCCAGGATTACCTAAATTTTGTAAATATGCTTTCGAAAGTAAAGACCTTTCCGCCTCATTTCGAACTTTGTTGTGCTTTGCTAATGTGGTTGCATCCGACAAGGAAAGTGTATCACTGGCTAAAATCTCGTCCCTAATGTCTCTCGTCAATCCCTCACCAAATATGGGATTTTGATCGTTAAACACAGGATTAGAGATCAATGAGTCCATATTTTCTGCCTCCCCGTCTACCACCATGTGATCAAAAAAGATATCCCCTTCCGATGCCTCCTCGGAGATTTTGTAGCAGAATTATGATTTCCCCTTAACGGCTTCAAAAATTCTTGCTTCGGAGAGACTCGGTTCTTCCTCAACTTCTCCATTGGAACCCTTAACCACAAACAATAGTGGGACAATGATTAAGAGAACGGACATTGTAAACCTAGTCTTGATGTACACTCCCTCTCCGTATGCCCAAGATATCCACAATAATAACAAAAGTTAGGCAGTCACTCGTGCTTAAAGAAAACTGTAATTGATGGACCATCACCACCCTTCAATTTCATCCCTCTTAGTAGGGGCTTCATTACATTAAGTCTCACTCTAATTTGTAAAAAGCAACGCCAACCAACTCCCTCATAATTCAGATTCTCTCCATGAAGGTGCCCAAACGGCTACCTATAATCTCCCCTGTGGCTTGGTTCATACTGTTGAAAGGTAAATTATACATTTGAATCTAGTAAGGGAAATACTGAAATTGAAGATTGGAAGGTTGTACTGCATCATCATACTCCAATAGCATTAATAGATGGCTGTCCAAAGTTGTTGTAATTCGTGTGTGTGATGAACAATCAATGAAATAGAATAATAGAAGAAGAACACAAGAATTCATATGGTTCGGCAATTTGCCTACGTCCATGATCCTAGAGCGGCTGTTTTGTTTTTATTCTACATTGCATTAGGGTTACAATTTAACTTATATATGTTACAATCCAAATTAGGGTATTCCGAAGGTACATGCTACTCCATACCGTTTCGACAACTGGCCCATTATCCTCTTGGTCCCGATGTAACTCTCTATACACTGAATTTGAGTTACCTATCCCAACAATCCGTACCTTGGTGAATCTTTACCCCTCAAAAGACAATATAGCACAGAACAACTCCACCTAAAAAAACTGATAGGCCGAGAATGCCCCCTCACTAGCAACTGGAGACATTTATCAAGTCCAAGCAATGTTGAACTTATTTGTGATAATAGGCTTGGTAGGTATCTGCTGAATTGTTAGACATATGAACCTTCTCAAGTATCACTTATGTAGTAGCAACAACTCCCTGATCTTGTGAAACCTCACATTAGTATGCTTGGTTCTGGAATGATATACCTGGGTCTTTGCCAAGTAAATGACACTCTGACTGTCACAATGTAACATGATTTCTTCTTACTTCAATCCAAGCTCCTTCACTAGCCCTTTCAACCACAGTGCTTCTTTGGCAGCTTTAGTAACTGGCATATACTCAGCCTCAATTGTGGACATCACTACAAGTGATTGAACTGTGGATCTCCAACATATAGGTCTACCTTCTAGTGTGAAAACATAGCATGTGGGACTTTTTGTCATCAAGGTCAACTGGATAATCTGCATCCACAAAGCCATCAACTGAAACAATATCATGTCGCTTCTCAAACATGATACCATTATCAACTGTACCCCTCAAGTTCCTGAAAATCCACTTCACAGCCTTCCAATGCTCTCTTCTAGGATTTGCCATGTACTTGCTCACCATGCTCACTCTATGACCCAAATCTGGTCTAGTAAACACCATAACATACATCAAACACCCTACTGCACTAGCCTAGGGCACCTTTGACATATCAACAATTTCTTCCTTTGTCTTCGGGCACTAACTAGTAGACAATATGAAGTGATTCGACAATGGTATACTCACTGGTTTTGCATCATCCATGCTAAACCTGTTTAACACTTTTTTCACATAATCCTTCTAAGAAAACCCTAACTTCCTAGATTCTTTATCCTGATGAATCTTCATGCCAAGAATCTTCTTAGTAGCCCCCAGGTCTTTCATGTGGAACTTCTTGCTCAACAAAGACTTTAACCTATCTACCTCAACCATGCTCGTAGCAGCAATCATCATATCATCCACATATAACATCAAGAAAATATATGAACCATTATCAAGAACTCTGAAGTAAGCACAACAATCATATTCACACGAATTTGGCCAATCTGAAACATGTATGAATCAAACTTCTTATACCATTGCCTCGGAGACTGCTTAAGCTAATATAATGACTTCTTCAGCCTACAAAACAAGGTGCATTGATCCTGGTTCCTCAAACCCTTCAGGTTGGTCCATGTAAATCTGCTACTCCAAATCACCTTGTAGGAAAGCAATCTTCACATCCAACTACCCCAACTCCAAATCCAAACTAGCTAACAATGCCAGGATCACCGTGATAGAGGTGTGTCTGCCCACACAGGAGAGAAAATTTCATCCTAATCCATTCCTTTCCTCCATGAGTAACCCTTTGCTACTAGTCGAGATTTGTATTTGTTCCCTTCTTTTTCTGATATTGCTTCTTTCTTTTTGTATACCCACTTGCGACCTATCGGTCTCATCCCATCCAGGAGTTCCACCAAATCCCAAGTTTCATTATTATGCAATGACTCAACTTCTTCCACTATGGCCTCCATCCATCTACCTTTCTCCTAGCTTTTTACTACATAAGGAACTAGGTCTTCAAACCCATACCTGGTAGGTAGTATGATAGTGCGTTGGGGTCTCTGTATAACAGGACTGTGATGTTCCTGGTATCCTAAACTAGAATCATCTGACCTCTGAATGAGATTGTTACTATCAAAACCATCTAACTCCACCTGCACCACTTGCCCCTTGCTGCTAACTACTCCACCTTTCTCATCCTCCTAAAATGCCTTGAGCATGAATGCTTCATCAAACACTGCATCTCTACTGATCACCGACTTCTTGGACTCGGCACCCTTTTACACCTTTCTAGTAGCCAATAAATATACACTTCCTGGACTTTGGATCAAGTTTTAACCTCTCATTACTAGGCACCTACACATAAGAAAGACAACCGAATTTTCTTAGCCCAAAATAATCAACTTCATTACCTGTCCAAACTTCCTCTACAACTTTCCCATCTAGTGTTGCCCATGATGACCTGTTGATGACATAACAAGCCATACTTACTGCTTCTGCCCAAAAACTCTTAGGAAGCCCTGCATTCAGTCTCATACATCTCGCTCTTTTTGTAATAGTTCTATTTTCCCTTTCTAAGACACCATTCTGCTGTGGTGTCTTCCAGACTGAGAAATGTCGTTGAATAAATTGCACCTTACAATATTTTAAAAACTTTGAATATGTGTACTCTGTACCATTATCTAACCTGAGATATATAATCTTCATCCCCGTTTGATTCTCAAATACCCTTTAACCGCTCCCTGAATTGCCCCTAAACATCAGAATGAACATAATTAAGAATACCTTTTGTCTTGTGCTTACCTATCTTGAATTACACCCTGCACTGTTTCCCAAAGACACAATACTTGCAGAAATCCAGCTTGCATAATTTTACACCCTTCAAAAAATTCCTCTTTTGAAGCTCCATCATGCCCCACTCACCTATATGCCCCAAACACATATGCCATAGGAGTGCATCATTTGTCTCAGAATTTTCTGACCCTTTTTCACTACCATAGCCACCTTCGTGACCCTCATGACTTCACCTTTTGACCTATAACTATGGTCATTTGAGTCTAGAATACCCAAGGAGACTAGGTTATTTGTCAATTATGGTACATGTCTAACATCACATAAAGTTCTCACAATACCATCAAATATTTTAATTCTAATAGTGTTTATCCTGATGAGCTTGCATGACGCATCATTACCCATCAAAACAGACCCAAAATTAACTGACCGAAAAGTGTAAAACCAGTCCTTGTGAGGACACATGTGGTATGAATAAGCAGAATCTAGTATCCATGAATCCACTAAATGGTCATAAATACCTGATGAAACAAATAACATATCACCTTCATTATAATCTGAAATGCTCTCTATAACTCTTGCTATGTTTAAACTCCCTTCATTCTTCTTATCATCTCTCTATTTCAACTTGGGACACTTTTTCTTGTAATGTCCAATCTGATTGCACTTGAAGCACTTGATGTTCTTCGTGTTATTTCCCTTGGACTTGGACCTCGAATTCTTTTTGTCTAAACCCCTCTCCTTCTTTCTTCCATGACCTTGGCTACCCTTCACTATTAGCGCTTCACCTTGAGAACCATCACTGTTACTCAATCTCCGCTGGTTATAACCCAACAAGGCCACTGTGACTTCCTCTAATTCTAGGGTTTCTTTACCCCATAATAGAGTGGTTACCATATGTTTGTATGAAAGGGGGAGAGACACTAATAACATTAGTGCAATATCTTCATCCTCAAACTTCATATCAAGCATTAATAAATCGCTGATAATTTGATTAACAGTATTGATGTGTTGAACCAAATCTGTACCTTCCATCATTTTTAGCCCATATAGTTTCTGTTTTAGGAACACTTTGTTCGTTATGGATTTTGACATATACCGGCTCTCTAGTTTCATCCACGCAGCCACTGGAGAAGTTTCATCCATGACATGGTACATAACCTCGTCTACCAGACAAAGCTGAATTGTTCCAACTGCTCAAGCCTCGAGGTCTTCCTAGTTGGAATAGATCATACCCACTAGTTTCTTCTCGGTTAACACCTTCACCATCCCTTGTTGTGCCAAGAGGTTCTTCACCCTTCGTTGTCATAATCCAAAATTCCCAGAATCGTCAAATTTCATCACATCAAATTTTACAACCGAAGAATTCACCGCCATCGTTAAACAAGGCTCTGATACCAATTGTTATGATTTGTGTGCATGATGAACAATCAATGAAACATAATAATAGAAGAAGAACACAAGAATTTATGTGATTAAAAAATTTGCCTACGTCTATGATCCTAGAGTGGCTGCCTTGTTTTTATTCCACACTGAATTAGGGTTACAACTTAACTTATATATGTTACAACCCTAATTAGGGCATCCCGAAGGCACATGCTACTCCATACCACTCTGACAACTGGCCTATTATCCTCTTGGGGCCTGTGTAACTGTCCATATTCTGAATATGAGCCACCTATCCCAACAAAAGGTCATGGCATGCCTTTAATCACTCTCTTCTTATCCAACAAGTTTTTAAATTAGAACAAGAAGAGATTTGCTCACACTTCTTTACACTCAAAACTTCGCAGATTCCATATCAGTTTCAATGTATTCTTGAAGGCACTCTTACTGAATTTTTTGTTAATTGGTAGTCATCAATTTCCCAAAGTGACAGAGCTTCCTTCTTTTCTCAAGCATCCCATCATCACACTGATTGATATGTTTAACTCTGCTTGTTTCTCCTCCAAAAGATTTAAATTACTCCAGAACTTTTGCATTTCCTCATCCATGTTTGCTCATGCTAGGCTCTAGATCTTAGTTTCCAGAAGTTTTTTCAAGAAAGTAGACCACTCTATGACGGAAAGCCTGAAAACAAAACCTACAAACAAAAGTAAGAAAGAAAAAATAGAGTTGATTTGGTCAAACACAAAATAGAAAGGAACAAGAAGGTGAGGCTAGTAAACAAACGCACAAAAACTCTTTGAAAACCCTAGAAGTAAAGAAAGGATAGAAGACAACAAAACAAAGACTTCCACTTGGAAGAATCCTAAGAAAGACCTAGACTCTCCATAGATGGAGAGAAAAAACCTCCACAAATAAGAGGATGTAACCTTTGCATGGTGGATATGTTATCAAGTACTGTGAGCAAACTTTTATTTGTGTTTCTATTTGTTTTTTTTTTTTTTTGGGTAAATTATACACCGACACCCAGAGGTTTGTCACTTAATCAGACAAACCCCCTCTGATAGAAGAAATTACACACACCTCTTCAAGTTTGTGAGCGTGTATCACTTAAACCCATTGTCGTTTGTATCCATTAGAGACCAACCAAAAGTGCATTGTGCCAGTATATTATATATTCATTATCTCCAAACTAATCTTTTTCTTTGTTGGAAGCCACACTTATTGAACTTGACCGTTGTTTCCCATTATGCACATGACTTTGGGACACACCATAGCTGCATGTGTTGGCAATATTTTGAGCAAGGCGTCATTTAACAAAATTTTATAATTAGTACATGCCATAAAACTATACCACATCTTGTTAACAATGTGCATTCAAAACCCGGCAAAATCTATGTTTTACATGCCAAAAAACTGTATTGTAGCCTAGGAAGATCCACAAAAGAATACCATCAAACTATACCCCTTCACAACCAAAAAAATAAAACATGCAGTCAAACGCTCATAAGCTACTGCCCAACAAAAGATACCACAACTGCCGACAAAAGATACCATGTGAACAAAAGATTCTACCCATTCTAAAACATGGCATATTCAGACTTAACATTGCCACTAGGAGGGGTAATTTCATTTTTCTTGCTACTATCCCCATTCTTCAAACCCTTGGTACCACTCATTGAAGACCCATTCTTCTTGCTCATCATAACCTCTAAACCTTTCATTCCACTCTGTCCAAGGAGCTAAGATTCCCTTCTTGAACCAAACATTTGTGATAGATTTTCACTAACAGATGTCACTTGAGATACATTTAGAAAAAGGGTATTTAATTATTTATCAGTAAATATAGCTTCAAGTATTTAAGTAATTAACTTGTGTTACCTGAGATGCAACATTGCGATTAGTATCAGTTGCATGTTAAGAAGAAACCTGAGAACCTCCTCCATATCCATTGTGAGCATTGTTAGCACAACTAGTTGCAACCTGATAACCTCATCCCTACCCATTATTTGCACCAGTAGTAGCAACATGAGATGTTCCTCCCTACAACAACAAATTTGACAACCAGAAACAAAAAAATGTTAGAGGCCTACAATAGAGAAGCATTTTACTGCAACCTTTGAGCAAACCAAGTTCCAACTTTTTTCGAACAAATTGTAATGTTTAGTCACATAATTACTCACTGAAACTCTATTTCAATAAGTACTACAAAATCAGACAAATAAACATACCATTTCATCACCATTATTAGAACCATTAATTGCACCAACACCACTGCTTTAACCAACATTACTTCTTGACCCCACCTATATCAGAATATTTGTGGTGTATCACATCAAATACTACAAATATGAACTTAAAGTAAAATAAAGATGTGTATTTAATTACCATTGTATTTCTTTTTTGCTTCTTCACTCTAATTGGACCCCTTTGACAAGTCCTCTTATTAAGGCCATACTCCTTGCAATTTGCACACCTAACACTGCATGATCTCTTCGATTGAGTTAATGGGACTGGTTCATCCACTTCTCTTCTTCTATTTTTCTTTGGCTTTCCCAGGAGCCTTCTCATTGCTGGAGGAAGAAGAGTAGATGGAATAATCCCATTAACTGGGGCCATAAAGTTACATCCGGAATTGGGTAAAGCATTTCACCATAAGCCTTGAGGTAGGCATCCTTGGAGTAAAAAACATTGCAAAAAATCCTCAATGTTTTGCCAACCCTGCGGGTGAATTTAATTATCCGACATGACAAATAAGTTGAGTGATAAGATCTCAAGAATAAAAAGAAGTCAATTAAATATAATTGTTAGTAATTTAATTAATTGACGAATATCTGTAATTTTAAACATGTGAAAATTATTAAGCATATAATAATGAGGAGCTCAAAATAAAATTTTGAGATACGGCCCAGAAGATCAATAATAAGTTTTTAGTAGATTAACTTATTATTAATGGACCATATGATGTTTGTTATGGGTTGGATATAGGATTCCTAAGCCTATTGGAAGCCCGACCCTTATTTCTCTTTAAGGTCTCTACTCTAGCCTATAAATAAATGCACTACCTAGTTCTCTCAGTCATAACCTTTATCTTCACATTTAGAAAAGGCAGAGAGAGCAAGGGAGAAAATTCAAAGGATTGCAGCCTACACTGCATTTGAATTTTTGGCGTGGAATGATATATGGTAAAAGATCGTAAGGTTCATCAACCATACTGTTTGATCTACATATATTCTTCATTCGTACGAATCAGCTCGTCAAAGATAAACCCTAATTCTGCTTTGTAGGGTTAACAAAAGAGAGACATTTTTTTTAGTCAATTATAAGTGTCGTCAACGGATCTTAGGACTGTCGTTCCAACAATGTTCAAGTGGTTGCCAATCCTTGTTAAATTGTGCATCCATGACTAACTTTCGTGAATAGACTTTGTGCCTTTTAGGAGCTTACGTTGGATTATAGGACAGAAGCACGTGTGACATGAGATGAGTATAGCAGTTGATAGTTTTTTACTCACCATGTCATTCAGTGGTTTCTCATCATGTTGGCTAGATCAACCCTTGCAACACAATCAAACTTAGCAATTTTTGTTTCACATGGACTTAAATGTATATCTTTCAGTTTGTGGCTGATGGAAGTGCAATTTATTTGCTTATAGGGCTAAGGTTGTGTACATCTAAAATTTCCCAAACTCTGCAATGGCGAGAACCTCGGACAATGTGTACGCCATTTTTTACTGTTGATGGAAGTTTGATGTAAAATTAAAAATAGAATGATCTGTCTAAAAGCAGTGACTTCCATACTCTGGAGAGTCCAAGGCATCTATTATTCATAATATCCAAAGCATAATCCAAAAGGATAACTACCTATTTAAAATACAAAACTCAAGGATAAACAATTTAAATATGAGACTTGATAATAGGTAACTCTAGCAGCACATCATCTTATGGATATATTGCATAAGCTAAAAATCTGGTTGAGTATTCTTTTATGCAGTGTTTTAAAATTCGGCCCGGCCGAGTGGATTGACCCAGAAATCCGGTGAACTGAGTCTTAAACCGGGCATATTCGTCATTTAGATTGTTCGAGCATTTAACCCGCCCGAAACCAGTTGAACTAAGCGGTTGTTAGTTGGCATGTGCAAACCGTCCGGGCTTTAATCGAACCCCCATAAAATTAGATATATTTTCAGTTTTTTTTTTTGCCCTAATCAACTGATCAGCCACTCCATCTACATTCTCAGAGGCTCAGCGCCTGTCTCTCTCTCTCTCTCTCTCTCATCTCCACCACTAGATCATCTCAGCAGTAGTCACCACTTCCATCGTCATTCACCAATCTGTTCGTGCTTTGTGGTCACGTCCTCCTTCCCTCTGGCTTTGTTGGCTTGAATCGAAGTGGTCACCTCCACCTCTAGATCATCTCAGCATCGTTATCTTAGCAGCATGTATCTCTCATCGTTTCATGTTCTCACGGTTTCACCATCATTATCTCAACCATCAAGTTTGTTATTGCCTCTCTCTCTCTCTCTCTCTCTCTCTCTCTCTCTCTCTCTCTCTATTCTCGAATCTAATTTTTTATTCCATTGTTTTTTTTTATTTTTTATTTGTGTTGTTGTAGCATGTAGTGATTATTTTCATCACTGGATTTAGGAGATTTGTTCGATCAAAAAAAAAAATGAAAAAGAAAGTTATGCAACGTCAGCTTGAAATTTGCCATGTTTCCACCATTGACCAATTGATCGATATTTTTGCAAAGCCTTTATCAGCCCAACAGTTCAATTTTCTTAAGTCTAAGTTAATGGTCGTTGATCTCCCACAAAACCATGAGAGGGCATATAAGCATAGTTTTAAAACTCGCCCAATCATCAACCCGACACAGAGACTGAATCATCGGGTCACAAGTTAGACCGATCATATAATAAAAAAATAAAAATAATTATTAATTATAATACATATGCTAAAAAATATAATAAGTATAAAAACAATCACTTTAATGTATGTTAGATCAAATAAAAGCCCAAAAATTCAGACAAAAGAATTTTGACAAATTTAGAATTGAAACCTCATAATCACATTTCACATTGTCAATATTCAATTTGGATGATTCAGTACTAAAAATCCTAGATTCAACCTTACAAACCTAATAAGCACAACGCATCTATTGTTTATAATATCCAAAGCATAACTCAAAAGTATAATAACCTATTTGAAATACAAAACTCAAGGATAACAGATAACATAGGAGACTTGATAACATTGCATTGCTCAACAATTTAAATAGGAGACTTGATAACAGATAACTCTAGCTTATCTCTAGTAACACATAATCTAATGGATATCTTGCATAAGCTAAAAATCTGGCTGGATATTCTTCTAAGTAACCTGAATGTGAAGCTTATTATCTCAGATGAATTGGGATTTCACTGAAAGAAGTTCATTTTCATGAGATACTTGTCTAATTGTCGGTTGTCTATAATTCTTCTTGCTAATGACAATAAGTTGCTTTAAGTTATCTTTTGTTCCCTCTTTCTATTTTGCTATATATTTTTGGAAAATAAAGTGTGTGACATTTCAAGAGTCTACGAAGGTTTCATGTTACTTACATACTTGTGCATAATTATCTGCGTGCGTTAGAATTGTTAGGCTCCCATCAGCACAAGCACTATTACCAAAACACATGTAATCCCATTGTAGATATTGAAATTGTAGTTTTAGTTTTGCCAGTCATTTCACATACACATATCCCTTGAAGGTTGGGGAGAGAATCTTTTTTTTTTTTATTTACTTTTTTTCTCCCACCTTTTTTGTTGTGTTTTGCTCCACATAATTATATTTTTTTTCCCACAAACTGATTTCTCATGCATTCCAGATTTTGCAGATTACTTTTTTGTTGTTGTGTTTTGTTCCACATAATTATATATGTTTTCCACATACTGATTCCTGTGCATTCCTGATTTTGCAGATGAATACTTGATGTAAGGAACAAAGCTTGAACATATACCTCTGTATTCCATGTTTCTGCTTATGTTGAATAATGCATTCACTTGACGTTGACTTGTTGCCTTTGATTGGTTGGAATCTGCTCATCTGCAGACCCTTGAATAGTGGTTTGATGAGCTGTCTGTTTCTATTTCTGTTTCTGTTATTACTACAGTTATCTTTCCACAACCACTTCGGCAAATTTATTTATGCCATGTCAAACCAGAAGCTACATGATCTTGGTGCAATTGCAACTTAGAAATGATCGATAACTAAAGGAGGACGATATAGAAGATGAATAGAGAAAAACTCAGGATTGGGCATTGATCGTTATAAAGTGTCCTATGGCAAATTAATATATTTTGAAGAAAATAGTGTCAAATGTGGATAAGGATTTCTGAAGAGTCCACTAGGTATCCTAGGCTTAGTTGATGATTATTCTTGGCTGAATTAACTTCATTAGCCTTCTTTATTTTTTGTCTTTCCATATTTTGAAACAGTTCACCAATTAAGATAGTGGATTTTTTGCCCAGAAGAATGGCTTTATGAGAATCAAGCATCTAAGATTAGGCCGCTTCATCCTCGCGAATAACGAGATCATGGATTTTGAGCAGTGATGTGGTCGAATTTTGGCCCATTGCTTCTTATCGAATGACTGGTTGCCACACTACAAGATTTGAATTTTGCGCATATATCATGAAGCATTGCTGCCAATACTACAAGGTCATATCTGCTCGTTCCAACTACTAACACTATTTAACTGTTAGCACGCCACATGTGAATTAAGTAATTTGCACTAGAAACCAAGAGGCACATACTAATGATGGCTTAGACGTGTGATTTTTGGGAAAAAAAAAACATGAATTTGAGAATATTTCATGATTACAACAATTTTTTGAAGAAATTCTTGCCCGAGAGAGAGAGAGGGAGAGAGAGAGAGAGAGAGAGGAGAACCCTCTACCTGCAGCAGTTCACTCTGGCTCATCCTCCTCCTCCTCCTCTTCATCTTGTTCTTCTTCATCATCAGAGAGCCCTACAGATCACCAAACACTTGGTAGATTTAGCATCTTGTAGAAAAAAGTTTTGAACATGATGCTTTTAGGATTAACAATAGCCTACATCGACTTGTATTTATGATGCTTATCTGTAGTTGTCTTAGTGTTAATATATGTATCAAATGAAAGCTGATGGTGTTAATCTACGCGAATGAGCTATGTAACAGGATTATCTGATATGAACGATTTGTGTAGAGCTAAATACAGGGTCTGAGCTACAAGGCTCGTGCTTGACAATGCATATTGATGTTTTGCGGATTTGGAGAAGGGATGATAACAAGACAAGATTATAGTGGTTCACCGGTCTGAGCTCGGCTAGTCCACTCTGCAATGGAGTCAGATGGCTCCTCTCTTTCTTATTGATCAAGTTGAGCGTATTACAGTAGGATACCCCGGGTATTAGGGTTTCTTGTCCTCCCTTTTTATAGCCTCATGCTTACCTCTAATTCGAAATTATTTCCTTTATTGAAGGGATCGTGCCCTATCTTCATCTATAATCCTGGAGTTATTTAAACTCCTTAAGGCAGGCTCCCACCGGCGAGATCCTTTCCTTATATCAAGGGATCCTCTCCTTAGCGTTAGGAGAGGATCCTGGTTAGTTACGAGTTTCATGCCTTGGATCGACTCAGTTCCCCTTATTAAAGTATCTGTTGTCATCTCGCTGTCCTCCTGTCGTTTCTCAATTCGTGTTCTCAGCGGGGAGCTCTAGTACCGGCCGGATGAGCTCAGACTATGGCCGGATGAGCTCTGCTTATCTTACCTGAGCTCCTGAGCTGAGCTCACTTTCTGAGCTCGTGTCTGGGGTTTATTTTAGGTATCATCAGTTGCCCCCCCAGCTCTTGCTCTAAGTTAGCTTAGGTAAGAGCTGAACTACTTCTCAATCTGAGTTGGATCTACACTTGGTCTCCCTAGGCTTCTCACGTGGCTGAAGATTTTTGACGGTTTACAACAATCATGACTCTCCTCGATTCCCGCGCATGTCTCAGCCCACGTCCCCCAAGCTTTAAATACCCGAACGACTATCTGAACCGCTTCTTCCACCGTTCAACTTCTTCTCTATCTTCTAGCTTTCTGTCCTTGCGAATTCTTGGTTTTCTGTCTTCAGACTTTCTGATTCTCACTCTAAATCGGTTCCCCTGTGTTCGATTCGAAGACCCACAGTGCCACCCCTTCTGATTTGGCCCTTGGTTCGTTCATTGCTCTCTTTCCACTAGGTACGTGCTTTCTGCCCCTTTCTTCGTTCTGGATCCCTCGAGTTCGAGGTGGTTGTTGCGTTTTTGGTCTTTTAGGTTCTTTTATTTCTGGAATCGTGATTATTGCTTATCCCCTCTTCCTCGCTTCGTGGGCTGGAGTTCGATTGTGCACATACTCGCTATTGGTAGCTATTGTGCTGACCCTAGGGTTATTAGGGAGAGTTTGATCAGTGTCCCCCCTCTTTATCGCTCCTTTAATCTTCCTTTTCCCTGCCCAATCATGTCTGCCTCCTCCGGTGCTACTCGTTCCTCTGTCTCCTTACTGGGCAATAGGTCTGAGGACACTGATTTAGGAGACGTGGGTGACGAAATTGATAACTTTCCCGGTGTGGAGGCTGTAGAAACCGAGGTGGGTACCGAGGAGCCTCCCTCTACTTCTTCTCCCATGCCCCCCAGACCTGATAAAGGCAAAGTCAAGGTGAGTGGAGTCGGGGTTGAAGAGAAGACCTCATATTTGGGGTCGGCCTTCAGGCATGCCGAGTCTGTGGGCTACAGCAAAGAGGCCCCTGAGCTAATGAAGGCTTATAAAGTTCGGTATGGTTTTCCTCCTAGGGTCGAACCCTGGTGCCCAGATAGATCCGTCTACTACGTAGAACAAATACGCAATAGGGTCTGTTTCTTTCTTGCCGCCTTTGACAACGGTCTTCGCTTTCCTCTGCACCCCTTTATTAAAGCTGTTCTGCAACATTTTCATGTGTGCCCTTCCCAGATTTCCCCCAACTTCTATGGCGTCATGGTTGGTCTTCTAGTCATTTTTAAGAAGCATAAACTCGGGGTTCCTAGCATTTCTCTGCTTATGGAGCTCTTCAATGTCAAACTGACCTCCGCTGAAGGTTTTCTGTATATTTCCAAGCGGACTAAAGCTAAGAAAATTATTACTGACCTCCCTTCTTCTCACAAAGCGTGGAAAGAGCATTTCTTTTACATTGGGGGTACCAATTGGGAGTACAATCCTGCTGATAAGACAGATACTCTTGGTATCCCTACGGCTTGGACAGAACCAGACAACTTGGGTGAGTCTTCACTTGAGTCGACTGAGCTCTGATCTGGAACTTATAGACCTCTTGCCTTTCTCTTATTTGCACACTTTCTTCTTTTCAGGTGGTCGCCCTGAGCTCAGCCTTGAAGATCAGAAGGTGCTAGTGAAGTTGGGGAAGATTAAGCCAGAGAGGTACGCCGACCTGATTGAGTCTCGAAATTTGGTGAGGCTAGGTCTGAGTCCTCCTGCGGTGATCCTAGCTATTCCATTATCCGTTTTAGGGGCTGAAGAAGGTAATTTCATTGTCACTTTCTTTCTCTTCCTTTTTCATCATCTTTCCTTCTCCTCCTCTTCTTTTTACTCCTCCTCGTTCTATTCAGACCTTCCAGGTCCTTCTACCATGAAGTCTACTCCAGAGGAGCTTCAGGCTAAGGTTGAGGAACTGTTGAAAGGAGGCAGATCTGGCAAGCGCAAGGCTCGGGTTAGCTCTGGGAGTGGTCCAAACACCCGGGCTAAAATCCCCAGGTTGGAGGTGCCTTCACCCCCCTCTGCTACCGAAGAACTGGTTCCCAATAAGGCACCGCCTTCCTCATCCAGCACCCCTCAAATTGTCGTTCCTCCTTCCCCTCCGGTGGCCCATCCTGGGTTGGTGCCTGCTCAAATGGGAGATCAGGCTTCCCCTTCCTCTTCTGAGGTTGAGAAAGCTTTGGGAGTGATCCCTGATCTCCAACCCAGAAAGTTCTCATACACTGCTTCTGGGAAAGAGAGAAAATCTGAGGGAGAAGACGAGGATTTTTTTGACAACATGGATCTTGCTGCAGGAGCTCTTTCTTCTATTTTTTTCTGAGTCTGATGTCCTGAAGGCTGCTTCTATGCCCCTTGAGGAGTCCATCTCTTCAGCTCTTCAGGGAGCAGCTGCTGTAAGTGCTAGCATTTCCCCCCCTTTACTTGTTTTTATTTGGTGATCTGGCGCAATTTACTGAACTTTATATTCGCAGGCTGCCCTCCATGCGAAAGGTCTGCTGCACCGGGTTCGGTCTCAAGAGAGCTCTTTCAAGGTTCTGAAAACGTATAAAGTCAAGGTTTCTGAATTATCCCTTGAGAACGAAAACCTCAGGGCTCAGAATGAAGACCTCAGGGCTCATGTGGAGAGCCTCAAAGAGCAAACGGTGAAGCAAGCCTCCGACCTCAAACACACATTAACTGTCAAGGTCAGAGCTGAGGAAAGGGAGAAGAAAGCTCGAGATGAGCTAAGGCTAGTTAAGGAGGACCTGCAGCTTAAGGTTGAGGCATGGTCCAAAGCTAGCCAAGAGGCTTTTGATGCCAGGAAAGAGCTGAACCAGGTCAATCAAGATTATCTCGCCCTCAACGAGGCTAACGGCAAGCTCTGCGAAGAGCTCGAGGAGCAGAAAGGTTTGGTCCAACAGAGGGAGAAGGAGATTGCTGAGCTAAGAGATGAGGCCACCACATTGTGGGCTACTAGGTGGCTTGCCTTTAGGCGCAAGGCTGTCAAAGCTTTCCCTGAGCTTGACTTCAATTTCTCTATCCCCACCGAAGAAGAAATGGAAGAGTCTGTCTCTGATGGTGAGGAGGATGCCTTAGTCCCACCATCCGCAGTCTTGAGTCAGGACATTCCTGCCTCTGGGACCTCTGGAGCTCTTGTCGTGATTCCTGGGCCCCTAACTGCAGACCTTGCTGTTCCTGTTACTACGCTGTTTCCAGCTAACTTGGTGACTGAGGCCCTTGCTCAAGATCCGGAATCAACGGGGGCAGGAGCCCCAGGCATTTCTGGGAGCTCCTCCCTTGCTTCAGTTGCTGAGGGCCCATCTACCGAGCTGCAAGATCCTTCAATTACTCCCTCTCTAGACACTTAGAGCTTTTTCTGTGCTTATGTAACTTTTTATTTTCCTTTGTACTTCGAACTTGTGTTTTGGAATACAAACTTCATAGAGCAGTTTCTGAATCTCGCTTTGAACTGTGATGTGTGATGTGCTGTGATTTGAGACATAAGTCAGATGGTTTTGTCATAATTTTATTCTTCTGACCTTTCCCCTTTCCTTGTACTTTGTACTCCCCCTTTTGCTTTGAGGGGTGCTGTGCACTTCTTGAAGCAAAATTACTAGGTCTGAAGAGTATGGAAGATTTGGTGTTGAGCTCAATGGCTTCTCCTGAGCAGTTGAGCTCGGTAGTTGGTATCTCAGGGATCCCCTCCCTTTTCTTCTACATTCTGAGCAACAGAGCCTGATATTGTGAACTGGCGAGTTCCTTCTGAGCTACATTGCTCGAGTTTGTAAACTTAGGGATTCTTACTGAGCTATATTGCTCTTCTTGTGAACTTAAAAGTTCTTTCTGAGCTTCGTGGCCCATTTAATAGACCATTTCTGAGATAAATAACAAACTTCGGGGCAAATTTCATTGCATTATTTTTCTGAACTTTTCCTCTGTGCTTTGAGAAGTACTTCAGCCCTTCTTCACGCAAGACTATGGACTTCGTGAGTCGCTAAGTTCTTTTGATGATCTGAGGAGCCCATTAGGAGTTTTATCATTCTGATGTGGGCAAGGCTCTAGGAGCCGCAGGTCTGGGAGATCATTCTGAGGTGCAATGTTGCCAACCGGGCTGAGCTCCAATATGAGGAATATTTTGGTGGGGTCAGAACTTTCTTCGGTCGTTTTGAGTGCAATAGGAGGGTTGATCTTGTGCCGATTCCTTTTCCCGCCTTTTTTTCCAACCGTTTTCCATAATCATAATCGCCTTTATTAATTAAGAAACTAGAAAGACAGCCAACTCCCTTTAACGTGGCTTTTGGTTTCCTAAAAAACCTTCCAATCCTGTTCAAGTCTTCTGAGTTCCATTCTTCTATCTTCCTCATCCTTCGTGGTTACCCTCTGTTCTTGATCTTGATCTTTAATGGCGGCCCCTGGTTCTTCTTTGTTCGAGGAGCGGACTTCCTTTGGAATCGAATGGAAGTGGCACTGTCGTTACCTATCTCCTTCCACCCTAGAGCCCGCTGATTTGGAAACCATCAAGAGACGGTTCCTTCTTGATCTTGAGTTGCCTTTGAGAGTCCCTACTCCAGATGAACCTTGCAACTTCCTTCCTCGAGGGGAAGTCTGCTTTTTTGAAAGTGCCATGGACATGGGACTTTGCCTTCCCATCCACCCAGCCATAGGACGAGTTCTAGCCTACTACGGCCTATGTCCGTCTCGCCTTTCTCCACGAGGGTGGGCCGCTATGGTAAGCTTCTTCTTGTTCTGTCGACTACATGGCCTCGGCAGGTTCCCTTATGTGTCTGAGTTTTTGTACTTCTTCGAGATAGAGGAGGATGATGCCCCCTGCTTCAGCTTTTTCCGTTGGAGGAATTCTAAGTTACGTCCTTTGGTTCTGGGGCTCCCCTCCAACCCCGAAGGATGGTCCACACGTTTCTTTTTCGTTTCTGGAGAGTCTTGGAGGTCCACTGAGGATCGTTTTCGTGAAGCTAGGATCCCACGGTCCTGGAAGAGCTTTTCTCGTATTGGTAAGCTCGGGCCGAGCTCTTTTGAATACTTTCCTTTGAAGATACCTTCTTATTATATTTTTGTTGTGCAGGTCCACCTGATCTGGACGTGCCAGGGATGGTGAATATCAACGAGCTGCTGCTTGCTGAGTCTAGGACTTATTCTGAGCTGATGACGAGTGCAAACCTCTATCTGCTTGGGGCTGAGGCTACTGAATTTGAGTTTTCCTCTGTCCCCTATTCTTCCTGGACCTCTTTCTCTGATTCTGATGAGGAAGGGGATTCTGATGAGGACGGGGATGCTGGTGCTAGCTCAAAGAGGCGTAGGAGGGATGGCTCTTTTTCACCTGACTCTCTGTCCACTATCTTTCTCACCCCAGCAGGTCAAAAGCTTCTCGATTCGCTCCATAAGGCTGAGCAAGAGAGAGATGAGCTGAAGGAAGAGAATGCTCGCCTGAAGGAGGAAGTGGCCGAGCTGAAGTCTTAGCCTAAGAAGAACTAAGAGCTCTGCCCCTATGTATTTTCTTCTTTCTTTGAGCGCTGCCAAACTATGACTTTCCTTGCATTTCTCTGAACATTTGTACTGTTGGATATTCTGAATGCCAGATCTGTCATTTTTGGATGCGCAATTCCTTATGAGCTGAGGAGCTCATCTCGAATTCTGTTAGGTTATTTCAGCACATTCTTCGTGTTCAGAACACGAACGTGGATGGGAAACATAAAATCATGCTTGCACTGACCTTGGTCCTCGACTGATTCTATAGATCGAACCACTAATGTTGATGGAAAACAGAAGATCATGTTTGAACTGACCTTAGTTCCCAACTGACTTTGTTGGTGATCTTCAGGTGTGTAGGCAGTATACAGGGACCACCAGTCGTGGGGGAAGACTGCTGGTGCCTCCAAGAAGAGGCCAGCTTTAAATTTGACTGTTGGTGTCTCCAAGAAGAGACCAGCCTTGAATTCTATTAGCCTAGAAGCTTGTATGAGCTGAAGAGCTCATCTCAACCTTACAGGATGAGAAGTTTTATTGCTAGTTTATGAGCTGTAGAGCTCATCTTGCATTTTATAAGCCTAAAAGCTCATCGTTCGTTTATGAGCTGAAGAGCTCATCTTGTATTTTATAAGCTTAGAAGCTTATCGTATGTTTATGAGCTGAAGAGCTCATCTTGTATTTTATAAGCTTAGAAGCTTATCGTATGTTTATGAGCTGAAGAGCTCATCTTGTATTTTATAAGCTTAGAAGCTTATCGCTTGTTTATGAGCTGAAGAGCTCATCTTGTATTTTATAAGCTTAGAAGCTTATCGCTTGTTTATGAGCTGAAGAGCTCATCTTGTATTTTATAAGCTTAGAAGCTTATCGCTTGTTTATGAGCTGAAGAGCTCATCTTGTATTTTTTTAAGCTTAGAAGCTTATCGCTTGTTTATGAGCTGAAGAGCTCATCTTGTATTTTATAAGCTTAGAAGCTTATCGCTTGTTTATGAGCTGAAGAGCTCATCTTGTATTTTTATAAGCTTAGAAGCTTATCGTTTGTTTATGAGCTGAGGAGCTCATCTTGTATTTTTATAAGCTTAGAAGCTTATCGTTCGTTGTAGTGCTTATTGCGCATTCCTTTACTTTGGAAACCATATAAGGGTGAATAAAAGACTTGTTTATTCTTGTTGAAATAGCTCTATTACAAGTAATACTCACTGAAAGAACCTCTTAAGGTGCTCGGCATTCCAGGAGTGAGGTAGGACCTTCCCCTCCTCTGTTTGCAATTCGTAGTTCCCTGGTCTGATTACCCTTGACACGATATAGGGCCCTTCCCAATTGGGTCCCAATTTTCCATGCGTGGGATCCTTTCTTGCAAGTAGAAGCCTCCTAAGTACCAAGTCTCCAGCCTTGAAACTTCTGTGCCTGACCTTTCTGTCGTAGTATCTCGCAATCTTTCTCTGATAAATTCGGACACGATGCAGAGCTCTGTCTCTCTTTTCATCCAAGAGGTCGAGGTTCAATAGGAGAGATTCATCATTGAGTTCGGCATCTGCAAACTCCACCCTTGGTGACTGAAGCCCTACTTCGACAGGGGCCACTGCTTCGGTTCCAAAGGCCAAAGCGAAGGGGGTTTCCTGAGTTGCAGACCTGGCAGTGGTCCTGTAGGCCCACAATACCTCAGGGATGTATTCCACCCATTTGCCTTTCAGGTTTTCCAGCTTGGTCTTGAGAGCTGTCTTTATGGTTCTGATAGTGACCTCTGCTTGCCCATTGGACTGAGGATGTGCGGGCGCTGAGAAGTAGTTCTTGATCCCAAGCTCAGCACAAAAGCTTTTAAATTTTGAATTGTCAAACTTTTTTCCATTGTCAGACACCACCGCCCTGGGAATTCCAAATCTGCAAACTATCGATTTCCAAACGAAGTTTGGATTTTTTGTTTAGTGATTGTTGCCAAAGGTTCGACCTCCGCCCATTTGGTGAAATAATCCACCCCTATGATAGCAGACTTGCACTGCCCCACACCGGTGGGAAGGGGTCCAAGAATATCCAAACCCCACTGCTGAAAGGGCCATGGGCTTACCACCGAGGTTAGTAGCTCGGGTGGACAATGGGAAACATTGGCATGTTCCTGGCAAGTCTTGCATCTTTTTACTAAATCGGTGGCGTCTTTGAGTATGGTTGGCCAATAATACCCTTGTCTCAGTACTTTTCCTGCCAAGGCCCGAGCTCCTATGTGATTGCCACATATCCCTTCATGTACTTCCCTGAGTATATAGTTGGCATCTTCATCTCCCACGCACTTAAGGAGAGGCGTTGAGAACCCCTGTTTGTACAGATGTCCTTGCAACAAGGAAAATCTGGCTGACCTGGTTCTCAGCTTGGAAGCCTCCTTGGCATCGCTTGGCAGCGTCCCACTTTGCAGGTACCCAATGATGGGGTCCATCCAACTTGTCTGAGCTCCGATTGATAGTATGTCTTCTTCTTCGATACTTACTGAAGGTTTTGGAAGGTGCTCCACCGGTATTAGCCTATCCAAATCCTGTTGTGAGGCCGTTGCTAACCTTGCCAGTGCATCTGCTCGTGCATTCTCTGCTCTAGGCACATGTTTGACCTTAACCTGCACAAATTTCTTTATTAATTCTCGTACCTTTCTGAGGTATAGAACCATCTTTTCGCCTCTCGCTTCATAGGAGTCCTCTATCTGCTTTACCACCAGTTGAGAGTCACTGCAGATCTCTAGCTGCTCTGCTTCCATGGAATACGCAAGATTGAGCCCAGCGATGACAGCCTCATATTCCGCTTCGTTATTTGAAGCCTTGAACCCAAATCTAAGGGCATATTCAACATCTATCCCTTCTGGGGAGGTCAAGATCATTCCTGCACCACTTCCCTGAGCATTGGCAGCTCCATCTACAGAAAGTTTCCATATGGGGAGGTCTGGCGTTAAATCTGTGGTCTCCATGGGCACTGCTGCTGTGAACTCTGCAATAAAATCCGCCAAAATTTGCCCTTTGACGGCAGTTCTTGGCTTGTATCTAATGTCAAACTCACTGAGCTCTATGGCCCATTTAACCAACCTCCCCGAGGACTCTGGCTTATGTAGCACTTGCTTCATCGGCTGGTCTGTTGGGACCTCGATAGTATGAGCCTGGAAATAGGGCCTGAGTCTTCTGGCTGTTGTCACCAACGCTAAGACGAGCTTTTCCATCTTTGGATATCTCTCCTCTGCCCACCTCAGAGCTCTGCTACAGTAGTAGACTGGTTGCTGAGCTCTGTCTCGCTCCCTAACCAGTGCTGCGCTTGTTGAAAAATCTGAAACCGCCAGGTAGAGGGTAAGGACCTCCCCTTCTAAAGGGCTCACCAGAACAGGAGGAGAGCCCATATAATCTTTCAAGGCTTTAAATGCTTCTTCACACTTGGCATCCCACTGGAACGCCTTTTTTAATATCTGAAAGAATGGCTGGCATTTATCACTTGATCTAGACACGAAACGGCTCAAGACAGCTATCCTGTCTGTCAAGCGTTGCACCTCCCTTGTGTTGGATGGTGATTGCATCTCCACCATTGCCCTAACCTTCTCTGGGTTAGCTTCAATCCCTCTGCTGCTAACTATAAAACCCAGGAATTTCCCTGCCGAGACCCCAAATGCGCATTTCGCAGGGTTGAGCTTCATCTTGTACTTCTTTAGAATCTGGAATGATTCGGCTAGGTGCTCAATGTGGAGCTCTGCTTTTAGTGACTTCACCAACATGTCATCGATGTAAACTTCCATAGAAGCTCCTATTTGCCTTTGGAACATCCTATTCACCAACCGCTGGTAGGTGGCTCCAGCGTTCTTTAATCCGAAAGGCATGACCTGATAACAGTATGTTCCCTGTTCAGTTACAAAGGAGGTCTTCTCTTGGTCATTGGGATCCATCCTGATCTGATTGTAGCCTGAGAAGGCGTCCATGAAACTAAGCAGCTCGTGTCCGGCTGTGGCATCCACTATTAGGTCGATCCGAGGTAAGGGAAAACTGTCTTTGGGGCATGCTCGGTTGAGATCAGTGAAGTCGATGCACAGCCGCCACTTGCCATTGGTCTTCTTGACGAGAACGACGTTCGCCAACCAGGTAGGGTAGTCAATTTCTCTGATGGCCTTGGCATGGAGGAGTTTGCTGACCTCCTCATTAATTGCCCTTTGCCTTTCGGAGGCAAATCTCCTCCTCTTCTGTTTGACGGGCTTGCAAGTTGGGTTTACACTTAGCTTATGGGTAATAACCGAAGGGTCAATTCCTTCCATGTCTTCTTGCTTCCAAGCAAACACTCCTACATTCTCCTTTAGGAACCGGATGAGGAGACTTTTGAGCTCAGCGTTCAGTCTAGAACCTACATAAACTAGGTGTTCCGGTTACCCATCAAGCTGAATTGGTTCCAACTCTTCGGAGGGCATTGGTCTTGTCTCCATTTCATCTCTCATGTCGAGTTCATCCAATTGGATGTTCTCGACCTCCTTCCTTTTTACAGAAGCCATGTAGCATTCTCTGGCTATGCGCTGGTCTCCTCTGACTACCCCAATTCCATTTTCTGTCGGGAATTTGACAACCAGGTGATAGGCAGATGGGATTGCCTTCATAGAATTAAGAGATGGCCTTCCAAGCAAGATGTTATATGCAGAGGGCGCATCGACCACTAGGAATTTCACGGTTGTGGTGGCTTGGCAAGGTGGGTCCCCTAGGGTGAGCACGAGTTGGATCGAGCCCAGGGGGAGTACCCTTTCTCCGGAGAATCCCAGCAAGTGAGTGCTTACAGGTTCGAGTCTCTCCCTGCCTATGTCCATCTTGTCAAATGCAGGTGCGAAAATGATATCTGCTGAGCTCCCGTTATCGATTAGAACCCGATGAACAGTTCTATTAGCCACCACAGCTCGCACCACCAATGGGTCATCATGAGGGTACTGGCATCCCTCCAAATCAGCATCTGAAAAAGTGATAGCTGTATCTAAGCGTGGTGCTTTGGATACAGCGTGCACTTCGAGAGTTTCTTCGGCTCTGATCCGGCGGAGGTGTGCTTTCCTGGCTGAGCTAGATTCTCCGCCTCCCGCGAACCCTCCAGATATCACTCTGATCTCACCTAGAGGCTGCTGATGTGGTGCAGGTGCCTGCTGCTGAGGAGGTGGAGGTGGAAGAGCTCGGTTCTGGTTGTCATGGGCTATGAAACGGCGTAGCTGACCTCGCTGGATTAAGAACGCAATTTCCTTCTTTAACTGAATGCAGTCATTAGTGTGGTGACCATGATCTCTGTGGTAATCACAGTACTTAGTGAGGTCTCTTTTGGCTGGATCTGCCTTCATCCGAGGTGGCCATCTTAAGAACTTCTCGTTTTGGACCTCATACAGAACTTGCGACACAGTGGCGGTGAGTGGGGTGAATTGCTGGGGTCCATAGCTGGGCTGTAGTTCAGGCTGCATGGGGCCCAGGCGATCCCTGACATTTCCTTTTCTCTTTGGCGAGCGGTCCCTATCTCTTCTGGGAGACCTCTCTCGCCCTTTTTCCTTCCTGGGACTTCTGTCCCTTCTCTTCTCTTCTTTTTCCTTCTCCTTTCGTGAGGATGTACCTCCTACTTTAGAAAGGAGTGCCTCTTCACCATTTATATACTTCTCCGCCTTGGCTAACACCTCAGCCATGCTTGCCTGGGGGTTCTTTGATATAGAGAACATCAAGTCCTTTGATTGCACTCCCAACCCTGCAATGAAAGCAGTTATGACGAATTTTTCGTCTGGGACGTCTACCTTCAATGTCTCCGAGTTAAACATTTGGACATAAGACCTCAGGTTCTCTTGGGGACCCTGTTTCACGTTCAGCAGGTGGTAGCTTGGCTTTTTATATATCCGGGCTCCTATAAAGTGAGATACGAAAGCTATGGAGAGCTCTTTAAAGGATGAGATCGAGGCTGGTGGGAGCCTGTGAAACCAGGCTAAGGCAGAGCCTTTCAATGTGATGGCAAAAGCTCTGCAACGTACGGGATCCTGGTATCCATGCAACTCCATCTGGTTTTTGTAAGTGTTGAGGTGATCTACGGGATCTTTCGTCCCATCGAAGACCTCTACTTGTGGCATCCTGAATTTTGGTGGAAGGGGGAAGTGTAGCACTCCAGTGGTGAATGGGGACTCGGTTTGCTGCACTAGGACATCCATTGTAACAGGAGCCTTGTTCCTTACAGCCTCCTTCATGTGGCTGAGCTTTTCCTGGATGTCTTTGAAGCGTTGCTCCCAGTGCTGCTCTCTCCTGTCTTGCGGGTAAGGGAGAAAATCGTCCCTCTCACCCCCATCGTTCTGACTTTGCACCTCGTCGTTATGGCCATTCCTAGGGGGTATGTAAGGAACATGTCCCATGGTCTGGCTGCCTTCTCCTCCTTCGCTAACCTCTCTAAGGGGGTTCCAGTGTCGTTGTTCCCTATGAGGGGGATTATTCTGGCCTTCTTGGGCCGGTCGTGCCTCCTGTGGGCGTTGTACGAGCCTTGATAGCTCTGCATTCTCCCTTAGTAAACGTTGGTTGACGAGGCGAAGGGCCTCCATCTCGTTATTAATGGGGTAATTAACCTCTGGGATATTCCCGGGTTGTCTGCCGTTGGTAGCTTCTTGCTGGTCTTGCATTCGTGGTAGGTTTGTTTGACTTCTGCTCATATTTCGTGTTGTTACCATCAGTCACTGAAGGATCAGTTTATTTGTAAAACGAACAGTCGTTCCCACAGACGGCGCCAAACTGATGGTGTTAATCTACGCGAATGAGCTATGGAACAGGATTATCTGATATGAACGATTTGTGTAGAGCTAAATACAGGGCCTGAGCTACAAGGCTCGTGCTTGACAATGCATATTGATGTTTTGCGGATTTGGAGAAGGGATGATAACAAGACAAGATTATAGTGGTTCACCGGCCTGAGCTCGGCTAGTCCACTCTGCAATGGAGTCAGATGGCTCCTCTCTTTCTTATTGATCAAGTTGAGCGTATTACAGTAGGATACCCCGGGTATTAGGGTTTCTTGTCCTCCCTTTTTATAGCCTCATGCTTACCTCTAATTCGAAATTATTTCCTTTATTGAAGGGATCGTGCCCTATCTTCATCTATAATCCTGGAGTTATTTAAACTCCTTAAGGCAGGCTCCCACCGGCGAGATCCTTTCCTTATATCAAGGGATCCTCTCCTTAGCGTTAGGAGAGGATCCTGGTTAGTTACGGGTTTCATGCCTTGGATCGACTCAGTTCCCCTTATTAAAGTATCTGCTGTCATCTCGCTGTCCTCCTGTCGTTTCTCAATTCGTGTTCTCAGCGGGGAGCTCTAGTACCGGCCGGATGAGCTCAGACTATGGCCGGATGAGCTCTGCTTATCTTACCTGAGCTCCTGAGCTGAGCTCACTTTCTGAGCTCGTGTCTGGGGTTTATTTTAGGTATCATCAAAAGCTATACTCACATGTAATTTCCATTATTTCGTTATGAGCCCCGTAATTACCAGAGCAACGCTGATCAAAGAAGCATTCATGATTGCTTAGGAGGTAAGTTCCTGTGCTCATTTTGTATGCTGATAAATCCCCATCAAAGAAATTCTGATAAGGAACATGGGCTTTGCTGGATCATTTCTTCTTCAGTTGGTGTATCTTCAAGATTGTTGTACACAATACGAACACCACACTGCTTTACCTTAAAACAACTTGACATGTCTAATGAAACATTTATTTTACTGCCACCTTTGAGCTCCTTCCCTAACCTCCAATGGCTTAAGAGTAACATATCTTCATTCGCTTTCGGAAGTGCCAAGCACAGTGGTTCATAGATCCACTTCTGGCCCGTGGTCTCATTATCAATTTCGAGAGTATGTTGCACAATCCACCTTCTGTCACGTTCAAGAAGTGCATACACAAAGCATATACTCAAGCCTTGTATCTCAAGATTGAGAAGTGGAGGCACAGTAAAATCTACTGAGGACCCTGTACACATATGGCTGAACAACTCTGGTACCTTGCTTCCAGGAAGAAAAGTGTTGAATATACCAAATTCATACAATCCCTGCGGCACGGGCGCCATGTTGTTTAATTCACATTCAACATGCGCATACACACATAGACTCTCACAACGTGTGCACAGACATACACACGCACACACACACAGAGAAAGAGAGAGAGAGAGAGAGAAGCACCTGGGCAAGTCCTTTGTTTTCCAGCCGTGTCAGGTGATTGTACAATTCCACCTCACAGTTTTCTATGGGTTCCAAATCAGTTAAACCCAAATCGTTGATTATTTTCAGATTGGTGTTTCCAATGGGCTCTAGCTTGAACTTTCCCTCAACCTCATCTAATTTGGGACAGTCAAATATCTCCAAGTTTAGTGAACTACCCCAGTTGGGTAAATTTGTTATTCTTTCCAATGATGTACAATTTTCTACATTTAAACCCTTCAAGTTCAATGGAAGCTTGGGAAGCGATATAAGATTTGAGCAAAAATCTAACCGCAGGATTTTGAGCATTGTGAGATGATCGATACTCTCAGGCAGGCTGCCCATTGGATTTGTGCCAAGATCCAACCTCGCCAACATTGGAAGGCCACTTAGATCCTTTGGAATCACATCATCGCATAGATTGCAATCCCAAAGACTTAATTTTACTAGAGACCGCGGCAAATGAATCCATGAGGCATTTAGACTTCTCCTTGGTTTCAATATCCAGTACCAGAAGATTTTTTGCAATGAATTGCCCTCTCGAATAGGAGAGTTCAAGAGACTTGTAGTTGTTCTATTTGCATGAAGTACTGTCAATGAATCCAATTTCTCTAACCCCGCAGGCAACTTTTCAAGCTTTGAGCAACCAGAGAGAATGATTTTTTGAAGAGATTTTACCTGACAAATTCTTCTAGGGAGCTTCCTAAGACTCTTGCAGTTTTTTAGATTTAAAATAAGAAGTCTCTGTAGATCTCCAATGGATTCATGAACCTCAACCAAACTTATGCAATTTTTAAGTATCAATCTCTCAAGACTTGGGAGTCCGAGAAGTCAGGGGTATCAGTAAGGCCATGGGAATAACTAAGATTGAGGATTTTCAATGACTCAATAATCTGAAACAGAAGAAGAAGAGAGAGTTACAGGAACAACTAAAAACTTAATAAAAAGAAAGGCAAAAAAAAAAATAAAGGAAAGAGAATTATACCCTCGTTCTCTTCCAGAGATGTTTTAAGTTACTATTGCAAATATCAAGAACGACCACGCCTTGCAGAGAAAGTTCATTGGGTATGGATTCTAAACAGGATCCATGCCAACACAACCACCTTAACATCTTCGGAAATTCTTTATATTCTCCACTGAATTTTATGTAATTGAGATTGTGCATCTTTGCAAATGAATAAACTTTCAAGTCTACCTGAACTGGTGCAGGAAATAATTTTGTCAAAGAAGTGGTTATTGGAAGCTTCAATGAATTTCCTTGGCACTATAGCATCAGATTTCTAGCAGTTTCATGGCCATATTGTTGATTCCGACTATGAACATAAAAAATAGTCTTACCTTCCTTCAACATAAGCATGTCCAAGACAAGGCCCTGAATAGTTTGTGTGCCCTGAAAATGAATAACATTGGACAAATAACAACAATTCATGCAGTGAAGCATAGAATTGATAATAAAAAAGCATTATTTTGTCTTCTTTTTTCTTTCTGGGCAAGAGGGGGGAGTGTTCACTTCAGTTCTTTTAAAAAGAAGCATGTTTCTTACAGTTTTCTGTCTCAAAACGTTCAAGGAATCCTTATGATGCCACAATCTACTACGTCTCCCAGCTTCCTTAGGTGATTCTCGACGAACGATTTCTCTTCCCATGTCTCGAAGTTGTTGATGCATCATCAGCTTATGTCCAACATCAATGTATAGAAGACATCTATCCATAAGGTTTTCAAGTCCAGCTATTGTGAAAAAATTACATTTATCTAATATTGTAACCACATAATCTTTGCCATATCCCACAAAAAAGCAAGCAATATGGAGGAATAGATCCCGGTCATGATCATCGTGTAAAGATTCATAACTGATCTCAAGTTTATGTTGTATGTTGTTGTCAGAAATAATTTCCAATTTGTTTAATGCACTGCGCCATACATCTATACTATTGCTTCCTGAAAAAGAGGATCCTAAAACTTGAAGAGCTAAAGGAAGCCCTCCACAATGTTGTATTACACATTTTAAGTGTTTCAAGTAATGATCAACCGAATGGTCTTGTCCAAATGCATGCCAGCTGAAAAGCTTAAGTGATTCATCATCATCCAGTTCTGTAACCATATACATATTATATACTTCATGAGCCATTAACAATCGCTCATTTCTAGTTGTTATGATTATTTTACTTCCCGGGTAAAACCAATCTCGCATTCCGAAAACAGCATTTATTTGTTCCGACTGATCGACATCATCGAGTATGACAAGAACTTTTTTGCAGCATATTGCATCTTTAATCTTTGTAATTCCTTCAGCAACATTATATATCTTTTCCTTTCTTCCTTTCAAAATATCTGAAATGAGTTGTCTTTGTAAACGAACCATACCATTGGATTGTTTTGAAGTTTCTCTAATATTTGAAAGGAAACTGCTACCTTCATATCTATCAAAGTTCAAGTTATAAACAGTTTTGGCAATGGTTGTCTTCCCTATTCCGCCAATCCCACATATCACCCCTATAACAATGTCGTTTGACTCATCCCACAACCAAGAATTAATACTCTGAGCTCGAGATTCTACTCCAATCGGATAGCGAGCAACATTCAAGACCATACGATTTAGTTTACTCCGTACGCCTTGAACAATTTTTTGAATGAACTTTGACTCATGCCTGCAAATTGCAATTGAAAGAATAGTCATAACCAAATACTTGTGTTTTACGAGGATATAACTTAAAGAATTTTCTCATCAATTTTGTGAAAAATTAAATGAAATTGCATTTAAGTTTGTCAACTCCAACATTGCGTAATGAGATATATTAAGAATTTATGGGTGGATGTAGTCAGTACTAGCGCAAGCTGGCCTTGGCATAAGGCACCATTGAGCCAGACACCCTGGATTCCTTAGTCATGCCAAACAGTTCGGGATTAACAACAAGAGTTTTAACAAGATCTTGTATCGTATGTAGTATAATAATGTCAGAATATGTGCCAACTGTGAAGGGACTTGACTCAAAGAAAAAGTTGTATGTAGAGATATGACCCAAGGAAGGGTGCAATATAAAGGCAGGAGAAATTCCATAAATACAAAAGTGAGGAAGGATTCTACCAGCTGACACATTATGGTGTTAGAGTATTACTCCAGATTCTTAGGTCCCACTATTACTATTCTTAACTAAATGATGCATCATAAGGACTTTTGAGAAAATTACCCATCAACTTGATTTTGTAAGCTCATCCCTTCTAAATCAGCAACTTCTCTAAGTGCCTCTCTCCACTCTGCCAACTTGTGCATCCATTCATTTTTTCGTAGATCATATCTCTCGGTGTTGAATTGCTCTTCATGTTTGGCAAATGCTTCTGCAAAACATCCCGTTTGTTCTTTGACTTGGGACGATTGCACATCATAGAAGACCGGGAAAACCATATGGCCAACAGTTTTCTTGCGCTCGAGTATTTTCACTAGTTCATCGAGGCACCATGCTGAAGTAGCATAGCTTCGTGAGAAAACAATTATGGACATCCTAGATTGTTTAATAGCTTCTCGCAATTGTGACCTGATATTTTCCCCCCTCTCGATGTCAATATCAGCTCTGAATGTGTGAATTCCAGCATGGACCAAAGCTGTATAGAGGTGATTAATGAATGTCTTGCCAAGTTCTTTACCTACAAAACTTAAGAAGACATGATAAGTGCACCGAGATGTGGATGAAGACGACTCGGGGGCTCCTCCAACAGCCATGGAATTAACCTGTGGGAGATGAATGGTTTAAAGATGTGCAACTTATTGAGCACCAAATACATATATAGAAAGATCGATGAATTCAAAGTCAGTGTAATTAAATATAAAAATATATTGATAGGTTCTAGGGGTGTTGAAATAGTCTAAGTCTATTAAATCCGTCATCAAAAACAAAGTAGGCGATGAAACTCATACTGCACAGTAGGTTCCAAGGATGAAAAGTTATTTGCTTTGCCCACGGAATTGTATCATTTTTTTTTATTTTGCCCTAAAATCTATTGACACATGAATATTGGAGATGAATGGTTGAAATATGTGCAACTTATTGAGGCATCAAATGCATATATAGAAATATCGATGATGCAAAGTAAATGTAATTAAATATGAGAAATATTATGTATCTCAAATTTGTAATCTAAATTTGTATTTCAAATGAAAAGGGGCCGTTGGATGAGTGGGTCCTATCAACTTTTTTAAATGAGACCCATTGATCCAATAGTCCTCCTTCATTTGAGATGCAAATTTAAATTACAAATTTGGGATACATAACATTACTTATTAAATATAGACTTTAGGTGTTAAAATTATAATTTGTAATTTATTTTATTAAATATGGTACGGAATTGTCCAGAAGGTTGAAGACTACTTGAGAAAAACTTTTGTGTTAAGAAAAGCGTTTAATTTGCAAGCTAGATCCAAAAAATTGTTGGCTGAAACAAGTTGCTAGAAGTTTCTCAAATGAGCCAGGTGAGGATTAGCTGGCTAACTTAGCCATGAAGCTTTGAGATCTTATTGGCTGAGTAATGTAAAAACCGACTGTGCAGAAGGCGGTTAAGTGAGCTTATAAATAGGCTAGTTTTGAGAGTTCCAATGTAATCATTACACTTTCTAAAGTAATTTCAGTTTGCTTTTTTTTTTTTTCTAAAGTTTACATTCTGTATTTCCAAGTTTGCTTTATGTATACTTTGCACCCCTACAGTTGTGGTATCAAAGTCAAAGTTCCAAATCCCCTAAAAGCCTTTCCAAATAAACCTCTACAATAGAAACTAAGGTGGCGTTTGGTAACTGGCCGTTTTTATTTTTTTTCGTTTTTGTTTTCATTTTATGGCTAAAAAAAACAAAAATACATTTAGTGATTGTTTTTATTTTTTTTTTTAACATCCCCGTTTTAAAAACAAGGCTAAAATATGGAAACATCTAAAATGATGTTTTTAAAAACATCCAAAAAATAAACACGCGCAAAGTTTTAATGAGGTCTTGGCTTCAATCCTCCATAGCAACAAAAATCATCCTTTTTTTTGCTTGGGTATAAAAGGCCCATCTCTTTCACCCCTCTATGTCGTCTATTTCTGCCCTCTCTGTCTCTCGATGCCAACGACGAAGACAAAGGATCACTCGACGAAGACGAAGGATCACTCCACCCCTCTCTATTGCCATCGCCATCGCCAATCGCTGCGAAGGATTACTCCATCTCGGTCTCTCTCGACTCACTGTCTCTCTCTCTCTCTCGCACTTCTCTGATGGTTTTACTGGGGATTTCGGTGGTTGTGGTGGTGGGGGTGGGTTTCGATAATGGGGGTTGGGGGTGGGTTGTGGGTTTCAATTGTTGGGGTTGGGGGTTTCGATGTTGGGAGTTGGATTGGGGGTGGTGGGATTGGGGTTGGGTTTCGGTGGTTATGGTTGTGGTGGTGGATTTCGGTGGTTGTGGTGACTCTGCCACAGTGGTGGGGTTTCGATGGTGGTTTGGGGTGGGGGGGGTTGGGGGTGGGTTTTGGTGGTGGGTTTCAGTGGTGGGGGTGGGTTTCGGTGGGTTTCGGTGGGTGGGGTTGGGTGGTCAGTGGGGGTTGGGTGGTGGTTTTGGGTGGTTAGTGTGGGTTGGGGGTGGGTTTCGGTGGGTGGGGTTGGGTGGTCAGTGGGGTTGGGTGGTGGTTTTGGGTGGTCAGTGGGGGTTGGGTGGTGGTTTTAGTTGGTGAATTTTTGGTATAATACCAAATAAGTTTTTTATTTTTGTTTTCACAATTTTTTAAATATAAATGACAACCGAGCATGTTTTATATTTTTAATTTTTATCACCAAAAAAACAAAATTTAGTTTTTTTTTTTTTATCAAAAAAAACATAAAAACGAAAACGTTACCAAACGCACCCTAAGACTTCCACGTTCAATTATGCTCAAGCCCTTATTCCAATTTTTGAGGGGGAGAATTATGAGTATTGGAGCATCCAATTGAAGACCTTATTTATCTCATAAGACTTGTGGGATATAGTCGAAGCTGGATTCACAGCACCAGCACCCGGCAGTAAAGGCTGTGAGGGCGAACTTCTTATCAAAGACATCCACTTTTATGGACTTCGAGTTGAATTTCTGAACATAGTTCCGCAGTGATTCGTTCGGACCCTGTTTCACACTCATCAGGTGGTAGGAAGGCTTTCGGTAAGTTCAAGCCCCTATGAAGTGGGATACGAATGAAATGGAAAGCTCTCTAAACGAGGAAATTGAAGATGGGACTAGCCTATTAAACCAAGCTAAGGCTGAGCGCTTCAAGATGATGATGAAGGCCCGGCAATGCACTGGATCGGGGTATGCATGTAATTCCATCTAATTCTTGTTCTTATTGAGGTGATCCATGTGATCTTTCTTCCCATCAAATGTTTCGATCTGGGGCATTTTGAATTTTTGGGGAAGAGGAAAGTGTAGCACCTTAGAAGTGAATGGTGACTCTGTTTGTTGAACCAGAGCATCCATAGTCACCAGAGCTTTGCTTTTCACTACCTCCTTCATATGGCTTAGCTCCGACTGGATCTCCTTGAAACGTCTCTCCCAAAATTGATCCCTCCCATTTTGCTGAGGAGGAGCTAGGATGTGCTTTTCTTTACAGACCTCTCTGATTTGACTCTGGACCTCATCTTCCTCCCTATTTCCCGGGGATCTGCAATGCACGTTATTAATAGAGTGACTAAGATCATTCTCTTTTGTAATCTCCTTTAAGGGATTCTGATGATGATGTTACCCATGTTGGGGATTATCTTGGGCTGGTTGTGCCTTCCGGTGATTCTGAGTGCAGATGAGAGTTACTAGATCCTCATTTTGCTTTTGGAGGCGCTCATTGGCTTGACGCAGCACTTCTAGTTCTTTTTTTGGAGGGGGATCTTCCATTGGCAAATTGACTTCTGGGTTTGACGGAGGATTCATGGGAATTCTCTATTGTCCCCCGGCAATAGTTTCCTACTAGTTCTATAACCGTAACAAATTTGCCTGATTTTTGTTGATGTCACACGTAGAGACATCAATTACTGAATGGATCAGTAGAATTTTAGTAGGAATCGGAACAATTCGTTCTCATAGGCGACGCCAAACTGATGACATAATTTACGCGTTTGTGTAGCAAAGCTCGGGGCTCAAAAAGGGGAAAATGAAATTAAAAGATTTATTATATATGGATGATAATGGGGATTCACTAGGGAGTCCAGTCTGAGCTACTAGGCTCGTAGAGGTGAATAGGTAATCACAGAGACAACATGAGATTTAAAGTGGTTCACCAACTTAGAAACTTGACTAGTTCACTCTAATGAATTTTTTTGCTCCTAGGGGGTTTTTCTATTATTTGAGGAAGAATATTACAAGGCTACTGAGAGTTTGTTCACAGATATTCCCATCCTTCCATAGCTAGGGATCGGTCCATATTTATAGTGTGTAGGAGCTTCGCGTAATCAGCGTGATCTCTGGATAGCCGCTGTGATCCTTGCGTAACAGATGTGATCCTTGCGTAACAGCGGGGATCCTTGAGTAGTCAACATGATCCTCTGGGGGTTGTTACGATTCATGTGCCAAAAAACTTTGGCCGTTAGAATATATATTCCTTAGGCATGACGTGACCTTTTGGGAGGTCCGAACTAAGAGGTCTGAGCTGAAAGACCTGAAGTGGGAGGTCCGAGCAAAGAGGTCCGAGTTGGAAGACCTGAGGTGAAAGACCTGAGCTGAAAGGTTCGAGCTACTTCTAAACTGAGCTTAACCTTGAATAATTTTTGGTATCATCACACATAAAGGAATAGAATGGCAAAGTTTGTGAGCTAGAGTACGTATAATTGGCATATACTTTGTTCAAATCGAACTCTAGACACTAGTGGCCACATATTTGACTGGCAGCTCTGCATGTTATTTTCAATGATTCTAAAGTAGATGCTCTGGGCATGTAACAGAAAAAAGAAGAGAGACACTTGTAGAAAATTGGTAATAGTTAGTGTTCACTATTATGTCATATGCATTTTAATTATCAAATCATGTCCATCTCATTGTTTATGGTGCTATTGACGCAGCGGCAATGAAAGGACACAAAAAAAATCACCGTTTTTAACTGTATATATATCAAAAAAACTCTACATTCATATAGAAAAACTTTGAAAAAATGTATATTATTGACTAGATTAACTGAATAGAATCGTAATACATACGACAATTTATAGAAAAATTCAAAACCTTAAGGATTCCAAAACAGAAACCAATCTCTAATTCTAATATTGTTACCAAAAAGAACAAAACACATGTCGAATAGAATTACAACAATTGACATAATTAGGTCGCAAATCTATGTAATAACGTAGCTAGATTTATTTATCTTGAGCTTTTTGCGGCTCAGATCGTTTGAAGATTATTGGTCCGACAATTCTAATTAGACTTTCATTCCTTTTAAAACTTTAAAACTTTTATCTCTAATATAACTTTCTTTCTCTTTCTATTTCACCCAATTCTCATACTATCTAACTCTCTCTTTCTCTCCCTCATAGACATTTTAAACATATACTCTCTCATCTCTCATATTATATATACATACATACATATATATATATGTATGTATATATATATATATATATATATATATATATATGATGGTGTAAACCTTCGGATACGAGCTATAGAACCAAATTAATTGGCGTGAGCAGTTTGCATGGGGACTAATATGGCATCTGAGCTACAAGGCTCGTGAAATGGGGAATGAAAGCTCTAATTAGCCGTGTGTAATGTGTGAAATACAATAGAAATATAGTGGTTCACCGGCTGATGAGCTCGGCTAGTCCACCCTCTAATGGAGGCTCTTGCTCCTGTCTCTTTATTGATCTAATTCAATAAGTTACAACAGAATTCTCAAGGTATTAGGGTTTCAAGTCCTTTCTCAATGGAAGCTGCCCCTCCTCTTTATAGCCTCATGCTTACCTCTAATTCGGGGTTACTTCCTTTATTGTAGGGATCGTCCCTATCTTCTTCTATAATCTCGGGCTTTCCTAAACCCCTTATGGCTGACCGCGGATGGCGAGTTCTCTGCCTTGTGTTAGGGGATTCTCTCCTTGGTTTTAGGATAGGATCCTGGCTGGTAGCGGATTTCTTGCCTTGGATTGACTTAACTCCCCCTGTTCGGGTATCTACTGCCTTTTTACTGCCCTCTCATTGTTTCTTAGCTCATGTCTTTAGTTGGGAATATAAGTTCCGATTGGGCGAGCTCAGACCTTGCTGGATGAGCTCAGCTTAGTTCTCCATAAACTCCCGAACTGAGCTCTTTTCCTGAGCTCAGATCTGGGGTTTACTTTAGGTATCATCAGTTGCCCCCCAGCCCTTGCCTTGAGTTAGCTCAGGCAGGGGATGACCTGCACAAGACGAGTTACACATGCACGTGGCTAACATGTGACTGGAGGATTTCTGACGGTTTGTAGTCATCATGACTTTCCTCGATTCCCGCGCATGTCTCAGCCCACGTCTCCCCAGCTTTAAATGCTCAAAACGGCTATCTAAACCGCTTCTTCGCACTATTCATCTTCTTTACTGCTCTCCCTATTTTCTCTGCAACTTCGGACCGTGGTACCCTTCTGTTTTCTTGCTTGAAATCGCATTTCCAGCCCTTGTTTAGAAGACTCGCACCGCCTCCTTCCTCCGATAGTGCCCCAGGTTTCCGTTCGCTGCCATTTCTGAGTTAGGTACGTCCTTTGCCCCCCTTTTCCTCTTCCTTTTGCTTTGGATCCCTCGAATTCGAGGTGGTTGCTGCATTTTTGGGCTTTTCGATTCTTTTACTTTTGGAATCGCGACCATTGCTTAGCTCCCCTTCCTCATTTCGTCGATTGGAGCTCTATAATCCACATCCTTGCCGTCGGGAGTTACTGTGCTGACCCTAGGGTTATTAGGGAGAGTTTGATCAGTGTTCCCCCTCTCTATCGCTCTTTTATCCTTCCTTTTTCCTGCCCGACCATGTCTGCCTCTTCTGGAGCCACGCGTTCCTCTGTTTCACTTTTAGGGTCTAGGTCAGCCGAGGAAGATACTGAATTAGGGGAGGTAGGTGAGGAGATAGATAATTTCCCTGGGGTGGATGTTGTAGAAACCGAGGTCGGTACTGAGGGACCTCCTTCCCAGCCTTCTCCTGTGTCCTCCAAGCTCAACAAAGGCAAGGGCAAGGTTAGCGGAGTCGGGGTTGAGGAAAAAACCTCGTACTTGGGGCTTGCTTTTAAGCATGCTGAATCGGTGGGGTACAGTAAAGAGGCCCCTGAGCTAATGAAAACCTATAAGGTTCGGTATGGTTTTCCTCCTGGGGTCGAACCCTGGTGTCCAGACCAATCCGTCTACTATGTAGAAAAGGTGCACAATAGGGTCTGCTTTTTCCTTGCCGCTTTTGACAACGGCCTTCGCTTTCCTGTGCACCCCTTCATCAAGGCCGTTCTGCAGCATTTTCATGTGTGCCCTTCCCAGATTTCCCCCAACTTCTATGGCGTCATGGTTGGTCTGTTAGTCATATTTAAGAAGCATAAACTTGGGATTCCTAGCATTCCTTTGTTCTTAGAGCTCTTCAATGTTAAACCGACCTCCGGAGGCTTCTTGTACGCCTCCAAGCGTGCCAGCATTAGGCAGCTCATCTCTGATATTCCGACCTCCCATAAACACTGGAAGGAACATTTCTTCTTTGTCGGGGGCGCCAATTGGGAGTACAACCCTGCTGATAAAACAGACACACTCGGTATTCCTACGGCCTGGGCTAAACCAGATAATTTACGTGAGTCCTTACTTAAGTCCGAGCTCTGATCTGACATTCGCCGGCCCCTCACCTTTTTCTCACTTGCATACTTTCTTTCTCTCAGGTGAACGCTACGAGCTCAGTCCTGAGGACAAAAAGGTGCTAGCCAAGTTGGAAAAGATCAAGCCAGAGAAGTACGCCGACTTGATTGAGTCAAGGAACCTAGTACAGCTAGGTCTGAGTCTTCCTGTGGCGACTTTAGCGATCCCATTATCTGTTTTAGGGGCTGACGAAGGTAATTTCAACTTTTCCTTTCTTCATCATTTTCCCTTCTCTTCTCTTTTCCTTTACCTTATCCTATTTCTTCCAGATCTTCCGGGTCCTTCTACCATGAAATCTACCCCAGAAGAGATCCAGGCCAAGGTGGATGAGCTAATGAGAGGTGGTAGATCTAGCAAGCGCAAGGCCCGGGCTAGTACTGGGAGTGGTCCAGGTACCCGGGCCAAAATCCCCAGATTGGAGGTATCTTCCTCCCCCTCTGCAGCGGAGGGACAGGTTCCAAGTAAGGCTCCACTCTCCTCCTCTGGGACTCCACAAACTGCAACCGCCTTTTCTCCTCCAGTGGCCCCTTCTAGGTTGACGTCTGCTCAAGAGGGGGGTCAAGCTTCCCCTTCTTCTTCTGAGGTCGAGGAGGCTTTGAAATTGGTTCCCGACCTTCAGCCCGAGAGTTTCAAATACAGCACTTCTGGGAAGGTGATTGAGAAAGAGAGAAAATCTGCGGAGGAAGATGAGGACTCCTTTTTCGACAACATGGATCTTGCTGCGGGAGCTCTGTCTTCTATATTTTCTGAGGCTGATGTCTTGAAGGCCGCTTCCATGCCACTGGAGGAGTCCATCGACTCAGCTCTTCAAGGAGCAGCCGCTGTAAGTGCTAATTCCCTTCTTTGTTTGTCCATTCTAGTTTCATGGTCTGTTGCAACCTGCTGAGCTTTCCTTATTCTCTTAGGCTGCCCTCCATGTAAAAGGTCTGCTGCATCGGGTTAGGTCCCAAGAGAGCTCTTTTCAGGTCTTGAAGAAGTTTAAGACCAAGGTTTCTGAACTGTCTCTCGAGAATGAAGACCTCAGGGCTCGGGTGGAGAGCCTCAAAGTACAAATGGAGGGCCTCAACGAGCAGACGATGAAGCAAGCTTCTGATCTCAAGCATACGTTGACAGTCAAGGTCAGAGCTGAGGAGGGGGAGAAGAAGGCTCGGGATGAGCTGAAGTTGGTTAAGGAAGACCTGCAGGTTAAGGTCGAGGCGTGGTCCAAGGCTAACCAGGAGGCCTTCGATGCCAAGAAAGAGCTCATCCAGGCCAATCAAGACTATCTTACCCTCAGCGAGGCTAACGGCAAACTCTGTGAGGAGCTCGAGGAGCAGAAAAGTTTGGTCCAACAGAAGGACAAAGAGATCGCCGAGCTGAGAGACGAGGCCACCACCCTGTGGGCTACCGGATGGCTTGCTTTCAGGCGCAAGGCTATCAAAACTTTTCCAGACCTTAACTTCAATTTTTCTACCCCTACCACAGAAGAATTGGAGGAGTCTAGCTCTGATAACGAGGAGGATGCCTCAGTTTCCCCCGCTGCTGCTTCGAGTCAGGACATACCTGCCCCTGGGACCTCTAGAGCTCTTGTCGTGCTTCCTGAGCCTTCAACAGCGATCCCTGAGCTCATTGGTGTAGATCCTGCTGTTGCACCAATTTCTGCAAACTTGGTGTCTGAAACCCTTGCCCAAAATCCTGAATCAACGGAAGCGGGGTCCCAAGACATTCCTGGAAGCTCTCCCCTAGCTCCTATTGCTGAAGGCCCTTCTGCTGAGCTGCGAGATTCCCCAATTACTCCTCCTTCAGGAACTTAGATCTTTTTAATTGTAATTTCTTTGTAAAGGATTTTTGAGATGTACCCCTAATTTGGGCTTGGTCCTCGTGTTACTTTGTGAACCTTATCTTTCTTTTCTTTTGTTGGTTTAGCATCCATATGCGTATACATATCTCTGATTTTTAATTTGGACTTCAACTGCTCACTTACCTGCTTTGCTTTATTTGCTCAGTATATATTCCCCTGCCCCCTTTTGCTTTGAGTGGGGCCGTGCACTTCTTGAAGCAAAAATACTAGATTGAATAGTAAGGGAGACTTGGTGTTATGCTCAACTGATTTTCCTGTGTTTTTGAGTTCGGTAAAGAGTATCTTGGGGATCCCTTCCCTCTTCTTCTTTGTTCTGAGCTGTTTGACTTGGTATTCTGAACTGGCGTGCTCCTCCTGAGCTATATAGCTCGAGTATGTTAGGCTGTGAGTTCTTCCCGAGCTGTACAATTCTTCCTATAACCGTTACGTCTTTCCCCTTTCCATAACCGCAACCACTTTCCATAACCGTAGCCCCTTTCCATAACCGCTACTACTTTCCACAACCGTCCCTACCTTCATTGATTAGGAAACCAAACAGGCGACCTGATTCCCTATTTTTTGGCTCTTTGTTTCCTGAAAAGCACCCAAGTGTGTGACATATTCTTGACTTTCTTCTTGATTTCTTGCGTCTTTTTCCTTACCAGCGCTTTCGATGGCTGCCTCTGCTTCTTCTCTGTTCCATGAACGATCCTCCTCTGGAATCAAATGGAAGTGGCATCGTCGCTATTTGTCCCCCTCAATACTTGAATCTTCTGATTTAGTGGACATCAAGAAACGGTTTTTTCCTGATCTTGATTTGCCTTTGCGAGTCTCTTCCTCCGACGAGCCTTGCAATTACCTCCCCCGAGGGGAGGTCTGTTTCTTCGAAGGTGCTATGGGCATGGGACTTCGCCTTCCCATTCATCCGGCCATTGGGCGAGTTCTTGCCTATTATGGCCTGTGCCCTTCTCGCCTCTCTCCACGAGGATGGGCTGCTATGATAAGCTTTTTCTTGTTCTGCCGCTTGCATGCTCTTGGCAGGTTCCCCTTTGTTTCTGAGTTCCTGTATTTCTTTGAGATTGAGGAAGATGATGCCCCCTGCTTCAGTTTCTTCCGTTGGAGGGATTTCAATTTACGCCCTCTGGTTCTAGATCTTCCCTCCAACCCTGAAGGGTGGTCTGAGCGTTTCTTCTTCGCTTCTGGAGAGGCTTGGAGGTCTCCTGAGGATCGCTGTCGTAAAGCCAGGATTCCTCGGTCCTGGAAGAGCTTATCTCGTATTGGTAAGCTCGATCATGGCTCTTTTGAGTACTTTCCTTTTAAAAATATGCTCTGATTATGCCCTTGCTGTGTAGATCCACCTGACCTGGATTTACCAGGGATGGTGAATATCAACGAGTTGTTGCTTGTGGAGTCTAAGACTTATTCCGAGCTGATGACGAGCGCAAACCTCTATTTGCTTGGGGCTGAGGCTACTGAGTTTGAGTTTTCCACTATTCCTTACTCTTCCTGGACCTCTTTCTCTGATTCTGATGAGGATGGGGATTCTGACAAGGATGGAAACACCGTCACGAGTTCGAGGAAGCGTAAAAGGGACGATTCCCCTTCTCCTGACTCTCTGTCCACCATCTTCCTTACCTCTATTGGTCAGAAGCTCCTTAACTCGCTTCAAAAGGCTGAGCAGGAAAGGGATGAGCTGAAGAAAGAGAATGCTAGCCTGAAGGGAGAGATTGCTGAGCTGAAAACTGAACTTAAGAAAGACTAGGATCTTTGTTTCCTTGTATCGTTCTTTCTTTTTTTAAGCGATATCAGACTATGACTCTTTTTGTATTTGTCTGAATATTTGTACTGTCGGATATTTCGAATGCCAGACTTTTCATTCATCTCGAATTCTGTTAGGTTATTTCAGCTTACTCTTCTCGTTCGAAACACGAACGTAGATGGAAAACAGAAGATCATGTCTGCTCTGACCTTACTTCTCATCTGACCTCATAGGTGTTCTCTGTTGTTCTGGACCTTTCGAGGTCTTTGGGTGTGTAGGCAGTGCACAAGGGTATCTGGTCCTGGGGGGAGGACCATTGGTGTCTCCAAGAAGCGTTCAGCCTTGAACTTGACTGTTGGTGTCTCCAAGAAGCGTTCAGCCTTGAACTTTGTACGAGCTGAAGAGCTCGTCTTTTGTTAATAAGCCTTTGAGGCTTATCCTGTAGTTATGAGCTGAAGAGCTCATCTTGCATTTATAAGCTTTGAAGCTTATCGTTTGTTTATGAGCTGAAGAGCTCATCTTGCATTTATAAGCTTTGAAGCTTATCGTTTGTTTATGAGCTGAAGAGCTCATCTTGCATTTATAAGCTTTGAAGCTTATCGTTTGTTTATGAGCTGAAGAGCTCATCTTGCATTTATAAGCTTTGAAGCTTATCGTTTGTTTATGAGCTGAAGAGCTCATCTTGCATTTATAAGCTTTGAAGCTTGTCGTTTGTTTATGAGCTGAAGAGCTCATCTTGCATTTATAAGCTTTGAAGCTTATCGTTTGTTTATGAGCTGAAGAGCTCATCTTGCATTTATAAGCTTTGACGCTTATCGTTTGTTTATGAGCTGAAGAGCTCATCTTGCATTTATAAGCTTTGAAGCTTATCGTTTGTTTATGAGCTGAAGAGCTCATCTTGCATTTATAAGCTTTGAAGCTTGTCGTTTGTTTATGAGCTGAAGAGCTCATCTTGCATTTATAAGCTTTGAAGCTTATCGTTTGTTTATGAGCTGAAGAGCTCATCTTGCATTTATAAGCTTTGAAGCTTATCGTTTGTTTATGAGCTGAAGAGCTCATCTTGCATTTATAAGCTTTGAAGCTTATCGTTTGTTTATGAGCTGAAGAGCTCATCTTGCATTTATAAGCTTTGAAGCTTATCGTTTGTTTATGAGCTGAAGAGCTCATCTTGCATTTATAAGCTTTGAAGCTTGTCGTTTGTTTATGAGCTGAAGAGCTCATCTTGCATTTATAAGCTTTGAAGCTTATCGTTTGTTTATGAGCTGAAGAGCTCATCTTGCATTTATAAGCTTTGAAGCTTATCGTTTGTTTATGAGCTGAAGAGCTCATCTTGCATTTATAAGCTTTGAAGCTTATCGTTTGTTTATGAGCTGAAGAGCTCATCTTGCATTTATAAGCTTTGAAGCTTATCGTTTGTTTATGAGCTGAAGAGCTCATCTTGCATTTATAAGCTTTGAAGCTTGTCGTTTGTTTATGAGCTGAAGAGCTCATCTTGCATTTATAAGCTTTGAAGCTTCTCGTTTGTTTATGAGCTGAAGAGCTCATCTTGCATTTATAAGCTTTGAAGCTTATCGTTTGTTTATGAGCTGAAGAGCTCATCTTGCATTTATAAGCTTTGAAGCTTATCGTTTGTTTATGAGCTGAAGAGCTCATCTTGCTTCTTTGGAGACCATTGGAGGGTGAATAAAAGGCTTGCTCTTTCTTATTTAAAAGTAGTTCTATTACAAGTAACACTTACTGAAAAAACTTCTTAAGGTGCTCGGCATTCCACGAGTGAGGTAGAACCTTTCCTTCCTCTGTTTGCAACTCGTAATTCCCTGGTCTGATTATATTTGACACGATATAGGGCCCTTCCCAATTGGGTCCCAATTTCCCATGCGTGGGATCCTTTCTCGCAAGCAGAAGCCTCCTAAGTACCAAATCTCCAACCTTGAAACTTCTGTGTCTTACCCTCCTGTCATAGTACCTTGCCGTTTTCCTTTGGTAAGTACGGACACGGTGCAGAGCTCTGTCCCTCTTTTCATCCAAGAGGTCGAGGTTTAGCAAGAGAGACTCATCATTGTGCTCGGGATCTGCGAACTCCACCCTTGGTGATTGGAGCCCTATCTCTACTGGGGCCACTGCCTCGGTCCCAAAGGCCAAAGCAAAGGGGGTTTCCTGAGTCGCAGATCTGGCGGTGGTCCTGTAGGCCCACAATACCTCCGGAATGTACTCCACCCATTTGCCTTTCAGGTTTTCTAGCTTGGTCTTCAAAGCTGACTTTATGGTTCTTATTGTGACCTCCGCCTGCCCATTAGACTGGGGATGGGCAGGAGCTGAGAAATAGTTCTTGATTCCGAGCTCGGCGCAAAAACTTTTGAACTTTGAATTATCAAACTGCTTTCCATTGTCAGATACGAACGCTCTGGGAACTCCAAACCTGCAAACTATCGACTTCCAAACGAAGTTTTGAACTTTTTGCTCTGTGATCGTTGCCAAAGGTTCGACCTCTGCCCATTTAGTAAAGTAATCCACTCCTACGACGGCAAACTTGCACTGCCCCACACCGGTGGGTAGGGGTCCCAGAATGTCTAGCCCCCACTGCTGAAAAGGCCATGGGCTTACCACCGAGGTTAGGAACTCGGGAGGACAGTGGGACATATTAGCATGCTCTTGGCAAGTTTTGCATTTTCTTACTAAGTCGGTGGCGCTTTTGAACATGGTGGGCCAATAATATCCTTGCCTCAGTACTTTTCCTGCCAAGGCCCGAGCTCCTATGTGGTTGCCACATATCCCCTCATGTACTTCTCTGAGTATGTAGTTAGCATCTTCGTCTCCTACGCACTTAAGGAGAGGCATTGAAAATCCATGCTTGTACAGTTTCCCTTGCATCAGGGAAAATCTGGCTGACCTGGCCCTTAGCTTGGATGCCTCCTTGGCACTATTTGACAAAGTTCCATTCTGAAGGTACTCTACGATGGGGTCCATCCAGCTCGGCTGAGCTTCAATTGACAGAATTTCCTCTTCTTCAATGCTTACCGAGGGCTTTGGAAGGTGCTCTACTGGAATTAGCCTATCCAAATCCTCTTGTGAGGCAGTTGCTAACCTTGCCAGAGCATCTGCTCGTGAGTTCTCCACTCTAGGCACGTGTCTGACCTTAACCTGCACAAACTGTTTCATTAGTTCTCGTACCTTTTTGAGGTACAGGACCATCTTCTCGCCTCTTGCCTCGTAACACTCTTCTATCTGCTTCACCACCAGTTGAGAATCACTGCAGATCTCCAGCTGCTCTGCTTCCATAGAATAGGCAAGATTAAGCCCAGCGATGACGGCTTCATATTCTGCCTCATTATTTGAAGCTTTGAACCCAAATCTGAGGGCATATTCGACGTCTATTCCTTCTGGGGAGGTCAGGATCATTCCTGCACCGCTTCCCTGAGCATTGGCGGCTCCATCCACTGAAAGCTTCCATATGGGAAGGTCCGGTACTAAATCCGTGGTTTCCATAGGCGCTGCTGCTGTGAATTCTGCAATAAAATCTGCCAAAATTTGCCCTTTGATGGCAGTTCTTGGCTTGTACCTGATATCAAACTCGCTGAGCTCTACGGCCCATTTAACCAACCTCCCTGAGGACTCCGGCTTGTGTAGTACTTGCTTCATTGGCTGATCTGTTGGAACCTCAACAGTATGAGCCTGGAAATAAGGTCTAAGTCTCCTAGCTGTTGTAACCAGAGCTAGAACGAGTTTTTCCATCCTTGGATATCTCTCCTCTGCCCCCCTCAGAGCTCTGCTACAGTAGTAGACTGGTTGCTGAGCTCTGTCTCGCTCCCTAACTAGCGCTGCACTTGTTGAAAAATCTGAAACTGCTAGGTAGAGGGTGAGGATTTCCCCTTCTAGGGGGCTCACCAGAACAGGGGGAGAGCTCATATATCTCTTTAGGTCTTCGAATGCTTCTTCACACTTGGAATCCCAGTGGAATGCCTTCTTCAAGATTTGAAAAAATGGCTGGCATTTATCGCTAGACCTAGACACAAAACGGCTAAGTGCAGCTATCCTGCCTGTCAAACGTTGCACCTCTTTTGTGTTGGATGGTGACTTCATTTCCACCATTGCTTTAACCTTTTCTGGATTGGCCTCAATCCCTCTGCTGCTGACTATAAAGCCCAGAAATTTTCCAGCCGAGACCCCGAATGCGCACTTCGCAGGGTTTAGCTTCATTTTGTACTCCTGTAGAATTCGGAATGACTCAGCTAAGTGCTCGATGTGGAGCTCTGCTTTCAGCGACTTCACTAGCATATCATCAATGTAAACCTCCATGGATGCTCCTATTTGCCTCTGGAACATTTTATTTACTAACCGCTGGTAAGTGGCTCCGGCGTTCTTCAATCCGAAGGGCATGACCTGATAACAATATGTTCCCTGTTCAGTCACAAAGGAGGTCTTCTCCTGATCGCTGGGATCCATCCCGATCTGGTTGTAGCCTGAAAAAGCGTCCATGAAACTGAGGAGCTCGTGCCCTGCAGTGGCGTCCACTATTAGGTCAATCCGAGGTAAGGGAAAACTGTCTTTGGGGCATGCTCGGTTGAGATCAGTGAAGTCGATGCACAATCGCCACTTCCCATTGGTTTTCTTTACGAGAACTACATTTGCTAACCAAGTGGGGTAATGAACCTCCCTGATAGCCTTGGCATGGAGGAGTTTGCTGACCTCCTCATTGATTGCTTTTTGCCTTTCATAAGCAAAGCTCCTCCTCTTCTGTTTGATGGGTTTGCAAGTTGGGTTTACGCATAACTTGTGGGTAATAACCGAGGGATCAATTCCTTCCATGTCTTCTTGCTTCCAAGCGAACACTCCTATATTCTCTTTTAGGAACTGGATGAGGAGTCTTTTGAGCTCAGCGTTTAGTTTGGAACCCACATAAACAAGGTGTTCTGATTTCTCATCAAGCTGAACTGGTTCCAGCTCTTCCGATGGCATTGGTCTTGTCTCCATTTCGTCTCTCATGTCGAGCTCATCCAGTTGGATGTTCTCGACCTCCTTCCTTTTGACAGAAGCCAAGTAGCACTCCCGTGCTACGCGCTGGTCTCCTCGGACCACTCCGATTCCATTTTCTGTAGGGAACTTCACGACTAAATGATAGGCAGATGGGATTGCCTTTATAGAATTTAGGGATGGCCTTCCAAGCAAGATGTTGTACGCCGATGGTGCATTGACTACTAGGAATTTGACAGTGGTAGTGGCTTGGCAAGGTGGATCCCCCAGGGTGAGCACGAGCTGGATTGAACCCAGGGGGAGCACCCTTTCCCCGGAGAATCCCAGCAAGTGAGTGCTTACTGGCTCAAGTTTTTGTCTTCCTATGTCCATCCTGTCAAACGCAGGTGCGAAAATAATATCTGCCGAGCTCCCGTTATCAATTAGAAACCGATGAACTGTTCTATTTGCCACCACAGCTCGTACCACCAGTGGATCATCATGGGGGTATTGGCACCCTTCTAAATCAGCATCTGAAAAAGTGATAGCTGTATCCAAGCGTGGAGCCTTGGATACAGCGTGCACTTCGAGAGCTTCTTCGGCTCTGATCCGCCGGAGGTGCGCCTTCCTAGCTGAGCTTGACTCTCCACCTCCTGCGAAACCTCCAGATATCACTCTGATTTCTCCTAGAGGCTGCTGGTGTGGTGCAGGTGCCTGTTGTCGGGGTGGCGGAGGCGGAAGAGCTCGGTTCAGGTTATCATTGGCTATAAAACGACGCAGCTGACCTCGCTGGATCAAGAACTCGATTTCCTTCTTCAATTGAATACAGTCATTAGTGTGGTGTCCATGATCTCGATGATAATCACAGTACTTCGTGGGGTCCCTCTTTGCCGGGTCTGCCTTCATCCTAGGTGGCCATTTTAAAAACTTCTCGTTCTGGACCTCATACAGTATTTGTGACACAGCAGCGGTGAGTGGGGTAAACCGCTGAGGCCCATACCTGGGTTGTAGTTCAGGTTGCATGGGACCCAGCCGATCTCTGACATTTCCTCTCCTCTTTGGCGAGCGGTCTCTGTCCCTCCTTGGGGACCTCTCTCGTCCTTTTTCCTTCCTAGGGCTTCTGTCCCTTCTCTTTTCTTCTTTTTCCTTTTCCTTTCGTGAAGACGTACCGACCACCTTAGAAAGGAGTGCCTCTTCACCATTTATATATTTCTCTGCCTTGGCTAACACCTCAGCCATACTTGCCTGAGGGTTTTTTGATATGGAGAACATCAAATCCTTTGATTGCACTCCCAACCCTGCAATGAAAGCAGTTATGGCGAATTTTTCATCCGGGACGTCTACTTTCAATGTCTCCGAGTTAAATCTTTGGACATAAGTCCTCAGGTTTTCCTGGGGACCCTGCTTCACATTCAGCAGGTGGTAGCTCGGCTTTCTGTGTATCCGGGCTCCTATGAAATGAGAGACAAAAGCAATGGAGAGTTCTTTAAAGGATGAGATCGAGGCTGGCGGGAGCCTATGAAACCAGTTTAAGGCGGAGCCTTTCAGCGTGATAGCAAAAGCTCTGCATCGTACAGGATCCTGGTACCCATGTAGCTCCATCTGGTTCTTGTAAGTGTTGAGATGATCCACGGGATCTTTCGATCCGTCAAAGACCTCCATTTGAGGCATCCTGAATTTTGGTGGGAGAGGGAAGTGTAGCACCCCCGTGGTGAATGGGGATTCGGTTTGCTGGACCAAAACATCCATTGTAACCGGGGCCTTACTTTTTACGGCCTCCTTCATATGGCTGAGCTCTTGCTGGAAATCTTTGAAGCGTTGCTCCCAGTGCTGCTCTCTCCTGTCTTGCGGATAAGGGAAGAAATCACCTCTCTCACCCCTGTCGTTCCGACTTTGCACTTCGTCGTTAGGGCCATTATCAGGGGGTACGTAGGGGACATATCCCCTGGCCTGGCTGCCTTCCCCCCCCTCGCTGACCTCTCTATGGGGGTCCCAGTATCGAGGTTCCCTATGAGGGGGGTTATTCTGGCCTTCATGGGCCGGTGGTGCCTCTTGTGGGCGTTGTACGAGCTTTGACAGCTCTTCATTTTCCTTTAGCAAACGTTGGTTGACGAGACGCAGGGCCTCCAACTCGTTATTAATGAGGGAATTCGCCTCCTGGATGTTCCTGGGTTGCCTGCCGTGGGCAGCTTCCGGCTGATCTTGCATTCGAGGTAGGTTTGTTTGGCTTCTGCTCATATTTCGAGTTATTACCATCAGTCACTGAGGAATCAGCTTACTTGTAACAGGAACAGTCATTCCCACAGACGGCGCCAAACTGATGGTGTAAACCTTCGGATACGAGCTATAGAACCAAATTAATTGGCGTGAGCAGTTTGCATGGGGACTAATATGGCATCTGAGCTACAAGGCTCGTGAAATGGGGAATGAAAGCTCTAATTAGCCGTGTGTAATGTGTGAAATACAATAGAAATATAGTGGTTCACCGGCTGATGAGCTCGGCTAGTCCACCCTCTAATGGAGGCTCTTGCTCCTGTCTCTTTATTGATCTAATTCAATAAGTTACAACAGAATTCTCAAGGTATTAGGGTTTCAAGTCCTTTCTCAATGGAAGCTGCCCCTCCTCTTTATAGCCTCATGCTTACCTCTAATTCGGGGTTACTTCCTTTATTGTAGGGATCGTCCCTATCTTCTTCTATAATCTCGGGCTTTCCTAAACCCCTTATGGCTGACCGCGGATGGCGAGTTCTCTGCCTTGTGTTAGGGGATTCTCTCCTTGGTTTTAGGATAGGATCCTGGCTGGTAGCGGATTTCTTGCCTTGGATTGACTTAACTCCCCCTGTTCGGGTATCTACTGCCTTTTTACTGCCCTCTCATTGTTTCTTAGCTCATGTCTTTAGTTGGGAATATAAGTTCCGATTGGGCGAGCTCAGACCTTGCTGGATGAGCTCAGCTTAGTTCTCCATAAACTCCCGAACTGAGCTCTTTTCCTGAGCTCAGATCTGGGGTTTACTTTAGGTATCATCAATATATATATATATATATATATATATATATATATATATATATATATATATATATATATATATATATATATATATATATATACTAGTCAAAACTCGTGCCTGAAGGCACGATAGAACAAAAAAATCGAGTTCTAAAAAATCGATATCACTATATTAAATAATAATTTTTTGTTCCATCATTTATTTGATTAAATCATTCAAAATTTATTTTTACCTATTATTTTCTTAAAGATATTGATAAAATTTTCTCGAAATATGTAATTCGATAAATTTTTTTAACAGATCTATATTATCGTGTATTGATAATATCTGAAATAAAAATTATGTTAAATTACAAATTAATCAAATATTAAATGGTTGAGCATGTGATAGAAATGAGTGATGTGATGGTTTTGGGGGGAGGGAAATGTATAGGGGATAAAATTCAATTTTCTATGTATTTTATTATAGATATTTGTATAGTTATAAAGAAAAATTTCATCCAGATTCCCTATAGTTAGGTCTAAATTCAATGACACTTCCTTCCGATTTTGAAATTTCACCGCCACTCTCTATTAGTGATTGTCGAGTTACATCGTTAATGGTAATGGTTGATTTATAGAAATATCCCCGAGTATTTTATAGGGTAAATTTTATCCACACCCCTTATAAATAAACCTAACTTTAACAACACCCCCTGTAAATAGACCTAATTTTAACAACACCCTCTCTTGATTCTGAAATTTCAATGCACTCCCTTTTAGTTCCATTATATTAGCATTTATTTTGATCAATTTAATATTCAATTTTATCAAATTAATTTTTTTTATTTAATTTAAAGTAAATTAACATTTCATCTCATCAAATCAACACAAAATTGATATTTAATTTTATCAAATTAGCATTTAGTTATATTAATTTAATATTTCATTTCATCAAATTAATATTATTTCTTTAATTTAATATTAATTTATTATTTATTTTTATCAAATCAACATCAAATTGACATTCAATTTTATTAAATTAAACTATTTAATTTATTAAATAGAATATGAAATTCCATTAATTTAAAATTTAACCTTATCAAATTAAAGACATTTATTTAATTTAACATCAAATGAACATTCAATTTTATTAAAACAATATTCAAATTTATTCAATTAACATTAAATTCAATCAAATTAATACTAAATTAATATTTAATTTTATCAAATTAAAACTGAATTAATATTTAAATTAATCAAAATTAAGATCAAATTTATTCAATTAATATTAAATTTTATCAAATAATTTTAAATTTTATATATGAAGTATGATGTGTGATGAGCAGTCGGGCGATGTTGTGGAGGACATATGATACCAGAGGAATTAGAAATTGATGAGATTTTGACATTGATTTTATCAATTGTAATTTTTATTATAGAAAAATCATTTTTAACTATAAAAATTATTATGATAAAAAAATATAAAAATTATAAAAATTTGATTATGTAATCAAATAAGTGATAATATGATGACAAATATTATAACAAAGTTATAATACAACGTTTTAAAATAAAAAAATTCATTGAGATAATATAATGATTAAAATTACGTTTAGTGATTGGCTAGCGCATATATAATGGGGAAAGAATTGATGACATTTTAGTCTATTTAAATAATAAAAGGTAATTTTAGTATTTTCACAAAATATTTAGTTAAATAACTATTTTATCTACTGATAGAGACAAAAGTTATTGTTATAGGGGTTGTCATTGAATTTAGACTCAACTACATAGTGTTTAGATGAATTTTTTCCTAGATATAACGTGTAGATATAGTATGTCTTCAATCTTTGTACTATATATATGTACAATAAAGATGCGTGTGTGTGTGTGTGTGTGTGTGTGTGTGTGTGTGTGTGTGTGTGTGTGTGTGTGTGTGTGATATGAACAGTAAAGATGGAGAGCAACTACATTATGATAGAATTTTGGAGGGACATGTGTCTTAGTTTGGAAAGAAAATCATGAAAGATGAGAGTGTGAGAGACAATCAATTTCTCCGTATTGAAAGTGGTACCTTAACATAAGAAATAAAATCAGGGAAATAATGATAAGAGTTGTAATCTGTATTTTAGGGAGAGAGAGACAGAGTTGAGGAATGAGAGATCGCTTAATTACTGAATTTGATTGAGTTGAGGAATTAAATTTAGGGATGTTAATTTTGGAAACTAAAAGTTTTGAGCGGCAAAAAATTTTCAAGAGCTAATATGGTACGTCGGATCAAAACTATCTGAGACATTAATAGCTTGAGACAGTTTGAAATATCGATGGTCGTTGGATGATGACTTTTTTGATCTCGAAACGATCTGGGTCGCTCTTTGTCTCTAAAATTCAAAATCGTTCTATTTTATTATATATATATATATATATATATATATATATATATATATATATATATATATATATATATATATAGTGAAAGTCTAATTAGGATGACAAATAATGTTATCTCATACTTTATCTCTTAGTATTATTTGTTTGTCTTGACGATCCTAATTGGACTTATTTATTCAAAACATTTGTATAATTTGTAGATGAGAAAATAGTTAAATATTTAAAATAATTCTTAGGTTGCAGATATTGAAACCCAAACTAATCACCAATAAAAAAAAAAATTCAAAACCAAGCTAATCACCAATAAAAAATAACAAGTGATACCAATTGCACCAAAAAAATAAAAAAATTCAAAACTAAGCTAAACACTAATAAAAAATAACAAGCTATATCAATTGCACCAAAAAAACTAAAAAATTCAAATTCAAGCTAATTACCAATAAAAAAAATATCAATGACCAATAAAAAAAATAAGAGAAACCAATTGCACAAAAAAAAAAAAAAATTTCTAAACCAGCTATCAAATTTTTTTTTTCTTATTTGCATCGCTTTTCCCTTGCTACTATTCATATTTTTTTTAAGAAGTGAAATTTTGATTTTGTTGATTTGGTTTAATTGCAGTGTAAGAATATTTATGTAGCATCCGAGAAGTCATAGCGACAAATAATTTAAATCAATTGTTCTTGCAGTTACAAGCAGATTCGTTGGATAATATTAGTTTTGTTGGATTTTTTTCTATTTTTATGGAAATTTAATTTTTATAGTTCAATGTGAACTACACAAACCATTAGATTTAGCAAGAGGTTGAAAAAATGAACACTCGTTAGAAAGAAGAACCACCATGAAGAAATGTATGGTAGGATAATTTTGTAATAGGGATTTTTAGATTGTATTAATGTGATATAATTTTTTCATTTCAATTCTTTCACTTCTTTTATTTAAGACAATCTTGGATGTCTAATTTGCTTGACAATTTTTTTGTGTTAAGAGTACCTTTAGACACGGGTAATGACTAGTAACTCTATAATATTCCTAATTAAACTTTCATTCTAAATAAATAAAAATAATAATTACTAATTCTCCTTCTACATCAGGCCCTCTCTCTTGAAAAAAACTCGTCTTGGAGTTTCCATTACTTGAAACAATTCTACAAGTATGTGTTTATCTGCATCTATCTTATACTTGAAATTAACTTTTTCAAGCACTACACAAATGAGAATAACAACTTTGTTTGCCTCAGCTACAAAATATGTTATGTAAGATTATGTAGTGTTTCTGATTTTGAACTGTTTACCTATAATCAAATTAATTTGAATCACTTCAAGACACTTGTCTATAACCTTCTCAGCATTTGGGTATACATTAATAAATTCACTATGCACGTCTATCAACTCTCTTGAATTATCACAATAGTCAACAAAATTAATGTGGAAACTGTTATCATTTGAGATTTTTTCACAATTTGTCTTTTTCAAAGATTTCATCAAGCTTTGATGTATCCGGTTCACATATAGTGAATACTGCATCATTAATTATGAGTTTGCTATTTTCTTCATCCTTTTTCTCGATATCTTCCTCTTGATAACTTTTAGGTGGCTCTCCAACATACCATAAGTCCATTTAATCTCATCATCGCCATCAATTTTTGATTCTTGATAACTTTCAATTTTTTTCTTTTATGGACATGCATAGTTTTTAAACGTGGGAATGCTTGAATCAGCCTTTTTCTCATCACTTTCCTAATCCCTATAAGTGTTTGAAAAATCCAGATTCATGGGTTTTTAATATGAAACTTGATGTACAAAATAATCATTATATGATGAAAAAGATTGTGACTCAATATTACATCGAATTGATTGTTCCAATCTAAACTCCCTTTGTTGCTCATAGATTGATACACATCATGCACCATGAATCATGTATCATGAAAGTTTTGTCTGAAAGGAAAGGCAAGAGTACAACCTCGAATAAGTTGAACATAATATCTCCGTTCTGCACCCTATCTTGATTGAGATCCTGATTTGGACCCAACATCCACTAGGCAACCATATTCTGCAGTTCTTGAAAATTTTTTAGGCATGTTGGGAGCTGCTGTTGTTGTCTCTATTGAAAGTTCAAGAATTCAGCTCTCAAAAGAGCCCTTTTTCCATGATCACTGTCATGAAAAAAGTTGTCACCACTTCGTTGATTAGAAATCATGCTAGGTTAGTTAAAGTTATATCTCTTTAAATCTTCAAATTATCTATAATATATCTTTTAATTATCTATTCTCTATGTATAAATATCAGTTTATATAAAACTTTTTGATTGACTATATTATCTTCAAAATATGCATCATTATATTTTTAATATAGTGTTCAAAAGCATTAAAAAACTTCATTAATCTAATATTACTCATCTCATATGCAAATATAACATTATGCCAATATATGTGTATTTTTTTTTTATTGAAAATACACATATATAGAAAAGGATTTTTATATACGTGGTGTATTGCTAGTACATTTAAAAGTATACACATAGAAAAGGATTTTTTTTCATCGAAAATACAATAATTACCATCTAATAATTTTAAAATAATCAACTACTTAGTTGCTCTTAAATTTGTGTACCTTTGCTTAGTGAAGATCAGGTTCTAATTTAGGAATGTCAATTATAAATTTGTTGAATGGTAGACCATTTTAAATTTGTGCACATTAAATCAAAATCGGAGATAGCTTGAAATTCTTATCTAGACCATTTTAATTCTTATAAATTTTGTTATATTTTAAAAAATATGTGATATTCTACCGATTTCACAAAACACAACTTCTATAATCAAGTTACAACTTTTTGAAGGCTAAGTTGAAACTTTTTAAAGAATTTGAGATCGATGTTAAAATCATTCCCATTCAGAAAGTCGTAATCAACCCAAATATGGTATAACATAACTCCAAAAATGGTATTGATTGATCCCAAAATAGTAGGATCGATCCCACATAGCTCCAAATGTTATAACTAACCCAAATACGGTTTAACTCGATCCCAAAAGTTGTATTTTTGAGATCAATACTAAAATACTAGGAGTATAATGTTGTAACGCATTGATATCCCGTATATAAATTAACTAATAAAATCAATCTCAATAAAGCACAAAGATATATCCAAAAACAAGAGTCAGAGCTCTATAATCATAAATATAATTAATATCTATAATAGAGTCTTCAAATCACATAATAAATCATCCAATAGTAACCATGCATTCGAAATGAGCTTATACAATCAAAAAATCTCAAATTAAATTACAACAATTCTCCAAATAATACAATATAAGACTTTAATCAAATTTTACAAATCTTCAATTATCTTCATTTGCCATGAGGCATAATTATCTCCTTAAACACCTCAACATTCATATCAAATGCAACTATCAAACTTCGGTAATTACTCTCGCCGCCAATATTAGATGCAACCCAATGTATAGCTCCATTTACAAAACTCGACAATTAATAATTGTCAAAAGGAATATGTTTCGAAGGCTCCAAGCTAAGCTTGTAAATCACAACACTCTTCTTAATTTCGAGCTACCAATGTCTACTATGACTTTGATAAACTATTCTAACGAACTTAAAGTTAGATCTTACAGAATCAAAACCAGACCCAAGTATAGAATTGTTACGATAACAATCAGACAAGCAAATCATCAAACCATTAAAAGAACCCAACACCCTAAAACATGCAATCTTGCTCTTCCATAGGCATTCAAAATCCAAATACTCATCGAACTCTTCATTGTCGTAGTGCAATGTGTACCACTCAAAGTGCCTAAAACACTAGAAGGTTTTAGGGAAGGACTAAGAGAAAAGGCCTATCAATGATGATAAAGTTTGAAGAAAAATGGTAAAATAGAGAGGAAGAAGAAGAAGAATTTGCATTCAAGATTTTTATCTTTTTCCTTACCGAGTTTGTTTATCTTTCAATATATTTGTATATACAGATTTTTTTTAAGTTTTGATATTTGCTCTAACTAACTAACTATATCTTAGTTGTTGAGGTTTAGCTGAGCTCTTATTGCTTTGATGTAGTGCTATGTATATGAATTACTTATCACAAGCTTGCACTATTCAAGCTCCGAGTGGCACTTAGACACTAGTAAAAGAAGTATATTGCCCAATATAAGAATACAAAAGAGTACAAATGAGACCTCACCCCTATAATAAATGGCTATAAATAGGCCTTTGGCCTTACAATAAATGACTTGAATTATTCCAACTGTAAAGCATCTAAGCTATTCTCTAGAATATTTTACCATAATATCAAGATATTTACCTATACAATAATCTTCTAAATTTCTCTAAACATCTCTATACTTCTCTAGGTTTCTCTAAAATGTTCCATCATGGAGGCCCAAGTCGAGGAGCCCATATTCTAGAGCTCTCTGGAATCTTTTGGAAATGGGAAGTGACATGCACATGCTCTGCTCATGGTTTGATGAAGATGAATTGGCTTGATTGGCAATGGCAGCTACTATCAAGAAGAAACGAAAGGATGAAGACGTCAAAAAGAGAGGTCATATGCACTAACGAAAAAACCAAGAACTCTCTGTTATTCAAAATCAAGAACCCTATGGCTTTATCAAACCCAGACGACACATTTCAAGAAAACCAAGAAGTTAGGGGTGTGCACCCTACCCAACACGTAGGAATATGATCTTTCGTCTTCTTATCCGGAAGAATTTTTTCTTGATCTATCCTACCAAATCAAGTGTGGTATTTCTACTCAACTTCCGTCCAAATTAATCGGGTAGAAAATCGGGTGAACACTTTTGTAGTTATTAATTTTTGAATCATTTTAACAATTCAATTAAATAACATGCACCAATTTAACAACACAATAAACCAATAACACTAAAACCTAAAACAATTACAACAACAATTACAATAAAACACAAGAAAGTGTAAACATCAATCCATCATAATTGTTGCACAAATACAGTAACAATTATTTTAAGTTTAAACCATATGGTTAGGGAATTAGGGTTTTTAGTATATATATTAATTAATTAATTAATTCGGGTAGGATTTGATAGAAATACGGAAATTCGCATTCCTACCCTATTTAAACGGAAGACCAAAAAATCTTCCGTATTCTTACCCGATTTTTTTGGCTAGCCGTTCAATAGGGTAGGGTAGGGTAGGGTCGGATATGATAAGAAATTGCGGTTAATTGGAAATTTGAACACCCCTACAAGAAGGCTGCAACTAAGACATAAATTAATCCTATTTCAAATCTAGCAAAGCTAAAATTTCGTAATAGAATAATAATTTTACATGGGCTAATCCCATAGATTAAAAGTCTGGGTCAAACTTTAACAACTGCTAACAAACGGAGCCTTTGGTTTTGAGCTGGAAATTGAGATGGGTCTGGTGTAGTTGAACATTTTTTCAGTAATCATTCCAAGAATAACTCGGACTAAACCAATTGGCTGCACCATGCAGAAAGTCATTACCAAAGTTATCCCTTCAATCACCCCCAAACAAATTGCACCACCATTGGAATGAAGATGATTTGTCTGACATGGCTTCAATTGATACATTGGTTTCAATACTTACACCGATACTCCCTATAACGTAGACGTGTTATCAAATTTTTTAACATGCACAAATGGTAGTAAAGACCATAGCAAAAACCTTAAAAAAACCCTAATGTAGAAATCAGGCCTATGAGGTTCCAATAATCAAGCATTTACCGGTGACAGCATTTTTCCTTGATATCTATATCTTTGTCCTTTTATGAATCCTTTCATGTGTTCAAATATTCTCAAAGTACATTTGTCTGATGTTTCAGATGAAAATAAGTCGCAGCTAAAAATTAAAAAAAAAAATATTCTCAAAGTACATAAATAACTAAATAATTAAGGACGTACTGTATTTAAAACTAGGTAATTAAACGAAACCAATGCAACAGGAAAGAAGTGACAATAGCTGAGTAAGGACACATCACACATGCAAAGTTCATCTTTGCATAGCCAGCCTTCAAAGTGTCTTATGAAAGTGAATTGATCAGAGTGATAAGAATTTAGGCTTGTGAGAATAACAGGAACAAGCGTGAAGATTAATATTGTTATAGTTCCCTGTAGAAAATGGGAACAACTTGTTCCAATGATGCCCATAATTGTGTTGTTTGCTTGGAGAGAGCATGTAAAGTAATTGCTGGATGTCTTCTCTTGCCTCATATGTTCTCGAGTTGCGTCGCCCCTGGTCACTGCTCATTATTTCTGCATGCAAAATTCTGTGGAGAGACTTTGACTTGGAAAAATAAGTGGTGAATGCGGATTTGATTCAACAAACACATGGTGTGAATCCAAGGTTTACATGAACTTTTAAAATACCTTTTTTTAATCATGTTGTAGCTGGTTTGTCTTTCGTATTTTCTTTGTACTTAGTCTATAAGAATTATTCTGAATTGTAAGAAAATCATTTTTTAAAAGTAAAGTTATTTGATTTCTTTAGTATTTGGATATCTATTTTATGGTTGTATGGTGACAGTATTTAGTATGATTAGCAATGAAATCAATTCGATTGTATAACATTATAAATAAATAAATAAATATATATATATATATTGTTTTAGATAATAAAAAATCAAATACAACTATAAGATAAATGATAACTAATTTAGTGTTTATGAATGTTTTATAATATGTAATGGTGTATAGTAGTGAAAACGATTTACATAAGAGTTCTAAAACGAATTGCGACTCAAAATACCTTACCAACTAAACATACCTCTATCGTATTGCGTATTATGAAAATATCATGCCATATACCCGTATTTGTACTACGTACCATAGCGTCCCACGATCCAGGTAAGAAGCACCCGTAGCCAAAACAAATTAAGATTAAAATCAACAAAGTAATCAAAATTGGTAAGAATATTATAGTAATAAATCCGTTTGTGAATGAGGGAGATTGAGAGAAGCCTAATGTTTTTTTTGATCAATAAAAAAAAAAAAGTGTAATGTTTGAGCAAGGCATAGTTAGAGATCGAATGTCCACGATTGAGAGAGATTGGAACAAAAGAAGGAAATTATTATGTCCCTCATACCGGTAAGAAGTCGCCGGAGTCGAGCACCACCGAATTGGTGGACGGAGGAGCTATCAATCTTAGACATAACCTTTTTTGAGTAAATCATAGCGAGAATGAAGTCACGAGGAGCGAAAGCTATGACCATAGCCAACATTATTATCACATACGCGAAGAGATCACTGTGCGATCTTGTTCGAGATCAGTCCGGTATTGGCATCAAATCACTTGTTCCTGACGAGTCTGAAGTCAAAATCCGGCAAAGAGAGCTTCTTCGCTCTCTTACCCTTAGAAAAAAGCCGTTTTTCGATCAATTTCCTCTGCTGCTGCCTACTCCGAAAGACGATTTTCCTGAGAGCAACCAATAGTAATAAGAACGAGCTCGAAAAGAGAATGTAGGTGATTTACGAAATTCGAATCTCATAGTTTTGTCTATCTCTCTGTTTCTACACAGCCATTTGTAATCTCTCTCTCTCTCTAGCATCAAAGCTCAGTCATCCATTCGTAACTAGTGTGTGTGCGCCTGGAACAAGTGGAGAGAGACGATGGAGAGGTTTGACGGACTGGGAGAGACATTGGAAATGTAGGTTAACCGTTAATTGCAGCAGTGGTCTTCAAAGTTTATACTTCGTCTTATTTTGGTCCCCAATATTGCCGTTGAATGATTGTATCATATTAATTCCTCATGTATTATATTTATTTTTAAGTGGTTCCACGTATAACCCCACCCAAATTTTTAATAATTTTTACTCATTTGCTTCCCACATGCCCCCCAGTGAAGGGTATTTTAGATAAATTGTGGTCTACTTGACCCGAAAATTACAACAGTAGTCCACAAAGTATATTCTTAGTCTCATTTTGGTCCCCCAAATTTACAATACGTTGAGGACTAATGTGATACTATTGTAATATTGAGGGACAAAAATGAGATAAAGAATATACTTTGGAGACTCTTGCTGCAATTTTTGGGTCAATTAGACATTGATTTGTCTAAAATACCATTCATTCAGGAGCATGTCTAAAGCACTTGAGCAAAAATCATTAAAAATTTAGACGGAGTTATACATTGAGACCGCTTAAAAACAAATATAATACATCAGAGATCAATGTGATACAATTATAACATTGAGAATCAAAATGAAACGAAGTGCAAACTTTTGGGACCGCCGTTGCAATTAATCCTAAAACTAAATATGGGGGCAAAGTAATTTTGTTTTGGCCGCAAGGTCTTGCCACAATAAACTGCCTAAGTATTTGCCAACATAAAATTTGTTTTCTTGATAAAAGTTTCTTTTACCTACAAAATACGTTACTTTAGTAAAATAAAATTCGATAAAATTTATTTTTCAAATTATGGGTAGATATCCCAAATATTGGAATATAATATGTTAGGGGAGATAATGTTTCCATGAGTTTTGTATGATATTTGAATGTCCATTTGGTCAATGGTGGTTGAATTGAGGAGGTAGTGGTTTTGCGCTGTCCCTTCTGTGGTTTGTTAATTAGAGAAGATGCGATATAAATGCATAAAGAAAACACCTTGTCAGCTTTTGATCAGCATCAACATGATTAGAAGCCTCTGGATCTGGACATGGTTATAAATATTCTCCCCTCAACCACCTTCAATGAGAGCCCATATTAGTTGGTAATGGAGATAATATACAAATCGGTTGCTGTTTGCTGTGCTATCGCTCTTCTTGTATGGTCATGGAGAGTGTTGAATTGGCTGTGGTTGAGGCCAAAGAAGCTGGAGAAATGCCTCAGAAAACAAGGCTTCGCCGGAAACTCCTACAGGTTGTTGTTCGGCGATCTGAAAGAGATGTCCAAGATGCTCAGAGAAGCCAAGTCAAAGCCAATCAACCTCTCTGATGATATCGTGCCACGTATCATGCCCTTTGTACATAAGTCCATGACAAAATATGGTATGTTTCTTCACACTGGCTTGTATTTCTATAGATAACCGGGAGTGAAACTCAGTCTTAGAATCAACTAGGGGTGTCGTGAGCCGGGTTAACCACAGGTCACCTTACCCAGCCCGAAAAAATACACTCAAAACCCGATAAGTCAGATAGTTGGTCTGCTAGAACCCGAGCCCAATATCCTTATAAAGAGGGCTTAGGTTTGCCCCAAACCCATTACCTGGCTCGAAGCGCGGCCCAATAGCCCGCCTACCCTTCCTTTGAAAAAAAAGTTATACTTTTAGACAATTAAATTTAAAACTTTGAAATAAGTCTCTCAATGTCGAAATTTGAAATTTTAAAAATTTAGATACTATAAATAATGTGTTTTTTTTTTTTTTTTCGGTAAGTAAGATCATTTCCATATATAAAAGAAAACGAACATGGGTCCCTGTACACAGGTGTAACAAAGGGGATGATTGATCTTCTAAAAACAAGAAAATAGAAGATCCCCCATCCCCAAAGCAAAAGAAAACAATGTAATCACATTTCAAGAACAAAAAGAAAGTGACAACACAAGAGCAGCAACAAGAAGCATAATCCAGCACTGCAGCAACACATAACATCACAATTCAGCATCACGCAAGAGCAAAAAACAGCAACATCACAGCCACCACAAGCATTCAGCCCTTGACCAGAAGAGTGAAGCATCCTCCATCATTGCAGCAGAACAAGCAATATAAAAAATCAGCATCAACACACAGCCACAAAAAAATAGTCCAGCAAAAACAGAGCACTCATCCAGCATTGCAGCAGCTCTCGCTGGGCTTCAAACCTCCAGCAAATCAGCAGCAACAAACATCACCAAAATCAACCATCAAGCAGCAGAAAAACAGCACAAAATGCAGCCACAAAACAGAATAACATGAACTTAGAAGTTGGGCTCAACAAATGATGCTCCTCATAATAATGATGGAAGCACCCAACAACAATCCAAACGAGGAACCACCCAGCAGTCCATGAGCAAGCAACCAGAGGCCAAGAACCCAGCACCTCAGAGAGACCAAGAACAGGATCAACTTCCATCAGCTTCAAGGCGGTTAAAAAATCGAATCTGGGAGGGACCATTGCCTTTGGATCCATAAATTTGGGAGGGTTTTCCCCACCCCTCTGTGCAAACTTAGCTTTTGCCTGATGCAGTCAACAATGTCTTTGTAAATAGTAGTGACATCCTTAAAAGAATTTCTAAAAGTTCTTTGGTTTCTCTCCATCCAAACCTTATAAACAAAGGTGGATAACATCAATCTCCCAATCAGACTACTCAGCTTTTTCCCCATCATATTCCTTGCAAACCATTGGACAAAATCTTTCCACGCATTACCTGGCCATTGGACATTACACTAAATTTGTAGTGACATCCACAATCGGCTAGTAAAAGAGCAAGCAAAAAATAAATGATTATGGCTTTCCACATCACTATGACAAAAAACACAAGAGACCCTCTGTAAGATACCATAATCCAAAAGCTTATCTTGCGTTGGTAATCTTTCATGCACAACAAGCCACAAAATAAAGCTAAATCTTGGAACAGCACTAGGAAACCAAACAATCTTGGCCCAGACACAATGATTCCCCTTAATCCTAAAACATTCCCATGCAGACTGAGTGGAAAAAAGGTAAGAATTTGAATTGGGCAACCAAAGCACATTATCTTCCAGGTTTGAATCAGGTTTCCAACTAGGAGGGATCCCTCTTTGCACATCCAGAAGTTCCTCATTTGCAATATCAGGCCACATCCATTGTGAATTGTTGACAATGCAGCTAACACGAGCTTATTTATCCAATCCTGAGCCATTAATGATCGCCTCACCTCTACTCTGATAAATAGGACCACTAGGATGCCATGGATCCAACCATAAGAAGGTGGATCGACCATCTCCAATCTTATATCTAATTAGGGGTAAACATTTGTCCCTCAATTGAAGAATTTTCCTCCAAGACCAAGATGAGTTTTGAGGGATCCTAATACTCCAAAAGCTTCTCCCATTCAATAGGTAGGATTCAACCCATGAGGCCCACATAGAGATCCCTTTAGTTTTGATAACATGCCATAAATGCCTTGTCATTGCTGCTTTGTTCCACGCTTCAAGGCTTTTAACTCCAAGACCCCCTTCTTTCTTTGGTAGGCGCACAGTAGACCAGGCCACCTTAGCACCACTTGCTCTAATATCACTTCCAGACCATAAAAATATTTTCATTAACTGTTCTATAGAATCAACCACATTCTTTGGAAGAATAAAAACGGATGCCCAGTAGACCTGAGTGGAAAACAATACTGAATTAATCAGTTGGAGTCTCCCTGCATAGGAAAGAAACTTGCAAGTCCAGACTCTGATCTTACAGGTGATTTTTTCAATTAAAGCATGGCAATCTGTGGCACTCAATCTTGTGGTGATAAGAGGTACTCCAAGGTACCTAATTGGTAGCATGCCTTCATCAAACCCCAAACATTGTAGAATACTCTCTTTGGTTCCATCTTCTACCCCAGAAAAAAAAATTTTGACATTTGTTTTCATTAGGCTTCAACCCTGAAAACTCCTCAAAAATTTGAAGCACATCCTTAATAACTCTCGCTGATTCAATAGTACCTCTGCTAAAAACCAAGATATCATCAGCAAAGCACAAATGTGAAATCCCATCCTTTTTGCACCTCCAATGGAATTGGAATCTCCTAGTTTGAATGGCAGCTTTCATTAAACCATTAAAAGCTTCCATGACAAGAACAAAGAGATATGGGGACATGGGATCCCCTTGTCTGAGCCCTCTCCTTCCCTGAAAATATCCATTCAGTTCACCATTTATGCTTATAGAAAACATTGGAGTAGTAATACAAGCCTCCACCCATTGAATGATCTGTTGGGGAAATCCCATCTTGTTCATCACTTCCAACACAAAATCCCATCTCACACTATCATAAGCTTTCATCAAGTCGATCTTCATAGCACATCTGGGACTCCCCCTCTCAAGGTGATAATTCCTCAAAAGCTCTTGTGACAACAGAATATTATCATATATTCTTCTCCCCTTGATAAAAGCAGTTTGGGTTTTGTCAATTAGCTGCGACAGTGCAAGTTGTATCCTATTAGCAATAATTCTTGAGATACACTTGTAAAGTGTGTTACAACAGGAAATTAGCTTGTAGTCAGTTAGGGTGGATGGATTGGGAACTTTTGGAATTAGGGCAATAATGGTGGAGTTGAGCTCTCTTAACATTCTACCATCTCTGAAGAAGGCAAGAATGGCATCAGTAACCTCTTCACCTACAATATTCCATGATTTTTTGAAAAAAGTTGATGTGTAGCCATCTGGCCCAGGAGCTTTCCCATCTTTAAGTGAGAATATGGCTTTTTTAATCTCTTCTCTTGTTACTGCCTGTCCAATTTGATCAGCCATCTCTCCTGACACCCTATTCTGAATGTAGTGCCCAATCCATTGCATTTGAACAACAGGTTGGATAGGAGGACTTGTGCCAAGAAGATCCTTAAAATACTGTATAGTCTCTGCCTTAATTTCAGCATGGTCTGTGATCTTAACACCGTTTTCTTTCTGAATTGAACTGATTCTCCTCATTGCATTCTTTCTATTCAGTGATTTATAGAAGAAACTTGTGTTTTGGTCCCCCAAGTTGAGCCACTGTACACGAGACTTTTGTCTAGCAAAACTCTCTTCAGCTTCTCTTAACCTGATATAGTTCAACAGTTTCTCCCTTTCCAATCCCCTCAAGCTCTGGTCCAAAGGGTTGCGATCGAGGCAATTTTGTATTCCATCAAGCTGATTTCTTGCTTCAATAACTCTGACTGAAATATCACTATATTCCTTCTTATTCAGTTCTCTCAACTCAGTCTTCAAAATTTTAAGCTTTTTGCATATTTGAAACAACGGAAAACCCCTATACTGTTGCTGCCAAACTTTTGATACAGTAGGAATGAAGGATGGGTTATTTGCCCAAAAATCAAAAAATTTGAAAGGCCTTTTGCATTTGTCCAAGTCTCTTCCTATTCTTATCAATGCAGGAGAGTGATCGGAAACACCTAGAGTAAGAAACTCAACTTCAGACAGTGGAAACTCCTTACACCAAGTCTCATTTGCTAGTACTCTATCCAATTTTCTAGCAATAACTTCTCCATTGTGACTCTTATTGGACCATGTCAGATGGTTTCCAGAGTATTTGAGATCATCGACCTCAGCTTTAAACAAAAATTCACAAAACTCCTTAATACCCCTATCCCAGATTTGGCACCCTCCAATCTTTTCTTCCACTGACCTCACCATGTTGAAATCCCCTGCAAGAACCCAAGGTTTCCCCCTCATTGCATATGCTCTTACATTTAAGTTTGCCCATAGATCTCTCCTCAGCTCTACAACATTCTGAGCATATATGATGGAGACAAAAATTATAGTTTGCCGAGCCAAAAAATTCACCTTACAGTGCATCACCTGGTCAGATTGTTCTATCAATTGAACATCCAAAATATTTGGGTTCCAAGACACCCATATTCTCCCTCTAAGGGATGATTCATTATTGTTAAGCATACTCCACCCTGGTAGCATAGATCTAAACACCCTTTCAGAATTTATACTTCTAACTTTTGTTTCCACCAAACAATACAGTTCAACACCATGCATATTCACATTTCTCCTTACTTCCGCTTGCTTTAGAGGGCTGTTTAACCCCCTAATATTCCAACAAAGAATGCTTATCATTTAGAACTAGGTTTGTAAAGGGAACCCAATCCTTTATGAAGGATAACTTGGCCAAGGTTTGAGGCTTGTTTTCCTTTTGCTTTAGCCCTCCTCAGTTTTTTCCTGGTTGAAGAAGATAACAACTTCTTAACCTCATCAATAGCTCTGATTTTATCAATCAACTCACCCGGTTCAGGAGATTCACAATCACTCACCTCAATCTCTTCTTCAACCAATTCCAAGAGTGCAAATTGGTTCGGGGATTTAATGGTGCTACCCCCAACATCCCCTGGTAATGCAATGCTAATTTGACCTCTTCCTCCTCCTCTAGGATGCTTTTCTCCAACCTTAGCCTTCCCTTTTTCACTTTACAACTGTTGACCTTCATCTGCACTTATGGGCATTAATGCAAGTTCATTGGCAGCAAAGTTTGCACCCTCCTCCCTAGTACCAACAGGATGATTCTCAATAATCACAATATCTCTAGGACATATGTGCCCAAATACTTTACATTTTCCACACCTTTTAGGTCTTCATTGATACTCGGCTCTTATCTCTACTGACACATTCTCTTCCTCTCCTTCACCCTCCATTACTAAGTCAAAGGCTTAAACCAAGGATTCCTGTGCATCAACTTCAACACATATTCTTGCAAAATTTGCTCTACTTCCCTCCTCTGTTAGTTTGTCCATATATAGGGGTTTTCCAATGGCGCTTGCAATATAGCGGTAGCCACTAGGGGTCCAATATTCATTTGGAATATTAAAGAATTTAAACCACACAGGTATCTTTTCCAAAGATTCTTTTGATAGCTTCATCCGGGGTTCCCATTTCCTCAAGATAATGGGTTGTCCTCCTATATGGCAAGGACCTACTTCCAAAACTTCATTTCGGTTTGTCACACTTGAGAATCTAAAGAAATAAAATCCCTTCTCATTTGTTGTAACCTCGAATAAACCTTTGGGGTTCCACATACGCATTGCGGAAGACTTAACCAGTTGGAAGGGTAATTTTTTGCCAATAAAATATCCAACCAAACTAGCTTCCCACTTTGAACATCCCTCTTGGGCCACCTCCTTAGGAGGTTGGACCATGATCCTCCCATTGCATTTCTTAGGGGTTATATACTTCATCTCAATTTTAGATCTAGGATCCATCATAACCCTGTTAGCCCATGACAGTCCATTTTTTGGTAGGGCTTGATTCCCTCTCACCCTCTCATTAGCCGTTGTTTGAGGATTACCTGTGTTTACAGCTTGCTTAGTTGAGATTGGGGGTTCTTGAGAACTCACCTCATGCATTGAAGGCTCTTTTTCTGGTGGTGAAGCCTCCATTTCATTCCCGTAGTACCTGTTATGCCCATCACGACCTCCTCCTCTAGCTGGACCTCGACCGCGACCACCACGATTTCCACTACCTCCAGGGTAATATTGACTGTTATTGAGGCTTTGTGCTTCCATAAGTTGCTTAAGCATCTCATTTTTAGCAACAAGTTTCTGCACTCTCTCTTCATCATCACACTCAAAGGGATTTCTTGGTAAATTCCTTACTTCAGCATTTGAAGGTTCCTTGCTAGTGTTGGACTGCACTATTTGCTTTTTCTTCGATTACTCTGTTTCGAATCTGGGAGGGTTGCTCGCCAAGTCTTCAGTGGCCTTGAAAAGAACCTTAATATTTCCTTCCGGCGATTGACCCCTCTTGGAGGTAGGGTCGATGGGGGAAATCACAGATTCCTTCCCCAAATCCATAGATCAAGGTTCTTAGTTGGGGAAACACAAAAAGGGGGGGGGGGGGGGAGAGAGAAGAAGAGTTACGTAGAAAATTTGGGAAGAATATGGTGACAGAAGGGTTAACAAAAACCAAGGAAGGATTGTGCGATGGAGATTATCCGGGGCTACATGGTGTAGCGCCGGAGACGGCTAGGGTTTTTCCTCTTGAGCTCTTGAAACCTGCACCTTTCCTTGGACTTGAATTGTGTAGAATCATGTTATTTTCTTTTCCATGTATTAAGCATATAAGTTTTAAAGGATAGAATAATGCAAATGATAGATAAAAGAGTATGTGTCAATCTAGTTGGGATATATTCATTCTATTATATGTAATTCATCTCCTAATCAAAAATAAAATTATTCATTATTTTATTTTGTCTATTTTGACTCTCCTTTTGATTCAAAAATATAATTTACATAAATATTAAGTTAAAAAAAAATCATTATTTTTAAATGAATTTGTACATAAAAAAGCCGCGAATAGGCCCACCCCGCCTATTCTTTTTGTTGTAATTTATTTTTAAATGAAGTTGTATGTAATTTTTGTTGCCTTTCTTCCTTTGGCATATTAAGGATTGGTAAAAGAATGATCAATGAGTACAATAACAGAGATAATGGGGCATATTGATTGACTGGTGGGGTTGTTACATTCATGAGCATGTTGTACCTATTTTTGCTTCTTTTACGTTCAATGTCTTTTTTATTAGCTTTAATTTGAAGATTAAGGATTTTTTTCCCTTAGTGCCAAGATCCACTAAGCTTCATAGGTCGCTATTTTTAGTAATTTATATTTATACTACTAATAAAAATACCTTAACATGAAAAACTTTTGATTCACTAGTTTACCCTCATAAAGAATTAAAAATGCCACTTTATCTTTCAACACATAATATCTAAATTACAATCATATCATTATGCATTTAAATCTCCAAATTACATCTAAGATCACTTTTAATTATACATTCCTTATGTATAAATGTCAATTTTTGTTAAACTTTTTGATTGATTATATTACTGTTAAAAAATATATGCATCCTTATAAATTTTAACAAAATATTTTTAAAAACTTTCAAAAATTTCATCAATATAATATTACTCACATTATTTATAAAGATAATATTATGACTACATATTTATATTTTATTTTTCATCAAAATGTTTAACACTTTCATTTTTAAGATAAAACATAATGTATATATAGTTTTACATGATTTTTTAGTCCCAGTAAACTTTTCAGATTGTGTTAAGATTTTATGTGAAAACTTGATTTCTCTTTTGAAATTTTAATATGCTTTATAATATATATTCTAGCATTGTATATTAAATTTTATCCCGATTGACTTAAATAATTCTAAATACAGTAAGGTTCGAATATGATTGGTATATTGACAATTATTTTTATTTTATTCAATGATTTATAAGTGAAATTTTAATAAAATTAATTTTCTAATTATTTATGCTCTATTTATAAATGTCAATTTTTATGAAACTTTTTGATTAATTATATTATTCTTAAAAAATATAGTTTACATGATTTTTTAGTCACAGTAAACTTTTTAAACTATGTTAACATTTTATGAGAAAACTTTATTTTTTTTAAAATTTTAATATGCTTTATAATAAATATTATAGCATTGTATATTAAATTTTATCTCAATTGACCTAACTAATCTTAAATACAGTAAGGTTCCAATACGATTGACATATTGATAATTATTTTTATTTTATTCAATGATTTATAAATGAAATCTTAATCAAATTAATTTTAAAAAATTTAATTTTCAAACATCACTAAAAAATCACTTTCAATTACTAAACTATAGAAACAAAATAAAACTTAATTATTTCTTTTCTTTTTTTATTATTTTTCTTAAAGTTAGAACAACAAATCTTGAAAATATACAAAGTTTTAAAAAATTATATAGTAGAGCATGAGAGATGAAAAAATAAGTTAGTAAATTTGAGATAATATTTAATTCAAATACACATATACCAAATATTTATTTATTAATTTTAAAAACAAAATTATTCACGTGCAACGCACGTGGTGTATTGCTACTTATATGAAACACAGTGGAATTTAAAAGAAAAATATTTCGATTCCTTATCACAAGGTTTTTTTATGTTTCATACAAATTGAAAATCTTAGATCTATGGAAAAGATTAATAGTTACCTCTTGAAGTATGCTTCTAAAAATTTTCAAGTTTTCTCAAAAAATCTTGAATCTTTAAATTTGAATTTGATCTTTATCCTGAGTCTCACAATTATTTGACCTCTATTTGTATCCACACACACACTAAATTAAGTCTCTAAATTAAGTCCCCGTAGCATTGCTCTTATGATAAACAATAGTGTCAAAACATATTTTTTATTTTACTCCGTATTGACAAAAATAAACCATTTAAAAAAAATCAAGGCTCCAAAAAACCTGGGTACACCTGTATCATCAACTAAGTGGTCAAGTCAGATTAGTCCCACATGATAAACAAGATGGTCAGAAGCCTAGAGGTCCAAAAATTTCTAGGTGTGAGGTCCAAAAGGCATGAACATAATGTCTTCATGCTCCTAACACGTGAGTAAACGTACACATGCACCTAACACGTGGGACAAACATTATTTTACTACACTAATCTTAGTTTATTTCATCACTTCAAATAGGTCACCTTAAAACATAATTTCTCATTCAAACCTTAACGATTTTGGACAAATAAATATACCACGTTAATCTCCTCACGGAAGAGAACGCGGTTAACCTTGGTCCCACTAATTTCGAAGTGTGGGTCCCATTTTAATTTAAGCTTCAAATTGCTCAAATAAACTTGTTTAAACCCATTTTTCCAACAAAATTAAGTGTAAACATGAAGTTGGAAGGAATATATCACATAAATTGATAGTTGTGAGAACAAATTCATCGGGGACAAGAAAAGGGTATCAACAGGCATAATGTTGTTTTTAACATCGAACCTAGGTCCTGCAAAACAACAGTTATTCTAATAATTCAGATTACCTTTTTTCACATTTATGTGTGTGTGTGTGTGTGAGAGAGAGAGAGAGAGAGAGAGAGATCAAAAGTACATTCTATAAAAGCCTCTAAAGCTTTCATTTAAATTCTTTGAAAATCATACTTAGAACCCTGACCCTAGTTTAAAGACTCTTACCAAACTACACCACCAGTATCTTTTGTTCTTCTAACAATTCAACCTCCAATGCTTTGTGGAATATCTCAAAAGGGTGCGTATTTAGGTGATCGTTGGTTCTTCATGGGGTTTACAGTAGAAATCAACTAAGAGGTTCAGCCGCATTTAGGACTATCAACATTAATGGAGAAGAAGTGGAGAAGTGGATGAGGTGAAGGTCTTTTAAGAGAGACCCATGACTTTCCTACTGTCTATATATTAGTACTTTGTAAAATTCCTAAAAAACAACTCTTAAATGTGAAGACTATTAAATAACATAAACAACTGCAGTTATTCTTCAGGAAAGTAGGGAAGTATGTTAAACGGAAAGACCATTAACAACCCACAAACTGCAATTATATATATTTGAAGAAGAAAAGATGTGGTTACATCTTGACTTGTTCAACTGAATGAGATATAATGGACCATCAAAAATTTATTAAGGTTAAAATAAATCATCAAAAATTTTTCTGAATAGCTGTCTTTTAGTAGTAGTATAAATAAATATACCCAACTGATATTCAAGTATGAATATGAAGAATCAAAGCATTTAAAGGTGTATAATAAATAAATAAATAAATATATATATATAAATTAATTGAAAAAGGGTAGTATCACTACAAGAAAAAGGGATTTTTACGGCGGTAAAGTGCTGTCATAAAAGGTTTATTTGCTGTCACAAATATTTTTTGTGACGGCATTGTGGCGGCATTGCCTCGCCATAATAAGTATGGTCTCAAAAGGTTTTTACGGCAGCAACAGTCTGTCTCAAATAGTATTTACGGCAGCAAGACCCTGTCATAAATAAGTTGTCACAAAAAATCCGGCGCTTTTGTTTTTATCACGGCGGCAAAAGTGCTGCCTCAAATACCATATTTGGCTATCGTAAAAAATAGAAGATATATTTATGACGGCAACGATGCCGCCACAAAAAAAATAATTAATTATTATAGACTGTTAATAACCAATGTTATATACCCTGTGCATATATACACTCCATACAACTTTTTTTTTTTTTTGGTGGGGGAAGGAGGGAGGAAGGGGGCTTGAACCCTTAACCTCAAGAAGGCAAATCTTTCACAATGTAAGGAATACCATTAGACCAAAGACCCATTGGTATCCATACAACTACCCAATTTAATATATAGATAAACACAAAAGTAAATATAATCAACATTTTCAAAAACATAGAAATATTTTCATATCAAAAAAAAAAAACAATCAACGAGTTAAACAAAATGTAAAGTATGCACTTTTATAAAACATAACGATCTATGAGTACAAGAAATTAATGCAAAAAATTGAACATTCTTCCCGAACCATCTACTCTCTCAGTGACATCTGAAAAAAAAAAAAATTATTGTTATTATACTGAAATAATATTTATATACATATATACAATAAAGAACTAAAACAAGTTAGAATATATATCAACAGAGGGCCACGCAATATTTCTCTGAACGGCTTGTCAAATTATGTAAATGACATATAAACGAGTCATATCGTATACATTTCTTATAATTGGTTTCACAAATACCTAATTCGTTTATAATCGTATCGTGACGGGTCCACTCGTTTACTAAACAGGTGGTTTAAGGAAGACTCAAACTCACTAAATTTATGTCGTGTTAACGGGTCGTGTCATATTTTGACACTCTTAATTTTGATATAAAAACTTGACTTTGTAGAGTTTAATTTTTTTTTCTTTGAATTAAAAATTGTCTTTTGATGTTAAACTACGTAATTTTATAAAATTTTACTTGTAACATGAAAAATAGTTGTTGTCAATACAAATTTTTTTTAGAGTTTTTCTTTTTTAAACCATAAACTGTTTTTTAATCTAAAACAACATTTTAATATTTTATGAAATATTATATACGACGGGAAAAATGGCTGCCATAAATATAAAAAATTCTTTTGAATTTATAAATATTATTTGAGGCAGGAAAAACAACTGTCTCAAATACAAATTTTTTTTTTGAGTTTATGACACTATTTACGGCAGAAAAAATAACTGCCACAAATATTAACACAAACACGCTTTTTGTGACGGCAAACACAGCCGCCACAAAAAATTGTCTCAAATACGTTTTTTGTGACGGCGAACACATCCGCCGTAAAAAATTTGTCACAAAAGCCCATTTTTCTTGTAGTGTATAGACATTAATAGTTGTATTAAGGTTATTATAGTCAAGCAAAAGTTCTTCACTTTTGTTGACATTTTATAGTGTATAGATATAGATAAATATAAAGTAATTATTAAAAATGATGAGAAATTCAAGTGTAAAGTAATTATCAAAAGGAAAATGTTTTTTGGACTTAAAATGTGTACTTTTTTTTTGGTCAAGACTTAAAATATGTACTTGATAATCACAATTATTGAATAGATAATAGGTCCCAATGAATGTTATGACCCACAATGAAATCAATTATTGTAATTATCAAGTACACATTTTAAGTTCATGTATCATTACTCTTATAAAAAAGTTGCAATTGGTTACATAGTCCACACGTGAAAATTCAATTAGGGAAGCCAATTCAATAATTTAAAATTAAGCGAAAATAACATTTTGGGAGAAAAAATTTCTCAAATACTCTATCTACTAAATTGATTATTTTAGTATACAGTATAGATACGATCCCAATATTTTGTGCCTCTTCTGATGGGTTGATTAGATAAACAATAAAAAATGAGAAGCACACCTCTAAGGTTTTTGGAGTTGACGACGTCAACTTGGGAGAAGGTGGTGGGGCAGATGACGAGAGAGAGAGATAGAGAGAGAGAGAGAGAGAGAGAAAGAAGAGAGACGGGTTAGAGGAAAAGGACAGAGGACTAAGGAAGTGGTGAGAGTGATGTATCTTGTTTCAGAGAGGGTACTGTAGAGCTCTAGAGTTTGTGGATCGACATGAGAGAGTGACACAGATTTGCAGAGAGAAGAGAAAGGAGTTACCCGAGGATAAACGAGTTTGATACTTTGTTTTGGTTGGCAAATAGTTACCGAGGACTTATTTTTCCAAGGGACATATTTTTTCGATAATATTATTTTAACTTAATTTATTGACTTAATTCATAATAACTATTGAATTGGAGGTAAGTCCCAACTATTAGTGGGTCTGTTATCAATTCCATAATAGTGATTGAGTAGGTTAACAAATTAGATCAACTATCACTACTTTGTAACAAACTGTTTACACCAAAATTATAAAAGATTTGGGGGTGACATATTGCAAAATCTAACAGTCAGGATTAAGTCAATAAAGGTCTGAGGGATATAAAACATTTAGGAGAAAAGGGTCTTCATAAATTTCGAATCGGTGCAAGTTGGCCTTGCCAAAATGGAGTATATGGGCATTGCGCAGAACTGCCATGGCTTTGAGCTATGAACAAGTTCGAAGGCATGGAGGTTAGCAATCTTTTCGAGATGGCAACTCGGGCAACACGTTACGAATAGACACTCCACAAAGAACAAGTTCGTAGGAATGTCTCTAAAGGAACTTACTACCATGACCCCAACACTGAAGTACTTATGGTCTTGTGGCCAGATACCCATAAGTATGCCAAGCCCTCTCTAGAGCTTTTGAAGACCAGGGCCAGACACAAACCTTGGAGAATTCCGAGAAGGGAGCCAACAACTCCAGTCGAAAATATGAGTTCGATATTTCAAAGGCTGACTAGATTTTTGACCAACTTTTGGCTGACGACATCATCAAGCTATCATACTGTCATAAGATCCCCTCAACCTCGAAGCTGAAAGGAAAAACCTACTATAAGTGGCACAATCTATGGAGTCACTCTACCAACAATTGTGTGATATTCCAAAACGCCATCCAAGATGGCCTGAAAAAGGGATACCTAATTTTTGGTGACAATGAAAAATCGGAGATGGGAATTGACATAGACCCGTTTCAAAAAACTGTTGCCATTAACATGGTGGAGTTAGGATAGCCAAAGAACTCACAAAAGAAGGTTAAACTTGGCAACAGAAGTGGACGTAGTGTGGAAGCGCCCAACGGAGAACAAGAGAGTTCTCCCAAGGACGAGTAATCTGATGAAGACCCCCATAATAGATTCAAGTATCCGGTCGCTATGCAGGAACAACTGGACATGGTAAAGAGGGTTTTGCAGGGGAGATTAAGTGGATCTTCTCACATGAGTATACAAGTGGATTGCAAGACACTATCTAGAAGGGGGTGAATAGGTTAATTAAAATTTAGCTCAAACAAATGACCCTTCAAACACATGATTAGTGTATTGATTTTATCAACTAAATACTCAACACTCAATCTATCACAAGAATCCCAACCCAATGGCTAAAAATCCAATCAAACAACTATGTATGTTATAGATATTCAAGCAATCATTTTATTAGATACATAGTTTCTGTGTGTGCATCAAAATGCGAGTTTCTGTGTAATAAAAATAAAGAACAGAAGCAATTTGTTGACGCACAAACCCTGCTCGAGAAAAATTGTATGGAACTTCTCTTCTCTAGGGTTCACCAAAGTCAAATTCACTATTCCAAAGTCAGTTTACAAGTATTTGAAACTTATACCTCAACCAATACCATGGTCAGACACAACTTTTCTTCAATAAACCTCTCCATCAGATACACCAACCAATGTCATGCATAGTTACTTGAACCCCCGCCACATGTATCATTTAGCCCTCGAGCAATCTTCTCTACTAAGATCCTAGATATGCACACTTCCAATGGGTTTGGTTTCAACCAACCAAGTTCTTCTTCTCTAAGGTGTGAGATTGGATAGGAATCACAAGATGGCAACCTTTGGATTTAGGGATCTAGGATTGTGGCCCAAGCTTTCAAGGTGTTAGATAGGTTGAAAGTACTCTCAAGAGGATTAGCTTAGGTTTGGGAGGCATCCCCCTGTTTAAAGGCTCATAATAGTGTTTGTCTTAAGGATCAAGAAAACAAAAATTCGTGAATGATCACTCGAGCAATGGGAGGGTGGTGTTGTCTAGAATGAAATTTGAAATCAAACTAGAAAGGTAGAATAGGGACCGCTCGAGTGGCCTGAGGGCGTCCAGAGGGCAATCCTCTTTGCCACACACGTAGCCTTTTCTTAATATTTTCCTTAGTATTTTTTTGAGACCGGTCTAGTAAAGGCGAGCAAACATAGTCTGGTCCCTACTGGTTTTTAAGCCTAAAATCAAGTAAATAACTTTTTCCTCTTGAACACTAAAATGTGTTTTTCAAGAGGAGTCCACTAATGGCTCAATTTATGTTTTCAGAACACAAAAAGGTTAAGAAAAAATTTTCTTTGAAGAACGCCTAGGATCCACACATAGATGAATCACTGATTCTATTATAACACTAATAATCCTAAGTTTAATAAATTAAATCAAGGGTTATTAGGTCTCTAGGGTCATTACCTTCGTCCGAAGCATGGAGGTGCATATAAAGAGTTCATTTGATGTAACTTAAAGCATGATCTCCTTGTTTCAGTTGACACTTTCAGATCTTCATTGTTGTAGTATCATGACCATTGAATATGTTGAGATTTACAAGAATTTCACGAAATTAGCCAATTACAAAGCATAATCTGATAGAAGGGATTATGCCCTCAGTGCAAAGCATACTACAGACTCATTCTTGATGAAGAGGAGTGTGAGAAGGCGGGTGAAAGACCGCAGAAAAGGTGACACTGTAAGGGTACTATTTGGGACAATCAGGACCAGGAACAGTCATGAAGATGGGACATTGAGGATCAACCTGACAAGTTCATGATGCCGAGCTGAAAGGAACACGACATTATCGAGAAATTAAAATCAAATACTTGTGAATTATTCACAAATGTCGTAAACATTTCATTAAGTGACGTAATTTTCCTATTCCTTTCATTAAATCTATGAATATCCCTTTCATCACATTTGTAGTAAAAACTACCTATAATGACTCTCATACATGTTATATACTTACCTATACCTTCGCAATATTAACCACTTTTGGCGTAATATTAATAAACCTAGAAATAGAATTTTTGTATGAAGTCGTAACCTTTACATTAAGTTATCCACTTTTGTGGTAAAACCTTCCTCATATGTTTTCATGAACCCACCTGCCTCCTAAACGTACCTTGAAGTGTCATAAACTTAATTATTAAGTGAATTCGGTCGATCAAAAATATATAATGATGAATCGTATTGTTGCAGATGTATTATTTGAAGTATATAATTATATTATGTGCGTTACTGATAGATGAATTATATTTAATGATCGATCAAGTATTAGTGAATATCGTAAACGAAACCATTGAACAAGTAAATATTCCTCTCCACTTGTAATTTTATCCACAATACCGGTATATCCTCCTGAATTAGTTGTAAATTATTCACAAATTAAGTATACATTTTTACATCATTTTTTTTTCCTAAATGAAATCTAACCATTTTTTTCATTACTCTTGGCAAAAGTATGCACTAGTAAATGTTCTTCTAGTGTTGTAAAAACATTCACAACTCTCGTACCCTTATCAACAAATATGGTAATTCATCCTTTTACCTGATGAAAAATGATTTAAGTGATGTTGTAATTTTATCATTAATTGTCATAATTGTTAATAAAGAGTGGTAACATTTACTCACCCATTTGTAATTATTGACACAAATGTGGTAAACAAAATTCTTCAATAAACCCACAATTCTACTATTTTTATCTATTGAAGTTGTAAATATTTTCTTCATTATAGTAACAATATTGTAGTATGTTTTTATAAAATTACTAGTAATCATGATGTACTATCTGACAAGTCCTTTCAAGTCTTGTCTTGTCTACTAGTTGGTAACCAGCATGTAACTGGTTACTCTTTGAAATTTTTTTTTTTTAAGGATACATTGATCAACGGCTCACTTTTGTTGTTAGATAAATCTATGGTTGACATTACTTTTCGGTACCATCCCGAAAAACCAAAAGGCTATACCGTAGTTTGGTCCTAAATAATGTGCAATGTCCCTGTCGTGTGGCGTCATAGGAAGATTCATAGAAAGTCAAATGCCCTCATGGGTTGCCGTGTTGTATCAGTAATGAAAACAATATTAAATTTACAGAAAAAGAAATTTTAAAATAAGTTACTTTAAATAATGTGCAATGTCCTCGTCGTGTTGTGTCTTGGGAATATTCGTAGAAAGTCAAATGCCCCCATGACTGACTTGCTTAATTTGTCATGAAAACAACAACAATATAAATATGGGTGATTTAGGCATACGAGATGATTTATGTGCTTGAAAAAATTTAAATATAGACTTGTTCGTTTAGTTTTTAGAATAATATTATGTGGACATAAATTTTTAATATAAAATATTAATTTATTATTAAATTAACAATATTAATTTGAGACCCCACTATCGAGCTCTCACCAACAACAATATAAAGCTAAATTGCTACCACTAAAAAGAAGGTAAATTGCTTACACAAAAGGTTGAACTGTCGTTAATAATTAGTAAGGTGTAATCCGTGGGCCCATGGGAGTATTACCTAGCTATCCAAACAATGGCCTGGACAGGACTCTCCACAAATCCTTGCCAATGCAGCCGACTGGATTTGCTTGGGTTGGTTGCCAAGGGTTAAAAAAAGATTAAAATTGTTAGTTACACCTACCTGTTAATATTGATTAACATGCTTGAAAAATTATTTTAGATTTCGAAATTAAGAATTTAATATGCATTTGAATTTGTTTTAAATTTCATTTGATTTTAAATACGTTATTTCACCGTCAAGAATTGTGACATACCTTTGACATTTTAACCGAATTGAATTGTATTGTTTGCACAGAGATCAAGACATATTCTTTAAAAGTACATCAAGTGGGTTGATCCCATCAAAAAATTAGAAAAAGAAAAGCCTTTAAAAAATGATTTTCTTTTGATAAAAGGTATTTTAAGACAACTTGGAGTCTCAGTTGTCCACATGAAACACGGCAAATACGATAATCTATAATCACAATATATATATATATAAAGAATCAGTCGTCAAAACATAAAGGCCAATTACAAGCAATTTGAAGTTCAAATTCAGCACATAAAACTCAAAACATCGCAAATATGCAAATCAAAATCAATTACAAAAATGCTAAAAACGCTAAACATTCAATAATAGGTCAATCTGAGCTAAGTCATATTCTTAGAATATTACTATTGAGAATGTAAAGTGAGAGAGAGAGCATAATAACCTAATATTTGAGCAAGTTCAAGATATATAACATAGGTGGGTGGAGAGTCCTAGCCTATGGCCGGATCCACCAATACATATGCAGACACATAGAAATTAATAATCACAAATAAATGTTAGCATATCAGACACGAGAATAAGTTTATTAGAGATATAACATAATTCATAGAGAATCTGATGGGTTGATTAGATAAACAATAAGAAATGAGAAGCACACCTCCAAGGATTTTGGCGTTGACGACGTCAACTTGGGAGAAGGTGGTGGGGCAAATGACGAGAGAGAGAGACGGGTTAGAGGAAAAGGACAGAGGACTAAGGAAGTGGTGAGAGTGATGTATCTTGTTTCAGAGAGGGTGCTGTAGAGCTCTAGAGTTTGTGGGTCGACATGAGAGAGTGACACTGATTTGTAGAGAGAAGAGAAATGAGTTACCCGAGGATAAACGAGTTTGATACTTTGTTTTGGTTGGCAAATAGTTACCGAGGACTTATTTTTCTAGGGTAAATATTTTTTCGATAATATTATTTTAACTTAACTTATTGACTTAATTCACCATAACCATTGAATTGGAGGTAAGTCCCAACTATTAGTGGGTCTATTATCAATTCCATAATAGTGATTGAGTAGGTTAACAAATTAGATCAACTATCACTACTTTGTAACAAACTGTTTACACCAAAATTATAAAAGATTTGGGGGTGACATATTGCAAAATCCAACAGTCAGGATTAAGTCAATAAAGGTCTGAGGGATATAAAACAGTCACTACAACAAAAATCGTTTTTTGCGACGATTTTTTTCGTCGATAAAGTCAAAAAAATCGTCGCAAATTATTTTTTGCGATGTTTTTTTTTCGTCGCATGGTCGTCGCAATAACCTCGTCGCAGAAAGTATTTTGCGACGCAAATTTATTTTCATCGCAAAAAAAAAAAATTGCGACGTTTTTTTTTTGTCGCAAAAAGTAAAAAAAAGGTCTCAAAAATCTATTCCACCAGCGTAACAAAATAAAAAATAATAATTAAATTAATTTTTTGCGACGTAAAAAATTCGTCGCTAATAATTTTTACATAAATAAAAAAGTAAAAAATAATATTTTATTTAATTTTTTGCGACGTAAAAAAAACGTCGCTAATAGTTTTTAAAAAAATAAAAATGTAAAAAATAATAATTAATTTAATTTTTAGCGACGTAAAAAAAACATCGCAAATAATTTTTTACATAAATAAAAAATGTAAAACATAATAATTTAATTAATTTTTAGCGACAGAAAAAAAGCGCCGCAAATAATTTTTTAAATAAAAAAACAAAAAATAATTGAATAAATACTTTTGCGACGTAGAAAAATCGTCGCTAAAAAGGTCATTTTTTTAAAAAAATAACCCTTTATAAAAAATGGTATTCTAATAAAATTTGTCACCTGTACACCAATAATACCAGTATTAAAAATGGTATTCTAATAAAATTCAAACAAAAACATTTTTTTTTTTTAAAAGAAAGGAAAATTTTATTCCAAAAAATGCATTTACAAGAAGCAAAGAACAACAGCTCTACAAAAAAAAAAAAATGGCTTTCATTCATGATGGATTAAACCATTTCTAATTACAAATTTGAAATGTCAAAAAAACTAAATGCCTCCAGATCATTGCAGCTCACTGTTTTGACCCTGCAGCATGACACATTTCCTCCAGATCATTGCAGCTTCAACCAGCTCCTCACAGCTTAAACTAACACCTAATGCAGAAGGAAACGCCAGCCAAAATCCTTACAGCAGTAGACAACAGCAGATAACAGCAGCAACTCAGCAAGACAACAGCTCAACAAAAAGTGCAGACCAGTTCTGCCTGCTCAACCAGAATGCAGCACCACTACATCTTCAGAAAAGCAGAACAATGCACTGGCCTGGCAAAATTTCTCATAGATCATCATCCAGGCTTCCAAGAAGAGAAGAAACAGCCCATGACCCCACAGACTGTATTAAAGGACCAGCTTCCATCCAAGCATCACACCAAAAGTTCACCTTTTGGCCATTTCCAATCAGCATCATAGAATTGTTCACCACAAACTCAAACCATGGTCTAAGAATTCTAAAACTCAGACCTAAACCAGAAGCCCCACATCTCAGCATATGCTTCCCATTAAAAAACTTCTCCATCAATATCCATGTCACCAGTTCTGCAGGGGAGTTTACTCATTTCATCTAGATCCATGTCATCTTTATCTTGTGATTCATTATCATCCTCACACACTCTAGACATAATTGAACTTAACTCCTCCAATCTAAGAACATTATAAGATGTAGAATAAGAAATCAACAATTATATATACTTAGTAGTCAGAAGATATCATGTAATTATAGAGCATATCCATGTCAGGGCATTGAAGTCATTTACTCTTGCATTTCACAATTTGCTTTTCCACTAAAGTAATACTGATAAACCGCTTTGCCGAAAATTCACAACTAAATAAGTAAAACAATAAACATTCACAAAGTTTTATGGCTTATAGATCCTAAGAGGTACCTCCACCAAAGAGGTCAGCTGCCAATTGAGTTGATCAAATGGAGAGGTGCCGAAAGTCAAAGGAAAAATTCCAAATAATCATAACATCTATACATTAATCCAAAAATACATCTCTAAAAACCATATGTTTGTAAAGCGCATGTCTATAATATAGTGGAGACAGGCACAACAGTTACCTGTACAATTACAGCATTTATATGCCTGATCTTTTCAATGTTATCTAACAGGTATGAATCCGAAGGAAAGAATCCCTTGTTTACAAAGTAGTGGTTCTCAATCCTCGCAAATGCCTGGATGGAGAAAAATAGATATATGTCATGGCAAGAAGCTAAGATTAATCATCTCAAACAATCGGAAAATATCAAAGCTAGAAGACACTACAAACATCTGCCTGATAGTAAATTGAAGAAGGTCATAACTTCAAGGTAAACTCAATGTACAGATAGCTATGTCAACTTCACATCTAGCAAAGGAATACAAGGAACTAAGACCAGTTGCATGCTCTTTATTTGATTTGTCTATATACTAGGGATAACCCGTGCCTAAAGGCATGGTGCAATTCAAAAAACATCGAGCACTAATATGGACAGAAAAATAAAAATTAAAGAGTTGAGCAATTAGTAAAAAATCAAACAAATAGACAAATCCACCTCATTGAAACAATACTACAAACACCTAGAGTTCGAATCAATTCAAATTCGCAACTCAAATTCGCAACTAATTGTGTCTCAAGCATCAATTTAAAATGTACATTTGTAAATGTAATACTCAGCAAACATAACACCTGGAAGTCTGGAACACTCTGATGACACAATGAAATATTAGATTCAGGGTCGTGCCCCCAAAACAACTCTAATAATGCCTGGCTGTGCAATTTCACTCACAAACTATAAGAGGGAAATATCTGATTAGTACTTAAAGTTGACATATTATTATGACATTTTAAGACTAATGCTACTTTAATGGAGTTTAAGTGATGTCATTTCAGGTCCTAAACTGAACAAGGACCCAAGAACAACAAGTACCACACTTGGATGCAGCACCAGTACATTAGAGCCCAAAATTGGAGAAGCTTGGAGCACAGCCAGAACGTTCGAACGTCCACATTGCACTGTAGCAGACTCAACTGCTGAAGAGAAGGCGTGTTGCAGTTAGGAAAGAAGACTGGAGCTCTGAAGTACTTGAGTGTCACGTTCGAACGCCAACTCACGTTCGAACGTGCACTTGAGTTGATGGAAGACCAGACCACTGCAGAGAGTTGGAACTGAACTTCACAGAAGACCACAAATCACTCGAGTGAAAGGGGTCAGAGCAAATCTGGCGTTCGAACGCCCTTAGTGCAAAAACAAGAAGAAACGTTCGAACGACAGTCAACGTTCGAACGCCCTCAGTGCAAAAACAGAAAGAACGTTCGAACGCCAACTCACGTTCGAACGTTATCCACAGACTGGCAGCAGAGTTGTTGACTGTTCACTTGGACTTGGGCGGCAAACACTATTCTTTCACCCCCCCCCCCTTGTCTCCTCCTCTTGCCTATAAATACTCCCCTTGTTGGAGAGCTAGAGGAGCCAAGCATAGTAGAAAGTAGAATAGTTGATGGAGGCTTAGACTCCCACTCTCATTGTAGATTTAGCTCATTTTCCTTATGAAGTCTTTATTTTAGAGATTAGTTTGGCTTTAGTCCAACATCTCTTGCTTGTTATAACAGTAGTTTTATGCTTATGCTTATGTTTATGCTTTCATTTCTCATGCATAGAAGAGAAATAGCTCACATCTTGGTTGAGGAAGCAACCCTCCAATTCTTGGTTAAGGAAGCCACCCTCCAAATGTGACTAGCTTTCTTCTACTTTTATTGTTCATGCATTTCACTTCCATTGCTTGCACTTCTTTCTTTCCTAGAAGAGTGAAACTCTTCCACTTTTCTAGAGCTTTATCAAAGCCGTGAAGGGTGGAACGTGATTCACCCATTCTTTGTGAAAGATTGGCTCCGCGTTTGTTGTTACTTTATCTTTTAAAGTTCTCCACTTGGAGGGATGAGCATCACTCACTTTTCTAGCTTTACCCAAGCCATGAAGAGTGAGTAGTTTCTCATTCACTCTTTAGTGAGAGGAGAAGGGCATGTATAAGTTATCCGGGAATCATATTTGTGCAATGTTCTTTTATGCTTAACGATTATTCTTTCTTGTTATTGGATGATTGATTGCATCTAGCAAAACTAAGGTACTTTGTATAATTGTGAGCTCTTTCTATGACACGGATGACTCCTGCATAGAAAGACTTATCAGTTCAAGGCAAGTACCCCGGCTAGATCCTCATGACTACCCTTCAATCTCCCCTTATTGTACTTCATTTAAAGAATGGAATATTAATATCATGATTGGATGTCTTGTAGAACCACTTGCTTGTTTGTAGACGGGTTAAGTCTCGGCACAGGCAATTTTTGTAAACTTCTAGAAAAACATCGGAATCATGTTCTTAATTCTCACAATCCATCTTTATCTTCCGATTAATTTGCTGTTGACACGGGAGTTAATTGAGTTATCAAGCACAATTATGACAAACCGAATAACTAACTACATGTCCAGATCCTTGCACTAAAGAGTGACTTTCTTTTAGCATTTATCTCCTATTTTGTTAAGAAAATCCTCTTGGAAAGAATCTTATATTCTGTCCAGCAAAACCCATATCTCACAGCAAATCTAAAAGGTTACAATCAAAAGATCTCTACCACTGCTTGCCTTAGAAATATCAACAAAAGTTCCCTGTGGATTTGACTCCGGACTCAAACCGGATTATTACTACAGCTTGACCGCCTACACTTGGGTGTACACATTGGATCAAGCCATCAAGTTTTTGGCGCCGTTGCCGGGGAACCTTTGAAAGGTGCTTTAAGGTAAAAAGTAAAAAGACCTTCAACATTGTGTATATTTTAGTTTCCTGTAAATAACTGTGTTTTATTTTCTTTATGACTGAGGGCACTCCTCACTTCCAAAATTTGCCGGCAGAATCGTGTGAGTCCGTGAATCAGCCTGAACCTAATTCACCTAGATCAGTAGCAGACTCTTGTGAGGGTAGTATGACAAATAATGAAAGAAATAGAGAAGTCCTTATGAGAGAGGAGGAGGTCCCTAACATTCGAACTTTGCGGGATTACTTGAATCCCACAAGAAATAGTGTCCCCTCTTGTTTTATTTTTCCTAAAAATGCTCCCCTCTTTACTGTAAAGCCGGGGACAGTGCAGTTATTGCCCATGTTTCATGGATTGGATGCAGAAAATCCATATCTGCATATAAAAGATTTCGAAGAAGTGTGCGGAACATTTCAAGACAATTTTGAATTGGCCAAAATGAAATTGTTTTCTTTCTCTTTGAGGGATAGAGCCAAACAATGGTTGAATTCTTTAAAGGCTTTTTCAATACCCAATTGGCAAGCATTGCAAAATGAATTTTTTAGAAAGTTTTTTCCTTTACATCACACAAATGCATTAAAAAGGCAAATCATGAATTTTGCGGTCAAAGAAGGAGAAACTTTTTATCAAAGTTGGGAGAGATTCAAAGATCTGCTCCAATCTTGCCCACATCATGATTTTGAAAATTGGACTTTGGTAGGATTTTTCTATGACTCCTTACCCTCTAGACTACGTCAATTTGTCGAAATGATGGCCCAAGGAGAATTCATGGGAAAAAGTCCGGAGGAGGCATTCAATTTTTTCGACACCATATCTAACAGTTCTCAGATGTGGGACTCAGCCTCCCCTACCACTGTAGAAGCCAGACCATCTAATTCCCAAGGAGGAAAATATGTCTTGAGAGAGGATGATGACTTGAGAGCAAAGATGTCCACATTGTCTCGAAAGCTCGAAGCTTTAGAGATGAAGAAAGTCCATCAAGTTGATGTTAGCCCTTCCACTGAGAAAGTGTGTGGAATCTGTGCGCTAACAGGACACCCTACTGGGGAGTGTCCCACCATCCCAGCATTCAAAGAAGTCTTGTTGGAACAAACACATGCAGTTTCCAACTTCAACAAGCCCTACTCCAACCCATATTCTGAAACATACAATCCAGGGTGGCGAAATCACCCTAACTTCAGTTGGAAGAACACACAACCAATACCCATGAACCAACAACAAGGGCCATACCCACCACCTCAAGGACCTCCTGCATATCAACCATACCAACCACCACAAAAGAGGAACCTTGAGGACACATTAAATCAGTTCATGCAAAGCCAAATGAATTATAACAATAATTCCAAACAGGCTTTCACTGATTTCAAAACCCAGACCACTCAATCTTTTGAGGATCTTAAAAGCCACATCCAAAAGTTGACTCAATCCATGGTCACACACGAAAAGGGAAAGTTTCCTGCCCAACCAAAGCAACCACAAGGCCAATTCCATGTAGGGAACCCTTCAACAACAGGAAACACCCAAGACCAAGCCCAAGCTGTCACGACACTAAGAAGTGGCAAAGTGATTGACAAAACAATCAGAGACATACTCATTCCCAAGCCAAGACCTGAGTCAAGTCCAGCCAATCCATCATCTGAACCTGAACCAATTGAGAAAGACCCTGAGCCTGTGATTGAACAAGAGTCAGAACCTTCTGAGAAAAAGGAACCTTCGTATCCCATTCCGGCTCCATTTCCTCATCGACTCAGAACCAAACAGAAAGTGAAAAATCAGCCTGAAATTTACGAGCTTTTTAAGCAAGTAAATATCAACATCCCACTTCTGGATGCAATCAAACAAGTCCCGCCTTATGCCAAGTTTCTAAAAGACTTGTGCACAGTCAAGAGAAGCCAAAAAGTCCAAAAAAGAGCTTTCCTAACAGAACAAGCTAGTGATCTTCTCCAACAGAAAACCCTTCCAAAATACAAAGATCCAGGGTGTCCGACTGTCTCATGTATCATTGGGAACTTCAGAATTGAACAAGCTTTGTTAGACCTTGGAGCCAGCGTTAATCTGCTACCCTACTCTGTCTATCAACAGTTGGGTTTGGGTGAACTTAAACCCACTTGTGTCACACTCCAGTTGGCTGATAGATCTGTCAAAACCCCCAGAGGGATTGTTGAAGATGTGCTTGTCCAAGTAGATAGTTTTTTCTTCCCTGTTGACTTCATTGTTCTGGATACTCAACCAGCAATAAATTCGGAGAACCAAATTCCCGTCATTCTTGGTCGACCATTCCTAGCAACTTCCAATGCTTTAATCAATTGCAGGAATGGAGTCATGAAATTAACTTTTGGGAATATGACTCTCGAAATGAACATTTTCAATATTGCTAAACATCCAGAAGAGGAAAAGGAAGAAAGGGAAGTAAACTCCATAGAATCTTTGATACAGGAACATCTGGATGATACATTCTGTGAGGATCCTGCTGAATCATCTCTGTTAGAACTCATCTCATCAGAAATAACAGATGATGACCCAAATCCACCAAGTGACCCTACTCATACTGTTGAGACCTGGGCACTCAAATTCGAAGAAATTTCACCAAGTGGCACAAAGCCAGTCTCATCAAGTGTTAGCCCACCAAAGCCTGAATTGAAACCTCTCCCATCTGACCTCAAATATGCATTCTTAGGAGAGAATGAGTCATACCCAGTGGTAATTTCATCTAAACTCACAGACTTGCAAGAGTCTAAATTGCTTGAAGTTCTTCGAAGTCATTAAAGGATCATTGGATGGACCATCGCTGACTTGAAAGGTATAAGCCCGTTAATCTGCAATCATGCCATATACCTTGAAGAGGACTCAAAACCCTCTCGTCAAATGCAGCGACGACTGAACCCTCACATGAAGGAAGTTGTGAGAATTGAGGTACTCAAACTCTTAGATGCAGGGATAATCTTCCCTATCTCAGATAGTAAATGGGTCAGTCCAACCCAAGTTGTGCCAAAAAAATCTGGGGTTACAGTGGTCAAAAATGATGCAAATGAACTAGTACCAACTCGAGTCGTCACAGGATGGCGAATGTGCATTGATTATCGAAAACTCAATTTGGTCAGTAGAAAAGATCATTTTCCTCTCCCGTTTCTTGACCAAGTCCTGGAGAGAATTGCAGGCCATGCATTTTACTGTTTCTTGGATGGATATTCAGGGTATAACCAAATTGAGATAGCCTTAGATGATCAGGAGAAAACAACCTTCACATGCCCCTTTGGCACCTTTGCATTCAAAAGGATGTCATTTGGACTTTGTAACGCTCCTGCAACATTCCAAAGATGTATGCTAAGCTTGTTCAGTGATATGGTTAAAAAAATTTTGGAAGTATTTATGGATAACTTCTCTGTCTATGGTGATTCCTTCGATTTGTGTTTAACTAATCTGGAGAAAGTACTGATCAGATGTAAGGAAGCCAACCTAGTGCTCAATTGGGAAAAATGTCATTTTATGGTAACACAGGGCATTGTTCTTGGTCACATCGTGTCGTCTGAAGGCATGAAAGTTGACAAGGCAAAAATTGATTTGATTGGAAATTTGTCTGCCCCTAAGACTGTAAAGGATGTTCGATCATTCCTAGGACATGCAGGGTTCTACAGGAGATTCATAAAAGATTACAGTACCATAGCAAAACCAATGTGCCACCTCCTAAGTCAGGATGTAATATTTGATTGGAATGAAGCATGCCAAAAAACCTTTGACAAGCTAAAAGACATGTTAATTTCTGCACTAATAATGCAACCTCCTGACTGGAATCTTCCTTTTGAACTAATGTGTGATGCAAGTGATTTTGCTGTAGGTGCTGTATTGGGACAAATAAAAGATAAGAAACCCCATGTGATTTACTATGCAAGCAAAACTTTGAATGATGCCCAAATGAATTATTCAACAACTGAGAAAGAATTGCTTGCTGTAGTTTTTGCACTGGAAAAATTCCGTTTTTATCTTGTTGGTTCTTCTGTTACTGTATTCACTGACCATGCAGCTCTAAAATTTTTGCTCACAAAGAAGGACGCCAAACCAAGACTCTTGAGATGGATACTTCTGTTCCAAGAGTTTGATCTTGTCATTAAGGACAAGAAAGGCGTCGAGAATGTGGTGGCAGATCATCTGTCCAGACTGACCTATGAATTTCATGAGGATGGACTGCCAATCAATGAAAAATTCCCCGATGAACAACTGTTCATGATTGATAAGACACCATGGTATGCAGACATTTCTAACTTTTTTACTACTGGTACACTCCCTCCATCTTTTACCATGTTGGACAAAAAGAAATTTCTGAGGGAGGTTCGTAACTTCTTTTGGGAGGATCCTTACGTATTCAAGTACTGTAAAGATCAAATCATAAGACGTTGCATCCCTGCTCATGAAAGTAGCCAGGTAATAACATTTTGTCATTCTGAAGCATGCGGTGGCCACTTTTCATCAAGAAAAATAGCTGCAAAAATATTGCAGTGTGGATTTTACTGGCCCACACTTTTCAAAGATGTCCATGCCTTTTGTTTAACTTGTGATAGGTGTCAAAGGTTGGGAAACATTTCTAAAAAAAATATGATGCCCTTAAACCCCATTCTGGTAATTGAAATTTTTGACTGTTGGGGCATCGATTTTATGGGACCATTTCCCCCTTCCTTTGGCTATCTATACATTTTAGTGGCTGTAGACTATGTATCCAAATGGGTTGAAGCAATTCCATGCCGAAACAATGATCACAAAACAGTGATCAAATTTTTAAAAGAAAATATTTTGTCCCGGTTTGGAATTCCGAAATCAATCATAAGCGATGGGGGTGCTCATTTTTGCAATCGTCCCTTCTGGAATTTAATGAAAAAATACTTGGTTTTTCACAAAATCACAACCCCTTATCACCCACAGACCAGTGGACAAGCTGAGTTAGCTAATCGGGAGATCAAATTAATTTTGAAAAAAACGGTGAATCCAGATTGCAAAGATTGGTCATTAAGACTAACTGATGCGCTCTGGGCATACCGAACTGCTTTTAAAACAATTTTGGGCATGTCTCCTTATCGATTAGTCTATGGAAAGCCATGTCACTTGCCTGTGGAATTGGAACATAAGGCATACTGGGCCATTAAAGCAATGAATTTTGACTTAGACAAGGCTGGGCTAACAAGGAAACTTCAGATAAATGAATTGGAGGAATTGAGAAATGAAGCATATGAAAATGCTAAGATTGCTAAAACCAGGATGAAAATCTTTCATGACAAACACATTGTGCGGAAATCTTTTGAGCCATCTCAAAAAGTTTTGCTATTTAATTCAAGACTCCGCCTCTTCCCTGGTAAGTTAAAATCAAGATGGACTGTGCCTTACATTGTGAAAAAGGTGTTTGAACACGGAGCAGTTGAAGTGGAAAACCCAACAAACGGTAATAATTTTACTGTTAATGGTCAGAGGTTAAAACCATTTTTTGGAGGATTTTGTTAGAAAGGTGGAAACCATTCTTTTAACGAAATCAGAGTACTCCTCCGAAATTCGCGTCTGCCGACACTCCAGTGGATCGGGTTAGGAAATATCTACTCCAACCCGACCCACTGGGGCGCCTTTATAAGGCGCCCACTTTTTCCCCAGCCGCCGCAGTTGGCCCCCCCCCCCCTTTTTCTTCTTCTTTTTCTTTTCTTCTTCTTCCTTCTGTTAGTCTTCGAGTCTCTGTTACCCGAGAAAACACCCATGACCACACACTCCACAAACACGATATTTTGCTTCCTGTTTAGCATTTTAATCTTATATTTGCTCACGGGTGTTCTTCTCTTGTTCGCACTCACACATAAGGATTTTCAGCCTACCCGAAATCCAGATCTATGCACAGATGAGTAATTTTTGGTGTTTTTATTTGTAGGTCTCAGCGGTGAACAGATCTCTACCATTCAACCTCGTCTCCACACTACATGAACCGGTAAATTCGAAACATTGGGGACAATGTTCAGTTTAGGTTGGGGGGTATGATCAGTTCATCAGTTCATTTTCGTTCATAATTTTCGCAAATTTTTTTAAATTTTTATTGTCGTAGTTGATCATGTTTGAACAATGATTGTATAAATTGATTATGCTTATGAATCAGCTTCAATCGTCTTTGTGACTGGCAGACGTTAAAGAACCAGATAGTGAGTCTAGCAATCATGGATGTAAATCTTTTTTGGTTTAGCCTAGGAGTCCTACGTACTTTTCCATCTGATGTACATACTATGATCATGAGAAAAGCAAGATTAGTAAGGAAGGCTGAAATCAAAGAAAAACAAGCGAAACCCCTCTGTGGCAGAAGTAGCTTTGTCAAACGCCGTCGTGCAAAAAGGCTTGGTGCCTGTAAACAATGTGGCAGATACTTTCACGAAAAAAGGTACAACCAGTGTTCTGAACCAATTTCCGGTCGCGCACTTGATCGATTAGACTGGATAGTGAATGGGCTGAGTAAGGATTACCCTGATACGCCATGCTATTCCGATACTGTGCTTAACCGATTTGTGAGAGAGGAAGTTGGGAGAGTTACTGGTTGTCCATTTTACACAGACACAAAGGGAGACTCAGATTAGATAATTTTCTGTAGGAAAAATGTACTTTTGTTGGGGGAGTGAATGCCAAAGGTCCGAATTTGTTGTAAAAAGTGTAAAAATCTTTTTGTATAAATTTCTTTTTGACTAAAATGAAAATATGGGCCGAGTAAGGAATGCCCCAAAATACCAACCTAAAGCGTGGGTAGGGGTTCATCCTAAGACGCCTTAGTTTTTGAATTAAACTTGTGTGTTTTGTCTTCTTTGATTGTATATAGTGCAATAGAGAAAAATTTTAATTTTTGGTTCAACGTTCGAACGCCAGGTAACGTTCGAACGTTGACTGCTTACAGTACTCAGCCTCTGATGAAGCTTCTGCTGGAACTTAGAAGTACTAGGAGCTCAGTCCGTTCGAACACCAATAGACCGTTCGAACGAAGAGAACTTATAGTACTTTGGCCTCTGACAGAAACACAAAAGTACTGGGAGCTCACCACGTTCGAACGCCAAACCACGTTCGAACGATCTGTTTAAAATCCTTCTACCCACGTTCGAACGTCACCAACGTTCGAACGTTACAACTCAGGCTATAAAAGCCTGGTTCGTCGTTTTCAGCCAAAATCCCCAAATTTTTCAAAACCCTAGAATTCATTCTCACTCCACAGACCTCAACTTGCCCTCATTCCCCAAGAATACCCAAATTCGACCTTCCCTAACTCCTCCCCACATCAAAATCATCAATCCCAGACCTAGAACCCTAAGTTCCAGAACTTTTCAGGACCCTCCCAAATCAAACCCACGTTCGAACGCCATGCCAAGGATGAAACTCCCTGCCAGGCGTGCTCCACTAGTGAATCAAGACCCAAACATTGTAGAAGAAGTGATTGAAGAAAGGGGAGGAAGGCAAGGGACAAAGACATATGACAGAACCAGATTTCCTAATGCCTTAAAGGCTGAGAGGCATGAGAATTTTTACCATAAGCATGCTATTGTCTGTGAGAGAGATGTTGTGATTGATGACTTTGCTGAGATTGGAATAAGGCAAGAGATGGAGAGGAGGGAGTGGGTCTGGTATTTGAGAAATGGTGGAGACGCCATTGTTGACTTGGTGCGGGAGTTTTACTCCAATGCTGAGATCATCAACGGCGCAATCCGGACATATGTTAGGGGCACCCACATTGACGTGGACGAAGCATATATTGTAGAAATAAGGGAAGAAATACCCCGAGTGCAAAACCCTACCTACCCACGAAAGAAGGATGTAGCAATGAATGTGGTAGGAAAGGAATTGACGGGGATAGCTAATTTTTCATGGGCAGGGAGGAGATTTTTTTTGACAAGGGGAGCTTAGTGACAAATACAAAATGTTAAATTTGATTGCGGTGTCAAACTTTGCCCCAATTGGAAGAAAAAATTAAATTCTCCCCGACATGGCCCGATTGTTGTATGCTATTGGAAAAGGGCAAAGCATTGACATCCCCTCCCTAGTGTTGACCGAGATGAAGAAGGGGTGTGATGTGAAGAGGAATTCGCTTCCCTTCGGCACCCTCGTGACTAAGATATGCAAGGAGCATGGAGTGAGGGTGAAGCCTGAGATGGAGGGGCCACTGAACAAGGCTTCCTTCCGGAGAAGCCAAAGTCATAGTGGCGGCCCAGCGGCAAGGCAAGAAGAACCCCCGGCCCACAGAGTGGATGAAGTGCAAGAGGAGCTAGATGAGATGGAGAGAGAGATAGAGAGAGAGATGGAGGAAGAGGGAGATCAGCTAGCAGGTGAGGGACCTAGCACCAGCACCAGCACCCGACGCTCATTACGGGACATCATGCTTAGCATTGAAGCTAAGCAAGATGAGATCCTTAGGTATCTGAGGGGTGGACATGGTGGACATGGCGGAGCTAGTGGACAAGGAGGAGAGTGAGAGAGAGGGATTTCTATTTCTGTCCTTGTTTTTTATGTTTGTTCAAAGTGCTTCTTTTTATGAATTTCTTCTTTGATAGTTGTAAGTTTTTGTGTGGTTGTGAATGAATTGAACTGTTGATGTTAAAAGACGATATTTTGAAATGAATGGTTCCATTTATCACTTTTCTTTGTTTTAATGCATTTGTAGATTTAGCATAAAAATTAAAAGGTGATGGAAGAAATGTGGATGTTAAGAATGCTTGCTAGAGTAAATATGCACATGATCGGTTTGACACCTCCATTTATCAACCGAGACTTAAAACCACATTTCTTGAAAAGATTGGTATTCTCTCTATACTTAAATTGTCATATGTACATCGATATTCGTTATTTTAAAGGTACAGGAGGATCTGACTCGAAAATGGAATTGGTATATAACCAACACCCCCTGGAAAACCCGACATACACAGTAGAGATAACAAAGAACACTAGGGTGAGTTTTGAACCTAATGATGCTTTCGAGAGACAATCAATGTTTACTCAAATAAATTCTTTTCAAATCTCAATTTTTGAATGATCTCATTAACCTTGCTTTGATTGACGCACTTAAAAGTGATCTATTGACATATCCCACACGGAACCATCGCATACGACACATACATGTGCACATGCTTGAGAAATGATCTTAGGCCATCTTTGATATAATATTGAGCCTTAGACCTTTCTTTGAAAAAAAATTTTATCCCTCGTTAGCCATGTTTGAACCATCAATGTTTAAAGTTTTCTTTGATAAACCTACATGATTACCAATCCACAGGAAAACATACTTGACATACCTTGGCTATCTAATTTTCTTACATCCTCTTTGTAAGATGATACAGAAAAAGGAAAAGAAAAAGGAGCATTCGAGATTATCATCCAAGAAGAGTTGATTGGAACAAGTGAAACAAAACAGATGCAAAAAGGCAAGAACTTGCCAAGAAAGTGAAAAAATGAAAAAAAAAAAACAAAATGTCATCTCTCTGCAAAATATCAAGAAGTTAGAAAAAGGTGTGCTACAATACGCAAACAGCAGATAGCTTTTGAAAATCTCTGACGTCGTTTCGTTAGCCACTGACCTCTGGCCACGCTACAACCCATGAAAGCCCTAATTGATCTCAAGTATGTTACATGCATGTGTTGTTAATCACAATTGGGATATGGTAAATAGCATTCCTTTTAATTGCGTTAATATTCTTTCATGAGATTATGCCAAACATAAGTAGTTGCTTCTTTAAAATTTCACTCCTTTCCTAAATTGTGCATGTGATTTTTCGATTGGCCATCTTCTGATCACATGATCTGCGAGAAACAAGTCACTATAATCAGAGTGAATCTTTGCTGAGGGTATACTACGTGAGGTTTGTGAAATCGAAACTATCCATAGAAGGTGATAAAATGGAGTATTTGTTACATAACAATTCCTGTTACTTGAATGATCATTCCTACTGCATTGAGAATTTCAAATACCAATGTAACAAATGATAATTTTTCCATAGAATGAATACCTGTGAAATAAGGTCGTGTGAGACATAAGTCAAAAATTGAAAATCTGGTGTCCCAATGACCATGATGCTAATTTACTTTAGTCAGCATTATCCTATGCACATCTGTTCGACTGAAGTTTGTGGGTAGCTTCTCTAAAAACCCTCACGAGACAACACTCGTCCGCTAGGGTAAACCTAGTGGTTCAACGGCTTGTTGCATAAGCTAAATGCAACCGGATGACCTACAAAAATGGCATTAGGAGTATTATTTTCTTTTTCATATTACTAGAGACTAGCAATATTTAGGTTGGGGAGTGTGATTAGTACTTAAAGTTGACATATTATTATGACATTTTAAGACTAATGTTACTTTAATGGAGTTTAAGTGATGTCATTTCAGGTCCTAAACTGAACAAGGACCCAAGAACAACAAGTATCACACTTGGATGCAGCACCAGTACATTAGAGCCCAAAATTGGAGAAGCTTGGAGCACAGCTAGAACGTTCGAATGCCAACTCACGTTCGAACGTCCACATTGCACTGTAGCAGACTCAACTGCTGAAGAGAAGACGTGTTGCAGTTAGGAAAGAAGACTGGAGCTCTGAAGTACTTGAGTGTCACGTTCGAACGCCAACTCACGTTCGAACGTGCACTTGAGTTGATGGAAAACCAGACCACTACAGAGAGTTGGAACTGAACTTCACAGAAGACCACAGATCACTCGAGTGAAAGGGGTCAGAGCAAATCTGGCGTTCGAACGCCCTTAGTGCAAAAACAAGAAGAAACGTTCGAACGGCAGTCAACGTTCGAACGCCCTCAGTGCAAAAACAGAAAGAACGTTCGAACGCCAACTCACGTTCGAACGTTATCCACAGACTGGCAGCAGAGTTGTTGACTGTTCACTTGGACTTGGGCGGCAAACACTATTCTTTCACCCCCCCCCTCCCCCCCCTTGTCTCCTCCTCTTGCCTATAAATACTCCCCTTGTTGGAGAGCTAGAGGAGCCAAGCATAGTAGAAATTAGAATAGTTGATGGAGGCTTAGACTCCCACTCTCATTGTAGATTTAGCTCATTTTCCTTATGAAATCTTTATTTTAGAGATTAGTTTGGCTTTAGTCCAACATCTCTTGCTTGTTATAATAGTAGTTTTATGCTTATGCTTATGTTTATGCTTTCATTTCTCATGCATAGAAGAGAAATAGCTCACATCTTGGTTGAGGAAGCAACCCCCCAATTCTTGGTTCAGGAAGCCACCCTCCAAATGTGACTAGCTTTCTTCTACTTTTATTGTTCATGCATTTCACTTCCATTGCTTGCGTTTCTTTCTTTCCTAGAAGAGTGAAACTCTTCCACTTTTCTAGAGCTTTATTAAAGCCATGAAGGGTGGAACGTGATTCACCCATTCTTTGTGAAAGATTGGCTCCGCGTTTGTTGTTACTTTATCTTTTAAAGTTCTCCACTTGGAGGGATGAGCATCACTCACTTTTCTAGCTTTACCCAAGCTATGAAGAGTGAGTAGTTTCTCATTCACTCTTTAGTGAGAGGAGAAGGGCATGTATAAGTTATCCGGGAATCATATTTGTGCAATGTTCTTTTATGCTTAACGATTATTCTTTCTTGTTATTGGATGATTGATTGCATCTAGCAAAACTAAGGTACTTTGTATAACTGTGAGCTCTTTCTATGACACGGATGACTCCTGCATAGAAAGACTTATCAGTTCAAGGCAAGTACCCCGGCTAGATCCTCATGACTACCCTTCAATCTCCCCCTTATTGTACTTCATTTAAAGAATGGAATATTAATATCATGATTGGATGTCTTGTAGAAACACTTGCTTGTTTGTAGACGGGTTAAGTCTCGACACAGGCAATTCTTGTAAACTTCTAGAAAAGCATCGGAATCATGTTCTTAATTCTCACAATCCATCTTTATCTTCTGATTAACTTGCTGTTGACACGGGAGTTAATTGAGTTATCAAGCACAATTATGACAAACCGGATAACTAACTACATGTCCAGATCCTTGCACTAAAGAGTGACTTTCTTTTAGCATTTATCTCCTATTTTGTTAAGAAAATCCTCTTGGAAATAATCTTATATTCTGTCCAGCAAAACCCATATCTCATAGCAAATCTAAAAGGTTACAATCAAAAGATCTCTACCACTGCTTGCCTTAGAAATATCAACAAAAGTTCCCTGTGGATTCGACTCCGGACTCAAACCGGATTATTACTACAGCTTGACCGCCTGCACTTGGGTGTACACATTGGATCAAGCCATCAATATCATGTTTAAGTTTCAAACAATTACTTTTCCCTAGAATGATTGCTTCGCAGAAACAAAAGTGGCCAGATTGTAGAAACCAAAGGTCGAACAAATGAACTGAGTTGCTTAGAAGGAGAATTTGTGATTAGCCACTAATGAAAACACAACCTAACTCATTTTTGTGTGTATTTGCCTATTTCAAATGTGAAGAAACAGTCGGTCAGTTTTACATTGATCAGAGGCAACATTACACAGAGTGCCTGATCTTTTCTTCCTGTGGATCTTTCCAATTCAGCATTTCTACTAACCTTTCTATCACCGATAAGGTCATCCCAATCTTTTGCAGCGTGTCACCAGAAAACCAGTGGCTCATCGGAGAATTCGAACTCCAATGAGCTGTTCATCAGGAGAATTTGAGTTCAAGAGGTCCATGGCAAATGAAACCATGTCCATTTTTAGGCCATCAAAAATGCTTCCATTGATACATCTCGAATAGGCATCATAGAAAAACCTTTTGATTGAGACGTAAGTGTAAGAGTATACTATATTTTTGAGATTCAAGATTCAATCCAAACAGGTCTGGTAGATTCATTGGCAGTTCTTAAGAATGCAGTACTTCATCAGAATTCAAAACAAAATTATATTGTACCGTACTGATTAGGCCTTTCACTAGCAAATTATAGTATCTCCATAAATTGAAATATATTTGAAAGTTGAAACAACTACAATAAGGCAAGGTTATCTTAAAGAGTTTTACAGTGTTTGGTTTCTTAAAGATCCTGTGAAAGAGCGACATTTCCATGCTTCTTTTCGTTTTTCAATACATATAGTCAAATATAGACAAGAGCATGAGCATGAAACCAAATTCTGTAGAAAAATAAACTTAATTTAGGCGGTTAAAATTTAATTCAGCTGAGTCAAGTGAATTTGCTCTGACTATCATTAACTCATCACCTAATTTGCTGCTGGCTGGCACAAGAGGACAGTAAAATGGATAACTACTATGTTCTTTACTACCAAATAGCATAATCACTGGTCAAATAACAAATAGGAGAAGATAGCATTACTTCCCATAGAGACGAATCCTAGAATATAGTTGTGGATCACACACATAGTGCATGCAACCCCTGTATTAAAGCTTATTAAGCTGAATTTTGTTTTTATTTGTCCACCTTTAAAGGAATGGCTAAACTGTCCATCTCACTCTCAGAAAACAGCCTGATCCATTCCACGAGAAACACAAGGAATATTCAATTCAAAGAAAACATAAATTTAGGAAACTGGATCAATCCAAAAGTAGTTCGAATTGGGACCTTACATAGTGGAATCTTAAAATAAGCAATTGTTGATTTTTTTTTTCTTTTGTTTTAGAAGAAAAGAATATTTCTATTACTGTTGAATTTATTGGATACAGGTGTAGTAATGCATTGGGTATTAAATTTGGTCAAGATAAATAAGTCCGTTCTTATATAGCACACTTAGTACAAATTTATTTTTTGTCGAAAGAAATCCTTAGCAATTAGATAAGTTTTAAAATGCAAATGTCTTTTATCAAATAGTAAGTAATGATACAAGTGCACAACTGCAAATAAAATGGATATGCTGGAGGACTTTAGACAGAGAAAAGTCTTTCAATGTTGCTGCACCATTAGCCTACAAACATGCAACCGAAAATGAAAAGGTAACTCAAACTCCCATCAGCATAGCAATCATAAGATTTCATTACGAAGGGATGGGGCTATAGCAGCATACGGTTGAGAGGAAAGAGGAAAGAGAGAGTGAGCTGAAAGAAAAAACCTGGTAGTGGTTATAACACCAGTTGGCTGATTCTTTTTGTTGATTCCTATCAAATCTCTCCTGCAACAGAACCATAAAAGGAAAATGCAAGAAATTTGAGGAACAGGGGAGCTTTTACTTAACTTCCTCAGAAAAAAATGGAGGAACTTCTACCAACGGAGAGTATATGAAAAATCAGCTCTAAGATTTCAAGTTCCATAATGTTTTCTCTCATCCTTTTCTTAGCAACCAAACATAAAATGCGTCAAAGCTCACTTCGCAACAGATGGATCAAAAATTAGAAAATCAACAAAGGCATCAAACCCACATACTATCAAAGAAAAGTACCCATGAAATTTACCCCCATATTTACTTCCTTCCGACAGCACCATCGTACCAGAGGCCGGGAAGAAAAAGAAATAGAAATGGTGAGCCAGAGATACATACATATATACAGGTCTGTGAACCAGTGGAGGAAATTTGAATTCTTCGAATGCTCAAGTCACCGGAAAAATCGATTGTTGTTCGAGCGGAAGGGGCAAGATGGCACTGTCACTCTACTCGATCAAGGGTTCCAAGCTCACTCTTCCTCTGTCCTCTTCCTTCAACAACTCAAGGTCTGAAAAAAAAAAGGGGTTTACCAGTCTTCGTCCCGATCTTGGTTTTCACTGGTGGTGGTACTCCGGCGGCTTCGGTGGCAGTGGCGATTCACTGGTGTAGATGGCGATTAGGGTTAGGTATTTGGGAGTTGGGCGAGGCAGAGAGAGAGGCGTGAGTCTGGCGTGAGGCAGCTAAATAAAAATTAAATTTTGACTTCTCCGACGATTTCTAAAAATGTCGCAAATAATATTAAATATTTCATCTCCTTCCCCGGCAGTTATTTACTTAATTCATTTTGACTTCTGCGACGATTTACAAAAACGTCGCTAATAATATTACTATTTCATCTTCCCACTCAGAGTTCAAAAATAAAGTTTTGACTTCTGCGACGATTTTTAAAAACGTCGCTAATAATATTAATATTTCATCTCATACTTATTTATTTAATTCAAAAATAAAAATAAAATTTTGACTTCTACGACGATTTACAAAAACGTCGCTAATAATATTAATATTTCATCTTCCCACTAAGGGTTCAAAAATAAAGTTTTGACACTTCTGCGACGATTTCTAGAAACGTCGCTAATAATATTAATATTTCATTTAATACTTATTTATTTAATTCAAAAATAAAAATAAAATTTTGACTTCTGCGACGATTTATAAAAACGTCGCAAATAATATTAATATGTCTCTTCCTTCAATTTTTCGAGGCAACCACCTTTAAAATATTTGGGAGCCATTTCTCCCGCCACAAAAAATTTTGGAGGGAATCACTTTTTTGCGACGATTTATAAAAACGTCGCTAATAACTAGTTAACATTCAATTGACACTCAATTTATGAAATGGACATTAAATTTCATCATATTAACATGTAATTTCATCAAATCGACTTTCAATTTCTTTAAATTAACATTCGATTTATCAAATTGACATTCAATTTCATCAAATTAACATTCAATTTATCAAATTGACATTTAATTTCATCAAATTAACATGTAATTTCATCAAATCGACTTTCAATTTCATTAAATTAACATTCAATTTATCAAATTAACATTCAATTTATTAAATGGACATTCAATTTCATCAAATTAACATGTAATTTCATCAAATCGACTTTCAATTTCATTAAATTAACATTCAATTTATCAAATTGACATTCAATTTCATCAAATTAACATTCAATTTATCAAATTAACATTTAATTAAACGTTTAAAGTAATCAAATAAACTTTCAATTTCATTAAATTAACACCCAATTCATCAAATTAACATTCAAATTATCAAATTAACATTCAATTTCATCAAATTAACATGTAATTTCATCAAATCGACTTTCAATTTCATTAAATTAACATTCAATTTATCAAATTGACATTCAATTTCATCAAATTAACATTCAATTTATGAAATTGACATTCAATTTCATCAATTTAACATGTAATTTCATCAAATCGACTTTCAATTTCATTAAATTAACATTCGATTTGTCAAATTGACATTCAATTTCATCAAATTAACATTCAATTTATCAAATTGACATTTAATTTCATCAAATTAACATGTAATTTCATCAAATCGACTTTCAATTTCATTAAATTAACATTCAATTTATCAAATTGACATTCAATTTATCAAATTAACATTCAATTTATGAAATGGACATTAAATTTCATCATATTAACATGTAATTTCATCAAATCGACTTTCAATTTCTTTAAATTAACATTCGATTTATCAAATTGACATTCAATTTCATCAAATTAACATTCAATTTATCAAATTGACATTTAATTTCATCAAATTAACATGTAATTTCATCAAATCGACTTTCAATTTCATTAAATTAACATTCAATTTATCAAATTAACATTCAATTTATTAAATGGACATTCAATTTCATCAAATTAACATGTAATTTCATCAAATCGACTTTCAATTTCATTAAATTAACATTCAATTTATCAAATTGACATTCAATTTCATCAAATTAACATTCAATTTATCAAATTAACATTCAATTAAACATTTAAAGTAATAAAATAAACTTTCAATTTCATTAAATTAACACTCAATTCATCAAATTAACATTCAAATTATCAAAGTAACATTCAATTTCATCAAATTAACATGTAATTTCATCAAATCGACTTTCAATTTCATTAAATTAACATTCGATTTGTCAAATTGACATTCAATTTCATCAAATTAACATTCAAATTATCAAATTGACATTTAATTTCATCAAATTAACATGTAATTTCATCAAATCGACTTTCAATTTCATTAAATTAACATTTAATTTATCAAATTGACATTCAATTTATCAAATTAACATTCAATTTATGAAATGGACATTAAATTTCATCATATTAACATGTAATTTCATCAAATCGACTTTCAATTTCTTTAAATTAACATTCGATTTATCAAATTGACATTCAATTTCATCAAATTAACATTCAATTTATCAAATTGACATTTAATTTCATCAAATTAACATGTAATTTCATCAAATCGACTTTCAATTTCATTAAATTAACATTCAATTTACCAAATTGACATTCAATTTATTAAATGGACATTCAATTTCATCAAATTAACATGTAATTTCATCAGATCGACTTTCAATTTCATTAAATTAACATTCAATTTATCAAATTGACATTCAATTTCATCAAATTAACATTCAATTTATCAAATTAACATTCAATTAAACATTTAAAGTAATCAAATAAACTTTCAATTTCATTAAATTAACACCCAATTCATCAAATTAACATTCAAATTATCAAATTAACATTCAATTTCATCAAATTAACATGTAATTTCATCAAATCGACTTTCAATTTCATTAAATTAACATTCAATTTATCAAATTGACATTCAATTTCATCAAATTAACATTCAATTTATTAAATTGACTTTCAATTTCATCAAATTAACATGTAATTTCATCAAATCGACTTTCAATTTCATTAAATTAACATTCAATTTCATCAAATTGACATTCAATTTCATCAAATTAACATTCAATTTATGAAATGGATATTCAATTTCATCAAATTAACATGTAATTATTGACTTAATTCACCATAACCATTGAATTGGAGGTAAGTCCCAACTATTAGTGGGTCTATTATCAATTCAATAATAGTGATTGAGTAGGTTAACAAATTAGATCAACTATCACTACTTTGTAACAAACTGTTTACACCAAAATTATAAAAGATTTGGGGGTGACATATTGCAAAATCCAACAATCAGGATTAAGTCAATAAAGGTCTGAGGGATATAAAGCAGTCAAGAGAAAAGGGTCTTCATAAATTTCGAATAGGTGCAAGTTGGCCTTGCCAAAATGGAGTATATGGGCATTGCGCAGAACTGCCATGGCTTTGAGCTATGAACAAGTTCGAAGGCATGGAGGTTAGCAATCTTTTCGAGATGGCAACTCGGGTAACACGTTACGAATAGACACTCCACAAAGAACAAGATCGTAGGAATGTCTCTAAAGGAACTTACTTCCATGACCCCAACACTGAAGTACTTATGGTCTTGTGGCCAGATGCCCATAAGTATGCCAAGCCCTCTCTAGAGCTTTTGAAGACCAGGGCCAGACACAAACCTTGGAGAATTCCGAGAAGGGAGCCAACAACTCCATTCGAAAATATGAGTTCGATATTTCAAAGGCTGACTAGATTTTTGACCAACTTTTGGCTGACGACATCATCAAGCTATCATACTGTCATAAGATCCCCTCAACCTCGAAGCTGAAAGGAAAAACCTACTATAAGTGGCACAATCTATGGAGTCACTCTACCAACAATTGTGTGATGTTCCAAAACGCCATCCAAGATGGCCTGAAAAAGGGATACCTAATTTTTGGTGACAATGAAAAATCGGAGATGGGAATTGACATAGACCCGTTTCAAAAAACTGTTGCCATTAACATGGTAGAGTTAGGATAGCCAAAGAACTCACAAAAGAAGGTTAAACTTGGCAACAGAAGTGGAAGTAGTGTGGAAGCGCCCAACGGAGAACAAGAGAGTTCTCCCAAGGACGAGTAATCTGATGAAGACCCCCATAATAGATTCAAGTATCCGGTCGCTATGCAGGAACAACTGGACATGGTAAAGAGGGTTTTGCAGGGGAGATTAAGTGGATCTTCTCACACGAGTATACAAGTGGATTGCAAGACACTATCTAGAAGGGGGTGAATAGGTTAATTAAAATTTAGCTCAAACAAATGACCCTTCAAACACATGATTAGTGTATTGATTTTATCAACTAAATACTCAACACTCAATCTATCACAAGAATCCCAACCCAATGGCTAAAAATACAATCAAACAACTATGTATGTTATAGATATTCAAGTAATCATTTTATTAGATACATAGTTTCTGTGTGTGCATCAAAATGCGAGTTTCTGTGTAATAAAAATAAAGAACAGAAGCAATTTGTTGACGCACAAACCCTGCTCGAGAAAAATTGTATGGAACTTCTCTTCTCTAGGGTTCACCAAAGTCAAATTCACTATTCCAAAGTCAGTTTACAAGTATTTGAAACTTATACCTCAACCAATACCATGGTCAGACACAACTTTTCTTCAATAAACCTCTCCATCAGATACACCAACCAATGTCATGCATAGTTACTTGAACCCCCGCCACATGTATCATTTAGCCCTCGAGCAATCTTCTCTACTAAGATCCTAGATATGCACACTTCCAATGGGTTTGGTTTCAACCAACCAAGTTCTTCTTCTCTAAGGTGTGAGATTGGATAGGAATCACAAGATGGCAACCTTTGGATTTAGGGATCTAGGATTGTGGCCCAAGCTTTCAAGGTGTTAGATAGGTTGAAAGTACTCTCAAGAGGATTAGCTTAGGTTTGGGAGGCATCCCCCTGTTTAAAGGCTCATAATAGTGTTTGTCTTAAGGATCAAGAAAACAAAAATTCGTGAATGATCACTCGAGCAATGGGAGGGTGGTGTTGTCTAGAATGAAATTTGAAATCAAACTAGAAAGGTAGAATAGGGACCGCTCGAGCGGCCTGAGGGCGTCCAGAGGGCAATCCTCTTTGCCACACACGTAGCCTTTTCTTAATATTTTCCTTAGTATTTTTTTGAGACCGGTCTAGTAAAGGCGAGCAAACATAGTCTGGTCCCTACTGGTTTTTAAGCCTAAAATCAAGTAAATAACTTTTTCCTCTTGAACACTAAAATGTGTTTTTCAAGAGGAGTCCACTAATGACTCAATTTATGTTTTCAGAACACAAAAAGGTTAAGAAAAAATTTTCTTTGAAGAACGCCTAGGATCCACACATAGATGAATCACTGATTCTATTATAACACTAATCATCCTAAGTTTAATAAATTAAATCAAGGGTTATTAGGTCTCTAGGGTCATTACCTTCGTCCGAAGCATGGAGGTGCATATAAAGAGTTCATTTGATGTAACTTAAAGCATGATCTCCTTGTTTCAGTTGACACTTTCAGATCTTCATTGTTGTAGTATCATGACCATTGAATATGTTGAGATTTACAAGAATTTCACGAAATTAGCCAATTACAAAGCATAATCTGATAGAAGGGATTATGCCCTCAGTGCAAAGCATACTACCGACTCATTCTTGATGAAGAGGAGTGTGAGAAGGCGGGTGAAAGACCGCAGAAAAGGTGACACTGTAAGGGTACTATTTGGGACAATCAGGACCAGGAACAGTCATGAAGATGGGCCATTGAGGATCAACCTGACAAGTTCATGATGCCGAGCTGAAAGGAACACGACATTATCGAGAAATTAAAATCAAATACTTGTGAATTATTCACAAATGTCGTAAACATTTCAGTAAGTGACGTAATTTTCCTATTCCTTTCATTAAATCTATGAATATCCCTTTCATCACATTTGTAGTAAAAACTACGTATAATGACTCTCATACATGTTATATACTTACCTATACCTTCGCAATATTAACCACTTTTGGCGTAACATTAATAAACCTAGAAATAGAATTTTTGTATGAAGTCGTAACCTTTACATTAAGTTATCCACTTTTGTGGTAAAACCTTCCTCATAAATTTTCATGAACCCTGCCTCCTAAACGTACCTTGAAGTGTCATAAACTTAATTATTAAGTGAATTCGGTCGATCAAAAATATATAATGATGAATCGTATTGTTGCAGATGTATTATTTGAAGTATATAATTATATTATGTGCGTTACTGATAGATGAATTATATTTAATGATCGATCAAGTATTAGTGAATATCGTAAACGAAACCATTGAACAAGTAAATATTCCTCTCCACTTGTAATTTTATCCACAATACCGGTATATCCTCCTGAATTAGTTGTAAATTATTCACAAATTAAGTATACATTTTTACATCATTTTTTTTTCCTAAATGAAATCTAACCATTTTTTTCATTACTCTTGGTAAAACTATGCACTAGTAAATGTTCTTCTAGTGTTGTAAAAACATTCACAACTCTCGTACCCTTATCAACAAATATGGTAATTCATCCTTTTACCTGATGAAAAATGATTTAAGTGATGTTGTAATTTTATCATTAATTGTCATAATTGTTAATAAAGAGTGGTAACATTTACTCACCCATTTGTAATTATTGACACAAATGTGGTAAACAAAATTCTTCAATAAACCCACAATTCTACTATTTTTATCCATTGAAGTTGTAAATATTTTCTTCATTATAGTAACAATATTGTAGTATATTTTTATAAAATTACTAGTAATCATGATGTACGATCTGACAAGTCCTTTCAAGTCTTGTCTTGTCTACTAGTTGGTAACCAGCATGTAACTGGTTACTCTTTGAAATTTTTTTTTTTTTAAGGATACATTGATCAACGGCTCACTTTTGTTGTTAAATAAATCTATGGTTGACATTACTTTTCGGTACCATCCCGAAAAAACAAAAGGCTATACCGTAGTCTGGTCCTAAATAATGTGCAATGTCCCTGTCGTGTGGCGTCATAGGAAGATTCATAGAAAGTCAAATGCCCTCATGGCTGCCGTGTTGTATCTGTAATGAAAACAATATTAAATTTACAGAAAAATAAATTTTAAAATAAGTTACTTTAAATAATGTGCAATGTCCTCGTCGTGTTGTGTCTTGGGAATATTCGTAGAAAGTCAAATGCCCCCATGACTGCCTTGCTTAATTTGTCATGAAAACAACAACAATATAAATATGGGTGATTTAGGCATACGAGATGATTTATGTGCTTGAAAAAATTTAAATATAGACTTGTTCGTTTAGTTTTTAGAATAATATTATGTGGACATAAATTTTTAATATAAAATATTAATTTATTATTAAATTAACAATATTAATTTGAGACCCCACTATCGAGCTCTCACCAACAACAATATAAAGCTAAATTGCTACCACTAAAAAGAAGGTAAATTGCTTACACAAAAGGTTGAACTGTCGTTAATAATTAGTAAGGTGTAATCCGTGGGCCCATGGGAGTATTACCTAGCTATCCAAACAATGGCCTGGACAGGACTCTCCACAAATCCTTGCCAATGCAGCCGACTGGATTTGCTTGGGTTGGTTGCCAAGGGTTAAAAAAAGATTAAAATTGTTAGTTACACCTACCAGTTAATATTGATTAACATGCTTGAAAAATTATTTTAGATTTCGAAATTAAGAACTTAATATGCATTTGAATTTGTTTTAAATTTCATTTGATTTTAAATACGTTATTTCACCGTCAAGAATTGTGACATACCTTTGACATTTTAACCGAATTGAATTGTATTTTTTGCACAGAGATCAAGACATATTCTTTAAAAGTACATCAAGTGGGTTGATCCCATCAAAAAATTAGAAAAAGAAAAGCCTTTAAAAAATGATTTTCTTTTGATAAAAGGTATTTTAAGACAACTTGGAGTCTCAGTTGTCCACATGAAACACGGCAAATACGATAATCTATAATCACAATATATATATATATATATATAAAGAATCAGTCGTCAAAACATAAAGGCCAATTACAAGCAATTTGAAGTTCAAATTCAGCACATAAAACTCAAAACATCGCAAATATGCAAATCAAAATCAATTACAAAAATGCTAAAAACGCTAAACATTCAATAATAGGTCAATCTGAGCTAAGTCATATTCTTAGAATATTACTATTGAGAATGTAAAGTGAGAGAGAGAGCATAATAACCTAATATTTGAGCAAGTTCAAGATATATAACATAGGTGGGCGGAGAGTCCTAGCCTATGGCCAGATCCACCAATACATATGCAGACACATAGAAATTAATAATCACAAATAAATGTTAGCTTATCAGACACGAGAATAAGTTTATTAGAGATAACATAATTCATAGAGAATCTGATGGGTTGATTAGATAAACAATAAAAAATGAGAAGCACACCTCCAAGGATTTTGGCGTTGACAACGTCAACTTGGGAGAAGGTGGTGGGGCAAATGACGAGAGAGAGAGACGGGTTAGAGGAAAAGGACAGAGGACTAAGGAAGTGGTGAGAGTGATGTATCTTGTTTCAGGGAGGGTGCTGTAGAGCTCTAGAGTTTGTGGGTCGACATGAGAGAGTGACACTGATTTGCAGAGAGAAGAGAAATGAGTTACCCGAGGATAAAGGAGTTTGATACTTTGTTTTGGTTGGCAAATAGTTACCGAGGACTTATTTTTCTAGGGTAAATATTTTTTCGATAATATTATTTTAACTTAATTTATTGACTTAATTCACCATAACCATTGAATTGGAGGTAAGTCCCAACTATTAGTGGGTCTATTATCAATTCTATAATAGTGATTGAGTAGGTTAACAAATTAGATCAACTATCACTACTTTGTAACAAACTGTTTACACCAAAATTATTGGTTGACTTAGTTGAAGTTTATGTGTGTGTCTACAATATACCTGGATGGAGTAACTGTTTAAGTATACTTCTTTACATGTTAAAGTGCAGCTATTTGGTGCACAGACTTTGAGTAACTGTTTCAAATCTGTGTACCATTTATTTTGTAACTGTTTTGTCCACCTGCAGTATATAACAAAGGTACTTACAAAACAACTACACCATATATCCATAGTCCTATTTGAGATGTAGTTGGATGTTTTGGGATTGAAATAACACAATTGGTTGACTTAGTTGTATTTAATGTGTGTATCTATAATATACCTGGATAGTGTAACTGTGTTAGTATACTTCTTTACATGTTAAAGTGCAGCTATTTGGTGTAGCTACTTTGGGTAACTGTTTCAGCTTTGTGTACTAATTATGGTGTAACTGTTTTGTCCAACTGCAGTATATAACAAAGTTACCTACAAAACAGCTACACCAAATATCCATAGTCCTATTTGAGATGTAGTTGGATGTTTTGGGATTGAAATGATACAATTGGTTGACTTAGTTGTATTTAATGTGTGTATCTATAATATACCTGGATGAAGTAACTGTTTCATTATACTTCTTTACATGTTAAAGTGCATCTATTTGGTGCACAGGCTTTGAGTAACTATTTCAGCTTTGTGTACCATTTATGGTGTAACTGTTTTGTTCAACTGCAGTATATAACAAAGTTACCTACAAAAACAGCTACACCATTTATCTATAGTCCTATTTGAGATGTAGTTGGATGTTTTGGGATTGAAATGAGACAATTGGTTGACTTAGTTGTATTTAATGTGTGTATCTATAATATACCTGGATGAAGTAACTGTTTCAGTATACTTCTTTAAATGTTAAAGTGCATCTATTTGGTGCACAGGTTTGAGTAACTGTTTCAGCTCTGTGTACCATTTATGGTGTAACTGTTTTGTCCACCTGCAATATATAACAAAGTTACCTACAAAACAGCTACACCATATATCAATAATTTAGATGCACTGTGTTGAATAAATGTAACAGTGACCACATCCCATACTTTAGATGCAATGTGTTGAATACTTTAGATGCACGTGAACAGTGACCACATCCCATAATTCCTACAGGTATCCCTGATATACACATTGATTTTCTAGTTTTGACTTTCCATTCATCCCCCAAAAATTTACTCAACATACAAAAATTTGCACCCATACTATAACATCCATATTATCATATCCATAAAAGAATTATTACTAAAATAAAACAGCAACTGAAAAAAATAAATATTCAAATAAAAAAATTATTAGTTTAAAATAGTAATGCCAATTACAAAGGTTCTTTACAAGATTTCTTGTTGTGACTACCTAACCATCCACACCGACCACATCGAATTTGTCTAATAAGTTCCCCCCTTGACCTAATTCTACATTTTTTGGGTCGGCCCGGCTGCTTCTTAGTTGATGGTGGCAAAATATCAGCTTCGTCAACATTGAAGTCCGAACGACCAAGAGTAGGGATTGAGAGTATAGGTTGAGCGTATGATTTCTTGTATGTACTAACATGATAATAATAATCAACAAACTCATTCATATTTCTCTCACTTTTACGTATTGCCGCTACTGCATGAGAACAAGGAAACCCATTAATCTGCCATTGAAAGCATGAACACGTGTCATTCTGAATGTCGACTAAAATAGAAGGATTTGAATTAACTTCATACACATCATGGTTCGAAACACTAACAGCCCAAGACTTGCTTTTGGCAAATGCAACCTGTAATCTTGAATCCATCTCAGGACATAAATTTTCATTCCATGTACATGCAGTGATCATCCTAGCACCAATTTGATTCATAATTTGACACCGAATAGTGTCAACCATGCTCGTAATGGGTAAATGTCGTGCTTTCATAATCCATGAATTGAATGACTCCACTGCATTAGAGTTCAACTCGCCATAACGTCTACCTTTAAAGTATGCATTTGCCCAATGCTCGTATGAAAGATTATCCAAAAAACGTTTGACAATGTAACCACCCTCACTTCGAAAAACTTCAATTTTTTGGGTAAACAGTGAAATGGTGGGGGCATAAGCACACTCACACAACAGCACCACCATATGCTCCCTAAATCCATTTGAATAACGACTACCACTGAACTTGTCCCTCAAGTTCGCCTTCAAGTGCTGCAAACAGAAAGCGTGGTGACACCTTGAAAAAATCTTTGGCATTGTTTCCAACAAACCAACATTACGATCAGAGACAAATGTAATGTCCCTATTCGGATCCAAAATCTCTGACAGTTGTTGTAAGAACCATAACCAATTTGCCTCATTTTCCGAGTCAACAATCGCAAACGCTAGTGGGTATAATCCTGAAATACAAAGGTAAATGTATATAGTTAACTGAAATATTAAAACGATTGCCTACAGATTCACATCAATGCAAAAAAACTACACCAACCTGTTATATTAAAATAGTTACAATAAACACATACAGTTATACTATTTAAGTACCGCAAAAATATATACATAATACAGTTACATATATAGTTAAAAACAAAATATTCATACACTCCATTTTATAATGGGTTTGTAAGGTGTGGGTACAATTTTATAGACTTATTTAGGCAAAAGTGTACCGAAAACCACAACATAGAGTACCTATGACAAACCACACACTTAGAAAAAAAAAAAAATACAACAAAGAAAATACAAAAGCAAAATTTAAATAAAAAAGGTTAAAAGAATTATACCCTGATTACCATCCTTCCCAATTGCCGAAAGAATGCATCATTTGTACTTTCCTTTAATGAATGTCTCATCAATGAATAAAATTGGACGACAATAATTGAAACCATCAATACAAGCCTTGAAGGACACAAACAATCTATGGAAACGGTTAGACTCATTATCACAATGTAAAACTATATGGCTCCCAGGGTTTGTATTACTCGCAGCATCCACATACCAACGTAACTGTTTGAACGACAACGTATGATCCCCCAAAAGCATACCCTTTGCTTTTTCCACCCCCATCCAAACTTGGTGATAAGATACGTCAAGACCATAAGATGTAAGGAAATCACTAACCACGTCAACTAGACGAGTGGACGTCTGATCACGGACATTATCAACAATCAAATCTCCAATCAAATTACAAGATAATCTCTTGTTCTTTGTGGTACGCAACGCTACTCCACATGTGTGTTCATTATTCATTTTCCGTATGTAAAAGAAACCATTAAGTTTTTGAATCGTAGCATTTACATGTCATCCACACCCTTTATCATACTTCGAAGCGCACTCAGCAATAACCCTATCCCTACAATTCCTCACATAATTAAACTTGAACCCAATCTCTATTGAGTATTTGCACATAGCTTTCCTGAAATGTGTAACACCACCTTCAAACCTTTGGCCTACACGGCTTATTTCATTTGACCACCCAGCTGTTAACAATACTTTTTCCGTATGTGAGCAAAAGCTAGGGAGGAAATCATCATCACACTCAACCCCATCGCCGCAAATATGAACATCTTCAAGCAAATTATCATCAACCACCACACGTGACTCTTTATCTTGCCTAGTTACCATGACCTCAGCATGATTAACATTTATCATGCGCATTATATCAAACATATTACGCAAGTCCTCATCATTTTGCAAACAACATTTTGGGTGCCCTGGAATAGAATATGACATGACAATAGACAAATTACCCAATTCCTCCCATTTTCCGCAAAGCCTACCATAAATGAAATCAAATGTTTGCACGAGCAGAACATCTGATAATAAAGGTGTCAACATCATATTTGCATACAAGCAGCACTATTCCCTCCATTTCCTAATTACAACATGGAAAAAATGAATGACAATGTATCAATACAAAAAAAAAAAAACAAAAACAGTCATACAAAACAGTTACATTTAAAAAAAATACAAATGGCTGAATTAATTAGTGTCATACTGGAATAAAAACATAAAACAAAAAATAGTTACAATATACAGGCTCTACCAAAATTGATATTGGCTGAAACATTGAATAAAGGGGAATGACAATGTATCAATACAAAAAAAAAAAAACGAAAACAGTCATATAAAACAGTTACATTAAAAAAAAATACAAATGCCTGAATTAATTAGTGTCATACTGGAAGAAAAACATAAAACAAAAAATAGTTACAATATACATGCTCTACCAAAATTGATATTGGCTTAAACATTGCATAAAGGGGGAATGACAATGTATCAATACAAAAAAAAAACGAAAACAGTCATACAAAACAGTTACATTAAAAAAAAATACAAATGCCTGAATTAATTAGTGCCATACTGGAAGAAAAACATAAAACAAAAAATAGTTACAATATACAGGCTCTACCAAAATTGATATTGGCTTAAACATTGCAAAAAAGATCATTTACAGTTAAACATAACTCTGATAAAAAAACAGTTACACCCATTAACACAAAAATAATTTTTTGTTTCCTTCATTCCAACAACGAAAAAAAAAAAACAAATTGAAACAGTTACACAACATATAATCAAGGCAGAACTTTTCACCAATTCAATTCATCAGCGAACATACATAAAACAAGATCAAACATAGGAATTCCCCAACAAAAATGACCAAATAAAAGAATACATAAAATTATTAACAACTAACCTTCAAGACGATGAACATAGGAATTTCCAAAAAAAAAAACGAGTAAAATCAGAAATATAATTATTATGTGTACATGAAAAAATAGATACACCCATTAACAACAGTTACACCCATTAGAATCAAAGTAGTTTTTTTGCCCAATCATTTCATCAGCGAAGAAAAAAAAAAATAGTGGACGTCAGATAAAAAAAAAACCGAATTTTTTCAATCGTTTAAACGAACAAACCTTCAAACGATACCGATAATTGATGATTGCAATTGTTTTTACGAACAAATCCACCACCAGAGAAGTTTTGCAAATCTGCTGTTGAATACACTCTTACAACCGTATATTGCCCAATCGTTTATTCCATAAAAAACTGCTCATTCAAAATTTGAAAAATAAAGATAACAATTATGGAATCTTTAGTTACTTGTTTCCTCAAATAACTGTCAAATATTGCTGCATAAATTAAGGAAAGGTGTTTAGGTAAAAAGGATTTTAATTCATTTGAATTTTGTACCTAAACCAAAAAAGTTTTATAAAAATTGTACTTAAATGAATAAACAACTTATCCATACACTTTTGCCTAAATAAGTCTAAAAAATTGTACTCACACCTAAAAAACCCTTCTTTAAAAGTACATCAAGTGGGTTGATCCCATCAAAAAATTAGAAAAAGAAAAGCCTTTAAAAAATGATTTTCTTTTGATAAAAGGTATTTTAAGACAACTTGGAGTCTCAGTTGTCCAAGAATAAAGACAAGGATAGGCGGTGTGGTCAGCGGCTATGGCAGTGACTTTGAAGATATAGGCAAAAGAGGCAAGAGCTTGTTTCGTCCAATGAGTTTTTTGCGTTTAGATAAGATAAAAATTACCGTTGAAATTTTGATATAGGATTTGAATTTCCTTCAATTTGAGTTTAGAATAAGTTTTTCTTTGATTTGGTATAAGTTTGGGTCTAAGGTTGAAATTTGTTTTAGACCATTTTGACTTACATTTAAATTTGATTCCAAATTTCAAAGAGAGTTGAAGTTGCTCTTAATTGTGAATTTATTGAGGAAGTACGGTAGTGGGTAGGATAGATAATCAATTGGAGTACTGCATGCACCAAGTTCTGCTAGTGATTATTCGTTAGGCCTACTTTTTGTTTATGGAATGTATGGTCTGGTGCTTTCAAATGCATACTCCCATTTAACAGACTGTAGGAGTGCCTCTTGTAATTTTTGCATAGTTAATCAATAGAGTTATTTATTTACCCAAAAACAAATGACTCGAAAATGTCTTTTTTCTATTTATACCATTAAATTATGAATCATCCATAGACCACCCATTCGGTTACACAAGTTGTTCTGCACAATCCAAAATTTTATAATTTATTTGACGAATTATCTTCTAAATATTATTGTTGAGGTGTCAAAATAGAAATTTCACAAAATAAAAACTCAAAGAAATAAATATATCAATACCACTAAAATCCACATGAAACACGGCAAATACGATAATCTATAATCACAATATATATATATATATATATATATATATATATATATATAAAGAATCAGTCGTCAAAACATAAAGGCCAATTACAAGCAATTTGAAGTTCAAATTCAGCACATAAAACTCAAAACATCGCAAATATGCAAATCAAAATCAATTACAAAAATGCTAAAAACGCTAAACATTCAATAATAGGTCAATCTGAGCTAGGTCATATTCTTAGAATATTACTATTGAGAATGTAAAGTGAGAGAGAGAGCATAATAACCTAATATTTGAGCAAGTTCAAGATATATAACATAGGTGGGCGGAGAGTCCTAGCCTATGGCCGGATCCACCAATACATATGCAGACACATAGAAATTAATAATCACAAAGAAATGTTAGCATATCAGACACGAGAATAAGTTTATTAGAGATATAACAGAATTCATAGAGAATCTGATGGGTTAATTAGATAAACAATAAAAAATGAGAAGCACACCTCCAAGGATTTTGGCGTTGACGACATCAACTTGGGAGAAGGTGGTGGGGCAAATGACGAGAGAGAGAGATGGGTTAGAGGAAAAGGACAAAGGACTAAGGAAGTGGTGAGAGTGATGTATCTTGTTTCAGAGAGGGTGCTGTAGAGCTCTAGAGTTTGTGGGTCGACATGAGAGAGTGACACAGATTTGCAGAGAGAAGAGAAATGAGTTACCCGAGGATAAACGAGTTTGATACTCTGTTTTGGTTGGCAAATAGTTACCGAGGACTTATTTTTTCAGGGTAAATATTTTTTCGATAATATTATTTTAACTTAATTTATTGACTTAATTCACCATAACCATTGAATTGGAGGTAGATCCCAACTATTAGTGGGTCTATTATCAATTCCATAATAGTGATTGAGTAGGTTAACAAATTAGATCAACTATCACTACTTTGTAACAAACTGTTTACACCAAAATTATAAAAGATTTGGGGGTGACATATTGCAAAATCCAACAGTCAAGATTAAGTCAATAAAGGTCTGAGGGATATAAAACAGTCAAGAGAAAAGGGTCTACATAAATTTCGAATAGGTGCAAGTTGGCCTTGCCAAAATGGAGTATATGGGCATTGCGCAGAACTGCCATGGCTTTGAGCTATGAACAAGTTCGAAGGCATGGAGGTTAGCAATCTTTTCGAGATGGCAACTTGGGCAACACGTTACGAATAGACACTCCACAAAGAACAAGATCGTAGGAATGTCTCTAAAGGAACTTACTACCATGACCCCAACACTGAAGTACTTATGGTCTTGTGGCCAGATGCCCATAAGTATGTCGAGTGGAAACGTTCAACACTACTACGAAAAAAGAAGAAAGAGGCTCGGTCAATCTCCCTATAGCAAGTGCCTAGCTCAGCTCCAAAGATTGATGAGAAGACTGCCACTGTACATCTTATATATATATATATATATATATATATATATATATATATATATATATATATATATTTATTGTGTTTTCTTCATTTTTTTTATTTATGTTTCAATCTCCCAAACATTTGCATCAGACACAATAAAAAACAAATTAACCCAATACTAACAAAAATTGGTACATCTGATTGCCAATAGCGTGTACATGGCCAATCAAGATTGACCTATTATTACATCTGTAACAGGCCGGCTCAACATCATTAAAAAAAAAGCATGGACTTTAGGCTCCAAATTTTTAGAAGGCCCCAAATTTTTAGGTACATTACTAACCCATAAAAAAATTAAATATTTTAAATTTTAAACCCTAAAAAAAGGCCCCAAAATATTAAGTACAATCAACATTTTTATTGTAATAATTTGGGTACATGATTCAATTCATAACATTAGAAATCTAAAAATCATAAGTTAAAAAAATAATAAGTACTCAAAACATATTTACCCCTTCTCTCTCTCTGTGTAAAAATTAGTACAAAACATTAAAAAAAAGGTGCCTCTGTGCTTTTGCACTAGCTTGTGTGTTTCGTCTGTGGCTCTGTCCTATAAATCTTTCCTTTTCTCCCCTTGTTTTCTCCACAGACTGGTTTTTCAGCTCTCTCTCTCTCTCTCTCTCTCTCTCTCTCGTATCAGTTGTACCACGTTGGCCTAGAATTCAACACTTTGAGCTGCATATACGGGTAAATTTTTTGATCTTAGGAACAATTTCATGTAATTTGAGTTCAATGCTTTCAGTATGTTCTTAATTCTTGGTTCTGTTTTGTTACCTTGAATCTGTAAAATTCGTTGTGAAACTAAATATGACATTGCAACTCTAGAGGCAGGGCATGACTTTGGACCTGTTCTCTGATTAATTTGATTGACCTTGTTATGAATCTATTAATTTAAGTGTAATGTTTATATAACCAAAACACTTACCATATATATATTATTTATTAAATAAATACGAATGATTCGACTAGTAAATCTTATTAAAATTTAAAAGTGAAACTATACCTATAGGTTAGAGCCTGAGTTATTACTGGGTGGACGGTGCTTATTTATTCTGAACCCTGTTCAGTTGACCCAACAAGATGTTGGAAGAAAGACTAATCCATCTACTTTCCATCATTCTAACTTTTTATTCTTTCATTTTTCCATCATAACAAACAAGACATAAGGGATTAATGGATATGGTTTTATGTGTAACGACTATTGAGGTAAGATACCTTATAAGTAAACTAGTTATTGTATGTGCCTGAAGGTACAGAGTAATAAAAAATGTTAAACAATAAACATATTTGTATTCTTATCCAAAATTAAATCACAAACATAGAAGAGAGATAAATGAATTTAAGCATCGATTGTAGTGGGGGTGAGAGGTGGTGGTGGTGGTAGAAGACGGTGATGGTTGTGGCGGGTGGCAATGACTGTGGTGGCGGCGGCGGCGGTGGCGATGGTGGTGGTGGCGGCGATGACGATGGCGATGGCGGTGGGGGTGGTGGCGGCGATGGCGATGGCAGTGGCGGCGATGGAGACGGCGGCGACGGTGGTGGTGGCGACGATGGCGGCGGGGGAGGTGGCAGGGGTGGTGGTGGCGGCGATGGCGATGGCGATGGCGATGGCGGCGGCTGCGACGGTGGTGGTGGTGGTGGCGGCAGTGGCGGTGGTGGTGGTGGCGGCAGTGGCGGTGGTGGTGGTGGCGGTGGTGGTGGCGGCGGCGGTGGCGATGATGGTGGTGGTGGCGGCGGCGGTGGTGGCGGCGGCGGTGGTGGTGGTGGTGGCGGCGGCGGCGGTGGCGACGGCGGTGGCGGTGGTGGTGGTGGCAGCGGCGGCGGCGGCGGTGGTGGTGGTGGTGATGGTGGCGGAACTATTTTTTTTTTAAAGTAATTATGAGAAATAATTTCTAGAAGTACTTTTAAAAAATCACTCCAAACACCTTTAGGAGCCTATTTTTCCTATTAAATTTAGGGTGTTAATATTAGCCGTTAGATTAACTTTAAAGTAAAATTTAATGTTGGGGAATTGCAATGTTGCTTGAAGTTCTACCACTGCGTTAGACTAGATATATTCCTGGTCCAGTTTATGGTAATGGATTTTACTGATTTTAGAATAACCAAAAATAAAAATAGTAAGGTCATCCCCATCCTACAAGAGATGGAAGGGTAGAATTAGGCATCTTGATTGTCACACAATGCTTACTCTTTATTGCCCACAGTTTTACCATTTTAAGAATTTAGGTGAAACGAATAAAAATTTGGTGAATTCAAACCGAAACCACATCTTATTGGAGTTTTTATTGCCTGAATTATTCTTTACAAGATGGTTTTGGCCTATCTATATGATATAATATTTCAAACAAATTAGTTGGAAGAGGAATTGGGATGCCTTCCCTCCTCATTCTCCCTTTTTTTTTCTTTAAAAAAAATTCATTTATTTAATTACATCCCAATATTTTATCAAATCATATTATACCAGGTATTTCATATAACTACCCCCAATTAACTACCACCTATTTAAGTTTTTTTTTTTAAATTATTAAAACAACCTAAGAGGGGAGGGTGAATTAGATTGTGTGAGTTAATGACTAATTTTAAATTCTCTTTTAAAGAAAATTTTACGATTTGTAAAATTGCTTACTAGAATGATGAATGAAGATTGAAGCTATATGCAATGTGTGATGATGTATAGCAAATAAATAGAGTAAAGAAAAGGAATATACACACGATTTATAGAAGTTTGGCCCAAACGTGATGGCCTAAATACTCTCTTCCACCTCCTCCTTGGAGCCTCTCTTTCCCTATTTCGATCTTCTTCAATGGCTGAAGATTAAATACTTTACAACGTTCGTCTTCTTCAGCGGGTGAAGGCATACATTTACAAAATTAAGCTCAATCAAAATAAGTTTAAGCTCACTCAATAAAATAATGGTCTCCTCTCTTTATGAACAAGAATTACTCAAAAGATTTCAACAAGAGAAAAGAATATATCACAATAAGTCACTTAACCAAGATCTCACAATAAAGACTTTTTTTCAATATATATATCGCCCGTTGAATGCCCAAGAAGTCCCCAAGAACATATCAAAAAGTCTTCCTTCTTTTTATAGTGGAGGCAAATGCATAAGAGGAGGTGGCAAAAAACTAGCCGTTAGAGGCTCTAATGGACAAATCCAGAAGGCCTTCCGAAATTCTCGATAGGCTTTTGGAAGGCTTTATGATTTTCCAAAAAAATTTGGTTGTCTTCTAGATTTGCATCTAGAATCCAGATCCTTATCCAAAATCCTTATGTAGAAGTTTGGATCCCTCATCCAAAATTCCAGATCTCCCTTCCGTTTGTCCGGTGATATGCACTACCCTCCACTTCTAAGCCAATTTTGATCCCCAAGACATTCGAATATGACAAAGACTATTTCAGACAAAGTTGTAGCCCTTAAAATATCATTTTCAATCAAGTATGTTTTCATCAGGTCAATTGGATATCGGAGTAAAAAGTTATATCCCAGTTACTGAGCATATTTTTTATTTTCCTGATTGTCATCATATAGGCACTACCTTCAACTTCCATGCCATTTTTCACCTTGAATACATTCAAATATAAAAATTGATATTTCAAAAAAAACTTGTAGATCTTGAAGTCTTCTTTCCAAGTCCAGAAGAAACAAGTCAATTGGACATTTGAGTAGAACATCATGTCCACGAAATTGATTCTATGTCAAATTGACTAATTTAAGTATGCTTCATCCTTAGCTTGTTTCTTTCACTCCTTTGCTTTAAAATCCTTCAAATCTTCTTCTCAAGCAACATAATTATTGCTTAAGCTCTTCATCCTAACTTCAGTGAGGATCATATAAGTATGGTCATAAACCTCTTCAAGTTCTCCAGTTATAACTATCAAACCGACAAGATTATTGCTTAAGCTTTTCATGCTCATTACATCCAATTCTTCTCATCTTCAATCAACCACTTTAGCAAAGTTCATTCTCTTCATTTATTTGCATCTTCTCATCTTCAATCAACCGATTTATGCATGCTCATTCTCTTTATTTATGTGAAGTTATTATTTTTTGAGGTTAAGTTGCACTTTTTAGATGTGAAGTTACAACTCATTAGAATTATTTACTATCAATCATGAAGTTACTTTAAATAGTTATAATTTCACCTTTTAAAAAGTGTATTTTGACCTTAAAAAGTAATAACTTTCATAGTGATGCATAGATTTTTTTTTTTTGATACGGTAGAGTTACCCTTATCTTCAAGGTATTTTGACCACATGATTTGATGCTACATTGCTGCAGGAACAACAAACATCACCTAAGAACCGTAGCTGCTAGCTTGGTTGAGGGAGTGTACAACCAAGAATATGAACGCCAAAGCCGAGGGTCTCAAGTTGATAATGCCTGGTGGGAGCACTTTGATTTTAAATTAGTAGAGCCACTACTTGATGATGATGATGCCTCCATAGTTGGCGCTATTTACGAGTACAAAAATCTAGATTCTCACTTTTTCCATTCACCCGTGAAGCCACCAACATATGTGATTGCCTTTCGAGGAAACATCCTCAAACCAGCCACCGTGGTACAGGATATCATGTCGGATGCTAGAAAAGAGTCAACGATTTAATGTTGCATGGCAAGCTGTGGAAAGAATGGTTGCTTTAGTTGGAGATACTAACCCTGTGAATATCTGGTTAGCGGGGCATTCTTTGGGTGTCGCAACAGCTTTGTTGGCAGGAAGGAACATGGTTAAAGATGGTTGTTATCTCGAAACTTACCTCTTCAATCCGCCATTCCTTTCTACACCTATAGGGTCTATTAAGAGTGAAAAGGTGAAGAATGCAGCCCTCTTCATAAATAGCTCCAGCAAAGCTGCAGTTGCTTTGGTTAGGCCCCGTCAACGAACCGGTCAAGCTGAACTATTCACTAGATTATCTAAATGGGTTCCAAAGTTATATGTGAATCCATCGGATCCTATTTGCTCAGAGTATATTGGACATTTTGAGGGCAGGGAAAAGATGACAAAGAAAGGTTTTAGAACAATTGGGAGGCTTGCTACGCAGAATTCAATACGTGCTCTACTCTTAGATGAAGAACCAGTACATCTCCTTCCTTCTGCGTATGTGACTAATAATCAGCTCCCCTTTCGTGTTTTCATGCAAGATCATGGAATCCAACAATGGTGGAGAAATGATGTTTTCTTGAAATCCGAATTATATGAGTTCAAAAATTAGTGTACACCGGATAACAACAAATTTGCTTCAAAGCTATGATAACGCACAGGCTAAAATTTGCTATTTAATTATGTTTTGCACAAATAAAGCCAAACCCGAATATTGGTAGAATTATCTACATAGTCAATACACCAAAATTCTGGGCCTGTTTGGATGTATTCTCGAAAAACAGTATTGAAATATATATTTTCAAGAAGAATTTTAGAAAAAATGCATTTTGAATATATCCATAGCATAAAACTATGGGAAATGATATTTGGACTTAAAATGTGGATTTGATAATTACAACCATCGAATAAGTAGTGAGTCCCAATATTTATTGGGACCTACAGTGAAATCAATAATTGTGATTATCAAGTATACATTTTAAGTCTGATTTTTAAGTTCCTGTAACATTGATCTAAAATTATAATTGCAAAAAAAAAAAAAAAAAAACTAGAGAACCATGGTTCTATCCCAATGGTAATGTGCCACTTGTCATTACTTCGGCAATCCAAGTGCAATCCGCTTAGGTGGTGTTTGGATCACCATGAGAGGATTAGATTTGATTGGATTTGAATGCGAACTCAATCCAACCCAATGCAAAGTGGTCCGGATTGAAGGATTATAAAGTTCGAATTCAAATCCTATCCCATCTTTGGATAGGTTTCATTTGGTTTGTGGGCCCCATTCACATGTGAAGATAAAACATACTAAAATGACCATTGCACCCTTTTGCAAACAAATGTTATCCAATCCTATACCATATTTGGAATGGAATGAAAAAAAGTCAAATCGATTAGTATTGTCTTATTTAGTAAAAAAAATATGAATCAATAAATAACGCATTTTTACAAAATATTGTAATAAATATTTTATTCATTTATTTAATTTAATTTGTACAATACACTTTTAATCACAAAAATCATATGCATCATGCAAAAAAATATGTTTTCTGAACCATATTAAATTTAATCCGAATCATATTAAATTTTTTCAATGACCCAAATGCAATTTATTTTCCATAAATTTTAGGGCATTTTAATATTATTGCCTGAATGAATAACACAAATCAGGTCAATTTAAAATATGTTGCTTTAATTAAAATGTTAATTTTTTTTAGAGTTCATCTATAAGGAAACAAATGGATGAGCATAAAATTTTTAAGATCTTAAAAATTTAAGATGTAATGAGACCCAACACCACAGAACAAATGTAATTTTTTAATGAGACCCAAACCCTTTCATTCAAAGTTGACTTAGACCGAATATTTTCACACACTTACTCTCAAATATTTAACGGTAGCAATTTAGTTCAAAAGTATAAGAGAGTTATGTGCTAATTTCTGAATATAGGGGGTAAGGTGCAAAAAAACAGAACCATTAGGGTATAAACTGGATTTTAATTTGGTTAAATTTCTCATCTTCCCTGGGTTACCGTGGAGAGAGTTCCAGATGCTTCGACTTTAGCATCAAACAGAGAGAAAGCTATTTAACAAATATTAACAAATATCAATTGAAAGCTATTTAATAAATATTAATGGATGAAATTTTTTTTGGAATATAAATGTGAAATATTTAAACTTTGAGGGGTGTAATTTATAATTAATTTAAATTTTTTTAAAGACAAAATAGATGGCAGTTAGATTCAGGGGTATATTGATATGTATTTATATCTTTCAAGGTATAAATTAATATTTTTAAATTTTGAGGGTGTAAATTGAGATTAGAGTGACTTTTCATGGTGCAAATTGAGATTAGTCCAATAAAAAGCCATTCTTTTGTTTTTTCTCTCATCGATAGTCTCTCTGGACTCTCTCTCTCTCTCCCTGTTGCCTCCAATCCTCCAGTGCACTTCAAAGGGAACGACTGCGAGTGAGAGCTCCCTAGATCAAGAGCAATCAATCTCGGCGACTCATAGGAGTTATCAGAGATCCCCTCTTGCAATAAGAAGGTATACCACAGATCTGCTAGATCTGGGTCTTTTTTGTTGTTTCTTTTTGCCTTGATTTATTTTGGGTTTGATTTTCTTCAAATTTTGCTTATAATAGCTTGACGAAAGCTTCGGGAAAAGAGACGACGGTAGTTCAACAAGAAGTTGTAGAAACTTCTCCATTTCGTTATTCCTCTGTAGAGGGTATTTTAGATATTTTGCATTTAATCCCACTTCTCCTTCCACAATCCCACATGTGCCATGGGTTTGTTCAATGGCCTGCAGAGGGGATTATACCCTTCAAAACCTACGGCCGAGTAATTGAAAACCAACGAAAATCCCATCCCCAAAAAGTTACCCAAACCAAGGATAAATAGACCCCTTCACAATTTTAATCCAATCCCCCCAAATCCTTTGATCCAAACACCAGCTTAGTGCTTCCGCTTATCCGGCAGCCATTACCAGCTGTTCAACACTCCTCCCTAATACACTAGCTTAGAAGTAGTCTATAAAATTAAGTAGCTTCGTCCTTGGTTCATACAACTAAACAAGTGTATGGAACATAGATAATGTAATAATATACCAAAGTGTCCGACCAACCAGGTTCACATGACCCAAAATTTTGGTGGGTTCACAATGTATGTCGCTAAAATTTCCACCCCTAAATTATAACTCAACTCTGAAGTCCACCCACAATTTATGCAAACTTAGATTTTAGCCATAACCTCCAATTGTAACCCTAACTAGTTGTTTCTTTGTTGTGATTTTTATTTTTTCATAATTAAAATATGCAACCACTAGTTTTTATTATTTAAAACCATTAGGTGGCGCATTACTCTTAGTAGAAATTGATGAGCTCAAATCCAACTGGGTCAGGCCCAATGAATCAAGTTAGCCCAAATCAGCTACAAAGTAGTCCAAGTCCGCTTTATCAATCTAACCCAGTCCAAAATTCAAGGAGTCTACAAATGAATGGGCACATGAGGGAGAGATCATCGGGATGGATACACAAGAATTAATTGTACTTACCTTTTGTAACTATCCTCCCCGAAGAAGTAGTGCCCTCACACTCACGGTATCGCCTCACCTCACCGCCTCACCATACCTATAAATTGTAGGCTCTCTCCACATGGAGGGACATCTCTGCCAACTCATCTTGGCACCTCTCTACACCTACATACATAGCTTTCCTCTCCTAGTTATTATACCTCTCTCGGAGCATATATCTCCCGGAGCTCTCTCTCTATTACTTTATTCATCAATAAAGACTCTTGACCACCGTTGCCGTTTCCCGAGAGTGGAGTAGGTCACCCGGACCGAACCACTATATATCTGTGTGTTGACTCGATATTTACTGTTTTGCCATTGATTGCTTTATTCATTGTCCATTAATTACACCTTATCGCACACTCGACTGTTGATCTTACACGAAACAGTTTTGTGCATCATTAGTTTAGTGCCGTCTGTGGGAATCGACTAAGTATTCTACTACCTTACTATTACATGGCCATCATGACCAGGTCGATGAGTCAACAATCAGGAGACAACAACCCGGCTCCTCGGGAGAAGGCTCCGCCTCCCCTCATACACTCGGAACCATCCGCTACGGTAACTCCCGTCGTCGGGCAACAGCTCTTACAGACCATACAACTACTGGTAAACCAGAACCATCAAATCATTCAGTTGATGCTCGCCCAGGGAGGCATCGCCCCTCAGCCCTTAGGAGCAATACCACACCCTCTAACGGGCGAAGCGCAGCAACCCATCCACTTTGGGCGCCAAGCAGCCCCCCACTATGGGGGCCCTAGCCAGAATGCCCCCGGGTAACGCCAGGGTCCCCCTTGCCCAGCAGTCCTTGCTCAGCGCGCAAGAAGCTCTCATGTTTCCCCTCCTTATGTACCAGCGCAGGAGGACGAAGGAGAAAGCCAGTATGCCGATCATGGAAGCCGGTACAACAATCCGACGGAGGATGTCCCCAACCAATGGGATGAGAAGATCAGAGAGGTGTAAAACTAACTCGGTGATGCCCTCAACGCCATCAAGGCACAGGCGCCCGAGACGGTGGATTATTTGGTAAGGCACACTGATACCCCGTTCGTTGCAGATATTGTCAATTACCCCTTACCCTCGAAATTCAAGATGTTTGCCATCGAGATCTTCGACGGGACCAAAGACTCTCTGGATCATCTTGACACCTATAAATCTCCCATGCAACTCCACAACGTGCCTGATGAGATCATGTGTAAAGCCTTCCCCACAATCTTGAAGGAGTCTGCTCGACAATGGTTCGCAAAGATCAAACCCTCCTCTATCCACTCCTTTGCGGAGCTGAGTAAATCTTTCGTCTCCCACTTCATTGGGGGACACCGACACCAGAAGCATGTTACCTATCTACTCACCATCAAGCAGGACAGGGATGAAGCCTCAGGAGCTACCTCATTAGTTTTAACGAGGAGGCTCTCCAGATCGAGGAGTCAGACGATAAGGTAACCCTGGCCGCTTTTATCGTTGGTCTGCGTTCCTCCAACTTTATGTTCTCCGTCCTCAAGAAGCCATCCTCCTGCATGCCCGGGCTGCTGTCAAGGACACAGAAGCATAGTTTTAAAACTCGGCCCGGACATCAACCCGGTGAAGGGACCGGGTCAATGAGTCACTGGTTCAACCGTTGGGTCACTGTTTGGACCGGTAATATAATAAAAAATTAAAAAATAATTATAAATAATAATAAATAGGCTAAAAAATCTCAATAATTATAAACATAACATCAACATGTAGAGAAAAATCATCAAACATGTATCCAATTTCAATGTATTCAATCTTAGATCAAGCAAACACATGGACAATAATAATATCATAGATTTCACAAGAAATTTAAGAACAAATTGGCAGTGTATATCACTGCCAGTCCAGTGCAGTGTATGATAGTGTATAGATTTCACAAGAAATTTATGTTGAAAACCTAGAAAGTCCATTGCCTTAAATTTTTTTCTGCACCCAACAACAACAAAGCTTCCAATTTTTCAATCAAGCAAACACATGAACAACCCTCATTCCATTGATCAAAGAATCTGCCTCATCTAATTGCAAAATAAAAAACCCAAACTGAGAGAGACAGGAACTGGACTGAGACAGAGAAAAAGGGGGAGTGACCGAGAGAGAGAGAGAGAGAGAGAGAGAGAAAGAGAGAGGGAAACTGCCTGTTGCTCACTCGGTGGAGTCGCTGCTGCTCGCTGGATTGTTGGTGGTGGAATCGTGGAGGCGAGGCTGTGCTGCGAAGTCGTCTAGAGGAGTGGATTCGTCTGGACTCTGGATCGATTTAGATTTTAGGGCAACAAAACAAAAGGAGAAAAAACAAAAGGGGAAAAAAGGGGGAAAAAATCTCTATCATTTATAATAATGAAATCAAACCGTCTGGTTTGTCTAACTCGGCCGGTTCTCACGGGTTCACCGATTTTTGGCCGGTTCAACGGTTTGACCCCGGGTTCTGTACATAAACGATTTTTAATTCGAACCGACCCGGTTAGGGGACCAGTTCATCGGGTTGACCTGTTGGGCTGGGCCGGGCCGGATTTAAAAACACTACATAGAAGTACATGAATGCCGAGGACGTTACCAAGGCCCATCGAGGTGAGTCTTCCTGACGGGGGGAAAAAGAAATGACACTAGCGAAGACAAGCGGGAGGCGGAGAACAAGAGGAAAAAAACCAAGAGAGTCTTTGTCAAATACCATCTCGGTCCAGTACCCCCGAGAGAACGACAGTCTTTCATGTCACTCAACGCCTCGGTGGAGCACATGCTATTCCAAATACAGGATGACCCCACGCTCCGTTGGCCCGAAAAAATGAAGTCTGATCCAAAGCGCCGAAATCCCAGTAGGTACTTTCATTTCCACCGCGACCACGATCACGACTGCTTCTAGTTAAAAAAGTAGATCGAGGAGCTTATTCAGCGTGGTCAGCTGAGATAGTACGTTGCAGGCTGAGGACCAGTTCCACAACACGAGGATTGAGAGTGCCAGTAGCCCCTTAGAGAGATCCATACTATCGCCGGAGGGTTTGGAGGAGGAGGTGACTCCAACTCCGCCAGAAGAAGCACACGCCCGAAAAGCCAGACAGGCAGAGTCACATCACTCTTGCCCAAAGAAGACACCCCGACATGGGGATGGAGAGGTCATCACCTTCTCAAACAGGGACCTCGAAGGGATCTAAGTCCCTTATGATGATCATCTAATCTTAACCCTGATGGTAGCCAACTACCAAGTTAAGAGGATCCTGGTCGACAGCGGCAGCTCAGCCGATATTCTATTTGCAACAGCCTATGACAGCCTTCATTTGGACAGGGAGAGATTGCAGCCCATCAGGACTCCTTTGGTTGGTTTCTCGGGAGAAAAGGTTTATCCCTTGGGGTCTATCATCCTGCTGGTCATAGCAGGAACTGCACCGATAAGCTCCACCATCATAGTAAATTTTATCGTACTTGACTTTCCTTCTACTTATAATATAATTCTTGGACGTCCTGCCCTCAACACCTTAAGGGCAGTGTCGTCTACTTACCACCTTTTCCTCCGCTTCCCAACCAACAGTGGGATTGGAGAGATCAGAGGAGACCAGGTCTCTTCCCGAGAGTGCTATGTGGCCTCTATGAGGGCAAGGAGGCCACACGAGACTCTCCAAGTCCAAGTACTTGACCCAAGGGATAACAGCACCTTAGAGAGAGGGGAACCAGTAGAAAAATTTTGGCTAGTAGTAGTGGATGACAACTTTCCAAAGTGGAGAGTCTATATAGGCTCCTCACTTTCCCAGGAGCAAGTATCCGCCTTGATAGACTTTCTCAAGCAGAACATAGATGTATTCGCCTGGTCCCACAAAGACCTGGAGGGCATTGACCTCGAAGTGGCCTCCTACCGACTCAACGTTGATCCCAGGTACAAGCCTGTTCGCCAGAAGTTGAGGAATGTAAGTACTGAGAGGGGACATACCATTGAGAAGGAAGTAGATAAGCTACTAACAAATGGGTTAATAAGGGAGGTAGCCTACCTAGACTGACTATCCAACGTAGTGATGGTTACAAAAGCCAATGGGAAGTGGCGCCTCTGCGTGGACTTCACGGAACTCAACAAAACATATCCCAAAGATAGCTACCCTCTCCTATGCATCGATCTCCTTATTGATGTCACCGTCGAACACGAGCTCTTGAGTTTTATTGGATGCCTACTCTAGGTACAACCAGATCAGCATGTTCCCTCCAGAGTAGGAAAAAACTGCATTCATCACACCAAAGGGCACCAACTGCTACAGAGTGATGCCTTTCAGACTCAAGAATATCGGAGCCACATATCAGCGCCTCGTGAACAAGATGTTCGAGGCTCAGATCGAAAAGACTATGGAGGTCTACGTAGACGACATGTTGGTTAAGAGCATGGTAACGGTGGACGACGTGACACACCTCCAAGAAACCTTTGACGTACTAAGAGCTTACAGGATGAAGCTGAATCCTGAAAAATGCGCATTTGGCGTTAGTTCGGGAACATTCTTAGGCTTTAATGGTTAACAAAAAGGGGATTGAAGCCAACCCAGACAAGATCAGAGCCATCTTGGAGATGAATTCCCCAGCCTCAACAAAGGAGGTCCAGCGCCTTAACGGGAGGATAGCGGCCCTCAACAAGTTTGTCTCTAAATCAGCAGATAAATGCCTGCCATTCTTTAAAATTCTTCGCAGATCTTTCCAGTGAGGACTAGAGGTAGAGGATACCTTCCAGAAGCTCAAAGCTGACCTCGCCACAACACCTTCGCTCTCCCATGCTGTGCCAAGAGAGACCCTGTATCTCTACCTCTCCTCTTCATCCTCTGTCGTGAACTCTGTCCTCATCAGGGAGGATGGAGGAATCCAGAAGCCTGTGTACTATGTAATCAGGGCATACCGAGGGGAAGAGGTAAGATACTCAAAGCTTGAAAAGTTGGCTCTCGCACTTGTCACTGCCGCCAGTCGTCTACGCCACTACTTTCAGAGCCACACCATCATGGTAGTTACAGATCAACCACTCAAAAGAATTCTGGGAAAGCCTGATGTATCTGGGCGACTTCTCAAATGGGCCGTCAAGTTAAGCGAGTTCGATGTGCAGTACCAGCCGAGGGCTGCCATCAAAGCACAAGCACTTGCAGATTTCGTGGCCGAGTCTACACCGCCACAAGAGTCCCAGAAGGAAGTATCAGGCACCCCCTGCGCCCGTCTGTTCAATACACAATGCCTTCACCCACCATGAGGCTAGCCCAAACACTACCCCGAGAGGACCCGATGTCTCGGAGACGTTTCCACAGCCTGCGCAGCCCAAGGCATCGCCCATGCTGCTCAAGGCGCCACCGTGCAGCCCAAGGTGCCGCATGTGCTGCCCAGGGCGCCGCCCACTTTACCCAAGGCCTCGCCTCCCATTTTTCTCTCTCCCAGGCACTGCCCAGTAGACCACTGCCTCTTGCCTCTTTGGTGCCATCACGGCTCCCCTCGTCACAAACAGCATCGCCCGTAGAGCTAGCGCCCTCGCCACTGTCTATTGTACCAGGTTGGAAACTCTACGTGGATGGGTCCTCCACCAGCGAGGGCGGCGGTGCAGGACTAGTGCTAATCAGCCCCCATAACACTCCGCTGAAGTACGTCGTCTCCCTCCACTTTGCCACATCAAACAATCAAGCTGAATATGGGACCCTCATATCAGGCTTAAAGCTTGCGTTGGAGATGGAGGCCCTCTACCTGATAGCTTACACTGACTCCCAGCTCATAGTCAACCAGGTAAAGAGAGACTTTGAAGCAAAGGATGAAAGAATGCAAGAGTACCTCTCAATGGTCCGAACCTTGTTAAAAAAGTTTACTTGTTTCCAAATCCACCATGTGCCCCGAGAGGAGAATGCCATGGTAGACGCCCTCGCCATATTCGTATCTACCAACATACTCATAGTCCCGACACTGACAGGCCACCAGTTTGAACCAAACACCTTCAAGATAGAAGAGGACGATGTTAATTGTGCATCCATGGAAGCCAACTGGATGACTCCCATCTGAGCCTACCTAGAGAAGGGCGCTCTCCTGGATAACCCAGTGGAAGCCAGAAAGTTGAGAATGAGAGCATCCAAGTATGTCATCCTGCAAAACACCCTCTACAAGAAAAGTTATTCCCTACCATTACTCTACTGTCTCACCCCCGAGGAAGCCGATTACGCAATGAGGGAAATCTATGAGGGAATATGTGGGAATCACTCAGGAGGGCGTGCACTAGCTCACAAAGCAGCTAGGTTAGGATATTATTGGCTTACCATGATCAGAGACACCCGCGAATTTGTCAGGAGATGTGACAAGTGCCAACGCTTTGCGACTGTGCCCAGACAGCCATCTAAAGAGCTCACCACCATTTAGAGCCCATGGCCCTTCTCCATGTGGGGGATCGACATCCTAGGTCCTCTCCTTGTGAGTCGGGGGCAGTACAAGTTCGTAGTGATAGTCATTGACTACTTTACTAAGTGGGCAGAAGCCGAGACCTTAGCTAGGATAATAGACCAGAAGAAAAAAGACTTCATATTGAAGAGTCTAGTCTGCCGCTTCGGAATACCTCATGCCATTGTAAGTGACAATGCCAAGTAGTTTGACAACAAGCCCCGCTCATCCACAGGCAAATGGGCAAGAGGTCGCCGTTAGGACCATCCTCCGTAATTTGAAAACCAGATTGGAGAGTGCGAAAGGGAGATGGGTAAATGAACTCCCGGGAGTGCTGTGGCCTTACCGAACAACACCAAGGAGCCACACGGGCGAGACCCCTTTTTCCCTAGCCTACGGGACAGAGGCGGTCATACCAGTTGAGATTGGGGTACACTCTCTTAGGGTCCAGCACCATGATCCTACCAGTAGTGAAGAAAGCCTCCGCATCAACCTCGACTTGGTAGAGGAGGAGAGGGAGATAGCCATGCTCAGGAATGCAGAGTACAAGCGTCGCATGACCAAGTGCTACAACTCGAGGGTGAAGCCTCGCTCCTTCTTGTCCGGAGACCTAGTCCTCAAAAAGGTCATCCTATCTACCAAGGACTCCTAAGAAGGAAAGCTAGGACCCAACTGGGAAGGACCTTACACGGTCACGGAAGTTGTAAGACCGGACACCTACAGAATTCAGAATTTCGAGGGGAAATTTCTGGCCCATTTGTGGAACTCAAAGCACTTAAAGAAATATTACCAGTAGCTAGGGGCAAGGCAGTTAGTGTATAAGTCAGTAGTCGCCATTTAGATTATCTGTTTTTGTTTTGGTCAATTTCCTTTAAACATTTACTTTGGAGTATGAAATAAAATTTCGCAATATTTTTTCAAAAAGTTGTATTTCATAGAAGTTCATGAAGCATTTACAAAAAGATATGACATGACCTAGCAACAAAAACGTGAATACAAAGATATCACGCTCCTAACGACATTCACTGCCTCTGTTCCCATCATCGCTCGTGTCCTTGTCATCAGTCCTTGGAGCCTCATAAGGGACGAAGCCTGAAAAGTCATAAGTAGGAAAAGCTGCTGAGACCTTCCCCCTAAGCTCCTCATAACCATCAATAAAGGCATCATTTTTCTTCTCCATCTCCATGGAGTAAGCCTCTGCCCTAGTAGCTCTCTCAAGAGCTGCTCGAAAGTCAGCCTCTGTCACAGCGACCCTCTCACAGGACGCTCGCAGTTCAATCTCTGTAACCTCTCTGTCAGCCTCCAGCTGGGCGAACCTCTCGCGGGACACTTGAAGCTCGGTCTCAAGTATGGTAGCTCTCTCGTGTGCTAGCCTTGATTGCTCCTCGACATCCTCTTGCGCTTACCGCTCGAGCCCCAACTGCTTTTCAGCATCCCTTCGTGCCTGCCCCTCCGCTGTCTGACCATCAAGTGTCTCCCTAATCTTCAAAGTACTTGAAAACAAACAGGGAAAAATAGCAGCCACTTACAGGCATTCAAAAGGTGGAATATGAGGAAAAGAAGTGAGTACGAAACAAAAGAAGAATAAAGGGCATACCAAGGTAAAGCCCTCCATGGCAGCATTAACAATGCCCTTTGGACCTCGAGAGGCAACCTCCTGGATCTCTGCACGACTCACAAACCCAAAGCCACTCCTTGGCCAATTTCACGTCCTACAGCATGGATACTAAACCACTGCCCAAAGTAGGACGGCTAGGCAAAGCCTCCGTCCTAGTAGGAGACTGCACCGGGGCCTCAGCCCCCACTATCGTACTAGGACTATCTATGGGGGGTGAGGGAATAGTGACCGGAGAAAAACGGGGGGCATCACCAGGTTCTGCCTCTCGGGAACTAGCCTGGCTGATAGACCTCGGTTGAGAGGCACCGGGGGCACTAGACTTCGCCCTCTTAGAAAAAGGAGGAGAAGACGCCGCCCTGGAAGCGTAGACAACCTCCACCACCGCTCGGTCAACAAAGACACCTGTAGAATCGGTGTGAGATAAAAAGCCAACGACGTTGCAAGTATAAAGAGTTTTATTGGAAAGATCGAGTACCCTTCTTCTTCGGTCTGGGAGTAGCCTTGGAGTGACCTAACATGGACATAATCCCTGAGAACTCCTTGAACGGATGGTCGCGTACCATCTGAAGCCTACCCTCTTTTTCCGCGGATAATGTCGGTGGAGCTACAAAGAAGCCAATCGCACAGTAAGAGCAAATATGTAACAACTAGAAATAAAATCAAAAGTGGAGTCCTCACCTAACTTGGTCCTAGGGACGATGTCCCACCTCGAAGGCACCAGGACACAATCACTCTCGGTGGCCGACTCACCTCCAACAAAGAATAACTTAGTCTTCCAGCTATGACAGTTCGAAGTAAGCCCAGTGATGAACTTACCCGACCTCGGGGCAAAACGGTACCACCCCTGATGAGGGATGGGGTTCTCCAGGAGCACATACGTGGCCAAAAACTCCTCGAATAGAGGAGGGACATCAGCACTGTGAACCAGTCGTCATAACGAAAAGAATTCCAATACTACCCTCCACCCGTTGGGGGTCAGTCTCCTGGGAGCCAGCGACAGGTGCCCTATAACCCGACATATGGGCCTAGTTATCGGGAACCTCAAGCCCACCTCCAAGATATCTTCATAAAAGGAAATCTCGCTAGAGGAGTCACAACATGCTGACTCGTCCCCCTTTATGCGATGACACATTATAGCGAGAGGAATGTGATACGACGATACTATACAAGCAATATCCTCGTCACAGTTAATGGAGCTAAATATGGAGGCTACCTTTGAGCCATTATCTCCAGTAGTCCCTATGCCTCGCTTGGTGTCTCGAACAGTCTCCTCTATGGTGAGCTTGTTAGAATGGGCGCCTGCCAAAACAAAATCAAGCCAAATACTAAGGAAATATCCACGCCAACAAAGGAAAAAATATGAGCATCAGATAACATACCCAGTGAGCTCGGTTTGTTCAAATCACTACCTGGACGCTTCCTTGATCTGCCCAAGCATCCAAAGGTGCTAATGGACATGCCCGCGTGCTTCCTGGAGTTGCCCGAGAGTGGAGTAGGTACCTCTCCTGGAGCACATATCTCCCGGAGCTCTCTCTCTCTGTTACTTTATTCATCAATAAAGACCCCCAGCCATCGCTATCGTTTCCCGAGAGTGGAGTAGGTTACCCAGACCGAACCACTATATATCTGTGAGTTGACTCAATATTTACTATTTTTCCATTGATTGCTTTATTTATTTTCCATTAATTATATTTTATCACACACTTGACTGTTGATCTTGCACGAGACAGTTTTATGCATCATCAGAAATATACGATAAATATTAGTTAACCACGTACATATTGATACATAATTATATTTAATTTTGTTATGAACAAAGGTCACAAAAAGATAATAATTGAACAAAAATAGAAATATAGAACACACAAATTTACGTGGTTCGGCTCAATAAGCAAACCTACGTCCAAGAGTAAGGCACAACGACAAGATTTCACTATCAAATATTGGAGATTACAAAGCATTCTCGATAAACAAAATTAAGCGAAGGTATCCACTCCATCACACAAAATATAATAAATAATAGTGCCAACAATCCTTTCGTGAAGAAGACCCAAAATAGGGCAAAATCCCACGGTGTCGTCGTTCATGAACTGCCCAAATAAAGCTATCCCATGTTGACCACCACACCACTTTTGGATGTCTCCCATATATCAAGATTCTAGAGAAAAGAAAAAAAAACCAATCCATTTAAGGTCTCCATTCCAATTCAAGACTTAATGTTGTAAAAGTCTGTCACGTGTAGGACACCTTTTTCCTTTTTCCAACGTAAAAGCCAAATAAGTACTGCAAAGACAAAAGTCTTCCACGTGAAGAAGACATCTTCAACAATATCATGAGACATCCTTTAAGATATTTTATTCCAAATCAAACACACCGATGGTTGAACATCCTCTAACTTGGATCTAAAATAAGACTTGGAATACAAGTCATCATAACAAATCTCCACCTTCTCTTGTATTCCATCAAGCCCTCAAATCTGACTTCTATTTTCGCCAAATACCTTGGAGGGTATAATTCAAATAATCCAAACGCCAATCAAGTCCAAGCAATGCTTGAACTTGAGCACTAGTACTGGCTTAGTCAACATTTCTGTTGGGTTCTCTGTTGTAGCAACATTCTTCACTATGACAGTACATTGAGCCATAACCTTATAAAGGAAGTAATATCTAACATCAATGTGCTTGGTCCTTTTATGATACATTTTTTTTTGAGTCATATGTATTGCACTTTGACTTTTACAAAACACAATAATTACCTCATCTTCCAAGCCCAAGTCACTGACCAAACCTCTCCACAAAATTACTTCTTTAACTATCTCTGATACTGCCATGTATTATGCCTTTGTGGTAGACAAAGTAACTGTAGACTATAGGATGTCCCTCTGACTTACAATGCATCCAAAAAGAGTGAAGACATAACCTATCAGAGATCTACTCTTATCTAGATCACCCGCATAATCTAAATCAACATAACCAACAAAAGTAGAATCAAAACCATCTCTTTTACCAAAGATTAAGGCAACATCTGTAGTTGTAAACCCCCAAGTAATTATTTTAAGTTATATTAAATTATTATGTATTGTGTTGAAGTAAAAGGAATTTAGTTAGGTTGTATACATATTTAGAGAGAGATAACATCAAAAATAGTTTGGGAAGGCCAAGAAACCTCGGAATAAGTGATATGGGGGTGTATTTGAAGTTTGGAAGTATTCTGGAATTTAAATGCATTTGGGGGAAAATTTGGGTAGTAGGAAATTTGACACTACCTTAGTATTTGAATCATAACTTTCTACTCTGATGTACAATTGATCTAAAATTTTTACAGTAGAATCTAGACTTTCAGGGCTATAAAGTGTATTTAATAAAAATTTTGTAAATTGGCTTCTAAATAGGTCAAAATTGAGCAGTAAGTCGGGGGTATACTGTCACTAGCGTCCGGACGAAAAAAGACATTCTTCCAGACGCATTTGACTTGGGGTGTTTTCTCTGATTTTCACATTAAAAACCTAGGAGATGACGCTTAAGCCTATTTTCATCAGTTTTTTATCTTAGAAAACCCTTGGAGAGTGATAAAGGAGAGAAAGCAACACTGGTAAGGTTTTTCGCGTAGGAGATGGATTGAACAAACCAGGGTTATCTTTTAACATCAAATTGATCTAGGGAATCTTTTTGAGTTCTTTCATTAAGACTCAAGGTATTATATATGTATGTTTTGAATCTCTGTGATTATTATATGTTAGATAATCTTTTTTTCTTGATTTCTTTTCAATTAACATATGGTTTTAAAGAAGATAGATGTCTTGTGTTCAAAGAATATCGTTCATGAGTTTCCAAAATTCTAGTTTTGCTAGATACATGTTCTGATGAGAAAGATACACATATTCTTGATTTATAGATTCCTATTCTTGATTAAATGATATTTAAATTATAAAACCTATTCTTGTTTCAAGAAATTGTGATTTTTTCCAAAACCCTAGAATTTTGATATCGCAATTATGAAGATTTTCTTGAGATGATCTCTCACATACTTGAATTTCATTATTCTTGTACATTGAGAATTGTGAAATTAGTGCTATATAGATTTTGATGGAAATCGTGATTGGTTGAATTTACGTTTTCATAAAGTTGTGGTTTTTTCATATCTGTATGGTTTGGGTGTGATGAACTTGAATTGCCTTCGAGGGCTGTCGTAGAATGTTAGAGGTTAGTCTATCTTAGTAGGGGTGGGATGGTTGTCTAACACTTATAGTGGGTTGTTTCCTTGAGAGGTCAACCACTATTGTTCATTTAGGTTTGAGGTTGAGGGATGATATATCTTTCTTGAAAAGGATTCGTCAATGCCCTGTGAAACGGTATACGCCATTTCTAAAGTGGTTTGTAATGTGGCTCATGCAGGGAGTGATTGAGATTGTGTGTTTGCGGGGTGAACGAGGTAGGATTGTTGTGTAGATTCCTGAGAAGTAACAAACATACATGAGATACATGAGACAAATAAGATGATGTTATTGACTTATTCATTAATTGCTTTGATCTTTAAATGTTTACTCTTGTCATTCATTTACTGTATTCCATACACTTGAGATAATTACAATTGTCCTTATTTTACTTCCAAAAGTTATATATGCTATTTTGCAAAAGAGACTTCTTTGTTTTATTCACTAAAAACCTTGCTTGGATTTGAGAGGGATTTCTTACTGCCTTTTTCTTACCCCCTACAACAACACATCTACAGATTTCGGCATGAAAACAATGTCAAGATAAATGAGCAGGCTGATTTCGAGGTGGTGACAAATCAGGATGTGGACCCTATCTTAAAGGAGTAAAGTTGTTCATTTATTGGTTTTGAGTTTGAGAGATTGTTATTTCACCCTTTAAGAGAATACGTAGCAGCTCTTGCTCTCCTCAACTCGTCGATAGTAGCCATCTTAGATTCTTGAAACACTAGTTGGTTAGATCTCATTTTTTCTTATTTGTTCTAGCTTGTGCTAACCCTAAAGTAGCAAGTTGGCTCAGGGGAAAGTCCTTTCTCTCAGAACCAACCGTAGTAACATAGAGCTACCTAAAAAAAAAAACTCTTCCTGAGACAATGTCTTCGTTAGATTTAATTATTCCGCTACTACTTATATTTGTGTTTTGAATTGTAAGTTTGGAGAAATTACAATATTTTATTATCTTAGTGTCTGATATTTATTGAATGGATGAATGTTTTTTTATTTAAATGGTTTTCTTTTTTGCTCTCATGATTGGATGGTTAGTAGATAATAATGCATTCTAGAGTGGGTTTTGAGGCATTACAAGTTTGGTATCAGAGCCTATGTTTTAGGTCTTACATGAGAGCTGTAGGTTGTGGAATACCACTAGAGTGTTATGATAGGAATAAAGAAAATAGGCTTGAGCCATATAGGAATTATATGTGTATGCCTTAAGTGTAAATTGACATTGATGGTTGTGCAAGGAAACTAAAATTTTGCTTCGTGTGCATAATGGATAGTAAACGTGGGCAAGGACGAGGGCGTGGTGGTTTAGCTAACCCACCACCACCACCACCTACTCTGAATGCTACTTAGGGCATCTATTAGTGTCTAAGAGAGTTGACCACTTTGGTGTGGAACTAGAATGGGAATAACCAAAATGGGCTCGCACAACCTTTGGTAGTAGACCCGATGCACAATCAAGAGTCAAGGAGGATAAATGTATTGCGAGAGTTCTTAAGACAGCGGCCACCCAATTTTCAAGGAAGCTCTAATCGAATGGAGGCAGATAAGTGGAATAGGAGGGTAAAGAAAATGTGTGACAACATGTGGATTGTTGCAGATCTTTGAGTGGGGTAGCTAATTATTTGTTCGAAGAAGAAACGGACCACTAGTGGAATTCAGTAAAGCGGAGGCACGTAGTGGATACGATAACTTGGGAAGTATTTGATCAGATTTTCCAATGTAAGTATTTTCCTGAGTCTGTAAAGGATAGGATGAGTGTAGATTTCTTGGCTTTGAAGCAAGGAAGTATGACGGTGACGAAGTATGAAGTAAAATTTGAGGAGTTGTCTCACTATGCGATTGAGTTTGTGGTTACAGATGCAAGGAGGGCTAATGGGTTTAAACAAGGTTTGTGGCCTTCCATTCGCAAGAAGCTAGTTCCATTTAGGATTTGAGAATATAAGGATCTAGTGGAACAGGCGCATCTGGTGGAGAGAGACACAGAGGAGGGAAGACGAAGGCAAACATTTGCTAGAGGAGGTCCTTTGAGAACATGTAGTAGTATTGCAGCAACACAGAGGGCAGATATATACCATCGACCCAATTAAATTTCGGGGCAAAGGAAACAACTAGTTGGAGGAATTGGGGGCTACTTAGTATAGAGTAGTCACTGATCTGCGTCAATGTTTTGCTTGTAGAGGTTTCGGACACTTCAGAAACAATTGTCCATCTTTTCCACCAAGGAATAATCAGGCCGTGGGATAGTAGAAGGGGAACAAGCCCCTGCCTTAGAAACAACAACCATAACAAAATTCAGGTGCAATTGTAGCAACTAGAAATAATCATGTTCAAGTCTTTGCAATGATCTAACCAGAGGACGACATCGATAATGTCATGGTTGAAGGTATTGTTTTCCTTTGTAATTCTAGGGCATGCATATTATTTGATCCCGATGCAACACACTCGTTTGTACGTACGTCATATGCTAAAACATTGGGATTGAAATGTGAAAACTTAGATAAGGGATTGAATGTGGACCTACCAACCAAAGAACGATTGGAAACCCTGAGGGTGTGTTGAGATTACATACTTAGGGTAGGGGAACATGATAATGAGGTTATATTTGGTGGTATTGGACATGCAAGGGTATGATGTAATCTTTGGAATGGACTTGCTATCGGCATACCGTGCGGTGATGGATTGCTTCCGAAAAAGGGTTACATTCCTGTAACACCCCAAATACCCCCTTGGACGGCATTACATTCTAAAACCATTCATATCATGAGAGCAATAATATAATCCCTTAAGAAACAAGACTTCATTTGTCATCCACAATATTTACAATATTATCCAAAAGAATAAGCCCAAGTCATGGCTATTACATCTCAAAAATTAATTAAAGAACGCAGCGGAATAGACAAAAGAAACTAGACCACACACTGTTCCAAAAGAATGTCCTAGTCTAGTACAAAAAGGAAAGGAGGTCGCTCTATGCGTCCACATCGGGATCCACACTTCCGTCCAGTGGAGTCTCCCAAGTAACGCGCTCCTCGATCCTTACGTCCTCCTCCTCAAGCGGGTAATCTGAAAAATGTTAGCGGTAGGGGGTGAGCACGAAGCTCTGTAGAAAAATTCTCCCAAACCTATAGAAGGTTTAGCAAAGCATTTAAAACAGTCAGTCTCAATTTTTAACATAACATAGATACCTAATTTGAAATAAAGCAGTGACATTTAAAAAGGATCTCAAGTTTATTTAAAAACATTCCTTAAATGAATAAACGGGCACCACATACGAATAATAACCATTAATTGCCATAACCAAATCCCAACACTTCTTTCGGTAGGTGGCATACTTTGTGGTAACCTCCACCCCCCTTTAGGTCATCTTTGATTCTCAAGCATCCTTACCGGGAACCTCTTGAGAATGGATGAGCATCCTTGCATGGAACCTCTCACCAACCACTACATTGTTTTCCAAGCATCCTTATCGGGAACCTCTTGGGAATGGATGAGCATCCTTACATGGAACCTCTTGAGAATGGATGAGCATCCTTACATGGAACCTCTCACTAACCACTACATCGTTTCCCAAGCATCCTTACCAGGAACCTCTTGGGAAGGGGTGAGCATCCTTACAAGGAACCTCTCACTATAACGGACTTATTTCTCAAGCATCCTTACCGGGAACCTCTTGAGAAGGGGTGAGCATCCTTACATGGAACCTCTCACTCATGTGCATCACAAACAACCCAACCAAGCATACAATTCCAACATTTATCTCAATTTACAAGCATCTATCCAAAATCCCCAAAATATAACATGTAACAATTGCACAACCAACTAAGAAAAATACATGAGATCACAATAACATCATTTTTCTACCCAAGACAAAGCACTACGGTTTCGAAATTCATAATAAAGAAAGCATTTAAGAAGGAAATACATCACTCTCCAAAAATTAGGGTTTTAAAACTAGAAAAGAGATTTCATGGGTATTAAACCCTAACTTTGTTCAAAACATGTAACCTTTTCAAAAAGCCTAAGAGATGATGATTCCATAGCATATATATACCATTGATATCCAAAACACACACACACATATATATATATATATACCCTAGCCTCAATGTAAGCGAATGAGAGAAAACCCCTACCTTCTTATTCCTTAGGGTTCTTTGAGGAACTTGAAGTTTTGAGCCTCTTCAATGTGTGAATCCTCTCTTCATCTTGTGTTTTCCCCTTCTTTCTTCCTCTCTAAGATTATCTAGGGTTAGAAATGTTGAAATGAGGCAAAGAGAGGAGTCCTTATGTATTTGTAGTGAAAGAAATGGCCTCCTGTTCGCGATTCTGAAGTTCAGAATTCGTAATTCACGTTCGAACGTCATTGGCGTTCGAACGCCAATAGTGAAAAATTTTGATTTACGTTTGAACGTCACTTTGGCGTTCGAACGTTAGTTGCTCCCAGTACTTTTGCATTTCCATCAGAGCTCTGCAGACACCAAAGTACTGGGACTACCTCATGTTCGAACGTTGATTCACGTTCGAACGTCATCCCAGTTTCTGTTGAAACTTCCAGTGAAGTTTTGGCCTATTTAGAGATTGATTTGGAAAATTTTCGTGAAATACTATTTTTGTGGCCCTGGAAGTATGCTATCTACTGTCAAAATTTCAGAGCAAACGGACATTAGAATAAAAAGTTATGATCAAAATACTAGGAAGTGTCCAAAATCCTTTCTACCCAAGTTTTCTCTTAAATGTGCTTTCATTCCGAAAATCTTCCTAGCTTCTAATACATACCATATTATACCGTCTAACATTTTTATTTCTAATTTCCCAATCTACCAAATTCAAACACATATCACTACACATATCCCCATTTTTACAACAATTATTTTATATATATCTATATACATATATAAAAGAAAATGCGGGGTGTTACAATTCCAGTCTCCAGGAGGAGTAGTGTTTAGTTTTACAAATGAATGGAATGTTTCTCACCTTTTACCCATGACGGGAAGACGATTTTTATAGGCTAAGGACGGAAGTAGTTTGAGTTTCTTAGCTAGTCTAATATCAGAGAAACGAGTTAACTCACAGCAAGAGGTGATATCAGTGGTGTTGGACTTTCCGGATGTATTTCTAGAAAAGTTGTCTGGCTTACCACTTTAAAGAGAGATTGATTTTATCATTAATCTTTACCCTGGGACAAAATCTATTTCTATTGCTCCTTATCGGATGACACCTTTGGAGTCAAAGGAGTTCAGGAAGCAACTAGATCACTTACTAGCAATTGGGTTTGTTCGTTTAAAAACTTCACCTTGGGGAGCTTCAGTCCTCTTTGTGAAGAAGCATGACGAAATACTCTGGCTATGCACGGATTACCGAAGGTTGAACCGAGTAACGGTAAAGAATAAATACCCATTAGGATTGACGATTTATTCGATCAGCTGAGAGGTTCTAAATATTACTCCAAGATAGATCTTTGCACAGGGTGTCACCAGCTGAGAATTAAGGAGGAGAACACTCCTAAGACATCTTTCCATACAAGGTATGGTCATTTCGAATATAGAGTAATGCCATTCGGATCGACTAATGCTCCAGCAGCTTTTATGGATTTGAGGCACAAAGTATTTCGACCGTTTTTAGATCAGTTTGTTATTGTGTTTATTGATGACATATTGATCTATTCGCAGACACAAGAGGAACATGAACAACATATTCGAGTAGTGTTACAGACATTAAGGGGAAAGTAGTTTCGGAACAGGGAGTAGCAGTTGACCCTACAAAGATTGAAGCAGTGATGAAGTAGGGAACACCCCAGTATGTGATAGAAATCTATAGTTTCCTCGGCTTAGCAGGTTATTGCTATTGGAACGAAATCCCAAGAATCATTGACGCGTATGTATCAAATACAATATATATATATATATTTAAAACCCTACAAGGCGGAATTATGATTTACCTTCGAGATCACTCTGGATTGATCTCGTCTCAGCACGAACACAGAAAACAAAAGACAGACGCATAAGGTAGTTCGCTGAACCTCAAGATCTTCTATCGTATATCCCCCAACGCTAAAAATCCGGATGTAGTGTGGGCTACAAGAACCTCCGAACTTCTGCTCTCTCTCTCTCTCAACCTCTCTCAAAACGTGACTAATAATTTGATGTTGATTTAAAAAGCCTAGACGTCTATATATAGGCTACGATAGAAACCCTAAGGAGAAATAAGGGTCGGGCTTCCAATGGCCTAGGATTCCTATGTTCAACTCAGAACAAACATCCTACAATCCATTAATAATAAGTTAGTCCACTAAAAACTTATTATTGATCTCCTGAGCCTTATCTCAAAATTATGTTTTGAGCTCCTTATTATTATATGCTTAATAATCTCCCCACATTTAATATTACAGATGTCCATCAATTAAATAAATTACTGATAATTATATTTAATTGACTTCTTTAGATGTAGCTTGAAGATTATAGTCCAGCACATCACCACTCAAAACAAAACCTCATGAAAATCATCATATGTTGGAGAAATACATAACATAATCACAGATTTGAAAAAAACCATGTTAAGCATAGGACACATATAAGTAGATATCATGCAAGTGAAAATATGTACCATGTTAAGAACTAGCTTGCCCAATATGATTGAGAACCTATTGACATATCAATGTCAATCATATCAAGTTACCCCCCTTAGTTGGTGTTCACAATTAAAATAACAAGTGAAAAATAAAATAAGTGTAAAATAGGTGACTTTGTGCCAAGTTTGTAAATGTACTCCCCCTTACTATTTTCACATGCAACATATCTAGAATGGTCAAGAGTAAATCTTCTCAATTATCCTCATAAGTATCTAAAATATTCTCCCATTTTTTGTGACAAATGTCAACCTAATGACAACATATGACAAGCACGGTATAGAATCAAGTTACTCAACATATTTTTTCCTTATTTTCTATAAATCTCAACCCAATGTCAACATATAAGAAGATGACAAAGAATCATGATATATGTTGTCTGAATTTGGTATTGACAATTTACGTGCAAGTATACACGATCAACAAATAATAAAGTGATAAGTAGAGTATCGTTCCCACGGAGAATTATTACTAATGACTTTCAAGTACTAACTTTATATCAATTCAATTTTATTTAAACAATTGGAATTAAACTATGAATTCACTAATTTAAAACTAAACCTAAATTTAATAATCAAAGATTGAATTTAACAAATAAAAGAATTTAAGATTACAACTTCCCCTAATGCTTCGTATAAATCTTTCCACTCTCTTTCCAGTTAATTGATCAAAATAAGTTGTTCACTGATACTTCAAAATTATTTATCAAACCTCTTCCGATAGTTAGATAAGCATATCTCTCCCAATTAAATTGCTATATTCCTATGCAAAATAAGTTGGAATAGATTCATTAAGTTCAAACTCTCATAAAAGTTACACACGGCATATAAGTATATTCCTATCCTATACACAAACCCAGCAATTCAATCCTAAGAAGAATTAATCAGACGCATGTCATCATATTCTGATCTAAACCTAAAATTCATCTCCCAATTTCATCTAGGTTATCGAATTGATTGATGGCCAAACAATCATATATTAACCACAAAATATGACAAACAACTCATGTATGATCAACAAGAACTAGAAGCGAGAGTAGATCAATTTAACTAGACATTAGGTTCCGTTGCAATCTTAATAAAGATTTAGTTCATAATGTAATTGAAAAACTTCCTTCTCAAATTAAACAACATCTCAAAAAATCAAGAAGTAAAAGTAAGAGAAAAGAATGAAAACTTAGTTGCAATCTTCAATTCCTCTCTAGCCTTCAAGTCCAATTTTCTTCATGTCAGTTCATTCGATTCTTGTCTTCAATTTTCTATCAATCATTGGTCTTCTCCTTATGTTTTCAGCCCCCAAATCAGTATATTTATATCCCCACTCAAACCCTAGCATATATGAGGCATTAGAGTCCAATTTCGGGTCAAAAACAAGTCGGAATTCGTGTCCAGAGCCAACACAAGCGCAGCTGCGCCAAAAATCAGTGCAGGGGCGCTGGTTTTGGTGCAGGGGCGCGGGTCCCCTTTCAAGCCTAAAGTTCCCTTGTTGCTTAGCTTTCAAAAATCCAACATTTAGGCTCCAAATTGATCTTGTTTCCTTCCAAATGATCTTGTTTGCTTCCAAATGATCATCCCTACAAAATAACATCAAAACACACAAAACAAATAAAAAGGAACATAAAATAATTGAAAACTTGCAATTTCATCAAGCCAAAAGTACTCAATTCGTAGGTATAGAACCCACTCATCAATATAATACGAAGGTATAAACATAGACCCACTAGCTAAATCGTGCATGTAAAGTAAGCAAAAGACAAATAAGGCATATAACTCAAGTCTAATAAGATGAAGCATCAATACATAGGACTAAGAGTATTGTCACAACAAAAGAAAACTAAATGAAAAAAATAAAAATTCAATAAAATTGAAAAGTAAATAGAAAAAAAATAGAGTACTTTAAGTACAGTCCGTGAATGAATTATAAGACTTAAAAATCTCCTACGGTCATATACTAAAGTCTTTGAAACAGCTCAAATGGCTGCAAGGCTTGATCCATACATCTGAAACGGGGTGACTCGGACTTCTTCTTACTTAGAAGTGCAATGGATCAAAAGTAGTGACCGGATAGCCTAAGGGATTCAATTACTTATTCTCAATGGCTCTCAACTACTTCTACAGCCTCAAAATCATGCATGAGTGTATGTATAACCAAAATGCAACTATATGCACATGCATGGATGAAATTGGATGCAAGGATAATACAATTTTCAATTAAACGTTAAATGCACAGTGTCACTAATCATGAAAATCACACGTATATTTACATTATAATGGCTCCATCAAAATTTCATCATTTCATAGTATTACTCTAAGGTATATACAAAAATATTGAACTCAATTTCATACATCCTAGAGCAATGTTCCCTCACTTAGTTCAATTTCATTCACATGTATTCAAATTTTGTTCAACTTTGACTATTACCAGTTAATGAGTGTCCTTCTGGCTTTACGATTGTGAATTCCGTACTTTATCAATATGCTTCTAAACATGTTTAGCATGAGCTCTATGAGCTTTACAAATGAGCAATTTGAATTAAGCGTAAGTGCATCAAATCACAAGTGTATATGTAAATGCAATAAATAACACAAGTGATCTATTGACGAAAAAATACTTCTCGAGAAAAACTGTGGGGAACCTTCTCGGTTCACCAAAGTCTAATTCACTAAACCTAAAGTCAATCTACAAGTACTTGAATCTTATACCTCAACCAATCCATATGGCTAGATGTTCATTTCCTTCATAGATCTCTTTGTTCAAACTCTATCTAACCTAATGGGTAGCTTCACTTGAATTCTCCACAGCAATGGATCCTTTAAGCTTCGAGCAATCTTCAAGGCTTAACATCCAAGACTCTCGGTTTGCACATACCAATGGGTTTGGTCTTCACCCAAAAAAGTTCTTCTTCTTCAAGTTGTGAGGTTGGATATGAATCACTAGATGGTTAGCTTTTGGATCTAGGGTTATGGTTGAAGCTCTCCAGATAAAAGCTAAGATTTCTCTCTCAAAATACTCACAAGAAGCTTAACCTAGCTGTAGGAAAGACTTTTCCTATTTATAGGTCCAGAATAAGGGCAATCTTAGTCAACAAGAAAACTCCAATTCATGATAGACCGCTTGTCACTGGAATGAAAATGAGGTTACAATCCTAACTGGGAGAGCAGACCATTAGAGCAACCATGAGACCGCTCGAGCGAGGTCAAGGGACCGCCCAAGCGAGCTCATAGAGCGAGCCGAGTTCTCACTCTGTGGCCTTTTCTCTTTTTCTTCCCTAAGTCATAAAAAGACTACTCTAGCAAAGGCTAGTGAGCATAGAGCGGTCCCTACAGATTTTTTAAGCCTAAAACCAAGAAAAAACTTGTTCTATTGAACACTAAAGGGTGTTGCTAAAGGGTGTTCCAATTCTATTTAATCCTATTCATCATAATTTAAGATAACTAAGGTTTCATCTTAGTTGTCTAGTTCATTACCTTTGTCCTAAGTATGAAAACGCATATGGAGTTTGAATGATGTAACTTTGATGCTTGATCTTCTCCATTCAATGAAGCTTTTGGATCTTCAACTTAATAGCATCATGACCATGAAAAAGGTTGAGATTTACAATGGACTCCACGAAATTAGTCAATTATAATATATGAACTAACAATCTCCATTCTATGTCAAAGACTTGATATTGTAAAATTCCTTCACATGTAGGACACCTTTTTCCTTGTTCCAAGTAAAAGCCAAAATAAGTATTGCAAGATAAAAGTCTTCCATGTGAAGAAGATGTGCTCAAGAACATCATGCGATATCGTTTAAGATATTTTATACCAAATCAAACACACCAACGATTGAACATCCTCCAACTTGGATCTAAAATAAGATTGGAATGGAAGTCATCATAAAAACATTTCATATACTGATGAAAGCGATCCAGATAAGAGTTACAAAGCAATCCAAAACCCAAAATAGCGACCACACCGGGTAAGCCTACTTCTTTTGCCCCACGCATCGAAAAAAGTATTGTACTATATACTCATACTTGTACCATATACCAAATTAGCTCACAATCCAAATAGCATTGATATGGAATAACATTTATTAGTCCGAACCAAAGTTTGATACAAAAGTGGTTGATAGATGGATGTAGATGTTGTAAAACTTTTATAACTTTGATTTCAAGGTTTAATACACCAATAATGAAAAACCCTAGAAGAATGGTATAGACCATTATAAATAGCAGATGACTGAAGTCTAAGGTAAATACTTCTTTTCCTGCAATTTGTTTGCCTGATCTCAGGACCCTTACTGACTTACGCATAGGAGGGCCTCTGATCGGTCCACCTCTAGTCCCTAGAAGCTTGTTCATTTTGTAGGAAGAAGGTGCACTTTGTTCGTTTCTCTCAAAAACCAAGTACACAATTTCCACATCACCATCAATATGAGGTGCGATATTTTGCCCTTCTATAATTGATGTCATCAATGGGAAATGAAGCAATAGATTCAACCATGTCAAACCTATAAAGCATGCTAGGAGCATAACTATCGAGTTTTCTTATGCTCAGATAGTAGTATGAGGGAAAGTATTCTTAGGATCTTAAATGAAGGACAAAAGGATAGCGAGAATGCATCCCATGGGCGATATAACCCATGGAACAATGTAAACCTCAGGATGATGTCCCCCGAACTCACAAGGAGTCTCCACCTTCATGAAGTTGATAAGGTCCTCCAGGACTTACTAGGCGCATGAGACTCCTTGCTATAGAGATCCTAGGAGGAAGATGAATAGCTTAAACGGGAGAATGAGGCATTGAAAGAAGCCTTAAGGAGATCACAAGATTGTGAGATCTCTGAGGAGTTCGATCATCAAGGGACCAACATTAAAGGAGAATTATCCAGGCACAAAGATGACACACATGATAGACACAAGAGAAGAAAATCTAATCGGGTGGAGGACCAAGAGGAAAATTGGAGGCGTTTTATAACCAAGGAACTTGATAGCCATTTAAAGCACCTCCAAAAAAAATCAACTAGGGAATTGGCTAGGAGAGCCACAAGAGAATATTCAAGGGGAGTAGAGGTGTCCCACTTCACCAACTGGAAAGAAGAAGAGAGAGTACACAACAAGTTTATGGTGCTGAAGTTTAAACACTACGATGGAAAGATATATCCCATTGCCCACATCCTTCACTATGTCTAGCTCAAGGAAGTTCACAAGAAAAATAAAGCACTGATGTGTGCAATATTCCCTAGCATCTTGGGAGAGTTAACCATGAAGTGGTACGACCATCTCCGAAAGAAATCAATCGACAGTTAGGGAAAATTGGCCAAACCTTTTACTGATCGGTCCATTACTAGCAATAGTTATCCAAAGGAACAAGTTGAAACTAATTTCTTTAAAGAAGAAACAGGATGAAACTCTACGCAAGTATGCACATCGTTATTGGGAAATGATAAACGAGATAGAGAGCTTCAATCTTGAGATTGCAGTAGCATCATCATGATTGGGTTACCAAAAGATATCTAATTGTACAAGCTTTCGACCAAATGCCCAACCATCGACATAGAAGAATTAATGGCTGGGGTCAACAAGTATGCCAAGGTAGAGGATGAGCTCAGCATAGAGGCCCACGAGGACCAACCAAGCAGAAAGTAGAGTGGCAAGGATAAGCATCCCATTAGAAATTGGACTCTTGAGCATCACATCTAAACTCATGGATATTAAAAGAAACGAGGAGTTAATCACGAAAGATTTGGACCTAGCAGAGGAGAAAAGGGAACTAGTAGCCATAAGAATGGCATCCTATCAACAGTAAATGGCCCGAACATATGATAAAGAGGTCCAACAAAGGGGATTTTTGGTCGATCACCTAGACCTTATAAAAGTCAAGGGAACCACTAATTCAGAAGATCCTGAGAATAAATCCTCACTTCATCAGGTGAAAGGAACTCATTGCTTAAAAATAAGGATAATAGGATCTACAAATGAGAAAGAGGGCAGGGACCTGACTAATGCAAAATGATATGGGTCTATATGTGAGTCAGCATCCTTTTTTATATTCTACATCTGAGCACTTGAGTTGGGCTTATCAGTGCCTCATCATTACCGCGGAGTACCTCCTATGATTAAATAAGATTGAGCTTTCAAGCTAATCTTTATGTGGAGTGCCATTACTATAGCGGAGTACCTCCCGCGAGTACATAAGACTGGGCTTCAAAGCTAATATATATATGAAGTACCTACCACATGAAAGACCTATCTTATCACTTAGGCAACCAACCCTAAGATGGGAGGTAGCAATCATTTGCGACCTACCCTTAAACACAATATCTAGAGACATAACACTAGGCGAATGTATAAGCCTCTGTTAAGGCAGAGCAACACAAGGTGGGGCATATGGCCAGCCACATACACCTTTTCCACGGCAAAGGAAAAAGTCCTAAGAATGAAGCTCTTGGCAAAAGACCCTAGAAGGCTGGAGTATTATTTAAAACAACCTACTACTAAGGCAGGGAGAAATAAATTCTAACAAAGGCAAGGACCTAGGTTAGGTACAACCACCCGATCAAACTTAGGCTCAAGGCTAGGCACACCAGTGTAAATCGAACAGGTACAAATTTGATACTGATTAAATCGGTGGTTGGTGCGATGGTTATAACAAGTGACCAGGTGTGAAAGCCCGAACCCTTCATTGAGGTAGGTCCACTTTGCTAGGGGAAATGTGCAATTATCAAATATTTTCTAAGTATAAAAGGCTCTAGCCCTTCATTGAGGCAGAGCTTTTTTGCTAGGGGAAAGGGGCAATATTAAAAAAAAAATCTAACTGTGAAAGTCTGAGCCCTTCATAGAGGCAGGACCTCTTTACCAGGAGAAGGAGGCCATGACAAAAAAAAAAAAAAAATCTATGTATGAATGGCCCTAGCCCTTCATTGAGGCAACACCTCTTTGATAAGAGAAAGGGGTAATATTAAAAAAAAAAATTAAGAATGAAGACTCGTTTCCTTCATTGAGGCATGTCCTCTTTGCTAGGGGATGGTGGCAAAATATTTTGAATGAAAGCTTGAGCCATCATTGTGGCAGGACCTCTTTGCTAGGGGAAAAGGGGGAAAAGATTCTCCTAAGTATGGAGGCCTAAGCCCTTCATTGAGATAGGTCATATTTTCTAGGGGATCGGGGCAAAAACTTTCTAAGAATAAAAGCCCAAGCCCTTCATTGAGGCAGGCCCTCTTTTCTAGGGGAAAGGAAACAAAAAATTTCCTAAATATGAAGACCCGAGTCCTCTTTGCTAAGGGATGGGGGAAATTTTTTTTCTAAGAATGAAGGTTTGAGCCCTTCATTAAAGCATGATCTCTTTGCTAGGGTAAAAAGGGCAAAGATTTTCCTAAGTATAAATGTCTGAGCCCTTCATTGATGTAGGTTCTCTTTACTAATGGATGGGGGAAAAAATTCTAAGAATGAAGGCTCGATCCCTTTATTGAGGCAAGTCCTCTTTGCTAGGGGATGAGGGCAAATTTTTTTCTAAGAATGAAGGCTTGAGCCTTTAATTGAGGCAGAACCTCTTTGGTAAGGGAAAAGGGGCAAAGAATTTCCTAAGTATGAAGGCCTGAGCCCTTCATTGAGACAGGACCTCTTTACTAGGGAAAATGGGGCAAATATTTTCCTTAGTATGAAAGCCTAAGCCCTTGATTGGGGTAGGTCCTCTTTGCTAGGGGATGGGGGTGCTTGATCCTCAGAGTTGTATTCAATTAACAAGAATTCCCAAGCGCATGAAGAGGTATCGTTTGTAACTCGGTCGATTACCGAGGTTGTCTCCTCCGGGAAGATGATTGGTTAAGAGGGGGATAAAACAAAAAGAAATAAAAGTTTGGAATTTTGAGAGTATTTGAGAGTTGGAAAACTTAATTAATTTAAAGAAATAACACTTAAATAAAGAACCGGTTGATGGGTAGAGATCACCTCACTGTGAATAGGTATTTTGACTCAAATTCTATAACTCACTTGAGTTTACGGTCAGGCTTCACCCAAGCGGTAGATATTCATTAAACACCAAATTTAATTAACAAATGTGTACCCGAATCAATTTCAACAACTATAAGAATTAATTCAATTGTAGTGATTACAAGAATTATCCGTGCCAAGTCTTAGTTGTCTACGGATAAGCAAGAAAATATGCAATTGAACATCTTTCCAATTGACCCAAATGACTCGACAGTAGACAACCTAGTTTTAAGTCAAAATTCTCAATTCACGGATGAGACTATTTCATCCGATCAAACCGGTGAATGACAACTCATGCATGAGAAAAAAGTAAATTGAAAGCAAAAAGAAAAGAATTGAAATTGAAAGTAATGTAAATACCTTGTATTGAAATAACAATGGAAAGAAATCGTTCACAAAAAGTAAATCAATGTAATTGCCATGCAAAAATTAAAGTATTAAATTTAAAGGGAGTTTGTAAAGTAAACAATGGAGAAAACCTAAAAAGAAGAAGAAAACCTAAAAACCCTAGGAGAAAGAAGAAGAAAAACGGTGAAACTAAACAATGGAATGTGAACTCCCTTTCTCTTGCTATACTTGGGTATTTATAGGAAGTCTTGTGTTGATTTCTCTTTTTTTAATCCAACAATCATGACCTTTAAAATAATCCAGCAGATTGCCTTTCCAAATCTATCCTCGCAGTAAATTTACAGGAATCTGCTGGTAGGAAGCAGTAAATGACAGACCGATAGGAATTCACTATTTTCCTCCTACTGGTTGCTTTCTCTTCTACTGGTAGGACGCCTACCAGTAGAAAAATACTCACATATTCTCAAGAAGATGCCAACCGTTTTCTAGGTTAATGAAGAAAGGAGTACTGTTTGAATGAATGGGACGAAAAATGCCAACATTCTTTTGACAGCCTGATCTACTAAATCCTCCAGTACTGGCAGCTCTAGAGAAAGGAAAGATTTTGATCTTATACATAGCAACTACGGACAATTCCTTAGGCGATATGGTGGCACAAAAGAATGATGAAGGGTAGGAAAGGGCCAACTAGACAACTCTCTAGATTGCACCTACCAGTAGGAGTGATAACTTACTAGTAGAACCTTTTTCTGGCTTCAGTTATATCGATACAAGACCTACCGGTAAAAGTGGTATTTTTCTCAATTTTACTTGCAGTGGCCTTGTTTGCCCCAAGTCTTCCATGGCATTGAAACACGTGTAATTTCATATTTTTGCACCAATTCAACTGCAAACACCTAAAATTACTATTAAATGTAAAACTTAACTAACACAAAGGAATTAAGTGACAAACATAACTAAGATGAATGGTTATGAGGCTTATAGTATGCAATATTATGCTCTCATCAGGGGGCAAATAATTTTTTTAAGAATAAATGCCCAATCCCTTCATTAAGGCATGTCCTTTTTGCTTTGGGTTAGGGGCAAAAATATTTCTAAGGCTTAATCCCTTCATTGAGCTAGGTCCTTTTTGCTGGAGTTGGGGGCAAAAATTTTTCTAAGAATGAAGGAACGAGCACTTCATTGAGGTAGGTCCTCTTTCCTAGGGATGGGAGCAAAATTTTTCTAAGAATGAAGGTTTGAGTCCTTCATTGAGGCAAGTACCCTTTGCTAGAGGATGGGGGTAAAAATTTTGATAAGGAGGCAAGTTAACATTTTGCTTGGAGAAGAACTCGAAGCTTAAAGGTTGCAACAATGGTAGAAGTAAAGAAACGAAGAAGAAGAACCTTTAAATAAAGGGGAAAGGCCGCCAAGAAACGACATCTAAAGCATTGAAGGACACATCATTTAATACAAATGACTATTTTCTACAATGAAGGGACACAATGCGCCTTTTCGTAAGAAGTGATGTAGGGACTTAAAAGAAAGAAATGATTGATGCATAGAATGTCTCCCTCTGTTTCCATGTGGCAAACATGTTCTGGGGCAAGCTAAGGGATTTATAATTTCTAATCATGATTTGTCAACTAGGCTTGGACATGTAGCAGTTGGCATGTACTGAAAAGAGTTGTTTGGAGTGACTCTACTAAAATTGTAGCTTGACAGAGCAAATCTTGGGTTCAGCCGAGCAAATTGAATGGAAGCTGAACGAGAAAAGAAATCAATTGAAAGTGGTTTGCTCGATGAAAAAGTACTCCCAAGCACGGAAGTGCAAGCTGAGCAGAGCCTGATGAAGTATTCTCGGAAAGACATACTATGAGACTAGAATTTGAATAGCAATCTTACTCCATCCTCTAGAGATTGAGCATTATCCGAACAAGAACAGATATCGATGTCATCTCCATAAATCTGAAGCAGTTGATAGGATGAAGCCTAGACATTGATAAAGAACAAGACCAAGCAAGAAGATAGCTAGGCTATCCTGAATAACCAGAAGCAGTGCTAGACAGCCAATAGGGAAATGACTTGAATTACAGATGCACATTATAGACATGTGACCTAAAGAATAGGAGAGTAAGAAAGGAAGTCTGAGAAAATTCCTATACGAATTAAGAAAGATTTGGCTAAAAAATAGGTGTTACCTTGTATAGCCAATAACAAAAACCCTAAAAGAATGGTACTATAAACCACTATAAATATTGGATGAATTTGTTTGCTTGATCTCAAGACCCTTACAAACTTAAGCATCGATAGCTCGGAGTGCCTCCGGCTGGTAAACCCCGGTCCATGGCAATTTGTTTGTTTTGCAGAAAGAAGGTGCACTTTGCTCATTTCTCTCAAAAAACCGAGCCCAAAGTTCCACGTCATCATCAATGTCAGGTGCAAGATTTTGTGTACTATACGTAAGAGGAAATGAGAAAATATAGAGAAAGAAAAAGCAAAAGTACAAAACAATCAATACTTAAAAAAGTACAAAAAGTAAAATAAAATAAAAATACTTCCAAAAACATTTGACACCTAAAAATTAGTGAGAATTAGATGAAATTTAGTATGGGAGAGGACCGAAACTTCACTCAATCAACTCAAATAAGATTAGTACGTATCAGGTGCCTTGGGCACATGGTAAAAAATTCTCCACCGTCACCTCATACTCACATATATATAGAATTAGAGGTGGCAATCTTAACCTACTACACATTAATCCGCCCAACCCGCTCATAAATAAATGAGTTGGATACCTATATTAATTAATGCGGGTTCTAAATGGGTTGGGTAAAATGATTCATTTTAATTAAGCGGGCTAATATGAATTATAAATGGGTACCTATTTGGTTGATTATTTATCTTTTTATTAAATAACACAAGTAATAAAATTAAATAAATATATTAATATACCAAAAATACACACACTAATACACTAAAAAATATACACATATATACTAATACACCAAAACACACACACACACTAGCATACCAAAAACACACACACAAATACACCACCCATGACCACGCGGTCGACCCGCAACCTGTGACCCATAGTTTGGCCTGCGATCCATGGGCCAAGCCATGACCCGTGGATCGACCTGTGGCCCACAATAGACCCCGACCCATTATGTGTGAATATTTTTTTTATTAAATGTGTTTTAGTTTTTGTATTAGTATATGTTTGTGTATTTTTTGGTGTATTAGTGTGTGTTTTAGTGTACTAGTAGGTGCACACGTGCGTTGCACGTGAATAATATTAAATTATTCGTTGTTAACATTTTATGTTATCATTTTGCGAGTTCATCTGTTGTGGTTTATATTTTGACTAATGAGATTTGAACGAAAAATGAAAGAGTTAAACAAATATACTAAGATTTGAAGGACAATATTAGTTCATGGTTGAGTGACCATAAGAGATGGAGGATGGATGAATTAAAGGGAAGAAATAGTCATTCCCTAACGATCTATGCATAGCCCCAGTTAGCAGGTGTCACAAAACGACTGTGACACCCCAAAATCCGGGGGTCCGTTGATTACCCATCAATCCGCGGAATACCTGTAGATACCTAGTATTTCGATATCACACTGTTATGCCCCATTTACCGGGGTCCATAACTTAACGAAATTTGGGCAGAGTCTCCTTTGTACGGGGAGCTCTACCCAATACCCAACCTGTGCAATCCACAATTACCAGACCCATCCGAGGTCAAATATAAAGCAATGGCCGCACCGGGTCCATGTATAAGTAAACATTGGCCACACTGGGTCCAATTAACCATACTTAAATCAAAACATGAAAGGCTAATCTAACAATAGTCTTTATAAGTTCTATTACAATTATTTTACGCATTACATGCCCCAAAATATAGTTTCTAACATGTAATTACACAAAACATTAAGTAAAGCCACATGCGGTTTTCTTCAAGCATGAGGGTCCAAAATGGAGCCATCCGCCGGTGTATCTCTCCCACCTGAAATGTGTTCCCGTATAGGGTGAGCCAACGCCTAGTAGAGTATTTCCTACAGAGGCTACTCCTCAACCTATATGCATATGAAATGTTCACATGCAACATCCATAAATCCGTAACCATTCCATCAAATAATATACAATTAAATGATGTAATGCTATAATGTCATGCCATGAATGAGGTGAGACCCACCCATGTGCACTCAACCCGAGTCCACTCTGACTCCCTTTACATGTCAATGTCATGTATGTTAAACCGGGCTACCTAGCCCCATGAATGAGATGAGACTCGTGTACTCAACCCGAGCCCTTCCTGGCTCCCACACACAATGCGAATGCCAATGTGTACCACATGCTATGAGTGAGATGAGACTCAATCATGTAACACAACCCGAGTCCTTCCCGACTCCCACAACACAATGCAATGTGTAATGAACCCGTCTTCGACGGAAAATATGATACTCATTGGATGAGTATATTTTATATCAAAATCTTGTGTCTTGTTGGGCAGCGGATTTTGGATTTTATACCGCCGGTTCCGTATACCATACTACACTTTTCCGGAATTTCACCACAGGGGAGTGTATAACCAAGTCGCCGGGTCTTGCACCCGAGGGGGGGATCTACCCCTTCTTGCTATACCCGACACAAGTTTTTCTTTCATGCAGCCATGCGACTCAGTCGGATTTTCAACCCAACTTTCCCGAGCCCACCCATCAATCACCAAGAATGGTGTTTGATTAACCATGCATACACACCCACACTCATGCCTAAGCCCATGAATGTGATGTCAATGTCATGCTCTATATGCAATAATGCCAACGAGCAATTTCCATGATCATATGTATTTAATACCACATAGATTGTGGTACAAACACCCATGCACAACATCCTTATGACACAATGTCCATGTATGTGATGTTCCCGTACATATGCAATGTAATGACCCATTGCTTCTCTCATGCAAGGTTCATATGTAATGAATGCCATATGAACTGTCTCTACCACATTCCAACATATGGTATTAACAACAACCATGCACACACACACACCACTCATGATGTGAATTCCCCGTGCATATGCAATGCGATGTATCATTGCAATAACATTATGTCACATATGTAATGCATGTCATATGGACTAAATTAACATAATCAATTCCATTCCATGTCAATTTACATTATAAACGTATAAATTCCATGCTTCATCACAACAATTGATATATCAAAATATATATCTGACATTCACAATTTCAACATAAATCATATCGTACACATATGATTTTCATTTACCACATAAGGCATAATATGTTATTTATCATATAACAATTTCAATCCATTTAGGTATTTTGTCAAACACCTTCAAGGCAAACAACATGGTAACACATATCATGCCCAATTTTCACATAATTCAGGAAATTCCATTAGGCAATTTCTACATACCAATTTAGGATAAAATTATTTTACCTAAATTCCACTAATAGGCAAGTGTAATTTTCTAACAACCTACACACCATCTTCATTATTCCATAACCATATACATATAAATATATGTATACATAGGTCAATATATATATATATATATATATATATATATATATATATATATATATATATATATATATATATATATATATATATATATCCAGCCCATTTATCATAGGCATTTCTAGGTAAGAAATCAACCCAAGTAGGAGAACCCCTACCTCTTGTAGCGTGAGAATCCCGTAGGAAGCTCCCAAGACCCGAAAACCCAACTCGAAGCTTGATTTTTCCAAATCCCAATTTTTCACCTTCGGTGAAAATCTTCATTTTTGGTACCCACGCGTAGCCCTCGTCGACGTGATCACTTCTCCCTTCTAGCTCGACGGAATCCGAGCAAAGAAATACAACTCGAATCTTGATTTTCGTACACCCCCACCCGTTCACCTTCGGTGAAACTTGTTGTTTTTGGTACCCACGCGTAGCCCTCATCGCGTAGATGAACTTTGTCTTTTGAATCGACGAATTCCGACGGACGGAACTCCCGGAATCGGAGAAACAAGTTTGGATTTCTCATTTTTTTTCTCTCCTCCTCACCCACGTTTTCTCACTGGTTTTCAGCTCAAAAAGTCTGAAGAAAATCAGATTTTTACCGATATTTATAGGCAAAAATGTGCGGTCCACATCGCACCGCATATTTTCGACTTTCGGGTCCGTTTTTCGTCCCGAAACGATTCATTAAGTCCAAATTAATTTTATTGGAACTTTAATCCAATTATAAGGAAATTTTATAAAATCCATTATTGGGGACCTTTAAAATTACATTCGTCACGCAGTCGCCTCGAACGACGTGCAAAAATCCGACTATCTCGGAATTCGACGAAATTCCTAGTGATTACTAGATTTCGCGTTGCGAATCCAATGGCGCACTCCGTTTCCTCATCCAATGTCTAGAACATGATTATTTCAAATACGCATAAGGGTGGAGAATTACCATTTTGCCCTTTTTCAGAAAAAGTTCAAATTTTCCCGGGTTTTACAACTACATAGGTGAAAATTTCAGTAGTAAAAGTACACATATTTGTAGCATATAGCTAGCATGGTCATGACTTTTCTCTTTTACATTTGAGCCACATGAAATGCATGCATCATTATCATGTCCACTGAATTGAACTGATTGTCATTATAATTCTATGTAAATTGATTATAATTATCACTCAGCCATTTAGGTACATGCCTAGACATGGTATTAACAAAATTGATAGTCTAACACATTAAAAGTAACCTAAGGAAAAATAAACTAACCTGCACACATTGTAATCCCACTAAAATTTATCAAATCATCATTGACCCAACAACAAGACCAATAGAAGACCAAAAAAAAACTACTGAATCAATAGAAGGGTTAGTAACAACTAAAATTACCTAAATCACTCAAGGTCCAAAAGAACTCATTCAGGGTCTTGCTTATGCTTCTTTGCTTAGTGCTTGTTGGATTCACTTTTCATCTTAATTTCCATGCACTGCTCCATCTTTTTTCCCTTGGATTTTTAGGTAGAAAAGATAGATAATGTCATTGTATCTAACTTAAAAAGAACTTCTTATGATCAAAAAGAAAAAACTTAGAAAGAACTTCATGATTGTAGCCTAAGACACAAATATGGATACACCACCATTATTTACGTATGGCTTAATCTATAATACAACAGTGCAGACTTCAATAAACTCATACAACAGTTTCAAATAGACTCATCCAACGCTCATGAGCATCCCCCTCAAAACTACTCACATTAAATTTCCCTTCCCCTCCAAATTCATCACTTCTCACTTATGTTGTACCGTGCCTTCAGACATGGATTACCCCTAGTTTGTCTATAAATATAGACACACAAATACATACATATGTATGCATATATGTATATCTAATCTCTCATTGAAATCTACGTTTTCTAGAATTGAAGTCCAAATCATTTTGAGCATAGATAAAGATTTAAGGCGGCAATAATTGTGGGTATGGTACCCAACAACCACATAAAACAACTAGCAAGTTGTTAATCTTTAATGTCGTGGATTCGAACTTTGTCACCTTCTCTCCGTAATAGTTTTTGATAAAAAAAAAATAAGAAAATATGGTAGGTGGCTTAGGGTAATGGAATAAAAAATTTAATTTATTTCAGGAGATTTAATGACTCAAGACAACAATAATTATGGATTAGGTCACCGAAAAACAATATAATGGATAAATAATTCATTTGCATATGTAAGGCATAAAAAATTCTTAATAATTCTATCTGTTTACCAACAAATAAAAAAAAACTTAGGAAGAAATAAATTATAAGAAAAGACTTGGTGAGGCTGTTCTTTTCTTGACCTAATCCTTTGATATTAAATTATTCAAGTCAAGTTTGGATTTTTTACGTTTGTTAGATCAACCGGATTTATTTTTTTTAATCCCAAAAAAAAAGTAATTTTTCCCATTTTCCGTGGGTACCATTCATATTTTGTTTGGAGGGGGAAGCGGGGTAGAGGAAGGTGATGAGGTTTGAACCCGTAATCACTTGCGGGCGAGAGTAAACTCTTTTCACTGAGCCACTCCCCCACCTCCCATAAATACTCTTCAATTTGTGTACGACACGATTAATAAAATTGTCAAATTAGTGGCAAAGCATTTGTCACGTTTAATAAAATAGATTAAGTTAGTATTAATAAATTTTTTTTTACTCAAAATAGCATGACATGAATATGATACTATGTAGTCTAGATGCTAGTCAAACATTATGTAGTCTAGATGCTAGAATATATATATAACAACCATACTTGCATCAACAGGGATGCACAAGGATATACCCAAAAAATTTATTGGTAAGTGTGGACTTCTGGTAATAGAATATATATGTGTGTATGTGTGAGTGTGTCTGTGTAAAGTTACAAGGATTTGAAACATAGTACCGATCCTACCTTGTGATGAGTCTACAAATTGAGAGGAAAGAGCACCGAGAAAACTCTGTCTCTATCTTTCTTTCATTTCAGTTTGTCGATCTATCACTCTTTATCACATACTGGTAACATTCAAAGTTATAGTGATCCAATGTCTTCCTTCCCCATATATTAGGGAAATGATGTGACGAAGTTGAAGCAGAAGATTGGAAGAATAAGGAGCCAGTTTTTAAACTATATGCAAAGTTACTGAATTTGGGAAAAGAATCTAAAGAGTTGAAATGACTAACATTAACTAAAGAGATGAATTGTTGTAAGACATTTTCCTTGATGAAGAAACTCGGGTAGGTTATTTGCCACTCAAATATAACCTCAAATTGTATGATGCCATCAAAAACATTAACTAAAATAATCATCAACTAATAGACATGTCCTATTAGATTGCATATATTGCATCTGTTGAGTGTAATACATAATTGTGCTATTATGTCTAATCACCTCCATCTTTCTACTATCAATGGAGCACAAATGGCATAATTCCTAATATTAATGGAATTGTTAATTGGTGTTCTGAAGGGTAGTGTTGTGTTTATATAATTGTTTAAGGGTATAATAGTCATTCAAAAGTTTTTCTTAGATCTTGACATTTAGAAGCAATATAGATTAGTGTGTGTATTTTTAGTGTATTAGTTTATAAGTTTTGGTGTATTAGTGTGTGTGTTTGTATTTTGATGTACTACTAATGTGTGTGTATGTTTTGGTGTACTGTGTGTCTATTAAGAATTTTAGTTATTTTATGAGTTAATGGATTTAACAACCCGTTATAAACCCAACTCATTATAACCCATTTAATACGTGAGTGAAAAATTAATTGGATTTATTTTAACTCAATCCAATTTAATCCAACCCATAACCAACCCACCCCACCCATTTGCCACCTCTATACTATACATAATGAATCAAACCTGCTCTGTTCGTCTTGAAACACAAAATTATGCCTTTACTCTTGCATTTCTCTGATGAAAGCTAAAAGGGCATCACAGTTTATTTCTCTAACAGGTCCTTCTCTGGTAATTCTCCAATTAATGTTCACGCTCCGACAATTTAGATACGAAATTAAATGAGGGACAAGAATGTTATCCATTCCAATGCTTAAATTGATACGAGCAAAACTACTTGTCATGGAATATTTATCTAGTCAATTTGGCATTTAGTCCAGTGTAAAGACTCACTCCTGTCCCTTAGTATTTGCAGGTTCAAATCTCATCTCCCTACTTCATTACAAAAAGAAAATAACAACTAAATAAAAAAAGTCTACCGTAACGGAACCATAAACAAAATGTAAGAGTGGGTTAGAGAAATTTTAGTCCCAACTATCCTTTTAATCTCTATAATACGGCACCGAGATGAGTCACCATAATGACAGGAACCTACTTTTGTGGATGTTAACGTGAACCTACTTTTGTTGATGAAGTTATGAATGCGGTCACTATCCACTAATTTGAGCAACGACTTGGAGAATCTGGACAACCACCATGCAACGACGAAGGATCTGCTGTCTCCACAAATTCTTTCTATCAACAGTGCACATGAGATCGTGCAACACGAAAATTTTTTGCTTCGGTTATGTTGGAGATATTTCCTAGTTTATTAGGGTTTTCCTTTTCCTAGTTTATTAGGGTTTTCTTTTTCCTAGTTTATCCTTATTGTACCTTTATTATTTGACTATATATACGGGGGCTCTACACTTAGTTGGTATCCCTTTTCACTCATAATTATTTCAAGTTGGTATCAGAGCAAACCCTAACCCTAACCCTAACCCTAACCTCCAGCATACTCAGCAGCCACAGTTCTCAGCGAAACCACCCAGGCCATCTGAAAATCCAATACAACCGACTGCCCACCGGCTGCCTACACTGACTGCCACATCCAACTAGCCAATCAGCATCCTAACCAGCAACTCCATTAAACCAAACAAACACAACACAAAAACCAAGCAACACAACCACCGACAGCTCCCACCGACAACACCCAACCACCGATATCAACAAAGCCAAAAACAAATCAGCCCCCAGCAACCCAGCGAAATATACCACATCGACTGCCTTCACTCCACCGACTGCCTTCACTGCCTCTGCTTTAATTCTATTAAACTCCATTAAATCAGCAACTCCAGAAACCAGCCTACCATCGCAGACCAGACCAGACCAACTCAACGAACTAAACCCACTGCCCCTAGAAGCCGCCGACTGCCTAGAAGCCACTGTCCATATAAACCCCACTGACAGCCCATCCTTCTCAACCCCCACCGACAGCCCATTCACCAAACTAAGCCACCGTCCATATAAACCCCACCGACAGCCCATCCTTCTCAAACCCCACCGACAGCCCATTCACCAAACCACCCAACACCGAAATAGTCCAACCTCTAAACAATCCACCCAAGTCCAGCGAACAGCCACAGTCCACCCAAGTTAGCGGCCCACTGCCCAGTACAACCAAGCCACCCAGTAACCCAACCCAGCAACCCAGTGCTAGTCTGTCACGCCTTTCATGCTCGCGCCAGTCTGTCTCCTCTTTGGATGATGGACTCGGGTGCGAATGGTCATATGACAGGTGAGGTTCATCACTTCACCACTTTTGACGAGCAGTTACATACATAGGTTCAGCTAGCAGATGGGACACATGCCCCTATTGTTAGTAGGGGTACAGTCCGCCTCCCAGATGACTTTACATTACATTCAATTTTTCATGCGCTAAAGTTGGCCATGAATCTATTATCTGTACATCAGTTAGCCAGAGATTTTCACTGTGCGGTTGTATTCTTATCTGATTCGTGTTATTTGCAGGACCTGAGTACCAGGAGGATTATTATCAGGGGACATGAGAGAGATGGACTGTATTATCTAGGCGATCCACCTCCAGTTTCACCAATTCCTTCACCTCCATCAGCTGCACCTGATTTGTCTTTATCTGTTCCTAGCTTGCATGCTATTATTTTACCTAGTACTTGTCGTTATGATTTTTCGTCACAAACTGTTCAGTTGTGGCATGACCGTTTTGGACATACAAATTTTAAATATTTATGTATGTTGTTTCCTGCTTTGAGCAAGGCTTGTGTTGATGGTAAACTTGATTGTGTTATATGTTCCCTATCGAAACATGTTAGGGCCAGTTATATTCCTCGCATGAACCAGTCACCCAAGTCATTGGACCTAATACACTCTGATATTTGGGGACCCTCTCCAGTTACTGCTTTGTCAAGTGCTCGATACTATGTGACATTTATTGATGATCATACCCGTTGTACCTGGGTCTACCTTTTGCATAGGAAGTCTGATGTACTCCCAATCATCACTCAATTTCTCCAAATGATTAAGACACAATTCGATGTCATTGTTCGTGCTCTTCGCTCGGATAATGCCAAAGAATATGTGTCTGATGCCTTAGTGTCTCACCTTTCTTCCCAGGGTATCATTCAACAGCTCACTTATCCATATACTCCTGAGCAAAATGGAGTTGCTGAAAGGAAAAATAGGAGTCTGATAGGGATGGTACGTTGCATGCTTAGAGGTATGGGGGTACCAAAATCTTATTGGCATTTTGCTGTTTTGACTTCTACCTTTCTATGCAATCGTACACCGAGTCGTGTTCTTAAGCATAGGGCTCCCTTACAGGTCTTATTCCCTGAACGGACACTTTTTCCGGTCCCCCCTCTTGTTTTTGGCTGCACATGTTTTGTTCAGGATCGGTCTCCTACTTGCCATAAGCTTGATGATAAAGCGATTCGTTGTGTCTTTGTGGGTTATTGTCATCAGTCTAAGGGATATCGGTGCTATGATCCTATTAGGCGACGTATGTATCATACTCTAGATGTTACTTTTCTTGAGCATATTCCTTATTTTCCTCCAGTCATATGTCTTCCCCTCCAGGTGATGATACTCCCTTTGATTTTCCATTACCACAGGAGCCAGATCCATTGGTCACTATCACTATAGAGTCATCAGTCTCTCCTTCTCCAGAGCCACTCATCCCTGTTAGTCCAGAGTCACCAGTCCCTTTTCCTTTGCTGGTTTATGTTCGTCGCCCTCCCTCTCATCTCCCTGCTGATGTCCCCTCTACCTCAGGCGATGCAGGTAATATTTCTCAGTTCGTTGAGCATATTAATGCACCGGTTGTTAGTACTTATGATATTGTAGGTACTGAGCCAGTTACTTTAGCAGATGAGACATTATCAGTGGATGATGATGATTTAGGGCGTCGTTATCCGCAACGTGATCGCCGTCCAGTTGTTCGTTATGGTTGGACCGCCAGGGTTTTATATTCGATCTCTACTTATGTTTTTTATGGTGATCTGTCTCCTACATTTCGAGCTTATAGCATGGTCTTATCAGATACGCCGGTTCCTCGCTCTGTTTCAGAGGCTATGCGGGAGCCTCAATGGGTTCTTGCCATGCAGACGGAGATGGGCGCTCTTCAGAGTAATCAAACATGGGATCATGTCTCTTTACCTTCAGGGGTGAAGACTGTTGGTTGTCACTAAGTTTACACCCTGAAGTTTCTGGCGGATGGTATTATTGATAGTCACAAGGCTAGGCTTGTGGCGAAGGGCTTTACTCAGGTACCAGGTCGTGATTTTGGTGCTACCTTTGCCCCCGTGGCAAAATTGACTACTGTTTGATTGATTATTTCTCTGGCTGCGGAGTACTCTTGGCCTCTTCATCAGTTGGATGTGAAGAATGCATTTCTTCACGGTGATCTGGACGAGATTATTTATATGGATGCACCACCGGGCTTTCGTGGTGAGGGGGAGTATGCTGGAAAGGTATGTCAACTACGTAAGTCTCTTTATGGACTGAAACAGTCACCACGAGCCTGGTTCTCTCGCTTTAGTGGTGTAGTTGTACATTTAGGGTTCACAAGATATCATTCTGATCATACATGCTTCATTCGACGGAATACTTCTGGACAGTGTGTAATCCTGTTAGTATATGTTGATGATATTATTATTACTGGAGATGATGTTTCTGGAACTGCGCAGGTCAAGGTAGACCTTGGGAAGGCCTTCGATGTGAAGGACCTTGGATTTCTGCGATACTTTCTTGAGATTGACGTTGCCTGTAGTAGCAGGGGTATTGTTCTTTCTCAGAGAAAGTATGTCCTGGATCTTCTCTCAGACACTGGGATGCTGGGGTGCAAACCGGCATTATCACCTATGATTCCAAACCTGAAGCTTCCTGCTGAAGGTGAGGAGTTGAGAGATCTGACTGTTTATCAGAGATTGGTAGGTAGACTTATCTACCTAACCAACACTAGGCCAGACATTTCATTTGCTTTCAGTCGAGTTAGTCAGTTCATGCACAGGCCGTGTCAACCTCATCTTGATGCAGTTTATCATATTCTTCGATATCTCAAGTCTTGTCCTGGACTTGGGTTGTTCTATGCATCAGGATCTCAGACTGGTTCTCTAGCCTGTTATTCAGATTCAGATTATAGGGGAGCGTATGACGGTCGATCTACTACGGACTTCTGTGCTTTTCGAGGGACTCATCTTATTTCTTGGAAGAGCAAGAAGTAAGCAGTTGTCTCCCGCTCTTCAACAGAGGCAGAGTATCGGGCACTAGCACTTGGCACGTGTGAGATTATCTGGTTACGATCGATTCTTGGCGAGTTGGGATTTCCAGTGACTTCTCCATCCACAGTATATTGTGATAATCGATCTGCTATTCAGCTCGCTTCTGACTCTATACTACACGAGAGGACGAAGCATATAGAGATCGATGTTCACTTTCTTCGGGAGAAGGTTAGCTGTGGTATTGTCACTTCATTGTTTGTGGGGACCAGTGATCAGGTTGCGGATGTTTTCACAAAACCTGTCACTCTATCCATTCTTCAGGACTCAGTTGTCAAGCTTGGCTTAGTTGATATTTTTGCGCCTAGCTTGAGGGGGAGTGTTGGAGATATTTCCTAGTTTATTAGGGTTTTCTTTTTCCTAGTTTATTAGAGTTTTCCTTTTCCTAGTTTATCCTTATTGTACCTTTATTATTTGACTATATATACGGGGGCTCTACACTTAGTTGGTATCCCTTTTCACTCGTAATTATTTCAAGTGGTTGAACGCCAATAAATTTAAGGCAAAGCTCAGGCCCAGAAAAGAGAGACGGGAAGATTTTAAAAAATGGGTTCATCATCGTTAGATGCAGTTCATGTTCAAAAAGTATACTTTGCATTCATTGCATTGCTACATCTTATAACACCCCTCACCGCCATTAAGATCATGGGTGGAAATGAGACAGATCGACTTGCCCTTCAGGGAAAAGATCATTTACGACTCTCAAGGCATTGTAAGCTCCTGGAATGATTCTTTCCATGTCTGTGAGTGGGAAGGTGTTAAATGCGGTCGCCGGCACAAACGAGTTATCATCTTAGATGTAGCATCCAGAGGCTTAGCCGGCACCTTGTCTCCATATGTTGGGAACCACAGCTTCCTTCGGGCCTTGAGGCTCGACAACAACACCTTCAAAGGCGAAATCCCACTCGAGCTTGGCCATCTTTCTAGGCTCCGGGAATTGGAATTGAACAATAACAGTTTTAAAGGAGAAATTCCGACCACTTTATCGCACTGCTCAAAGCTGACGTACCTCAATGTAGGTAAAAACGAGCTAGTTGGCAAAATTCCAAAAGAGCTTAGTTCCTTGTCAAAACTTACGATTCTTGTGGTTCATGCCAACAATTTCACAGGAGATATCTCATCCTTAATACGGAATCTTTATCTCTAGAAACTTTATCTGCAGCTAGAAATGTTTTTGGGGGAAGTATTCCTGATGCCTTGGGCCCTATGAAGCACGGATACGGATACGGGATTCGGGTACGATACGGTACGGATACGGCGATACGACAAAATCTAAAAAAGAAAGATACGGGTACGGTCAAGATACGGCTATAATAAAATATATTTAATATTTTTATTATTTTCAATCAGTATAATACTTATATATTTTGGTAGTTCTTTAACACAATAAGGAAAATTTGTAATTCTTTTTAGTTTGAAGAAAATATATATCGTATCACTATGGTATATTCACAATGTGAAGTGATTAATTAAAGAATCAAAACTAACATTTACCAAGTCGGTTTATTTATAAGTAATTTTTGCTAAAACTATAATGTAATAGATTTATTTTATGCTCTTTTGACATGTAAGTATAGATAATACTTAAAAAATACTCATGTGCCTTTGAAGTAGTATAAATTTTTGTAAATGTATTGTATGGTATGTGAATTCGAAAGGAAATGTTAAAAATTTAACTCAAAAATTATATATATTACTTGAACACAAAAGTATCCGTGAAGTATCTTAATATTTAATTATTATCAGATACGTAAGAGGTGTATCCGATACGTATCCTCAAGTATCCGACGAGTATCGTATCCGACAAAGTATTCGATACGGATACGCCAACCTCAACGAAGTATCCGTGCTTCATAGCTTTGGGCCAATTGAGAAATTTAAGACAACTAGGATTGGGTGGCAATAACTTCTCTGGTATGATCCCTCAGTCCATTTATAATATTTCCGCCTTAACTGTTCTCTCTTTGGCTGCTAATCAACTTCATGGCAGTCTTCTGCCAGGCATAGGTATGAATGATGCTTCCTCATCTTCAAAATCTTCAACTGTTTCGTAATCAGTTTAGTGGACCTCTCCCACTCTCAATATCCAATTTAACAGAACTAGAAAGCCTTCAATTGGAAAACAATAATTTCACTGGAAAAGTAAGAATCAATTTTGGAGGCCTAAAGAAGATTCATCAAATACTGTTGTTTTACAATAATCTTGGAAGTGGGGAACCTGATGAAATGAATTTCATTAGTTCTATGGTCAATTGCAGCACTTTACGAAAAATGGGTCTAAGAGGTAACCAGTTGAGGGGGGTGCTACCAAAGTCTATGGGCAATCTCTCAACTGAACTCTTTGATCTAACACTAGGTGCAAATCTTATTTATGGTGCTCTCCCTTCCACAATAGGTAATCTTTTTAATTTAGCTCAGTTAGGTCTAGAAGATAACCAATTCACGGGTATAATTCCTACTACTTTGGGCAATCTTCAGAAGTTACAAAGATTGTCTCTTGCAACAAATAAATTTTCTGGGAAAATACCTGAATCTGTGGGAAACTTGACATTCTTAACTGAACTTGACTTGGGGAATAACAGATTAGAGGGGACCATACCTTTAAGTCTCAAAAACTGCCAAAAATTATTGCTTCTAGAATTTTCCAAAAATAAGCTTAGTGGAACCATACCCAAACAAATTTTTGAACTTTCATCTCTATCAATTTGGCTAAATCTAGCTCAGAATCGTTTACATGGAACCTTTCCATCAGAGGTTGGAAACCTCAAAAGCCTAGTGAAATTGGATGTATCAGAGAATAACTTGTCTGGTGGCATTCCAAGTAGTCTGAGCAGCTGCACTAGCCTTGAATACCTCTATCTAGGGGGTAATTCTTTCGATGGTTCTATTCCTCCATCATTGAGTTCTTTGAGAGGTCTTCGGACCTTTGATCTTTCCCACAACAACATAACTGGAGAAATACTAGAATTCTTGGGGAAAATTTCTTTGACAAACCTAAATTTATCCTTCAATAATTTTGAGGGTGAGGTGCCAATTAAAGGAATCTTCATTAACGCGAGTGCCATATCTGTTGTTGGGAATAGTAGACTCTGTGGTGGAATATTTGAACTTCACCTACCCAGATGCAGAATCCAAAAGATGAAGGAAAAGAAGATGTCTCTTGCTCATATATTATCTATCTTAGCAGCTTCTACTATTGTTGTGATAACCCTGGTGTCATCTTTCGGATTTTGTTGGCTAAAGAAGAAAAGAAAAGCTCCAGCTACTGCATCACTGGTGGGGGAACAATTCTTGAGACTATCTTACGAAAGTCTCGTCAAAGCAACCAGTGGGTTTTCTCCAAAAAATTTGATTGGTACGGGTAGTTTTGGGTCTGTGTATAAAGGAATCCTTGATCATGAAAGAACGATTATTGCTGTCAAAGTACTTGATTTCCAGCGCCATGGAGCTTCCAAGAGTTTCATGGCTGAACGTGAAGTCTTGAAAAATATTCAACATAGGAATCTAGTGAAGAACTGAAGATAATAACTTCTTGCTCAAGTGTTGATTTTCAAGGTAATGAATTTAAAGCAGTGGTTTATGAGTTCATGCCTAATGGTAATCTGGAAAGGTGGTTGCACTCGAGTACAAAAATGAATAATGGACAAGAGGAGCTTCAAAGCTTAAATCTTCTTCAAAGAATAAACATCGCTATGGATGTGGCTTCTGCACTAGATTACCTTCATAACCATTGCCACAATCCAATAATTCACTGTGATTTGAAGCCAAGCAATTTTCTTCTAGGCCACGATATGACTGCCCATGTTGGGGATTTTGGCTTGGCTAGGTTTCATCCAAAGCTCACTAATTCAGTTGAAAGCAGTTCTAATGGAATAAGAGGAACTATTGGTTACGTAGCGCCAGGTAATTATAGTACTCAATATATTTTTTTTATGCTGTCAATAGCCTATACCTATATCATTGTTGTTGTTAAAATTTTGCACAAATACCTTGTACTTCTCTTTAGCTAATGTAATGTCAGTACTGCAGAGTATGGTCTCGGAAGTGAGATATCAGTCAGTGGGGATATTTACAGTTATGGAATCTTCTTGTTGGAGATGATGACAGGAAAGAGACCAATTGATTACATGTTTCAGAATGGCCTTAACCTTCATAACTTTGCTAGGATGGCCATACCAGACCAAGTGATAGAGATCGTGGACCCAGTGCTTGTAAACAATGACGACAAAAAGGCACCTGTAGAAAAAAATTGTACGAGGGAGAGTTTGAAAACAACAAACAAAGTGGAGGAGTGTTTGGTTTTAGTTATAAAGGTTGGAGTGGCATGCTCGGTGGAGTCACCAGAAGACCGGATGAATATAAGTAGTGTTGTCTATGAGCTGCAATCTATCATTGAGAAACTTTTACTTGACTGATACTTAATGGCCTCTAGATGTATAGAAATAAAAGTTTTCCTTTATATGTTTAGTAGCTCTATTCTCCAATACTGGCTCAAATGCTCCATAGTAAGTCCTTTGGGGGACCTTTGTTCTTTACCATTGAGACACTGATGATAAATGGAGAACAATGTGTTTATGTTTGTATAATTAAGTTATAGTGTTTTGGGCAAAAATCTAAACCGGCGTTGACATCTGCGCAAATCATGGATGTATTAGGAGAGAGAATGAGATAAAGAAGAGTATTGGAAAATGCCTATCAACATATCAAAGAGTTCCCCCAGGATTTACTAGGCTCACATTAGAACGACTCTTATGTTGAGAAGCGTCACCTTCAGTAGTTGTGATTTCGACCCAATAGATTTTGTTAAGTTCTTGGAAGGTGTTTTTCTGAAAACAAATTCACTTCCTAAAAGTTTTTGTGGAGGTCGTAACAGCGGCTCAAGAAAACTTGAGGCCTAAAGCAACATTTGTAAATGTGGCTTTTTTTCAATTGTCTGTATTGCTAATTTTCTCATTCTTTTTTATGATATGGTCGAGCTTAAATAAGACTATTAATTTTAACATTTTCGTTACTAATATTTTTTCATTTTTTTTTAATATATTTTGCATCCAAGATTGTTGTTTTACATGTTTAACTCTCATCTTGAATATTTTTTTATTATTATTTTTTATTATTTCTTATTCTTTGGTATCTATTAATTGTTTATTTGCACGACTTTAACCTATTTTTCTATGATGTTTTGTTTGGTAGTTGGAATAAAGAGATCATTTTGAGATTCAATTATTTTAAAATTTTCTCATTTTTTAGAAAGATTTTTCATATCCTGATGATTATTTTCTAGTTACCATATTTATTATACATAATCTACAAATTAGTTCTAAATGACCATATAGTATATATAATTACAGAATATAACATGAGCTTAAAATTATAAAAAAAATATAAAAACAATACAGTTTGATTTGTCACGGTTATTTGCAACATTAAATTTTGATATTTTAGTTTTTTCTTGATCAAAGTTTGCAAAATTAAGTGGGTTCTATTATGTGGCTTTGATTTGGTATATTATTTAAGATGAAAATTGTGTTTGTGTGTGAGAGAGAAAGAGTTTTGTTTGTGTTTAATTGAAGATGTAAGAGTGTGTGTGTGTGTGTGTGAGAGAGAGAGAGAGATGAGAGTTTTGTTTTTACTGTTTTTGTTTTACTGCACTGAGTGTTGACCGTTGCAACAAAATGTGTGAGTTATATTTTTGGACCCAACTATTGAATCTAAAATTTAGTTGTCAGGTGTAAATTTCATTGGTGTTTTTTGTGGAGTTTATATTGTCATGTATTTAAAAATTTGGACTGAATTATATTGTACATTAAAAATATGAGGCCTTTTTTGTAGTTGGGGCCTAAAGCCCCCACTTTTTCGGATATACTGTTGGGCCGGCCTGGGGCCTAAAAATTTCGTTGGAGGCCCTAATTTGTTTTTCGATTTGTCAATGGGCCCTTAAAAACAGTTGACCTACACTAATCTCCAATTTTCTGAATTTCTAACGGATTTTTTGGTGGCTGATCCTATTTACTGAACTTTTAAGTCATAAAATTGAAACACTTAAGGGCCTGTTTGGTTAGTGTCTTCAAAACTGTTTTTTTTTGTTCTGTGAAATAAAAAAATAGCAAACTCTGTTTGTTTTGTGGCTTCTTGTTTTCCAATCTCAGAAAATTGAAGACGTAAAAGGGGTGTTTTTGGAAACATCATATACATGTTTTGTGGCTTCATTTTGTGAAACGGTGAAAACACGGAGACAACTATACTGTGTACTTAAAAAGGGGTATAAAAGGGGTCGACATTTTCTCTCTCCTCTAAGCCTCACAGATCCCATTCGACGTTGTCTCTGCTTCAGCTCCAACTCAAACGACGAGAGAACTCTTCCGACGACTGCACTTGAGTTCGTCTTCTCCGGCGACTGGAGGTCATCTTCTCCGACTGGACGACACCTCCGACGACTGCACTTTATAAATCTGATATGTTTGTGTTAGATCCAAACATATTTGGTCTATTTGTGTTAGATCCGACGACTTCAAGGCGTCATCTCAGAACCTCTCTTAAATAGATTCAAGGCATTATTTTGTTACTTCAGATCTGTGTTTTGCCTGTTTAACTCCACTTCATTGTAAGCCTTGGAGCCTTGAAGCCTCGGAGCAATACCGTGAAGTATTCCTGAGATAAACTCCACAGACAAAATTTGGGTGATAACTTTGCTTATTATTTTTCATCTGATATGATTCAGTTGAGTATTCCTCTTATGTGGAGTAATGAGATGAGTGTTGAGTAATTCAACTTGGGTAATGGGCAGTATATGGCAAGATTTTCCTTTATATATATGTGTGTATATATATATGTATATATATATATATATTGAAATGTTTTTATATGAAATAGTCAATCCAAACAAATTTTAATGTTTTCTATTTTATACAATTATTTTTGAAATCATATAATCAAACAAGTTTTTAGATAAAAAAAAATCAAAATATACTTTTTAAAAACTCTTCTCAAAAACTATTTTTAGATACTGTTTTCTAGAACGCAAATCAAACAGGGCCTTACCTTTTGGGTCTCTAAAGACAAATCCATTTCAAAAGACCCATTTAAACTTATTTAAATAAAAATAAAAAATTTAATAATCTATATAATAAAGTAGAGCGAAGTTTGAATTCAAAAGATAAAGAGAGGTCCAGATCGTTTTTTGACAAAATCCAAAAGACAAAGAGAGGTCCAGATCGTTTTGAAACAAAAGACGGTTCAGATCATCTTAAAAAGTTTGATCAAATGGTCTACGATTAGTCCTAAATTTTTTTTTCCCGCCCATGAAAAAACCTATTTCTCCCCCGTCTCTCTCTCTCACGCCTCTGTCTCCTCTATCCCTGTATGCCTCACAAAGACTTATATCAATCTCTCGTACCTGTACGTCTCTCACTCAGTCCCACCCACAATACATATCTCCCATTTTCATATTTATACCATGTCAATCTCTCACACACTCTCTCTCTCTACCAGCGACCTCGCCATTGCCACCTCCACTGCCACCGACGATACCAGGTTTTGCTCTCTCTCTCTCTCTATCTCTGTTCCTCTATTTACTCAGTTTCCCTCTCTCTATCTCTGAGTTTTCTCTCGCCATTGCCATAGGGTTTCTCTTTCACGCCCAATGTAAACCCACCCATCTTCACAGAAAGAACACATTCTTTTTATTCAATATTTTTTTTGTATTGATTGCAACCTAAATTGTTTTTGATTATATACTGATTTGGTACCCTAATTTTGTATTTTTGATTTTGAGTTAGGTCATGGTTTGTTGCAGGTGATTTGTCAACGTACACACAGGACAATGTGATAAATTACTTACTCAATACATATATCTCCAGGTATTTCGAATCTAAGAACTCGAGAACAACGTCGTTGCAAGTTGGGTTCCCTCTTTAGAGCTGTGATTCGAATTTCCAGACTTTAATGCTGAAATAACTTATCAAATAGTTTGAAGAAGCTCAATTTGAGGTTAGTTTTTCTCAAAACTTTACTGTAAGTTACATTCTATTGGTTCGTTTTGATTTAAATGCTGAATGATTGATCAAATTGTTGTAAAATCTCAAATTGTTATATTTTCTTAAATCTCCCGTATGTTTACATTCTATGGATTCATTTTGATGTTTTCTGGTGCTTTAAAATTTTAATTATTACTGGTTGGATTTGTATTAGGAAGTAAAATTACTGCATAAGGGTTGTGTCTGTTGCAATTTTGTATATGTGGCTCAGAATTCTCATTTGTTTTCACATACATCACTTGGTGTTTATTAGAAGAAAAAGGTTATATATTTGGTGCAAAAGTTATAATACCTTTTGGTTGGTCTTGTAATTTACGGTCAAAGCAAGTTCTGATTTTTATTATTTTTTTTTTTTGGGGGGGGGGGGGGGGGGGCACTTGACTGTTATGATTTTCAGTAGTTTCATTATTTGGTGTATTCCTGAATGTTGGCACCAGAAATCTTGATTTTTCCCTACTTCATCAAGTAAAGATAATGTTTACATTTCTTTAATTCAGTTCAGGATTCTGCTGCTAGGCTTCATCTGTCAACTTTTACTAACATCAAAATGGGACTTTGATTTTCTCAGGTAAATACATTCGACTGATGCACTGTGAATTAATGAATAATTGAATGAGGTTAGATCTTCCATGGGCAGGCAGTATTCTGAGTTCAATCTGCCTGTTCTTCATCAATTCTTTGCATTTGTGGATGAGGACTTTGGTAGGCAAGTGGTTCGCTGCTTGATTCCATTTCAACAATAGCTTTAAAAATTTAGAAATTTAGAGACCAAAGCGATTTTGAGTGAGGTTGCTTATGTGAATTGTTATAAAAAAAGGCAGGCTACAAATTCTGGAGTGTTGGGTTACTAATGTACAAATATGAGGCGCACTAATTCTTTGAGCTTGCTCTTCTGAAATGGGTAGTGGGTGCCTTCTGAAATGGGTAGTGGACTGAGCATATTCTCTACTGCTTAGATCTTTATCACAGTTGTTAGCAGCTCACTGCTTTTTTATGTTTTCATTCACAGCCTGTGGCGTCCACAATCAATACACTGGCAGGTGCCCTGTATAAAGTGTTTTGTGCTTCACCTGATCAAGCAAGGAAAGAAATGCACCAGGCATGCTTCGATTACTTGAGCCTTGGAGGTTTTTTCTCAATGGGGCCAGTATCTTTGCTCTCTGGATTGAACCCTCGGCCATTGAGCTTGGTTTGCCATTTCTTTGCAGTGGCAATATTTGGTGTTGGCCGTTTGTTGCTGCCTTTTCCCTCACCCAAACGTATGTGGATTGGAGCTAGACTGATATTGGTCGTTTTAGAAGTTTATGGGACCCAACGGTCCTTAGGAAGTACAACATAAGACTTTTACGAAATTTCTCCATATTCTCAGCTTCTCTCTATATTCATTTTGCTTTCCATTTTGTTTTTCTCAGGGAAGTAGATCTTGGTTAAAACTGAGGTTCTTCGTGGTATTTGTTCTATCTTGCCCTTAATATGCCTTATCACCTTTCTTCTATCAGATGGAATGATGCTTAGAAGTGATTTTTTATTTTTTAGCAGCCATCATACAAGTTTTTTAAGTCAGTTGTCTTGGTACCCAGGAAAATGTCCAACAAAGAAGCAAGCTGACCTTCATATACATGTAAAGATAAGTACAAGGATCCCTTCTTGCCTCTTATACGTTAGACGATGGAGATCTCTCTAGCTGCCTAGATGATCCTAGACATGGATTTACTATGGCTTCAAAAGCATGAGGATTTACTTTGGTGGATTCATCCCTACCTTTATTGTAAGACGACTTTTATGCACGAGAAATTGGTTAATTAGTACTTAGAAGCATAAGTTGTGGGAGGCTTTGTAGGTGGGAAATGTTTAGAAGAGGTTCACTGGAAAAGTTATATTCAAATGCAGTCTTTGGTGACACTGTTTAATTTTCCTTTCAAGCATTATTTTGTTATGGGTTGGCTTTGATTATGAATTTCCATTATGGGTTGGCTTCAAAGCTTGGATTGTTGTGATTTTTTGAGTGTTACTTCAGATCTGTGTTTTTCCTGTTTAACTCCACTTCATTGTAAGCCTTGGAGCCTTGAAGCCTCGGAGCAATACCGTGAAGTATTCCTGAGATAAACTCCACAGACAAAATTTGGGTGATAACTTTGCTTATTATTTTTCATCTGATATGATTCAGTTGAGTATTCCTCTTATGTGGAGTCAGGGGCGGAGCCAGAAATTTTTTTCAGGGTGGGCACTTTAATTACACACTATAATTTTTTTCTTCCTAACTAATCACGCTATATAATATATTTATATTTATTATATCACATTTGATACATGAATTCCATTTAACATAAACAATGTCAAAAAATAATGCATATTATATATGTATAAAAAATTACTAATTATCATCATCGTAAAGAATGGAGCTAATTGTCATTTTTGTAATTAAAAGATATCAGTTATTCACTAACAATCAATTAAATTTATTCAATAAATGATGTTTCAAACACACTGAGATATTAACATAGTAAAATTATTAAACTAAAATTTAAGAGCTAAACATAGTAAAAAAATTTAAAATCGATTGACACATAATAAAGACTATAATCAATACTTGAAAAATAAAGACGATTTCTCGTAAAAAAAAAAAGTTAAATGAAGGTCAATTGCAAGAACTTTCACTTGCAAAAATTCATAAATAATAAAATTAAGGTCATTTGGAGAAAACCTTAATAAAATAAAAAACTTGTCTCATTGTTCTATTTGCCTTTATAATACTGCTCAACATTATCTCTAATGACTACAAATATTGCAGAAAAATTTAAAACTTCATACCATACCCATAAAAAATTGAAAAGATATGATACACCATGATCAGCTGACAACTAAATCGGTTAAAAAATTGGATTGATACCAAATTTCAACAATTTGGATTTCATCCCAAGTTTTGGGGATCAATCCTAACTCAATTTCATTGAGTCGCAACTTAACATGATTAAGTTTTAATTTTTTGTACGATACTCAGATTTCAACAATATGGACCCAAAGTTTTTTTTGTTTTATGTGGGCTTGGTTTTTTAATTTTTTTTTGGGTGGAGGTGGTGAGCCTAGCATTTTTTATTTTAGTTTTAGGTGGGCACAAGCGATATATTATACAAATATACAATACATATACCTAGGTAATAAAAAAAAAAAAAAATTTGAGGGGGGGCACTTGCCCACCCTGAACCCTACATGGCTCCGCCCATGTGTGGAGTAATGAGATGAATGTTGAGTAATTCAACTTGGGTAATGGGCAGTATATGGCAAGATTTTCCTTTATATATATGTGTGTATATATATATGTATATATATGTGTGTGTATATATATCTATATAATAAAGTAGAACGATTTTGAATTTTGGAGACAAAGAGCGGTTCAGATTGTTTTGTAACCAAAAAAGTCATCATCCAACGAACGGCATTATTCCAAACTGTCTCAAGCTATTGACGTCTCAGATCGTTTTGATCCAACGTACCACATTAGCTCTTGAAATATTTTTGCAACTCAAAAAATTTAGTTTCCAAAATTGACACCCCTACATTGAATTCGCCAACCCAATCAAATCCGGCAATTAAACGATCTCTCATTCCTCAACTCTGTCTCTCTCTCCCTAAAATACAGATTACAACACTTATCATTATTTTCCTGATTTTATTTCCTATGTTAAGAGATCAGTTTCTATACTGAGACATTGACTGTATCTTACACTTTCATCTTTCATGATTCTCTTTCCAAACTGAGACACATGTCTCCCCAAAATTCTATCTCAATCAAGTTTTTATAATTTTTATAGTTAAAAATGATTTTTCTATAATAAAAATTACAATTGATAAAGTCAATGTCAAAATCTTATCAATTTCTAATTCATCTACTATCATATGTCATCTATAATGTCGTCTGACCGCTCCTCACACGTCATATTTCATATATAAAATTTAAAATTATTTGATAAAATTTAATATTAATTGAATAAATTTGATCTTAATTTTGATAAATTTAAATATTAATTTAGTTTTAATTTGATAAAATTAAATATTAATTTAGTATTAATTTGATTGAATTTAATGTTAATTGAATAAATTTGAATGTTGTTTTAATAAAATTGAATGTTCATTTGGTGTTAAATTAAAGAAATGACATTAATTTGATAAGGTTAAATTTTAAATTAATGGAATTTAATATTCTATTTAATAAATTAAATAGTTTAATTTAATAAAATTGAATGTCAATTTGATGTTGATTTGATAAAAATAAATAATAACTTAATATTTGATGAAATGAAATATTAAATTAATATAACTGATCAATTTTGTGTTGATTTGATGAGATGAAATGTTAATTTAGTTTAAATTAAATAAATAAAATTAATTTGATAAAATTGAATATTAAATTGATCAAAATAAAGGCTAATATAATAGAACTAAAAGGAAGTGCATTGAAATTTCAGAATCAAGAGAGGGTGTTGTTAAATTTAGGTCTATTTACAGGGGTGTTGTTAAAGTTAGGTTTATTTATAAGGGGTGTGGATAAAATTTACCCTATAAAACACTCGGGGATATTTTTATAAATCAATCATTGTCATTAACGGTGTAACCCGACAATCACTAACAGAGAGTGACAGTGAAATGTCAAAATTAGAAGGATGTGTCATTGAATTTAGACATAATTACAGGAGATCTGGATGATATTTTCTCTTAAAACACATAGGAAGTTGAATTTTATCCCATATACATTTCCCACTAAAAAACCATCACATCACTCATTTCTATCATATGCTAAACCATTTAATATTTGATTAATTTGTAATTTAACATAATTTTTATTTCATATATTATCCATACACGATATGATAGATCTGTTAAAAAAATTTATCGAATTAAATATTTTGAGAAAAATTTGTCAACATCTTTAGGAAAATAATGGGTAAAAATAAATTTTGAATGATTTAATCAAATAAATGAAAGAAAGAAAAATTATTATTTAATATAGTGATATCGATTTTTTAGGACTCGAATTTTTTGTTCTATCGTGCCTTCAGGCACGGGTTATGACTAGTATATATATATTGTATTTGATCAAATTTAATATATTGAAATGTTTTTATATGAAATAGTCAATCCAAATAAGTTTTAATGTTTTTTATTTTATACAATTATTTTTGAAATCATATAATCAAACAAGTTTTCAGATAAAAAAAAATCAAATATACTTTTTAAAAACTATTCTCAAAAACTATTTTTGGATACTGTTTTCTATAACGTAAACCAAACAGGGCCTTACCTTTTGGGTCTCTAAAGACAAATCCATTTCAAAAGACCCATTTAAACTTATTTAAATAAAAATAAAAAATTTAATATTTTCCATATAAAATGCATATTTTAAAATTCAAATAAAATCAAAATTCCTGCATTTTAAATATTTCATCAGTAGAACTCTATCGCTAGGGGTGTTCACCCTACCTTACAGATAGGAATTATGGTATTTTCATTTTCCTACTCGATATTTTGCGGAAGAATTTTTTTTTTGCCTACCCTACCCGATCAAGTGTACTATTCTTACCCAAATTTCGTCCAAATCAATCGGAAAAGAAATCGGGTGAACACATATTTTTTAATTATTAATTTTTAGATTATTTTAACAATTTAATTAAGTAACTTGCATTAATTAACTAACGCAGTAAATGAATAACACTAAAGAAAATATAATAAATTCGATAATGCATAAACAATTACAATAAAACACAACAAAAAAGTCATAAATATCAATACATGATATATAAGAAAGTCCTAAACATCAATAAAACATTAGGGTTTCTATATTTTTGGATTTTAATTTTTAGGGATTAACATATATATATGCGGGTAGGGTAGGGTAGTAATACGAAAATTTTATAGGTATTCCGCATTATTACCCGATTTTTTACACAATACCAGAAAATCTTTCATTGGCCTACCCGAATCTTTCGGATAACTGATCAATAGAGTCAGATATGGTAGGGTATGGTCAGAATTTGATAGTAATCGTAAATTTGAACACCCTTATCTCTCGCTCTATTTCTCTCTCTCTCTTATATATATTAGCAATGCACCACGTGCGTTGCATGTAAATTTTTTTGTTAAAACATTTGATAAAATACATAAAAAAATCTAATTAGCTAAATTATATATTATCTCATATTTATCATACTTAAACTATTAATATATTTTTTTATAACTATAAACATCCAATGAACTCATTTTATGTGATTTTTTCTTTCGAGCTACCAAATAGTGAGTGTTATAGATTTTTATTTTCTTATATTTTTTTTGTCTTTCTTGATTTTTCTTTGTGTCTCAATAGTTTTTATCAAATTTTTTTTGGTGTTGGAGATGATATTGTATCAATAAAGTTGTCAACGTATATTAATATTGAGATTTTGGAAAAAAAATAATATTTTTTTTAAATATCATGTTAAGTATAACATTACCATTCAAAAGTTTTGTAAAAATAGAGAGATTTATATGATTTGTTAGAGATAACAAAAAATATAGATATAATGGTAATTTGTATATTTATTATTTAAATATAAAAGGATATGTTAGGCATTGTAGTTTTTTATAAGAGTAAAATAGTGAATCAAAAAATTTTCATGCTAAGATACTTTTATTAGTAGTATAGATAGATAAACTAGTTATTACCCGTACCTAAAACTACTGTATACCACAAAAAATGTCAACTAGATTAAATAATCTATCCCTAAAATTAACACAAATCTTTGGAATGAAATATCCAAGCCATTTGGTTGGCATCAATTTTCCTTAAAAACCAAGATTCTTGCACCATTTAAGGAGATAAACCAAAATATTCCATATAACCATTAACTTGCTCCTATCCCATCTTTTTTGCCAAAATTGTTTCAACATAGGTGAATGCTTTGAAATTTTCACTTCCTAAATAGAGACCCAGTTTCAAACGGAAACTATTGATGCATTCTTGAAAGATTTGAGGAAATAAAATGCCTGGAGACCATTCCTCCCCCACCCCCCCCCCAAAAAAAAAAAAAAAAACACACAGAAAACAAAAACCAATAGGGGTTGGAGGGACACATACATCCTACTTCAGCGAGGACATGAAGGAATAATTGAAGAAAGCAAATGATCAAATAATCTACTCAATAGAACACAAATGATCAAATAAACCACTCAATAGAAGCTACCCAAAAGTCCAAAATCAGCATGCATCAAAATGGTCCAAAACATATACACAGTCCGTCAGGGCCGCTCAATAGTATAGTTGAAAAAATTTGGGCTTGAGGCCCATTTTTAAGAAATGTCTCAAATTTTAAGATATGAAAATTGGAGTCAAGTCTTCCTTAAGAGACTTATAATGAGTTTAGTCCGTTAAGAAAATTTATTTGGAGATAAATCCATTTTTAATCTAACTAATAAGTAGTTAAATCACTATTTTTTCAAAATTCCAAAATACCTTTCCTTAAAATCAACTTTAAGTTAGTTTCCTAACTTGAGAATTATTATCCCTTAATTCACTATTAATGATGATATGCCAATAAATTTTTTTACATAAATTTGAAATTCAAATTCAAAGAATATATATCTATTTAATAAAGTAGAACGATTTTGAATTTTGGAGACAAATAGTGGTCCAGATCGTTTCGTGACCAAAAAAGACATAATCCAACGGACGACGATATCTTAAACTGTCTCGAGCTATTGACGTCTCAGATCGTTTCGATCTAACGTACCACATTTACCGTAAACAATTAAAAAATTTACTTTCCGAAATTGATTGTCTGGTAATTGGCTCCGTCTCTTGTCATCACTAGCCTGATGACTGGCCCCGTCTCTTATTACCACTAGCATGGTAACCTAATATCTTCGGTCTTTCCCTCTCTCTCCGAAATTCTTTGCCTAATTTATTTCTCAGTTTTTGCTTTCTATAGCTACTGTTTCTCTCCCCCTTTCCCCATCTCTCTCTCTCTTCCCGAAATTTCATTCCCTAATTTCCCACCCAACTCATAGCTTCCCAAAATCATACTCAAGATCCCCTAAAATTAGCTTTTCAAACTTGATGCAAATCTCAGAAAAAACACATCCAATTTATGCCCTAATGGTTTCCCAAAATCAGAGTCAAGAACCCTTCAACCGCTTCGCATGGTCTCCCTCCCTGCCTGCTTGGGTCTCTCTCCCTTCAATCGTTGTTGCCTCCTTCTCCCCAGGTATGTCTTCCTTCCCTCCCCCCCCCCCCCCCCCCCCAATCGGTCTACACAAAAATTGTCTTGCATGTTATATGGGTACTGCAAATATTGCTGAGCTAGTTTTTGATTGACTGGGAATATGGATTAATTTGTGGTATGGTTGGATTATCTTTTTTGGCTGTTCTACTATTTTTTTTTTTTCTATTTTTGAGATGATGTCTTTTTTATTTGGGGAGACGTGTTCTATTTTTTTTTTTTTAACAGACATGTTCTGTTTTTTTTTTTTTTTTTGATGATGACCATGCTCACTCAAACCATAGTTGTAAGCAAATAATTATGTTGGGGAAACGTGTAAGATTTGCCAATGCATGTGGTTTTGGTGACTGACTTGAGTAACATTATCTCGGTGATTATTTTTTTTTATGATTTTTGGCTGTTGTGAATGGTCTTTACCATTTGGAAATCTGAATGGGTGTATATATATGTTCTACTATTTTTTTTTTCTATTTTTTAGATGATGTTTTTTTTTAGTTGAGGAGACGTGTTTTGGCCCATATTATTAACAGACATGTTCTGTTTTTTTTTTCCTGTTTTGACGATGACCATGCTCATTCAAACAAATTAAATGTCCAAAACTGCCCGAACATTTTAGTGACATGCATGCTCAATAAGAATGAATGAACATTTACCGATTGCTTGAAGGTAAAATTATGAATATTAAACTTGAAGTTAGATGATAAACAAGCAAAAAGAACTTGATCCTCCATTAAATTCTTTGTAAGACTGATATTTCTTTTGATTGGCAATCAAGCAGAAAAGAAAAAAGAGAAAATGTAATGGGGGTGTTATTGCACTGTTTTTCCTATTTAAAAAATCACGCTGGAGTTTTGTTGTGATTGAGATAGTTATAAACCAATTTTCGTAGATTGTAACTATTTCACTTATCTTTCATCTGTTGATATTATATTATTCCTTTTGTTTATAACAGTATTGGTTTTTGGTGGACAAGTTTTTTGTAATTTGGGTTCGAGAGTTCGACGAATTGGATTCTTGCCGCTGAAAATTCACTGCATTGGGGTGATTTGGTGCTGCTAAAGTGTTTATTTTGTTCAAGTGCAAGGTGCGTTTTGTTTTGAATTTTAATATAAGATTTAATTTTTTGGCATTGGTGATATGGTTTGATATTAAGACTTGGCACTGTTAATTGAGAATTGAACAATATTTTATTTTGTTCAAGGTGTAAGGTGAGTTTTGTTTTGAATTTGGCATTGTTTGCTTAAATTTTTTTTTTTCGTTTGTTAATTGTTCATTGATTTATGCTAAAGATTTGATTTTGACATTAATTATATTTTTTTCCATATATGCCCGATGAATCCTATACTATAAGGATTATTTGTTATTTGATTTATTTTCATTCAAGCAATACTACAAACACGAATCATACAAATTCAATAGTCAATTTTGTTTTTTTTCTATAATTGATAAAAAATTTGATTTTGCAATAAATCTAATTTAACGCATACAAATTCATAGATAATTAAATTTCAAAACAAAATTCATAAATAATTAAAATTCAAAACAAAATTCACCTTGCAGGTGAACAAAATATAATATTGAGGATAACTCAATAAACAGAGCCAAGTCATAATATTTACAATATGATAAATGACAATTTTGAATGCCGTTTATTTGGGCAACTCAAATATCAAGAGATATATTAAAAAAAATATGTTTAACATTTAAAATATACAAGATTAAATGCATATACAAACACGAATCATACAAAATCAATATTTAGTGAACAACACGAAGTAACAATATTTACTAAATAATCCAAATCTAAATACCCGAGAAAAATGATACAAAATTACAAATCGTGGATTTTGAATCAAAAATAGAACATTGAATATTGTCAACTGATATATTTTTTCAGATGTTTGAATTATTATGTTTCAGTAGTTATAACATAATTTGTGTGGCGTAACAATTTAATGTGGAAATATATGTTATGCATGTAGGTTGATGTTATAAAAAATATTAGCGAACTCATTTTTTTCGTCGTTTACTACAATTTTGTATTTTACTTTATATTTTTGTATGGACAAATATTTGTAACTAATTTACAAGTAACATCGTGCCTTCAGGCACGGGCAATTACTAGATATATATATACCATGTTACTGTTCATGTTACTATTTTTGTGAGTATGTTACTGTTTTTGTTGGGTATGTTACTGTTTTTGTTGAACATATTATTACTGTTATTTTCTCAAATATTAATACTCAATGTTATTATTTTTTTATTTTTGAATATTATTATTTTTTGTGTTTAAATGTTACTATTTTTTTAATGTTACTATGTGTGTGTGTGTGTGTGTGTGTCTATATATATATATATATATATATATATATATATATATGGGAGAGAGACCAATGGGTCTTTGGTCCAATGGTACTTCTTGTCTTGTAAAGACTTTGCCTTCTTGAGGTCAAAGGTTCAAGTCTCTCTCCCCCTTCCCCTTCCCCAAAAAAAAAAAAAATTAAAAAAAAAGAAAAAAAAATATATGGGAGAGAGAAATAAATATTCATATTTTATATATGGACTGGATAATGCCCGTACTTAAGGTACTACATAACAAAAAAAAATACGTCAATTCAAAAAGTGTGAATTCATTGAAAAAACTCACAGCGCCTAAAATACGGCTAGTAATCGAGAGATATGCCAATTCAAGTTTGTGTCAAAAACTCCTTAACCCTAAAACTATTTGGTTAATAATGTCACTTAACTCGGCTATATAACTCGTTTAATGAACATGTCGTATCCAAGTTGACATGACCCACTACCAACACTTTTAGTACATAGTCTTGTTTGAGTTGACATGACTGACACAACACAATAGTAACACAATTAGTTAACCTGTTTCTCTAATCTAAACTTATTTAACCCAAATAAATTCCTATTTTTAATCTAAATTATCCTTTCATGAGAATTACTAAATGAAAGTAAAATATGGACTACTTTTCGAAAAAAGAAAAGTAAACTCAATCCAGCCAATATATATGAAAAAAAAGTTAAGAAAACCGAATTCTATAATGCTAAGTATCTCTCTTAGCAGAACAAACCCAAGTACTCAAACAAAAAGATAATCCAATCATACCACAAATTAATCCACATTCCCAATCAATCAAAAAACTAACTCAGAAATCTCCGAACACCCATACTTCGCACATACTTATTGATGTTGCAGTACCCATAGATACAATATCATAGAAAAATAGAACACCCAAGACAATTTTTGTGTATAACACCCACTCACCAATTGCTTGTGCATTTCATTAAGAAAAATGGTATCTGCAGAATTCCAAAAGATGTTTAGCATTTGAACTCTTTGAAAAATATAATGAATTAGCACGCAAGTGCCAAAAAAAAAAAAAAACAATTTCAAGCAATCACTGTTGAATAGGTTGACAAATTCAAATGCAGAAACTGATGAAAGGTATCATCATCATCATCAATTGAAGCATGAAGAATAAGAAGCCAAAAAAGATCAAAATATGAATTGAATGAATCACATAAATGACATAAAAAATTGGGTGGATGGAGTTAACCACATGACAGATTAATATTGCAGACATGCTCTTAAAAATCACTCTGCGACATGACGGAAATAAAAATTGAAACTTACATATCTCTTCGAGAAATTTTGTCGAACATGTGAGGTGCGCAATAGAGTATGTCAAGAGAAATAATTAGACCATAGCATATATCACCCTACATAACAGTAATCTCCTTCAAAGGAGAACTAAACCATAAACAGTGTGTGAGGGTTTGCATGCAGAAAGTAGGTGTGGGTGTGTAACAAAACATAAACCCATAAAAAAGAAAAAAGAAAAAGGTATGCTTGAGATTCAATGTTATATCTATCAAACCTATCCAGACATACCAATTACAAATGACCAGAGAGTAGGGAAAACACAATGACTTGTTAAGGGATGTAGTCGAAGTTGTTCAAGCTGAATGACAGCGACCACCGAGAATTATTAAAACTGAATCACATTGTCCAATGGAGCTCCCATGTCGGCATACACACAGCTATACCCCTAGTGGCAATGCCCTTTCAATTGCAATTAAAAACCACCTATTAGCACAAATCTTCAAAACACCCAAAAGTAAACACACCCCACAAAACATCAAGAACTTGAAGAACTTACATATGTTTTACTTGTTTCAATCTACTGGCCAAGTGTATTTTGGTTTAAATAAAGCTACACACACGTAATTCAAATGCATGTGGCCCAGTTGGTGCATTTTCGATGGCAAATAAAAAACTTAGTAACTATATAAAAGTTATATCGCAATTAAAGAAAATGTAATTACTACATAAAATTGTATCACGATTAAAGTATTTGAAATTGCCCAGAAAGGTAGACGATAACACACATCATTAATTAGAAAACAATACATGATTTTGAGAGCTAAAGTTGGGAAAATTACACAATTCCCAAAAGCAATTATATTACACTATCTAAATTAGCTCAATGAAATTTTTAGAGGTCGTTTAGTAATGTTTTTGTTTTCGCGTCTTCAAAAAAATAAAAAACAGAGACAATTTTTGTCTTTGTTTTGTGGTAAACATTGAAACATAAAACATGTTTGTGAGTCATTTTTGTCTATCAAATTATGGGAATAAAAACAAAAAACATGTTTGGTAACTACTTCAAGTTTTATCCTAAATATACTTTATAATATCTCATACAACAAAATACAAATCCAAAAATTTCTTAAACTAAAACATTCACTAATTCGTCAAGTCAAACCTAAAGAAAAATAGTTAGATTACATAAGTCATTAATCACATTCATACATCATATTGTTCAACATGCAACCAAATACACACATTAATAAGTCATATCACTTAACTAAAATTCCAATAATTAGTACAAATACCACGAACAATAATGCACAAATAAAGATCAAATTACAACCACAACAAGCAAGCATGAAAATAGTGATCCATTTCTTCTCTCTCAATCTTGATTGGGCTTAAGGAATAACATGTTATTCATTTGTAATTGTGTTGTACTCATCAACCCATATGAAACAATTATCATGCTCACGCCATTGTGGACAGTGATAAAAAGCTCGCCCATTGTTTCGTTTGGTCCTTGCGACCAAAATATTCATGTTCCTAGATCCACACGAGCATAGAGGGCCAATACGTGTCATTATAACACACCTAATTGCATTAACATTAACAAGTAAAAATTAGTCATATAAACATTAAATTCAATATAACAATGCAAGTATCAACACATTTTTACCATCATAATAAATAATAACATTAGGACATGTATCAATGGTGAGTTGATGCCCACAATTGATTAGCAATTGTATCTTTGACACAAACCATTTGATGCAGCTAACTCGGACTTAGGTCTAATTCTATTGGGACTTGTGAACTTAATCCAACAACAGTTCTTTCATTATCAACAATTTCTCTTCTTTCTCAGTCGTCAAATAACTGATCTTGACGAGAATGCATTCTTATGAAGTTCTGCACCGTACAACATGCAGTGGGAATGTATTTCTGTGTGGTTAAGGGATATGGAGGCATTAGCTTAAGAATGGGAAAATGAGCTTTTAGAACTCCAAAACAACGCTCTATCACATTCCAAAGTGAAGAGTGGCGATGATTGAATAGTTCTTCTTTACCGGTTGGTTGTCGACCCCTACCTCTATACTCACGCAGGTGATATCTCTCACCACGATATGGGGACAGAAAATCAAGCATGTTTGTGTAGCCCAAATCCACAACATAGTATTTATTTGTCAAAATTTACAAGTGTAAGATCCATTGTCTAGTTTTATATATAAGTATTATAAATTCCATGATTACGCTTACCCTCTGGCAGCATTGGAAACTTTTTGGCTAGATTAGCAACACACTCAGCAAATATTTCTGAATTGTCTGGCATGCTTATTAACCTGTATTAAACGAAAATATTGAAAATTAATCAATACTTATTAACCTAAAACCATTTGACATTGTGGTTAAAAAATAAAAATGGATAGTAATCAATACTAAAACCTACCTTGCACAAATCCTTCCAAACCTCATCCTCCAAGACAATGGTTTTCTTCACAGGGTCCCAACCAACTCTAGTTTGATTCAACAGTTTCTTGAAAATATGGTAAACTGGTCTCAAATTATTAAACTTCCTCCATAGTTGTTTATACGTGTAGTTTTATCCCGTGCTTAATCTCATGTTTATTACGAGATTTTTCCACCCAACTTTGTCAAAAGTAGTATTTGGTCTATGCCCCACTGCTACTTCCCTATCCATCAAGTCAATGAATATTGCCTCCACATTGGACGTTCATATGGCTACATTTTTGTCATGGTCAACCTCTACAACCTCATCATCAGGCGTTTGTTCGTTACTCGTTTCCATCTACAACAATTTCTCAATTATACTAACAACATCACAACCACTACACATAACCATACTGCTAATTCACGAATGCAACCCAACATGCATTACAACACTATCAACATATATTAGACATACACGTAAACAAAGCCTGGTTAGTCATTGATGATGAGCTTAATTGTAATTATAAGTTGACACTAACACACACAGACATACAGAACCCACACTGCACACAGATAGGGACCAAAAACACACACAAAACAGTCACACAAAACACACACACTCATAAACCACACACTAACACTACCCTGACTTATAATTTGTCTTAAAGCAAGCGCAGGCCATGTTTGTGTTTATCATCCCAAAGCATATTTTCAGAATAGCTGGAACTGGTTACATTTCCAGGTAACTAATCAGACCATCTACAATATAATCAATCATTTTTCCTGGAGCTAATGGAACTTTGGGTGCGAAAGTCCATTGCAAAGAGAGAGCACATTTTGTTTAAACAAGTTGCAGCCATCAATATACTCGTAAGTAACCCCAAAAGATAGGATGTTGAGAATATCAAAAATTAATCTGTTGACATGTGGAGTGTGATCCATTTGTTAATGCCATACTCATGTTATCTCAACATTTAATTAATAAAAGCTAAAAATGTATAAGAGTGATAAAGGTTAGACGAAAAACACACATGTTCACAAGAGAAAGAGAGAGAGAGAGATTTTGGACGTCGATGACGGTGGCGTTGGATGGCAAGAGGGAGAGAGCGAGAAAGAGGAGCCCCAGTGAGAGCTAGGGCATCGATGAGGAGAGAAGTAAGAGAGAAGAGAGGATAGAGAAGACTTGGCTGAGACACAAGGCTAAAGATTAGGGCAAGAATGGGGAGGGCAGGGTCTCAGTATAGAAAGGGAGATGCTGGAGAGAAGAGATTAGGGTAGAGAAAATCATAAATGAAAGGAGAATAGCCAAACATTGCTTGATTGAAGGGAGTCTGGAAAAAATGGGACATTTTGAGCGGCAAAATTTTTTTGAGAGTTAATTAGGTGCGTTGGATCGATAATTCTAGCATGATTATGGGAGTTGGAGGGGTGATTTTGGGGAAATTAAAAATAGAAACAGTGATGAGCGTGAATTTTTTTTTCATAAATGAATCTTGTGCGTTAGATCAAGAATTTTGAGATGAATATGACACGTCAATAGTTTAAGACAGTTTGGAATAGCGTCATCCGTTAGATGATGCCTTTTTTTGTCTCAAAACAATCTGAGCCGCTCTTTGTCTCTTGAATTCAAAATCGTTCTACTTTATTATATAGATATATATAGATATGAGAGATAAAATTTTAATATTAGTCAAATTCTTAAGATTTAGGGGTTGTTAGTTTTCAAATTTGTTTTAATTAAACGTAACTGATATGGTATTTTGGATAGTGGAGATCAAAATGGACTTAATATTAAACAAGTTTCCTTGATGAACTTATCACCAAATAAGTCCACGAAGGAGGATCAGCCCCTACATTTCCCTTTTTAGATATCATAAATAGTCTATGTAAAAAAACTAAATCCATAAGTACTTTAAGCGCTACAAAATGGTTTTATAAAAACACAAGCCCAATTAAAAAAAATTAAGGCCTCACTTCAAAGAAGACCTCATAATTTATAGGTGTGTAATAATAGTCTAAACACAAAATTTAAATCTATGTCAAAACAAAAGATTTCAACTTAAGTAGATTGAGTCTATTAATTTAGCCGTGAAATTAAATGGGCCTAAAATTTATTTATTTTTTAAAAAAAAAACCTAACAGTAATAGTAAAGTTACTAAAAAATTTAGTCTTAACCCTCTAAAAAAGTTGAGTTTAAACTTATCATCATAATTTTTAGTTATTCTTTCTCTCTCTTATTATCAAGTTCAAATATGGTAATAAAAGATCGAATATAAAATTTTAATTAATATTTTTATATTTTAAAAAAAATTAAAACAAGTTTATTATTAATATTAAAAATAAAAGGCTTCATTTATCGTTTCCGCTTTAGGTTCCAAAATGTCCCGAGCTGCCCCTGCAATCCGTCCATGGTGGTGATGAACTGTACATAACATCAATTGGCGCAACACCACTCAATTACGTCAATAACATCTCAATTACAGAAAGAGAGACAACATACATCACCATCATCTATCACAGTTCTAGCAAATTAACAACTTTAAACAAACACTTTTCAAAATAATTGTCCATGCCTAAAGGCAAGGAGTAACAAAAAAATCAATGTATTGTGCCTTCGACAAAATATAGACCATGTACATATTTTTTTTAATTACAACCTTTAAGTAATAAATAAAATCAATGAAATCTTGCTAATTTATAAAACTTATGAATTCATCACCACTACCATCATTCAATCAAAAACTTTCAATATATTTGTATATACAGATTGTTTTTACCGAGTCTGTTTGTCTTTCAATATATTTGTATATATAGATTGTTTTTAAATTTTGTTATTTGCTCTAACTAATTAACTATATCTTAGTTGTTGAGGTTTAGTTGAGCTCTTAGTGCTTTGATGTAGTGCTATTGATATGAATTACTTATCACAAGCTTGCACTATTCAAGCTCCGAGTGGCACTTAGACACTAGCAAAAGTTCCGGAGAATGTAGAAGTAAATTGCCCAATATAAGAATACAAAAGAGTACAAATAAGACCTCACCCCTATAATAAATGGCCATAAATAGGCCTTTGGCCTTGCAATGAATGACTAGAATTATTCCAACTGTAAACCATCTAAGCTATTCTCTAGAATATTTTACCATAATATCAAGATATTTACCTATACATTAATCTTCTAAATTTCTCTAAACATCTCTATACTTCTCTAGGTTTCTCTAAAATGTTCCATGGAGGCCCAAGTCGAGGAGCCCATATTCTAGAGCTCTCTAGAATCTGCTGGAAATGGGAAGTGATATGCACATGCTCTGCTCATGGTTTGATGAAGATTAATTGGCTTGATTGGCAATGGCAGCTACTATCAAGAAGAAACAAAAGGATGAAGACGCCAAAAAGAGAGGTCATATGCACTAACAAAAAAACCAAGAACTCTCTGTTATTCAACATCAAGAAGCCTATGGCTTTGTCAAACCCAGACGACACACTTCAAGAAAACCAAGAAGGCTGCAACTAAGACATAAATTAATCCTATTTCTAATCTAACAAAGCTAAACTTTCGTAATAGAATAATAATTTTACATGGGCTAATCCCATATGAACTAGGATATCTATACTAATTAAAAATTCTAATAACAAGAAATAGCTAAAAATTCGAGAGTTGGAAAGTCTGGGTCAAACTCAGAGCCTTTGGTTTTGAGCTGTAAATTGAGATGGGTCTGGTGTAGTTGAACATGTTTTCAGTAACTATTCCAAGAATAACTCGGATTAAACCAATTGGCTGCACCATGCAGAAAGTCATTTGAATGTCATTACCAAAGTCATCCCTTCAATCACCCCAAAAACAAATTGCACCACCATTGGAATGAAGATGATTTGTCTGACATGGCTTCAATTGATACCTTGGTTTCAATTCTTACACCGATGCTCCCTATAACGTAGACGTGTTATCAAATATTTTAACCTGCACAAGTGGTAGTAAAGACCATAGCAAAAACCTTGAAAGAACCCTAATGTAGAAATCAGACCTATGCGGTTCCAATAATCAAGCATTTACCAATATCAACATTTTTCCTTGATATCTATATATTTGTCCTTTAATGAATCCTTTCATGTGTTCAAATATTCTCAAAGTACATTAGTCCATAGTTGTTAGTATCGTACGATACGTCACGATATAGAGGTAAAACGATACGAAACGAAATTTTGTATCGTTTTTGCATAGTATCGTCTGATACATGATACGTTTTTACGATACGCGAAGTCTCTGTTTTTTTTTTTTTGCAACGTAAATCAGCAAAAGTAGAGATGAAGAGAAGAATTCTCAGTCCACCAAACCGACGAATCAGCAAAAATACCCAAGAAAAATTAAAGCAAACAAATTTTTGAAATTAGAAAAAATAGCAACACTAACCTGTAAATTTCGAATGAAACCCTAGGTTGTTTTTCTTCAGATTTTAGAAAACACTTCTTCTTCTTCCTCGCAGAGGTCCATTACAAGAAACTCTAGAAAACTGGAAACCCATCGAAGAAGTAGATCATCCAAGAGCATTGAAGCAGAGAGACACTCTATCTCATGATCGCTCTCGCGATCTTTCTCTCTCTATCTCTCGATCGCTCTCACGATCTTTCTCTCTCTACCTCTCGATCGCTCTCTCGATCTTTCCCCCTCTCTCGTCTTTTTTTTTTTCTTCTGATCAGGCATTCTCTCCTCTTGGTCACTATGTTTTAAAATAGGGAGAATTACATTTAGACTCTTTTGAGGTTTGTTGCTTAATCACTTAGACCCCCTAACATTTAAAATATTACACACAGACCCCCTAAAATTTATACACGCGTAACACTTAGACCCCTGCTGTAATATATCTGTTAATAAATTACATCTAGACACCCTAAAGTTTGTAAACATATATTTTATTATTAATTATTTAAAATTGCACCGTATCTTACGATATACACGATACGATACGATACATTATTTTTAAAATACGATACACCTTCCGATACGCGATTTGACAACTATGCATTAGTCTGATGTTTCAGATGAAAATAAGGCGCTGCTAAAAATTAAAAAAAAAATAAAATCTCAAAGTACATAAATAATTAAGGACATATTGTATTTAAAACTAGGAAATTAAACGAAACCAATGCAACAGGAAAGAAGTGACAATAGCTGAGTAAGGACCCATCATACATGCAAAGTTCATCTTTGTATAGCCAGCCTTCAAAGTATCTTATGAAAGTGAATTGATCAGAGTGATAAGAATTTAGGCTTGTAAGAATAACAGGAACAAGCATGAAGATTAATTTTGTTATAATTCCCGGTAGAAAATGGGAACAACTTGTTCCAATGATGCCCATAATTGTGTTGTTTGCTTGGAGAGAGCATGTAAAGTAATTGCTGGATGTCTTCTCTTGCCTCATATGTTCTCTAGTTGCGTCGCCCCTGGTCACTGCTCATTATTTCTGCATGCAAAATTCTGTGAATAGATTTTGACTTGGAAAAATAAGTGGTGAATGCGGATTTGATTCAACAAACACATGGTGTGAATCCAAGGTTTGCATGAACTATTAAAATGCCTTTTTTTAAAAATGTTGTAGCTGGTTTGTCTTTCGTATTTTCTTTGTGCTTGGTCTATAAGAATTATTCTGGATTGTAAGAAAGTTATTTTTTAAAAGTGAAGTTATTTGATTTCTTTAGTATTTGGATATCTATTTTATGGTTGTATGGTGACAATATTTAGTATGATTAGTGATGAAATCGGTTTGAAATCATTTTCTTTAGAATGTCTTGAATGCCATTATATTTTTTATATATGGCTGGCTATTCATTTAGTGAGTGCAACATTTTGGTAAATGTTTGAATTACGATATTACAGCAGTTGGTAAATAGTTGTATTTAAAGCATGACTCTGGTGCAATGATCTGTCGGTCATTGATTTGAAGTATTTTTTTTTTTTTTTGGAATAAAGTTTTGCACCAATTACTAAATTTGATTGTATAAATGAGGTACACCAGGTGATATTATTTAAGGCTTATGTTTTTAGTGTTAATTAATAGCATTATTAACTTGATATGATGAGATTATTGGTTTAAGTCATGTTCAATTACAAAAAAGTCTGATTATATAAGTTGTACATACATGTTAATATTATTTAGCGTTCATATTTTCAAAGTAAATTTTGACAACTTAAAAAAAAAATAATAGTTGGCAGATACCAATTATTGAAATTTTGTTTATTACAACTGTTATTTTGATTTGAGTGTGTTATAAATGGTATAGAATTGTGATATACACCAAGTTGTATGCGGCTTGGACTATTGTTTGTTTTTTGGTTATATATAGTACCTTCAAGTAAGAGCAATTTCCTGTATTCTTATAACCAACAAAAGTATGTAAATTTCCTTTAGATTCATCATGATATACTCATCTCAACTCCAAAAATTAAAAGAAATATATTAGAAAACAATAACTTTGGGCTAATATTGTCACAATTTACATTTATTCTGAGTTCACACTTTATGACTTGAAAAAGCAAAACCTGAAAGATATGTAATGATTAAATAAACAATAGCAATAGGATTACTGTGTATTGTTTATTTAATACATGAACAGATTAGAAGAAGAAAGTACCTCAACTGCCAGAGAAACAAAGAAGAAGCACCCGTAGCCAAAACAAATTAAGATTAAAATCAACAAAGTAATCAAAATTGGTTAGTTGCATGTGGGTCTGAAGCCTAAATGTCGCCGGACACATTGTTACACCTTCGCTAGCCACATATTCCGGATTGAAAAATGTTATTTGAAATTAACTTTTTGATAATATTTGCTTAGCTATAATTATTTTTTATCATGGAATTAATAGTGAAATTCACTATTAGTTAACATCTCTTATTAATTCAATAATTATGGTATATTAGGTCATTAAAAAGATTAATAAATTCATTCCGTAGATCTTTATTTCTCACGGGTCCACATGCTCACTAAGTCTTGTGGGAGGGATTATTGATTCGACTTGATAGGACGATAAATTTCTCAAATAGTTTCCTCATAGCAATATATAATGTTAAAATTGAAGAAAAACAATTTTAATTTAAAATTTTTAATTCACCAATTATACGATTAACCCAAAAACAATTGTTGGTTGCGTATCCAACTCCAAACCTACGGGATTACCCTTCTTTTCGGAATTCGTGGAATATATACTAATAATTGCGTAATTTGTTTGGGTCGAACTTGAATGACCAATTAAGGAGGAACTTGAATGACCAATTATGGGTAAACATCCCAAATATGGGAATATAATAAGTTAGGGGAGATAAAGTTTCCATGAGTTTTGTATGATATTTTAATGTCCATTTGGTTAGTGGTGGTTGAATTGAGGCGGTAGTAGTTTTGCGCTGTCCCTTCTGCGGTTTGTTAATTAGAGAAGATGCGATATCAATGCATAAACAAAACACCTTGTCAGCTTTTGATCAGCATCAACATGATTAGAAGCATCTGGATCTGGACATGGTTATAAATATTCTCCCCTCAACCACCTTCAATGAGAGCCCATATTAGTTGGGAATGGAGATAATATATAAATCGATTGCTGTTTGCTGTGCTATCGCTCTTCTTGTATGGTCATGAAGAGTCTTGAATTGGCTGTGGTTGAGACCAAAGAAGCTGGAGAAATGCCTCAGAAAACAAGGCTTCGCCGGAAACTCCTACAGGTTATTGTTCGGCGATCTGAAAGAGATGTCCAAGATGCTCAAAGAAGCCAAGTCAAAGCCCATCAACCTCTCTGATGATATCGTGCCACGTATCATGCCCTTTGTCCATAAGTCCATGACAAAATATGGTATTTTTCTTCACACTGGCTTGTATTTTTGTAGATAACCGTGAGTGAAACTCAGTCTTAGAAGCAACTAGGAGTGTGCGTGGGTCGGGTTACCAACAGATCTCGTTATTCGGTTAAAAAAAAATAGAATCAAAATCCGATGGGCCGGCTTGAATCCGAGTTCAATATCCTTAAAAAGAGGGCTTGAGTTTGCCCCAAACCCATTACCTAGCCCGAAGCCCGGTCCAATAGACCGCCCGAAAAAACCTTGCCCAAGAGCTTGCTTGCCCTTCCTTGAAAAAAAAGTTATACTTTTAGACCATTAATTTGAGACTTTGAAATAAGTCTCCCAATGTCGGAATTTAAAGTTTTAAAAATTTAGATACTATAAATAATGTATTATTTTCTTTTCTATGTATTAAGCATACAAGTTTTAAATGATAGAGTAATTCAAATGATAGATAAGTGAGTACGTGTCAATCTAATTGTGATGTATTCATTCTATTGGATTTAGTTCATCCCTTAATCAAAGATAAAATTATTCATTATTTTATTTTTATCCATTTTGACTCTATTTTTGATTCAAAAATATAATTTACATAAATATTAATTATTTTTAAATGAAGTTGTATATAAAAAAGCTCGCGAACTGGCCCGCCCAGCAAGCTTGCCCACTCATAAAGCCTGTCCAATAGACTCGTGGGTTGGGCTTTATGTAATTTTTGTTGCCTTCTTCCTTTGGCATATTTAGGATTGGTAAAAGAAGGATCAATGAGTACAATAACATAGATAATGGCTAGATCTCAAAGGGCATATTGGGAAGTACCCAAATTGACTGGTGGGGTTGTTACATTCATGAGCATGTTGTACCTATTTTTGCTTCTTTTACGTTCAATGTCTTTTTTAGCTTTAATTTGAAGATTAAGGATTTTTTTCCGTTAGTGTCAAGATCCACTAAGCTTCATAGGTCGCTATTGTAAGTAATTATATAAGAAATACAGTGGAATTTAAAAGAGAAATATTTCAATTCCTTATCACAAGGTTTTTTTTTTTTTATGTTTAATACAAATTAAAAACTTTAGATCTATGGAGAAGATTAATAGTTACCTCTTGAAGTATGCTTCTAAAATTTTTCTAGTTTTCTCAAAAAATCTTAAATCTTTAAATTTGAATTTGATATTTATCCTGAGTTTCACAATTATTTGGCCTCTATTTGTATCCACACGAATTAATAAACTTAAAATATCTAGGTTAACCTTTGACGAACTAAAAGGAAGAGAGATAGAGAGAGATGGGATGGATTTTTTTGTGCTAGTAAGAGAATATAAAACTATCACCTCCCATATCCTCTAGGATGGTTTTTATAACTCCAATCCTAAGTTGGGTATAGTTGCAATTATCTCATAATTACATATAACACAATTATTAACTATTAATTATAATAAAGTCCCTAATTAATTTTTAAATAGGTTTTTCACCAATTAACTCTTAATTGGTTTTCTATCTCATTTATCCTTTAATTTTTCATCAATTCTATAATGTTTGACCCTATAGGTTCAAGCATTTCGGTGTTAAGCATTCGACACTTCAAGTAGCATCTCACACCTTATTATGATCAACCCACTGAATAACACGAAGTAGGTAAAGAACACATTCAATCTTTTTTTTCTGTCACATAATGCCCCAATTGAGGTACTAGGGTATGAAATTGTCGTCAAAACACTAACTCAATATTATATGTTCGATCTTAAGGCTATGACTCCTAGTGATCAATTAGAAATTCTTTTCTAATTGTTATTTTGCTTTGGTCAAAGACTTCTTCAGTCAATCTCCATTTTTTACTTAGGGTGATAAATTAGATGTTGCATACTCATAAGTCTCCATACATGTCTATGTTGGAATCTAGAGGACTATCACACACTCACAAAAAAAAATAATGGAAGAGACTATTGAAGATAAGAAGACTCTTTCTATTCACTCATATTCAAAATGAATGTATTACATAGGATATATATAGACACTCATATATAACACATGACATACAAAATAACCCCACTACATAATGCAATAATAAAGACCCCACTCCTCCATTACTTGGAGAATTAAAATACCACAATTAGTTTGTCCCCCACTAATACCAAATTGATTACCCACTAATACAAAAAACTAAATGCATAAAAATAGCTCCTAGAATATGAAAAGTCATGTTTATTATTTTCTTTCAACACCCCCCCTTAAACATGATTTTTTTTCTCAACTCCAAGCAAACTTCTCAATTTTCAAAAGACATCCTCCTTGAGGGGCTTAGTGAAAATATCGGCAATTTGATCTTGAGACTTCACCAACTTGAGCTCCACCTCTTTCTTGGTCACATACTCTTTAATGAAATGGAACCTTGTGCCAATATGCTTACTACGATCATGAAACACCGGATTCTTTGCCAATGCTAGTGCCGATTTGTTGTCAATGAAGATCTCCGTCGATTCTTCTTGAGGCAAATGAAGCTCCTTCAACAAATTTCTAAGCCAAATGGCTTGACAAACACATGATGTAGCCGCCACATACTCGGCTTCACAAGTCAAAAGAGTCACAATGGGTTGCTTCTTTGAACTCCAAGCAAATGCGGTATCTCCCATGAAGAAAACATACCCGGTAGTACTTTTTCTATCATCCATATCTCCGGCCCAATCACTATCACAATAACCCGCAAGCTTGGAATTGTTAGAACAAGAATATAGTAATCCATAATCAAGTGTACCTTTGATGTATCTAAGAATTCTTTTCGCCGCCTTCAAATGGGTCATGGTAGGAGCTTCCATATAGCGACTTACAAGACCAACACCAAAAAGAATATCCGGCCTTGTGCATGTTAAGTACCTCAAGCTTCCCACTAGACTCTTGAAATGGGTGGAATCCACATGCTCTCCATCTTCATATTTTGACAATTTTACACCACATTCAACAAGTATGCATACCGGCTTACAATCTTGCATCTTGAATTTTGCCAAAATTTCTTTAGCATAACCTTCTTGAGAGATGAAAATACCTTCCTTCATTTACTTCACTTCAATGCCAAGGTAGTATGACATAAGTCCAATATCGGTCATCTCAAATTCTTTAGCCATCGCTCTTTTGAAATCTTCAAACATTCTTGGACAATTTCCTGTGAAGATCAAGTCATCCACATACAAACAAGCATAGAGTATATCACCATTATCATTCACCTTTGCATAAAGAGCATGTTCATGGGGACACTTGGTGAAATTATTTGCTTGAAAGTACTTGTCAAGTCTACTATTCCAAGCCCTTGGTGCTTGCTTCAAAACCATACAAAGCCTTTTTTAATTTCAAGACTTTCTTTCCTTACCCTTTCACAACATAACCCAATGGTTGTTCAACATACACCTCTTCATCAAGAAAATCATTCAAAAAAGCGGACTTTACATCCATTTGATGAATTTTCCAATCATTTAGGGCGGCTAAAGAAATAATCAATCTAATTGTTTTCAAACGAGCAATAGGTGCAAATACCTCGTCATAGTCAATACCCGGTCTTTGACTATAGCCTTTTGCAACCAACCTTGCTTTGTACCTCTCCACTTCACCATTGGCATTTTTCTTTGTCTTGTACACCCACTTCACTCCAATGGCCTTTTGTCCTCTAGGGAGTGTGGCAAGTTCCCATGTTCCATTTCTTTCAATTGCTTCAATTTATTCATTCATGGCACTCCTCCACTTCTTGTCTTGTGCCGCTTTCTCATAGCCTATGGGATCACAATCGGCAAATAGGCAAAATAGTGTTAGATCACTAAATCTTTGAGTTACCTCTTCGGTTTCTTCATAGATATCTCGAAGACTCCTCATGCAAGGTGGTCTCTCACTTGGGCTTGCTTCGGATGATGATGGAGATGCTTGCACATTGGTGGGTAGTGGTGGTGATGGCGGAGGAGAATAAATGGGCAGCTCCATGATCTCATTGGGCTCCTCCTCTTCTTCAAAGAATGGGAAAAAATCATAGTCTTCTTGTGGAGTGGTCCAATCTCATTCATCTTCTTCATCAAACTCAACATCTCTACTAATGATTATCTTGCCATTGGTTGGGTTGTAAAGCTTGTAACCTTTGCTTCTTGAATCATAGCCAATGAAGACAAACTTGTCACTCTTGTCATCTAGTTTGGTCCGTTTCTCATTCGGCACATGTGCATAACATACACTTCCAAAGACCCGCAATTGAGAAACATTTGGTTTGATTCCTCCCCATGCTTCTTGTGGTGTTTTGTCTTGAACACTTCTAGTGGGACACCGATTTAACAAGTAAATGGCACAATCAATAGCTTCCGCCCAAAACTCCTTGGGCATTTTTTTACTCTTCAACATACTCCGAGCCATGTCAAGAATGGTTCGGTTCTTCCTCTCGGCAACACCATTTTGTTGTGGTGATCTTGGAACCGTTAGAGGATGGTGAATTCCATTTTCTTCACAAAAAAATTTTGAATTCATTTGATGTGAATTCACCACCTCTATCGGATCTAATTGCCTTAACTTCATACCCACTTTGTTTTTCAATCAAAGCCTTAAACCTTTTGAAAACACCAAACACCTCCGATTTTTGTTTTAGAAAATAAACCCACGTTTTCCGGCTAAAATCATCAATGAAGAGAAGAAAAATACCGGTTCTTACCAAATGATGGTGGGTCTATAGGGATGCAAACATCCGAGTGAACAAGTTGAAGTGGTTTGGTTGCTCTTGAAATGGATTCTTTGGGAAAGCTCTTTCTAGCTTGCTTTCCAATTAGACATCCCTCACAAAGTTGATCCAGGTGGTTGATAGAAGGCAATCCTTTCACCATCTTCTTTCTAGACAACAAGGTTAGTCCTCCAAAATTCAAGTGTCCAAATCTCAAGTGCCATAACCAAGAAGAATCTTTAATACATTCTTTCAAGCATTTTGCCACATCACTTTGAATATTTAACAAAAACATTCTATTTCTTGTCATCGGCACTTTAGCAACCAAATTCCCGTTTCCATCTCTTATTGAAAGATTATGATTTTTCATGCAAATATCATAATCTTTCTCTAAGAGTTGTCCCAAGCTCAAAATATTATTTTTCATGTTTGGCACATAAAAAATATTAGAAATAACTTGGTGCCTTCCATCCTTCAAACGAATCAAAATATTACCTCTTCCCATTACCGAAATTTGAGAAGAATTTCCAAAAGTGACTTTTCCACTTACCGATTCATCAAGCTCCACAAACATCTCTTTACTTCCACACATATGATTACTAGCACCGGAGTCAAGGTACCACACGTTCTTGTCTCCCTTTTGTTCTTCTTTGTATGCCAACAACAAGGTCGGCTCCACCTCTTCAACTTTGTCTTCAACAAAGTGTGCTCTTTCTTCCACAAAATCATTTCTACACTCAGAAGCAAAATGGCCATATCGGTGACAATTATAACATTGAATATGAGATTTTTCATACCTCCCTCCATATGAAAGTTTCACTCAGAGAGATACAGAAGAATGTTTGAAGGGCTAAAACTTCACTCCTCAGCAGTTGTTATGAAAATCATTAGCATTTTAAGGTATCAAGCCTGGAACATTAAGCCTAAAGCTATGGATTCGTATATTGAAAGAGGTGTGTTGCAAAATTTGAATATTGTGTTATCTGCTTAACCTTATACTCAAGTTAACTGGATTAAGTGGAACTGTCCTGATGAGGGGTGGTTGAAATTGAATGTGGATGGTGCATCGAATGGCAATCCAGGACTGTCAGGAGGGGGAGTTGTTGTCAGAAATCACTGGGGTCAAATGGTATTAGTTGCCTCCTTTTTCTATGGAAATTGTACTAATATGGAAGCTCAATTAAGAGCCCTACTGGATGGACTGAAGATTCTGGATGATTATGGCTTGACACTTTATCAAATCTTCATTGAATTGGATTTGAAAATCTTGGTAGATATGATCAAAGGAGTGGGGCAATCTACATCGAAATATTGGTATTTATCTTACCATATCAATGGCAGACTTCATCGCAAATAAAGGACTTTTGGATAGGGCCAATCGGTTTTCTCTTCACCCGAATCCCTTCCAACTATGGCTAGGCTTCTTCTAATGCAAGATCAACGTCAAATATGAAGCCTAAGGAAGAAGGTCTATTTAAAAAAATAGGATTCTTTCTAGAATTTTTTTTCCTTGTGAGTTAGAGGCATTTAATTACAAAATTTTTGAATAAAGTAATTGGATTTCATTAAGGAGTAAGGCTTATTAGAGCATCTCCAACGATACTCAAATTTAAACTCAAATTTAAACTCAAATTTGAGTAAAAAACATTATTTGGTATAGATTTTCCAATTGGCAAACTCAAATATCTATTCAAATCTTTGAAAAAATTCTCTTATTGTCACAAAACTCATTTTTTTTGTGTTATTCAAATCATAATATTTGATAAAATAAATGAAACTTTCATATCTCCACCAATGGGCAATTAAAAAAAAACGAATGTGTACAACACTACATGGAAATAAAGAAACCACCCAAAATTCTAAGATTGTTCTAATCCCTTATCATTTTTTATAAATCTAGATAAAGAAAAAGAAAAAAAATATATACCTATTTTGACATGGGCTTGGTCTGAAGAACACAAAAAAATACTTTTTTTACAAAAATAGAAGATTGAAGAAATAAAATGACGAATTTTCTAAATTTGGCGATAGCGAAGGCTTAAAATTTCAGGAAAAATAGGTGGCCTGAAATTGTTCTACCGAAAGTGTTTAACTCGAAAAAATCAAAGAAAAATTTGATGGGTAGGCTTAGGATTTATATAGTATGAAAGATGTGTGAGATTAAGGTTTTGAAAAATACAAGAAATCAAGAAGATGGAAGATGGAAAATGGAAGATGAAAAGGAAAAAACTTATCTACACACCTTCAAATGATTTGTGAAAGCTTCGGTGGTGGTCGGCGATGGAAACATTGTAGTAGAGAAAGGCAAGAAGAGTCGTTGAAGAAATCCTCGAAGAAGTCTTTTAGTTTTGGATAGGTTAAAAAGTTACCGTTAGAAATTTAGTATAGAATTTGAGTCTGTGTCAATTTGGGTCCAGAATAAGTTTTGCTTTGATTTGGTATAGATTTAAGTCCAAGATTGGAGAATTTTTTGGGTCATTTTGACTCAAATTTAAATTTGAATCTACATTTGAGTCAATGTTGGAAATGCTCTTATATCCCCCTAACTAGGTGTACCTTTTTCACCAATTAATATAATAAAGCCCTCATTTATTTTGTTTTAAAAAAAAGTAGTTCAAACTTGAGCCCTTTCCGTGGTTGGAGCTGGGAGAACCATTAAACCCTAGGTTTAAGATTTATGTTTGATTTTAGTGTGTCTTTAAAAAACTAGGTTTTATTCTCATAGGGGATCATGTGAGGTGGTTTTAGGGTCACAAAATTCATTTTTGGGATTGGCTTGAACTGTTTTCTCCATTTATTTGATCAAAACTTTATTTGCAAGTCTGTCCATGGAGGATTGTCCATGTAAGCTCAACTTGAGCTAAAACCAACACTTAGCGCTGATACAGAGTTAAGTTTGGAGTTACTGGGATTTTGAATCATTGTATTTGGATGAAAAATGAGTGAGTTATGCATGAAACAAGGTGAGGGTGTCAAAAGAAGAAAAGGAGGAGGGGGTGGAGGAGCAGCAGCTCCCGACAGCACGTAGAAGTGCGTGGGACCTCTGTTGGGGCTATGGTTGGTGGCTTTGGAATCCTTTATCCAAGTGTTTCCTAACAATAGGTGGCTTGTCTAATCCGATATTGTTTGCCTATTGTACTAAAAAGTGACCATTTCACCCTTTCTCGGTACCAGTTTGACTCACTGATGCAATTTTTGGCCAAATAAAAATTAGGATTAATTGCACTGGAGGTCTCCAAAGTATGAGGTTTGTCTCATTTTAGTCCCCAATATTTCAATTGCATCATTTTGATCCCTGAAGTATTGAATATGTTTCTATATAGTCCATCAAGCAGACAGCGTCCAGCTTGCTAACGATTTTTTTATCATAAACTTGTCACGTGATACTTAAATATGGACAAAAAAATAATTTAGATAATTTTTGACCAAATTTTTACTCAAATTTTGGTTCAATAGCTACCCAAATTATACAGTTTTGATAATGAGCTATCCAAATTTTGGTCAAAAGTTACCAATATTACACATTTTTTGTTAAAAGCTACCCAAATTTTATTTAAGAGCTATCAAAATTATTTTTTGTCCATATTTAGGTATTGCGTAACAAGTTTATGATAAAAAAATCGTTAGTAATCTGCACATTGTCTACTTGAAGGAATATATAGAAGCATATTCAATATTTTAGGGACCAAAATGATGCAATTGAAACATTGGAGACCAAAATGAGACAAAATCCATACTTTAGGGACCTTCAATGCAATTAACCCTAAAAATTATTTTTATACTTAAATAGGTATTAGGAACTTTTTATTAATTCGACACTAAAAGTTTAACTGTTCGTTTTTTAACAACTATTTGGGCGTTTGGATAAAAACTGCTGTAAATTTTTCCGGTTTTGTGACGGGCTTGGTTTTCAAAATCAATTTCATATTCAATGTTATTTTATAAAGTGATTTAAGAATATTCTTGACTAACGTGATTGGGTGTGAATACTCTTACTTGAATTTGAATCCGTGAATGGTCTTCGGAACGGTGAATTGTGGAATTATTGAACTCCTGAGCTTTTGAGCTGTACTTTGTGAAAATTAATACCCAAATCCTTTTGTGAAATTGTTCTTCTGTGAAAATTATTGTGCATATAGGATTGAACAGGAGAGGGCCCATGAGCCAATTGTTCAAATAGTAGAGGATTTGACTGAATCTCATCGATTTTGTTTGCCCAGTGGCTTTCAGGCTTTGGTATCGGCAGGTGGAGGGAGTGTATCTTCCTTATGGTGCAATCCCACTAAAAAGTTTATTTGTTTAATCTTGATGATCAGGACCATTGTGTTGTCACATAGATTTTGTTCTCCTGATGTGGCATTGTGAGTACATGGTTGGTACTGATTGATTTCTAATACTGGTATCTTTAAGATGTTTTGACTCGTGACATTGAATACTTGATTTGATTATTATACTAAAATGCTTTGGTACATACTATATATCTTCGAAAGCATGTTGAAACCCCAACCACTGTGGAATGCTATGTTATTTTCAAAGCATGTTAATTTGTAGAATTTGGTTAATCTACTGAGCATGTGGTCGCTCATCCTATGAAATTTATTCTCTTTCTCAGTGATGTGGTGCAGTATGTGGAAAGCACAAGTTGCGAGCGGTCAGAGCCCAAGCTAAGCATATTTACTTTGTTTAGATTTGCTAAACACTACACTATTTATACAGCTATGATGTAACATTTTATGAAACCCTCCGAGTGACATTGAGTTTTAAAAGTTTTGCTTCCACTTTGTTATGGAATGTAATCCCTAAGTTTACAACTTTTGTCTAATATAGTAGATCCACCAATTGGGAAGTGATAAGTTTGTATTCGAAATGTCTAAAACCTTCTCGTGAGATGCGGGCATTATAAGTGATGTGCCCATGGGATCCGAGATGTTACATGATCAATGGATACGATTATGAAAACTGGTTTTTACTCACCCTAGACTTGAGAAAGTTTGAAATATTTTCCTTGCTGTGAAGATTACAATTGCTAAACTGATTATGATGACAATAAGTGCTCCAGGAATTCAGATATAAATGTGGCATTGGGTGTTACACGAATATAACATTAAGAAGCTAGCCCAAAGGATTATAAAGTTTCTTGTTTTAATCTTTGTTTCTTTGATCTGTATAAATTACCACTTTGCTTAGGTCAAAGCAAGGCATATTCCTTTCCCAACGAAAATATATCTTAGATTCATTATCAGAAGTTGGATTACTGGATTGCAAGCCTGTAGATACACCAATAATCCAAAATCACAAGCTTGGAGAATACCCAGACCAAGTGCCAACAGACAAAGGAAGGTACCAGAGATTAGTTGGAAAACTTATTTATCTCTCTCATACATGGCCTAACATCGCCTATACAGTGAGTGTTGTAAGTCAATTCATGCACTGTCCAAGTGAAGATCATATGAATGCAGTGATTCGGATTCTCCGATACCTAAAGTCCTCCCCCCCAAAAAGACTTATGTTTACGAGAAACAATCACCTACGGGTGGAAGGTTACACAGATGCTGATTGGGCAAGAAATATCTCTGGTAGAAAATTCACCTTAGGCTATTTCACTTTTGTTGGAGGGAACCTGGTTACATGGAGAAGTAAGAAGAAAAATGTGGTAGCATTTATCAAGTGCTGAAGCCGAGTTTCGTGGGATGGCTAAGGGCCTTTGTGAACTTCTTTGGCTTCGAAGACTATTAACTGAAATTGGCTTTGCTCCTAGCTGCGAGATGGACCTATTCTGTGATAACAAGGCTGCGATTGACATTTCTCATAATCCAGTCTAGCATGATTGGACCAAACATATGGAAGTAGACCGACACTTCATCAAACAAAATCTTGAGGCCAAGATAATTCGATTCCCATTTGTTAAATTCGAAGACCAGTTGGCAGACATACTTACAAAAGTTGTATATAGCAGAAGCTTCTACAACTCACTTGGCAAGTTGGGCATCTGGGATCTATATGCACCAACTTGAGGGGGAGTGTTGGTGTGAGTTGTCCTCCACGAGATTATAGGAGGAAGTTTTGGGATACATTATCAATTTAGTTAATTAAGTCGTGATACATGTATAGCCAAATTTAGATGCTTATGTTCCGTTATATATCCACTCATTCTTGTAAAAAAGGGATTTGAAGATAAGAGATTTTCTAGACGTTTTGTCAAAGAAATGTTTGGAGTAGCCTTTAGTTGTTCCACCGCTTTGCACACCATGTGCTCCTTGATGTCCTCCTATGGATGGGACTCTGGCTCTACATTCTTCTTTCCTTTCTCTGTAGTCATTCCTCACCTTGACGCTAATGTGCGCAGTCGAGGTGGCGATAACCCACCTCTTGGCTTTATCACCGTGGACCTGGGGTGGCTTCAAAGGAAATCTTCCCTTCCTTCTTTAGCCTATCTTTTTTTCTCTTCCTCCCACCTTCGCATATCTGCCTGAATACGTTGCCATCACCTCTTCTAAGTCCTTGTCATTGAAGCAGTTGGTGGTTTTCAAGAAATTTTGAATGTCGAGCTATGTACCACCTACCTTTTAGCGGCTCTGCTTGCTTTATCATCCTCAGGCAACCCTGATTTCCTATGCATGTGTTAATCTTGTGTCGAATTCCTCATATCGTGGCACTAGCCTACCTTGCGGGATCCTTGGAAGCTCCTTCTCGATAATGTCGTGTTCCTTCAGCTCGGCATCATGAACTTGTCAGGCTAATCCTCAATGTCTCATCTTTATGATGGTTCCTGGTCTTGATTGTCCCAAATAGTACCCTTACAGTGTCACCTTTTATGTGGTTTTTCACCCGTCTTCTCACACTCCTCTTCATCAAGAATGAGTTTGTAGTATGCTTTGCACTGAGGGCATAATCCCCTCTATTAGATTATGCTTTGTAATTTACTAATTTCGTGAAATTCTTGTAAATCTCAACATATTCAATGGTCATGATACTACAACAATGAAGATCTGAAAGTGTCAAACAGAAACAAGGAGATCATGCTTTAAGTTACATCAAATGAACTCTTTATATGCACCTTCATGCTTCAGACGAAGGTAATGTCCCTAGAGACCTAATAACCCTTGATTTAATTTATTAAACTTAGGATGATTAGTGTTATAATAGAATCGGTGATTCATTTGTGTATGGATCCTAGGTGTTCTTCAAAGAAAATTTTTTCTTAACTTTTTTGTGTTCTGAAAACATAAATAAAGCCATTAGTGGACTCCTCTTGAAAAACACATTTTAGCGTTCAAGAGGAAAAGTTATTTACTTGATTTTAGGCTTAAAATCCAGTAGGGACCACACTATGTTTGCTCGCCTTTACTAGACCGGTCTCTAAAAATACTAAGGAAAATTTTAAGAAAAGGCTACGTGTGTGGCAAAGAGGATTACCCTCTGGACGCCCTCAGGCCGCTCGAGCGGTCTTGAGGTCAATCGAGCGGGCCCTGTTCTACCTTTTTAGTTTGATTTCAAATTTCATTCCAGACAACACCACCCTCCCATTGCTCGAGTGGTCATTCACGAATTTTTGTTTTCTTGATCCTTAAGACAAACATTATTCTGAGCCTTTAAATAGGGGGATGCCTCCCAAACCTAAGCTAATCCTCTTGAGAGTACTTTCAACCTATCTAACACCTTGAAAGCTTGGGCCACAATCCTAGATCCCTAAATCCAAAGGTTGTCATCTTGTGATTCCTATCCAATCTCACACCTTAGAGAATAAGAACTTGGTTGGTTGAAATCAAACTCATTGGAAGTGTGCAAACCTAGGATCTTAGTAGAGAAGATTGCTCGAGGGCTAAATGAACCATGTGGCGGGGGTTCAAGTAACTATGCATGACATTGGTTGATGTATCTGATGGAGAGGTTTATTGAAGAAAAGTTGTGTCTGACCATGATATTGGTTGAGCTATAAGTTTCAAATACTTGTAAACTGACTTTGGAATAGTGAATTAGACTTTGGTGAACCCTAGAGAAGTTCCATACAATTTTTCTCGAGCAGGGTTTGCGCGTCAACAAATTGCTTATGTTCTTTATTTTTATTACATACACACTCGCATTTTGATGCACACAGAAACTATGTATTTGATAATATGATTGCTTGAATATCTAAAACATACATAGTTGTTTGATTGGATTTTTAGCCATTGGGTTGGGATTCCTGTGATCGATTGAGTGTTGAGTATTTAGTTGATAAAATCAATACACTAATCATGTGTTTGAAGGGTCATTTGTTTGAGTTAAATTTTAATTAACCTATTCACCCCCTTCTAGGTAGTGTCTTGCAATCCACTTGTATACTCGTGTGAGAAGATCCACTTAATCTCCCCCGCAAAACCTTCTTTACCATGTCCAGCTGTTCCTGCATAGCGATCGGATACTTGAATCTATTATGGGGGTCTTCATCGGATTACTCGTCCTTGGGAGAACTCTCTTGTTCTCCGTTGGGCGCTTCCACACTACTTCCACTTCTGTTGCCAAGTTTAACCTTCTTTTGTGAGTTCTTTGGCTATCCTAACTGCACCATGTTAATGGCAACAGTTTTTTGAAAGGGGTCTATGTCAATTCCCATCTCCGATTTTTCCGTGTCACCAAAAATTAGGTATCCCTTATTCAGGCCATCTTGGATGGCGTTTTGGAACACCACACAATTGTTGGTAGAGTGACTCCATAGACTGTGCCACTTACAATAGGTTTTTCCTTTTAGCTCTGAGGTTGAGGGGATCTTATGACAATATGATAGCTTGATGATGTCATCAACCAAAAGTTGGTCAAAAATCTAGTCAGCCTTTGAAATATAGAACTCATATTTTCGACTAGAGTTGTCGGCTCCCTTCTCGGCATTCGCCAAGGTTTGTGTTTGGCCCTGGTCTTTAAAAGCTCTAGAGAGGGCTTGGCATACTTATGGGCATCTGGCCACAAGACCATAAGTACTTCAGTGTTGGGGTCATGGTAGTAAGTTCCTTTAGAGACATTCCTACGGTCTTGTTCTTTGTGGAGTGTTTATTCGTAACGTGTTGCCCGAGTTGCCATCTCGAAAAGATTATAACCTCCATGCCTTCGAACTTGTTCATAGCTCAAAGCCATGGCAGTTCTGCGCAATGCCCATATACTCCATTTTGGCAAGGCCAACTTGCACCTATTCGAAATTTATGAAGACCCTTTTCTTCTAACTGTTTTATCTCCCTCGGACCTTTATTGACTTAATCCTGACTGTTGGATTTTGCAACATGTCACCCCCAAATCTTTTATAATTTTGGTGTAAATAGTTTGATACAAAGTAGGGATAGTTGATCTAATTTGTTAACCTACTCAATCACTATTATGGAATTGATAATAGACCCACTAATAGTTGGGACTTACCTCCAATTCAATGGTTATGGTGAATTAATTCAATAAATAAAGTTAAAATAATATTATCGAAAAAATATTTACCCTGGAAAAATAAGTCCTCGGTAACTATTTGCCAACCAAAACAAAGTATCAAACTCGTTTATCCTCGGGTAACTCCTTTCTCTTTTCTCTGCAAATCTGTGTCATTCTCTCATGTCGACCCACAAACTCTAGAGCTCTGTAGTACCCTCTCTGAAACAAGATACATCACTCTCACCACTTCCTTAACTCTCTGTCCTTTTCCTCTAACCCATCTCTCTCTCTCTCTCTCTCTCTCGCACGCGCGCGTCATCTGCCCCACCACCTTCTCCCAAATTGACGTCGTCAACGCCAAAATCCTTAGAGGTGTGCTTCTCATTTTTTATTGTTTATCTAATCAACGCATCGGAAGAGGCACAAAATATTGGGATCATATCTATACTATATACTAAAATAATCAATTTATCAAATAGAGTATTTGAGAAATTTTTTCTCCCAAAATATTATTTTCTCTTCATTTTAAATTATTGAATTGGCTTCCCTAATTGGATTTTGTTAGCTGATGTCTCACGTGTCAGCAGGTGAAAGCTGAACACCAAAAACCAGCAGGGTTACTCCAGCCTTTAGAGGTAGCGGAGTGGAAGTGGGAGCATTCCACAATAGATTTTGTGACCCACTTGCCACGAACATCGAGAGGGCATGACGCGGTATGGGTGATAGTGGACCGGTTTACAAAGTCGGCACACTTTTTGGCGGTGCGGATGACCTTCACACTAGAGGAATTCTGCAGGTTGTACATACGAGAGATTCTCCGGTTGCATGGGGTGCCCGTATCTATAGTATCGAATCGGGATCCCAGGTTTACGGCTCATTTTTGAGAAAGTTTCCAGCGAGCCATAGGGACACAGTTGATGATGAGCACTGCTTTTCATCCCCAGACGGATAGTCAGTCGAAGAGGACCATCCAGACTTTAGAGGACATGCTACGGGCATGCGTCCTAGATCTCAAGGGTAGCTGGGAAGAGCACTTACCCTTAGTAGAGTTCAACTACAACAACAGTTATCAGGCGAGCATATAGATGGCACCCTATGAGGCACTATATGGGAGGTTTTGTCGTTCTTCGGTTTGTTGGACGGAGGTAGGAGAGAGACCCTCTACGGGTCCGAAATTGGTTAGAGACACCTCGGAGAAGGTGGACTTGATACGGAAGCGTCTTCTCACGGCTCAGAGCCAATAGAAGAGCTACGCCGATAGACGGCGGCAACCTCTAGAGTTTGAGGTGGGAGATCATGTCTTCTTGAAGGTGATGCCTAAAAGAGGAGTGGTCAGGTTCGGCAAGCGGGAAAAATTGTCGCCGAGGTACATCGGGCCCTTCGAAGTGCTTGAGAGGATTGGTACAGTTGCTTACCGGTTGGCATTACCACCAAATCTATCGGGTGTTCACGCGGTATTCCATGTCTCCATGCGTCGGAAATACACCCCAGATTCGACTCATGTGGTGGATTAGGGAGAGCTTGTTGTTGATGCAGATTGGACCTTCGAGGAGGGACCAGTGCGTATCATGGATAGTCGGAATCAGGTTTTGCGAAGCAAGACCGTGAGGCTAGTGAAGGTGTTGTGGCAGCATCGAGGAGTGGAGGAGGCGACATGGGAACGCGAAGACACTATCCGTACCAGTTATCATTTCCTATTCGAGGATGGAGGTACATTTTTGTAGTTATAAGTATGATATACTTGTTGCATATGCATGTGGTTAAATGTGCAAGTATGTGTGAATTTCGGGGACGAAATTCTTTTAAGGGGGGAAGAATGTAAAACCCGGGAAAATTTTGAATTTTTTTCTGAAAAAAGGCAAAACGGTAATTTGTCACTATAATGCGGATTTAAAATACGTATTTCTCTAGAGCTCGGATGATGCAATGGACTTTGTCGTTGGATTCGTATCGCGAAACCGGGTTGCCCAGAAAATTTTCGTCGAATTCCGAGATAGTCGGATTTTTTCACGTTTTACGAGACAACTGGGTGTCGGGTAACCTCACAAATGTTCCCAAAAATAAAAATTATAAAATTTCCTTATAATTGAAGGAAAGTTCAAATAAAAATAATTTGAACTTAAACCGGGTTGAAATAAGTCGTTTTGGGACAAAGACGGACCCAGAAATAAGAAACGTGCGGCGCAATGTGAACCGCGCAATTAAAGACTATAAATAGGGGAAAATATCTGATTTTCTCCACACTTCTTCAGCTGATCACACGTTTGAGAGGAAGAGAGAGAAGGGAGAAGAGAAAAATCAAGGATCAAGACTACTCTTTACGATCTACGGAGTTCCGTCGGTCGAAATCAATTGGACCAAGAGTTAAAGTCGATCACATCGACGAGGGCTACGCAACCACACCAAGAACGAAAGATTTCGCCGAAGATTTTTGGGAAATCAAGACCTTGAAGTTTGGTTGGTGTTCTTGAAGTTCTCCATACTTCATTTGAGGTAGGGTTCCCTCCTACTTTGGTTATTTTCAACCTATGGTGTCCATAAAGAATAATTAAGGGTATAGAACTACCTATGTCTTGTCTCTTGTTATGGAAATGAGTCTATTGTTATGGAAATAAGGAAATGGGTGTAGAAATGGTTTAATTCAAGTTCTACATTGGATTTGATAGATGGAAATTCCTTGTGAAATTCTTGGACTATGGTATTGTGTGGGCATGCTATTTGTTTAAATTGTGCTCTTGTGAGTGAAGTGTGTTTTGGACATAAATTGTGTAATAACATGATTGTTATGATTGTTGATATATGTTCATTGATATATTGACATTGTGATGGATAAGGGTGATTATATGCATATGATATAAATTGCCATGGTACATGTTGATATGTGAAAATTGCTCACTTGGCATGCATTACAATTTGGACATAGAATTGACATCACATTCATGGGCATGAGTGTGGGTGTGTGTGTGCTTGGTTGATCAAACACCATACTTGACGATTGATAAGTGGTCTCGGGAAGGTTGGATCGAAGATCCCCTTGAGTCGCATGGTTGCATGGGAAACTTGTGTCGGGTATAGCAAGAAGGGCTAGATTCCCCTTCGGGTGCAAGACCTGGCTACATGGTTCATACACTTGCCGGCGGTAAAATTTCAGAAAAGTGTAATGGTGTACAGAACCGGCGGTGAGATTCCGAGAATCCGATACCCAACAAAGACACTTGATTTTGTTTTATAACACACTCATTCTATGGGTATCATCCAACAATGATTTGGTTTATTAACACATAATTTTTATTTAAAACAATCATTGGATGGATTTTCATAAATGACATATTTGCTTCACAAGTGCATTGCATTGTGTTGTGGGAGTCGGTGAGGACTCGAGTTTGAAGTTGTATGAGTGAGTTTCATCTCAATTCATAGCATGACATGAAAATTCCTATCATGGGATTGTATTTTATTGATTGGAAAGAATGTTGCTCGTAAATGTTGTATGTGAACATTTCATATGCATCTAGGTTGAGGAGTAGCCTCTGTAGGAGATACTCTATTGAGCGTAGCTCACCCTATACGGGAAAAAATTTCAGGTGCGAGATACACACTGGTGGATGACGCTTACTCGGGGCCCCAAGGATGAAGAGAGGCCGATATGTGACTTTATTTAGGGTTTTTATAAACTAATTATGAAAACTTAGTTTATGGCATGTAAATGTATACAAATGATTGTAATAAAATTTATACGTAGCATGTTTTATGTGAAAAACTTCATTAAACACGTGTTGGATGATTGTGGAAAGGTTTGGAATGGACTAGAAATGAAAAACAGGTGAAACAGGCAAAACTAGGCACAGCGTACCGGTACAGCGTGGTCCAGTAGGCCCAGCGTACCGGTATGCCGGTACAGCGTACCTGTACACTGTGGTCCAGTATGCAAGGCGTACTGGTACGCCGTATGGGTACACCGTACCGGTACACTTTCCAAAAATCAGAAATTTTAAAACTGTTTTGCCAAACTTTTGGTCTATGAGTTCCTTCCCTCAAATTTTATAAATGGACAACAATAGAGTACCAATGGTGATATGTTGGACCTCGGAAGGGTCAATCAATCAAAAGCATATAGACCTTATATTTTTCTTAAATCCCGGTAGGGGGATGTGGTACCGCGGTGTCGGGTTAACCGGCATTCACGGGTATTTCTGCGGGTTGATGGATGATCAACGGACTTATAAATGACCCCTGGTTTTAGGGGCGTCACAGCTTGGTATCAGAGCGTATTGATATCTTAGTTTAATTCGAGTTAATCATGGGTTAATTATAGACACCTGAATTTTTGGGGTGTCACAGACTATGCCTCTATTTATTTTTATATATTTAGTATTGTATCAGCCATTTCAAGTTATTGGTTTGGGAGTTTTGTTAGTGGAATGGACCATACAAAGCATTGATTTTCTATTTGTGTTGGGCACAAAATCATGCTAATCTTTAGCATTGGTTTCTTACGGATTTTAACCTGTTTAGATGTGTACGTTTACTCACGTGTTAGGAGCATGAAGACATTATGTTTATGCCTTTTGGACCTCACACCTGAAATTTTTGGACCTGTAGGCTTCTGACCATCTTGTTTATCATGTGGGACTAATCTGACTTGATCACTTAGTTGATGATACAGGTGTACCCAAGTTGTTTGGAGCCTTGATTTTTTTTAAATGGTTTATTTTTGTCAATACGAAGTAAAATAAAAAAATATATTTTGACACTATTGTTTATTATAAGAGCAATGTTACGGGGACTTAATTTAGAGACCTAATTAGGGATCTAATTCAATACAACCATTGGATTAGTTGAGAGTTTTAATATTAAATGGAGTCCACCTTTAATCAAATGGTTATATTGAATTAGGTCCTCAAATTTGATAAAAATAGTATTTTCTTTATGATAATGTTATTTGATGGTAAACAAACTAATTAACGTTTTTATGTCCTCCCCTTAGCCAAATCCAAGTGGTTTGGGCCCGTTCAAAAGTATGGAGTATTTTTTGTCTATGTTCGTGCAAATTTTTTTGCGTCATGATAATTAAATATATACCTTCACTACACGTGTAAATTATCAATATATGGGTTAAAATAGCTATATATTATTTTTATTATTTTATAGCTGTAACATCGAAAAAAAAAATTAAAACTCAAAATTATAATTCAATTTTTTTATGTGCAACACACGTGTGTATCAATTAGTATTTTTAAAAAGTATCAATTAACACATTAGCAAGTAAATTTCTAATTATATTAAATTAGGGTGGTGGGTAGTGTGGTGACAATGATAATAAAGAGATATTATAAATTTTGAGTATCACAAGTGAAGTAATACCTAAAACAAACAATTCAACTAGTAGCGTAGCTCTTTTTCCTCTTTTAGAATACTCAATTAAGTTAGGTATGAGATTACCACCATACCCCTACTCCCCACTATAGTAGGAGTACAAAAAGAGGCTTTGACAAGAAGAAGGAGGTAAAAAAAATTGGAGATGATCTTGAGGATCAAGTCAACGAAGCGCCTGAAGAATTAGTTCCTCTATACTACCTTTTATTTCATCTATACTATTCTATGTTTTGCACTTCCTATATCTTTTAATTTTACAATACATTATCAGTACCAAGTTCTAAATAATTGTGGAGATTAATCACGAAACTATTCTTTAATTTTTTGCTTTTTGCTACGTCCATCCGCTGCACTATATGTTTGAAAATATTTCTGTTTAACAATGATGATACACATTAATGCTAATTAGTCCCTTAGTTTCATGTGTATTGATACCTTTTTTCCTTTGATGTATAATCTAATATAGATGTTCATTGAGCCTAACCTAAAATTTGTTATTCTGTGCTTGACAAGCCATTGAAATGAACCTCAACCAGTTAACTAATTGAGTAGAAATTGACCAAGCATTCTGCTTCAATTAACTTGGAGATCCAAGTGAAAGGTAATTGCTGAGCACTCTAAATTTTGTTACTAGTTAAATATGAATTCACCATCAGTTACAAAATTGTTGGGCTTTATTTAAAGGACACACGTCAATTGAAAGGACACGTGAGACTCCCGAAGTTCTTTTTGAAGGTTATTTTAAAATATTTCCTACCTATTTATCAGTCTTAAACGTATTCATTAAAGTACCGCTCTTTCAAACATTTAGTTCTTAACCCAGCCTTTTAAGGGTAAGAACATGGCTTAATGATGCGCTTAAAAAAAAAATTATAATATACAAAAAAAAAAAAGAAATGTTTGCTGAACACACCACTAATACAAGCGTGTTTTAAAAGCACGACTTTGAGTAAAGGGCAAATAAAGTTATCTAACTTTGCTTCAACTCTTTCAATTGATTCCCACACTTCCAATAAAGTTCTCTGAAAAAGAATTGATCACCTATGTCAACCTAGTAATCCTTCCGCCTCTTATGCATATTATTGTGTGCATGTGTGTGTTTATATTTCTGTTGTGTTTTGTTGTTTCTTACCCTTAAAACACATGGTCAGACTGTTTGAATAATATTAGTTTTTAATCAGAATAACAATCTGCAATGGTCATATATATATATATATATATATATATATATATATATATATATATATTGTTGATAGTGATCAATTGCATATCCACATAAGTGGCCATGAATCTATTATCAGAGGACTCATGCTGCTACTCTAGTATTATCTTTTGTTGTTGTTGTAGGAATAACAAGAATCTTTCTTGCAATTTTCGAAATCATGAGGGGGAGAAGAAACATTTTCTGTAACAAGAGGATAATAATAATTTTCAGTACCAGGAGAGATTAAGTATATAATATATCTATAGGTAAATCTGAAAGGACGATATATAGTATAATTACCCAAACAAGTGTTACATAATTATGACATCATCAAGTTTAAGATAAGTGAGTCATGACAACCAGTTGCACAATTTGTCAATTTTTCTCACCTCTTCAAGTCCTTCAGGCTTCAGGTCAACCCCCTCTCACAATCTCTCTCTCTCTCTCTCTCTCTCCGCGGATATAATTTCGTTGCAGCTTCGTTACTTCATTACAAAGGCTCCAGTCAACAAGGGTAACCATGGCAGCGTGACGCACAATTTCTTATACATATATATATGTTCGTATGCCTTCTAGAATGTACGTGAGTTATGCGTCAGCAGCAACACAAATCCATTGAAGAGCTGATCAAAGACCTGGACTTGGAATTGGCAAATTTCTGGAAAGTTTTCTGACAAGGAATCGAAAATAATAGTCTGTGTTTAATGCCCTGATAGGTTCATGGCAACTACTCAAGAAGTGATTTAGTGGTACACAAGTCCACGCACTCTTGATTTTTTTTAGAATTTTCACCCTCTCGTCACTGTAATGGTCATTGGGCACAAAAAAAAATAAAAATAAATAAATGTATGTTTGGTTCGAATATTAGGTAGTGGAAATCGATATAAGACTGTGTCATTCATAAAAAGAGTAAATTAGTTTGATAGTGACTTACGAGTGATGCTATATGTACATAATTTGAAGATCTAATTCTTTGTAATTATTAGATTAATTGTGAGTTCTAACGTGAGATAAAATTATTTTTTTATCCAACTACTTAAATTAAGTGTAAATATTTTTTTAAACTTAATATCATATTTGGATCATAAACATATGGCGTTTAAAGCTCCACTGTCTTGATCATTATGACTTCGTCACTATGAACCTGAGCCACACAGCTTTCATTTTGTTTTGTTTTGTTTTTTTTTTTTCTTTGTTGAAAATTGCAGCGGTGATTCCCCAGTACATCCAACGTTACAATTTATATCACATTAGTTTATGATGTATTTAATTTGTTTTTAAGTGGTCCTCATGCATGATGCTGTCAAGATGTTTAACAGTTTTTGCTCATGTACTCCCAAATGAAGGGTTTATTAGACAAATCATTATTTACTTGACCCAAAAATTGTGGTAGTAATCCCCAAAGTATGCGCCTCGTCCAATTTTGGTCTCCAAAGTTACAATAGTATCACATTACTCCTTGATGTATTCAATTTATTTATAAATGATCCTCACGCATGACATCATCGAGATTTTTAGCGATTTTCTGCCTAAATAATGTGCCCCAAATGAAGGGCAAAAGGGACAAATGACTGTTTATTTGACTAAAAAAATGTGTTTTGCTGGAAAGAAACATTCCCGTCTGGAGCCAACTGACTATTGCCTTGGGATTATGTTATTCCCTCATTTTAGTTGCGAATGTTGAGTTATAAGAAGGGGACAACAGTACAAAAAGGGTCATTTAAATCCATTTTGTACTAACATGACGGAATAAATGCCCCCTTCTTGTAACTCTCCATTTGCATCTGATAGGAAGGAATAACATAAACCCAAGGCAGTTGGCAGTTGGCAGTTGGCAGGAATATTTTTTTCCAGAAACAACACATTTTTTGGGGTCAAGTAGTGATTTATCCAACGTTCTCGTCATTTGGGAGCACGTGGGAATCACATGGGTAGAGGCCGTAAAATATCTTGATTATGTTATGCGTGTGGACCATTTAAAAATAAATTGAATATGTTAGGGACTAATGTGATATAATTTTAATTCTGGGGACCCAAAATGAGACAAAGCTTATCCTTTAGGGTCTATCGCCATAATTTCTGGGTCAATTGGAAAGTGATTTCTCCAATATGCCCTTAATTTGCAAACATGTGGTTAGCACATGGACAAAAATCGTTAAAAATTTAGATGCAGTCATACGTATAAATTACATAAAAATAAATTCAATACATCAATGACTAATGTGATATAATTGTAACATTAGTGACTAAAATGAGACTATTAGATCACATTTTGTAATTGGCTAATTTCGTGGAATCCATTATAAATCTCAGTTTTTTACATGGTTATGATGCTATTAAATTGAAGATGTAAAAGCATCATTGAAGGGAGGAGATCAAGTGCCAAAGTAACATCATTCAAACTCTGTATACACCTTCACGCTTATTGTTTTGAAAATGAAATAGAAATTCTTCCGGTTGTCTTCTTCGTAACCCGGCAAAACTCTTACAAATATAAAACTCAACATTTTTTTTTTCCGGGAGGGGGAGGGGGAGGGGGGAAGGGGGCTTGAACCATTGACCTCAAGAAAACAAAGTTTTCAAAAGGTAAGGAGTACCATTGGACCAAAGACCCATATAAAACTCAACATAAACTCTAAACTAGAACTCTAAAAATAAGCAAAAGTCCTCCCCTTCTGTGTAGGAATGTGTGTGTGGGTGTATATATATATAGCATCATCATCCGTCATCCCCATTGGCTAAGGTGAGTGGCTTGGGTGGTGGAAGCTTTCCCGAAGAAATTTCTTCCGCGGATGTCGACCAATGGACGTGCCCGCTTTGTTGTTGGGAGGTGTAATCATCCAATGAAAAGCTTTGCCTAGGACTTAGGAGCCACCCCTCAAGTTGTGTAGGTGGATGGGAGGGAGTAGCTCACGGCCAAGGAAAGAAGACCCAGGACTTCGTGAATCGACTTAGTGTGTAGAACTGGTTCTAAGCTTTCTGTTGATCGTAGAACTAGGTCTAGACTTTTTGGACCTCGAGAACCAATTTTAGCAGCTCTTTTCTGATTTTCTATTTTTCTCCAAATTCCAATCCTCTTATTTCCTATGCTTTCCATGATCTTCTAACTTGATTACAATATGCTTCTCATCTTCTTTCCACCTACAAACATAAATACAACAATCAATCCAATCTTAACATAATTCAAATACTTAAACATTGAATGAATGACATAAAATTGATGGATTAACTTATCAAATATGCAATATTACACTCTCAACATTAGGACAAATGTAATGACCTAGACACCTAAGATGAACCCTTAGTTACTTTTAACCTAGGATGATTAGGATGAAAAATTAGGATAAATCCGAGTATGGCTCCTAGGTGTTTTGAAAAGAAAAGTTTTTATAAACCATTTTGCATTTTGAAAACATAGATTGAGCAACAATCTTTAGTACTTAAGAGGACAAATTTTTTGCTTGGTTTTATACTTTAAAAATTGGTAGGGACCAATCTATGCTCGCCAGTATTTGCTAGAGCGGTCTCTTTATGACTTAGGGAATAAGATAGGTCAAAGCCACGGAGGAGTACACAAAGTTCCTCTATGAGCTCGCTCGAGCGATCCTTCATGTTTGCTCGAGCCATGCTCATGGTCACTCGAGCAGTATATGCTCCTAGGCAGGTTCGAAACGTGATTTTCATTCCAGTGCCAATTTCCCTATGACATCCCTCTCACCAATCGAGCGGTCATTTACGAATCTGAGTTTTTTTATTTTCTAAGACTACCCTTATTCCATACCTATAAATAGGGAGAGCCTTTCCCACATCTAGGTTAAGCGTCTTGTGAGATTTCTAAGAGAGAAAAATATGTTTCTACCTCAAGGGCTTCCACCACAACCTAGATTTATAAACCTAAAGGTTACCACTAGAGAATCTACCCAACCTCACAACTTGGAGTTGAAGATCTTGATGATTTATAATCAAACCCATTGGTATGTGCATATCAAGAATCGTTGGTGTGCCCATGATTTCTCGAGGCCTAGACGAACCGTGCAACGGGGAGGTATAAGTGAAGCTATGTTAGACGTCAAAGGAGGGCCTTTGGCGGAGAGAAAAGAAGGAAATGAGCATCTAGCTATGGTATTAGTTGAAGTATAAGATTTGAGTACTTGTATGTTGAGTTAGTGAATAGTGGAGTAGGTTTTGGTGAACCCCGAGTGATTTCCTGTGATTTTCCCCAAAAATAATGTTTCATGTCAACAAATTACTTGTGTTATTTATTATTTATCGTATATACTTGTGATTTTTTACACACACACCCCTATGTGTTTGTTGATTTGAATACTTGAAAAAATGAACCATAGTTGTGTTTGGGTTTGGGTCTTGCATTTAAAATCAAAAAACTTGATAGAGACCTTTACAAATCACAAGAGCTCTGAAAAAAACTTTCCCAAAACATAGAAAATTTTGATAAAATATTGACTATAGGGAAGAGTGTAGGTGACAAGAGAGGCCTAGGTTATTCAAATGAGAACACCACTCATACTTCTTCTAAGACAGTGATTGTAAGGGGTAATCCCAACCTTTCTCCCTCACATGTAAACACGAGTCCTCCTAAAGGTAAACATTGCAAGGATATGCAATTAAAGAAGCCGATTAAAAATAAAACCCAAACCAAAAATCTTGCGTGTCTTACATGTGGAGGCCATGGTCACTATAGAACACATTGCATTCATAGTATGAAAGTCTTAGACAAAAATCTCATGCATCTAGCCAACCAATCTAAAGTTCTAAACAATCAAGTCGTGAGTCGAAGCATATGCATGTATCATAATTCCATGGACCAATGCTAGAGTGCACAATAGTCCTTCTACCCCCAAGGTCAAAGTTGATTTATACACTTCTAGGAAGAAGAGAGTTAGTCCTCCACCCATTCCCCAACCTAACCCGAGTTTTAGGAAGGAAAAACATATATGGGTGACTAGGGAGGACCTCCAAAAACTCACCATCTCAACCAAGTTGGAGGTCGTAAGTGCTTTTAGTAACGTCATGGCTCCTAAGAAGTAGGAGAGGTGAGAGTATGAACCTTGGTGATCTTTAATGCACTTCAACGCACATCCTAGGATAATACATTTTTTACATATTTTTCTTTGTTATTTGTTATTTGTTTTGTATATGAAAATACAAAAGCATTAGAAAGATGAAAATACAAAAACAAGAGAAATATGAAAAAGAAGAAGCAAAAGAAATAGAAAAATCCAAAAAGACTTTTGATGTCAATTTTGACATTCATTTTTAAGATTTATGGTAATTGCTTTATTTTCTTTTCTTTGTTTTAGTGCATGTTTATGCATAGTTTTGTTGTATATGGTTATTTTGAAAAATTCAAAAACATTGAAAAAAAAAACCAAAAAGATTTTCTTTTGTTTGTTTTTTATTTATTCATAATCATGGTAGTTCACACTTTGGTTTGAACCACGTGTGATTTCATCCTTAAATCAAAGTCAAAATGTGCATTACTGAGTTATATTAGGGGATAGAGAATTTATTGGCATAAATATTATTGCATGATTCATTAGCCAAAATCTCTTTCATCCTAGCGTGTTTGGATAGTGTTTGCTTTTGAAAAATTTATAAACCAAGTACACGCATGCCATTCACCTTCACACTTAGGAGTTTGATTTATTTGAAGCATTAACGATCTTAAATGAGTCTAAGTGTTGGTGATAGGTGAACAAATGACTAAAAATTAGTTAAATCTCAATCCCTTAAAAGATGCCGAAGGCCAATTGTTAGAAAAAAAGTCCCAAAATGGCCAAATGTGAACGGTTAGGCATAAATAAATTGCTCAATACAATTGCACTTGAATTGTGAGATAGTTATGCTTAATTGAACATTTCTCAGTTGTAAAGCTCAAAGAGCTCATGTTAATCTGGGTTAGAAGCATACTTAGATAGTACGAAATTTTACAATTATGTTAATTGAAGACATAGAGTATAAGGGATAAAAGAAATGGGGAGTTGTCAAAAATAAAATTATTAGGACACTCACTCACCGGTCATGTATTCACTTAGACAATGCATTAGAATTGATAATAATTTAAACTAAACAGAATGCTTATTGTGTTGGAGTTTGCTTTCACACACGTGACACTTGAATTTGTCAAAAGTTGAACAAAATTGAACACGTGTGAGTGAAATTGAACCAAGTGAGGAAACATTGTTCTAGGATGCATGAAGTTTAGTTCATATCTTTGAATATGTCTTAGAGTAATGTAATGAGACAATGAATTTCGGATGGAACTATTATAATAGTGTAATTTTTAGGATTATGAACCTTAAGCATTTATTGTTTAAATTGAAAATTGCATTTAATTTAGATCCAAATTCATTCACATATGTGCATCTAATTGAATTTAGGTTGTATATATATCATGCATGCATTTTGAGGTCTGAAGGGTTGATTGGATGAGTGAGACGCCGGGATCGGAGTGGTCCCAGAGGGACTGTGGCTGAACTATCAGTTTTCGAAATCGCTAGATCAAACTCCTTACCACTCGAGCGACCTTGCGTAAGTTGGCAGCTAGGGTTTAAAATTGTGTTTTAAATGACCTCTTGTATTCCCTAACCTCTCATTCACGTCACAAAGCCTCCTATAACCCCAACCCTTGGTTCTTAAGCTCTCCCAAACACATTCTTTAGAGATATAAGGTTAATTTATCGTTGTATCACACATTCACATCCGCGAGACCTAGATTTTAAACCCCCACATGTTAATCTTAATATAGTGATATAATTATTTGGTAATTGTCATATATGTAATGATGTAAAAATGAACAATATAGGTTGTAAGAGTAGAAATAAATCAGCTTCTAACTAGGTGAAACTCGTTCTGGAAATCTGGACAAAAAGTTTCTAGCGATCGGACTCCTCATGCATTGCCCGGACGCCTCTCCCAAACACGAAACCCTATTTTTCATCAGAAACAGAGATTTGGTAGCATCCAGGCGCCTCACTAAAAAATGGCCTTGATAAGTTTTTAGGGTTTTCTCCATTTTTCAATTTATATATACCCTAGGGTCACGACTTGATGTTCTTTTATATGCTTTTCACTCCCAATAAGCCTAATAACTTCTAAGAGCAAGAAAAATAGGAAGAACCCCCCCCCCCCCGAGGAGAAGGGGGGGGGGGGGGGGGTACACGCGAAGGATTAACACACGGGGATTGCATCAAATACGCGTATCAGCACATAATGTCATAATCTCTAGATTAGAGTAGGAGATTCTTCTTGAGTTCTTTCATTGAGATTTAATGTATTATTTATGTACGTTTTGAATCTTCTACAATTGAAATACATAGTGAACAATATTGCTAAGATATTATAAGGGATTCAAATATAAATGAAACATGAGTGAATATTGCTTGAGCCAATTTTCCAAATTAAATGAAGTTAAAAATTTATATATGGTCAGTCTAAAAACATAAACATAAGAATCTATATGTTCCAGTTGCTATAAGAGGTACTCATGTTAACATAGTGAACATAAAAATAATGCAAAAAAGTTTGCTCCTAAAGTGTAACAAAAGATCCCACATATTTGAGCTTGGTACTGTTCAAAACCTGAAATTAAGTGTAATAATAGAGCAATTGATACCATTTTATTAAACTATTCTAGTAGGTCGAGGTTATTATGATTTTAGGTTGGCATATCTTGGTACCCCTGGTGCAATACAATCATTGACTACCATGATATATACAACACACATAAAATGTGTTGGGTGGAGTTTTAAAACACCAATGCCCCGTTTAGTAAGAATGATGGAAAGTAGGAATGATGGAAAGTAGGATGGATACACTTTCTATCCTTCGAGGAAGGAAATTGGGAATGATACACTTTCTTTCCATTGTGTTTGGTTGGATGGATGAAAAATAAAAATGATTAATTTTTTTTTTTTTTTTTTTGTGTTGGCTAAGATTAGGGATGACAATCGAATCGTATCGTGTCAGATTCGTATTGAGTCATTACGGGTTTGTATCGAACATTAATCAAACTTAACTCAATTCATTTAACTAATTGTGTCGTGTCGAGTTGGGAGTTGACCTGTTTTATTTTTATTTTTTTATTTTTTTTATTTTTTTATTTTTAAAATTTTTAAAAAAAATATATATATAAATACATATTTTATCATTGTATTTTTATATGAAATTAATGTATATATTAAAAGATATTAGACAAATAAGATATATCTCAACACAAATAATTAACTTTTCATCTACTTTCCTTCCGATTTTGAAGGGATTGATTTTGGTGAGTTGGAAGGAAAGTTAATCCATCCACTTTTCCATCCTTCCTACTTTCATTCCTTACTAAACATGATATTTTATTTATCCCTCCAACTTTCCATCCTTCCATTTTTCCATCGTACCAAACGGACCACAAGTGTCAATCAGCATGAATTTATTTATGTGGCCTATTAGATTTTAACTATAAATCAATACTTAATAATTGGATTCATCATATTTGGATATTCAAGAGAGAGATAACATTAAGCAAAATGTTAAATTGAAATTAAACTTCAGTGGCTTGTTAAGCATTCATACAAGCAACAATCAAGAATAATCAATTGAGCTGAGTAAAATGTATCAGAGGAGAAATTTTTATCTGTTATTCCATTTTTCCCAATTTAAGGTAATCACTTTTTTTGAATGTATCAAGGACAATAAAGGAAGTTGGCATTTGAAGCACTAAAATGTTCCTGAGATGCTGTTCAAATTTTTAAATCTAACTAACAGATTTGTAATTGAACTTCTTTGTTTGGCAATCTGGTTCATGTATGTTTGAAATAACATTTGTATTTCACCCTGTCAAGTAAAAGGTCATTGTTATAGAACAAAGAAAAGGTTAAGGTCATGATAGACACAAAAAGAAACTAGATATTTACCTCCCTATGTATTCAGAAACTTGTAAACATACAACCTTATGGCAAACAAACAACAATAGAGAAACATAGTAATGATACTTAAACCGTACAAGAGAGAGAGAGAGAGAGAAAGAGACCAGCATATTCTCTGTAAACAAAAACTCACCAACATATCCACTATTTCTCTCCGACAAAATTGGATCAGAAAACGAAATTCAACAAATGAAGAATGTGCGATGAAATTCAACAAATGAAAAATGTGCGAAGAATGTGCACACTTAGATTGGAACCGAACGTCGAAGAATGTGCGATGAAATTCCGATTAGGCTTCCGTCAAGGATTCGTCAGCAACAAAATCCTTAGCTTCAGTTAAGCAACAAATGAAGCCTTCTTAGAGATTGAAACTCAAGTGGATTAGGAGATATCGATTCAAAATGCTGTGGACTTAGAGTTATGCCCTAGCAGACAAATGAGGGGAGATCGTTCATGGCAGGGATCGTCGACAGAAGGAGGGAGATAGTTGATGGCAGGAACGTCGGCCGGAAGGAGAGAGATAGTCGATCGTGAGAAAGAATCTGCTTTTTTTTTTTTGGGTCAATACTGATCGTGTGAGAACATTGCGGATTGGGGATTGGGTGTTTTAATTGATGAACTTTTCCCTAGGAAAATATGCATCAATGAAATCTAAGGCATAAAGCTAAACCACGTCGTATTACTTAACTTTTCCCTATGAAACATTTCGTCGGTGAGTTGCTAATAAATTTTTATTTAATTTTGCCTACTAAATTTATTTTTTTTGCCTTTAAAAAAGTCTTTTGAAAGCTACCTGACGCGACGCAACGTTAGTTTGGTTTTTGAACTTCTGCCATAGACCGAGTGGAGAAAGGGAAGGAAGTTGCTAGAATTGGGCCTCAAAATCATAAAATTGTCCGCTCATAGCACAATTGAATTGTCCGATTAAAATCACCTATAAGCTATACATGGATTAATCCCTAATTCAATTTGGGTGGGGCTATTCTTCCTAGTTAAAACTTTCCTAGGTAAAAGTCATTTTCCTTATAGTGAGAAGAGAATACACAGTAAGATTTGCTTAGAGGTAGTTTATATACATACATTGTTGGACCTTTGGTCTAATGGTACTCCTTGTCTTGTGAAAACTTTGTTTTTTTGAGGTCAAGGGTTCAAATCGCCCTCCCCTCTCCCTCTCCCTCTCCCTCTCCCTCTCCCTCTCCCTCCCCAAAAAAATTCTATGATATAAAACAGGGCTGTTTCAACAAGCACATCCTACGGTCTCAAATTCATTCATCCAACGGTCAAGAAATTACCTTTTTGTTCTTTAATATTTCTTTCTCAATGGATCAACGATTACGGCTGATCTTAGAACACACCCTAAGATCTCAAATTCATTCATCCAACGGTCAAGAAGCTACCATTTTTTTTTCTATAATATAAAACAGAGCGGCTTCAACAAGCTCATTCTACGGTCTCAAATTCATTCATCCAACGGTCAAGAAATTACCTTTTTTTTCCTTAATATTTCCCCCCCAACCGGTCAACGATTATGGCTGATCTTGGAACACATCCTACGATCTCAAATTCATTCATCAAACGGTCAACAAATTACCATTTTTTTCCATAATATTTTCCTCCCAACTGGTCAACGTTTACGAGTGATCTTGGAACACATAAATTTATTTGACATAATAATTAAATGGGTCAAATTTTCCATTAATATCATATGTGTAGTGTAACATTTTGAATTTTTATAAGACACAGTGATAACATTTGATTAAAAAAACTTATCAATTTAACAGATAAAAAAAACAAGGGCGGTGTTTAACACATTTATATTGAATATAATTAATTTTAATTTTATTTATTTAATTAATTATCTCAAACTAACATGTCTTACACATATCTTGAATCAAAAGTTCAAGACTAATTTTTTTTTATCTCTTAAGAAAACTAAACACTAATATATTTTTATAAAATAATAATTTTGTAATAACTTGTACTAATTAAAAAAAATATTTTATAAATGATATTTGTAGATCTTGTTTTGATAAAAAATATTTTGGCGATATGCTTTTTTGATAAATTAGATTTTTAGTTTATATTATATTTTACTCGATTTTGATTACATGTATATAAATTAATATTTTTTTAAGTCAATTCTATCATATTTCGTGAATTTATCTATAATATAAAACAGGAAAGACTTTAATAAGTTCATCTAACGGTCTCAAATAAAATCATCCAACGACCACCAACATCTCTCTTAAAACCATTCAGATTACATTTTACCTTCCTCTTCTCACTCTTCACTCTCTCTCTCTGGTAGCGGCGGAGGGAGGAGGGGGTTGGGGCCACCCGAATTTTTTTTTTTAGTTATATATGTTTTATATATTTTTTTGGATATTCTTAATTGGATCCACCATAATGATTTATGAATAATAAAATTAATTGGGTCAAACAAGTTGGGTACTAGAACAAAACAAAAAAGAAAAAAGTCTATACCAAATCTCTTAAAACAAAAATTGATTCCTTAGAGTATTTGTATGATTTGTTGGAACCTCATTTGGTTCAAAAATTATGGAATATATAGTCAAAAATGAGTAAAATATAAAATTTGTAAGATGATTAAAAATTATAATCAAACGAATATTGCTTTTATTTGTGTCAAATCTATAATATAAAATAGGGCAGACTTCAATAAGTCCATTCGATGGTCTCAAATAGACTCATTTAACGGTCACTAAAATTCAACTCAAAACTATTCACATTGAATTTCTCTGCTCCCAAATCTATCACTTCTTACTTACGTCGCACCGTACCTTCAGGTGCGGATTACCCCAGTACAAATATATAGAGACAGGAGAGGTTTCAAGTATTGTCATATACAGAGCAAGAGGGCAGCTTCGTAGAAAGTCAAATGCCCCCATGGCTGCCTTCTTGTATCTATCATGAAAACAATATTCAATTTATAGAAAAATATATTTTAAAATAAGTTACTTTAAATAATGGGAGTAGACTACCATACATCCAACACACTTTTCGGTATGGTACCGAAAAGCGTTTGGCGGCAAAAAGTTGGATTTTTTACTACAGAATGATGCAGAAAATGACACGTGTAAAGCAAAAGCAGGGCAACCAGATTGACTATTGCTCACTTACATTGTACAACAATGATGGATGAAAGATGTACTACAACAATGAGTGAATTACAAAGATAATGGGATATTTACAATATTACTCCCAAGATTTACAACAATAATGGGTACAATAACAACGATAATGGTATTCTTACAAAATCATTGCGAGGTTAACGATATTAGTGGGTAAAAGTACAAAAGTAATGGTATAATTACAAGAAGAGTAAGAAATTTTGAACATCAGTGGAAACAACTACAAAGGTAATAGAGTATTTACTACATCAGTAAGAAATCTATCATAGTAGTGGGGATAATTACAAAAGTAAAGGTATATTTATAACAAAAGTGGATAAATTTACGAGGACAACATACTCGTAGTCAACGTAATGGATGATCGATCATTATGTAGTAAGGTGTGGTGCAAGAAAATAGAATTTTGGAAAAATAAATAAATAAATATATAATTTGATCGATCACGAATATGAATTATCGATCATATTAGTTCAATAAGATGTTCTCACAAAATCATTGCGAGGTTAATGATATTAGTGGGTAAAAGTACAAAAGTAATGGTGTAATTACAACAAGAGTGAAAATTTTTGAACATCAGTGGAACAAACTACAAAGGTATGAGTATTTAATACATCAGTAAGAAATATACAATAGTAATGGGGATAAGTAAAAAATTAAAGATCTATTTACAACAAACGTGAATAAATTTAAGAGGACAACATACTCGTAGTCAACGTAATGGATGATCGATCAATGTAATATATGATCGATCTAAGAATGTATGATCGATCATTATGTGGTATAGAGTGGTGTAAGAAAATGGAATTTTGAAAAAAAAAAAAATAAATATATAAGTTGACCGATCACGAATATGAATGATCAATCATATTGGTTCAATAAGACGTTTTCACAAAATCGTTGCATGGTTAACGATAGTAGTGGGTAAAAGTACAAAAGTAATGGTATAATTACAACAAAATTGAGAAATTTTGAACATCAGTGGAACCAACTACAAAGGTAATGGGGTATTTACTACATCAATAAGAAATGTACAATCGTAGTGGGGATAAGTACCAAATTCATGGTATATTTATAACAAAAGTGGATAAATTTACGAGGACAACATACTCGTAGTCTGGATTGTACATTTTCATCGATATATGGAATTTATGATCGATCAATAAATTTTGATCGATCGAAGTAATGAATGATCAATCATTATACGGTAAGGTGTGGGGGAAAAAATAAATAAATATGTAATTTGATCGAACATGAATATGAATGATCGATCATATTGATTCAATCGAGGAAAAAATAAGTGTTGTGGCGGTCTGATCGATCGTGGAAACAATATAATAGATCAATAATTAGGTGATTTACTGAAATGCCCTCGAAAAGTAATGTGTAGTGTTTTAAAAAAAAAGTAAGTGAATTCGATCGATCAAAATATATATTGATCGATCATATTGTTACAGGTTTGTAGTTTGAATCAGAAGTAATAAAAGTACTGTGGAGGTCTGATCGATCGTGTAAAAAATTGGATAGATCAGAAAGTAGTAAGTGAATTCGATCGATCAAAAATATATAATGATCGATCATATTGTTACAGGTTTGTAGTTTGAATCAGAAGTAATAAAAGTACTGTGGAGGTATGATCGATCGTGTAAAAAATATGATAGATCAGTAAGTAGTAAGTGAATTCGATCGATCAAAAATATATATTGATCGATCATATTGTTGCAGATTTTTAATTTGAATCAGAAGTAATAAAAGTACTGGGGATATCTGATCGATCGTGTAAACAATATAATAGATCAGTAATTAATAAGTTAATTCCATCGATCAAAACTATATATTGATCGATCATATTGTTGCAGATTTGTAATGTGAATCAGAAGTAAAAAAAAATACTGGGGAGATTTGATCGTGTAAACAATATGATAGATCACTAATTAGTAAGTTAATTTGATTGATCAAAAATATATATTGATCGATCATTTTGTTGCAGATTTGTAATGTGAAGCAGATGTAATATATACTGGGGAGATATGATCGATCAATTAAATTTATCATTGATCATGGAGTTACAGATTTAGAAGTTGAAGGGACAAGTGGGATTGCGATCGAGAGATAAAAAATATGATAGATCAGGTTATAATGTATTTATTTAAATGCCCGCAAATAGTAAGTAATTGAGTGTTGTAATGGGGGCTTTATCGTAAATAAAGATCGTATGATACCCAAATAAATCCCCAAATCCTACAAAATTAGCTATAAATCGCGTCTTATTCAAAACCCATTCAAAATCTCCCAATTCCATAAACCCTAAATCGCCCACCACCCCAAATCCCTTTCATGGGATCACGTTCGCCAACACTTCCATTGTGAATCTTCCTTTGGAGAAGAGTGAAATTTCCATTGTTTATCTTCGTTGTGAATCTTTGTTGAAGAAGAGTGAAATTTTCTTTTGGAGCTTTGTTGATGTCGGGCGGAGAGACGGAGAAACAGAAGAAGGTGGATAGCGGAGGGAGTTCTGGCAATGCGAAACTCTTTGGGGTTGTTTGGTATGTGGGTTTGGGGGGTTTTGGAACATGGGTTGGGGACTAAACTCCCTTAAACCCATGTTTGGTAACTACGCATGTAGTCTAGGGTTTGAAATCCGACCCGGTCATGAAAACCAAGTTCATGGGTTTCATGAAACCCATAGCGGGTGGGTTTCATATGTGGGTTTGGGGGTTTTACATTCAAATGATATTTATACCACTCGTATATCCATACCCATGTTTGGATTAAATTAGTTAAGGGGCACAATAGTCATTTATATACAAATATATTATCATAATAGTCATATATCCTTGCGCATACCAAACATTGGTATTGATAGTATTAAATGTTGAATCCCATCTTTAGGTTTGGAAGGGTTTGGACAAACCAATCCAAACCCCTCCCAAAAAACATATCAAACATGCCCTTTTGTGGATAAACATGCTAAGAAGAGGTATGATACATTCATTGTTAAATGTCCTCTGTTACTTGAGTGTGGTGTTTACCTCGATGAGCTAGTAGGCAGTGTGGATTGCCTTGAAATACTTCGGGCTCAGAAATGGGAGCCTCTGTTTGATGTGGAAATGGAAGATAAAGCATATGTTGATCTGGTTAAGTTTTCTTATGCAAATGTTCATGAGTACAAGGAGAATGAGTTGACATTTAAGTCATTGGTTAGGAAGAAATCCATCACTGTTTCGCCTGATCTTATTTCAAATATATTAAAAATTGATAGACCAGATATTCCTGAGAATTTCATTGTCTTTCCATATTCAAGTAAGGAGCAGGTTCCCGAAATGGCGACGGTTATTCGAGGTATTTGTATTGGGAGTGTCCCTTGGGAGAATGAGAAAAGCAAAATTGCTCACATTGACCTTACACCAACGTAAAGGATGTTAAACCACATTATTGCTTGTAATATACATTTGAGGGGACATACTGCTGAGATTGGATAAGATACAACCCAACTGTTATATGCTATTGGTGAACGTGGGGTTTATATTGATCTACTCCTTTACATATTCAACCATATTCATGGAGCATCTAGGATTGCAGGCCATGTCTTCCATTTCCAAAATTTTTAAGCATAGTGATGTTGAATTTCAGCAGAATGATAGTTTTTTGTACCCCATGAATGCAATGGGCATGGGTACACTAAATAAAAGTATAGAGAGCTATTTTAGGTGTGAAACGGGTCAAGCGTGTAAAGCAGTCATCAGGGGCGTCTCAGGTTATGGGTAGTCAAGCAAGTTCTGATGTTGGTACTAGCGAGGTTGGACAAACACTTCAGCAAATGGTTGAAAAGTTGGAGGCCTGATTTGAAAAGGTCTAGGATGAAACAAAGGGGTCGTTCCAGCGTCTGGAGACAAAATTAGATTATTTTTATAAGGACTTTAAAGAGTACATCAACAAATGACACATTGGTTTCGTGTTTTTTTGGTGAATCTTTTGTTGTATAGTAATATTTGTCATTTTGGCAAGGGTGTTGTAGATGTTGTGTGCATGGTTGTTAAATATATTGGATAGCAGTTATAAAAAAATTGAGGTTTGATGGTTTTTGAGTTTTGTTACGATGAATGTGATGTTTGTGCGTTCTTTCATGTTTTTTTTATTTAATAATGAAGTAATGCAAAGCACTAGAGATAAATTGTACATCTACACATTAGGTGTGATTAATTGTAATAACATAATTAGGTGTTTAGACTGCTTCTTTCATTTTGCACTTGTCATGTATACAGGAAAGACAGCGTAGTGAAGTTGAACATTCCATGCAACTTAAGAAAGCTGAATTGTGTGGTCAGCTGCCGTAAAGTAAGAGGGTGATTATCCCAGATTATTCCAGTGGTCAGATGTCTACATGTTAACACTACAAGAACTATTCAGTGTAGTATGCTAATGAAATCATGGAATAGTTAGTACCAAATAACTAAAGGCAATGACAAAGCACATGTAGTCGTACTCACCTCCAAATTGTTTGAAGAAGTATTAATCTACTGCCCATGCACATTTGAATCAAAATTAGGGATCACTTGCTGTTAAAAAAATAAAATTGGATATCAAAACCATGTTGGTATGTACTGAATTTCCCAAAGGAATTAAAAGGTGATAGTGTATGAAACCTGATATCGGAGGACACTGTAATTGTAAGTAGGATTCTAATAGTTATCTTCTTGAGTTGATGGCATGGGATGTTGGGAGCCACCAGGTTGTGAGAAGGGCATGTCATCGTGTGGGTCATCCGCATGACATGTAAGCTGCAGACACTTACGAATAGTATGGTCAGTGCCACGACATTTACTACATCGTCGCGGAGCTATTGAAAGGTTCTTCCGTACACGGCTCGGATTACCTTTAGTTGTCACTGTCTTGGGATCGACAACACCAAAATTTCTTTTCAACACAGTGTTATTATCTTTTTGATGTGATGATGACACCTGTCTTGCCACGCGTGTATCATGACGTTGTTTCATGTGGTTGGTTAATGCAGTTATTGTTGTTCGAAGCTCATCTGCGTCCTCAGGCAATTGTGTTGTGTAGTAACACATCCAGCTACACATTGACATTAATCCAGCATATCGGCAAGAAATTGATAAGGTTCTTGACGTTTGAGGCACAGAGATCGGTGGGCAAGTTGACTTTGGATTAATTGTCCATCGCTTTAGAATAGTACTAGAAGGGAACTCTGTTATGTGTTCAGTTTTCAAAAATGTAATGATGTGTGATTAAGGAAGTCCAACATATTTTAATTTCAAGCAATTGCATTTGATGTTGTGATTCTGATAATCATATATCACATTCCAACTAGATGTTGGTTTTGTGTACTTCGACAGATAATATCTCGAATGACTAATGTGCTAAATTTTTTGGACCACGAAGAAGAGTCCTTCGGCCTTTATATGATCTCGTACTTTAAAAAAAAAATTGACTTGGTATACAGTGAGGCAGCGTGCTGCTCTAAGCACCTTAGTGAAGTGGTCAACACTGGTGTACTATTTTCTGAATAATGGTTGTCATAAGCTTCGGTTTCTCGGATTCTTGATACTCCCCTATTATACAATCTAACAAACTCATACAAACGAAGTCTTTGAAACCATTGAAGTAACCATTCAAGCTTTCTAAGCGTTGCTTGCTTTTGATGCCGCTAAAGAAATGACCCCGTAAGAATTCTTCAGCCCATTTCCAACGATTTGTGTACACATCTGATATCTAGTGTTTATCCTTCAGCCCAAATGAATGTACCATTGATTCGCACTTAACGTTAAATTCCTCAAGTGTACATTGGGAGCACATACATTTCTTGAACTTGCGCAGAAAATTTTCAGCATGAATATTTTGAAGCGCATTTCTCTCCAAATGCCAGCTGCATAGTCTGTGTTTTGCATTTGAAAAAATTCGTTCGACTGTGGCGGCCATGGCCTTGGCCCCATCGGTGACAACTAATATAGGCTTTTTATTATCCATTCCATCAAGAAATGTCTCCAACACCCACACATTTGTGTCCACGGTCTCATATGAAAGTAATGCACATCCAAAAATACAAGCAACTTTGTGGTTGTTTACACCTGTAAGTATGACAAATGACTTTTTGTACGCATTGGTACGGTATGTTGTATCGAATATCAAAACATCACCGAAACATGAATAGTCAATACGGGAAGTTAAATCCGCCCAAAATAGGCAATTCAATGAATTATCATCATCAACGATGTACCTAAAATAAAATAATGGGTCTAACTCCTCTTTCATGCTCAAGTATGCTAGTGCACCTTCAACATCCCCATCAATCATTTCACCTCTTCTTTGGCTTTCAACAGAGTTGTACAAATCATTTCGCGTTAAGCCAAAATTTTGTTTGCCGCTTGCTTGATACAACATAAAATCTCGTATTTGGCTAGTGCGTATTCCAACACTATGAAGTGTTGTTGCTTGCTCTCTGTCTGGGCTTTTCACACGACGGTGTGACCGAAGGAATGACACTCCACTCGGTGGAACCAACAGATGATTATGATCCTTCACGAACTCCTTTACTGCCCATTTTCTGACTTACTGTCATACTTAATGAGGAATACTATCAAACAACCCACTCGAGTTATTCCCCTTGGTTCCCATGCCCTTTCATCTCAGTCTAAGTATTTTGCAACTCGAAATCCTTGTCGTGAACATACCCACTTCCTTGACACCGGGACGTGATTTTTGTAATATTTTAAGTCATCTTTCCTGATGCTGAAACCTACAAACTTAGTGTATGTGTTATTAAAATTACCCGCTTCAGCTTCTGAGTTAAACTTCATGTCAAAGACTTCTTCAACTAATAAGTCTTGCAAAAAAATTTCCAGTTCGACGGGTTTCGAAGTAGCTACAGTTGATTTACTGTGACGATACCCATATGCACCATTATAGGTGTCAAACTCATACATATCACTATCTTCAGGAGTTTCATTTAAGTCTATAACGACATGTTTTCCTTTCTCAAAGCTACTATGTGTCATTTGATGCGTGACACCTAAAATACAATTTTTTTTTTTTTTTGCAAATATTGAAAATTATGGGTTACAATAATGAGAAAAAATTATCGTTTGACATACCTTTAAAAATAATTGAATTATTGTAACGAAAATATAATAAAACATTATTTTAATGTAATCAAACTAAATGACATTCAAAATAGTGGGTATCATAAATGACATACCTGTAGAATTTTCTCTCCTCTCATGCAGGTGTAAATATTGAAGCAACCAGGTGTTGTTAGAGTTGGTTTATGGGAATCCAATTACACACGGATAATACAAAAATTTGCTACCAAATGGTAATTACAAGTAGGCGAGGCACATTAAATTCAGGATGCCATTAGGTGGGCAGCCTTTATTGCTATGCAATAACTTACAATGGTAGTACGACTTGTTTGCTTATTTGTAAACTATTTACCACAATTGAGTACAAATAAACTCATAATAGTTGTAAATCCTATGGGTGTCACTAATTACAATTTATATATAATTTTTTTTTGTGCCATTCACAAAAAAAAAAAAAAAATTCTAGCTAAAATTTTAAAACTAATTATTAATTTATTTTATTAAATGGGTAAGCGAGTATTAAACGGATTGACAGGAATCACCCGAAAATTCACCGCTTATTAAACGTGTCTGACGGGTTAACGCGTTTACCACACGAACTCTTTAAGATCTCATAACAACCCGCTTAATTCGTGTTAATTTTTGTCGTTTAATCGTGTCGTACATGTGTTGAAAATCCTAGTAAGTTTGTTAAAAAATTAGTTTTAATATATATACCCATTGGATTAGTTCGCACTTTTTTTTTGTTACGGTTCCAAGTTTGTTTCATTTTTTATTCACGGAGTGAAATAATAAAATGCCAATTCTTTTTTTTTTTTTTTTGGATGAATTAAATTACATGTTATGTTATTTGGAATATAGTAATATTTTATTTAAATTTTTAATATGGATAAATTTAATAAAATAAATTGTCTTTTGTCGATTTACCACCCCATTTATGAAAAATAAACAAACAAAACACCCAAAATAAAATATCACCAAAAATACCGATCATTTCCCCGCCCAATGTTTCCCAATTGTTAACCTCCCTTTTTTCCCCCAAAATTGAAGAACATCTCTCTCTCTCTTAGAACTGACTCTTTCAAACCCCTTCTCTCTTTCCTTCGCTCTTTCCTTCTCTCTTCCCTCTCTCTCTCTCTCTCTCTCTCCACAGCACTAGAAGGTGTTTATTGGTTGTCTTCATCATAGTCATTGTCTTCATCAAGCACCAAAGGTATACTCTCTTCTACTTCTCCATATCTCTCTGTCTCTCTATTTCTCCATATTATGTCCACCATCTCTCTCTTATTTCCCATCGGAAAACCCCATAAAAAACCCAACAACAACCTCCAAAAATCCCACCAAATAACCCAGCCAAAAACCCAAAAAATCCCCCCCCCCATGAAAAACCAACAAAAAACCCACCAAATACCCCAAAAATGTCACCGAAAAACCCAAAAAATTCCTTTGATTTGCTCTCTTTATTTTGGGTAGTTAGAAGACAATCCAAAAACCCACAAAATCACTTCTCATTATGAGGTACCTGAGTCTTTGGATTCTTTTTTTTCGTCACATTTTTTTATGACTGTTGATTACCAGAACAATAAATTAGTTTCTCTAACTTATTTGTGCTCAGTAGTGAATGAACCATGCCAGAAATGACATTTTATTAGGTCTCATTTAGCACTTTCTGCGATGGCCTGTGATAGTTTGCTTTCTGTGTACATGGTGTATGTAATATGTATGTACAGAATTTATGTGTACATTTGGTATTTCTGTGATTGTTTGCTCTTTCAAGTTTGGATGGTGTAGGCTATTTTGATCATTGAATATGTGACTAAGGCAGTTAAAGGATCCAACTAGTTCGCTGATATAATAGAGTTGTGTCTAGTTCTTGTGTCTCATTACTCAACGTTCTTCAATTCATTTTGGAATTTCTATTTTGTTGAACATGTTTTGTCGTATATTGTTTTGTTGAACATGGTTCATGGCCGTGAATATTGGAGGCAAAATATTGATGGAATTGTTTTACATTTTTAATACAACTTCTTTTTCGGGTTACATTTTATTTTGTTTATTTCTGATAATTTATGTGATTGTTTGGTTTTCTTAGGCTGTGATGTTTAACGAATAGTTATGAATTAAAAATGGGAATCGTGTACATATGGGGATATTGTTATATATATATTTTTAAATTTTTTTGTGATTGATTTCGAGGTGGGTTTTAATTTTCTAGGTGTGTGTTATAAGCTTCATCCATGTTTCATTTGATCTCATGGTTGTTCCATGAAATTTATAATCAAAGCTCATCCCATAAATGTTGGTTTGTAGGTACCAATGATTCATGTTTGAAGGCCTTTTGTGGATGAGAGTATTTACTTATCAAAAAAAGACAATGTAAAGAAATTTAATTTTTCTTACATATTTTTATATGTTAGATCTTCATAGTTTGCAGTAAATGACAACAAATTGAACCAGGGTGAAGAGGAAACAATTGGTTACTACTGCCACGGCATGGAAGCGACGGTGACAAAAATAGGCCGATACTAAAGTCGAGACATCTGGACGAGTATGTTATACATTCTTACATTAAGTTATGTTGACCATTATGCATACAAATAATCAGTTTGTTCAACTGGACATGTACTGTTCCGTATTAATAGTTCCATTACTTTACATGTACAACATTTTGTAGCGACAAGATGTTCACTAAAAAAACTAGGAAAATTTGTTGCAAATTTAAATGTCGCGCAAAAACAAGACATCATCGCAATTGGATTAGGGGGATTGCTCATCATACAATGCACATATATTAGGCATGATTTGTGTGCATGGTTGGCAGAAAGATTTGATCCCCAGAAGTGTGTGTTCAACTTATATGGAAAATGGGTGAAGTTCTGCCCCCAAGATGTGACCTACATACTAGGGTTGCAATGTACAGGGACAAATGTGGTGACAACGGGTACAAAGGACAAGATTAATGATCTTTGTACGTCTTTATTTAACAAACAACCGGAGGTGTCTTTGAAACATTTGGCGGAGCACCTTAGTTCAATCACATATGACTCTGACAAATTTATACGACTGTCTGTTTTATATATTATTAGTTGTATGCTTCGCCCAACCATGCGAACTATGCTAAGTGTTGTTGCATTACATTCTGTTGCTGACGTGCCTTCTTTAAGACATACTAATTGGTGCAAGTTTGTATTTGATGGAGTCATCGAAGACATTCAAAAATTTTAATGTTCCAGATAGGGATCAATGGGTGGCTGTCTGGTAGTTATAATGGTAATTTACTTATAAAAACCATGTTTGTTAATGTATATGTGGTATACAATGGCTAAATAATGTCTTATGGTCTTCACTTTATTTTGTATGTAAGTTTTTTTATCTTGAACAGGTTACACCAAGAGGAGAAACCATCATTCCTTTGGTGTATCGGAAGGTCCCACGAATTGAACAGTGGTATGACAACGATGTCAGTAAGCGAATGAGTGCTATCTCGAAGTTAGGAGGCTTCAATCTCGATGTCAGGGTTATTTTTGCATATGCATTGTTGTATTGTAATGTCTTACATATTATTTGACGCGCATATTTCATTGGTTTTGTGTATGTAGTTGTCTGTTTTTGTTGAGGAGGAGCTAATTGATAATGCACTTGATACCACTACCCAGCAAGCAGTGTCTGATGTATGTAAATATACCATGCATAATGTATATATTTGGAGCTGCAAATTATATAATCGTACTATCAATTATTACATATATTGTTTCGTAGGATTTGACGTTAATAATTTGAAGACTTGAGGTTGTTGCTGAACGCATGGAAAAAAGTTTGATACTGTTGCATCACAATACACAACATCTTTGTCTGTGATAGAGAAAAGACTAGGTGAGATTGAACATATTGTGTCCCAATTTATTGATAAATTGGCGACTACGAAGGATGTGCCACATGACATGGGGGAAATAACGAGGAAGATGAAATTGATCTCACGAATGTGTGTTCATTAGCCATTTTAGTGGTCAAACATTATATGATTTTTTCTCATAACCACATCTCTTACTCATGAATTCCTGACATGAATTGATTACTGTAATTTATATTGTAGGTTGAATTGGATGATCCACAAGTCTCAGAGGAACACCACCCAAAAGAAGTATGTTTTATTGTGTTTTGTATTAAAACTTCAACATGCGTTTTTAGTTGAGTGGCACTTTGAACCCCTTATAAGATAAATTACGTTGTTGATAGTAGATGTGGTGTTCCCATGATTAACCCATATCGATGCTGATGTTGAGCGCGCAATCTACAATTACATATTTGACAACAAACTGCCATCTAAGTATGTGCGAGTGGACCCTATATTTGACGTTATAGCTTATGCTTAACAACTTATAATTGTATCATTTTCCAATGTAGAAAATTAATGTGTTTTGTCTATATTCAGTGAGCTTCTGGTATCATTTGCTGACCATGATGATGGCACGCGGGAAGTGTTACAGACCCTTGCCTCGGAACAATGGCTAAGTGGACTTGTTCGTGAATGTTAATTTGTTGATTTTATTGCTGTGACGTTATGAGCAAGAAATTAAAATATCGTGTAAAAAATGTATTAGGTAATTGATTTGTGTGCATGCATCGCTCCACAAATAGGACGATGGTACTTAATTACGGTCTTCTCTGTAAGTACATGTGTTCATTTCTTGTACTTTTGAGTTGCATTATGCAATAAACAGCTCGTGTCATGTGGCAAAAAAATTAATGCATGTCAATTGATGAATTTATGAAGCAACAAGTCCTTTCAAGCACCATCACATGCAGTCAGGGTGCAAGGGAACTCAAAAAAAGCAGAAATTTAGTCGCCTCACACTCCCTAATTTTAGAGCAACTACAAAGGTAGTCTAAACTGAAAATTTCATTTTCTAATTGTTTTTAAGTTAATCCAGGCTGCATAGCAGATACATATACCGGATTTTATGAATAAAAGTCTCTTTGTACGTAGATATATGTTCCAATGAATGATGAAACATCACATTGGTATCTACTATTGGTGGATATAGAGGAGAAGCAAACATTCTTACTCGATCCTCTGCCAACTCCAAAAAGAAAAATGATTCGCCACACAAATGCGAATAGAGTTGTAAGATACTTATGGTTTTCATTAACAAAAGAATATGTGTCAACAATTTTGTTGCAATTACATTCTAAACTTGTTTTGTAGATTGAGGTTTTAGACGGCATTCTTGCAAAGAGGGCTCCCAAATTTAAACACAAATTGGGCAAATGGAAGGTTGTTGAACCAGCCTGGATGCCCAAACAAGGCAATGAGTTTGTTGACTTTTCGTAGTGAAGATGATGCAAGCATCACACTTGGGGCCAGGTTATACAATCAAGGTGAATAACAATCACATTCTGTGCCGACACTGGCAAATAGCTTTAATAATACTACAATAAAAAATTATTTACGTAATGGTGCATCTTTGTGAAATGCAGGATAAGAGTGAGGGCATGCGAAGGGAGGTTGTTGTTAACTTGGCCATCGCTGGGGACAACATAGTGAAAGATAAAATCATATATATATCACAAGTTCTGTATTGAAGTGTATATGGGTTCAGTGGGTTTGTCCTTCTGCTGGTTTTTTAAAACCGAATACTGATGGAGATTTGAGGAAGAGTCCTGGATCTGCTAGTGGAGGAGCAGTTGTCAGGAATGAGTTGGATAAGGTGGTGTTGGTTGCATCCTTCTTCTATGGGGATTGTTCAAATACGGTTGCTGAGTTTAGGGACCTATGTGATGCGTTGCAGATTATTATGGATTATGGACTATCTTGTTATAGTTTCATCATTGAGTTTGATTCATTGGATATTGCTAATTTTGTGTTGGGTTTTATGTGATTGTTCTTGGGTTTGCCTGGGTTACAGTAAGATGAATCAAATTGTTGCTGTGTAGTTTTGAACTTTTTGGTTACATCATGTTTTGCGAGAAGCTAATGCTGTGGCAGATAGATTAGCTGCTCATGCTATATTGGGGAGGAGTTCTGTTGATTTTTCAAGGGATCTTGAGTTGCCTTTTGCGATTAGGTTTGCTTTATTTTCTGATCAGTTGGGTTTGCCGTTTTTGCGAAAAAAGAGGTTTGTGGTTTTTGTTGATAAAGACTAAGAGCTGCTTGGGGTTTTGCTGAGGAGCTAAGTGTGATTTGTTTGAACTACAAAGAGGTTAAGAGAGGCTGTTTTGAAGGTCTTGTATTGGGATGTGCTGGTTACCTATTCTTGTTGTGGTGGCTGTTAGTGATTTTTCTTGGCTGGATTATGTTTTGTTTTTACTTGTTAGGAAAAGGTGGTTTGTACCTTTTCTTTTGCGTCTTGTAATTGCTTCTCGTGTAAATAAAAAAAAAAAAATTGTGTCAAAGTTAAAAAAAAAAAAAAATGTAGCACAGTGTATTCCACATGATGAGTCTTCTAATTCTGTGGTTAAAATGTTAGCTAATAGAGCAGTACATGATGGTTTTTCATCTGATTTTACTGTTTCTGCATCATTGTCTAATTCAGTTAAGTGGGAGCTCATGAAGGATCAAAGGGGATTGCCTGTTGTGCGTAAGAGGAAAATAATTGTTTTTGATGATAAGGGCAGAACATTCTTTATGTCTGTCATATAGCAGCTGCTATGCTGAAATTGGTATATGGTAGATGTTGTAATGCAAGGATTTAAAACTAGTTGAGTGGCGGATGCCTTGGTTTTGTTGCTATGCTGCTATTCTGGTTTCATGCTGCTGTCTGGTGCTGTGAGCATGCCTTGTGTTGTGCTGTGTTCTGTGCTGCAGTTTCTGGGACTCTTGTCAGAAATGCAGCTGCCTTCAAGGTGTCTTGAAGGATTAAAGCCAAGTAATTGTAAATTTGATTTTGCCTTTTTCTATTGTAATTTTTTGATTCTTGTAATCCTTCGATTCAATCAATAAAATTTCTCTTTTAAAAAAAAAAAAAAAAGTGATGCGCTAAATCGGTAAACATAATGTATACTTGTGAAAAATGAAGTAGAGTTAGTGGAGTTCATGTCTTTTTTACTTTGTGCATCACCAATCTATCATGCAATGGATCATAGAGGGTACCCTTCTGCATCAACAACCAATCCATACACGAATATGTACACATATGCAACATGTGTTTTCACACAACATGGTGCTTGGATGATTGATGTGTCCCAAATTTTACCGATATTTTTTCATGAAACAGTTAGTGTACATTCCATTCACCAGTCATCATTGTATTTATTCTAATAAATACATACCGCCTACCTAAGCATATTTCATTCACCAGTCAACATTGTATTCCAATATAAACATATCGCCTACCTAATCACATTCCATTCACCTGTCAACATTGTATTATAATATATATATACTGACTACCTAATCACATCAGCTAATATACTTCTACTTGTCCCCGTTTCTCTCCCTTGTTCTCGAGCCTTATGTATTAGTTTGTTCCTAACTTTGTTGTCAGCGTGAATAGCTAACGAAAAAGCGAAGTTCATCCACATTTCGTTTGAATATTCCTGCGGACAAATGATATAAGTGGTAAACTTAATGAGCTTTGAGGAGAGATATAAACAACTTATATAATTACAATTGCGACATGTCGTATGTTACATGTTATATATTTCACCTTAATGCTAAAACCTGGACAAAGCACTAGAGCTTGGATCATCTTAACAAAAAAAATTCCACAATCATAGTCATTCCCCTGATGTGGGGCCCAAGGCAGCGCAAAAAAGTGAATGTGGACAAAAAAGGTTGGTAGTTATCCTATGTAACTTGAAGCACATCATCTAATTCAAAGAGGACATTTTGCACAGCATTCTACCGAATGGAAATATCGGCACAAGGAAGCGGGTCCAACAAAACAGCATTTCGTTCAGTTACTTCAATGATGCATAGATACCAATGGTCGTTGTTCTCATTGATCGGGATGTGTATCTAAATTTTTTGATACAGACAAACATTGTTGATAAGTGTGGATCAATTTAACTAATGTTAGGTCTTGTAATTCAAAACGAATTAACAATATGGTTATAACACACCTTGTCACAGTATGTAAAATCTTTTATGTACTTCTCATTCACAGTACACATAGATTGAAGCCAATTTTTTTACTTTCATTGTTAGCCATAGCCCGAGCCAGTGCCTGTTGCTGAATACAACAATCAACATTACATACACCTATTGTATGTAATTTTGTTTAAAAAAATTAGGTACTTCCAAAGGCTCACAAGTTTCTTACCGAGAACCACGTGGGTAGGTACCACCTCTCTAACCCGATTTTTGGATTTGTCTTATCTTCCTTAGATAAAAAATTGTGAGCCAAGTCCACAACCTGTGACATTCAACGAAAAATACTAATGTAAAATGCAATGGGTATAATTTATGGTAACAACGAATGGGTAAAAAAAAATCCCAAATTAACCAATCGAATCAAGGAACCACTGCTTTGGTAATAGTGTCATGAGGGAATGACGTGCAGCATGGTTGTGTTCAAACCTAATTAAAACCTCTCTGTTTTTAAAAAAATAGAAAATAAAAAATTACACAAAAAAATAAGCGTGCAATTATTTTCGATTACATGTATATAATACATAATTAAAATGTATAAAGGGTTACATTTAAAATAACCATACCTTATGTCAAGATTCTTGTCAAATATGTAATTCAGAATCCATTGCTTATCTTCAGGATAAAGTATGTCTACATGTTCAGATTCCTCAACGTGATGTGGGATACCCAAAGTGGAATCTGAAATCTGTTTACCCAACCTGTGATATTAAACTACAATTCAAGTTTGTCACACACTCAACAATAGAACAAAACAGACCTTATGAATTTCAGCAACTAATGCACTATTACAAGACAATTTCAGTTTGTTCGTAGGTTTATGCGGAGTCTTGTAGACATCGATCGCTGCCCCATTCATGTGGTCACCGCCCTATGCAAAGAGAAATTGAACATACACATGTAAAAAAATTGGATAATAAGAAATGATGTGATAACCTTAGGCATTAAATGTTTATGCATGGAATCGTCCCTTGGTTGAATGTGTTCCGGGTGATTATTCACCTCCCCCTTGCCCTCTTTGTTATCACCCTTCTTCACCCCACGATTCTGTAGTTGAAGTGAGAAAAATATAAATGAGAATAATGTATAAGGTAAGTAATACATTAAGTTTGATGTATGTTATACCTTTGGCTGTTCATATGGTGACATCACATATTTGCTTGGCCTCCGTTTAGAATCTCTTCGTAGCTGAATTGGTGGCAACGATGTTTGGGTGCATGAATAAGAAGCCTCTTGCATGTCACCAACGTTATTCTGTTTGTAACCCACATTGCCAGTATTCAATGGCCGTCGCCGTGCCTCCTGCAATGGTTTTGGTGGTGGGGTGTGGACAGTGGCAATGGGTGTCCAAATCCGGTAGTCCACATCAACTTCATTAAGGCAGTTGGCGATTACATTTTCATTCAAGTCAATTTTATTTTTTTGCTCGTCAACTTGTCAAACATCAGCATGATTGTCTATCTTTTCATAATTTGATGGTTTCGTACATAGCCACCCATGAACATTTGCATCATGCTAACCATTGAGCCGACTATGCCAATTAGGTTAACAATCGCATTCTCCATCTTAGACATGCTGGCCTCCCAGTCCTGCACATTTACACAAATGATCATGTGTCAAAAACTATTATAAATTAATGTGATTTCAGTATCATGATATATGCATACCAGTGGTTTTTCATCTGATGTCAAAATAGTTTGCTTCACTGCATGGGTGGATCGTTTCGTAAAGTTTACTGTAGGAACTTGTGGGGGTCCATTCATGGTGTCGTCAAACACAAACCAAGTAACCTCTTGACATGCTATTCGTTTGGACTTATTCAACATGATTACATGTTTCTTAATTTCCTCATCCCCCCTTGCAGCAATTCGAGGGTTGCTTCTACAAGGCAGTTGTTTAACACATACCTCTTGGGTGTGACCCGTTCCAGATATACTATCTACAACGCAAAAATAAAAGAGGTAATTCACTATAAGTATTGTGAAACAAACACTACATAAATATACTAAAAAAATAAATTGATGTCTTAATCCACTAACATTTTTCTGATCATGTGTTTGATATTTTCGTACACCTTCAACCATACCATCAAATACAAATTTCGCCCAATTTCTCTCTCCTATAGAAGGAACATCTAAGACAGTGTGAAAATACATGCTGCTGATTGAAGTACGCATGGTTGGGTATAGAAGATGTTCGATAAGAAATAGCACAAAATATATTTTAAACTCATCCGAAGCCACTTTAAGTACACAAAGTCTGTCATTCACGTGTCTCAACGGGATATCCTTAACTCCATTGAACAATGAATTCCAAATGCCATGAATTCTTTCACTGGGCCCAGTTGTCTCCACGTCCAACCCTTCATTTCTCAAAGCCATGACAGATTCTACATCCATGGCTGATCACTGAATAGCTTCACCGTAGACATTTAATGTCAAGGACATAGTGTCGAACCATTCAATCAACCATACACATAAACCCCGCTTCAGTTCCTCACTTCTGAGGCTCAATATCCCCCCCGCCCAAAAAAAAAAAAAACCAAGTTCTTTTATTGCAGTTTTCTACTCATCACATAAGTTTCATATCATTTTTACAATTTTCCAAAGCAAACACCAAGTACCAAGCGTCCCCTTTGATAATTCGTCAAAACATATACACAAAAGTTAGTTGGAGAGATGCACTAAATGTAAACCATGCACATCAAAATTAATATCGACATTATATTTACTCGTACTGCCAATTCCCCAGAATTATCTGTCATACGATCATATTCAGTCTTCGCCTGTATAGACATTTATCTATACTTCTGTTTCTCACTATCTGCCATCTTCCTCCATTGGTCAGTCAGTTCTTTAATCACCTTATGAGTACAAGTTCCAATTGGAAGCCATTATTACTTTCACTATCCCAAACAATACTCGCTCTTTGTAAAACAAATTATACCTCACGTGTGACTTTTTTATTAGTGTTTCCTTTGATATTCTCTATTCGTTCCTCACTGTAATAGAAGTACAACTAATGCGTACATTATCAAATAAACATTAACCACAAACTAATTTGACCCTACAATACACTAATTTTTCATACTAGAAAAATAGCCATGCACTAAGTGGATGTTGTGCTTTAAAGCCTTCGGCCTTTGACTCGTGGTACCTTTTCTTCCCAATGGAATACGTACCATATTATGAAGTCTGAAATGTGATGAATCTGAAATATATTCAACAATATAATCATATCTTACATTAGAAATATCACCAAAATGGACTTCCCAAGTCCAGGGGCTTGCTACTCCCCTGCAAATGTCACATGTTGTATAGGTCAAATAAATAAGTATATGCTACACATACACTTCTCTAAACCATTTAGAAATCCTTCTCAAACACACTCACTCACCAACACATTCATTCACAACTATTACATCAATACCAGTATATAAATGTTTGCAAGTATGACACACACAGAGAGGTTAAACACTGAAAACATACCATTCATAAAAAAACTAACATTTCATATATTCACTACTACTTTCTTCATACCTTATTATGTATTTCCTCTTGTTCGTTAATCACAAAGAGCCGATACTACCTACAAATGAGGAGTGTTCACACTTCTACGTAGACTAAGACAAACCAATTTTGGAATAAAGAAGTTAGATACTTATGACCTCCAACCCATATTGGAAGGAATAAAAGAGATTGTGATGCAAAGAGAGGCACCGATGTCAGAACAAAGAAGAGGGATTGGAATGCATAGAGGACACGCTGCTTTTGGAAGATAGAAAGAGGAGAACCAATGCCCTTAATGTTCAGATAAGGGAGGGAGCTGGGTATTGGTTTTTGGTGGGATTAAGAGGAAATAGGAGGGAATTGGTGTAGCTACCTGTCACAACCTGATTGGTTGGTATGGAATTAAACCCTAAACGACGTCACTTGGATCCATCAGGGGAAAAAAAACATAATTGATCGAACTCATACACGATCGATCGAATAGTTTCAGACTACCCGCAATTATAACGCTAATATGAGGGGGGATTGAACAACCATTCATCTGCTACAACAACACCTCTAAATTGATCTATCGTGAATAACTGATCGATCACAGAGTTTCAGAATGTGAACATTTTATACATCTGCTCGACCGATCGCATTACTAAATGATTGATCCATATTCTCTGATCGAACGCTACGTTTCAAAATGCGAAGGACCAATCGGATTAGTAAATGATCGATCGTTATGTTTCAGAAAGGAATCTTAGATCGATCATTTTTCATTGATCGATCAGGAAGTTTCAAAATGTTAATGATCGATCGAATTACTAACTGATCGATCATAAGTTTCAAAATATGATATAAGATCGATCATTTTTCACTGATCGATCGCTAAGTTTCAGAATGTGACAATTTTATACACCTGATCGATCAATCACAATAATAATTGATCGATCTTTAACTTTTAGATTGATAAACGATTGATCATTATTCACTGATCGATCAATCCCTTACACTATCGCAACAAAACCTTAAAATCTTGTATAATGTTCTTAACGCTCGTAAACATATCGACTTTATCGTAAAATTTTTCATACAATTAGTAAATACTCCTCTCCACTTGTAAGATAATCCACAACTGTGGTTATCTCACACCAAAACAATGGTGAATATTCCTTAATTACTGAGAACTTGTCCACATCTGTTGTAAAAATTTAATTACAAGACATAAATTTTGCTTTGCTGTATGTTCTTAACCCTCCCAAAGTTGTCCACGTTTTTCGTAAATCCGTCGTCATGTGTTTTAAATATTCCCATTGACCTCGTAACTAAATCCTAACATTTCATAAAATCACCTACAAATCTTGTAAAATATACCATACATGTAGTAAATACTCATCTGCACTTGTAACATAGTCTAGAAATTTGATATCTGAGACCAAAATAAAGGTAAATCTTCATCAACAACTTATAATTTGTTCAAAAAATAAGTATAAATTTCATTAACCTACTTAAATTTTCCTTTTCTATATGAAATCTATCAATTATAGTGGTAAATCTATGAATTTCTATTTCACCACATTCGTATTAAAACCCACGATAATGAATACCACATATATTATATATTTATCTATAAGATTGTAATATTAAACTCTTTTGTCGTAAACTTAACCAACTCAAAACTAAAATGTATCAATTGCACTCGTAACATTATCCAAAACAATCCGAACAAAATATTTAACTCTAGTAAAATGTTCATTAAACCACGTAAATATATGCATCTGAGTCATAAATCCTTCACCAATGTTTTAATGTATCCAGCTTGTCTTGTAATTATATCCTTAACACTCATAAAAGTATGCACAACTATTATAACTTATACCATACATGTAGTAAATACTCCTATCCACTTGTAAATTCATTAACAAAGTTGGTATTTTACATCACATAACTAGTAAATCTTACTCACCTACATGTAACTTATCCACAAATAACGTAATAATTTTCATTACTAACGTATATTTTTCTTTGCTATATGAAATCTAACCATAGTTGTGCTAAATCTATGAATATCCCTTTTCACCACATTCGTATTAACCTATTATAATAACTCTCATACATATGATATATTTACCATAGAAGTCGTAAACTTATCCAAAATATCGAAACAAAACCTTCAACTCCAATAAAATATTCCTTAAGCATCATAAATTTATCATCTTTTCTGGTAAATACTTCCTCATATGTTTTAATTTACCCCACCAGACTGTCTCATATACGAACCCTTAATGGTCTTATGATACCTACCAACGTCGTAAAATATACCATGTAAGTAGTAAATACTTCTTAAAACTTGTAAACTTATCCACGAAACTGGTAAATTAAAATCAAATACTTGTGAATTATTCACAAATGTCGTAAACATTTCATTAAGTAACGTAATTTTCCTATTCCTTTATGAAATCTAACCATTATGGTGGTAAATCTATGAATATCCCTTTCATCACATTCGTAGTAAAAACTATCTATAATGACTCACATACATGTTATATATACTTACCTATACCTTCGCAATATTAACCACTTTTGGCGTAACATTAACAAACCTAGAAATAGAAATTTTGTACGAACTCGTAACCTTTACATTAAGTTATCCACTTTTGTGGTAAAACCTTCCTCATATGTTTTCATGAACCCACCTGCCTCCTAAACGTACCTTGAAGTGTCATAAACTTAATTATTAAGTGAATTCGATTGATCAAAAATATATAATGATCAATCGTATTGTTGCAGATGTATTATTTGAAGTATATAATTATATTATGTGCGTTACTGATCGATCAATTATATTTAATGATCGATCAAGTATTAGTGAATATCGTAAACTGAACCATTGAACTAGTAAATATTCCTCTGAACTTGTAATTTTATCCACAAGACTGGTATATCTTCCTGGATTAGTTGTAAATTATTCACAAATTAAGTATACATTTCATTAAATTACATCATTTTTTTTCCTAAATGAAATCTAACCATTTTTTTCATTACTCTTGGTAAAAGTATGCACTAGTAAATGTTCTTTTGGCCTTGTAAAAACATTCACAACTCTTGTACCCTTATCAACAAATATGGTAATTCATCCTTTTACCTGATAAATAATGATTTAAGTGGTGTTGTAATTTTATCATTAATTGTCATAATTGTTAATAAAGAGAGGAAACAGTTACTCACCCATTTGTAATTATTGACACAAATGTGGTAAACAAAATTCTTCAATAAACCCACATTTCTACTATTTTTATCCATTGAAGTTGTAAATATATCTTTTATTATAGTAACAATATTGTAGTATATTTTAATAAAATTACTAGTAATCATGATGTACTATCTGACAAGTCCTTTCAAGTCTTGTCTTGTCTACTAGCCGGTAACCAACAGGTAACCGATTACTCTTTGAAAAAAAAAAATTTGAGAGGACACATTGATCAACGGCTCACTTTTGTTGTTAGATGAATCTACGGTTGACATTGGTTTTCGGTACCCTACCGAAAAACCAAAAGGCTATACCGTAGTTTGGTCCTAAATAATGTGCAATGTCCGTGTCGTGTCGTGTCGCGTCATAGGAAGATTTATAGAAAGTCAAATGCCCCCATGGCTGCCGTGCTGTATCTGTAATATCTGTAATGAAAACAATATGAAATTTACAGAAAAATAAATTTTAAAATAAGTTACTTTAAATAATGTGCAATGTCCCCGTCTTGTTGTGCCTTGAGAATATTCGTAGAAAGTCAAATGCCCCCATGGCTGCCTTGCTCTATCTGTCATGAAAACAACAACAATATAAATATGGGCGATTTAGGCATACGAAATGATTTATGCGCTTGAAAAAATTTAAATATAGACTTGTTCGTTTAGTTTTTAGAATAATATTATGTGGACATAAATTTTTAATATAAAATATTAATTTATTATTAAATTAACAATATTAATTTGAGACCCCACTATCGAGCTCTCACCAACAACAATATAAAGCTAAATTGCTACCACTAAAAAGAAGGTAAATTGCTTACACAAAAGGTTGAACTGTCGTTAATAATTAGTAAGGTGTAATCCGTGGGCCCATGGGAGTATTACCTATCTATCCAAACAATGGCCTGGACAGGACTCTCCACAAATCCTTGCCAATGCAGCCGACTGGATTTGCTTGGGTTGGTTGCCAAGGGTTAAAAAAAGATTAAAGTTGTTAGTTACACCTACCTACCATTCCATGTTAATATTGATTAACATGCTTGAAAAATTATTTTAGATTTTGAAACTAAGAATTTCATATGCATTTGAATTTGTTTTAAATTTCATTTGATTTTAAATACGTTATTTCACCGTCAAGAATTGTGACATACCTTTGACATTTTAACTGAATTGAATTGTATTGTTTGCACAGAGATCAAGACATATTCTTTAAAAGTACATCAAGTGGGTCGATCCCATAAAAAAATTAGAAAAAGAAAAGCCTTTAAAAAATGTTTTTCTTTTGATAAAAGGTATTTTAAAACAACTTGGAGTCTCAGTTGTCCAATATCATGGCAACTTGGAGTCTCAGTTGACCCTAATGTATTTTCATATATTTAAAGCATTGCACGATAAAAAACTCAAAAATTAATAGAGGTGTCAAGTACCAGTTCATGGACTTCGAGTTCTTTCCTTAGAACTTTTTTGGTATTTTAGAACATCTCTAACTATGACTCAAATTTAAACTCAAAATTGAGTAAAAAGTTTGATTTAATATAGAACACTCTAATTGGAAAACTCAAATATTTTTTGTTTTTTTTTTTTGGGAGGGGGAGGGGGAGGGGGAGGGGGAGGGGCGAGCGGGTTTGAACTGTGGCGGTCTTCTCGTCAATCTTTGGATCTGAGCTAGGCACTTGCTACAGAGCGACCGACCGAGACTCTTTCTTCTTTTTTCGTTGTAGTGTTGAACGTTTTCACTCGGCTCTCCTTTTTTATCATTTTTTTCATTCTTTTCTTATGAGGTCGTTTAAAGATGTACAGTGGCGGTCTTCTCGTCAATCTTTGGAGATGAGTTAGGCACTTACTACAGGGCGACCGACCGAGACTCTTTCTTCTTTTTTCATAGTAGTGTTGAACGTTTTCACCCGGCTCCCCTTTTTTATCATTTTTTTTCATTCTTTTCTTATGAGGTCGTGTACAACAACCTCAAAAATGACCTCATAAGAAAAGAATGAAAAAAATGATAAAAAAGGGGAGCCGAGTGGAAACGTTCAACACCACTACGAAAAAAGAAGAAAGAGTCTCGGTCGGTCGCCTTGTAGCAAGTGCATAACTCAGCACCGAAGATTGACGAGAAGACCGCCACTGTACATCTTATATATATATATATATATATATATTGTGTTTTCTTCATTTTTATTTATGTTTCAATCTCTCAAACATTTGTATCAGACACAATGCAGTTTATAAAAAACAAATGAACCCAATACTAACAAAAATAGGTACATCCGATTGCCAATAGCGTGTACATGACCAATCAAGATTGACCTATTATTACATCTGTCATTGTCTAAGACACCATGTTTGGGGGAAAAAAAGGTGCCTCTGTGCTTTTGCACTAGCTTGGATGTTTCGTCTGTGGCTCTGTCCTATAAATCTTTCCTTTTCTCCTCTTGTTTTCTCCACAGACTGGTTTTTCAGCTCTCTCTCTCTCTCTCTCTCTCTCTCTCTCTCTCTCTCTCTCTCTCTCTCTCTCGTATCAGTTGTACGACGTTGGCCTAATATTCAACACTTTGAGCTGCATATACGGGTAAATTTTTTGATCTTAGGAACAATTTCATGTAATTTGAGTTCAATGCTTTCAGTATGTTCTTAATTCTTGGTTCTGTTTTGTTACCTTGAATCCGTAAAATTCGTTGTGAAACTAAATATGACATTGCAACTCTAGAGGCATGACTTTCGCGAGCTCTCTGAATATATGTATTCTTATCAATCTATTAATTTAAGTGTAATGTTGCTATAACCAAAACACTTACCATATATTGTTTATTAAATGAATACGAATGATTCGATTAGTAAATCTTATTAAAATTTAAAAGTGAATAGGACCTTTTGATCTAGCAATTCTAACATTCATATCAATTTGACAAGAAAATTTCAATAAGTTATTTTGCAAGCATAACAATGTTCTAAATTTACTACTGGAGTTTTTTTACCGGCAGATACAATAACCATACTTTTTGTGTGTTCTGTTGTACCTTCTGTCGGGATAATGCTAGACCGAGTGAAATTTAAAATTTTAATTTGCAAAAAAGACATCAAAAGAGATTAAATTTTTTTGTTCCCTTTTTTTTGTCAGTCTAATATTATCCCTTTTTATTACCATCCTTTAATAATCTAAAACAATACCTGTAGATTAGAGCCTAAGTTATTACTGGGTGGACGGTGCTGATTTATTCTGAACCTTGTTCAGTTGACCCAACAAGATGTTGGAAGAAAGACTAATCCATCTCCTTTCCATCATTATAACTTTTTGTTCTTTTATTTTTCCATCATAACAAACAAGACATAAGGGATTAATGGATATGGTTTTATGTGTAACGAGTAATGCTACGCTGACCAAATTTTGGGACCAAATTAAGAGCCCAAATGACATGACAACATATTATTTGGAGTATTTATTGATGTAAGATACGTTATAAGTAAATTCTATTGACTTTACTAAAACTGCATGCAAGAGTGAAGCTAAAAAGGACACAGTTTTCTCTTCTTTTTGTAGGTGCAGGCCATGTTCATGTAGGCCTTTGTGCTTTTATTGTCTACTTTTGAGTCTTGATTCTACTGTAAGTACCAGCCCAAGGCTGGCACTTCCTTTAGAGTTTCAGATTCTTGGTTGGTGTTTATACTTTGGGTATACTTTTGTTTTGGGTGGATGTTTTCCGTCATAAGTGCATCACCCTTGGGTTGTTCCTGTAATGTTTTTTTTTTTTTTTTTTTTTTTTTCGGTAAGTAAGATCATTTCCATATATCAAAAATTCAAAGATGGGCCCCTTAACACAGGAAAAAACCAACGGGATGGAAGATCTTCTAAAACAGAAAATAGAAGATACCCCATCCCCGAAACAAAAGAAAACAAATTAATCACATTTCAAAAAACAAAAAGAAAGTGACAGCTCAAGAGCAGCAACAAGAAACCATCCAGCAGCAAATCACGGCCACCAAGAACACCAGCAAGCACAATTCATCAATCAACCCAGAACAGCAAAGCAGCAACAAATGTTGTACCCTTGTTTTATGAATATAATTTACCTTCCATAAAAAGGACACAGTTTTCTACTAGAGATATGATGTTCTAGTTATCAAATAAAACTTATGGTGCTATGCATTTGTACGTTAATGCAACATGTACTCTTTCAGAATATCAAGAAGACAAAAAATGGATTTTTTTGGGTCAATGGCCAAGAGGAGAGAATCTTTCAACTCTTCGGGGCCAACACACATTACTTCTATTGATTGGTAAGAATGTTCTACGACCATACTATGGTTTGCTTAATTGTTTCACACTCTATACATTATGATGCTTTTGTTTTTTTTTTGATCAAAATGATGCTTTTGTTGGGAAATTCCAATCTTGCTGGAAGTTCTAGCACTGCGTTAGACTAGATATATTCCTGGTCCAGTTATGGTAATGGATTTTAATGATTTTAGAATAACCAAAAATAAAAATAGTAAGGTCATCCCCATCCTGCAAAAGAAGGAAGGGTAGAATTAGGCATCTTGATTGTCACACAATTCTTACTCCTTATTGCCCACAGTTTTACCATTTTAACAATTTATGTGAAACAAACAAAAATTTGGTGAATTCAAACTGAAACGACATCTTATTGTAGTTTTTATTGCCTGAATTATTCTTTACAAGATGGTTTTGATCTATCTATATGATATAATATTACAAACAAATTAGTTGGAATAGGAATTGGGATGCCTTCCCTCCTCATTCTCTCTTTTTTTTTTTTCTTAAAAAAAAATTCATTTATTTAATTACATCCCAATATTTTATCAAATCATATTATACCACGTGTATCATATAACTACCCCCCAAATTAACTACCACCTATTTAATTTTTTTTTTTTAATTATTAAGACAATTTTACTATCTGTAAAACTGTTTACTAGAATGATGAATGAAGATTGAAGCTATATGCAATGTGTGATGTTGTATGGCAAATAAATAGGAAAAGGAATACACCCGATTTATAAAAGTTTGGCCCAAACATGATGGCCTAAATACTCTCTTCCACCTCCTCCTCAGAGCCTCTCTTTCCCTATTTCAATCTTCTTCAATGGCTGAAGATTAAACACTTTACAACGTTCATCTTCTTCAGTGGGTGAAGGCACACACTTACAAAATTAAGCTCAATCAAAATAAATTTAAGCTCACTCAATAAAATAATGTTCTCCTCTCTTTACGAACAAGAATTACTCAAAAGATTTCAACAAGAGAAAAGAATATATCACAATAAGTCACTTAACCAGGATCTCACAATAAAGACTTTTTTTCAATATATATATCGCCCTTTGAATGCCCAAGAAGTCCCCAAGAACATATCAAAAAGTCTTCCTTCCTTTTTATAGTGGAGGCAAATGCATAAGAGGAGGTGGCAAAAAACTAGCCGTTAGAGGCTCTAATGGACAAATCCAAAAGGCCTTCCGAAATTCTCGATAAGCTTCTAGAAGGCTTCTCAATAAGCAAAAAAATTTGGTTGAGTTCCAGATTTGCATTTAGAATCCAGATCCTTATGCAGAAGTTTGGATCCCTCATCCGGAATTCCGGATCTCCCTTCCGTTTGTCTGGTGATATGCACTACCCTCTACTTCCAAGCTAATTTTGATCCCCAAGACATTCAAATATGACAGACTATTTCAGACAAAGTTATAACCCTTAAAATATCCTTTTCAAGTATGTTTTTATCAGGTCAATTGGATATCAGAGTAAAAAGTTACATCCCAGTTATTGAGCATATATTTTTATTTTCATGATTGTCATCATATATGCACTACTTTCAACTTCCATGCCATTTTTCACCTTGAATACATTCAAATATAAAAATTAATATTTCAAAAAAAACTTGTAGATCTTGAAGTTTTCTTTCCAATCCCAGTAGAAACAAGTCAATTGGACATTTGAGTAGAACATCATGTCCACATAATCGATGCTATGTCAAATTGACTAATTATGGTCATAAATCTCTTCAAGTTCTCTAGTTATAACTATCAAACCGACAAGATTCTTGCTTAAGCTTTTCATGCTCATTCCATCCAATTCTTCTCATCTTCAATCAACCACTTTAGCAAAGTTCATTCTCTTCATTTATTTGCATCTTCTCATCTTCAATCAACCGATTTATGTAAATACAATTATAAATCTGACACATAAATTTACCATTAGAATTAAGAAAAATGGCTACTGGTTTTTTGGCCAAATCAACAAATAATATATTTATGATGTGAACAAAATAACTATGAGTGTTGTAATTTAAAATTCGAAATAAAGCATGCAAACAATAGTTAGATCATTAAAAATATAACATGCAATTTAAATAAATACAAAACATGTATAAACATGCAATCTATATAAACCAAATAAATTTATTTAGAAAGAGCTGGCCTGCGAGTCCGAGAGGCGTGTGATCACTGTCCTAAAGCAGCTGAGCCTCCCCACGTGAGGGTACTGACGGACACCAACGACTCCAAGATCCAACCCAGACGCTCGCAGCAGCACCTCCTCAATGGTCACGTCCACTGGAAGGTTTGGATGAATCTGACTCGAATCGAGTTGCCCAAAACAAAATAATAGATGGTAATAGAAAAATAGGCCGAATATGAGAAATGAAAATAAGCAATAGGAAGTATCTGGAGTGGTGTTTTTTTTTCCTTTTTGTTCCTACCAAAAGCTATCTCAAAAGCTACTTATATAGCCTTTGTTTGTGTAACCTCCACACGATGACTATTCAATTTATTTTCTAGCCGTTGAGCACATGCTGGTTTTCATTGTTGGCAATTACCTGACTTTTCAATAGGTTTTATAATTTGGCCTTGAATAGCCATAAAATCAATTTTAAGGTCATTGATTATTATTCTTGAATATACACACTAAATAGGATCAAAAAAGTTTGTAACAGAAAATCACAAATTTAAACATAATTAAAATAAAAATTCAATAAAAGTTTTAAAAACTTAATTTTATTTTTACAATCCCCCACAAGTTTTTGAAACTTAAATGTATCTCAAATATTTTGTATATACTTTAATATAGAAAATATGGGCAACTATTATACTGTGCAATAGGTGTAGGTGTCTTTCGGACTTGAACCTCACTTAGTGTTAACAGTTTTCCTCTGCAGGATCATAGTAACCAAAGGCTTGAACTAGACCCTTTGAACCAGAGTTCAACATGTCACACACACAGTACCGATATTGGTCAAAATTCGCGGGTCAGTGCTATTAATGGCCTTGCACTTGATCTTGATTCTCATGAGAGTTTCTAGAGAATAGCCCAATTCTCATAGTCGCGGCCTCACGACTACTCTCACTTAGGTGAGCCCTCCAAGGGTACATGTGCACAATACCCTGCAGGAGTGTTCCTGCCTCGGTCTCATTCAGGGTAAAACCCTTCCTTACCGTCACACTATATATGCACTTCTGCCATAGGGATGAGTAGGAAAATATCTCCTCTTGGATATTTCCTAAATAACAGTGCTAATGAGTCACGCAGTATGGATTGTTTCTACCCATTGAACTTCCTTCATGGGGTCCCCAATCACAGAAGTTGGGTTACCTCCCTAGGTGACTCCCTTGTGGGCTTAAGCCCATCCCCCTCGACAGTTCTGAGATAGCTTTCCTCGAAAGCCCTTTAGTTAGCTGATCAGCTATATTTAGTTCAGACTTCACAAAGTCTAGTGAGATTATGCTTTTACTTAGCATTTTCTTTATTGATTTATATCTCACTTGTATATGTCTATTCATCTTTTTATTATTATGATTTTGCTTCACAAGCTCAATCACTGCCTTACTATCACAATGTAATGAAATGGCAGGTATGGGTTTTTCCACTAGAGGTATCTCTAGTAATAAATTCTTTATCCACTCAGCCTCAGCACACGTGGTATCTAAGGCTATAAGTTCTGACTGCATAGTACTTCTTGATATTAGGGTTTGTTTTTTAGATCCCCAAGATATGGCTGCTCCTCCTAACAAAAAGACATAGCCAGTAGTGGATTTTATATCTAAACTATCGGTGATCCAATTTGCATCACTAAAGCCCTCAACTACACTAGGAAATCCACTATAACATAAAGAGTAATCTAAGGTTCCTTTAAGATACTTGAAAACTCTCTCTAAGGCAACCCAATGCTCTTTGCTCGGACTATGTGTATATCTACTTAGTCTCCCTACAGCATACGAGATATCAGGTCTAGACTTATTTGCTATGTATAATAAAGATCCAATCATTTGTGAGTACTTCAATTGTGAAATCGGTTCTCCTTTATTTTTCTTCAAATGTACATGAGGATCATATGGTGTTGATACAAACTTACTATCATAAAAACCAAACTTTTTCAACATTTTCTCTATGGTACTAGACTGACTCAGAGATATTCCATTAGATGTTTTCTCTATTTTCATTCCCAAGACTACATAGGCTTCTCCCAAGTCTTTCATATCAAACTTAGTAGATAAATAAGATTTAACATCATTAACAATCTCCAAGTTTGTCCCAAAAATTAGTATATCATCTACATAGAGACATAAAATCACACAACCAACATCACTATCCTTGTAGTACAAACATTTATCACTTTCATTAATTTGAAAACCATACTCTAGAATTACTTTATCAAACTTCTCATGCCACTGTTTGGGAGCTTGTTTAAGACCATATAAAGACTTCACTAACTTACAAACCTTATGTTCTTGTCCTTTTACCATAAACCCCTCAGGTTGTTCCATATATATCTCTTCATCTAAATCCCCATTTAGAAAAACGGTCTTGACATCCATTTGATGTATTACTAAGTTATGGATAGATGCTAGGGCTACTAGTATTCTAATGGCAGTAATACTAGTCACAGGCGAGTATGTATCAAAATAATCTATCCCTTTCTTTTGAGTAAATCCTTTAGCCACCAATCTAGCTTTATATTTATCTATACTCCCATCAAGTTTTAGTTTCTTCTTAAATACCCACTTACACCCAATAGCTTTGCTTCCAGGAGGCAATTCTACTATCTCCCAAGTATTATTAAGCAATATAGATTCAATTTCACTATTAATAGCCTCCTTCCAAAAAGGTGCATCTATAGAGGACATAGCTTCTTTATATGTCGTTGGCTCTCCTTCTACTAGAAAAGTAAAAAATCATTCTCCTAAGTTCTTCTCTATTCTTGGTCTTTTACTTCTCCTTAACTCTACATGTTGTTCTATATTTTTCTCTACGGGAGCAATAGAACTAGTAGAAGGTTGATCATTAGTTGAAGGTGTTTCTCTTACTTGACTAGGCATTGTATTTTTAAAAGGAAAAATATCTTCAAAAAATGTAGCATCTCTAGATTCAATTATAGTATTGTTTGAAATTCCACTAATTTCCGAGTTAAAAACTAAGAATCTATTAGCGCTACTATTTTGGGCATATCCTACAAAAACAGTATCTACGGTCTTAGGACCTATTTTCTTTCTCTTTGGTTCGGGAATAGCTACCTTAGCTAAACACCCCCACATTTTCATGATGCTAATGTTAGGAACTCTTCCCTTCCATATCTCATATGGAGTTTTCTCATTATCTTTAACATATACTCTATTCAAGATGAAACAAGCACTAAGTACAGCTTCCCCCCACAAATTATCAGATAAGCCGGAACTAGTCAACATTGAATTTACCATATCCATTAAGGTTCTATTCTTTCTTTCAGCTACCCCATTTGATTGAGGGGAATAAGGAGGAGTCACTTCATGTATTATTCCATGTTCTTCACAAAATGTACTAAGATCAGTTAGAGTATATTCACCTCCTCTATCGGACCTTAGTCTTTTCACTTTTCTCTCTAATTGATTTTCAACCTCATTTTTATATATCTTAAACTTATTAAATACTTCATCTTTGTTCTTGATAAGGTAAATATAACAATATTTAGAACAATCATCTATAAAAGTCACAAAATATTTATTTCCGGCTCTTGTTGGCGGTCTACTAGAATCACATACATCACTATGTATAAGTTCTAGAAGTTGGGTATTCCTTTCTACGCTTTTATGAGGTTTTCTAGTTTGTTTGGCTTGTACACAAATTTCACATTTATGTTTAAAATCTACATGAGATTTGGAAATAAGATTGAGATCCATCATCCTTTTAATTTTCTTTAGACTTATGTGTCCTAATCTTCCATGTCATACATTGCAAGATTCAACATTGAAAACTTGATGAGAAATTTCATTAACTTCCGAAAGTACATTCAATTTAAATAAACCATCACAAATATATCATTTGCCAACAAATATATCATTCTTAGTTATCACAACTTTATTTGACTCCATGACAACCTTATAACCTTGTTGGACTAAGGACGACCCACTAACTAAATTTCTTCTAACTTCAGGAACATGTCGCACTCCCTTCAAGATCAATGTCTTCCCAGATGTCATCTTTAACTCTATGTCTCCAATTCCAAGTACTTGTGCGACGGAATCATTTCCTAGCGTTACACTTCCTCCACTTGATTTCTGATAAGATTTAAATAAATCACGATCAAAGCAAACATGTATATTAGCCCCAGAGTCTAACCACCAATCTTTTTCTTGATAAGTAAAATTTACTAGGGAACGATTATACCTAAAGGAGGGTTCGGCAGAATTATCTCCATCCACTAGAACATTGACTTGGGCTCTTGGACCTCTTTGATTTGGCTTGGGCTTTGGCTTATACGGTTCAGTCTTCTTGTAGTAGCAATCCTTAGCCAAGTGATTGGTTCGTCCACAAACAAAGCAAGGCATCCTCTCTCTTCCTAAGCCCTTGAACTTATTATTATTATTATTGTTGTTGTTGTTGTTGTTTTGATAGTTTTGATTTTGACCGTTATTAGGACGACCATTAAACCTCTTATTCTTAAAATTTCTTCCCCTAGGTCGGAAATTGTTATGGTTGTTGTTACTATTTTCCACTAGGTTTATCTTAGGAGGTCTCTCATTTTGTGAGTTAGTACTAACCCTATGCTTCTCTTCAACCCTAAGAGCATTTATAGTTTGGGTTAAGGTTAACTCTCCTTGCTTATGCCTAAGGGTCTTAGCAAAATTATCCCAAGAAGGTGGAAGTTTGTCAATTAAGCTTGAAACTTTAAAATCTTCACTAAATGTAGTTCCACCCTTTTCAATTTTCCTCAAAAATTCTTGATACTCATGAATTTGATCACCAACGAGTTTATTCTCCACCATTTTATAACTATTAAAATTAGAGATCATAAACCGTTTAATTCCTGCATCAACAATCTCATACTCGGCCTCTAAAGTGTTCCATAGCTCTTTAGCGGTTGTCGTAGTATTATGGTAGACATCATAAAGATGGTCAGAAAGAGTACTTAGAATCCTATTATAACAGTGATATTCAATTTGTTCAGGGGTATACCATGAAGAGAACTCTTGATTAGGTTGAGGTTCTTCTATAGCAGAAATTAAGCCTAGTACGGTCAACCAATAACGAACTTGTTTTTGCCACCTACGAAAATTTTGACCACTAAATTTTTCGGGTTTGACACTATTAGCTTCTTCTAGTCTAGTCATCCTTAATTTAAAATTCAAGGGCAAAGAAACAATAAGAGATATGCAAAGAACCTGTATTAAATTTAAATGTCAACTGTCAAAACTCTATTTGTAACGAAATTAAGAAAGGTGTTTAAATTATTGTAATAGCTCTTGAAACTTTAATTTTTTTTTTCAAAGCAAGTAGCTATATATTTTTTTTTATTCAAACAAGTAGCTACTGGTTTTTTTTTTTAACCAAACACCTACTGTTTTTATTTTTTCCAAACAAATAGTTACTGAATTTTTTTTTTTTTTTTCCAGAAAATTGTTTTTCCAGAAAAAATTCTGAAAACAGAAACAGGTTTTTTTTTTTCCAGAAAACAGAAACAGATTTTTTTTTCAGTAAAACAGAAAACAGTAACAGTTTTTTTTTCCAGAAAACAGAAACAGTTTTTTTTTTTCTCCAGTAAACAGTAACAGTTTTTTTTTCCTCAAAACAAAAACGTTTTTTTTTTTTAACTACAAATGCTCAGCTGCTTTAGAATGTAAATACAATTATAAATCTGACACATAAATTTACCATTAGAATTAAGAAAAATGGCTACTGGTTTTTTGGCCAAATCAACAAATAATATATTTATGATGTGAACAAAATAACTATGAGTGTTGTAATTTAAAATTTGAAATAAAGCATGCAAACAATAGTTAGATCATTAAAAATATAACATGCAATTTAAATAAATACAAAACATGTATAAACATGCAATCTATATAAACCAAATAAATTTATTTAGAAAGAGCTGGCCTGCGAGTCCGAGAGGCGTGTGATCACTGTCCTAAAGCAGCTGAGCCTCCCCACGTGAGGGTACTGACGGACACCAGCAACTCCAAGATCCAACTCAGACGCTCGCAGCAGCACCTCCTCAATGGTCACGTCCACTGGAAGGTTTGGATGAATCTGACTCGAATCGAGTTGCCCAAAACAAAATAATAGATGGTAATAGAAAAATAGGCCGAATATGAGAAATGAAAATAAGCAATAGGAAGTATCTGGAGTGGTGTTTTTTTTTCCTTTTTGTTCCTACCAAAAGCTATCTCAAAAGCTACTTATATAGCCTTTGTTTGTGTAACCTCCACACGATGACTATTCAATTTATTTTCTAGCCGTTGAGCACATGCTGGTTTTCATTGTTGGCAATTACCTGACTTTTCAATAGTTTTTATTGTTTGGCCTTGAATAGCCATAAAATCAATTTTAAGGTCATTGATTATTATTCTTGAATATACACACTAAATAGGATCAAAAAAGTTTGTAACAGAAAATCACAAATTTAAACATAATTAAAATAAAAATTCAATAAAAGTTTTAAAAACTTAATTTTATTTTTACAATTTATCCATGCTAATTCTCTTTATTTATGTGTATATTTAATCGTCCAATTAAGTTTTTAACCCACGCACATCTTTTCATTTGGTTCTTCATAACCGATGTAGCACATTAATCGTCCAAGTCTTCTTATTAACCCTGTGTAACACTTTACAACCAATTTTATACAAAGATTATTAGTAACTTATCATAATTCTTATCCAATATCTCAAGTAATGGAATAGAAAATTGTAGAAAAATCAAGTATAAATGTAAATTTCGTGCATCGCAAGAGACTATACTAGTAGGATGTTGTAATCAACTTTATCTTCAGAGGAAGACTATGGTACCGAAATTTATAATTTTTTGAAGTAGAATTTACAAGTGAAAAGGTGATAGAAGTTACAACTTGTAAATGTGAAGTTATTATTTTTTGAGGTTAAGTTGCACTTTTTAGATGTAAAGTTACAACTCATTAGGGGTATTTACTATCACTCATGAAATTACTTTAAATAGTTATAATTTCACCTTTTAAAAGGTGTATCTTGACCTTAAAAAGTAATAACTTTCATAGTGATACCAAGGTTTTTTTTTTTGATAAGGTAAAATTACCCTTATCTTCAAGGTATTTTGACCACATGATTTGACGCTACATTGTTGCAGGAACAACAAACGTGACCTAAGAACCGTAGCTGCCAGCTTAGTTGAGGGAGTGTACAACCAAGAACATGAACGCCAAAGCCAAGGGTCTCAAGTTGATAATGCCTGGTGGGAGCACTTTGATTTTAAATTAGTAGAGCCACTACTTGATGGTGATGATGCCTCCATAGTTGGCGCTATTTACGAGTACAAATATCTAGATTTTCACTCTTTAAATTCATCCGTGAAGCCACCAAGATATGTGATTGCCTTTCGAGGAAACATCCTCAAACCAGCCACCGTTGTACAGGATATCATGTCGGATGTTCGTTTGTTTTTCAACAAACTAGAAAAGAGTCACCGATTTATTGTTGCATGGCAAGCTGTGCAAAGAATGGTTGCTTTAGTTGGAGATACTAACCCTGTGAATATCTGGTTAGCAGGGCATTCTTTGGGTGCCGCAATAGCTTTGTTGGTGGGAAGGAAAATGGTTAAAGAAGGTAGTTATCCCGAAACTTACCTCTTCAATCCGCCATTCCTTTCTACGCCTATAGAGCCTATTAAGAGTGAAAAGGTGAAGAATGCAGCCCGCTCCATATATAACTTCACCAAAGCTGCAGTTGCTTTTGTTAGGCCCCGTCAACGAACCGACCAAGCTGAAGTATTCACTAAATTATCTGAATGGGTTCCAAAGTTATATGTGAATCCATCGGATCCAATTTGCTCAGAGTATATTCGATATTTTGAGGGCAGCGAAAAGATGACAATGAAAGGTTTTGGAACAATTGCGAGGCTTACTACGCCGAATTCAATACGTTCTCTAGTCTTGGGCAAAGAACCAGTACATCTCCTTCCTTCTGCGTCTGTGACTATTAATCGGCGCCCCTTTGGTGTTTTCAGGGAAGATCATGGAATCCAACAATGGTGGAGAAAAGATGTTTCCTTGAAATCCGAATTATATGAGCGCAAAAATTAGTATACACCGGATAAAAACAAATTTGTTTCAAAGCTATGATAAAGCACAGGCTAAAATTTCATATTTAATTTCGTTTTGCACAAATAAAGCCAAACCCGAATATTGGTAGATTTATCTACATAGTCAATACACAAAAATTCTGGGCCTGTTTGGATGTATTCTTCAAAAACAGTATTGAAATATATATTTTGGAGAAGAATTTCAGAAAAAATGCATTTTGAATTTCCTTTTTTTTTTTTTGGCATTGCAAAATAAGTCTGGTTACATGGTTCGAAAAAAACATTCAAGAAAAAAAAAAGTAAAACATGGTTGTTTGCTTTACTCCATGGGTCAATTACGCATTATAGTAACCATGCTTTATGTGGTTCTTACCCAATAAAAAACCTTATTTTTAATTTTTTGAGAAACCAATTGCAATGTCAAGGAATGGTTTTTTTTTTTTTTTTTTTTTCATTTATTAAGTTCTGATAGCGAAAGTTTACGTAGTTACACCAGTTAATTGAGGTGACCTTGTTAGTGTCGTGAAAATTGATAAGAGGTTCAATATTAGAAACTTCTTATCCATAGCATAAAACTATGGGAAATGCTATTTGAACTTAAAATGTGTATTTGATAATCACAATTATTGAATAGATAGTGGATCCCAATAAATATTAGGACCCACAGTAAAATCAATAATTATAATTATCAAGTACACATTTTAAGTTTACTTTTTAAGTTCATGTAGCATTGTTCTAAGAGCAATGCTATTGGAACATAATTTATGGACATAATTTTGGAACATAATGAGTTGTCACCAATGAAATGATAATGAATTCATTTAATGCTACAATGAGACCATCATTAAATACATTTCACTATCATTTCATTGGTGACAACTCATTATGTCCCCAAATTAAGTCTCTCAATTATGTCTCAATAGCATTAGTGTTGTTCTAAACTATAATTGTAAAAAAGAAAAAGCTAGAGAATCATGGTTCTATCCCAATGGTAATGTGCCACTTGTCATGACTTCGGCAATCCAAGTGCAATCCTCCCCACCCTCCGCAATTTCTATAATACACTAGCTTAGAAGTAGTCTATTAAATTAAGTAGCTTTGTCCTTGGTTTATACAACTAAACAAGTGTATGGAACATAGATAATGTAATAATAGATACCAAAGTGTCTGACCAACCGGGTTCACATAACCCCAAATTTTGGTGGGTTCGCAATGTATGTCGCTAAAATTTCCACCCCCAAATTATAACTCAACTCCCAAGTTCACCCACAATTTATGTAAACTAGATTTTAGCCATAACCTCCAATTGTAACCCTAACTAGTTGTTTCTTTGTTTTGATTTTTATTTTTTCATAATTAAAATATGCAACCATTAGTTTTTATTATTTAGAACCATTAGTTGGGGCATTACTCTTAGTAAAAATATACGATAAATATTAGTTAACCACGTACACATTGATACATAATTCTATTTAATTTTGTTATGAACAAAGGTCACAAACAAATAATAATGGAACAAAAATAGAAATATAGAACACACAAATTTACGTTGTTCGGCTCAATAAGCAAATCTACGTCCACGAGTAAGGCACAGCGACAAGATTTCACTATCAAATGTTGGAGATTACAAAGTATTCTTGATAAACAAAAGTAAGAGAAGGTATCCACTCCATCACACAAAATACAATAAATAATAGTGCCAACAATCCTTTCGTGAAGAAGACCCAAAATAGGGCAAAATCCCATGGTGTCGTCGTTCATGAACTGCCCAAATAAATCTATCCCACGTCGACCACCACACCACTTTTGGATGTCTCCCATATATCAAGCTTCTAGAGAAGAAAAAAAAAAACCAATCCATTTAAGGTCTCCATTCCAAGTCAAGACTTAATGTTGTAAAAGTCTGTCACATGTAGGACACCTTTTTCCTTTTTCCAACTTAAAAGCCAATAAGTATTGCAAAGACAAAAGTCTTCCATGTGAAGAAGACGTCTTTAACAACATCATGAGACATCCTTTAAGATATTTTATTCCAAATCAAACACACCAATTGTTGAACATCTTCTAACTTGGATCTAAAATAAGACTTGGAATACAAGTCATCATAACAAATCTCCACATTCTCTTGTATTCCATCAAGCCCTCAAACCCAAAGTGAACTTGACTTCTGTCTTCGCCAAATACTTCGGAGGGTATAATTCAAACAATGCAAACACCAATCAAGTCCAAGCAATGCTTGAACTTGAACACTAGTACTGGCTTAGTCAACATATGTGTTGGGTTCTCTGTTGTAGCAACCTTCTTTACTATGACAATACATTGAGTCATAATCTTACCAAGGAAGTGATATCTAACATCAAGGTGTTTGGTCCTTTCATGATACATTTTATTTTTAGTCATATGTATTGCACTTTGACTTTTACAAAACACAACAATCACCTCATCTTCCAAGCCCAAGTAACTGACCAAACCTCTCAACAAAATTACTTTTTTAACTATCTCTAATACTGCCATGTATTATGCCTTTGTAGTAGACAAAGTAATTGTAGACTATAGGATCTCCCTCCAACTTACAATGCATCCAAAAAGAGTGACAACATAACCTATTAGAGATCTCCTCTTATCTAGATCACCTGCATAATCTAAATCAACATAACCAACAAAAGTAGAATCAAAACCATCTCTTTTACCAAAGATCAAGGCAACATCTGTAGTTGTAAACCCCCAAGTAATTATTTTAAGTTATATTAAATTGTCATGTATTGTGTTGAAGTGAAAGGAATTTAGTTAGGTTGTAAACATATTTAGAGAGAGATAACATCAAAAATAGTTCGGGAAGGTCGAGAAACCTCGGAATAAGTGATATGAGGGTGTATTTGAAGTTTAGAAGTATTCTGGAATTTAAATGCATTTTGGGGGGAAATTTGGGTAGAATGAAATTTGACACTACCTTAGTATTTGAATTATAACTTTGTACTCTGATGTTCGATTGATCTAAACTTTTTACAGTAGAATCTAGACTTTCAGGGCTACAAAATGTATTTAATAAAACTTTTGTAAATTGGCTTCTAAATAGGTCAAAATTGAGCAGTAAGTGGGGGGTATACTGTCACCAGCGTCTGGACGAAAAAAGACACTCTTTTGGACGCATTTGGCATAATGTTGGACTGAAAAGACACGCGTCCGGACGCTTAAAAATATGCGTCCGGATGTACCGAGCAGCGAGTTACGCGTTCTTGACCTGGGGTGTTTCTTTGATTTTCACATTAAAAACCTAGGAGATGACCCTTATGCCTATTTTCATCAGTTTTTTATCTTAGAAAACCCTGGGAGAGTGATAAAGGAGAGAAAGCAACACTTTTAAGGTTTTTCGCGTAAGAGATGGATTGAACCGCTAGGGTTATCTTCAAACATCAAATTGAGGTAGGGAATCTTCTTTAGTTCTTTCATTGAGACTCAATGTATTAAACAAAAGTAAGAGAAGGTATCCACTCCATCACACAAAATACAATAAATAATAATGCCAACAATCCTTTCGAGAAGACCCAAAATAGGGCAAAATCCCACGGTGTCATTGTTCATGAACTGCCCAAATAAATCTATCCCACGTCGACCACCACACCACTTTTGGATGTCTCCTATATATCAAGCTTCTAGAGAAAAAAAAAAACCAATCCAGTTAAGGTCTCCATTCCAAGTCAAGACTTAATGTTGTAAAAGTCTGTCATGTGTAGGACACCCTTTTCCTTTTTCCAACATAAAAGCCAAATAAGTACTGCAAAGACAAAAGTCTTCCATGCGAAGAAGACATAGCTTTTAACCAAAACCAGCCTCCCCACCAACTTTATTCCTAAACCTAGTCATTTTTAAACTTATTTCTCAAACCTAGTCTCTTCCTTAAAACGTCATTTGAAATGACACATTCTTTGGTGAAAACGTCATTTAAAATGACGTTTTACAATTGGCTAAAATTGTAAAAGCGTAATTGGAAATGGCGCCTAATAAATCATCATTTGAAATGACAATTTATTAATCATTTGATAATAAACGGTTTTCTAAAGTAGTTAGGACGTATACATCAATTTTAACTATAGCAACAAAACGTCATTACAAATGACGATTTTAAAAAATGCCATTGTAAATGACGAGTTAAACGAATTAAAATAAGACCCTAACTTTCCCAAATCACAAAAGCCCTAAGTGTCTAAACTAAACTCATCCATTTACCCATCCTCTCCACTCCACACCTCCGACGAAGATCACTCTGGTGCAGGCTTCTTCTGTTGACGAAGAGCACTTCGGCGCAGGAGTCTACATCCGACGAAGACAACTCTGCCGACGAAGAACCACTCCTCCGACGAAAGAACTGACGTGAGAGAAAAAATTCGCAAAGATGTGGAGTCTCTCTCTATTTTTTTCCCTGTCCTCCGATGACTGCTAAACACAACTCCGGCGATCCCCCGCCGAAGATATTGTGGTCTTTCTCTCTCTCTCTCTCTCTCTCTCTCTCTCTCTCTCTCTCTCCAGAAGTGAATCAATCTCTGGAACCCACTCTATATATTTTCACACACAGAATTAGGTATTCTCATTTTGTGAGTTGTTTCATTCCATGTTTGGGGGTTAACTCAAGTGAGTTTTGCATAGTCATCATGCTTAATTGGTCGAGTTTAGTCTTGCTTCAGTTACTTGATTGAGCAAAAATTTAAGCATTCGAAGTGTTTGATAAAATATATGAAAGGCATAGTAAAAAGAAAAGCTACATCAGGCCAGCTATGTTTTGTTGTTTAACGACAAAAGTGTTTGGCCATCACTCAGTACTACCTTGTAAGTTTGTTTGTGGTCAATTCAAAGGGACTTCCCCTTTCATTTGGTTGAAACCTGTATCAGATTTGAAGCATTTTGTGATATATCTTTCCTTTACAAAACTATGTTAATGAATGTGGCTGCTTATCAAATCATATGATTTATTATGCCATTATCTTTTTTCCATTTCATTTTTACATTGTCATGCCTGCTAACTATATGCTAAAGTACCACTAGAAATGAGAGACAAGAATAGGATTTTATAGATGATAACATAAATAATACTATAGGATTCAAATCAGTGGGTGGCTTGACTTCTAATGCTTTGTCGAATCCCTTTTGCTGTATGAAAATTCTCTTTTCAATTTGAAATGGGATTTTTGTGACTTGTGAGTGAAATAGATTTACTTCCTTGCATATTTGCTTGTCAATATTATCTATAACCAACAATTGATATTAAAAGAGCTTAAATCATTAGCACCTAAGGATTGACAAAGTGACATTCAATTATAAGTCATTGGCATAGCTACAAACCATTGAACACAAATTTCTCTCCCCTTTGGCAATTTCATGGCAAAATACATAAGTAAACATTAAGATTACAACCTACAAACCATTGAACAAAATAAATTGTAAATCTAATGTCAACACTCATGCAAACATCCTAAATCTCTATCTAAGCACAAGATCTACTTCTTTAGATGTAGCTTGAAGATCATAGTTCAGCACATCACCACTCAAAACAAAACCTCATGAAAATCATCATATGTTGGAGAAATACATAATATAATCACAGAATTGAAAAACACCATGTTAAGCATAGGGCACATATATGTAGATATCATGCAAGTGAAAATATGTACCATGTTAAGAACTAACTTGCCCAATATGATTGATAACCTATTGATATATCAATGTCATTCATGTCAAGTTATCCCCTTAGTTGGGGTTCACAATTAAAATAACAAGTGAAAAATAAAATAAGTGTAAAATATGTGACTTTATGCCAAGTTTGTAAATGTACTCCCCCTTACTATTTTCACATGCAACATATCTAGAATGGTCAAGAGTAAATCTTCCCGATTCTTCTCAAATGTATCTAAAATAAGTGTAAAATATGTGACTTTATGCCAAGTTTGTAAATGTACTCCCCCTTACTATTTTCACATGCAACATATCTAGAATGGTCAAGAGTAAATCTTCCCGATTCTTCTCATATGTATCTAAAATATTCTCCTTTTTTGGTGACAAATGTCAACTTAATGACAACATATGACAAGCACGGTATAGAATCAAGTTACTCAACATATTCTTTCCTTATTTTCTATAGATGTCAACCCAATGTCAACATATAACAAGAATAACATAGAATCATGATATAACAAGAAGGTATAAACATAGACCCACTAGCTAAATCATGCATGTAAAGTAAGCAAATGACAAATAAGGCATATAACTCAAGTCTAATATGATGAAGCATCAGTAAATAGGACTAAGAATATTGTCACAACAAAAGAAAACTAAATGAAAAAAATAAAAAGTCAATAAAATTGAAAAGTAAATAGAAAAAAAAATAGAGCACTTTAAGTACAGTCCATGAATGAATAATAACACTAAAAACTCTCATACAGTCATATACTAAAGTCTTTGAAACTACTTAAATGGCTACAAGGCTTGATTCATACATCTAAAACGGGGTGACTCGGACTTCTTCTTCTTCCTTAGAAGTGCAATGGATCAAAAGTAGTGACCGGATAGCCTAAGGGACTCAATTACTTATTCTCAATGGCTCTCAACTACTTCTATAGCCTCAAAATCATGCATGAGTGTATGTATAACCAAAATGCAACTATATGCACATGCATGGATGAAATTGGATGCAAGTATAATACAATTTTCAATTAAACATTAAATGCACAGTATCACTAATTATGAAAATCACACATATATTTACATTATAATGGCTCCATCAAAATTTCATCATTTCATAACATTACTCTTAGGCATATTCAAAAATATTGAACTCAATTTCATAAATCCTAGAGCACTGTTCCCTCACTTAGTTCAATTTCATTCACATGCATTCAAGGTTTGTTCAACTTTGACTAATACAAGTGCAACGTGTGTGAAACCAAATTTTGACACAATTAAGATTCTGTTTAGTTTAAATCATTACTAAACTCTACATGAAATCCTAATGCATCGTCTAAGTGAATAAATCATCAGTTAGTGAGTGTCGTAATCCTTTTTTTAGACAACTGCCCCTTTATTTTCTCCCTTCTTCTCTTCTGGCTTTATGATTGTGAATTTCGTACTTTATCAATATGCTTCTAAATATGTTTAGCATGAGCTCTATGAACTTTACAAATGAGCAATTTGAATTAAGCATAAGTGCATCAAATCACAAGTGTATATGTAAAAGTAATGAATAACACAAGTGATTTGTTGACGCTAAAATACTTCTCGGGAAAAATTGTGGGGAACCTTCTCGGTTCACCAAGTCTAATCCACTAAACCTAAACTCAATCCACAAGTACTTGACTCTTATACATCAACCAATCCACATGACTAGATGCTCATTTCCTAAATAGATCTCTTTGTTCAAACTTTGTCTTCAACGTAATGGGTAGCTTCACTTGAATTCTCTACCGCAATGGATCATTTAGGCCTCGAGCAATCTTCAAGGCTTAACACCCAAGACTCTCAGTTTGCACATTTCAATGGGTTTGGTCTTCACCCAAACAAGTTCTTCTTCTTCAAGTTGTGAGGTTGGATATGAATCACTATATGTTTAGCTTTTGGATCTAGGGATCTAGGGTTATAGTTGAAGCCCTCTAGATAGAAGCTAAGATTTCTCTCTCAAAATACTCACAAGAGGCTTAACCTAGTGATTACGCCCAAAGAATAACGCGGTTATTGTAGCACAGCTTTGCAGTGTCGATTCCACAGAGAGACAAACTAAAAGAATAGTAGAAGGAACAAAGGAACTAAAGAAAAATATTAAATGATTACTGGAGAACAAAGATTAATTTTGAATGCAAATTAAAGTGAAGCAAAATGATTAACGGAAAAAGTACTCAAATTTGACAAACGGTAAAACGTCGGGAATCCCTTGCACAAATCTTATATTTTAATTATTCTTAATTCATTGAATAACTCAATTAGGAATTCAATTCTCAAAATTCCCAACCGGAAGGTACAGATTTATAAACCAAGACTAAACCAAATGTGACCCTTTGAAAAATCATTCACCACTTTGAAAATACGTAAATTATTATCACTATTGAGAAAGTCCAACGACGACAATATACTCAAGAAGCAATATTGCAGCAAAGAATTAAATCAATATAGATAAATAATTGATCCAAACATAATCAAAGAATTAATCCATTCAATAGAAAAAGCATGACTGAATCCATAAACAGAATAAATTCTATGATTATTCGGAGAAGAAAACATCAACAATGAATTGAGAATGATAAAACAAAAGAGTTTTAGTAATTGAAAATCGAATGCATAAATTAAAAATAAATAAAATATCATCTACTGTGCAAGTTTATCCCTCGCTCTACCAGAGAATTTAGTTATCCATAAATATAATAGATAACAAAAATCTCCCGAAAAAATAGAACAAACATGTGGCCATAAGAGCTTTTCTCTTCTTTTCTGATCTGCGTCTGCCCCAAGCCAGAACAGCCGCCTCCTTGCTTTTCTTTCTTCCAGCCGCCAAAGCCCAAAGGAAAAAGAAAAGGTACAGCTGCCTCCTCCAAATAAAAAGTGTAGGTTTTCAAAGTCAATTCTCATTTTTCTTGAAAAAAGTCTTTTCTATCCCCTCTTGATTCCAACCTCTCTATTTCAGCCCCTCTTTATTCAAGCCTTTTCATTTCAGCCCCTAAAGCTCAAATCCACATGTATTTGGAAAAGCTAAAGCCCAAATTTGCTGAGTGATGGGTCCAATTGACAGCTGCATCAATTTCAGCCTTTTTGATTTTTACTCCATGGGCTGCCATCAAAATAAAAACAAATGTAAAACCCGAATAATAAAATTCCAAAAATGTTAAGTATAAATCCCAATTATAAATTATCTCTCACCAACCAATAATGCAATATTTAAGATGTAAAATATTATAAAATCATGCTCAAATATATCTCAGTGTGAATAGATATTAAATTCAATAATATAAATTATATCTAATTATTTCTATTCACATTTTAGCATTTTAATCCAATAATAGGGTATTTAGAATGCACTTTCGCGCACTCATCACACCCCCAACTTACTCATTACTAGTCCCTAGCAATTTTCATGCCAAAACAATGAAAGAAAACAAAGAAAATCACACACAAAGGGCACCAAGTCACACTTTCCAGATTCACATATCAAAACAATCTTAGGAATTCAATAATCCCATCACAAGCAGTCCACCTGAAGCAATCCACATAGTATGTGTATGTGTTCCAAATTATATCCATCTAACCAGAAGCCCTGACACATGTAACATCAAGAACATCTCAAGCGAAATGTTCAACTCCATAACTCACGGGTATAAAAGTGTTTCATGGGAAGATTCTCTCTATGGAGTTGACAATGGGTGTGCACACACTCTCATGGGGAATTAGACAATATTGTACAAGCAACAAGCAAACATTGATCTTATGATAGGAATACTAACAAATGAGACTTCCACCACGCTTTCCCAAAAGCTTACTTCGGATCAGAACGGTCAACACAAAAGTTTGTAATGTGGCTTAGGTTTGAGGCTATAAAAAAATGAAAAGGATTCAAAAACTTCCAAGTACATACAAAGGGAATCTTGTTGAATCTCTCAATAAACCACATTTCTCACTTGATGCACTCTTCAACCTTTCAAATCATCGAATAATGCCTCTTTTTCTTTTCTCTTTTTTTTTTTCTTTTCTTCTTTATTTTTTGAAACAATTTGGTAAACAATTATGTCACCCTGATATTTTTCTATTTCTAACCAGACTTGGTATTTTTTCCTTTGAAGCTCACTCACTTGAACACCTTGTAACTCATGTTCTTCCCTTTTCTTTCTCTTTCTCTTTTTTTTTTTTCAAAAAGAATTCCACATCTAGTACACACTTGGAAGTAACAAGGGTAGGGAAAATCAGTGTATAGGTTATACTCCAATGTGGAGAGGTATGGATAATGCAGGCATATGAAAAGAAAACGCTACATGTGTTTATTGGCTCAAAGTTGGCTACTAGGGGTCTATGGTGGAAAGGGTTAGCTTGAAAGGCTCAAACGTTGATTCTAAGTTGAGCTTCGTCATATCCCAAGTATATCCACCATCTTACCACAAACCATGTAATGATATTCTCAAAAGAAGTACCCAATTCAACAGATCAATGAATGCTTATCACAATTTACTGCATTTGTAGGCTCTCAATCCTCTCCAAAAGTCACATGAATACTTAAGCAAAAGAGTTCTCTAGCTACATGTGTCAAACCACCATCTTACCACAAAGCTTGGATGAGTGCATTAGGAGTTCTGTGAATGCTTCAGCAAAAAAAATGATTATGGTGGGTTTGGAGAATTCACGAAGATGGCTATGAATGAGAATAAGTACACATGTGAAAACGATGCACGTGTGATGTAAAATTAAAAACATTTGACACATGAAAATATGCCATAGAGTTCCAACAAGCATTTTAAATATTGAATTTGCACCACCACCCCCCAACTTAAATGAAACATTGTCCTCAATGTTTAAGAATCAAATTTGAATGGGGAGTAACTAAAAAGGGTAGAATACACCTGATGAATGACGTGGGTAGTTCGCTAAGCACCAAAGATGGTAACCTGAAATGACAAAATGAAACTAACCTGCAAACAAAAACAAAGAAAACAACAACAAACTAAAAGGAAAAGAAAATAAAAATAAAAAAAATAAAACAAAACAAATAAAGAAAAACATACATGCGTGGTGTGGTCAAGGTTGATAGACCGGATCCTCAAGTGGAATGTCTTCCACGATCGAAACTTGTCTATCAATTAATACTTTAAGGCGTTGACCATTTACTTTAAAGATCCGACCATCCTTAGGATTCTCTATTTCCACCGCCCCATGTGCAAAAATATTCTTCACTATAAAAGGGCCGGTCCATCTAGACCTAAGTTTTCCGGGGTGCTTATGGAGTCTAGAATCATATAAGAAAACTCGATCATTAGGCTTAAACGTTTTTCTCAAAATATTTTTATCATGAAACACTTTCATTTTAGCCTTATAGATTTTAGAGTTCTCATGGACATCATTTCTCAGCTCCTCTAACTCGGTCAACTGAAATTTTCTAAGCTTACCTGCTTCTCCCATGTCAAAATTGAAATGTTTGATGGCCCAATAGGCTCGATGCTCGAACTCCACAAGTAAGTGACAAGGCTTTCCAAAAATAAGCCTATAAGGTGACATGCCTAAAGGAGTTTTGAAAGTTGTACGGTAGGCCCAAAGTGCATCAACTAGTCTCAACGACCAATCCTTGCGATCCGGGTTGACCCTTTTTTCTAAAATTTGCTTAATTTTGTTGTTTGCAAGTTTTACCTGTCCACTTGTCTGATGGTGGTAGGCAGTAGAGATCTTATGTACCACCCCATATTTTTACATCAAAGCTTCAAAAGAACGGTTACAAAAATGCGTACCCTGATCACTAATGATAGCACGTGGTATACCAAATCGAGATAACACATTCTCTTTGAGAAATTTAATTACCGTCTTATTATCATTGCTCCTGCAAGCTGCTGCCTCTACCCATTTTGACACATAATCTACTGCCACAATAATATATTGATATCCAAAAGAAGGAGGAAATGGTCTCATAAAATCAATGCCCCAACAATCAAAAATTTCAATCACTAAAATTGGGTTTAAGGGTATCATATGACGACGGGACATAACTCCTAACTTTTGACACTTTTCACATGAGCGACAATAGATATTTGCATCCTTAAACAAGGTGGGCCAATAAAATCCACACTGCAGAATTTTTGCAGCGGTTTTCTTCATTGAAAAATGGCCCCCACAATCTTGGGAGTGACAAAATTCCAAGACGCTGGCAATCTCCTCGTCAGGGATGCAACGTCTTAAAATTTGGTCAAGACAGTAATTGAAAAGAAAAGGGTCATCCCAATAGAATTTACGTACCTCAGTCATGAACTTCCTCTTGTCCTGAGCACTCTAATCCACCGGTATCTCACCTGCAGCCAAATAATTCACAATATGAGCAAACCATGGTAGAGAAGCAATAGAAAGTAAATGCTCATCGGGAAAATCATCCTTGATTGGCAGGTGGTCAGAGGTATCCTCAAATGTGAGCCTCGAGAGATGGTCAACCACTACGTTCTCCACTTCTTTCTTATCTTTGATGGTGATGTCAAATTCCTGCAAAAGTAAAATCCACCATATTAGTCGTGCCTTAGCATCCTTCTTTGTAAGAAGGTACTTAAGGGCTGCATGATCTGTGAAAATAATAATAGAAGAACTAATCAAATAAGCACAAAACCTATCCAAAGCAAACACTACAGCTAGCAACTCTTTTTCCATGGTGGAGTAATTCATTTGAGCACAATTTAGAGTTCTACTATCATAGTAAATGAAAAAAGGCTTACCCTCCCTTCGCTGTCCAAGAGCAGTACCTACAACAAAATCACTAGCATCACACATGATATCGAAAGGTAAAGTCCAGTCAGGTGGTTGCATTATGGGTGTTGAGGTAAGCTTGCCAATTAGCGTTTTAAATGCCTCTTGACAAGCTTGTGTCCACTCAAATGGGACATCTTTAGCTAGGAGGTCACATAGTGGTCTAGATATGGTGGAAAATTTTTGTATGAACCTCCTATAAAAGCCCGCATGACCAAGAAATGATCTCACATCCTTTACTGTCTTAGGTGTAGGAAACTTAGAGATTAATTCAATCTTAGATTGATCAACCTCTATGCCCTTAGAAGACATAATATGCCCTAAGACAATATCTGAAGGTACCATAAAGTGATATTTCTCCCAATTCAGAACCAATTTCTTTTCCTCACAACGAGTCAACACTCTCTTTAAATTCAATAAGCATGCATCAAAAGAAGATCCAAAAACAGTTAAGTCATCCATAAAAACTTCCATGCAATTTTCAACCATGTCACTAAAAATGCTCATCATACAACGTTGAAAAGTAGCAGGTGCATTACACAATCCAAATGACATTCTACGAAAAGCATAAGTACCAAAAGGACAAGTGAAAGTGGTTTTTTCCTGGTCTTCTAATGCAATTTTAATTTGATAATAACCAGAATAACCATCCAAGAAACAATAGAAAGGATGACCAGCCACACGCTCAAGAATTTGATCAATAAAAGGGAGAGGAAAATGGTCTTTCCGGGTGGCAGCATTCAATTTTCTGTAATCAATGCACATCCGCCACCCAGTCATAAGTTTTGTAGGGACTAACTCTCCCAGGTCATTCTTCACCACAGTAACACCTGACTTTTTAGGAACAACCTGTGTAGGACTTACTCATTTACTATCAGCAATAGGGTATATGATTCTTACATCTAATAGTTTCAATACTTCATTTTTCACCACTTCTTTCATAGTGGGATTAAGCCTACGCTGGGGGTCTCTACGAGGGCTAGTTCATTCCTCCAAATTAATTTTATGAGAACAGACTAGGGGACTAACACCTTTTATATCAGCAATGTTCCAACCTAAGGTTGACTTATGCTCACTTAGGATCCGAATTAATTTCTCACCTTGAGACTCAGACAATTCATATGAGATAATAACAGGAAAAGTATCACCTGGACCAAGGAAAGCATGCTTTAAGCCTTTTGGCAGAGGCTTCAATTCAACTTTGGGTGCTTCCACACTTGAAGGAATTTATTTTTCACCTTTCTCAGGTAACTCCTCAAACTTCGGTTGCCATAGTCCTGAGTCCTATCAAAAATAGCACAAATATCAACTACATCAGATGGATCACTGACAGAATCAAACTCAGAATGAAAAAGAAAATACTCAAGGGGATCAAAATCATGAGCTATAGAAACTCCCTTATCCATGAGTGAGTCAATCATGTATGTCTGGTGGCTCTCGTCATCATCTTCTAGCTGTTTTGCAATATGGAAAATATTCACCTCGAGAGTCATGTTTCCAAAAGACAGCTTCATGAGCCCGTTCCTGCAATTAATAAGAGCATTAGCAGTGGCAAGAAAAGGCCTATCTAAAATCAAAGGAATTTTAGAAGTAGTATCAACAACAGAACTAGTGTCAAGGATTAGAAAATCAACAAGATAATAAAATTTATCAATTTGAATTAGAACATCCTCTACCACACCCCGAGGTACTTTGACTGAACGGTCAGCCAATTGTAATACCACAGTGGTTGGTTTGATTTCTCCCAACCCCAAGTGCAAATAAATAGAATATGGCATTAGATTCACACTAGCTCCTAAATCTAGCAAAGCTTGCCCAAATTCATTATTTCCAATGCTACATGCAGTGGTTGGACAACCAAGATCCTTGTACTTGGGAGGAATCCGCTGCTCAATTAGAGCACTAACTTGCTCTGTTAGGAACGCTGTCTTCTTCACATGGTGCTTTCTTTTAACTGTACACAAATCCTTGAGAACCTTTGCATAAGTAGGAACTTGCTTAATCACATGCAAAATAGGAAGATTGATTTTTACCTGCCTTAGATTCTCTAGGATTTCATTGTTAGGATCCAGAGTTCTGCTTGCTTGATTTTAAAGTTTGAGGGAATGGTACCTTAACAAGACTCTTTGTCACCTCAGGTTCCTTGGGCAGCTCGGCATCACTATTATCTTGATCATCTGATTTTTCCGTTGTTGGGATGTGTAATGAATCACCACTTCGTGTCACAATGGCATTCACATCCTTCAAATTCTCTTGCGCCATGTGTTGACCATGGGGTGCGGACTGAGATTGAGAAGGGAACTTACCTCGCTCATTCACACCCAAGGAGCTCATCAATTTGGACATTTGACTTTTTATCTCTTTGTTTTCTTCAACAACCTGCATAATCAAAGATTCAAACTTTTGGTTAGTCTTACCCCGTGTCTCTATGAAAGCATGCAAAGTGTCTTATAAAGGACTCCTAGAAGATGTAGGTGCATGATAAGGTGCAGGATATGATCTAGGGGGTTGTGCAGACGATTGATTTTCAGACTTCCAGCTAAAATTGGGGTGATTGTGCCACCCCGGATTATAGGTATCAGAGTAAGGTATAAAAGGCTTCTTATACATACCTAAGGCATTACATTGTTCCTCATACATCCTTCTCATCTCAGAAAGTGTGAGACATTCTTGGGCGAGGTGATCTACCCTGCCACACACAAAACATGGTCCAAAAGACTCTACATGATTAGCCACGTGTGTTGGCTTTAAGTCCTTAGTCTTTAACATAGCTAGCTCCCTAGTGAGCATCTCAACCTTAGCCTTTAGGCTATCCTCTTCCTTGAGATGGTAAATTCCACCACCATTTGGGTTTCCTGTAGGTCGTGACCTATTTGTGCTTTCAGTAGCACTAGGTCCAGTCCAAGTGTGAGCTTTTTCAGCACGCTCATTGAGAGATTCTATAGCATCATCATGATCTTTTTGTAAGAACTCACCATTACGCATCATCTCCACAAATTGGCGCTCTCTAGGTGTAAGTCCCTCATAAAAATAGCTACTAAGCGCCAATTCTCATACCCATGGTGATGACACACACTCAACAACTCCTTAAATCTCTCCCAAGACTGATACAAAGTCTCACTGTCCTTTTGTGCAAATGTGGAGATTTGCCTTTTTAAAGCGTTGGTCTTATGTTGGGGGAAATATTTATTAAAAAAGACCTGAGTCATCTCACTCCATGACCCAATAGATCGTGGTCTCAGCGATCCTTCAAAGAGAAAGGAAAGAACTTAAGTCTCACAACATCATCAAGTGCAATTTGATTATGAAAAGTCACACTACTTCCTCAAACTCCCTAATGTGCACATATGAATTTTCATTTTTCAAGCCATGAAAATTAGGGAGTAACTGTATCATCCCTGTTTTAAAATCCAGTTGGCGAGTATTAGCTGGAAACATGATGCATGATGGTGTGGTTGTGCGTTTAGGGTGGAGGTAATCATGAAGAGTTCTAATGGGTTGATCTTCGTGTTCACCCATTTCTTCGGGACTCGATTGATTGTTAAATAAAGGATTTAAAAAATCTGATTCTAACTCTACCACAGGCCTGCAAGCAAATCAACCCAAGGTGTCTCTATATCTGTGCATGCAAGGCAACGGAATACTAAAAGAATAAAAATACTATAAAAAGAAAGAAGATAAATAATAATAATAATAACAATGCAGCAAGCTAAAAGAAGGAACTAAGTTACCGCTTTTGTAAACTGTTGAAAAGAAAAACTATCTAACAATTCTTCTACCGTCTCCCCGGCAACGGCGCCAAAATTTGATTACGCCCAAAGAATAACGCGGTAATTGTAGCACAGCTTTGGGGTATGGATTCCACAGAGAGACAAACTAAAAAAATAGTAGAAGGAACTAAAGAAAAATATTAAATATTACTGCAGAACAAAGATTAATTTTGAATGCAAATTAAAGTGAAGCAAAATGATTAACGGAAAAAGTACTCAAATTTGACAAACGGTAAAGCGTCGGGAATCCCTTGCACAAATCTTATATTTTAATTATTCTTAATTCATTGAATAACTCAATTAGGAATTCAATTCCCAAAATTCCCAACCGGAAGGTATAGATTTATAAACCAAGACTAAACCAAATGTAACCCTTTGAAAAATCAGTCACCACTTTGAAAATACGTAAATTATTATCACTATTGAGAAAGTCCAACGACAACAATATACTCAAGAAGCAATATTGCAGCAAAGAATTAAATCAATATAGATAAATAATTGATCCAAACATAATCAAAGAACTAATCCATTCAATAGAAAAAGCATGACTGAATCCATAAACAGAATAAATTCTATGATTATTCGGAGAAGAAAACATCAACAATAAATTGAGAATGATAAAGCAAAAAGTTTTAGTAATTGAAAATCAAATGCATAATTAAAAATAAATAAAATATCATCTACTGTGCAAGTTCATCCCTCGCTCTACCAGAGAATTTAGTCACCCATAAATATAATAGACAACAAAAATCTCCCGGAAAAATAGAACAAACCGGCAGCCATAAGAGCTTTTCTCTTCTTTTTTGATCTGCGTCTGCCCCATGCCAGAACAGCCGCCTCCTTGCTTTTCTTTCTTCCAGCCGCCAAAGCCCAAAGGAAAAAGAAAAGGTACAGCCGCTACTTGGTAAAAAACATTGTTGTTTCCTAACCTCTAAAAACCATCCCTTAGAATGTGTAGTGTATGGATAAAGGGGAGTTGCACTCTCCCTTGGGATAGTGTCAAAAGAAAGGGCAACGGAATGGTGGATGGAATGAAATGTGCGAAATAAACAAAAGTGCTCCCCAAGCGCAAGGAGTCTTTTGCTTGTCATGTTTTACTTGGAATGAGTATTCCAAGGTCGTCTCCTCAGGGAAGGAAATGTCAAGTTGTGTGAAAGTGATTTTGGTGGACAAAAGAGAAAATGTAAAATCTTTTGTGTTTTGGTTTGGGGAGTGAAGTTTGTGAATGAGAATGAAATGAAAACAAGTGTTGGCTAATCCAAAGGGTTCATTCCAATGGGAATCCCAAATCAACTCGAAGCCTTCCTCGAATAGAGCTTAGATGTACGATTGATTTGTGGGAAGCTCGAGACTAAAATGGAGGTGAGGATTCAAGCATACCCCGTGACGATGCCTACAGTGTGTCAAGAACTCACAACCATGTCCTCACCCCAACCCAGTCAAACCGAGTCATCGTACTTTGAGAGGAGGAATGAAAATGAGTTGAAGTGGCACACCCAAGAGGAGTTCTTCCTTGGATTAACCAACTTAAAATCTAGCTACTCATGAAAGCAAGAAAGGAATGCATAATGTAAAGAGACATAATGAAGAAATAAAGCATGGAACTTAACTTAAAGCAAGAAAACATAAGCTATGAAGAAAAATATACAATACCCATTTTAAAGCAAGAAATGAAGAAAATTTGGAAGCAACAATGGTGGAATCTAGAACATGTGATTAAACTTGAAATGTACATGAAGTAAATGACATTAAAGACATTAAATGAAGATTACAAGATCCTTACATTAAACTACAAGTGAAAAGATGGAAGAAAATGCAAAAACATAAACATTTCTACTATTCATCTTCTTCCTAACTATTCTAAGCTTAGGTAGCCACCCTCAATGTCTTGTGTAATGCTGAATATATGGTGTGTAGAGACTTCATTTTCGTCCATGAGGGTCCCTAGGGTCTGTGTGTGCAGGCCTCCCATCAATAGGAGGTGATTTGATGGCTTAGATAGGCTAGGAGCAGCCTACCTAGCAACTCCCCAGGCAGCCCCCTTCTCTCCCATCCTCTTTAATGCTCTTGCCTCCAAAGTCTTCAAATTGTGTAAGGGGTATCAGTAAGGCCATGGGAATAACTAAGATTGAGGATTTTCAATGACTCAATAATCTGAAACAGAAGAAGAAGAGAGAGTTACAGGAAAAACTAAATAAAAAGAAAGGCAAAAAAAAAAAAAAGGAAAGAGAATTATACCCTCGCTCTCTTCCAGAGATGTTTTAAGCTACTATTGCACATATCAAGAACGACCACGCCTTGCAGAGTAAGTTCATTGGGTATGGATTCTAAACAGGATCCATGCCAACACAACCACCTTAACATCTTCGGAAATTCTTTATATTCTCCACTGAATTTTATGTAATTGAGATGGAGAAGCTTGAGATTGTGCATCTTTGCAAATGAATCAACTTTCAAGTCTACCTGAACTGGTGCAGGAAATAATTTTGTCAAAGAAGTGGTTATTGGAAGCTTCAATGAATTTCCTTGGCACTATAGCATCAGATTTCTAGCAGTTTCATGGCCATATTGTTGATTCCGACTATGAACATAAAAAATAGTCTTACCTTCCTTCAACATAAGCATGTCCAAGACAAGGCCCTGAATAGTTTGTGTGCCCTGAAAATGAATTACATTGGACAAATAACAACAATTCATGCAGTGAAGCATAGAATTGATAATAAAAAAACATTATTTTGTCTTCTTTTTTCTCTCTGGGCAAGAGGGGGGGAGTGTTCAATTCGGTTCTTTTTAAAAGAAGCATGTTTCTTACAGTTTTCTGTCTCAAAACGTTCAAGGAATCCTTATGATGCCACAATCTACTACGTCTCCCAGCTTCCTTAGGTGATTCTCGACGAACGATTTCTCTTCCCATGTCTCGAAGTAGTTGATGCATCATCAGCTTATTTCCAATATCAAGGTATAGAAGACATCTATCCATAAGGTTTTCAAGTCCAGCTATTGTGAAAAAATTACATTTATCTAATATTGTAACCACATAATCTTTGCCATATCCCACAAAAAAGCAAGCAGCATGGAGGAATAGATCCCGGTCATGATCATCGTGTAAAGATTCATAACTGATCTCAAGTTTATGCTGTATGTTGTTGTCAGAAATAATTTCCAATTTGTTCAATGCACTGCACCATACATCTATACTATTGCTTCCTGAAAAATAGGATCCTAAAACTTGAAGAGCTAAAGGAAGCCCTCCACAATGTTGTACTACACATTTTGAGTGTTCCAAGTAATCATCAACCGGATGGTCTTGTCCAAATGCATGCCAGCTGAAAAGCTTAAGTGATTCATTATCATCCAGTTCTGTAACCATATACATATTATATACTTCATGAGCCATTAACAATCGCTCATTTCTAGTTGTTATGTTATTTTACTTCCCGGATAAAACCAATCTCGCATTCCGAAAACAGCATTTATTTGTTCCGACTGATCGACATCATCGAGTATGACAAGAACTTTTTTGCAGCATATTGCATCTTTAATGTTTGTAATTCCTTCAGCAACATTATATATCTTTTCCTTTCTTCCTTTCAAAATATCTGAAATGAGTTGTCTTTGTAAACGAACCATACCATTGGATTGTTTTGAAGTTTCTCTAATATTTGAAAGGAAACTGCTACCTTCATATCTATCAAAGTTCAAGTTATAAACAGTTTTGGCAATGGTTGTCTTCCCTATTCCTCCAATCCCATATATCACCCCTATAACAATGTCGTTTGACTCATCCCACAACCAAGAATTAATACTCTGAGCTCGAGATTCTACTCCAATTGGATAGCGAGCAACATTCAAGACCATACGATTTAGTTTACTCTGTACGCCTTGAACAATTTTTTGAATGAACTTTGACTTGTGCCTACAAATTGCAATTGAAAGAATAGTCACAACCAAATACTCGTGTTTTACGAGGATAAAACTTCAAGAATTTTCTCATCAACCAGACACCCTGGATTCCTTAGTCATTCCAAACAGTTCGGGGATTAACAACAAGAGTTTTAACAAGATCTTGTATCCTATGTAGTATAATAACGTCAGAATATGTGCCAACTGTTATGAACATAGAATTGTTGGTATTTATGGACAAATTGTTGGTTATAATAGTGATTTTTCCCAAAAATTGCAATGACACTTTTTGAAAAGACACGACTTTAATTTTATAAAGGAAAAAATGCCACATAACTCAAATGAAATTCAAAAGTTAAAACTCAAATGCATATCATCCATTGGAGGAGTGTGAGATGAGTGGGTCTCACTAAAAAAATTGATAGGACCCACTCATCTAGGGGATGATATGCATTTGAGTTGCAATTTTTTGGGTTTCATTTGGATTTTGTACTTCATACGAGGTGAAAAAGTAATTCCCTTAAGACAAGAAGACAATTCCCTTATAAGGGCACATGACTCGATGAAAGGGTGTGTGTGAAGGGACATGACTCAAGGAAAAAGTTGTATGCTCTCGATCCAATGAAGGGCTGCAATAAAAAGGCAGGAGAAATTCCATAAATATGGCTCTCGATCCTCTCATTCATCAAACACACAAAAAATTATAGAGTACAAAAGTGAGGAAGATTCCTATTATCTTCTTATTTTGAGTGATTTTCTAGTCTAATGACAATAACACTTCCTTTGGAATTTATTTCATTTGAATCAACAAATAATTCTACCAAGAATGTTGTAAGTAAATATCTATCAGCTGACACATTATGGTGTTAGAGTATTACTCCAGATTCTTAGGTCGCACTATTACTATTCTTAACTAAATGATGCATCATAAGGACTTTTGAGAAAATTACCCATCAACTTGATTTTGTAAGCTCATCCCTTCTAAATCAGCAACTTCTCTAAGTGCCTCTCTCCACTCAGCCAACTTGTGCATCCATTCATTTTTTCGTCGATCATATCTCTCTGCCTTGAATTGCTCTTCATGTTTGGCAAATGCTTCTGCAAAACTTCCTGTTTGTTCTTTGACTTGGGACGATTGCAAATCATAGAAGACCGGGAAAACCATATGGCCAACAGTTTTCTTGCGCTCGAGTATTTTCACAAGTTCATCGAGGCACCAAGTTGAAGTAGCATAGCTTCGTGAAAAAACAATTATGGACATCCTAGATTGTTTAATAGGTTCTCGCAATTGTGACCTGATATTTCTCCTCTCTCAATGTCAATATCAGCTCTAAATGTGTGAATTCCAGCATGGACCAAAGCTGTATAGAGGTGATTAATGAAGGTCTTGCCAAGTTCTTTACCTTCAAAACTTAAGAAGACATGGTAAGTGCACCGAGGTGTGGATGAAGACGACTCGGGGGCTCCTCTAACTGCCATGGAATTAACCTGTGGGAGATGAATGGTTTAAAGATGTGCAACTTATTGAGCATCAAATACATATATAGAAAGATCGATGCATTCAAAGTCAGTGTAATTAAATATAAAAATATATTGATAGGTTCTAGGGGTGTTGAAATAGTCTAAGTCTATTAAATCCGTCAAAAAAAACAAAGTAGGCGATGAAACTCATCTGCACAGTAGGTTCCAAGGATGACAAGTTATTTGCTTTGCCCCCAGAATTGTATCATTTTTTTATTTTGCCCTAAAATCTTTTGACACATGAATATTGGAGATGAATGGTTGAAATATGATGGGCGAAGCCCAATGGCCCAACTCATGTTATAAAGTCCAGTCCGAGTTTATAGCCCAACTCCAAGAGATCCAGCAAGTCCAGCCCAATGTGGTCAACCCGGTCAAGCTCATCAGGCTCAAGGAGCTACATCAGTAGGGGAGCATGGTAGGGTCATCCAAGAGCCTCTTCCTAGCTACATTGGAGTAAGAGTCATTCAAGAGCCTCTTGCTAGCCACCTTGGAGTAAGGGCCATCCAAGAATCTCCTCCTCACCACCTTGGAGTAAGGGCCATCCCAAGAGCCTCATCCTCGTCGCCTGGAGAGAGTCAACCTTCCCTCATCCTTTGACCAAGTCCTTTGAAGTGCACCATAACTCCCTTGCCTGTTGAGGAGAGGAAAGGTCGTCAAGCCATTTAACTACTATTAAAGTCGTCCCAATCCGTTATGACCGCTGGATCAGCTATTTAATTAATATCCATTATGAGGCGACTACTATAAAATGTAAGCCCCGCCAACACTTGGGGGGGCTTGACACTCATTCTAGCATCATTTTCTTCTTACCCTCAAAAAGCTTGTAACCATTTGCTCTCTCTACACCGGAGTAAATAAAATCCCGGCGACGCTTGCCATTCTAAGTGGACATAGGTCACCTTGTCCGAACCATTATAAATCTCTGTGTTCTTCTCTCTCCCTCTACTTTACTGTATTTTATATTACTTAATTGACAGGTGATGTACAAACCAATTTTGTGCATCATCAAAATATGTGCAACTTATTTAGGCATCAAATGCAGAAATATCAAGATCGATGAATGCAAAGTAAACATAATTGAATATAGGCTTTAGGTGTTAAAATTATAATTTGTAATTTATTTTATTAAAGACGGTACGGAATTTTCCAGAAGGTTGAAGACTACTTGAGAAAAACTTCTGTGTTAAGCAAAGCATTTAAGCTGCAAGCTAGATCCAGAAAATTGTTAGCTGAAACAAGTAGCTGGAAGCTTCTCAAATGAGCTAGGTGAGGATTAGCTGGCTAACTTAGCCATGAAGCCTTGGGATCTTATTGGCTGAGTGATGTAAAAACTGACTATGCAGAAGGCGGTTAAGTGAGCTTATAAATAGGCTAGTTGGCTCCATGAAAAGAAAAAAAAAAATGAGAATAAGAGAGATCACGCAGAGAGTTTTTAGAGTTCCAATGTAATCATTACACTTTCTAAAGTAATTTCAATTTGCTTCCCTTTTTCTCTAAAGTTTACATTCTATATTACCTAGTTTGCTTTATTTATACTTTGCACCCCTACAGTTGTGGTATTAGAGTCAAAGTTCCAAATCCCCTCAAAGCCTTTCCAAATAAACCTCTACGATGGAAACTAAGACTTCCACGTTCAATTATGCTCAAGCCCTTATTCCGATATTTGAGGGGGAGAATTATAAGTATTGGAGCAATCAATTGAAGACCTTATTTATCTCACAAGACTTGTGGGATATAGTTGAAGCTGGATTCACAGCACCAGCAAATGACAAAGAATTTGCAACATGGCAACATGCAGATCAGAAAAAAATATCAGGAGAACAAAAAGAAAGATGTAGCAACACTTCTTAATGTTCAACGAGGGGTTAATAAAACTATTTTTCCAAGAATACTATGTGTAAAAACATCAAAAGAAGTCTGGGACATATTGAAGGTCGAGTATCAAGGATTTGATAAGGTAATCTTTGTCAAGCTTCACACTTTATGGCGAGATTTTGACAATCTTTTAATGAAGGAAAATGAATCAATACAACAATTCTTTCCTGAGTTGATGGAATTGTCAATCAAATCAGAAGTTGCGGAGATACCCTTACAGACAAAAAGATTGTTGAAAAAGTCCTACGGAGCCTACCTACAAGATTCGAGCATATCGTTGTAGCAATCGAGGAAGCCAATGATTTATCAAAATTGACTAGGCATGAATTAATGAGTTCTCTGGAAGCACACGAGAAAAGGATGAGCGGGTTTACAAATCAGTCTTTGGAACAAGCATTCCAGTCCAAAGTCAATATTGCAAAATCAAGTAATTCAAAAACGGAGCAAGAAAATCAAGGAAGGGGCAGATTTCAAAAAAGTGGCTAGTATGGAAGAGGTCGTGGAAGACAAATTCGTTTCAAGCCCCAGTCAGAGGAAGAGGCTAAACCAATCAAAGGAATTCTGATGGTAATTTTGATTTTCAATGTATTATTTGCAAAAGATTCAACCACACTACCAAAGATTGCAGATTCAAATGCAAGAACTGCAAAGTATCAAATCACTCTCAATGAGATTGCTGGTTCAACAACAACAAGGCAAATTATTCAGAAGCAAAAGGAAGGAGATATCACGCTCTCTTGCAAGAATATTCAATAAGAGTCAGAAAATACGTGGTATTTGGATAACGGATGCAGTAATCATATGACCAAGAACTGAACGATATTTACGAAATTGGATGATAAAGTTTCTTAAAAAGTAAAGCTTGGTGATGGAAAACTATAAAACGTCGAAGGAAAAGGTGTTATTGTAGTCTACACAAAAGGAGGTGACAGGAAATTTGTTACTGATGTTCTTTATGTTCCTGGACTGACTCAGAATTTGTTGAGTGTTGGGCAACTACTTCAGAAAGGATATGCAGTTAACTTTGATAATAGTGGCTGCATTATTTCTGAAAAAAAAATTAATCAAACGGTGGCAAAGGTTCAAATGAACCCAAATAAAGTTTTTCCTCTTGTTATGCCACTGGATGAAAATCTTGCACTTCAGACTGAAAAAAAATCAGTGATTCTTTTTTATGGCACTTGAGATATGGGTATCCAAATTATAGAGGTCTGAGGCTGTTGAAAGAAAAAAATATGGTACATGGTCTACCTTATATTGACAGAATTGATAAAGTATACGAAGGATGTATTTATGAGAATATGCATCGATTATCATTCCCAAAGACTTCTTGGCGAGCTAAAGCACCACTAGAGTCAGTACATGTTGATATTTGGGGGCCAAGCAGAACACCATCAGTTGACAACAAAAAATATTTTCTTCTATTTGTTGATGATTATACTCGCATGATATGGATTTATTTTGTCGAACAGAAGTCAGAGGCCTTCTCCAAATTTCTTGATTTCAAAGCTATGGCAGAAAGAAAAAATGGCAAAAAAAATTAAAGGCACTCAGGACAGACCGTGGTGGAGAATTCATCTATACCCCATTCATGAATTATTGCAGGGAGAAAGGAATTTGAAGACAACTTACAGTCCAAGAAACCTCAACAAAACGATGTGGCAGAAAGAAAAAATCGCACCATCTTGGAAATGGCACGAAGCATGCTTAAAGGCAAAGGACTTCCTAATAATTTATAGGTTGAAGCAGTCGACACAGCTATGTATATTCTCAATCGATCTCTACAAAGGCGGTTCTAAACAAAACACCTTATCAGGCGTAGTTTTAGCAAAAGCCAAAGGTGGATCTTCTCAAAGTATTTGGATGTATTGCCCATGCCTTAATCCCTTCACAGAAAAGGGAAAAGTTCGATGAAAAGGGCGAGAAGTATATATTCATCGGATATAGCAGTGAGTCTAAAAGCTATCGTCTATATAACCTAGACAAAAATGAGTTGGTGATTTCTCGAGATGTCATATTTGATAAGATGGCAGCATGGCAATTGAAGGACAATCTAGTCCAAGATTCGGGAGAATTTCCATTTATTGATCCTATAAGAGTGCAAGAATCTACAAGTCCACAAAGGAGTCTAGACTCAAGCCCAAGTCAAAGCTCTCAATCTACTTCAGGCACGAGTCAAAGCCCAAGTTTAAGTAGAGAATCATCTAGAGGCACATCACCACATTCATTTGATTCTGAAACACCACCAAGAAAGGTACGTTCATTGGTGGATATATATCAATCATGTGATGTTGCATTTTTTGCGTGCGAACCTCAGAATTTTGAAGAAGCATCAAAAGAGGAGACATGGATAAAAGCTATGGATGAAGAAATTGCAAGTATTGAAAGGAATCATACTTGAGATCTTGTTAGCTTGCCCAAAGAAAAAGAAGCAATCGGACTCAAATGAGTTTATAAGACCAAGTACATGGAATATGGTTCTATTTAAAAACGCAAAGCTCGACTAGTTGCAAAAGGTTATTCACAAAAAACCAGGAGTCGACTTCAATGAAACATTTTCCCCTGTTGCTCGGATGGAGACAATCAGGATAGTTCTAGCTTTAGCAACGCAACATGAGTTACCCGTATATCAGCTGGATGTCAAATCAGCATTTCTTAATGGCGAACTCGAAGAGGAAGTGTATGTGGAGCAACCTCGAGGCTATCTAATCAAGGGAAATGAGGACAAAGTTTATCAACTTCGAAAAGCATTATATGGTTTAAAGCAAGCACCTCGAGCATAGAATAGCAAGATCGACAAATATTTTCAGTAAAGTGGATTTCAAAGGAGCCAAAGTGAGCCATCCTTATATGTTAAGAAAGGAGGTATTCAAGATTTTCTTATTGTCTAGTTATATGTTGATGACTTAATCTACACTAGCACTAACCCAGCAATGGTTGAAAAATTCAAAGCTGCTATGATGAAAGAATATGAAATGACTGATCTGGGTCTTATGAGATATTTTCTCGACATTCAAGTGAGACAAAGCAAAGGTGAAATATTTATTTCTCAAGAAAAATATCTTGAAGATTTGCTGAAAAGATTCAACATGTCCAACTGCAAGCCAATTTCTACTCCAATTGCCTTAAATGAAAAGCTGCAGCATAATGACGGATCGGAGAAAGTTGATGCTACTATGTATCAAAGATTGGTGGGTTCACTCATTTATCTCACCAACACTAGGCTAGACATTGTTTATTCAGTCAATTTTATCTCCTGATTTATGCATGATCCAAGCAAACTACACTATATAGCTGCAAAGCGGATCCTACGATATCTTCAAGGCACCAAGAAACTCGGCATCAGATATGTCAAAGAAAAGGAAAGCAAGTTTATCGGTTACACTGATAGTGATTGGGCAGGTTCACTCGATGATCGCAAAAAAATTGTCAAGTTATGTATTTTGCATGAGTTCAAAAATTATTTCCTGGAGTTCTAAAAAATAGAAGACTATTGCATTATCATTTGCCAAAGCAGAGAATATCGTAGCTACGATGCAACATGTGAAGCAATATGACTCAAAAGAATTCTTTTAGATATGGAACAAAAAATGAAGCTCCCACTACACTTTATTGTGATAATATGTCAGCAATTGCAATGAGCAAAAATCCAGCATTTCATAGTCGAACAAAGCACACCCAACTGAGACATCATTTTATCAGAAACTTAGTTCAGAAAGGAGAATTGCAACTTGACTTTGTCAACACAAAGGAACAACTGACATATATTTTTACTAAAGTCGTACCATCCAAGAAATTTTTCCAATTTCATCAGCTTATGAAAATTACAAATTAAGAGGGGGTGTTAAAATTATAATTTGTAATTTATTTTATTAAAGAGAATATGGAATTGTCTAGAAGGTTGAAAACTACTTGAGAAAAACTTGTGTGTTAAGCAAAGCATTTAAACTGCAAGCTGGATCCAAAAAATTGTTAGCTGAAATAAGTTGCTGGAAGTTTCTCAAATGAGCCAAGTGAGGATTAGCTAGCTAACTTAGCCATGAAGCCTTGGAATCTTATTGGCTGAGTGATGTAAAAACCAATTGTGCAGAAGGCGGTTAAGTGAGCTTATAAATAGGCTAGTTGGCTCCATGCAATGAAAAAAATGAGAATGAGAGAGATCGAGAGTTTTGAGAGTTCCAATGTAATCATTACACTTTTTAAAGTAATTTCAGTTTACTTCCCTTTTTCTCTAAAGTTTACATCCTATATTTCCTAGTTTTCTTTATTTATACTTTGTGCCCCAACATTAGGGGCTTTGAAATAATCTAAGTCTATGAAATCCATCATAAAAAACAAAGTAATTGATTAAAGAGTAAATTATACTTTACCCCCTAAACTATTATCTTTGTTTTATTTTATACTCTCAACTATAAAATTTCTCACATTGTACCTTAAAGTGTCAATTTTTTTTCATATCACTCCAATAGATAATGAAAAACTTGAAACTCTGTCAAATGAGGGAGGGAAATCCTAAAGAACTTCTCATCAACTGCCTAGTACCACTTTATTTTATCTCTTTTACAACCAAATGGCTGCTGAGAAGAAAAAGAAGGTCGGCCAGAGGAAACAAATTTAGAGCTTAGGAAGAGTAAAGTCATTGATGTATATTTTTCTGGATTTTTGACATGCAATGTACAATAGGCAGTTGCTTATGGGTAGTACAGACCACTCACGTGCGCATATATCATTAAAAAATTGATAGTCGTTATCTATTGGAGTGATATGAAACAAAATTGATACTTTAGGGTATAATATAAAAAATTTTATAGTTGAGGTGTAAAATAAAACAAAGGTAAAAGTTCAATGGGATAAAGTGTAATTTACGTATGATTAAACTCAGCCTGCATGGTTGGTTCAAGGGATGAAAAGTTATGTTTGTCCCCAGAATTGTATGATTTTTGTTTTTTCCCTAAAAATAAATAACATTGATGAAGGAATCATCAAAATAAAAAGATATTGCTTGCTGTTAAAACATCCTTCTTTTTCTCGATGATGTGGATCAAGTGGAAAAGTTAAACGCATTAGTGGAAAATGAAATTGTTTTTACCGCATATGCAAAATTATCATAACAGTCAGGCATGAGCAGTGGTTAATGGTTCATGAGATCCATAAAACTGACATGAAAATAAATTTAAGATTGTAAAAACAAACCATCTTCTAGCTAACAATGCAGCCAGGATTTTGTAGCAGTAGGCTGGCCCTCTAATATTTTATGCTTAGCTACCTATTTATTCAGCATCAAGGACATTCGGAATTTGATCTATGATGACACTATTTTAGTTAGAGATAGTAATGGGGGCAACTATTCCATATATTTTGATATTTAAAATCACACCTATCCGAATGACAAACGGCTCATTTTGCTGTGACCTTCTTTTGAATTCTCAAAATTTATGTCGCTCCATCCCCAGGGGCAGAGAACCTATCGCTGTCTAGGCTATGCTGCCTATGGCTCCGGAGAAGTTGGAATAGGATAGCATTATCTTAGGGTGGCTTAGTACACTCTAGGTCCTCTTAATTTTTGCAGACCAACAAAAGTTCCATCCAGATAAAGATGAACCTATAAATGCAATTACATCATCTCTTATTAATTACTGTTTTTTTAGGTTCCATATCATGATTTGTAAAACCAATACAACACGCAAACATTTGGTCAGGATAAATTCTCTATCAGTCTATTTATCTAATTAGGATGTTACATCAGTCTTTCTTTAAAGAGAGAGACAATGGCAAAGGATTTTGGTAATCTCACTCAATGAGTAAGTGTTGTAGTATATTCAATATACATAGCAAGAGTATTTACATGTGAACATAATATTCAAAGGGAAGCTAATCATGCTAGGTTAGTTGATGCTTGATTCACGGCTTGATTATCCAATATCCCCCCTCAAATTGAGTGGGAGTGTTTGAACGCTCAGCTTGTACTGAAGGGTGAGAAATCTTGGACTTGGTAAGGGCTTGATAAGAACATCCGCCAGCTGTTCTTCACTAGACAAGAATCGGACCTCCAAGTTACGGTGCTCGACTTGTTCTCGCACAAAATGGTAATCTATTTCGACATGTTTTGTTCTTGCGTGAAGGATAGGATTGGCAAATAGATAAGTTGCACCAAGGTTGCCGCACCAAAGTACAGGACATGTGGTGGAAAAAATTACTAACTCATGCAGAAGAGATTGAAGCCATAGAATTTCGAAGGTAGCATTAGCCATAGCCTTATATTCAACTTCAGTACTTGGTCGAGCCACAGTAGGCTATTTTTGAATTCCAAGATATTAGGACTGGCCAAAGTGATAAGAATTGATGCAAAACGTGATTAATTTAGTTAGCAGAATTATGTTGATTTAGTCTTTAACTGCTAACTAGAAAGTAGGAGAGGAGTTGCAGAAGACCTAGTCTGTAGTAGTTGCTTTTATTTAGGAATTAGTTGCTACTTTATAGGCATTGTGGTTATGGTTTTAGGTTATAAATAAAGGGTGTAATCAGACGTTTAAAATAAGAGAATTGCAGAGTATTTCTTCCATTTTGAATTGATAAAGTTGTAGCTTTTTTCTTCTCTCTGTTTTTACTCTGTATTCAAACTCTTGTTGTCTTTGTCTCTCTTATTTCCAATAGTTTGTGGTATCAGAGCCCAGGTCTGATCCAGTTGGGCCTGAGGTGTTTGTGAAAAGGCTTCAAAGAGGAGAAATCATGAATTCTCTCAATGTATCACAAAACCAGTCTTTAGTGCCAATTTTCAATGGAGAGAACTACGAGTTCTGGAGCATTAAGATGAAGGCTTTTTTCATCTCACAAGACCTATGGGAGCTTGTTGAATCTGGCTATGTAGATACAGCAGCTGAGGTGAGGGAGCTTCGTAAGAAGGATGCGAAGGCCCTGCTTGTTTTACAACAAGCTGTGACGGAGGCTATTTTTCCCCGTCTTGCAAATGCTGCCAAATCGAAGGATGCATGGGAAAATTTGAGGCAGGAGTTCCATGGAGATAGCAAGGTAACGATGGTGAAACTCCAAACGTTTCATCGGGACTTCGAAACACTCCTTATGAAAGGTAATGAATCAGTGCAAGATTACATTACTAGAGTATCTATCATAGTAAATCAAATGAAAACATTTGGTGAAGATATTTCTGATCAAAAAGTAGTCGAGAAGATTTTACGAAGTCTTCCTTCCAAGTGGGATCATGTAGTTACTGCTATTGAAGAATCTAAGGATATGAATACTTATTCTTTGAATGATTTAATGGGGTCTCTTTTAGCACATGAAGGTAGGATGAACAGGGCTGAAAATAAGAATCTGGAACAGGCATTTCAGTCGAATGTGGATCTTTCCAAAGAAAAATTTGGTGAAGGTGGTTCTGGATATGCAGGAAGAGGCCGAGGCGCTTATCGTGGTCGTGGTCGTGGACGAGGATACAACCGAGCTGGTCGGGGTTATCAAAATGGTGGTAGAGGCAACCAAAGGTAGGACCATCAAGACAAGCAATGTTATTCGTGTAAGCAATATGGGCACATTTCACCAAATTGCCCAAACAAGGCTCAGCAGAAAGCCAACTTTGCTAAAGCAGAACAAGAGGAAGGTAACCTGTTTCTTACATGTCTAGAGTCAAAAACAAGTATGGGTGATATGTGGCTCTTGGACAGCGGCTGTAGTAACCATATGACAGGGGAGAAAAGTCTCTTCCATAGCATAGATGAATCTGCAAAATCAAAAGTACGACTGGGTGATAACAAGCAACTCCAAATTGAAGGCAAGGGAACTATTAGAACTAAATTCAAATCAGGTAGTGAACGATCTATTCATGACGTTTATTATTCTCCTGATTTAGCCCACAATTTGTTAAGTGTCGGTCAATTAGTCGAAAGAGGATATTCAATGTTGTTTGAAAATAATATGTGTGAAATTAAAAGAAAAGGGGTATCCGATAAACCTCTCGTTCAGATTCCCATGACTAAGAATAGGATGTTTCCCCTTGATCTTTCTTGTTTGAATGAGTGTGCATTGGTTGCTAATGTTAAAGACGATTCTAGACTTTGACATTTAAGATACTATCACTTGAATTTTAATGGGCTGAAGTTGTTAAATCAGAAGCATATGGTGTTTGGTTTGCCTTCAATCCATTGCATTGATGATGTCTGTGAAGGCTGCATTTATGGGAAGCAACATAGGTTACCATTTCCCGTCGGCAAAGCTTGGAGAGCCAAGAAGCCTCTTGAAATTGTTCATGCTGATATATGTGGCCCAACAAGGACCTTATCCTTCAATAAGAGAAGATATTTTTTACTCTTTACGGATGATTATTTACGTATGAGTTAGGTGTATTTCCTTTCTTACAAATCAGAAGCTTATGAAAAGTTTCAGGAGTTCAAAGCTTTTGCAGAAAAGGAAAGTGGGCAGGTCATAAAAGTTCTTCGCACTGATAGAGGGGGAGAGTTCTTATCCAATGAGTTCACCTATTTTTTCAAGCAAAATGGGATTCAAAGGCAGCTAACAGTAAGAAAAACCCCAGAACAGAATGGTGTTGCCAAAAGGAAGAACCGAACGGTGGTGGAGATGGCTAGAAGCATGCTAAGTGAGAAAGGACTACCAAATGAATTCTGGGCTGAAGCAGTAGTTACATCCGTATTTCTTCTCAACATATCTCCAACTAAGGCCGTCCGAAACATGACTCCCTATGAAGCTTGGTGGAACCGAAAACCCAATGTAAGTCATCTAAAGATTTTTGGTAGCATTGCTTATTCTCTGATTGACTCTAATGACCGTTCTAAGCTTGATAAAAAGAGCGAGAAATGTGTCTTTGTTGGGTATAGCGGTGAAACCAAGGGTTATCGGTTGTATAATCCAGAAAATGGGAAACTCGTTATTCGCCGAGATGTTGTATTCGATGAAAACAGTTTCTGGAATTGGAAAGAAGAACAAAATCAGCAAGTGCCTTTTGAGGATATAGTCGAGCAGACACAAGCAATAGAGAATCAAGTGTCACCGCAGTGTTCTCCATCATCAAACTCATCGGGAAGGTCTACTTCAAGAGAATTAAATAATGAAGGCAGCGACAACTCAGATTCTGCACCTGATTCTGATACCCCTCCTCGTAAGTATCGATCTTTAGCCGAGATTTATGAATCATGCACTTTTGCTTTGTTAAGTGCAGAACCTGTTAACTATGAAGAAGCACAAGGGAAAAAAGAATGGGAGCACTCTATGCAAGAGGAAATTATTGTAATCGAAAAAATGGCACGTGGGAGTTAGTAGACTTGCCATGTGAGAAGAAAGCGATTGGCGTCAAATGGATTTACAAGGTGAAATGCAATCCAGACGGAACCGTGCAAAAGTATAAAGCAAGGCTCGTTGCCGAGGGGTATGTGCAACAACAAGGTACTGATTTTATTGAGAATTTTTCTCCAGTAGCAAGGTTTGAGACGGTTCGAATTGTTTTGGTTGTAGCTGCTCAAAATAAATGGCCTGTATTTCAGTTTGATGTTAAGTCTGCATTTCTAAATGGTTTTTTGGAAGAGGATGTGTATGTGGCACAACCACAGGGGTTTATAGTCGAAGGTCAAGAGGAGAAAGTTTACAAGCTTAAGAAGGCGTTGTACGGACTCAAGCAAGCTCTGAGAGCTTGGTATAGCAGGTTGGATACTTATCTTCATCAAAATGGGTACCATAGAAGTGATAGTGAGCCGACATTGTATGTGAAGGTGACATGTACTGGTGATATCCTCATTATATGTGTTTATGTAGATGATATTATATATACATCATATTCTAACACTTTTGTCAAGGAATTCAAGGTCAGCATGATGCGGGAATTCGACATGACAGATTTGGGATCTATGCATTACTTTCTTGGCATCCAAGTTCAGCAAACAGATGAAGGAATTTTTATTTGCCAAGAAAAGTATGCACGGGAATTGCTGAAGAAGTTTAATATGATGGGTTGTAAAACCTCGTCTACTCCCATGAACCCAAATGAGAAGCTATGTGCAGAAGATGGGACTGCAAGGGCCGATGAAAGAATGTTCAGGAGCATGATTGGCGGACTGATGTATTTAACCAACACCCGCCCAGATATAATGTTTTCTGTGAGTCTACTGTCCAGATTCATGCATACACCGACCATGCATCATCTCGGAATAGCAAAGAGAATCCTTCGCTATGTACGGGAAACTAGCGATTATGGGATTTGGTACAAACCAGCTGCTGAATTCAGTTTAATTGGTTTTACTGATAGTGATTGGGCAGGTTTTGCGGATGATAGGAAAAGCACGAGTGAGTTTATATTCACTCTTGGCTCGGGGGATGTGTCATGGTCTTCAAAGAAACAAGCAAGTGTTGCATTATCATCTTCAGAGGCAGAATACATAGCAGCCTCATCTGCAACGTGTCAATCAATTTGGATGCGGTGAATTTTGGAGGATTTACATCAAGTTCAAGGAGCAGTCACAAAGATTTACTGTGACAACAAGGCCACCATCTCTATGACTAAGAACCCGGTCTTCCATGGGAGAACAAAGCACATTGAACTCCGACACCATTTCATTCGAGAAGCTGTTGCTAAAGGCATGGTAATGATGGAGCATTGCTCAACCAATGAGCAAAGTGCAGATGGGTTTACGAAGGCACTCTCATATCCGAAGTTCGTAAAGTTTCGGTCCTCACTCAATGTTTCCAGTTTCGCATCAAAGGGGAGTGATAAGAATTTATGCAAAACGTGATTAATTTAGTTAGCAGAATTATGTTGATTTAGTCTTTAACTGCTAACTAGAAAGTAGGAGAGGAGTTGCAGAAGACCTAGTCTGTAGTAGTTGCTTTTATTTAGGAATTAGTTGCTACTTTATAGGCATTGTGGTTATGGTTTTAGGTTATAAATAAAGGGTGTAATCAGCCGTTTAAAATATGAGAATTGCAGAGTATTTCTTCCATTTTGAATTGATAAAGCTGTAGCTTTTTTCTTCTCTCTGTTTTTACTCTGTATTCAAACTCTTGTTGCCTTTGTCTCTCTTATTTCCAACACAAAGAAAACACAAAAGCCACTTGTAGATTTTTTGTCATCTGGGGTACCATCCTAGTCAGCATCCGAGAAGACTTAGAGGGCGAAGGAAGAGCTGGGCCTTAATAAAAGACCAAAGTCAACAGCATCACGTAGGTAGCGAAGTATACGCTTAACAACATCCCAATGTTTGTCAGTCGGTTTGTGCATAAATTGGCACACTTTATTGACAGAGAATGCAATGTCGGGATGAATGAGAGACAAGTATTGAAGTGCTCCAATGACACTACAATAAAGGGTATGGTCTGAAAAAGAGGCTCCATCAAATAAGGAAAGTTGAGTGCTAGAAGCCATGGGGGAAGGAGCAGCTTTGGCATTGGACATGTTGGCTCGAGGAAGGAGGTCTAGGATATACTATTTCTGGTGGAGCCGCAAGTCTTTAGGAGTTGAGATAGCCTCAATGGCTAAAAAATAGGGCAGAGAGCCATGGTCCTTTATGACAAAATCCAAACTAAGAAACCGAAGGAGTGAGGAAATTGCTAAGCCCGAAGAGCCAATGATGAGGATGTCATCCACGTAGTCAATGATAGAACACCCTTAGAGTTGTAGAGAAATAGGGAAGCATCAGACTTGGAATTTTGAAAACCAAACACAATTAATTTCTCACTTAAACGGGCAAACTAAGCACGCGGAGCTTGCTTGAGTCCATAGAGAGCCTTGTTTAGCTAACATACATGGGGAGGGAATTTCCGATCAACATACCCAGTAGGCTGAGCCTTGTAAACATTTTTAGACAAAAAACCATGCAAGAAAGCATTCTGAATATTAATTTTCCTTATGGACCAATTTTGAGAAATAGCGAAAGCTAAGATCAGTCTGATAGTGGTGGGTTTTATAACGGCGCTGAAAGGGTCTCCATTATCAATCCTTCTTGTTGATGATAGCCTTTGGTAACTAACCGTGCTTTATGATGGATAGGCTTGCCATTGGAATCACGTTTGATTCGATACACTCATTTATTTTCAACAATATTCATGCTTTCCTTGCAAGGAACTAGTGTCCATGTAGTATTTTGCACTAAAGCTGAATACTCCTCATCCATTGCCCTTTTCCAAAGACAATTGCAAAGGATTTTGGTAATCTCACTCAATGAGCAAGTGTTGTAGTATATTCACTATTTATATCAAGAGTATTTACATGTGAACAGAATATTCAAAGGGGAGCTAATCATGCTTGGTTAATTGAGGCTTGATTCATTGCTTGATTCACATCTTGATTCTTCAATATTCTTTTATTGGTGCTTTCTTTTCCGTTCCATTTTTTCTTGATTGCCACATTCGGTATTTTCACCCAAAACCCAAGAAAACTGCTATTTAAGCATTGTTCTTATGGCCTATCAATTATTTTATTGGATTTTATATACATTTGACATTGATTGTTTCAATCCTTCTATATATGTGCATGCTGCAATGACAAACTTCCATCTTTCAATCCTTCATCTCATACTCTGGCTTGTTCCATGGCTGTTGGGGAAGCTCACGAAACTTCCTCTTCCACATCGTGGTATACCTATCATGCATGTGTTTCTAAGTTTCAAAGGCAAAGACATGCAAAACCTTTATTGATCACCTCTATACTGCTTTTTAACATGCAGGTATGCACTCATTTAGAGATAATGGTGAACTTGAGAGAGAAAAAATATATCAAGTCCCAGCTGCTAAAAGCAATTGAAGAATCAAATACTTCAATAATTGTCTTCTCAAAAAACTATGCTTCTTCACAACGGTGCCTCAGTGAACTTTTGAATATGACGGCTCAATGTAAATGCAAGCCCTAAGTGAAAGCTTTAGATAGGGCCCTTTTAGAATTTATTATGAATATATATTGTACAATTAACGTTTTACTTAAAAATTATTTTTCTCTCCTTTTGTGATGCAAATTTAACGAGTAAGCTTTTACATTCAAGTTTCGCTAATTGGGCTAATCTATTTTATCTTTTTTATTACATAGTTGATCGTAAGTAGGATTTTATATGTTTTAATTTTGAAAAACTTCTTTCAACAGAATCAATTGTTATGGTCATTGTCAATAATATTCTAGAAGCAATATACACTACAAGAAAAATCATTTTTTTGCAACGTTTTTTTTTTTGCGACGAATTAAAAAACGTCACAAAAAGTATACAATCTGCGACGATTTTATAATTTTGTCGCAATTTCCTATTATGATAATTTTTTTTGCGACGGTTTTCCAGGTGCGTCGCGAAATGGCGAATCCTTCCCAATTTTTTTTGGCGCGAGAAATGATAAAACGTTTAGTTAAACGTTTTTTGTTTTATGGTAAAACGTTTATGGTAAAACATTTTTTTGTTTTGTCTTATTCTCATATCTACATTTTGTGGGTATTGCTCTGTAATTGTAGGTGATTGATACAGCACTCACCAATTTTCCAGTGGTCTAAATACATTTAGTTAATTAGTTGTAAACTGGGGATGTTTAAGAATTAGATTTGTTCAAGAAAATAAAATTCCTTTCAGTAGTTGTCCATTAAACATGGTTTGTTCTGTTGTGCATGTTCTTGTGTTTGTATACACATTTCTGGTGACTTGTAAAATGGTTTATTTTCTTATTTCATTTGTTTTGTAATTATCAATGGGGCTATTGGAATCATACTTGATGACGCACAAAATTGATTATGCACAATCAAATCAGTCGAGTGTGTGGTATAAAGCAATTAATGAAGCAGTTGATAATAAAAGATAAAGATTGGGTGGTTGGGTCTGAGTGACCTAACCACTGAAGACGGCAACGGTGGCCGGAGAATTCTATTAATGAGATAGTACAAGGTGGGGTGTGTGAGATCTGCTCCCATGTGTAAAGGGGTTTATAATTTATAGGTACAGAGCCCTACCTGAGGCGGGTGACGTGAAGGTCAAGCTACTAATTAATCGGAGGGGGTAGCTACAATTGGGGATCGACACTATCTTGGAGTAATAGCTATCCCGATGATTGCTCTCCCATGTGTGTTGACTCTTCCTGGACTCTTGGACTTTGGATTTGACTGAGGCCATGAGCTAAGTCTGACCTACCTTTTGATAATTTGGGCTTAACCCATGAACTAGGCCTAGGACTGGTTTGAATCTGGGCTCGTCATTTGCCCCTCATGCCCCAAACCCTAGTAGTTATAAGAGGTTGAGGGCATGAGTGAGCTCCTTCATTTGGGTAGACCAAGGTATCTTCTTCCACACGGTAGCTTCTTCAGCTTTTTACTCCATTGAATTTTTCGAATATTATTTCTCTATTTGGTAGCACTATTGTTGAAGACCCACTGTGCTAGCAAACAAAATATGCTCAACTGAAGCATTGAGTGGCATGCAGGCCTGCCACTCCATCTGGGGTGCAGGGCTAAGGCGGTCCTTAGCTGACACTTTCTCTGTCATCCTCCTCTTGTTCTCTGCCTCTTCTATCTTCACGGGTCTCCTTCATCTTCTCCCTACCATGGGAGGACTCACCTTGTCTGACCTTGGTGACATACTCAGCGTCCATATATTTTTGGGCCTTTGACAATAACTCTGGCATGCCTGTTGGTGGTTTCTTCAAAATCGAGAACATAAAACTGGATGAATGCAGGCCTGCGATAAAGGCAATCGCGGTGACCTTGTCATCTGGCTCTTCGATCTGAAGGGCCTTCTCGTTAAAATGGGTGAGGTAGCTCCTTAGGCTTCATTTCCAATCTTGCTTAATGCTGAGCAAGTGGGTAACATGCTTCTGATGTCGATGTCCCCCTATGAAGTGGGAGACGAATTATTTGCTTATTTCAGCAAAAGAATTAATGGAAGCTGCTTTGAGTTTGGAGAACCACTGGCGGGCAGATCCCTTGAGGGTAGTAGGAAAGGCTCTGCACATTATTTAATTGAGTATGTTATGCAGCTGCATGAAAGATTTATAAGTGTCAAGGTGGTCCAGTGGTTCTTTTGAGCCGTCAAAAACTTCCACAGTTGGCATCTTGAATATTAAAGGAAGGGGGATATTTGGCCACATCAGGCACAAATGGAGTGTCAGTATGTCTCACAAGGTAGTCAACTGTTTTCAACACTCGTGTCTTGATAGCGTTAAAGACGTCGCCTAGCTGATTCTGCCCCTCCTTAATTTTTTCATCCCATTTGTTAGGGACGCTCTCTGAAGGACCGTTATAGTGGCTTTCATGGTCCACGTACTGATTTTCCCCCTCGTCTTCTTGCATAGGAGGGTCACTAGCGCGGGAGGACGGAGCCGGCACATGAGGAGGAGGAGCAAGGGCACCTAGACGCTGAGGAGGGGATGCCCTGGCGTTGTAAGGGGGTGCCCTGCTGATAGGCACCTTCGCGCCCTGGGCGGACTACCTAGGGTACTTCTCCTCCGGGAGGCTAGGGCCCAACTCCTTGAGGGTGTCTGGCGAGCATCAACTAGAGGATCTGCTGGTTTTGGTTCACCAACAACTGCATTGTCTCTCGTAGTTGTTGTCTAGCATTTGTTGCAGTGACGAGGTTTGCTGGTAGAAGAGGGACCTCGTCGCGATGTGGTGGATCATTCTCTTATGTTTGTTGATTCATGGATCTAGTCATAGTAGCTATTTAAATGGAAAAAAAGCAGGAATAAATGGAAAGATGGTAGAAAACTTAGTTGTTTCCCACAGACGGCGCCAAACTGATGATGCACAAAACTGGATTTATGCACCACTTTATCAAGTATTTAATGCAGTAATAAATAAGGAAAGTTAACACAAACAAAACACAATTTAAGTTGTTCGGTCAAGGTAACCTACTCTACTGTGAAGGACTATGATGGCCTGAGTGTTTTATTACTTCAAGGAGTATTGAGTGCTTAAGTGTGAGTGATAGGTGAGATGCCCCCTAGTGTAGGTGGAACTTACAATTTATAGGCTCCTCCTCACAAATTGAGGCATATTTCTTGTATCAGCTGAGATAGTTTGGTGGAGGTGGCTCTTCTCGTAATAGGTGAGACATTTTAATGGAGGTGGTGACGTGCGCGTCCCAATGAGATCCCTTCACCTGTCAATTATGAACTGAGTCTCTCATCATGAAGCGACGACTGACTTGACTCTCTTTCAAGATGGCGTGGTTGACCTAACTTTCTCCTTCCTGCGGTAGGCCAGACCTGCATTCCTAAATTGGGCCTTTGAGTTGGACCTTGATCTAATTCTGAGCCTGGTCCATAATTTTGGACCTGCTCTAGGCCGGGCCCATCACTATTAAACGGGTGTTATGTCTCTTTTTTTAATTTTGATATCTCATTGTTGGCCATAAAGTATAACTCCCTAAATAACTATCTAACTATTAGAGGATTAGACTTTTTCCCCTAATTTTATTTATAACATTTGCACGAACATATCTCTAACTATTGTCTTCCCTATTTCTTTAAAGAGTAATGTCATTGAGACAAAAAAAATTGACCTAATGTTTTGACTTAATGATGTAAATTGGAAGAAAAATTTAGGGCCGCAATATAAAATAAACAATGATATATAATTAAAATTTTAGAATATAATTTAAATACTCAATATATTTTAATCATTAAATTAATAGTGAGTGCTACCTTTAAACAAAATTCACTATTTATCTAATGTACTTGGTCCTCAAATTTAGTGCAATTAGTATTATTGTTAAATATTTAGAACCTCTTTCAAAAAAAATTAGGGCCTAAAGTTCAACTTATTTTTTTATCCCACTCGATATTTATATTATATATATTATAACTTTTCAGTCTTATTATTAAAATCAATTATCTATCGTATAATAGGTACAAATAATAATTTTATATTTATATAAATTAAATTTTAAGTCATTTTTTAATAAATTTGTTTACAATAGACAAAATGACTATAAAATAGAGTGAGTAGAAGTAGTGCACTAGCTATCTTTTTTATTTAAAAATGGCTCATTTTCTCTATGATATCTAACAACTAGGGGTAATCCGTGCCTGAAGACATGGTGCAACGGAAGTGAGAAGTGATGGATTTAGGGGAAAAATGCAATTTGAATGGTTTTGAAAGAGATGTTGGTAGCTGTTGAATAAGTCTATTTGAGACCGTCAGATGGGTTTATTAAAGAATGCCCTATTTTATATTATAGATATCTCATTTATTTTAGGATTACTTAACTTATATAAATTCTTATTTTTATATACATTTAGAAAAAAATATATTTTACTACTCAAACTAATTTTCAATTATGTTTCTCTTTTATCTTAAACAAATAGAATGTATCATTATATTTGATCTCTGTAATTGACTTCGATTAACACAATTTTTATGTGTAAAATTTAAATCTAAAATTTGAATTAGTATATTATATCTCAAAAGGCAAAACAAATAATTTGTAAATAAACATACTTTAATAAGTATTTAATATTACTATTATTACTGAATAAATATTTATAGGGCCTCATATAACATTTTCGTCTAGGGCCTCAAATTGGGCTAGGCCGCCCCTGACTATATTCTTAAATTTTTTCATTGATACTCTATCACTTAACACATAATAAACATTTGGTATATAAATGGGATTTACTACCTTAACCAAGAAATAAAACCTTCTGAAAATCGAAGGTTTTGCCATATATCAAAGACTAAAACAAAAGAACATTGTGATTCAGACGAAATTTATATGTGCTATGGAAGAACTTAGGGATAATATGGTAGCCAATATCTCATCTAGTCCCGTACGATCAAGGAAATGAGGTCCATGATCTCTTAACTCTTGCAAACCCAGACACAAGGCAAGCAATATACTAAAACTACAACATTGGTGGCAGTGATTTATTTATTCACACACCCATCCACACATTTAAATATAAGTAATTTATTTTAATTCATACCCACGCATGCACCCACATGCATAGTATTAGGTAGTAGTGATGGTTGAAATTCCGAAAAGTAAAGTGTATTAATAAACATGCTATACAAGAGCAAAAGAAGAACAGCATAAGTGTTGTCCATCAGAGACATGAAAGGAAGGAACAAGGAGGAGAATTCAGTGGGAAGTATAGAGGATAGTCACTACTTCCCATGGAATCCTTGTCCTAAGTTACCAAAAGAACAAAATCCAAGCAGCATACAAGGAAAAGATTATAACAAGCAACTGTGTGGTAAGTCCCATAACTGCAGCATTCTAAGATTCATAGGGGAACTCTTGAACTTAGTAGACAAGAGTTTGTTTTTGATCGCTTGCTTGATAATATGAGTCAGGGTAATACAATCCTTGTATTGGTTGGTAAAAACTCTAAGGTTCCTTTCCATCCAAATATGATAAACAGTAACCGAAAGGCTCAGCTTTAAAACCACTGTATTGATCGAATTCCCCTTCCAATGGAGAGCTGCCCAACTAATGAAAGCTGCCCAACTAATGAAAGAGGGCCAGTTAGTAGGTGACCACTGGATTCGACAGCAAGATAGGATAGAAGTCCATATAGCTTGGGAATATGAGCATTCAAAGAAAAGGTGAGGATGAGACTCAGGAAATTGTCTGCATAGGATGCATCCCAGATCAGCTTGGTTGGAGGGAGAGTGAGCTTTGTCCTTGGTGTACAATATTTGCCTAATAGCAAGCCACAAAATAAAGCTCATTCTGGGGATGAATTGCTTGTACCAGACAAGCTTGTACCAAGAGATTTTTGGTCCATTTTCCCTGATGTATTGCCAAGCAGAAGTGGTACAGAATATACCGTCTGCATTGAGGGACCATAAGACTTTATCTTCGGAGAGCTGATTAGGAGTGTAAGAAGGCATAGAATCAACAATTCCAATAAGAGCAAGATAAGAAGCATTATGCCAACTACATTGATTCTCAGAGATAATGCAGCTAACTCTAGAATTCATGTTGAGGCCATAGGCAAGGATAGGAATGTGTGATGGTTGAAATTGGAAAAGGTGTAACCTTTCGGAAATTGGAAATGGCATATCACTTTGTATTTCATCAGTTAATTACAAATTCTTCCTTGATCTATTCTTAGATCCATTGAATAGATTTATAGTATCAGTATGTTAATGCAATTTGCTTCTAAATCAGAACTTCACACTCGCCGGCCAATGACTTTTTCGTTTGATTTGTAACAAATAGTGGCACCTTGTGTATCGTTTGTTAATAGTCTTGCACTCTGCCCCCTCCTTAGTCCTTATGGGAACCCCTGTTTTCGAAATGAGCTGTAGGCACTCAAAAATAATAATCTAGCAAACAAATAATACATTATTCCAAGCCTAAGCATTAAAGCAACTTCTAATCTATCTAATTACAGTTCTGAAATTGAATTATCAACTTATAAAAACAAAACAATGGTTAAAATTTTCTTCCGTTCAAAAATATCATTTTTTTTATACGATTTTCTACGTCAAACAACTCAATCAACACTTTAACACAGTCCTCAATATCAAACAATACCATCAATCTACAACTACCTTTTTTTTTTTTTTAATTTTAAATTGCGTAGATAAAAAAATCGAATTACTATTTAAAATATAAATATTACAGAATCAAGTTCAATTTTTGGTATTGTATAAAATTTTTCAGATACGAATTATCCCTAGTATAATAATAATAAAAATAACACACAACTAGCTTGGCGAGTAAGACTACTAACGAATTAATAACACCAATAATAATAAAACATAATATATACTACTAATAAAAGTACCTTAGATAAAAAACTTTTGAATCTCTATTTTACCATTATAAAAAATTGTAAAGATCACTCTATCCTTTCGCAATTAAATATCTAAATTACTATCATATCTTTATATATTTAAATCTCCAAAATAACTATAACATCTCTTTTAATTATTTATTCTCTATGTATAAATATTTATTTTTTGATTAACTATATTACTCTTAAAAAAATATGCATAATTATATTTTCAATAAATTGTTCGAAAAAACTTGAAAAACTCCATATTTCTAATATTACATATATATTATTTTTCATCGAAAAGTTGAACCCTTTCTTTTTTAAGATAAAAAATAATCATATATATAATTTTTTAAAATCAATTTATGTTATATATATATAATTCTTCACTCACAATAAATTTTAGGATAAATTACACTGACACTCGTGTAAATTGGTCTAATTACAGGGACACTCCCTCAATTTTCTAAAATTACACTGATACCCCATGTCAGGTCTTGTCCCTTAACAAATATAACAAAAAATACGATTTTTCATAAATACCCTTACTATACATCATTTTTTACTTATCATCCTCTCATATATTTAAATACTAATAAATGGGTCATTTTCGGGTTCAACCCGTCAAACCTGAATTGACATGATCAACCCGTTTTATTTAATCGTGTCGAATTTCCTCTATTTTCTTGTTTGTATATTAACAAAAACAACATGGAATTGCAATGATCCATATGTTTAACTGATATTATAAAAATAAAATATTAATTATTTGTTGTTGTTTATTAAGCACTAACATAATTATTGTATAACAAAGATATTTTTACTCATTATTATTGCTATGTTTATTAAGTTAATTTTTACTTTATAGAAAAAGTATGAGAATGAATTCAATTAAGTAATAATATAACCTTAGACTTAAATCTTAACATTAAATTTTTTTTATTTAAAATTTATATGAGTCAACATGAATACGAACACACCTGTGCGGGTAGCCCAGCGGTGTGGAATTGAACCCAGACAAACCGTAGACCCGGACGTCAGGGGTTTGACTCTCGCCGGTGTCTCTCGGACTTAACTGATACATGTGATTTGCGGGTAATTGCAGGTATCCGGGGTTTACTCTCACAAGAATGGGTTCAAAGTGGCTTTACCTTGGAGAGGTTCCACGATATAAAAAAGAAACATGAATATGAACACGAACACGATACGAAAATAAATAGGTTAGCCTAATTATATCCAGGGGTAATATGAGTATTAAAGTATAAAAAGTCGATGATGTAATCACTTTTTTAACATTGCCAATAACGATGCTAACCATAGGGATGCTCTGTGAAATAAGTAGGTAAACAGTAAGGGATGTCAGTGTAATTTCAAAATACTGAGGGGTGTCTCTGTAATAAGACCAATCTGCAGGGATGTCAGTGTAATTTACCCTAAACTTTATAAGTTGTAGTAAGATTTTTTTTATAAAAATAAATATCGTAGTTTATTTTTAAGTAAAACTTAAATTCTTTAGAATTTTAAGATATTTGATAATATAAATTATAGAGTAGTATATTAAATCTTATTCCAATTGACCTAACTTATTTTTAATTATTGTAAGGTTTCAATGTGATTAGTATGTTAACAATTACTTTTATTTTATTCAATGAATTATAATTAAAATCCTAATCAAATGAATTTCAAGAAATTTAATTTCTCAAACATCACTTAAAAAATCAATCTTAATCACAAAATTCTAAAAATATAGGGCTTTAACTATTTTTTTATTTTTTTATAGTTAGAACAAAGAATTTTGGGAATATATAAAATTTTCATAATCTTATAATATAATATGAGCAATAAAAAATTAAAATTTGAGATGATATTTAATTTAAATACATATATACTTAATATATTGTATTAATTTTTGTGTAGGAAAATTATTCATGTGCAACGCACGTGATGCATTCCTAGTAAACACAAAAGTGGTCCATGCTTGGTTTGAATTCTAACATTCACACACCCACACACATACTCTCTCTCTCTCTCTCACTGTATATCTAGGCTGAATTAATGGAGAAAAAAGTTCATCAGGGTGATAGAGCTTTGGGAGGACCTTCCTAACGTGTGCAGCAGAGTTTTCAAGGCCAGCTTTAATTTGGGTAATGTTCTTGCTTATAGAGCTTTGTGAAGTTTGAACCTTTTCTATTACATGCTGCCATGAAGCTTGAAGTCCCTTATATCATGCTATCGATCAGTTCATGTGTTTCATCCATCAAATTCGCTTGAAAACTTCTTTAATGCTATAAAAAAAAAAAAATTGGTCTAGTTTTAGTCGACCACACCATTGATAGAAAATTTTCATGCGTTAATGGTCGTAACTTGTAAAAATGTTGTGACATAGAAAATCACTAGCCCACTTTAACGGTTCAACTTTTGAGCCTCAAATAGTCGAAAACTCACAAACTGTTGAACCTGTGCGTGAGGTTTGCCATAATGTTGAAATCTAGGACCCACGGATACTTCCCACGGGGCGCAGTGGTAGTATCGGACACGTGTCCGACACGGATACGGCCAGGACACGTGTCCCACACGGCTAGAAGTGTACTGAATAGTGAACTCAGTCGGACACGACCAGGATACGTATGCGACACGGCCAGGATACGTCTATGACATGGCCAGAACACGACCAAGAATTTTTTTATTCAAAAAAACAACTTCTAACTATTAAAAATTTACTTTTTTTTAATATATTTTTTGTTACGTAACTTATATACTATGAATGTTAATAGATGCAATGATGTTTGATGAAAATAATGGATATTTAATTTGATCTATTTCAATTTTAATCAAAAAAATAATATTTCTAGGTCTTATTATTAATATTGTTATAATATATGCTTTATTTTTAATATATTACAACTCTATTATTATTTAAAAAATATATTATATTATTTAAACAGTTGTATCATTGTCGTACCCGTGTCCCATATTTTTTAACTTTGTCGTATCCCCGTGTCCGTATCATATCAAATACGACACCCGTGTCCGTATCCGTGCTTCTTAGGTTGAAATCTTAGCACTTGTTATTCAAATCACTGGTTGCCAACAACTGATTTTTTATATGATATATTTTTATATATATCATTCCGTATAAACAGGGTCGGCCCTAGGCCTAAGCCACTTAGTTGGCTGCCTAGGGCCCCCGATTTTTGCATAATTTTGGGGCCCCCAATTTTTGCATTTTAGTTATTGGTATATATATTTTGGATAGATTGGTTTGAGACTAGAAAGGGCCCAAATTTTACTTTGGATAGATTGGTTTGAGACTTGAAAGGGCCCAAGTTTTATTGGTAGGTCCATTAACAATAAACAACTTACCTTGAAAATTGCTCCTAGCTGTACTGCTGTAGTAGGCTGTAGGTTGTAGGCTGTTAGACTTCTCTCTTTCCTGTTAGACTGTTGGACTTTTACAGGGTACAGCTGTAATGGACTGTTGCGAATTTTTTTTAAGGGAAAATTGGAAGGAGGTACACCAAATTAAACTTAATTGTAAAAAAGTACATAGAAAAAAATGTTGGGTAATTAAGTCTTTAATTTTGATACTTATTTGTATCTAAGTACATTATTTGAATTTTATTGATTTTTTTGTGACATTTTTGTCCTCCACTGATCCATGTGTATTTTCTTTGGAAAGTGGTGCATTAAACATCTCATACTTTTATGGGAAAGTGGTGCATTAAATTCGTGTATATATATACAAATTCAAACAAATATATATAAATTCGTGTATATATATATATTCGTACACATATATACATATATATACATATATAAATTCGTATATATATATATACACACACACACAGATATATATACACACACACACACACACACACATATATATATATATATATATGAGAACTTTAATATTCCATATTTGTATATCCTTTCTTGATTCATGCGAATTTTTTTTTGAACTTTAATATTCTATATTTGTATGTTCTCCCTTGATTCATGCGAATTTTTTTTGGAAAGTAATTTTGTTTTCAAATTATATTTAATACACCTTCATTCATGCGTTTTTTTTTTAAAGTGGTTTTATTTTCAAATTAATTTAATATCCGAAATAGTATAATAGTGTAATAATAACAGTGTAACAATAAAAGTGTAACAGTGTAACAATAACAGTGTAACAGTTATTGTTACACTATTACACTTTTATTGTTACACTTTGTGCATGTGGTAACAAATTCTAAACGGAGATGGACTGTTTTGAATGAAATTATGTGAAAATATATGTTTAACAAAATGAAATAGTACAATATTTTGTGTATATAGCTTGTTACACTATTATTGTTACACTTTTATTGTTACACTGTTATTGTTACACTATTACACTATTTCGGATATTAAATTAAATTGAAAATAAAACCACTTTCAAAAAAAAAAAAATGCATGAATCAATGTGGATTAAATATAATTTGAAAACAAAATCACTTTCCAAAATTTTTTTGCATAATTCAAGGGAGGACATAAAAATATAGAATATTAAAGTTCTCATATATATATATAGATATACTTGTTTGAATTTATATATATATATATATATATATATATATATATATATATATATTAACAAATACACATGAATCAAGGTGCATTAAAGATAAGAGATTTTGAATTAAATGACCCTAAAGGGGTATTTAGGTCTTTGTATCCATGTAGTGTACTTTTTTCCAAGACATTTTTTAATGTGTACTTTTTGACAAATAAGTCTAATTAGGTGTACCGGCTTCCAAAAACCCCCTTCTTCTTTTTTTATCAGAATGGACTGTTCAGATTTAATGCCAGAATTTTTGGCAGAATTTTTTTTTTTGTTCAGGATTTAACGCCACTCTCTCTCTCTCTCTCTCTCTCTCTCTCTCTCTCTCTCTCTCTCTCTCTCCGTGAAGAATCTAAACAAAGAACACCAAAGTTGGAAGAACACCAAAGTTTCATTTTGTTTGGAAGCAAGGGCGGCCCAAAGTTGGAAGGCTGTTGCTACAAAATTTGTTGCTGCAAAGTATAACACAAAATTTGTTGGAAGGCTGTTGCTACAAAACAAAAGGATCAATCTTTGCTGCCAACAGTTCCAGGTTGTGTTGTTCTTTAATTTTTATTTTAGTTTAATTTAATTTTTATAAATTTTGTGTTATAATTTTTCATTGTAGTAATTGCAAGTTATATAATTAGTATGTCTACTCGAAGATATGATTCTGGATGTGAAAAACGTAAAAAGAAGATAAAACAAGATGAATTTATTGAATCTCAAAAAGGAGCACTCGATAAATTTGTTATTAGTGATAAACCAACTACAACAAAAAATTCAAATGATGATTCAACGATTGAACTATTAGATAATATGTCAAAATCAATGGAATGCCAAAAATATTTAAAAGAAAATGAAATTAGTAAAGAATGTGAACTTGTTAGTGAAGTAGAAAGTGATAAAGAATGTGAACATATTAGTGAACTATTAGATTATGTTCCAATAAATATCTATGATCCAGGACAATGGAAAAATATTGACACAAAATTAAGAGACTTATTAGTTGAAAGAGGTCCTATTAGGGAAAATGATTTAGACTTTCCTAATGATGAAAATAATAGACATTTTTCTATTACATATTACACTCGAAAATTATCAAACGGAGAAAAGCATGATAGAAAATGGTTAATATATTCAAAAGATTTAGATAGAGTATATTGCTTTTGTTGTAAGTTATTCAATTCAAAACCTAGCACAAGTCAATTAGTTAATGAAGGAACTAAAGATTGGAAAAATCTTAGTTATAAGCTCAAAACTCATGAAACAACTAATGAGCATATCACTAACATGAATTCATGGGTTGATTTAGAAATAAGATTGTCAAAAAATAAAACTATTGACGAAAATATTCAAGAACAAATTAACAAAGAGAAAGATTATTGGAAAAAAGTACTTGTAAGAATTTTAGCTGTAGTAAAAACTCTTGCTAAAAATAATTTGGCATTTCGTGGAAAGAATGAGAAAATATATCAAGACAACAATGGAGACTTTTTAAGTTTAATTGAAATGATTGCAGAATTTGATCCAATAATGCAAGAACATGTTCGATGAATTAAAGATGGTGAAATTCATAATCATTATCTCGGGCATAAGATACAAAATGAATTAATACAAATGTTAGCTTCTGAAATTAAAAGTGTAATCATTAATAAGATTAAAGAAGCAAAATATTTTTCAGTAATACTTGATTGTACTCCTGATGCAAGTCATCAAGAACAAATGACTCTTATACTGCGATGTGTAGATATTTCAACAAGTCCAATAAAAATAGAAGAATATTTTTTAGAATTTTTGGAAGTAGATGATACCTCTGGGAAAGGCCTTTTTGATGAACTTATAAAAGTAATTAAAAACTTGGACTTGATGTAAATGATGTAAGAGGACAAGGATATGATAATGGATCTAATATGAAAGGAAAACACCAAGGTGTACAAAAAAAACTACTAGATATAAATTCAAGAGCGTTTTACACACCATGTGGATGTCATAATCTTAACCTTGTACTTTGTGATATAGCTAACTCTTGTCCTAAAACCATATCTTTTTTTGGAGTATTACAACGTATATACTCATTATTTTCTTCTTCAACAAAACGATGGAAAATTTTACAAGATAATATATCTATGTTAACTCTTAAATCATTATCTCAAACGCGATGGGAAAGTCGTATCGAAAGTGTTAAAACAATCAAGTATCAGACTCCGAAAATACGAGATGCTTTAATTCAATTAGCAAAAATTAGTGAAGATCCTAAAACAAGGAGTGAAGCCACATGTTTAGCTACATATGAGATTGAAAACTTTGAATTTTTATTGGGTATGAATATTTGGTATGATATATTATTTGCTGTCAACACAGTTAGTAAAAATTTACAATCCAAAGACATGCATATTGATGTTGCTATTGATCAATTAAAATGACTTATTTCTTTTTTGGAATCATATAGAGAAAATGGATTTTACTCTGCTTTGATTTCATCAAAAGAGATTGCATTTGAAATGGAAATAAAACCAGTATTTCGAGAAAAACGTAAAATTTTTAGGAAAAAACAATTTAGTGATACAAGTGAGAATGCAATAACACTATCAGCTGAAGAGTCTTTTAGAATTGAGTATTTTTTATTTATAGTTGATCTAGCTATTTCTTCGATCAAGAGTAGATTTGAACAATTCAAAATATATGAAATTATTTTTGGTTTTTTATTTTGTTTAAAAAAATTAAAATCCTTAGATGATGATAGTTTAAAAAGTTATTGTCTTAACCTTGAAACTTTTTTGAAGCATGACTTATTTTCTGATATTGATGGTTTAGATTTATTTCAAGAATTGACTGTATTAAGAAAAGTTCTACAATCTGAAATTAATACTCCTGCTGAAACCCTATCTTATATAAAACGATTAGATTGTTTTCCAAATGCATGTATAGCTTTTAGAATATTGTTAAAAATACCAGTAACAGTTGCTTCAGCGGAGAGAAGTTTTTCGAAACTTAAATTAATAAAATCTTATCTCCGATCAACTATGTCACAAGAAAGATTAAATGGATTAGTTATATTATCTATTGAAAAAGATATATTAACAAAACTTGAATATAAAAATTTAATCAATATTTTTGCATCTCAAAAAGCTAGAAAAATATCGTTTAAATGAATATATTTTAATAATTATTGTCTATTAATAGGGCCCACTTTCATATTCTCGCCTAAGGCCTCCGAATTTGTTGGGCCGCCCCTGCGTATAAATGACAGGACCCCTTGTACATTATAATTAAGTTAGTGTTGAAGATCTACACCAGTGTATGACACAAACCTGGGCATGAAAGAAATAGATTTGAACATTTATGTGTTTTGTGATTATATCAGTGTCTAAAACTAAGGCAAAATTTTCGTTGAGTCTTCCCCCTAAAGTTCCTGTCCTTATCGAGGCCCTCTTCCAAATAGTGATCTAGATTCAGATCAACCTTCTTACGCAAATAAGAACTTTGTCAAGAAAATTGCTGGAGTTTTTTGGATATGAGACTTGTGAGGTGAGGCTTTAAACCTTAAACTTGTCCTGATAGTTCAGTTTACCCAGTAATCTTGGTGGCGAATCCCTGCAAAAACAGTCTTACTATCATAGAATGATAATCTCGTGTAGGTAGTATTAGCAAAAGCTTATACCCAAGTGTGGACAACCTTCAAACCTTACCAGCAAATTTGAGGCTTTAGAAATAATATCTTGGTGTGTTTGGTAGGATGGATGGTAAAATAGAAAGATGAAAAGTAGGGGTGATACATTTTATATTCTTCCCGAAATGAATATTTTATTCCCTCCTTTGTATTTGGTAGAAGAGAGGGAAAGTAGGAATGATTAGCTTTTGTTTTTTTTTTTTTTGGCAGGATAAAAAAAATGGATGGATGAAAAAAGTATAAGTCCATATTTTTTTATCATACCAAACAAAACATTTAGGGATTGTAGATATGGTTTTATGTGTAGCGATTATTGAAGTAAATCCATTATTGATAAATAAATTATAGGGTTAATTGCGCCGAAGGTCCTCAAAGTATGTGTTTTTTTATTTTGATCTCCAATATTTTGATTACATCATTTTTGACGAGTCCAAATTCCACTGGGCCAAAGCCCAGCTCAAGTGAACCAAGGAAGCCCAAAGAGACTCCCAAATCAAGGCTGGGTCAACCCATCTAGAAGGCTAAGCTTCTAGAAGGAAGCCCAACAAACCAAAGCACTAGGAGCAAGTGCCAGGACACCAAGGACCTGGGCGCCGCCCACCTAAGCCCAAATGGGCGCCGCCCACCTAACCCCAAAGGGGCGCCGCCCACTTTGCCCCAAATGGGCGCCGCCCACCTTGCTCCCCTTGGGCGCCGCCCAGTGCAAGGTCTCCCGGTCCGTCCTGCTTCGTCCACTTTCACTTCAGTGCAAGCCTAATGAACTCCGGGTCCAATCTCAAGATCAGGGAAGAGTCCAGTCCAGCTCAGGACCTCCTCCGACTGAATAGGAGCACGAGGGAGAGAATACCGGGATGAAGATTGAGAAGATTGAGTCCTACCTAAATAGAACCTTCCAAAATGGTAGACTCCTACCAAAACTCTACTTGCTAAATTACAGCGACCGCCTCACCGCCTCTCTCTACCTATATAAATGTAAGTCCTCTCCATGTGAAAGACAGACCTTGAATACCTCTACAGACACACATCGAAGGACCTCTGTGCTAACCAGCCTGCCTGCACTTACCCTCATACACACTGCTTTCTTTCTAGAAACATTGTAACTCTCCGGAGTACCCTTGTTCATCAATAAAGAACACAGGCCATCGTTGCCATTCCAGAGAGTGGACGTAGGTCATCCGAGACCGAACCACTATAAATCTCCTGCGTTGATCTCTTATTTACTGTTTGATCCGTTGATTGCCATTAATTATATGTTAATTGCTTATTAATCACACCTGTTCATATTCTTGACTGTTGATCTTGCACGAAGACGATTTTGTGCATCATCAATTTTAATTCCCAAAGTATTCAATTTATTTTATGTAGTCCCTCAAGCACATAATGTCCAAATTGTTAACGATTTTTTATCACGAGTTTATCACGTGATATATAGGTAAGGGCAAAAAAATAAATTGACCAATCAATGGGAAAAAAGTTCCCCTAGTTGTTTTTTATTGTTTCACCTTCTTCTTCGTCTTCATCTTCTACTTCTTCTTCTCTCTCTCCCCCTCCCCCCCCTCTCCGGAAATTTCCCTCAGCCTATTTCCACTGATAGTCTCATCGCTTCCAACTCCTTACATCCGTCTTCCTCCTACACCCACACTCCACTTACTCCCTTTTTCCTCCATCTCCATAGTTGCACCTCGCCCCTGCTCAACTCCCTTAAACGCCATTGTCTTATCAACTCACTCACTCTCCACCCATGGAAATCGGCTACCACCATTGCCCTCGTCAAAAGACCATTGCCACCAAAACTAAACGAAAACCTAATTCATGAAATGTACAACCATAAGCCATGCATGGAGTTATGTTTCTTTGAAGAATTAGAAGTGGTGGTGTTAGTGCACTTGATTGTGGGCGCTTGGTTGTAGTAGGTAATTGATTGGTTTTTTTTTTTTTTTCAAAATATTTGCTTGTGAACATTTGTTTAATTAGTTGAGTTTGACATGAAATGGGTTAAGGAACATAGAATGCTATGGGCGGCGACATCGACATAGTGAGGAGAGAGTTATGTGGGTTGGGGTGGGGATAGAAAGAGGAGTCAGGTATTGCAGGTTGGGGGAGGGGTTGCAGGAGCAAGAGTAAGGGAAAGGGTATTGCAGGTCGAACGAGGACGGAAGAAGGAGGCAGACAAGGAAGAAGGGGAATAAGGTGAATGGCTTTTTGAGTAGGGTTGGGTTTTGTTGATGGGTCAATCTACTTTTTTCCCCTTATTTAGATATAACGTGACAAGCTGGTGACCAAAAAACGTTTGCAATTTAAATGTCGTCTACTCGAGGGACCACATAAAAAATATTCAATACTTAATGGATTAAAATGATGCAATTAAAACATTGAAGACCAAAATGAGACAAAATGCATGCAAGAGTAAAGCTAGAATGGACACCAGTTTTCTAATAAACACTTGATGTTCTAGTAATAACAAACGAGAGGTGTGAGCAAACTGGATGAACTATGTTTATACATCTAAGGAATTTGTGGGAATTATGGGATTGAGTAGAGTAAATGTATATTGGTTTATGTTCAATAAATTAAGGTAATCGGAGACCCTAAAAAGAGCTCTGCATGCTCTAGGCGCAGTAGAAACATGAATATCGATGTGGTTGTGTAGCAGAGTTCGGGGCTCAAAAAGGGGGAAATGAATTAAAGATTTATTAGGGATGATAATAGGGATTCACTGGGACGTCCAATCTGAGCGACTAGGCTCGTAGTGGTGAATAGTCAATCACAGAGACAACAGGAGAATTATAGTGGTTCACCGGCTTAGAAGTTTGGCTAGTCCACTCTAATGGAGTTTCTTGCTCCTTGGGTGGGGGGGGGGGGGGGGAGGGATTCTTATTATTTGGGAAAGAAGATTACAAGGCTATAGAGAGTTTGTTCACAACTATTCCCATCCTTCCAAAACGAGGGATCGATCCCTATTTATAGTATGTCGGAGTTTCACGTAATCAACGTGATCCCTGGATAGCCGTCGTGATCCTTGTGTAACAGCCGTGATCCTTGTGTAACAACGGAGATCCTTGAGTAATCAACGTGATCCTCTGGGGGTTTTTACAACTCATGTGCCAAAAATCTTTGACCGTTAGAGGTTATATTTCCTAGGCGTGACGTGATCTTCTGGAAGGTCCAAGCTAGGAGGTCCAAGTTAGAAGACCTGAGGTGGAAGACCTGAGCTAGGAGGTCCAACCTAGAAGACCTGAGGTGAAAGACTTGAGCAGGGAGGTCCGAGTTGCTTCTAAGCCGAGCTTAACGTTGGATAATTTTTGGTATCATCAGTTGTCCCCTAGCCATGAGCCAAGGCTACTTTGTCTGACAAGGATCAGAAATGACCTACGTTTCTGGCTGTGGATAAGCTTGGCTTGAATTTTACTTGAGATGCTGCTTCTTTAATTCTCCTTGTATATGGGACCAAGTCTAATGTCTCCGTGGTCCCCTTGACTTGGGCCTATCAAAATTTTATGAGCTTGAATAGCTCATCGTATGCTTACGAGCTAAATAGCTTATCGTATGTTATGAGCTTCAGAGCTCATCTTGTATTTATGAGCTGAATAACTCATCGTGTGCTTTTGAGCTGAAAAACTCATTGTATGTTTATGAGCTGAGGAGGTCGTCGCTTGTTTATGAGCTTGAGAGCTCATTGCTTGTTTATGATTTTGAGAGCTCATCTTGAGTTCATGAGCTGAAGAGTTCATCTTGAGTTTATGAGCTGAAGAGCTCATTCCGAGTTTATGAGCTTAAGAGCTCATCCCAAATTTATGAGCTTAAGAGCTCATCTTGAGTTTATGAGCTTAAGAGCTCATCGCATTCTCTAAAGAAATGAGTTGAATCTTTCATTCATTGATGGAGAATCTTTACAAATGACCTCTCATCTTCTGCTTTTTAGCCTCACCTCACTATTGGTAAAACCTCTTCAAATAGTCTGCGTTCCACAAGTGAGGTAGGATTTTTTCTTCTTCAGTTTGCAACTCATAATTTTCTGGCCTACCCACTTTATGACTACGTACGGTCCTTCTTCAGGCTCTGATCTATCCTATTTTCCTTCTCCCCTTGAGTAGAGGAGTTTCCAGCTTTAGAAATGAAAGCTTCCTCACCGTTGATGTAGTTTTCTGCTTTTGCCAACACCTCAGTTATATTGGCTTGGGGGTTCTTGGCAATCGAAAAAAGTAAACCCTTTGATTGGACCCCTAGCCCGGCAATAAAGGCTGTGAGGGCGAACTTCTTATCAAAGGCATCCACTTTTAAGGACTTCGAGTTGAATTTCTGAACATAGTTCCGCAATGATTCGTTTGGACCCTGTTTCACACTCATCAGGTGGTAGGAAGGCTTTCGGTAAGTTCAAGCCCCTATGAAGTGGGATACGAATGAAATGGAAAGCTCTCTAAACGAGGAAATCGAAGCTAGGACTAGCCTATTAAACCAAGCTAAGGTTGAGCCCTTCAAGATGATGATGAAGGCCCGACAATGCACTGGATCGGGGTATGCGTGTAATTCCATTTGATTCTTGTACTTATTGAGGTGGTCCATGAGATCTTTCGTCCCATCAAATGTTTCGATTTGAGGCATTTTGAATTTTTGGGGAAGAGGAAAGTGTAGCACCTTAGAAGTGAATGGTGACTCTGTTTGTTGAACCAGAGCATCCATAGTCACCAGAGCTTTGCTTTTCACTACCTCATTCATATGGCTCAGCTCCTACTGGATCTCCTTGAAACGTCTCTCCCAAAATTGATCCTCTCTCATTTTGTTGAGGAGGAGCTGGGATGTGCTCTTCTTTACAGACCTCTCTGATTTGACTCTGGACCTCATCTTCCTCCCTATTTCTCGGGGATCTGCGATGCACGTTATTAATAGAGACTAAGATCATTCTCTTTTGTAATCTCTTTTAAGGGATTCTGACGATGATGTTCCCCATGTTGGGGATTATCTTGGGCTGGTTGTGCCTTCTGGTGATTCCTAGTGCAGATGAGAGTTACTAGATCCTCATTTTGTTTCAGGAGGCGCTCATTGGCTTGACGCAACACTTCTAGTTCGTTGTTTGGAGGGGGATCTTCCATTGGCAGATTGACTTATGGGTTTGACAGAGGATTCATGGGAATTCTCTACTGTCCCCCGGCGATAGTTTCCTACTAGTTCTATAACCATAACAAATTTGCTTGATTTTTGCTGATGTTACACGTAGAGACATCAATTACTGAATGGATCAATAGAATTTTAGTAGGAATCGGAACAATTCGTTCTCATAGACGGTGTCAAACTGATGACATAATTTACGCGTTTGTGTAGCAGAGCTCGGGGCTCAAAAAGGGGAAAATTAATTAAAGATTTATTAGGGATGATAATGGGGATTCACTAGGGAGTCCAGTCTGAGCTACTAGGCTTGTAGAGGTGAATAGGTAATCACAGAGACAACAGGAGATTTATAGTGGTTCACTAGCTTAGAAACTTGGCTACTTTACTCTAATGGATTTTTTTGATCCTGGGGGAGGGGGGGGGGGGGGGTTTCTATTATTTGAGGAAGAAGATTACAAGGCTACTGAGAGTTTGTTCACAGATATTCCCATCCTTCCATAGCTAGGGATCGGTCCATATTTATAGTGTGTAGGAGCTTCGCGTAATCAGCGTGATCTCTGGATAGCCGTCGTGATACTTGCGTAACAGACGTGATCCTTGCGTAACAGCGGGGATCCTTGAGTAGTCAACGTGATCCTCTAGGGGTTGTTACGATTCATGTGCCAAAAAACTTTGGCCGTTTGAAGATATATTCCTTAGGCATGACGTGACCTTCTGGGAGGTCCGAACTAAGAGGTCCAAGCTAAAAGACCTGAGGTGGGAGGTCCGAGTTGAAAGACCTGAGATGAAAGACCTGAGCTGAAAGATTCGAGCTACTTCTAGACCGAGCTTAACCTTGAATAATTTTTGGTATCATCACACATAAAGGAATAGAATGGCAAAGTTTGTGAGCTAGAGTACGTATAATTGGCATATACTTTGTTCAAATCGAACTCTGGACACTAGTGGCCACATATTTGACTGGCAACTCTGCATGTTATTTTCAATGATTCTAAAGTAGATGCTCTGGGCATGTAACAGAAAAAAGAAGAGAGACACTTGTAGAAAATTGGTAATAGTTAGTGTTCACTATTATGTCATATGCATTTGGAATAGGGCAAAATTATCAAATCATGTCCATCTCAGCGGCAATGACAGGACACAAAAAAATCACCGTTTTTAAGTGTATATATATATAAAAAAAACTCTACATTCATATAGAAAAACTTTAAAAAATGTATATTATTGACTAGATTAACTGAATAGAATCGTTATACATACGACAATTTATAGAAAAATTCAAAACCTTAAGGTTTCCAAAACAGAAACCAATCTCTAATTCTAATATTGTTACCAAAAAGAACAAAACACATGTCGAATAGAATTATAACAATTGACATGATTAGGCGGCAAATTTAAGTAATAAAGTAGCTAAATTTATTTATCTTAAACTTTTCACGGTTCAGATCGTTTGAAGATTATTGGTCCGACGATTCTAATTAGACTTTTATTCCTTTTAAAACTCTAAAACTTATATCTCTAATATAACTCTCTTTCTCTTTCTATTTCACCCAACTCTCATACTATATAACTCTCTCTCTCTCCCTCACAGACATTTTAAACATATACTCTCTAATCTCTCATATTATATATATATATATATATATAGTGAAAGTCTAATTAGGATGACAAATAATGTTATCTCATACTTTATCTCTTAGCATTATTTGTTTGTCTTGACAATCCTAATTTGACTTATTTATTCAAAACATTTGTATGATTTATAGATGAGAAAATATTTAAATATTAAAAATAATTCTCAGGTTGTAGATATTCAAACCCAGACTAATCACGAATAAAAAAAAATTCAAAGCCAAGCCAATCACCAATAAAAAATAACAAGTGATACAAATTACACTAAAAAAATAAAAAAAGTCAAAACTAAGCTAAACACTAATAAAAAATAACAAGTTATATCAATTGCACCCAAAAAACTAAAAAATTCAAATTCAAGCTAATTACCAATAAAAAAAATATCAATGACCAATAAAAAAAATAAGAGAAACCAATTGCATAAAAAAAAAAAAAAAAATTCTAAACCAACTATCAAAATTTTTTTTTTTCTTATTTGCATCGTTTTCCCCTTGCTAATATTCATATTTTTTTGAGTAGTGAAATTATGATTTTGTTGATTTGGTTTAATTGCAGCGTAAGAATATTTATGTAGAATCCAAGAAGTCATAGCGACAGATAATTTAAATCAATTGTTCTTGCAGCTACAAGCAGATTCGCTGGATAATATTAGTTCAGTTGGATTATTTTCTATTTTTTTGGAAATTTAATTTTTATATTTCAATGTGAACTACACAACCGTTAGATTTAGCAAGAGGATGAAAAAATGAACACTCGTTAGAAAGAAAAACCACCATGAAGAAATATATGGTAGGATAATTTTGTAATGATATTAATTTAAATTCATAGGGATTTTCGGATTGTATTAATGTGATATAATTTTTTCATTTCAATTCTTTCACTTCTTTTATTTAAGACAAACTTGGAGGTCTTATTTTCTTTGACAAATTTTTTGTGTTAAGAGTACCTTTAGGCATGGGTAATGACTAGTAACTCTATAATATTCCTAATTAAACTTTCATTCTAAATAAATAAAAATAATAATTACTAATTCTCCTTCTACATCAGACCCTCTCTCTTGAAAAAAACTCGTCTTGGAGTTTCCATTACTTGAAACAATTCTGCAAGTATGTGTTTGTCTACATCTATCTTATACTTGAAATTAACCTTTTCAAGCACAACACAAATGAGAATAACAACTTTGTTTGCCTCAGCTACAAAATATGTTGTGTAAGATTATGTAGTATTTCTGATTTTGAACTGTTTACCTATAACCAAATTAATTTGAATCACTTCAAGACACTTGTCTATAACCTTCTCGGGTATACATTAATAAATTCACTATGCACGTCTATCAACTCCCTTGAATTATCATAATACTCAACAAAATTAATGTGGAAACTGTTATCATTTGAGATTTTTTCACAATTTGTCTTTTTCAAAGATTTCATCAAGCTTTGATGTATCCAGTTCACATATAGTGAATACTGCATCATTAATTATTAGTTTGCTATTCTCTTCATCCTTTTTCTCGCTATCTTCCTCTTGATAACTTTTAAGTGGCTCTCCAACATACCATAAGTCCATTTAATCTCATCATCGCCATCAATTTTTGAGTCTTGATAACTTCCAATTTTTTTCTTTTCTGGACATGAATAATTTTTAAACGTGGGAATACTTTTTTTTTTTTTTTCTCAAAACCACCCAATGTGGGTGGGGGGTTTGGCAGGACCCCTACCAGTATATAAAACTAAACGAAAAAATGTACAAGGGAGGAGGTCATAAAGCCAAGCCTCCAGAAGTGGAAGAAAGTCCAAAAACGAGGTGACTCACCACCAAAAGCATGAAAAATAAATAAATAGAAAAGCAAAGTGGGAATTCCCCACAGAACAAAATAATAGGAAACATCAATTAAAATAAAACTCAACGACGAACGTGAGGGGTCTGTCGAGCGTCCAAGGCAATGATGCCTGCAATCCCAGAAGGAAGGGATGACGAATCAGGGAATCGCTGATTGAGCTGCTGAGAGCAAGCCCAATTAGCCATGAAGTCTGCAGCCTGATTCGCCTCTCGTAGGACGTGGCAGACTTGAATGAGCCTTTTTCTCATCACTTTCCTAATCCCTATAAGTGTTTGAAAAATCAAGATTCATGGGTTTTTAATATGAAACTTGATGTACAAAATAATCATTATATGATAAAAAAGATTGTGACTCAATATTACATCGAATTGATTGTTCCAATCTAAACTCCCTTTGTTGCTCGTAGATTGATACACATCATGCACCATGAATCATGTATCATGTATCATGAAAGTTTTGTCTGAAAGGAAAGGCAAGAGTACAATCTCGAATAAGTTGAACATAATATCTCCGTTCTGCACCCTATCTTGATTGAGATCCTGGTTTGGACCCAACATCCACTAGGCAACCATATTCTGCAGTTCTTGAAAAAAATTTAGGCATGTTGGGAGTTGTTGTTCTTGTCTCTATTGAAAGTTCAAGAATTCAGCTCTCAAAAGAGCCCTTTTTCCATGATCACTGTCATGAAAAAAGTTGTCACCACTTCGTTTATTAGAAATCATGGTAGGTCAGTTAAAGTTCTATTTCTTTAAATCTTCAAATTATCTATAATATATCTTTTAATTATCTATTCTCTATGTATAAATATCAGTTTATATAAAACTTTTTGATTGACTATATTATTTTCAAAAAATATGCATCATTATATTTTTAATATAGTGTTCAAAAGCATTCAAAAACTCCATTAATCTAACATTACTCATCTCATATGCAAATATAACATTATGTCTATATATGTGTACTTTCTTTTTATTGAAAATACACATATATAGAAAATGATTTTTATATACATGGTGTATTGCTAGTACATTTAAAAGTATACACATAGAAAAGGATTTTTTTCATCGAAAATACAATAATTACCATCTAATAATTTTAAAATAATCAACTACTTAGTTGCTCTTAAATTTGTGTACCTTTGCTTCGTGAAGATCAGGTTCTAATTTAGGAATGTCAATTATAAATTTGTTGAATGGTAACTGCACATTAAATCATAATCGAAGATAGCTTGAAATTCTTATGTAGACCATTTTAATACTTATAAATTTTGTTATATTTTAAAAAATAGGTGATATTCTACCAATTTCACAAAACACAACTTCTATAATCAAGTTACAACTTTTTGAAGGCTATGTTGAAACTTTTGAAGAATCTGAGATCGATGTTAAAATCATTCCTTAAACACCTCAACATTCATATCAAATGCAACTATCAAACTTCGACAATTAATAATTGTCAAAAGGAATATGTTTCGAAGTCTCCATGCTAAGCTTGTAAATCACAACACTCTTCTTAATTTCGAGCTACCCATGTCTACTACGACTTTGATAAACTATTCTAACGAACTTAAAGTTAGATCTTACAGAATCGAAGCCAGACCCAAGTATAGAATTGTTGCGAACCATCAGACAAGCAAATCATCAAACCATTAAAAGAACCCATCACCCTAAAACATGCAATCTTGTTCCATAGGCATTCAAAATCCATATACTCATCGAACTCTTCATTGTCGTAGTGCAATGTGTACCACTCAAAGTGCCTAAAACAGTAGGAGGTTTTAGGGAAGGATCAAGAGGAAAGGCCTATCAATGATGATAAAGTTTGAATAAAAAGGGTAAAATAGAGAGGAAGAAGAAGAATTTGCATTCAAGATTTTTATCTTTTTCCTTACCGAGTTTGTTTATCTTTCAATATATTTGTATATACAGATTGTTTTTAAGTTTTGATATTTGCTCTAACTAACTAACTATAGCTTAGTTGTTGAGGTTTAGCTGAGCTCTTAATGCTTTGATGTAGTGCTATGTATATGGATTACTTATCACAAGCTTGCACTATTCAAGCTCCGAGTGGCACTTAGACACAAGCAAAAGAAGTATATTGCCCAATATAAGAATACAAAAGAGTACAAATGAGACCTCACCCCTATAATAAATGGCTATAAATAGGCCTTTGGCCTTACAATAAATAACTAGAATTATTCCAACTGTAAACCATCTAAGCTATTCTCTAGAATATTTTACCATAATATCAAGATATTTACCTATACAATAATCTTCTAAATTTCTCTAAACATCTCTATACTTCTCTAGGTTTCTCTAAAATGCTCCATCATGGAGGCCCAAGTCGAGGAGCCCATATTCTAGAGCTCTCTGGAATCTTTTGGAAATGGGAAGTGACATGCACATACTCTGCTCATAGTTTGATGAAGATGAATTGGCTTGATTGGCTTGATTGGCAATGGCAACTACTATCAAGAAGAAACGAAAGAAAAAAGAAGTGTTTTGATCACCAGCTTTGAGCCATTGAATTCTAGATTTTTGTCTTAAGAACTCCTCTTCAATTCTTATAGCCTCAAAGAATTTCCTAAGCAACTCCTTCTCTTGAGTCCTAAGATCATGGTCCAAGGGTTTTTCATCAAGTTTCCTCTGGCGGTCGGCTAGAACATTTCTTGCTTCATTAGCTCTAGCAGAAACATCACCAACCTGAGCTCTGTTATAATTCTTGAATTCATACTTCAGCAGTTTAAGCTTTTGGCTTACTTGGAATTGCTTTGTTCCCCTCACATTAGTATTCCACACATTATTGACAATATCAAGAAAATCCCTTCTATCAGCCAAAAAATTGAAAAACTTGAATGGACATTTCCTTGGTCTTGCTCTCTGTCCCAACTTGACAATGGCAGGGCTGCGATCAGAGATACCGGAGGTGAGAAAATCAGCTGAAGATCTTGTGAATAGCAAATTTCACTCCTCATTAACCATGACTCTGTCAAGTTTTTTAACTGTGCAATCTTGAGGGTTTCTCCTGTTACACCAAATGAAGAGAACACCTGAGCAGCAAAGGTCATCAATACCAGAATTTTGAATACATTCCTCAAATTCATCCATGGCTTTTGTTCTTCTGTTGCTTCCCCCTTCAATTTCCTACATATTTCTTACCACATTGAAGTCACCCAAAATCGCCCATGGTCTAGAAATATTGTTCCTAGCATGAGACTCTAGATTACTCCAAAGTCTCCTCCTTTCTCTATCATCATTAGCCCCATAAATGAAGGAAACAAAGAACACAATCCTACTTTCAAGATGTTGAACCTCACAGTGAACAACCTAGTCCATTTCTTCAATCTTGGTTATCCTGAGGATATTTGGGTTCCAACCAACCCAGATCCTGCCAAGAATATGACTGAAATAATTATCAAAAAAGTCCCAGCCTCTGAAGACAACTCTCATAATGCTACCCTTGTTAACAACCCTGTCTTTGGTTTCAATTATACCAACCAAATCCAGCTGCTGCTCAAAAATAAGTTTTCAAACCTCCAATTGTTTAGGGGGAGAGTTCAATCCCCTAATATTCCAACATGCAAAATTGATCATTTATGTCTTGGTGGATGATGGCCTTAGGATGTAGAATCCCCCTTTTACCTCTATTTGGTGACTTGTGACAGGATGGTATAATGGCTGAGGGGGATTTGCAGATCAAAGATGAAGCAGTCCATTATTTCCAGAATTTGTTTAGAAGCAGCGGTCATCAGTCTACTGCTAGGCAAGCTACAATTAGGGACCTTATCCAGCACACTATCTCAGAGGATCAAGCTAGAATGCTTTGCAAGGAGGTTACTACAGGTGCTGAAAATTAAAGAGGAATTTTTTATCACTTGTCAAATGCTCAAGGAAATCAATTCCACAATCATATCACTTATTCCAAAAGGTGCCCAACCCCATTACCATGAGTGACTACATGCCAATTTCTTGTTGCAACACCCTCTATAAGATTATTTCAAAGATCATTGCCAATAGAATTAAGCCATTTCTTCCTGGGCTTATTAGTCCTTTTTAATCTGGTTTTATAGCTGGAAGAAGAATAGGGGATAATATTCTATTAGTTCAAGAGCTTATGAGAAACTACCATAAGGATGATGGGCCTCCTAAGTGTGCAATAAAAGTGGATCTTATGAAGGCTTATGATATGATTGAATGGGGTTTCTTGATTGATACTTTAGCTCATCTCAACTTTCCACTGATGATGATCAACTGGATTAAAGCATGTATTACATCTCCAAAGTTTTTTGTCTATGTTAATGGTGAATTGGCTGGTTATTTTCCTAGTCAAATGGGTCTTAGGCAGGGGGATCCTACGTCCTCATAACTTTTTGTCATTGGAATGGAAGTTCTGACACAGATCATTATGAGAAATATTCATGCAACTCAAGAGTTCAAATACCACTAGAGATGCAGCAAACAAAGAATTGCTCATTTGAGTTTTGCAGATGACCTTTTCTTGTTATGTCATGGTGATATTATTTCTGCTAGAGTGTTGAAGATTTCCTTGGAGACTTTTGAAGTTCTTTCAGGCCTTAAAGCGAATCCTTTAAAGAGCAATATCTTTCTTTCTGGGGTCTCTGAGGCTTAGCAGTTACAAATTGTGGAATGTTTCAGTTTTCCTTTAGGCAACTTACCTATTAAGTACCTGGGTATCCCTATCATCACTACGAAGCTGAGGGTCAATGATTGTGCCGCTTTGGTGGAATCTGTTGAGGCAAGAATTAGATCATGGGCTTCTAGATTCCTTTCTTTTGCAGGAAGATTACAGCTCATTCACTCAATCCTCTCCAATATTCATATCTTCTGGTCTAGTCACTTGATTCTTCCCAAGAGTGTCCTTAACAATGTTGAACAGAAACTAAGGGCCTTTCTTTGGACAGGAGCTGAGCTTAGGACTGTTGGAGCTAAAGTATCATGGAAGGAAGTGTGCCTACCAAAACAAAAAGGTGGTCTGGGTGTTAAGGATCTAAAGGCGTGGAACAAGGCATTAATGCTCAAACACCTTTGGCATTTAATTTTTTATGAAAGCAACATTTGGTCTAAATGGGTGAGTGACTATTATCTGAGAGGAAGAAGCATCTGGACAGTCAAACCCCCACACATTTGTTCATGGAATTGGAGGAAACTTTTGAAGATAAGGGATTTTGCTAGACCTTTCTTGCTCCACATTATTGGCAATGGGAGAGAAACATCATTATGGTTTGATAATTGGCATCCTATTGGTCCACTAATGCTTAGATGGACTCCTAGAATTATGTATGATTCTGGCCTCAATATGAATGCTAAAGTTTGCCATATTATTCATGCTAATCAATGGAGATGGCCTAGGGCTAATGCTAGAAACAACAGTGACTTGCTGTAGATTGACGTATCCATGTCATCCTACTCTCCTAGATCTGATATGAAAGATATTGTTAAATGGTTGCTTACCCCCAATGGCTCCTTCTCCTCTTCTTCTGCCCTGGAGGAACTAAGGTATAGACAGCTTTTGGTTCCTTGGCACAAGCTTCTTTGGTTTAGTCAATGTATTCCAAAGATGAGCTTCATTCTTTTGCCTTTAGATGCAGACTTTCATCCAAGGATCACATTCATAACTATATGCAAAGTGTGGATTTAAGTTGTGTCTTGTGCAGGGTAGCTCCTGAAACACACTCTCATTTATTCTTTGATTGCTCCTACTCTGAAAGGATTTGGAATTATGTTATGGAGAAGTGTCACCTGTCTTGGCAACAATTACCTTGGCAGGATTTTATTTTCCAGTTAGCACAAAATTGGAAGGAGAAGAACCTTGCCACTGTGATCAAGAAACTTTGTCTTGCTGCCACGGTTTATATGTTATGGAATGAGAGGAAACAAAGAATTTTCAGGAACCAGCAGAAGGATCCTGTGACAGTCCAGCAAGTTATCATCAACACTGTCAGGAATATGTTAATGTCGCTGAAGATTAAGGAAAACATAGAGAATCAAAGAATTGCTCACTCATGGCAGCCACCCAGTTCTCTTTTTGTTTATGATGAAGAATCTATGCTAATTTCATAGAATGTTTTTTGGTTTAAATCTTTGGAGAATACTGAAAATTTTCAGCATTCTCCCCAGATTTTCCCTGTTTTTTGCTTGTTTTTGGTTCTTGTCCTGCATGTTTTTGGACAGACAAGTGTTTCTCTTCCTTGTATATTCTCATTGGTTATCAATATACTGTTTACTTACCCAAAAAAAAAAAAAAAAAGAAGAAACAAAAGGATGAAGACGTCAAAAAGAGAGGTCATATGCACAAACAAAAAAACCAAGAACTCTATGTTATTCAAAATCAAGAACCCTATGGTTTTATCAAACCCAGACGACACATTTCAAGAAAACCAAGAAGTTAGGGGTGTTCACCCTACCAACGAGTAGGAAATATGTTATTCCGTCTTCCTATTCGAAATAATTTTTCTTGACCTACCCTACCCGATCAAGTGTGGTATTTCTACCCGACTTTCGTCCAAATTAATCGGGTAGAAAATCGGGAGAACACTTTTGTAGTTATTAATTTTTGGATCATTTTAACAATTCAATTAAATAACATGCACCAATTTAACAACATAATAAACCAATAACACTAAAACCTAAAACAATTACAACAACAATTACAATAAAACACAAAAAAGTATAAACATTAATCCATCATAATTGTTGCACAAATAATACAATAACAATTATTTTAAGTTTAAACCATATAGTTAGGGAATTAGGATTTTTAGTATATATATTAATTAATTAATTAATGCGGGTAGGATATGATAGAAATACAAAAATTAATGGTTATTCCGCATTCCTACCCGATTTAATCGGAAGACCGAAAACTCTTCTGCATTCTTACCCGATTTTTTCGGCTAGCCGTTCAATAGGGTAGGGTAGGGTCGGGTATGATAGGAAATTGCGATTAATCGGAAATTTGAACACTCCTACAAGAAGGCTGCAACTAAGACATAAATTAATCCTATTTCAAATCTAACAAAGCTAAAATTTCGTAATAGAATAATAATTTTACATGGGCTAATCCCATATGGACTAGGATATCTATACTAATTGAAAATTTTAATAACAAGAAATAGCTAAAAATTGGAGAGCTGGAAAGGCGGGTCAAACTTTAACAACTGTTAACAAACGGAGCCTTTGGTTTTGAGCTGGAAATTGAGATGGGTCTGGTGCAGTTGAACATGTTTTCAGTAATCATTCCAAGAATAACTCGGACTAAACCAATTGGCTGCACCATGCAGAAAGTCATTTGAATGTCATTACCAAAGTTATCCCTTCAATCACCCCCAAAAAAATTGCACCACCATTGGAATGAAGATGATTTGTCTGACATGGCTTCAATTGATACATTGGTTTCAATACTTACACCGATGCTCCCTATAACGTAGACGTGTTATCAAATTTTTTAACATGCACAAATGGTAGTAAAGACCATAGCAAAAACCTTAAAAGAACCCTAATGTAGAAATCAGGCCTATGAGGTTCCAATAATCAAGCCTTTACCGATGACAGCATTTTTCCTTGATATCTATATATTTGTCCTTTTATGAATCCTTTCATGTGTTCAAATATTCTCAAAGTACATTTGTCTGATGTTTCAGATGAAAATAAGGCGCAGCTAAAAATTAAAAAAAAAATATTCTCAAAGTACATAAATAACTAAATAATTAAGGACATACTGTATTTAAAACTAGGAAATTAAACGAAACCAATGCAACAGGAAAGAAGTGACAATAGCTGAGTAAGGACACACCATACATGCAAAGTTCATCTTTGCATAGCCAGCCTTCAAAGTGTCTTATGAAAGTGAATTGATCAGAGTGATAAGAATTTAGGCTTGTGAGAATAACAGGAACAAGCGTGAAGATTAATATTGTTATAGTTCCCTGTAGAAAATGGGAACAACTTGTTCCAATGATGCCCATAATTGTGTTGTTTGCTTGGAGAGAGCTTGTAAAGTAATTGCTGGATGTCTTCTCTTGCCTCATATGTTCTCGAGTTGCGTCGCCCCTGGTCACTGCTCATTATTTCTGCATGCAAAATTCTGTGGAGAGACTTTGACTTGGAAAAATAAGTGGTGAATGCGGATTTGATTCAACAAACACATGGTGTGAATCCAAGGTTTGCATGAACTTTTAAAATACTTTTTTTTAATCATGTTGTAGCTGGTTTGTCTTTCGTATTTTCTTTGTACTTAGTCTATAAGAATTATTCTGAATTGTAAGAAAATCATTTTTTAAAAGTAAAGTTATTTGATTTCTTTAGTATTTGGATATCTATTTTATGGTTGTATGGTGACAGTATTTAGTATGATTAGCAATGAAATCAGTTCGATTGTATAACATTATAAATATATATATATATATAGAGAGAGAGAGAGTAGCGCGATCATGGAAACTTTGCACCGTAGTCTCTAGTAGGTACCTTTTACATAGACCGTTGGATCACGATCTAATGACTACCAAACAAAGATGCTCAAAATTCATTATCAAGACCTGCCTAATTTAGTTCTTAACTAAATAGAAAATATCTATGAGTTATTAATTGTAATCTAGTCCTATAAGGAAAGTCTTAAAGGTTAATAAAAAAAAAATTTGGCTTCTCTTAAATATTAACGGATCGACCCAATGACCAAATGATTTTTATCTTTACCCAATTCTTTGGATAAATTATCAATTATTCCTCTTTTTCTTTTTTTTTTTCTTTTTTAGTTCATTATATAAACACCAGTCTTCAGCTTGCACTACCAACCTTCCCCTTTATCCTTGTCTTCAATTTCACCAAAAATCCACCACACTACCAGACACAGCCCATAAAACAAGCTTTAACCCATGTCATCAAACACAACAGTGCTCTTCCTTCGTAACACAGGCACACCCCTAACATCTTGAAGAAGAGCCATTCAAACATCATAAGGCAAACACAAGTCCACAGAAAAATCTGCCGAACTACTAACTTTAACTGCATGATTCATGCCCTTGCCTTATACTCAAACCCTCTGCCGACTATTCTTGTCGTATATTCAATTGACTCAGGTAATTTCTTACATCATGATTCATGCCCTTTCTTTGTTGCACTTGAGCTGACAGAATAGTTTAATCAATTGGTCACTTAATTGTTTAGTTGGTTAAATAATGGGTTGTTAAAGGCTTTGGTGAAGTAGCTTCTAGGTTAAAAGTCCAAAAGTGGTGGTATTGATGAGTTATGTTCGGCAGATTAATTTAATAAACCAGTGTGATTTTTTAAATTTCAATTTAATGCTTAAAGCTTTTTTTTTTTAAATTAGGGACAAAAGTCAATATGTTCATCAAATTCCACTGTATAGATATTATTGATCCCCATTGCTAGAATTTAGAATATTGAAACACTAGTAATGATATTACTTGTCCAAATCTTTTTAAAGTTGGCAATCAATTGCAGATTTTTTTTCTGGAGGTAATTTGATGTGTAGTTATATTTTATCAATTCAACAGGTTCTTTGTGCAGGTGTGGAAAATTGACATAATGACAAATATGGAAGGGATCGAAATCATACCTTCGGTGCCTGCAGATGTAAAACCATTTTTAATGAAAGAATTCAATTCTATTGATGAAGCATTTACTTTTTACAATGCCTATGCAAGGATCTGTGGATTTAGTGTTCGTAAAGGTACTCAACGTTTTTCAGCGAAAGAATCTACTTTAATATGGCGAGTCTTCTTGTGCTCTAAAGAATCTTCTTGGTCATAACATACGCACTTGCCCTAATGCAAAGGCAGGGTAATACCACTAACCATAATGTTGTGCATGTTCTATTCTTGTATTTATTTGTTGCAATACATGTTTATATTTTTTTTGTTTTAATTTTTTGCAAGGACAATGAATACATTTGAAGATTGTGGGTTATCTCTTGGTGATTACGGGCCAACTAAAGAATATGATTAGTTGTGGTTGTAGAATCTAGCTTAAGGTGTTGGGCATTACAACTTATTTATAACAATGTTACAATTTTTTTACCAAAAAAATTGTGCTAGTTTGATTTTGGATGCAGTAACTTCAATGATACTGGTTATTAAAAAAACTTAATGTTTAGTTCAAAGCTGTGCTGCAATTTTTTCCTTTATTTTTTTTGTTTCTACTATGTTGTTTTTGTTATCATCATAACTTTTGCCATTGGATGATAACTTTATGAGAATAGGTGTGTCTATTGTGAGTAAGTGTTGTCTGTGTTGCCAGAGTGTGGAGAATGCGGGACACTTATTTGTGGATTGTGCTTATTCTCAAGCGATATGGGAGAGATTTGCTATTGCTGGTGGTTTTCAAATTCTTTCTGGAGAGGATCCTTTAGTGAGATTCAAGAGATTATGCAGGGTGTTTAAGAAGAAGTCATTGAGTTATGGATTGTTAAGGAGTCTTCCCCTTGTGATATTTTGGCAAGTTTGGAAGGAGAGATGCCGAAGAGTTGCTGGAGAGGGTAAATTGCATTCGTACTCTGTTTTTATGAAGATTTTTAGTATTCTTAGATTTCAAGTAAAGAATATTAAGCCAAGAAGGTTGGATGATGTTGCTGGTAAATATTTCTTGTCTTTTTTACAAGTGGAGTCTCATTTACAAATGATTTATCGATCTGTGTGGGTGAGATGGGTGACTCCTACTTCTGGAACTATGAAATTAAACACTGATGGAGCTTCGAGAGGTAATCCTGGTGCAGGAGGGGGTGGAATGGTATTGAGGAATTAATGGGGTAGGGTGGTTTTGGCTGCTGCTTTCTTTTATGGGGAGTGCACTAATATGTATTCTGAGTTTAAAGCTTTAGCGGATGGTTTGTGTATGATTAAGCAGTATGGTTTATGTGGGTACAGGCTTCTTATTGAGAGTGATTCCTTGTCACTTGTGAATTCTATCTTGCGGAAGTGTGAATGTGCTTGGCGTTATTTGAGCTTGCTGGGTCAGATTTTGGAGTTGTTGAAGTCCATGGATTTACAATTGGTGCATATTTTTAGAGAGGCCAGCGGTGTAGTTGACAGGTTGGCTAATCATGCAGTTAAAGTTTGTAGTTCTTCAGATTTTTCTGTGGACTTGCGTTTTCCTTATGAAGTTTGAATGACTCTTCTTCAAGATGTCAGGGGTGTGCCTGCGTTACGAAAGAAGAGGGATGTTGTGTTTGATGACATGGGTTAAAGCTTGTTTTATGGGCTGTCTGGTAGTGTGGTGGAGTTTTGGTGAAATTGAATCTGCAGAACTATGTGGGATTTCGTAGGATGATTCCATACACTAACTATTACTACTCCCAAGCCTCTGCTCCATCGGATTGGAGTGCATAAGGACTGCATAAACTTCATAATTTTTACACGACAATGGTCAATAGTTTTGACACCAATTCGACTGCTCAAGACTTACATTGTATAACATTGTCCACTTCAAACTAGGCTCATATGATTAATCACTTCACGTATACTTTACCAACCCGAGCCAAGATAATACTCTTGGTCTTGATACTATGAAATGGACATATGGCTTTTCAGCCTGTTTTGTCGTTCTAAGTTTCTGTGAATGGATTGATGTTACATTTTGTGAAATGAAAAAGTCATTTCCCACGTTATCTGTAATTTGATCTTTGAGCAATTAATGAATTTTTTGTTTTTTGTTTTTTTTTTTCCCGTCTGTTTGATGATCAAGAAAATGGATTATTCCTTGAGAAAAAGTAAAAGAAAAGGAAATGGAAAAGAAAGAAACAATAAAAAGAGTAAGAAGTCAGAGCTGTAATATATCCACAAGATTTTTGTTGGTAGTTCGGTAGATTTTTCTGTGGACTTGCGTTTGCCTTAGGAAGTTCGAATGGCTCTTCTTCAAGATGTCAGGGGTGTCCCAGTGTTACGAAGAAAGAGGACTGTTGTGTTTGAAGACATGGGTTAAAGCTTGTTTTATGGGCTGTGTCTGGTAGTGTGGTGGATTTTTGGTGAACTTGAAGACAAGGATAAAGGGGAAGGTTGGTAGTGCAAGCTGAAGACTGGTGTTTATATAATGAACTAAAAAAGAAAAAAAAAAGAAAAAGATGAATAATTGATAATTTATCCAAAGAATTGGGTAAAGATAAAAACCATCTGGTCATTGGGTCGATCCGTTAATATTTAAGAGAAGCCAAATTTTTTTATTTATTAACCTTTAAGACATTCCTCATAGGACTAGATCACAATTAATAACTCATAGATATTTTCTATTTAGTTAAGAACTAAATTAGGCAGGTCTTGATAATGAATTTTGAGTATCTTTGTTTGGTAGTCATTAGATCGTGATCCAACGGTCTATGTAAAAGGTACCTACTAGAGACTACGGTGTAAAGCTTTTATGATCGCGCTACTCTATATATAATTATATATTGTTTTAGATAATAAAAAATCAAATACAACTATAAGATAAATGATAACTAACTTAGTGTTTATGAATGTTTTATAATATGTAATGATGTATAGTAGTGAAAACTAACGAGTCAGAATTCCACTGGGCCAAAGAGACTCCCAAATCAGAGATGGGTCAACCCGTTGCAAGCCCAATGCACCAAAACACTAGAAGATAAGCTCCAGGACACCCAGGACCCAAGTGGGCGCCGCCCACCTAGCCCTCAATGGGCGCCGCCCACCATGCCCCTCTCATGGGCGCCGCCCACCTAGCCCCATTGGGCGCCGCCCAGTGCAGGGCCCTCCTGGTCCGTCCTGCTTCGTCTCCTTTCACTTCAGTGTGAGCCCAAATGAACTCCAGGTCCAATCTCAAGATCAAGGATGAGCCCAGTCCAGCTCAGGACCTCCTCCGATTGAATAGGAGCACGAGGAAGAGAATACCGGGATGAAGATTGAGAACATCGAGTCCTACCTAAATAGAACCTTCCAAAACGGTAGAGTCCTACCATAACTGTACTTACTAAATTATAGTGACCGCCTCACCGCCTCTCCCAACCTATATAAATGTAAGTCCTCTCCATATGAAGGAGGGACATCTAAGAACCTCGGCACGCCTTGAAACCCCTACACTTACCCTCATACACACTGCTCTCTTTCTAGAAGCATTGTAACTCCGATATACACCGTCCGGTGACAATTGTTCATTAATAAAGAACACCGGCCATCGCTGTCATTCCAGAGAGTGGACGTAGGTCATCCGAGACCGAACCACTATAATCCCTCGTGTTGATCTGTTGTTTAATGTCTCAATTCCTTGATTGCCATTGATTGATTGTTTATTATTCATTAATCACATCATTACTCATACTTGACTGTTGATCTTGCCAAAGAATAATTTGTGCATCATCAGTTTGGCGCCGTTTGTGGGAAACGACTAGTCTTCCTACTCTCATTCAATCCATGGCAATCACTACCCGATCAATGAGCCAGCAACCGGGAGACAACAACCAGACTCACCGGGAGGAGGTTCCTCCTCCCATCGTGCCTGGGGAACCTTCTACTGTTACTCCCGCCACTGGACAACAACAACTCCTCCAGACCATGCAGCTGCTGGTGAGCCAGAACCAGCAGATCATCCAACTCATGCTCTCTCAAGGAGGAGTCCAACTCCCTCCACCACGAGAAGAACAGCCTGTCCCTTCTGGACGCCAGACTGCCCCCCACCATGGGGTCCCTCACCAAAATGCTCCAAGGCCACGCCAAGGAGCCCCTCTTCTGGCAGTCCCTCCTCAACACGCAGGGAGTTCACGCGTTCCCCCTTTGCATGAGCCTGCCCAGGAGGATGCAGGAGAAAGCCAATATGGAGATCACGAAAGCCGATACCTGACCAAGGATGTCTCTAATCAGTGGGACGAGAAGATTAGAGAGGTACAAAACCAACTAGGTGATGCCCTCAATGCCATCAAGGCACAGGCGCCGGAGACCTTGGACTATCTGGTAAGACGTACCGACTCTCCTTTTACTGCTGATATAGTGAATTACCCACTGCCCTCGAAGTTCAAGATGCCTACCATCGAAATCTTCGACGGCACCAAAGACCTTCTAGACCACTTGGACACCTACAAGTCCCTCATGCAACTCCACAATGTGGCTGAGGAGATCATGTGCAGAGCTTTCCCTACCACCCTGAAGGGGTCTGCTCGCCAGTGGTTCTCCAAGATGAAGCCCTCCTCCGTCCATTCTTTCGCAGAGCTTAGCAGGTCTTTCGTCTCCCACTTCATTGGGGGACGCCGTCATCAGAAGCCAGTGACCCACCTGCTCACCATGAAACAGGACAGGGACGAAAGCCTCAGAAGCTACCTCGCCCGTTTCAACGACGAGGTCCTCCAGGTTGAGGAGCCAGATGATAAGGTAACCTTAGCTGCCTTTATCGCCGGCCTCCGCACCTCCAGCTTCATGTTCTCAGTCCTCAAGAAACCACCCTCCAGCATGCCCGAGCTGCTGACCAGAGCACAGAAGTATATGAATGTCGAGGACGTCACTAAGGCCCGACGAGGTGAGTCCTCACTAGGGGTGCAACTTGGGTTGGGCAACCCGATTTCAACCTGAGCCCAACCCGAAAAAATTAGGGCTTGGGCTAGGATTTTTAATACTTGGGTTGGGCTTGGGTCAAAAAATCTCAACCCGAATTCAATTTGGGCCAGGCTCGGGTTGAGGCATCGGCAACCCGATTTCAACCCGAACCCGACAAATTAAAAAATAATTATATATATATAAAGCATTAGCACTTTTTTTTCATTTTTACTCCATCGTCCTCTGTTTATTGTTGCTTGCTATTCTGTTATGCGTTATGCGTGATTAGTGGTGATAGCGTGATGTTTTAAGTTTAATGTTTTTATGGGTCTAATTTCTATGTTTTCTGGGATTGTACTTTGAGATCACTAGTTTTTTGGTGTGAAAGTAGATGATCAATAATCGTGCACTGTTATGAATGAAATATATGAATTGTTTTATGAATTTGTAATTATTCTCCCCTCTCTCTGTCTCTCTTGCAGTGAACCCGAATTCAACCCGAGCCCGCCCGAATTAAACTCGGGCTGGGCTCGGGTTGAGTTCCTCAACCCGAGCTAGGGTTAGGGTTGAAGATTATATACCTAGGGTTAGGCTAGGGTTGACTGTCTAACCCGCCCAACCCGCCCGAGTTGCACCCCTAGTCCTCACGGGGAGGGGAGAAAAGGAAGGACAACCGAGAAGACAGGAGGGAGACCGAGAACAAGAGAAAAAAGGCCGACAGGGTTCCAGTAAAAGACCGTCTCGGGCCATTTCCCCCGAGAGACCGACAACCATTCACTCCACTCAACGCCTCAGTGGAGCACATCTTGCTCCAGATACAGGATGACCCAACCGTCCGTTGGCCCGGGAAGATGAAGTCTGACCCCAAACGCAGGAACCCCAGTAAGTATTGACGTTTCAATCGCGACCATGGACATGACACGGATGACTGTTTCCAACTAAAAAAGCAGATTGAGGAACTCATCCAGCGAGGTCACCTCAGACAATATGTAGCTGGTCGAGGACCAGTTCCCCCGAACGAAGAACGTGAGCGACAACAGCCCCTTGGTGAGATTCAGACCATCGCCGGAAGGTTAGGAGGAGGAGGTGACTCCAGCTCCGCCAGGAAGGTGCACGCCCGTAGAGCCAGACAAGCAGACCCTTATGACTCTCGCCCACTGAAGACCCCCCGACATGGGGAGGAGGAGGTCATCACCTTCTCAGATAGAGACCTTGAGGGAATCCAGGTCCCACACGATGACCCTCTAGTCTGGACTCTGATGGTGGCCAACTACCAAGTCAAGAGGGTCCTGGTCGACAGCGGCAGCTCAGCCGACATCCTATTCGCCACTGCCTATGACAGCCTTCACCTCGGCAGAGAGAGGCTACAGCCAGTTCGTACTCCTTTGGTGGGTTTCTCGGGAGAGAGAGTCCAGCCTTTGGGATCCATCACTCTGCCTGTCACAGTAGGGACTGCTTCTAGAAGCTCTACCATAATGGTAAATTTCCTTGTACTCGATTGCCCTTCTGCTTATAATGTGATTATTGGACGTCCTGCTCTCAATGCTTTAAGGGCAGTACCCTCTACCTACCACCTTCTCCTTCGTTTCCCAACCCGCAATGGGATCGGGGAGATAAGAGGAGATCAGGTATCAGCCAGAGAGTGCTATGTGGCCTCCATGAGGGCTAAGAGACCGCACGAGAATCTCCAGATCGAAGTACTCGACCCCAGGGATGATAGCACCTTGGAAAGAGGTGAACCTGCAGAAGAGCTCCAACCAGTAGTACTCGACGACAGCCTTCCAGAGAGGAAGGTCTACATAGGCTCCTCACTCTCCCAGGAGCTGGCATCTGCCTTAGTAAACTTCCTCAAGCAGAACATAGACATCTTCGCCTGGTCCCACGAGGACTTGGAGGGTGTTGACCCCAAGGTGACCTCCCACCGACTCAACGTTGATCCCAAATGCAAGCCTATCCGCAAAAATTGAGAACTATAAGCACTGAAAGGGGGCAAGCTATGGAAAAAGAGGTAGACAAGTTGCTGGTAAGTGGATCAGTAAGAGAAGTAGCCTACCCAGACTGGCTATCCAATGTGGTCATGGTCACAAAGACCAATGGGAAGTGGCTCCTGTGCGTGGACTTCACAGAACTTAACAAGGCCTGTCCCAAAGACAGCTACCCTCTCCCCCGCATCGACCTCCTCATCGACGCCACTGCAGGGCACGAGCTACTAAGTTTTCTGGATGCCTACTCCGGGTACAACCAAATCAGCATGTTCCCCCCTGATCAGGAGAAGACCTCGTTCATCACCCCGAGAGGCACTTACTGTTACAGGGTGATGCCTTTCGGACTGAAAAACGCCGGAGCTACATACCAGCGCCTCGTTAACAGAATGTTCGAGGGCCAGATTGGGAAGACCATGGAGGTTTATGTTGACGACATGCTAGTGAAGAGCATAGCTGAAGTAGACCATGTAGCACATCTCCAGGATACCTTCAAAGTGTTGAGAGCCTACATGATGAAGCTGAACCCAGAAAAGTGTGCCTTTGGCGTCAGCTCAGGAAAGTTCTTGGGCTTCATGGTCCATAAGAGAGGAATAGAGGCAAACCCGGACAAAATCAGAGCGGTATTGGAGATGAAGTCTCCTACATCCACCAAAGAGGTCCAACGCCTTAATGGGAGAATAGCAGCCCTTAACAGGTTCGTTTCTAAGTCCGCTGATAAATGTCTTCCTTTCTTTAAGATACTCCGCAGGTCCTTCCAGTGGGGCCCAGACGCTGAGGAAGCCTACCAGAAGCTCAAAGCCTACTTGGCCACACCACCACTACTCTCCCATGCCGTTCCAGGGGAGGTCCTCTACCTTTACCTCTCCTCCTCGCTCTCTGCTGTCAGCTCTGTCCTTATCAGAGAAGAAGGAGGCATCCAGAAGCCCATATACTATGTAAGTAGGGCATATCGAGGGGCAGAGGTAAGGTACTCGGAGTTGGAAAAGTTGGCCCTTGCCCTTATCACCGCCGCAAGACGTTTGCGCCATTACTTTCAGAGCCACACCATCAGGGTGGTCACGAATCAACCTCTCAAGGGAATATTAGGAAAGCCAGATGTATCTGGCCGGTTACTCAAGTGGGCCGTCGAGTTGAGCGAGTTCGATGTGCAGTATCAACCACGATCAGCCATAAAAGCACAAGCACTCGCAGATTTTGTTGCGGAGTCTACACCATCACAAGAATCTCAATGAGAGGTTCTAGAAGTCCTTATGCCCATACGCTCAGTGCACACTGACTCCACTTACCAGGAGACTGAGTTAGACGCGGCCCTGGGAGAACATGACAGTTCGGAGGAGCAGCAGCGGGCCGAGCAGCCCAAGGCACCCCACGCCATGACCAGGGCGCCGCCCACCATGGCCTGGGCGCCGCCCCCCACACCTAGGGCGCCGCCCACCTTGCCCGGGGTGCTGTCCTCTCCTCCTGCCTCTCCCCCCTCTCATCAGGAGACACCCAGCAGCCTATTGCCACCAACCTCTTCGCCTACAAAGTTGGTTCCCTCCCCATCACCCACTACAACCTTCTGGAAGCTATATGTAGATGGGTCATCCACCAACGAGGGTGGGGGAGCTGGACTAGTACTGATCAGCCCTCATGGTACTCCGTTGAAGTATGTCGTCTCTCTCCATTTTGCCACATCTAACAATCAGGCCGAGTACGAGGCCCTCATATCAGGTTTGAGACTGGCATTGGAAATGGAAGCCCTCAACCTTACGGTCTTCAGCGACTCTCAACTCATAGTCAACCACGTAAGAGGAGATTTCGAATCAAATGAAGAAAGGATGCAGGAGTACCTCTCAGTGGTACAAGCTCTGCTCACAGAGTTCACCTATCTCCATATCAGTCATGTACCTTGAGAAGAAAACGCCATGGTCGACGCCCTCGCCAAGTTCGCCTCTGCGAATCTGCTTATGGGCCCGACACTGACAGGTCACCAGTACGAGCCTAGCATCTTCAAAACTCAAGAGGGCGATGTCCACTGCACATCCTCGGAGTCCAACTGGATGACCCCCATCCGAGCCTACCTCGAGGAGGGCACACTCCCAGACAACCCTATGGAAGCCAGAAAGTTGAGAACTAGATCATCCAGGTACGTCATCCTACAGAATACCCTCTACAAGAAAAGTCATTCTCTTCCACTACTCCGTTGTCTCACACCAAAGGAGGCAGACTATGCCATGAGAGAGATTCACGAGGGAATATGTGGAAACCACTCAGGAGGGCGTGCATTGGCCCATAAAGCAGTCAGACAAGGATACTATTGGCCCACCATGGTCAGAGAGTCTAAAGACTTTGTCAGGAGGTGTGACAAGTGCCAACGCTTCGCCACTGTGTCCAGACAACCACCCGAAGAGCTCACCACCATTCAGAGCCCATGGCCTTTCTCCATGTGGGGGATCGACATCCTGGGTCCCCTCCCAGTAAGCCGAGGCCAGTGCAAATTCGTGTTCATCGCTATAGACTACTTCACTAAGTGGGCTGAAGCTGAAGCCCTAGCCAGGATCACAGACCAGAAAATAAAGGATTTTATATGGAGAAGTCTGGTCTGTCGCTTTGGAGTACCACACGCTATTGTAAGCGACAACGCCAAGCAGTTTGATAACAGACTACTCAACAATTTCTGTGCAGATCTCCAAATCAAGCAACCCCACTCTAGCCCCCGCCCATCCACAGGCAAACGGTCAAGCGGAGGTCACTGTCAGGACCATACTCCGCAACTTGAAAGCCAGACTCGAAGCCGCGAAAGGGAAGTGGGTAAACGAACTCCCAGGAGTGCTATGGGCCTATCGGACGACACCAAGAAGTCCTACAGGCGAGACACCATTCTCCTTATCCTATGGGACAGAGGCTGTGATACCCGTTGAAATCGGGGATGACCCTACCAGTAACGAGGAAGGTCTCCGCATCAACCTCGACTTGGTAGAGGAGGAAAGGGAAATAGCCATGCTCAGGAATGCAGAGTACAAGCGTCGCATGACCAAGTACTACAACTCGAGGGTGAAGCCTCGCTCCTTCTTACCCGGGGACTTGGTCCTAAAGAAGGTCATCCTGGCTACCAAAGACTCCAGGGAGGGAAAGCTGGGACCCAACTGGGAAGGACCCTATACGATCACAGAGGTAGTGAGACCAGGTACCTACAGAATCCAGAATTTTGAAGGAAGGGTCCTGGGCCACCCCTGGAATGCAGAACATTTAAAGAAATACTACCAGTAGCTGGGGGCAGTAGGTCATGAGTTGGTGTCCACTGGGGGCAGTAAATCATGAGTTGGTGTCCACTGTTTAGACTATTTTGTCTTTTTTACCTTAGTCAATTTTTCATGATTAGTTGATTTTCTCCGAGTATCCACTTTGGATTACGAAATAAAATTTCTTAGTATTTTCTCAAAAGGTTGTGTTTCATTCAAAATTCTGGAAGCTTTTACAAAAGAGTTAGACATAAGCTGACATTTCATGTAAAGAAGCTTCTACAAAAAAGTCGGACTATATTTCATTCAAAGCCTAGAAGCTTCTACAAAAAAGTTAGACATAGTCCGGCGAGCAAAAAGTACAAGGTGCCACACTCCTACTAACCCTCACTATCTCCACTCACATAGTCACCGTCGTCATCAGACTCAGGGGCCTCATAAGGCTTGAGGTCAGAAAGATCGGTATAAGGGTATGCTACTGATGCCTTCCTCCTAAGCTCCTCATAACCGTCAACAAAAGCGCTAACCCTGGCCCTCTCAGCAGCATCCCTCTGAGCCTCCGCTCTGACAGCTCTCTCAAGTGCTACCTGAAGGTCAGCCTCAAGGTGAGTAACCTTTGCCTGTGACAGCCTCAACTGCTCAGCAGCACTCTCTCGTGTCTGCCGCTCGAGCTCTAGTTGCTTCTCGACATCCTCTCGCGCCTGTCGAGCTAGCTCTACGGCATTCTCCCGTGCCTGCCGCTCATGCTGAAGCTGATCCTCGGCAGTCTCACGTGCCTGCCTCTCCATCGCTCGACCTTGGACTACATCCCCAATGGTCAGGGTGTGGTTGAAGAGGTAAGGCAAGGTAGCTGTCACCTATTGACATTCAAAGATAAAGAAAAAATGAAGAACTAGGCCAAGGTATACCAATGAAAGCCGTATACCAAGCAGGAATGTAAGGCATACCAAAGCGAAGCCTTCCACGGCGGCGTTGACCACTCCCTGTGGACCTAGGGAGGCAATCTCTCGAGCTTCGGCGCCGGTCACAAAGGTACAGAACCTCTCCTTTGCCAACTCCACATCATGTAGCATAGACGATGAGGCATCGCCCTAAGAAATGCGTGTAAGCAGACCTTTCGTCCTGGTAGAGCGTGGCGCCGGAACCTCGGCCTCAACTGCGCTAGGACCGCTCCTCGGAGGTGACGGAATATCAGCCAGAGTGGGAGAAAGAGCATTGCCGGGCTCTGCCTCCGTAAGGCCACCCAAGCTAGGGGCATCGGTCCTCGCCCTCTTGGGAGAAGGTGGAGAAGGAGAAGGAACTGCCCTAGAGACGCACACTTCTTCCACAAAAGACCTGACAAGTGGAGGGCCTAGAAAAAACCAGTGTAAGCCAATGAATCCTACCACACAGTCTATTCAAAGGGACTAGTCGATGGTCAAATACCTTTCTTCTTCGGTCTCAAGGAGGCTGTGGAACAACCAACTGCTGACATGATCTCGGAGTGCTCCCTAGTTGGGTTGTTAATGACCATCTCAAGTAGCCCCTTCTGGTCATCGGTGAGGGTCGGCGGAGCTGCAAGAGAACAGTCATCGTAAGAATAAGCACATGGTTGCACTTGACAATCAAAGCAGAAGTCAGAAGTTAGAGTCCTTACCATGCTTAGTTTTTGGAATCGTACTCCAACTGGTAGGCACCCTGGCGCGATCGGACTCGGAGGCCCACTCGCCCCCAACAAAAAAAAACTTCTTCTTCCAATTGTGATGATTGGAGGTGAGCCCAGTGATAAACTTCCTTTTCCCTAACCTCGGGGAAAATCGATACCAACCCTGGTGTGGAACGGGGTTCTCCAGAAGTATATAGGTAACCAAGAACTCCTCGAACGGTGGAGGGGCACTAGCTCCGTGTGTCAACCGCCACAGTGCAAAGAAAGCTAATAAAACTCTCCAACCGTTCGGAGCCAGCTTCCCAGGAACTAGTAAAAGACGCTCCAAGACCCGACATATGGGCCCGGGAATCGGGAACCTCAGACCCGCCTCTAAGGCCCCCTCATAAAGCACTATATCATCCGGGGAATCGCAGCAAGCTGACTCATCAGCCTCCGCATGACGGCACAGTACCGAGGGAGGAATGCGGTACAGGGAAACTAACTCCAAAATATGTTCGTCAAGCTTAAAAAAGCTAAAGAGAGAGGCTACCTTAGAACGACTGCCTCCGTCATCAATCGGACCTTCCTCAGGATCCTCGGCAGTCTCCTGCTCATCTGGGTAAAGATTCATCAAGAGAAAAAATTACATTCTGATTAAAAAGAATACCCGTACCAATGAAAGAGAAAAGGAAGTACCGGGAACCTACCTTGAGAGCCAGGACCATCCGCGTCGTTGATCGGTCGCTTCCTGGACTTGAGAGGAGGAGACTGAACCATGTCTGGGGCGCCGTCCAATGCATCCTGGGCGCCTCCTGAAGTACCTGTGGCACCACCCAGTCCAAAAACGGACATCCTCTGCATCACTTGGAGATCCACTCTACCGCTCGCCTAGGCGCAGCGTCCCACTAGGTATGCCAAAAGGATTATCTGAAATCCTCGTACTCACGCCTGACCCCCCACAGATGGTACCAAAGGGTCTCTCATTGGTCACCGGCGCTGCACCAAAGCCACCGCGAGAACAGGCACCAAAACGGCCGAAGCCCAAAGGGGAGCCGCCCACAGAATACCCGTCAGTCCGCCCATTCCCACCGCCTGCGCCGCGAAGTACATCGCCTGGACTGCCACCATGGGCGCCGCCCACTCCTTCTTCCTCACGGGCGCCGCCTGCCAAGCCACCATGGGCGCCGCTCACTCCCATCTCCTCACGGGCGCCGCCTGCCAAGCCACCATGGGCGCCGCCCACTCCCTTCTCCTCACGGGCGCCGCCTGCCAAGCCACCATGGGCGCCGCCCACTCCTTTTTCCTCATGGGCGTCGCCTGCCAAGCCAACATGGGCGCCGCCCGCCCCTCCTTCCTCATGGCCGCCGCCCACCATGCTTCTCTCATGGGAGCCTTCAACATGAAGACCCTTACGGGTGAATGAGCCCCTAGTCCTCATGTTTTCAAGTAATGAAAGAAGAAAGTGTGGAAAGAAGGGAAAGTGAGGTGAACTTGAAGAGCTCCTTAAATAGAGAAGGAGTGCCTTGGAGTTTCTTGGGGAAGCCTTACAAAGCTTCTAGAGGAAGCCTTACAAAACTTCTAGAGGAAGCCTCACAAAGCTTCTTGAGGAAGCCAAGTTGGTTTGGCTCCTTGGATAAACTCAGAAGAACACCCCTTGAGAAAAGTTTCAAGAGATGGGTAAAGATGAAGACAATGGAATAGTAATCTCTATTTATAGAGGAACAGAAAAAATATATATGTACATATTTTTCGGTACCGGGAAGTTCAGCAAAGTCCCTAAACAGCGAGTCCCCGGGGATCAAAGGATGCCGGGAATGGCAAGGAAAATCCCGTTTCACCCGAACGGAGATGAAGCACATGCCCTCGACCCTTGCTTTTTGAAAAAATCAAAGGCTCGGGGCATGGGGGGCAAATGACGAGTCAGAATTCCACTGGGCCAAAGCCCAGCTCAAGTGAACCGAGGAAGCCCAAAGAGACTCCCAAATCAGATATGGGTCAACCCGTTGCAAGCCCAATGCACCAAAACACTAGAAGATAAGCTCCAGGACACCCAGGACCCAAGTGGGCGCCGCCCACCTAGCCCTCAATGGGCGCCGCCCACCATGCCCCTCTCATGGGCGCCGCCCACCTAGCCCCATTTGGCGCCGCCCAGTGCAAGGCCCTCCTGATCCGTCCTGCTTCGTCTCCTTTCACTTCAGTGCGAGCCCAAATGAACTCCGGGTCCAATCTCAAGATCAAGGATGAACCCAGTCCAGCTCAGGACCTCCTCCGATTGAATAGGAGCACGACGAAGAGAATACCGGGATGAAGATTGAGAAGATCGAGTCCTACCTAAATAGAACCTTCCAAAACGGTAGAGTCCTACCATAATTGTACTTACTAAATTATAGTGACCGCCTCACCGCCTCTCCCAACCTATATAAATGTAAGTCCTCTCCATATGAAGGAGGGACATCTAAGAACCTCGGCACGCCTTGAAACCCCTACACTTACCCTCATACACACTGCTCTCTTTCTAGAAGCACTGTAACTCCGATATACACCGTCCGGTGACAATTGTTCATTAATAAAGAACACCGGCAATCGCTGCCATTCCAGAGAGTGGACGTAGGTCATCCGAGACCGAACCACTATAATCCCTCGCGTTGATCTGTTGTTTACTGTCTCAATTCCTTGATTGTCATTGATTGATTGTTTATTATTCATTAATCACATAATTACTCATACTTGACTGTTGATCTTGCCAAAGACTAATTTGTGCATCATCAAAAACGATTTACATAAGAGTTCTAAAACGAATTGCGACTCAAAATACCGTACCAACTAAACCTACCTCCATCGTATTGCGTATTATGAAAATATCGTACCATATACCCGTATCTATACTACGTACCATAGCGTCCCAGGATCCAGGTTAGAAGCACCCGTAGCCAAAACAAATTAAGATTAAAATCAACAAAGTAATCAAAATTGGTAAGAATATTATAGTAATAAATCCGTTTGTGAATGAGGGAGATTGAGAGAAGCGTAATGTTTTTTTTGATCAATAAAAAAAAAAAGTGTAATGTTTGAGCAAGGCATAGTTAGAGATCGAATGTCCACGATTGAGAGAGATTGGAACAAAAGAAGGAAATTATTATGTCCCTCATACCGGTAAGAAGTCGCCGGAGTCGAGCACCACCGAATTGGTGGACGGAGGAGCTATCAATCTTAGACATAACCTTTTTTGAGTAAATCATAGCGAGAATGAAGTCACGAGGAGCGAAAGCTATGACCATAGCCAACATTATTATCACATACGCGGAGAGATCACTGTGCGATCTTGTTCGAGATCAGTCCGGTATTGGCATCAAATCACTTGTTCCGGACGAGTCTGAAGTCAAAATCCGGCAAAGAGAGCTTCTTCGCTCTCTTACCCTTAGAAAAAAGCCGTTTTTTCGATCAATTTCCTCTGCTGCTGCCTACTCCGAAAGACGATTTTCCTGAGAGCAACCAATAGTAATAAGAACGAGCTCGAAAAGAGAATGTAGGTGATTTACGAAATTCGAATCTCATAGTTTTGTCTATCTCTCTGTTTCTACACAGCCATTTGTAATCTCTCTCTCTCTCTCTAGCATCAAAGCTCAGTCATCCATTCGTAACTAGTGTGTGTGCGCCTGGAACAAGTAGAGAGAGACGATGGAGAGGTTTGACGGACTGGGAGAGACATTGGAAATATAGGTTAAAAAATTTGGGATTCCCTCTTTAATTGCAGCAGTGGTCTTCAAAGTTTATACTTCGTCTTATTTTGGTCCCCAATATTACAGTTGAATGATTGTATAATATTAATTCGTGATGTATTATATTTATTTTTAAGTGGTTCCACGTATAACCCCACCCAAATTTTTAATAATTTTTACTCATTTGCTTCCCACATGCTCCCCAGTGAAGGGTATTTTAGATAAATTGTGATCTACTTGACCCGAAAATTACAACAGTAGTCCACAAAGTATATTCTTAGTCTCATTTTGGTCCCCCAAATTTACAATACGTTAAGGACTAATGTGATACTATTGTAATGTTGAGGGACAAAAATGAGAAAGAGAATATACTTTGGAGACTCTTGCTGCAATTTTTGGGTCAATTAGACATTGATTTGTCTAAAATACCATTCATTCAAGAGCATGTCTAAAGCACTTGAGCAAAAATTATTAACAATTTAGACGGCGTTATACATTGAGACCGCTTAAAAACAAATATAATACATTAGAGATCAATGTGATACAATTATAACATTGAGAATCAAAATGAAACGAAGTGCAAAGTTTTGGGACCGCCGCTGCAATTAATCCTAAAACTAAATATGGGGGCAAAGTAATTTTGTTTTGGCAGCAAGGTCTTGCCACAATAAACTGCCTAAGTATTTGCCAACATAAAATTTGTTTTCTCGATAAAAGTTTCTTTTACCTACAAAATACGTTACTTTAGTAAAATAAAATTCGATAAAATTTATTTTTCAAATTATGGGTAGATATCCCAAATATTGGAATATAATATGTTAGGGGAGATAATGTTTCCATGAGTTTTGTATGATATTTGAATGTCCATTTGGTCAATGGTGGTTGAATTGAGGAGGTAGTGGTTTTGCGCTGTCCCTTCTGTGGTTTGTTAATTAGAGAAGATGCGATATAAATGCATAAACAAAACACCTTGTCAGCTTTTGATCAGCATCAACATGATTAGAAGCCTCTGGATCTGGACATGGTTATAAATATTCTCCCCTCAACCACCTTCAATGAGAGCCGATATTAGTTGGGAATGGAAATAATATACAAATCGGTTGCTGTTTGCTGTGCTATCGCTCTTCTTGTATGGTCATGGAGAGTCTTGAATTGGCTGTGGTTGAGGCCAAAGAAGCTGGAGAAATGCCTAAGAAAACAAGGCTTTGCCGGAAACTCCTACAGGTTATTGTTCGGCGATCTGAAAGAGATGTCCACGATGCTCAAAGAAGCCAAGTCAAAGCCCATCAACCTCTCTGATGATATCGTGCCACGTATCATGCCCTTTGTCCATAAGTCCATGACAAAATATGGTATGTTTCTTCACACTGGCTTGTATTTCTGTAGATAACCGGGAGTGAAACTGAGTCTTAAAAGCAACTACGGGTGTGTGTGGGCCGGGTTATCAACAAGTCTCGATATCTGGCCAAAAAAAAATAGAATCAAAACCTGATAGGCCCGCCTGAACCCGAATCCAATATTCTTAAAAAGAGGGCTTGGGTTTGCCCCAAACCCATTACTTGGCCTGGAGCCCGGTCCAATAGCCCGCCCGAAAAAACCTTGCCCAAGAGACCGTCTGCCCTTCCTTTAAAAAAAAAGTTATACTTTTAAACCATTAAATTTAAAACTTTGAAATAAGTCTCACAATATCGGAATTTGAAGTTTTAAAAATTTAGATACTATAAATAATATATATATATTTTTTTATGTATTAAGCATACGAGTTTTAAATGCAAATGATAAATAAGTGAGTACGTGTCAATCTAGTTGAAATGTATTCATTCTATTAGATGTAGTTCATCCCCTAATCAAAAATAAAATAAAATAATTTATTATTTTATTTTTATCAATTTTGACTCTACTTTTGATTTAAAAATACAATTTACATAAATATTAAATTACAAATTATTTTTAAATCCAATTGTATATAAAAAAGCTTGTGAATAGACCCACCCAGCAAGTTTGCCCACCCAGAAGGCCAGTCCAATAAACTCGCGGGTAGGGCTGTATGTAATTTTTGTTGCCTTCTTCCTTTGGCATATTAAGGATTGGAAAAAGAAGGATTAATGAGTACAATAACAGAGATAATGGCTAGATCTCAAAGGGCATATTGGGAAGTACCCAAATTGACTGGTGGGATTGTTACATTCATGAGCATGTTGTACCTATTTTTGCTTCTTTTACGTTCAATGTCTTTTTTAGCTTTAATTTGAAGATTAAGGATTTTTTTCCGTTAGTGTCAACACAGTGAAATTTAAAAGAAAAATATTTCAATTCCTTATCACAAGGTTTTTTTATGTTTAATACAAGTTGAAAATCTTATATCTATGGAGAAGATTAATAGTTACCTCTTGAAGTATGCTTCTAAAAATTTTCAAGTTTTCTCAAAAAATCTTAAATATTTAAATTTAAATTTGATATTTATCCTGAGTCTCACAATTATTTGGCCCCTATTGGTATCTACACGAATTAATAAACTTAAAAGATCTAGGTTAACCTTTGACGAACTAAAAGGAAGAGAGATAGAGAGAGATGGGATGGATTTTTGTGTGCTAGCAAGAGAATATAAAACTATCACCTCCCATATCCTCTAGGATGGTTTTTATAACTCTAATCCTAAGTTGGGTCTTGTTGCAATTATCTCATAATTACATATAACACATTTATTAACTATTAATTATAATAAAGTCCCTAATTAATTTTTAAATAGGTTTTTCACCAATTAACTCTTAATTGGATTTTTATCTCATTTATACTTTAATTTTTCATCAATTCTATAATGTTTGACTCTATAGGTTCAAGCATTTCGGTGTTAAGCATTCACTTCAAGTAGCATCTCTCACCTTATTATGATCAACCCCCCTGAATAGCACAAAGTAGGTAAAGAACTCATTCAATCTTCTTTTCTATCACATAATGCCCCAATTGAAGTACTAGGGTATGAAATTGTCGTCAAACCACTAACTCAATATTATATGTTCGATCTTAAGGCTATGACTCCTAGTGATCAATTAGAAACTCTTTTCTAATTGTTATTTTGCTTTGGTCAAAGATTTCTTCAATCAATCTCCATTTTTTACTTAGGGTGATAAATTAGATGTTGCATACTCATAAGTCTCCATACATGTCTAATTATATCTAACAATATATATACAAGTTATATGATTAGTATATTAATATGCTATGTAGTTATAACATAAAAATCTATACACAAGTCAACCATTGTATCTCAAGTTTAAGGATCAATTTCACAACTATGATTTAAGGATTTAACATTGATAGACATCCATATGAAAAATTCTATGTTAGTCAATTAGTCACATTCAATGTACTTGTTCTCTAACAAACATTCACACACTTGCATTATCGTTGGGACACTAGTGACTTGAGACTAACTACCTTATATCAAATATGCGTTAAGTATAGTGTATGATAGTTTATCTGAATTACATATTGTCCATATAGTAATCTTATGTCTTGGAATGTTTAGGAGTTAAGTACTAAAAAATATGTCTCCTCTTTTTAATGCCTTGAGAAACTATATTCTTAACTTATATCTATGAACTTTTATCATGAATGAAATAAACCAGTAACATGAAAAATAAACTTATCCTTATATTTAATTAAGTAATGAATGTTGTTAGTACAACTCTCATATTATCTATGCGATTGATCTTAGAGCATACTACTAATAACTATAACTTGTAGGTAAGAATTTCTTTTTATGGCTTGGACCGAAACCAGCTGTGTTCATTATGGATCCTGAACTTATACGGGAGATCTTCGCAAAGAATTATGAGTTTCAGAAGCTCAAGAGAAATTCATTAACCAAGTTATTAGCTGATGGACTGGCCACCTATGAAGCAGACAAATGGGCAAAACACAGACGAATTATCAATCCTGCTTTCCATCTAGAGAAGCTGAAGGTTATCTCAAATATTGTCTAATGTCATTAAGTACTCAGATAAATGCCTACTTTACTCAGAGATTGTACTATAGGAGTCGATAGGGATTAGAATATGATTTCGAGCCTATATGATTCAACTAATAAGGCACCTTCCAACTTCCAATTCCCTTCAAGTGAATCCTATTATATCGAAGTGAATCCTATTATATCGAAGTGAATCCTATTTAAATTGGTGGTCGATGATTTGGTAAACTCTAAAATTCTTCTGTTCTGTTAATTACCATTTTACAAGCACACAATCATAGTCTTAACACACATGCATATGCTTTGCAAGAAAACTTTGCAATTCTGCAGATATAATGATAACTTTTCATTTTCAATGTTTCCTATAGAACATGGTACCGGCCTTTTATTTGAGTTGTAGCGAGATGCTAAGCAAATGGGAAAAGTTGGTCCCAGCAGAGGGGTCATATGAGTTGGATGTATGGCCTTGTCTGAAAGCTTTGTCTAGTGACGCAATTTCACGTACAGCATTTGGCAGTAACTATGAAGAAGGAAGAAGAATTTTTGAACTCCAAAAAGTACAAACTGAGCTTGCTATCCAGGCTAGAGATTCAGGTTACGTCCTAGGCTCGAGGTAAATTTAGTATCCTTTTCCTTAATATTTCTAGATATTTACTGTTTCATAAGGTTTTTGTACATAGCATTTCTAAGTAGTGTTTATTCATTGTGCAATTTTACTTTTCCTTTATCTGGTTCTTCTCTTCTTCTCTATGTTCAATTAGATTTATGGTAATACACAAATGCTCTTTATATGAGTGTATTGTTTGACAAATTTTTTTCTTAAAAAAAGTTTTTAAGAAAGCATTAAAATGCTACATTGGTTTTTATTTGCTTGGTTATAGAAAGATAACTAAGTCTTGCTAAGCTTCTTTATTTGTAGGTTTCAAACTAAAAGGAAAAGAAGGATGATGGAAATTGAAAAAGAACTGCAAACTTTGATGAGAGGTATTATCGATAAACGATTGAAAGAAAGAAATGGAGGGGAAACCAGTAAGGACGATTTATTGGGTATATTATTGGAATCCAACTCCAAAGAGATCCAACAGCATGGAAACACGAATTTCGGAATGAGTATCAAAGAGGTCATTGAAGAGTGCAAACTATTCTACGTTGGTGGGCAAGAGACCACCTCAGTTTTGCTTGTGTGGACGATGGTTTTATTGAGTAAACATATAGATTAGCAAGTTCGTGCCAGAGAAGAAGTTTTGCAAGCTTTTGGGAGTAACAATCCAGACTTTGATGGTTTAAATCACTTGAAAGTTGTAAGTACCTTCCCTTTAAAATTCGATAATGTAATTCTTTGACTTCTAAAATAGGTTTTCTACCACTAAAGTTCAACGTTAAAACCACCCTAATAAATCAACAACATTAATAGCATATTGCTAAGCTAGTTGTATTTTAGTTTTGGCTGGGCGCGAAAACTCTAGCATATATTTGTTTAGATCAACTTCCCCATATCGTGACTATAAACTATGGGGTCTCAGAACTGGAAAAAGGATTAACTATAGGAACTTGGTGAACATAAGAACTCAAAAATACTACAATTCAAATAATTCATTCCTCATAAGAGAGGTCATCATTTTGTCCGTAGAAAAGTGAAACCATATAAAGCGTAGAGCATCGCATTTACATGGGGGACATCAGTAATGCGACTAAATATAAAGTTTTGTTTCACGTAGGAGAGAGGCGCACTAGTCTTAGACTTAGTTGTTCATTAGGGGAGCTACTTTAATGGTGTATTTTTATAGACTGTACTTTAAGAAACTTGGCTCGAGAGACCTTAACGCAACTTGAAGTACGAGGAAGGCTGATCCATTTCTATCCTTAAGCCCCAATACATTACGTTTAGGGGACAAAATAATTTTCCCATTTTGATATTAGCTCTCTTTACAATGTATCACTTTGATAGTATATTCTTCATTCTACCTACAACCCTTCAATTGTTTGTGACAGGTGACAATGATTTTGAACGAGGTTCTAAGGTTATACCCATCATTGGCTGTGCTTGTTCGAAATACTTGCAAAGAAACTAGATTAGGAGAATTAACCCTACCAGCTGGAGTGCAGATCACAATACCAGCAATCTTGTTGCATCATGACCATAAACTATGGGGTGATGATGCAAAGGAATTCAAACCAGAGAGATTTTCTGAAGGAGTGTCAAAGGTCACCAAGGGGCAAGTGTCCTATATCCCATTCGGCTGGGGACCCCGGATATGCATTGGATTTAACTTCGGAATGTTACAAGCAAAAATGGCACTGGCTATGCTTCTACAACGATTCTCCTTCAAGCTTTCGCCGTCCTATGCACATGCTCCTCACACTGTTATTGCTCTTCAACCACAATATGGGGCTCACATCATTTTAAAAAAATATTAGTATTGAATTAATCATTGTTAATAGATCTTAGTATGACCTAGTTTCACGTTTTCTACGCCGTGGATTGTGGGAATTATTTATCTAAAATGTATAGAAGCTAAGCTGAAATGGTTAAAATTGTTCGGTTTTGGAACAAATGCTTGCTAAAACAAATCCATCTCATAAAACTCTGCTCAAAGTTGGTTATCCCTCAATACAAGGCAAGCACTTGAACAGTGTTACAATCATTAAGAGAGTAGGGAGATCCACTCGTTTTAATTATGTAAACAAGATGGTTTTTCGTACATCGTTGAAAGAAAAGGGTAAGATGACTTTCGATGTGTAATAACCGAGCTTCCTAATTTGAAATAAGGATTGAAAAACGCGTGGGAACATGCTAGTGGATAAATTGTCTGATAAAATTCTCAAATTGAAGTTTGGGAGAAATGAGGAATTTTAAACTTAGCAAAAAGAGGGAATAGGTTATTTGTGAGTTTGAAAAGATGTAGTGAAGATGTGAGTTTCAAATAACACGAATACACACTAAAGGTAAAACTGTCCGATAAAAGTAAAGTCGGATTGGACCACGAATGAGATTGATTTTTTTTATTTTTGGAGAAATTGTATTTTTAAGTTAAGCAACATGTTTGTGAAATAAAAAATTAAAAAATATGAAAAATTAGAAATTACAATAATGCCCTCCATTCATCTCTTTACACCAAGGTGGAGGGTGTCTTCACAAGCTTCAAGCCATCCATGCAAGTGATGAGTTAGGTGAGTGGAGGTTTAAATAGGTTGAGGAGCTTCTGGAGGATCAGATTCAACCGAAATCATAGCTTGGAAAAGAGAGAAAACGAGGGGATAGAAGTTTGGAAGCTCAAAATTGAATCTCTACACACACACCTCCTTTTGCAAAGCCGTTTTAGCATACATTTTCTAGTATCTAGGGAGTCTATAATTTTACCTTGATTGATAGAGAGCATCTTTGGTGAGATTTGTGAGGATTACGAAAATATTCAAATAGTCTTCTATTAGTCATTGATTGATACCAAGTGTTCCTTCGATTGTTCTTTGGCAGCTTTGGAAAGAGAGATACAGAAGAATGTTTGAAGGGCTGAAACTTCACTCCTCAGCAGTTGTTATGAAAATCATTAGCATTTTAAGGTATCAAGCCTAGAACATTAAGCCTAAAGTTATGGATTCGTATACGGAAAGAGGTGCATTGCAAAATTTGAATTTTGTGTTATCTGTTTCAACTTATACTCTGTTAACTGGATTAAATGGAGTTGTCTTGATGAAATTGAATGTGGATGGTGCATCGAATGGCAATCCAGGACTGTTAAGAGGGGGAGTTGTGGCTTGACACTTCATCAAATCTTCATTGAATTGGATTTGAAAATCTTGGTAGATATGATCAAAGGAGTGGGGCAATCTACATCGAAATATTGGTATTTATCTTACCATATCAATGGCGGACTGTTGGCTATATTTTTAGCCTTTGTATGTTTTTGATAGATAAAATAAAGACAATGTAACTTAGTCTTTTGGAATAATTTTTCATACATGCATTCCATATTTTCAACATACATATAGGTTGTAAGATATTTCATGACCACTCACTTTCCTAGAGCATTAACCACATAACAAGACCTAAGACATAACCACTTGTATTCCCAAGTCAACTAGATACACTTAACAACAAAGTATTATTTGGTATTCTATTTTTAACACTCCCCCTTAATGCTTTGTTGTTGTATTCCCAACATGTCTCTTAGAAACTTGAACTTATCTTTAGGAAGTGCTTTGGTAAAAATATCCGCCACTTGATCTTCGGTCTTGCAATATTTGACTTGAATCTCTTCATCTTCCACGGCTTCTCGAATAAAGTGATGCTTGATTGCAATGTGCTTAGTTCGGCTATGATAAACGGGATTCTTTGTCATGGCGATATCTGATTTATTATCACATAAAATTGGAGTTGCTTCACCTTGCTTTTTACCAATATCTTCCATGATTCTTCTTAACAAAATTGCTTGAGAAATAGCCAATGATGCTGAAATATATTCAGCTTCAACTGATGATTGTGCCACACTTTGTTGCTTCTTTGACACCCATGAAATTACACCGGAACCAAGTGAGAATGCATAGCCCGAAGTGCTCCTCATATCGTTAATATTTCCGGCCCAATCACTATCACAAAATCCAAGTAACTTGACATCAACTTTTCTTCCAAACATAATCTCAAAATCAAGTGTTTCTTGAATATATCTCAACACTCTATTTGTTGCCCCCAAAATGAATTTGGCTTGGTTTGTGCATAAACCGAGATAACAAACTTGTAGCATACATGATGTCCGGCCTTGTAGCTGTCAAGTACAAAAGACTTCCAACCAAAATTTTATAAAAGGATGCTTCAACTTCTTTAGTTTCATCATCTTTTAACAACTTTTCATTCACAACCAAAGGTGTAGACACCGATTTGCAATTTCTCATTCTAAATTTTTCAAGAAGAGTTTTTGCATACTTCATTTGGCAAATAAAAACTCCATCTTCTTGTTGATAAATTTCAATGCCCAAGAAATAATGTAGAAGTCACAAATCACTCATTTCATATCTTTTCATCATTTCATTTTTAAAATTTTCAATCATTTTTTGGTTATTCTCGGTAAAAACCAAATCATCAACATAAAGAGACACAATGAGAATACCGGTATTACCTTACATTTTGATGTACAAGGTTGGCTCACTTTTACTTCTTTGAAATCCCTTTGCATTTAAATAGGAATCAATCTCACTATACCATGTTCGAGGTGTTTGTTTCAGCCCACACAAAGCCTTTTTTAGCTTGTACAGTTTTTCTTCTTCACCGTTGACTGCAAAGTCTTGAGGTTGCTCTACATAAACTTCTTCTTTTAACACACCATTCAAGAACGCTGATTTTATATCTAATTGATGAAGAAACCAACCCTTTGTGAATCAAGAACAATAAGAAGCCTTATTGTATCAAGTCGAGCCACCAGAGCAAAAGTCTATTGGTAATCGACATCGAGTTATTGTGAATACCCCTTTGCTACAAGCCTTGCTTTATTCTTTTGAATTGAACCATCTGGATTAAGCTTTATTTTGTAAATCCACTTCACCCCAATGACCTCTTTATTCTTTGGCTTTTCCACCAACTCCCAAGTGCTATTTTTCTCAATCACCCGAATTTCATCTTCCATTGCTTTCTTCCAAGCATCTTCTTTGATTGCTTCTTCAAAACTTTCGAGTTCAACCACACAAAAATTGCATCTTGCATAAACATCACTAAGACTTCTCATTTTCCTTGGAGTTGAACTTGGAGATAAATTGCTTGAACTTGTGGAAGTAGAAAGAGATGAATGAGAGTTGGGTGTTGGAGACATTTGTGGTAGAACTTCAACTTCTTCATTTTCATTTTCATCGTCAAAGCTTCCATAATCTTCATTTGTTACAATCACTTGGTTTTGCACATTCTTTTCTTTCCAATTCCAAGAATCCTTCTCATTAAAGAGAACATCTCTACAAATAATCACTTTGTTTCTCTTCAAACTAAAGAGTCTATAACCCTTTGATTTAGAGCTATAACCCACAAAAATACATTTTTTACTACTTTCATCAAACTTGTACCTCATTTCTTTAGGAACATGTGCAAAACAAATGCACCCATAAACCTTTAAGTGGTTCACCAACGGCTTCCTTCCACACCAAGCTTCAATTGAAGTTTGATTTTCCAATGCTTTTGTTGGACATCTATTCATCAAGTAAACCGCCATATATACCGCTTCGGCCCAAAATGATTTAGGTAACCCCTTCTCATAAACCATCGATTTAGCCATCTCAACAATGATTCTATTCTTTCTTTCGGCCACTCCATTTTGTTGTGGAGTATACTCAACCGTCAATTGCCTTTCCATACCAATGTCTTCACAAAATTTATTAAATTCATTAGAGTTGTACTTACCACCTCTACCGCTTCTTAACAACTTAATGTAGTATCCATTTTGCCTTTCAAAAAACTTTTAGAATTTCTTGAATATTTGAAAAACATCAGATTTTTGTCTCATAAAATAAACCCAAGTCATTCTTGAAAAATCATCAACAAAGATTATGAAGTATTTGTACCTCCATGAGAAAGTGTTCTTGATGGTCTCCATACATCGGTGTGAACAAGCTCCAACGGTGATTTGGCTCTCCAAACTTTTTCTTTTGGAAAATGATCTTGATGATGCTTTCCAAGTGCACATCCTTCACAAAGTTCTTTAACTTCTTGTATATATGACAATCCATAAACCATGTTCTTTTGTTGTAGGATCTTCAAGCTTTGAAAGTTCAAGTGCCCAAATCTTCTATGTCAAAGCCAAGAATCATCAACAACTTCCATCTTCAAAGAAACATTGTTTGAATACCAAAAAATGAGAGGAAAATTTATGTTTTTCTCCATCTCAATTTTTGCTATAAATTGTTTTTTCTCCCCACAATCATAGATCATGCAAGAGTTGTCCTCAAACCCCATGGAGTAACCATGCTCTACAAGTTGACCAACACTCAACAAATTTTGTTCCAAGTCCGGTACTAACAAAATATCTTGGATGTATTTTGTTCATTTCTTTGTTTCAGTAGCAATGGTTCCCTTGCCTTTTGCTTGAACCATGACATCATTTTCCATCCTTACTTGAGAATTAGAAGTGGTGTCTATGTTCATAAAAATCTTATCATCACCGGTCATATGGTTACTACAACTACTATCAAGATACCATACATCATTCCTTTACTCGAACATTGCTTGACAAACATAGAACATGTTTCCACTACTTTCTTGCTCTTCGAAAAAATTAGCTTGTTGATTATTCTTGAACTGGCAATCTTTTTGCAAATGACCAAACTTTTTGCAATTAAAACATTGAGGCTTTCCACGAAACCAACAATCTTTATCAACATGACTTGATCTTTTACAAATTCCACATTTTTGTTGAGTGGATTCTTCATTTGATCTTCTTTCAAAATTTTCTCTTCCTCTTCCTCTTGAATTTATTCATCTTCCTCTTCCTCTTCCTCTTCCAAATCTTCCCCCTGTAAAAGATTCACCTTTAGAATGATTGGAACTTGACGATTCATGACTTTGGGAGTCAACATTAAGCTTAGATTGAAAAACACTCTTAACAGATTTTTCAGCGTGCCTACTCAACTTTTGCTCAAATGCTTTAATAGAACCCAATAAATCTTGAACACCCAAAGAAGAAATATCTTTAGTTTCTTCAATGACGGAAACAATAGAATCATATTTTTCTAGCAAACTAATCAAAATTTTCTCAACAATTCTTGAGTCAAAAATTTGGTCTCCATAAGTTTTCCTTTGATTTACAATCTCCATAAGTCTAGGGAAGAAATCATTTAAGGATTCATTCTCTTTTATTCTACTGTTCTCAAAATCTCTTCTCAAGGATTGTAGTTTCACGGCTCTTACCTTCGTAGTACCACGATACTCATCTTGTAAAGTGTCACATGCTACCTTTGATTTTGTAGCATTGATAATTCTTGAAAAAATTGTTTTCGTTACTCCTTGTTGAATCAAGTGAAGAGCCGTTGCATCCTTCTTTTTGTTTTCCTTTAATTGGTTCTTTTGAGCCATTGTCATATGAGTTGCCATCTCTTCGGTTGGAATTTCATATCCAATTTCAATCAAATCCCAAAGATCATAAGAGAGAAATATAGTTTTCATCTTGACACACCAATAATCATAATTTTCACAATCAAAGACGAGAAAAGGAGGTTGTTGTGCACCGGTAGACATGTTGATTCCAATTTCCATTTCGATCTTCTTCACTAGGACTTTGTTTATCCAATGAAAAATTTCACGCCCAGCTAGTTAGTATCGAACTAGCTCTGATACTACTTATGTTGGCTATATTTTCAGCCTTTGTATGTTTTGATAGATAAAACAAAGACAATGTAACTTAGTCTTTTGGAATAATTTTTCATGTATTCCATATTTTCAACATACATATAGGTTGCAAGATACATCTTGACCACTCACATTCCTAGACCATTAACCACATAACAAGACTCAAGGCATACTTGTATTCCCAAGTCAACTAGATACACTTAACAACAAAGTATTATCTAGTATTCTATTTTTAACATGGACTTCATCGCAAATAAAGGACTTTTGGATAGGGCCAATCGGTTTTCTCTTCACCCGAATCCCTTCCAACTATGGCTAGGCTTCTTCTAATGCAAGATCAACATCAAATATGAAGCCTAAGGAAGAAGGTCTATTTCAAAAAAATAGGATTCTTTCTAGAATTTTCTTTCCTTGTGAGTTACAGGCATTTAACTACAAATTTTTTGAATAAAGTAACTGGATTGCATTAAGGGGTAAGGCTTATTAGAGCATCTCCAATCATACTCAAATTTGAGTAAAAAACATTATTTGGTATAGATTTTTCAATTGACAAACTCAAATATTTATTCAAATCTTTTAAAAAAGTTCTTTATTGTCCCAAAACTCATTTTTTTTTTTTTTGTGTTATTCAAATCATAATATTTGATAAAATAAATGAAACTTTCATCTCTCCACAAATGGGTAGTTAAAAAAAATGAATATGTGTACAACACTACATGAAAATAAAGAAACCACCTAGAATTCTAAGATTGTTCTAATTCCTTATCATTTTTTATAAATTAAGATCAAGAAAAAGAAAAAAATATATACCTATTTTGACATGGGCCTTGTCTGAAGAATACAAAAACATACGTTTTTAACAAAAATTGAAGATTGAAGAAATAAAATGACGAATTTTTTAAATTTGGGGGTAGTGAAGGCTTAAAAATTCAGGAAGGATCGGTAGTCTGAAATTGTACTACCGATAGTGTTTGACTCGAAAAAATCAAAGAAAAATTTGATGGGTAGGCTTAGGATTTATATAGTATGAAAGATGTGTGAGATTAAAGTTTTGAAAATATATATGAAATCAAGAAGATGGAAGAAGGTAGATGGAAGATGAAAAGGAAAAAGCTTATCTACAAACCTTCAAATGATTTGTGAAAGCTTCGGTGGTGGTCGGCGATGGAAGCAACGTAGTATAGAAAGGCAAGAAGAGTCGTCAAAGAAGTCGTCGAATAATTCTTTTAGTTTTGGATAGGTTAAAAAGTTATCGTTAGAAATTTAGTATATAATTTGAGTCTGCTTAAATTTGAGTCCAGAATAAGTTTTGCCTTAATTTGGTATAGATTTAAGTCCAAGATTGGAGAAGTTTTTTTGGCCATTTTGACTCAAATTTAAATTTGAATCTACATTTGAGTCATGGTTGGAGATGCTCTTATATTCCCATAACTAGGTGTACCTTATTCACCAATTAATATAATAAAGCCCTCATTTATTTTATTATAAAAACAATAGTTCTAACTTGAGCCCTTTCTGTGGTTGGAGTTGGGAGAACCATTAAACCCTAGGTTTAAGATTTATGTTTGATTTTAGCTTGTCTTTAAAAAACTAGGTTTTATTCTCAAAAGAGGATCATGTCAGGTGGTTTTGGGGTCACAAAATTCATTTTTGGGCTTGGCTTGAACTGTTTTGTCCATTTATTTTATCAAAACTTTATTTACAAGTCTGTCCATGGAGGATTGTCCATGTAAGCTTAACTTGAGCTAAAACCAACACTTAGCTCTGATAGAGAGTTAAGTTAGGAGTTACTGGGATTTTGAATCATTGTATTTGGATGAAAAATGAGTGAGTTATGCATGAAACAAGGTGAGGGTGTCAAAAGAAGAAAAGGAGGAGGGGGTGGAGGAGCAGCAGCTCCCGCTAGCACGTAAGAGTGTGTGGGACCTCTACTGGGGCTATGGTTGGTGGCTTTGGAATCCTTTATCCAAGAGTTTTCCAACAATAGGTGGCTTGTCTAATCCGATATTGTTTGCCTATTGTACTAAAAAGTGACCATTTCACCCTTTCTCGGTAATAGTTTGACTCACCGATGCAATTTTTGGCGAAATAAAAATTATTTTTATACTTAAATAGGTCTTACGAACTTTTTATTGAGTCGCCACTAAAATTTTAACTTTTTGATTTTTAACAACTATTTGGGCGATCAGATAAAAACTGTGGTAAGTTTTTCTTATTTTTTGACGGGCTTGGATTTTCAAAATCAATTTCATATTCAATGTTATTTTATAAAGTGATTTAAGAATATTCTTGACTAACGTGATTGGGTGTGAATATTGTTGCTTGAATTTGAATCCGTGAATGCTCTCCGGAACAGTGAATTGTGGAATTATTGAACTCCTGAGCTTTTGAGCTGTACTTTGTGAAAATTAATACCCAAATCCTTTTGTGAAATTGTTCTTTTGTGAAAAGTATTGTGCATATAGGATTGAACAGGAGAGGGCCCATGAGCCAATTGTTCAAACAGTAGAGGATTTGACTGAATCTCATCAATTTTGTTTGCCCAGTGACTTTCAGGCTTTGGTACCGACAGACGGAGGGAGTGTATCTTCCTTGTGGTGCAATCCCACTAAAAATTTTACTTGTTTAATCTTGATGATCAGGACCATTGTGTTGTCACATAGATTTTGTTTTCCTGATGTGGCATTGTGAGTACCTGGTTGGTACTGATTGATTTCTGATACTGGTATCTTTAAGATGTTTTGACTCATGATGTTGAATACTTGATTTGATTATTATACTAAAATGTTTTGGTACATACTATATATCTTCGAAAGCGTGTTGAAACCCCAACCATTATTGAATGCTATGTTACTTTCAAAGCATGTTAATTTGTAGAATTTGGTTAATCTACTGAGCATGTGGTCGCTCATCCTATGAAATTTATTCTCTTTCTCAGTGATGTGGTGCAGTATGTGGCAAGCACAAGTTACGAGCGGTTAGAGCTCAAGCTGAGCATATTTACTTTGTTTAGATTTGCTAAGCACTACACTATTTATACAGCTATGATGTAACATTTTATGAAACCCTCCGAGTTACATTGAGTTTTAAAAGTTTTGCTTCCACTTTGTTATGGAATGTAATCCCTAAGTTTACAACTTTTGTCTAATATAGTAGATCCACCAATTGGGAAGTGATAAGTTTGTACTCAAAATGTCTAAAACCTTCTCGTGAGATGCGGGCGTTATAAGTGATGTGCCCATGGGATCCGAGATGTTACATGATCAATGGATACAATTAGGAAAACTAGTTTTTACTCACCCTAGACTTGAGAAAGTTTGCAATATTTTCTTGGCTGGGAAGAAACTAATTATGATCACAATAAGTGCTCCAAGAATTCAGATATAAATGTGGCATTGGGTGTTACACGAATATAACATTAAGAAGCTAGCCCAAAGGATTATAAAGTTCTAGTTTTAATTTTTGTTTCTTTGATCTGTATAAATTACCACTTTGCTTATTGATGATTGTGTGACAAGATATTCTTTCTTCGGCCGTGTAGGGAATTAGTATGACCTTCTTACCTCATAGCTAAAAGCACAACTTAATTAGAGAGATCAATCTTTTTGGTCTTGAACCCTAGCGTCCTAGACTTACATCAGATGATCCCATATCAACAAATATTTTTTTATGTAAAAAAAGAAAATTTTTTTAGAGAAGGGAATCAAGAAACAAAATACAATATTGAGTAATAGATGACCTAAAAAGAATAAAATTAAAATACATAGAAAGGAGTAGCTATAAGGTCAAAACTAAAGCAAAGCTGCCTTCCCATTTAGTTGAAGATCTGACAAAATGCAGCCCTCTAAAATTTCATGTGGCTTTGGTCCATAATGAAGCCATGAAAATAATTATTTCTTGTACTAACTTAGAAGGAAGTAATTAATATTGATTATTTTTGCATTCCTTTCCATGAAGAATGTTGTCATGCTGGCATTGCTTCCATTACCAGCTCAATTGGCAGGACTCCCTTAGTCTTGTTCATTTCCCCAGTGAAAATTGCTTACTGTCAAGTCTATAGAGATTATGTCTTACTGCCCTTTTTTGAGCTTCTTCATCATTGCAATTGTCAAGATGTAAACGCTCGCGCCGTTGTCTACTAGCATTCTCCTGAAAGACCTACGCTTCAGGTGAACCTGTATGTATAATGGCCTGAATTGATGCATCATCAGCCTAGCAAGTTTCTCAAAGACCACCCCACTTGGGTTATGTAGTGGCCTTTCGCAATACCCCCTCGCCCTTTCCAATGGGACAACTTTCTCATGCTGTTGATTCCGTGGCTTGAAGGTGGTTGTCGCAGAGAATATTGATGGAGACCGAGCACTCCAAAGTTCCAAACTAGATGGGATTGGCATCGTCAATGTCCTCACTACTACTTGGGCCATCTTTCTTTCCTCCTTTACATGTCTCCAGAGGGATGTTTAGACCAGCCTTCAAGTGTTCCACCATCGTTCGCACCATGCGCTCTTCGATGTACAACTCTGGTTGGGGCTTTGACTCTACCTTCTTCTTGCCTTTCTCTGTAGTCGTTGCTCTCCTCGGTGCCAATGCTCACTGTCGAGGTGGCGACGACTCACCTCCTAGCTTTATCACCTTGGACCTAGGGTGGCTTCGGAGGAAAGCTTTCCTTCCTTCTTCTGCCTGTTTTCTTGCTGCTCCTTCCACCTTTCCATATTTGCCTGAATGCGTTGCCATCACCTTTTCTGAGTCCTCGCCATTAGAGGCGATTGGTGGTATTGCAGAAATTTTTGATGTCAAGCCACGTACCACCTAATTTCTAGTTGCTCTATTGGTTTTATCATCCTCGGGCAATTATGATACCCTTCATCCCTTATGGTTTATTTAGGTGTTAATCTTGTGGTGAATTCCTTATATCGTGGCACCAGCCTAACCCGCGGGAAGCTTGGAAGCTCATTCTCGGTTATGTTGTGTTTCTTGTAGCTCAACCTCATGAACTTGTCAAGTTGATCTTTAGTGTCTCATCTTTGTGGCAGCTCCTGGTCCTGATTGTCCTAAATAGTACCCTAACCGTGTCACATTTTTCATAGTCTTTCACCTGCCTTCTCATACTCCTCTTCATCAGGAGTGAGTCCATAGTACGCTTTGCCCTTAGGGCAAAATATCCTATGTTAGATTAGGTTTTGTAATTGGCTAATTTTGTGAAGTCTTTGTAAATCTAAACCTATTCAATGGTCATGATGCTACAACAATAAAGATCCAAAAGCATCAAATGGAAAGAAAGAGATCAATATTCAAGTTACATCAAATAAACTCTTCGTATGCACCTCCATACTTAGGACGAAGGTAATGCCCCTTAGTCTTGTTCATTCCCCCCAGTGAAATTGCTTACTTTCAAGTCGGTAGGGATTATGTCTTCCTATGTTTTTCCGAACTTCTTCATCATTGAAATTGGCAAAATGTTAATGGTCGTGCCATTGTCTACTAGCATTCTCCTAAAAGACCTATCCTCAAGGTGAGCCTGTATGTACAATGTCCTGAGGTGATGCATCATCGACCTGGCAAGTTTCTAAAAGACCTCCCGAGTTCGGTTATGGTGTGTCCTTTAGCAATCCCCCCTTAGCCTTTCCACTAGGCCGACGTTCTCATGCTGTCCAAGTTGACCTTTATCTACCGGGGAAGCTTGTCCACAAAGATAGACACCACCACTTCTGCTTACTTGATATCTCCTTCCAATAAATCAGGTTGTTAATTCCTTTTCTTGAAGGCAATTGACAACATGCAGAGCGCATTGATGGAGACAGAGTGCTCCAAAGCTCCAAACTAGATAGGATTGGCATTGTCACTGTCTACACTGCTACTTGGGTCATCTTTCTTTCCTCCTTTGCATGTTTGTGGAGAAATGTTTGGAGTAGCCTTTAGGTGTTCCACCGCTTTGTGCAGCATGTGCTCCTTGATGTCCTCCTCTGGCTGGGACTCTCGCTTTACATTCTTTTTTCCTTTCTCAGTAGCCATTTTTCTCCTCGACACTAATGTGCGCAGTCGAGGTGGCGATGACCCATATCTTGGCTTTATCACCTGGACCTGAGGTGGCTTCAAAGGAAATTTTCCCTTCCTTCTTTAGCTTGTTTTTTTTTGCTCCTCTTCGCACCTTCGCATATATGCCTGAATACGTTGCCATCACCTTTTCTGAGTCTTTTTCATTGAAGTAGTTAGTGGTTTTCAGGAAATTTTGAATGTCGAGCCATGTACCACCTACCTTTTAGCGCCTCTGCTCGCTTTATCATCCTCACGCGATTATGATACCTTTCAACCCCTATTTCTTGTACATGTGTTAATCTTGTGGTGAAGTCCTTATATCGTGGCACTAGCCTACCCTACAAGATCCTTGGAAGCTCCTTCTCGGTTATGTCATGTTCCTTTCAGCTCGGCATCATGAACTTGTTAGGCTGATCCTCAATGTTTCATCTTTATGACGGTTCCTGGTCCTGATTGTCCCAAATAGTACCATTACAGTGTCACATTTTCTGTGGTCTTTCACCTGCCTTCTCACACTCCTCTTCATCAAGAATGAGTATGTAGTATGCTTTTCACAAAGGGCATAATCCCCTCTATTAGATTATGCTTTGTAACTGACTAATTTCATGAAATCCTTGTAAATCTCAACATATTCAATGGTCATGATACTAAAAAAATGAAGATCTGAAAGTGTCAAATGGAAACAAGGAGAATCATGCTTTAAGTTACATCAAATGAACTCTCTATATGCACCTCTATGCTTTGGACGAAGGTAATGACCCTAGAGACCTAATAACCCTTGATTTAATTTATTAGACTTATGATGATTAGTGTTAAAATAGAATCAGTGATTCATCTGTGTATGGATCCTTGGTGTTCTTCAAAGAAAAATTTTTCATAACCTTTTTGTGTTCTAAAAACATAAATTGAGCCATTAGTGGACTCCTCTTGAGAAAAACCTTTTAGTGTTCAAGATGAAAAGTTCTATACTTGATTTTAGGCTTAAAAATCAATAGGGACCACACTATGTTTTCTAGCCTTTACTAGATCGGTCTCTAAAAATACTTGGGAAAAATGTAAGAAAAGGCTATGTGTGTGGCAGAAAGGATTGCCCTCTGGGCGCCCTTAGGCCGCTCGAGCGGTCTTGAGGTCAATCGAGTGGTCCCTGTTCTACCTTTCTAGTTTGATTTCAAATTTCACTCTAGACAACACCACCCTCCCATTGCTTGAGTGTTCATTCACAAATTTTTGTTTTCTTGATCCTTAAGACAAACACTATTATAAGCCTTTAAATAGAGGAATGCCTTCCAAACCTAAGATAATCCTATTGAGAGTACTTTCAGCCTATCTAACACCTTGAAAGCTTGGGCCACAATCCTAAATCCCTAAATCCAAAAGTTACCATCTTGTGATTCCTATCCAATCTCACACCTTAGAGAATAAGAACTTGGTTGGTTGAAACCAAACCTATTGGAAGTGTGCATACCTAGGATCTTAGTGGAGAAGATTGCTCAAGGGCTAAATGAACCATGTGGTAGGGGTTCAAGTGACTATGCAGGACATTGGTTGGTGTATGTGATGGAGAGGTTTATTGAAGAAAAGCTGTGTCTGACAATGGTATTGGTTGAGGTATAAGTTTCAAGTACTTGTAAACTGACTTTGGCATAGTAAATTAGACTATGGTGAACCCTAAAGAGGTATCATGTGATTTTTCTCAAGGAGGGTTTCTGCGTCAACAAATTGCTTATGTTCTTTATTTTTATTACATACACACTTGCTTTTTTATGCACACACGGAAACTATGTGTTTGATAATATGATTGCTTGAATATCTACAACATACATAGTTGTTTGATTGGATTTTTAGCCAGTGGGTTGGGATTCCTGTGATAGATTGAGTGTTGAGTATTTAGTTGATAAAATCAATACACTAATCATGTGTTTGAAGGGTCATTGTGGTTGAAAATGGGTTCTCACCATTAATCGTCATATCTTTGTGAGAATATGTAATTGTAGAAGAGTTAGGTTAAAATTGGTATTTGTTTGAGCTAAATTTTAATTAACTTATTCACCTTCTTCTAGGTAGTGTCTTGCAATCCACTTGTATACTCGTGTGAGAAGATCCACTTAATCTCCCCCGCAAAACCCTCTTTACCATGTCCAGTTGTTCTAGCATAGTGACCGGATACTTGAATCTATTATGGGGGTCATCATCGGATTACTCGTCCTTGGGAGAACTCTCTTCCTCTCCGTTGGGCACTTCCACACTGCTTCCACTTTTATTTCCAAGTTTAACCTTCTTTTGTCAGGTCTTCGGCTATCCTAACTCCACCATGTTAATGGAAACAGTTTTTTGAATGGGGTCCATGTCAATTCCCATCTCCGATTTTCCCTTGTCGCCAAAGATTAGGTAGCCCTTATTCAGGCTATCTTGGATGACGTTTTGGAGCACCACACAATTGTTGGTAGAATGACTCCATAGATTGTGCCACTTACAATAGGTTTTTTCTTTCAACTCCGAGGTTGAGGGGATTTTATGATAGTATGATAGCTTGATGATGTCGTCAGCCAAAAGTTGGTCAAAAATCTAGTCAGCCTTTGAAATATCGAACTCATATTATTAACTGGAGTTGCCGGCTCCCATCTGAGCATTCGACAAGGTTTGTGTCTGGCCCTGGTCTTTAAAAGCTCTAGAGAGGGCTTGGCATACTTATGGGCATCTGGCCACAATCTCAGCCACATTCGCCTCTACGCTATGGTTTGGTTCGACCATGAGTACTTCAGTGTTGGGGTCATGGTAGTAAGTTCCTTTAGAGACATTCCTACAGTCTTGTTCTTTGTGGAGTCTCTATTCGTAACGTGTTGCCCGAGTCGCCATCTCGAAAAGATCGTTAAACTTCATGCCTTCGAACTTGCTCATAGTTCAAAGCCATGGCAGTTCTACGCAATGCCCATATACTCCATTTTTTGGCAAGGCCAATCTGCACCTATTCTTGGCCTTCTTAAACCGAGCAATATACTACTATCCCGTCTCATCGTTCATCTCGTACAATATGCCCAAGTCAGCCATTGCTACCTTGGGCTCCTTTCTATAGAACTATGCATGAAATTTGCCTTCCAACTATTTCCATCTTAATATTGAGTTAGGCAACAAGTCAATGTACCATCTAAACGTAGTTCCGATCAAGGAGTTTGACTAGTTGTCCTCTCTTGAGAATGTGAAAAATACGGGGACTTTGTAGCCACGTGGATATTCATGTTCTCTATCCACCCAGTCAAGGTATAGCTTTCAGTATGTCGCCCTATTGACCCGTCTCATTGCAAGACCGTTATGTTCTTGGATAATCTCGTTCACTTGGTTTCTATTCATGACCACTTGTTGTGTCGTCGGGACAATAATTGGTGGCTGCCTCTTTTGCCTCTCCCCCCGCCCATATCGAGAATGAGAGGCATGTCCTCCTGAAAAAGAGAATTATTATTTCTCTATGGGCAATTTCTGGCCTGCTGCGCCCTTAGTGGAGGCATGTATGGAGGAAACACTGGTTGTGGTGGTTCTGTTGGAGGTAGTGGTTGTTGCCTCGCAAACCCTAGTCTATTCATGGTCTCAAACAGTCGTTCAAAAGCTTGTCTAGTGTGACCAAATTCGTCTCTTATCAAATCTTCTAGGCCATTGAGGAATCTCGATACCTTATGGGAAACTTCCTGGGAAATCGCTTTGATTTCAGCTTTTGTCACTGAGCCAGCCTCTTGATTTTCTTGCCCCTTGGGTTGAGCCCATTCTTTTGGCAAGTTAGGAGCACCAGACCCCTTTCTTCAACTATTTCATGCCCTGGAGGCACGTCTACTGAGCCTGACTTGGCTTTTCCACGAGTATGTGCCACACTGCTACTGTTGGTCTCATTGGGCGTGCCAAAGTACGAATGGACTTAAATTCCAAAGAGTTATGACCTTACTTATTCAAATTAGTGTGTGACTATTCAGGCAGTTGAAAATGAAGTGTAAGATTACTTCTAGATTCTTTTCCATTCCTTGGAGATCAAGGACTTAAACAATTTCCTTAGCAGCGAGAAAACAAACTAGGAAATGAGAATAACTAGGGAAGAAAGACAGTAATGTAGACCACAAATAGGAATCATTGTATGAACTACTGTACTTGAAATTAAATGGAAATAAGGTCAACAGAGTGACTATTACAATGCAATAGAGTGACTATTACAGTGCAAAAACAAATAAACTAAGCTAAACAGTGCAGAGGAAGACTCTGGTATATTGTTTGTGTGTGTATGTGATTGAGAGATCCTTTTGATGTAGCCTAAGCTTCTATATTTATAGGCGGTAGTTGTTAATCGCTGGAGTAGTCCTTTTTGGTCACGAGACAAGTAATCATGGCCTCTACTTAGAATATCATCCATTGTACACCGACCCATATGCAACCTTCAATTCATGATGTCACGTCCCTTCATTATTCGAAATTTATGAAGACCCTTTTCTCCAAGCTGTTTTTTCTCCCTCAGACCTTTATTGACTTAATCCTGACCGTTGGATTTTGCAACATGTCACCCCCAAATCTTTTATAATTTGGGTGTAAACAGATTGTTAAAAAGTAGCGATAGTTGATCTAATTTGTTAATCTACTCAATCGCTATTATGGAATTGATAATAGACCCACTAATAGTTGGGACTTACCTCAAATTCAATGGTTATGGTGAATTAAGTCAATAAATTAAGTTAAAATAATATTATCGAAAAACTATTTACCCTCGAAAAATAAGTCCTCGGTAACTATTTGCCAACCAAAACAAAGTATCAAACTCGTTTATCCTCGGGTAACTCCTTTATCTTCTCTCTGCAAATCTATGTCACTCTCTCATGTCGACCCACAAACTCTAGAGCTCTGCAGTAGCCTCTCTGAAACAAGATACATCACTCTCACCACTTCCTTAGCCTCTGTCCTTTTCCTCTAACCCGTCTCTCTCTCTCTCTCTCGCCATCTACCCCACCACCTTCTCCCAAGTTGACGTTGTCAACGCCAAAATCCTTAGAGGTGTGCTTCTCATTTTTTACTGTTTATCTAATCAACCCATCAGAAGAGGCATAGAATTTTGGGATCGTATATATTCTATATACTAAAATAATCAATTTAGCAGATAGAGTATTTGAGAAATTTTTTCTCCCAAAATATTATTTTCTCTTAATTTTAAATTATTAAATTGGCTTCCCTAATGGAATTTTCACGTGTGGACTATGTAACCAATTGCAACTTTTTGATAAGAGTAATGATACATGGACTTAAACAGTGGACTTAAAATGTGTACTTGATAATCACAATCATTAATTTCATTGTGGGTCCTAACATTTATTGGGACCCACTACCTATTCAATAGTTGTGATTATCAAGTACATATTTTAAGTCTTGACAAAAAAAAAGTACACATTTTAAGTCCAAATAGCATTTTACTTTTGATAATTACTTTACACTTGAATTTCTCATCATTTTTAATAATTACTTTATATTTATCTATATCTATATCTATACACTATAAAATGTCAACAAAAGTGAAAAACTTTTGCTTGACTGTAATAACCTTAATACAACTATTAATGTCTATACTACCCTTTTTCAATTAATATATATATATATATATATATATATAATACACCTTTAAATGCCTTGATTCTTCATATTCATACTTGAATAACAGTTGTGTATATTTATTTATACTACTACTAAAAGGCAGTTATTCAAAAAAACTTTTGATTATCTATTTTAACCTTAATAAATTTTTAATGGTCCATTATATCTCATTCAGTTGAACAAGTCAAGATGTAACCGCATCTTTTCTTCTTCAAATATATAATTGCAGTTTGTGGGGTGTTAATGGTCTTTCTATTTAACATACTTCCCTACTTTCCTAAAGAATAACTACAATTGGTTATGTTTATTTAATAGTCTTCACATTTAAGAGTTGTTTTTTAGGAATTTTACAAAATACTAAAATATAGACAGCAGGAAAGTCATGGGTCTCTCTTAAAAGACCTTCACCTCATCCACTTTCCCACTTCTTCTCCATTAATGCCGATAGTCCTAAATGTGTTCAAACCTCTTAGTTGATTTCTACTGTAAACCCCATAAAGAACCAACAATCACCTAAAGACGCACCCTTTTGAGATATTCCACAAAGCATTGGAGGTTGAATTGTTAGAAGAACATAAGATACTGGTGGTGTAGTTTGGTAAGAGTCTTTAAACTAGGGTCAGTGTTCTAAGTATGATTTTCAAAGAATTTAAATGAAAGCCTGAAAGGCTTTTACAAAATGTACTTTTGATCTCTCTCTCTCTCACACACATTCACACAAAAAAGTGTGAAAAAAGGTAATTATGAATTATTAGAATAACTGTTGTTTTGCAGGACCTAGATTCGATTGTTAAAAACAACATTATGCCTGTTGTTACCCTTTTCTTGTCCCCGATGAATTTGTTCTCATAACTATCAATTTATGTGTTATATTCCTTCCAACTTCTTGTTTACGCTTAATTTTGTTGGAAAAAATGATTTTAAACAAGTTTATTTGAGCAATTTGAGGCTTAAATAAAAATGGGACCCATACCATGAAATTAGTGGGACCAAGGTTAAACGTGTTCTCCTCCGTGAGAAGATTAACGTGGTATATTTATTTATCCAAAATCATTAAGATTTAAATAAGAAATTATGTCTTAAGGTGACTTATTTGAAGTGATGAAATAAACTAAGACTAGTGTAGTAAAATACGGCTTGCCCCACATTGGAAGATGACCAATACTTTGGTGAGTTAATATACTCCTAGTTGGATTCATGGGTTGAGCCCCAAGGGATACCACACTTTTGTGAGTGAAGCAAGTGCCTACACTATCTTGGTTATAACACACGTGCGCGTGTGCCGCCTACCCGGCCCGGTTGGGTCAGGCTTGGGCTTTGGTAAAAAAAAAATATATTTTTGGACAAAATTTATTTGGAGCAGTGTGGGTCATGGGTCAATTCAATTGGATCCGAACGCGGATCAGAATTAAAAATCCAAACTGAAATTTAAATCCAACCGGATTTTCAAATTTCTATCTATTAGCTTATGAATTTGTTGCCAAATGGGGTTTGGGTTCATTCCATGGGTCTGGGTTCATTTCCAGAGAGTCTGTTCATCCAGGAGGTGCCTCTTGCCTATTCAGATTAAATAGTGTGTCTCTTTAATCTGAAGAGTGGCAACCCATGCCTTTTCAGGCAATTTGAACAGCCACCAATGGTCTATAAATTGACTGCCCTTTTGCCATTTCATTACATCCCATTCTGAATTCCAATTTCAGAATATTTATTCTCTCTCTGTGTGCATATTGCTGCATTGTTCCTTTGGTTCGGTTCAAGTATATAGCAAAAGTTGTGTTCGCTGAAATCTTGAAGATTGGAGTACTGCTTCTTCAAGAAGGAAAAATACGTTCTATCTTGGGAGACAGTTGCTCATCCACCTTGAGCACCGAGAGGGAGAAAAATTGTCTCAAGGAGATTGTGTTTCACAAAGCTCGGATTGAAGTTTTGGTTTTTATTATTTATTGTTCATGCTAATCTGCGTCCCTGTGAGTGCACTGCTTCTGATTTCTACATATGCTGTTTAGATTAGTGCATAAGTTAGGCTTTATACAGTTTAATATAATGTAATTATATACACATTTTTCTATAACAATCTTAAGACAGATTTGTGTTTTATAATTAGATTAAGTATTGTTACAAGTCAAACAAAAGAATTTTTTATTTTGTTACTGTTTTATTTTCATTAAATCAGAATTGTATATTATGTTAGACTGTTTATTTTAGTATTAAATTATTACTTCTGTTTGTGTAACAGAAATGGCAACTTCAAATGATTCTCTTACTATTATCCATACAAAAGTTGTTCCTACAACGGTGAGTGTGTCTCATGGGGAGAAGCCCGAGAAGTTCAATGGCTCGAACTTCAAAGGTTGGCAATCTAAGATGTTTTTCTATCTCACCACCCTTAATCTTGCATAGTTTCTTGAGGAATATGTTCCGTCACTTGATGAGAATGAAACAAATGTGGAAAAGATGGCTGATGTGAATGCTTGGAAGCATTCAGATTTCTTGTGCAAAAATTACATCATCTATGGGTTAGACAATGCATTACACAATGTGTTTAGTGCAGTCAAAACCGCGAAAGAACTTTGGGAGTCCTTGGACAAAAAGTACAAGACCAAGGATGCCGGCACAAATTTAAGAAGTTCATTGATTGTTGGTAAATTCTTGGATTTCAAAATGGTGGATTCTAAGACTGTTATCTCCCAGTTTCAAGAAATTCGAGTAATCCTTCATGACATGCATGCCAAGGGTATGTCTCTTAGTGAGTCATTCCAAGTGGTTGCAATTATGGAGAAATTACCACCCATATGGAAGGATTTTAAGAACTATCTCATGCATAAGCACAAAGAGATGAAACTTGAAGATCGAGGAGGATAACCGTAAATCCGAGAAGAAAAGTGAATTTTTTAATTCCATGGAATCTAAGGCCAACATAGTTGAAAGTGGAACCAGAACTAATAAGAAAAGGAAGCACAATGGCGAATGTCTAAACCAAGCATCCAGGAATTTCAAGGGCAAGTGCTACAACTGTGGCAAACTGCGGCATATCTCAAAAGATTGTCGTATGCCAAAGAATTTCAAGAAGCCTAATGTACAAGCAAACATGACTGAATTGGACAAGTTTTCAATGGAAGTCTTCGACATGAACCTCTCTACAGTGGTTTCAGAACGTAACTTGGTGGATAACCCCAAGGAATGGTGGGTTGATACTGGCGCCACCCGACACATTTGTTCAAATAAGTGGATATTTTCTACTTACGAGAAGATAGAGCATGACAAACAGCTCTACATGGGAAACTCCTCTACTTCAAAGGTTGAAGGCTGTTTAAAGGTGATACTCAATATAATGTCTGGTAAGGAACTCACCTTGAAAGAAGTGTTTCATGTCCCAGATATTCACAAGAATCTAGTATCTGGTTCCTTGTTTAGCAAGAATGGCTTTAAGTTAGTCTTTGTATCCGACAAATTTGTCCTCACTAAGAATGAGATGTTTGTAGGGAAAGGATACATGAGTGATGGGCTTTTTAAGCTCAATGTAATGACTATTGTACCCACATCTTCTAATAATAAGAATGAGATGAATTTTTCTTACTTGCTTGAGTCTTCTAATGTGTGGCATGCTAGACTAGGACATGTTAATTATGATGCAATTAGAAGATTAGTTAATTTGAATGATTTGCCTAAGATGTCTATTGATCCAAATCATAAATGTGAGACTTGTGCACCCTATTCACCTCAATCAAATGGCATAGCTGAACGTAAAAATTGAACATTGAAAGAAATGATAAATGATATGTTGTCAAGTTCGGGAGCACCCCAAAACTTGTGGGGGGAAGCCTTATTATTTGCTAATTATATTCTTAACATGGTGCCTCATAAGAAAACTAATCAGACGCCATATGAATTATGGAAAGGTTGAAGACCTTCCTATAAATTCTGAAAAGTGTGGGGGTTTCTAGCAAAAGTGGAGATTCCTAAACCTAAAAAAGTTAAGATAGGACCAAAAATAATTTATTGTGTATTTATTGGTTATTCTCATAAAAATAGTGCATATCGATTTCTTATTCACAAATCTTAGATTCCTAATGTGCACATTAATATAATTATAGAATCAAGGAATGCGTCATTTTTGAAAATAATTTTTCATTTAATATGTCACATGAATCAAGCTCATTAAAGAGACCAATTGAGGCTACAACTAGTAATGGTCAAAACGAGTAATTCATTGAAAATGAACCTAGACGTAGCAAGAGGAAAAAGACTTCGAAGTCATTTGGTCCTGACTTTCTAACTTATCTATTAGAAAATGATAATCAAAGTTTCAAATAAGCTATGTCCTCCACCGAAGTTCCTTATTGGAATGAAGCCGTTGATTCTGAAATTGAATCCATTAGAAGAAATCATACATGGGAGTTGGTGGATCTTCCACCAGGTAACAAATCTTTAGAATGTAAATGAATTTTTAAAAAGAAGATGAGAGCTGATGGATCCATTGACAAGTACAAAGCTAGAACTATGGCCAAAAGATATAAACAAATGGAAGGATTGGATTATTTTGACACTTATTCACCAGTTACTAGAATTACTTCCACACAGATGTTAATTGCTATAGCTGCAGTGAATGGTCTTGAAATACATCAAATGGATGTAAATACAACATTCTTAAATGGTGAATTAGATGAAGAAATATACATGGAACAACCTGAGGGGTTCATTGCTAATGGACAAGAAAGAAAGTATGTAAGCTTGTTAATTCTCTGTATGGTTTAAAACAAGCACCAAAACAATGGCATGAAAAATTTGACAAATTAATATTGTCAAATGGGTTCAAAATAAATGAGTGTGACAAATATGTATATGTCTAGAGCACTCATAGTGGATACGTTATTGTATGTCTTTATGTAGACGACATGCTAATTATAGGCAACAATATCAATGCCATTAAAGCTACTAAGCGGATATTGACAAATAGGTTGGAAATGAAAGACCTAGGTGTTGTTGACGTTATATTACGAATTAAAATTTCTAGAACGTTAGATGGACTCGTGTTATCTCAATCTCATTTATATTGAAAAAGTACTTGATAAGTTCAAGAAGTATGAGATAAAATTTATGAGAATACATGTCGATGTTAATATCCATTTTTCTAAGAATAAGGATAATAACACATCATAGTTAGAATATGTACGTATAATTGATAGTTTAATGTATATAATGAATTCTACTCGTCAAGATATAGCATACTCAGTAAGTAAGGTAAGTCAATATATAAGTAATCCCGGAAAAGACCACTAGAAAACAATTATTACAGTTTTAGGATATTTAAAACATACTCAAAACTATGGTTTGTACTACACGAAATACCCAGCAGTACTCGAGGGATATACTGATGCTAATAGGATATCTGATACTAAAGATTCAAAATCCACGAGTGGACATGTCTTTACCATAGGTAGTGCAGCCGTGTCTTGGAAATCCTCAAAGCAAACTTGTATTGCTAGATCTAGAATGAAATCTGAGTTCATTGCCTTAGATAAAGCTGAAAAAGAAATAGAATGAATTCGTAAATTCTTAGGGGATATTCCAAATTGGCCAAAACTTGTGCCTGCAATATGCATTCATTGTGATAGCCAATCTACGATTGGAAGGGCACAAAATTATATGTATAACGGTATTACACATGCGTCGTAGACACAATACCGTTAGACAATTACTCTCTAATGGTATTATATCCATTGACTATGTGAAGTCAAAGGATAATATTGTAGATCCACTTACAAAAGGTTTGACTAAAGTGCAAGTAGAAAGTTTATCGAGGGGAATGGGCTTAAAGCTTATCACTTAACCAAGCGTCACTATAATGGTAACCCAACTTATTTGACTGGAGATCTCAAGATTAAATTTAAAAAGGACAACTGAATTATGTGCAACTGAGTAAGTAATAAGGAGATTTTCTAAATTCCTACCCATTCCTATGATGAGACAGTGCACATCTACCGCGAGAATTAGGGTAAGTAACGTTTTTAATGATATTTTGTGACTTGGAAATGTCCAATTAGGGCATAGTAGGATACTCTTAATCAGAAATAACCTATATGGGTAAAGAAGGGCCCCTTCTATGAGAATCGTAGGCTGATTACTCTAAAATTACTCATAAAATCAAGTGGTGTTCAAGGCCAAAATGAACACAAATGTGAGAACCAACTGTGTCCGAAGGGGTACTATGTGAATTCTATTGTCTTGGTTTATACAAACGGTTGACAGTTCAAAGACATCATGTCCACTGGATAGCCAAGTAAATCTGATAGTTTGTCACTATGGAAAGTTCAAGGCCACTGGCTACTTATCCAGATACAGTAACCTTTCACCTGTACTTGAACCAGTGTCTACATTATCATACATCAAATTTTCAATCATGTGGGAGATCGTTGGAAAAAATGGCTTTAAACAAGTTTATTTGAGCAATTTAAGGCATAAATAAAAATATGACCCACACCTTGAAATTAGTGGGACCAAGGTTAAACGCGTTCTCCTCCTTGAGGAGATTAACGTGGTATATTTATTTGTCCAAAACCATTAAGATTTGAATGAGAAATTATGTCTCAAAGTGACCTATTTGAAGTGATGAAATAAATTAAGATTGGTGTAGTAAAATAAAACTTGTCCCACATTGAAAGAAGACCAATACTTTGGTGAGTTAATATACTCCTAATTGGCTTCATGGGTTGGGCCTCAAGGGGTACCACACTTTTGTGAGTAGAGCGAACGCCTACACTACCTTGGTTATCACACACACGCGCGTGAGCCGGCCGCCTCGCCCCGGCCGGGCTTGGGTCAAAAAAATACAATCTTTTTAGAAAAAATTTATTTAGAGCGGTGCGGGTCATGGGTCAAATCAATCAAATCCGAACGCAGATCGGAATTAAAAATTGCAATTGAAATTTAAATCCAATCGGATCTTTAAATTTTTATACGTTACCTTATGAATTTGGTGTCAAAAGGGGTCTGGGTTCATTCCATGGGTCTGGGTTCATTTCCAAAGAGTATGTGCATCCAGGAGGTGCCTCTTACCTGTTCAGATTAAATGGTGTGCCTCTTCAATCTGAACAGTGGCAACCCATGTCTTTTTAGGCAATCTGAATAGCCACCAAGAGTTTATAAATAAACTGCCCATTTGCCATTTCATTCCATCTCATTTTGGATTCCAATTTCAGAATATTTCTTCTTTCTCTCTCTCTCTACATACTGTTGCATTGTTCCTTTGGTTCGGTTCAAATATAAAACACAAGTTATGTTCGTTGGAATCTTGAAGATTTAAGTGCTGTTTTTTCAAGAAGGAAAAATATGTTCTATCTTGAGAGACAGTTGTTCATCAACCTTGAGCACCGAGAGGGAGCAAATCTGTCTTAAGGAGATTGTGTTTAATAATGCACGAATTGAAATTCTGGTTTTTATTATTTATTAATCGTGCTGATTTGTGTCCCTGTGAATGCACTACTTTTGATTTCTACATATTCTGTTTAGATTAGTGCATAAGTTAGGTTTTATACAATTTAATATAATCTAATTATATACACATTTTTCTATAAAAATTCTACAATCATAAACTACTTGAGCGAGACAATTGCTATCTTTATTGCATGAGCTTTTATGCTAACAACGCTTCCCACAGAAAAACAATTGCTTGCAATATGCACGAGACTATGCCTCTAATTATTTTTATATATTTAGTATTGTATCAGCCATTTCAAGTCATTGGTTTGGGAGTTTTGTTAGTGGAATGAATCATACAAAGCATTGATTTTCTATTTGTGTTGGGCACAAAATCATGCTAATCTTTAGCATTGGTTTCTTACGGATTTTGACCTTTTTAGATGTGTACGTTTACTCACGTACGTGTTAGAAGTATGAAGACATTATGTTTATGCCTTTTGGACCTCACACCTAGAAATTTTTGGACCTCTAGGCTTTTGAGCATCTTGTTTATCATGTGGGACTAATCTGACTTGATCACTAAGTTGATGATACAGGTGTTGCCAGGTTGTTTGGAGCCTTGATTTTTTTGAAATGGTTTATTTTTGTCAATACGAAGTAAAATAAAAAATTTGTTTTGACACTTTTGTTTATTATAAGAGCAATGCTACGGGGACTTAATTTGGAGACCTAATTAGGGATCTAATTCAATACAACCACTAGATTACTTGATAGTTCTAATATTAAATGGAGTCAACCTTTAATCCAATGCTTATATTGAATTAGGTCCCCAAATTAGATAAAAAATAGTATTTTCTTTATGATAATGTTATTTGATGGAAAACAAACTAACATTTTTATGTCCTCCCCTTTGCCAAATCCAAGTGGTTTGGGCCCGTTCAAAAATATGAAGTATTTTTTGTCTATGCATCGCTATTTATTCGTGGAAATTGTTTTGCTTCATGATAATTAAATATATGTCTTCACTACACGCGTAAATAGATATTATAAATTTTAGGTATCGCACGTGAAGTAATACCTAAAAAACAATTCAACTTGTAGCGTAGCTCTTTTTCTCGGGTTGGAACATATATATAGTACGAATATGTAATCTCTTACCATTTCCATTTCTTTTTTGTCTTCCTATCTGCACACGGCTGCGTGTGCACGACCCCTACTCCCCACTATAGTAGGAGTATAAAAAGAGGCTTTAACAAGATGAATAAGGTAAAAAAATTGGAGATGATCTTGAGGATCAAATCAACGAAGCGCCTGAAGAATTAGTTCCTCTATACTACCTTGTATGTCATCTATACTATTCTATGTTTTGCACTTCCTATATCTTTTAATTTTACAATACATTATCAGTACCAAGTTCTAAATAATTGTGGAGATTAATCACGAAACTATTCTTTAATTTTTTGCTTTTTGTTACTTCAAATGGTGGCTTGATTTCGGAATCCCCAAAAAGAGTTGCAAGACTTGAATACTAGGATAGGAAGCAAGTATCTTACGTCCATCCGCTGCACTATTATGTTTGAGAATATTTCTGTTTAACAATGATGATACACATTAATACTAATTAATCCCTTAGTTTCATGTGTATTGATACCTTTTTTCCTTTGATGTATAATCTAATATAGACGTTCATTGAGCCTAACCTAAAATTTGTTATTCTGTCTTGTCAAGCACAGCCATTGAAATGAACCTCAACCAGTTAACTAATTGAGTAGAAATTGACCAAGCATTTTGCTTCAATTAACTTAGAGATTCACGTGAAAGGTAATTGCTGGGCACTCTAACTTTTGTTACTAGTTAAATATGAATTCACCATCAGTTACAAAATTGTTGGGCTTTATTTAAAGGACAACCGTCAATTGAAAGGACAGTGAGACTCCCGAAGTTCTTTTTGAAGGTTATTTTAAAATCTTTCCTACCTATTTATCAGTCTTAAATGTATTCATTAAAGTACCTCTCTTTCAATCATTTAGTTCTTAACCCAGCCTTTTAAGGGTAAGAACATGGCTTAATGATCCGCTTTAAAAAAAATTTATAACATACAAAAAAAAAAATTGTTTGCTACACACACCACCAATATAAGCGTGTTTTAAAAACACGACTTTGTGTTAAGGGCAATTAAAGTTATCTAACTTTGCTTCAACTCTGTCAATCGATCCCTACACTTCCAATAAAGTTCTCTGAAAAAGAATTGATCACCTATGTCTACCTAGTAATCCTTCCGCCTCTTATGCATATTATTGTGTGAATGTGTGTGTTTATATTTTTGTTAGGTTTTGTTGTTTCTTACCCTTATAACACATGGTTATACTGTCCGAATAATATTAATTATTAATCAGCATAAAAATCTGTAATGGTCATCGATATATATATATATATAACAAGAGGATCATAATAATTTTCAGTACCAAAGGAGATTAAGTATATAATATATCTATCGGTAAATCTGAAGGGACGATATATAGTACTAGTTATTTTCTGTGCTTGAAGGCACGGAGTAATAAAAAAAAATTGTTAACAATAAATATATTTGTATTCACACCCAAAATCAAATCACAAACAGAAAAGAGAAAAAAAAAAAGAAATTTAAGTACCAGTGATAGTGGTGGTGATGGGAAACGATGATGATTGTGGTGAGTGGCGATGACCGTGGTGGTGGTGGGTTTTGGGTAATGATAGTGGTAGTGGCAGCCATGGGTGACAATAGTTGTGGTTGTGGGTTGTGGTGGGCGACGGTGATAGTGGTTGGCAATGGTGGTGGTGGGACGATGACAGTGGTGGTGGTGATGGTGGGCGATGACGATGGTGGTGATGGGTGGCGACGAGTGTTTTTGAGCGACAGTGTGATAGGTAGTGACAAATGACGATGGTGGTGGTGGTGATAGGTGTGGTGGGGGTGAGTGACAATGATTGGCGGCAATAGTGAACGATGACGGTTGGTGGTGATTAGTGGTGGTAGATGTGGTGGATGTGGGTGATAGTGGCTGGCGACGATAGTGGGCGACGACTAGTGGTGGTGGTGGGGCGGTGGAGATGGTGGTGGTGGTGGTGGTGGTGGTAGGGTGGCAGCAACGGTTGGGGCGGTAAGGTGGCAACAACGGTGGTAGTGGTGGTGGTAGGGTAACAATAACAGTGGTGGTGGGTGGTGGGTGGTGGGGCAGTGGGTGTGATAGTGGTGGTTGTGGCAGAGGTGGCGGCGGTGGTAGTGGTGATGGGGGTGGGGCAGTGGGGATGGTGGTGGTGGGGGTACTTGTGGTGGTAGATTGGCGGTGGTGGTAGTAGTGGTGGGGCGGTGTGGGTGGTGGGTGGGGAGGTGGTAGGAAGGTGGTTCCAAACACAATTTTTTTTTTAAAATACTTAAGAGAAGTTATAAATTCTAAAAGCACTTTTTAAAAAGTCACTCCAAACGCATTTTTATGAGCCTATTTTCCCTATTAAATTTAGGGTGTTAATATTAGCCATCGGATTAATTTTAAAGTAAAATTTAAAGAGATCTCAACCGCGAAAAATAAAAGTTATTTTGTTTATCTTTTAGAATTTAAATTGTATTATATTTTATTATATAGATAATTACCCAAACAAGTGTTATATAATCGAAATTTGGACAAGTCCTTCATGACAACCAGTTGCATAGTTTGTCAATTTTTCTCACCTCTTCAAGTCCTTCAGGTCAACCCCCTCTCACAATCTCTCTCTCTGCTGGAGACTAATCAAATTTGGACAGGAGACTAATCGAAAATAATGGTCTGTGTTTCAAAAGGGTGCCTTCATTTTTTATAATGCCCTGATAGGTTCATGGCAACTACTCAAGAAGTGATTTGATTTGATTACTTACGGTTCCAGGCAATTTCTTAAATCCTTGGTCGCACACAACTCCACGTACTCTTGATTTTTTTAGAATTTTCATCGTCTCGCCACTGTAATGGTGATTGGGCCAAAAAAAAAATATCTATATAAAAAAGTATAATACAATTCAAAGTTTAAAAGATAAATAAAATAATTTTTATTTTTCGCAATTGATATCTATTTAAATTTTCCTTTAAAATTAATCCGACGGCTAATATTAGCATTTCAAATTTAATAAAAAAAATATAACTTTAAGAGTGTGTTTGAAGTGACTTTTTAAAAGTACTTCTAAGAATTATTTCTCATAAATATTTAAAAAAAAAAAAATAGACCGCCCACCACTATCGCTACCACCACCACCCCCACTACCCCACCACCATCACCGTCGCTGCTACCACCTTACCACCACCACCATCACCATTGTCACCCACGGCTGCTACCACCACCACGGTCGTCGCGTTAACCACCACAACCATCACCGTCTTCCATCATCACCACTGTCGGCCACCACCACTACCATTGCTCACCCCACTATAATCGGTGCTTAAATTTTTTTATCTCTCTTTTATGTTTGTGATTTGATTTTGAGTGAATACAAATATGTTGACTATTTTTTTTTATTACTCCGTACCTTCAGACACGAGAAATAACTAGTATATATATATATATATTAACTGCATGTTTGGTTCGAATATTAGGGAGTGGAAATCGACATAAGACTGTGTCATTCATAGCAAGAGTAAATTAGTTCAGTAGTAACTTACCAAGTGATGCTATATGAATATACTGTGAAGATCTAATTTATTATAATTATTGAATTAATTGTGAGTTCTAACGTGTGATAAAACTATTTGTTTTATTCAACTACTCTAATTGATTAGCTTCTTAAGTATAAATAACTTTTTTTTTAGGCTTCATATCATAGTTGGATCATAAACATATGGCCTTCAAAGCTCCACTGTCTTGATCATTATGACTTCGTCGCTATGAGCCTGAGCCACACAGCTTTCATTTTGTTTTTTTTTTTTTGTTTTTCTTCATTGGAAATTGCAGCGGTAATTCCCAGAATATTCAACGTTACAATTTATACCACATTAGTTTTTGATGTATTTAATTTATCTTTAAGTGGTCCTCATGCATGATGCTGTCAAGATTTTTAACAGTTTTTGCTCATGTGCTCCCAAATGAAGGGTTTATTAGGCAAATCATTATTTACTTGACCCAAAAATTGTGTTAGTAATCCCCAAAGTATGCGTCTCGTCCAATTTTGGTCTCCAAAGTTACAATAGTATCACATTACTCCATGATGTATTCAATTTATTTATAAATGATACTCATGCATAACATTGTCGAGATTTTTAGCGATTTCTGCCTAAATAATGTGCCCCAAATGAAGGGCAAAAGGGACAAATGACTGTCTGTTTGACTAAAAAAATGTGTTTTGCTGGAGAGAAACATTCCCGTCTGGAGCCAGCTGACTATTGCCTTGAGATTATGTTATTCTCTCATTTCAGTTGCAAATGGTGAGTTATAAGAAGGTGACAACAGTACAAAAAGGGTCATTTAAATCCATTTTGTACTAACATGAGGGAATAAATGCCCCCTTCTTGTAACTCTCCATTTGCATCTGACAGGAAGGAATAACATAAACCCAAGGCAGCTGGCAGGAATATTTTTTTTCCAGAAACAACACATTTTTTTGGGGCAAGTAGTGATTGATCCAATGTTCTCTTCATTTGGGAGCACGTGGGAATCACATGGGTAGAGACAGTAAAATATCTGGATTATGCTATGCGTGTGGACCATTTAAAAATAAATTGAATGTGTTAGGGACTAATGTGATATAATTTTAATTCTGGGGACCGAAAACGAGACTGAGCGTATGCTTTGGGGTCTATCGCCATAATTTTTGGGTCAATTGGAAAGTGATTTCTATTAGATCACTGTCGCCATAAATGAGACTATTAGATCACATTTTGTAATTGACTAATTTCGTAGAATCCATTATAAATCTCAACCTTTTACATGGTTATGATGCTATTAAGTTGAAGATGTGAAAGCGTCATTGAAGGGAGGAGATCAAGTGTCAAAGTAACATCATTCAAACTCCGTATACACTTTCACGCTTAGGTGCTTGTCGGTTCAGTGACTCTCTTTTAAAATGTATGCAATGTATTTCCCAAGAGTACGAAAGTGTTTATAGTGTAGTAACTCGAAAAATCTGAGGTCATCTCCTCAGGGAAGAAAGACAATCCGATTGGTGATGTGTGTGCAACACAAAGTAAAAATCCTTCGATTTGTGAAAAAATGGAGGAATTAATTCTAGTGTATTAAAATCAAGAAGTAAACAGTCGGTTAATTCTCGACAATCCTCTCACCATAACCAAACATTTTGACCCTCAATATTAACTCATCTGACATTGTATTCAAACTAGCTCAGACAAAAAATTCAATGAAAACCAAATTTACATAGTATGTGGCTCTAAATATAGGAAATTGAAGCTAAAAAGATAAGCACTTAGATAAATAAATTATTTACAAGCATTACTTGTGCCGGATGAACCGTCGACGAGAAATCAAGGTGGTCACTTAACAATGTTGAAAGAAAATAATAAACATGACTTTTCATGTTCTAGGAGTTATTTTTATGCATTTAGTTTTTTTGTATTAGTGGGTCATCAATATGGTATTAGTGGGGGACAAAGTAATTGTGGTATTTTAATTCTCCAAGTAATGGAGGAGTGGGGTCTTTATTATTGCATTATGTAGTGGGGTTATTTTATATGTCATGTGTTATATATGAGTGTCTATATATATCCTATGTAATACATCCATTTGAATATGAGTGAATAGAAAAGAGTTATTCCTATCTTCAATAGTCTCTTCCATTATTTTATTTTGTGAGTGTGTGATAGTCCTCTAGATTCCAACAAAGTGGTATCAGAGCTAGGCTTGAGTGTTGAAAAAGAGAGAGTGAGAGAGAGATGGCGAATGGAACGCTTCCATTTCAAATGCCTCGATTCATCAAAGATAACTATGATAATTGGTGTATCCGCATGAAGGAAATTCTTGGATCTCAAGACTTATGGGAGATTGTAACAATTGGTTACATAGCACCGCAAGATGAAGCTTCCTTAAGTCAAGCCCAAAAGGAAGTCTTGCAAGCTACAAAGAAGAAGGATCAAAAGGCTCTTTCACTCATCCATCAATGTTTGGATGATGCTATGTTACAGAAGGTTGCTAGTGCAACCACATCCAAGCAAACATGGGATGTTCTGAAAACCGCTCATAGTGGAGTGGAAAAAGTCAAGAAAGTTCGCCTCCAAACTCTAAGAGGTGAATTTGAGGCTTTACGTATGAAGGAATTCGAATTAATTTCAGATTATTTCATAAGAATCTTGGTGGTTGTGAATAATTTGAGAACTTATGGTGATGATCACTATGATGATACTCGGGTGATAGAAAAAATCCTCCGTTCATTGGACCCCAAGTTTGACTACATTGCCGTAGCCATTGAAGAGTCTAAAGATTTAGACACAATGACGATTGACGAACTCATGGGATCGTTGTTAGCCCATGAAGAACGGCTAGGCAAGAAGAAGCAAGATTCGTTGGAACAAGTGCTACAAACCAAGCTTTCTTTCAAAGAAAAAGAAAGAAGGCAAGATGGAAGTCAAAGAGGTAGAGGGCGTGGACGTGGACGTGGAGGTCGTGGTGGACGTGGTCAAGGTAGAGGAGAAAACTTTGGCCAAAATGCATCCAACAAAGAAGAAAGAGGTCAAGAATCACACCGTGGAAGAGGACGTGGAAGAGGCAACCATTCAAAGTCATATGGAGGGAGGTATGACAAATCTCATATTCAATGTTATAATTGTCATCGATATGGCCATTTTGCTTCCGAGTGTAGAAATGATTTTGTGGAAGAAAGAGCACACTTTGTTGAAGACAAAGTTGAAGAGGTGGAGCCGACCTTGTTGTTGGCATACAAAGAAGAGCAAAAGGGAGACAAGAACGTGTGGTACCTTGACTCCGGTGCTAGTAATCACATGTGTGGAAACAAAGAGATGTTTGTGGAGCTTGATGAATCGGTAAGTGGAAAAGTCACTTTTGGAGATTCTTCTCAAATTCCAGTAATGGGAAGAGGTAATATTTTGATTTGTTTGAAGGATGGAAGGCATCAAGTTATTTCTAATATTTTTTATGTGCCAAACATGAAAAATAATATTTTGAGCTTGGGACAACTCTTAGAGAAAGGTTATGATATTTGCATGAAAAATCATAATCTTTCAATAAGAGATGGAAACGGGAATTTGGTTGCTCAAGTGCCGATGACAAGAAATAGAATGTTTTTGTTAAATATTCAAAGTGATGTGGCAAAATGCTTGAAAGCATGTGTTAAAGATTCTTCTTGGTTATGGCACTTGAGATTTGGACACTTGAATTTTGGAGGACTAACATTATTGTCTAGAAAGAAGATGGTGAAATGATTGCCTTCTATCAACCACCCGGATCAACTTTGTGAGAGATGTCTAATTGGAAAGCAAGCTAGAAAGAGCTTTCCCAAATAATCTATTTCAAGAGCAACCAAACCACTTCAACTTGTTCACTCGGATGTTTGCGGCCCTATAGACCCACCATCATTTGGTAAGAACCGGTATTTTCTTCTCTTCATTGATGATTTTAGCCGGAAAACGTGGGTTTATTTTCTAAAACAAAAATCGGAGGTGTTTGGTGTTTTCAAAAAGTTTAAGGCTTTGATTGAAAAACAAAGTGGGTATGAAGTTAAGGCAATTAGATCCGATAGAGGAGGTGAATTCACATCAAATGAATTCAAAAATTTTTGTGAAGAAAATGGAATTCACCATCCTCTAACGGTTCCAAGATCACCACAACAAAATGGTGTTGCCGAAAGGAAGAACCAAACCATTCTTGACATGGCTCGGAGTATGTTGAAGAGTAAAAAAATGCCCAAGGAGTTTTGGGCGGAAGCTATTGATTGTGCCATCTACTTGTTAAATCGGTGTCCCACTAGAAGTGTTCAAGACAAAACACCACAAGAAGCATGGGGAGGAATCAAACCAAATGTTTCTCATTTGCGGGTCTTTGGAAGTGTATGCTATGCACATGTGCCGGATGAGAAACGGACCAAACTAGATGACAAGAGTGAAAAGTTTGTCTTCATTGGTTATGATTCAAGAAGCAAAGGTTATAAGCTTTACAATGCAATCAATGGCAAGATAATCATTAGTAGAGATGTTGAGTTTGATGAAGAAGATGAATGGGATTGGAACACTCCACAAGAAGACTATGATTTTTTCCCATTCTTTGAAGAAGAGGAGGAGCCCAATGAGATCATGGAGCTGCCCATTTATTCTCCTCCACCATCACCACCAATACCCACCAATGTGCAAGCATCTCCATCATCATCCGAAGCAAGCTCAAGTGAGAGGCCACCTCGCATGAGGAGTCTTCGAGATATCTATGAAGAAACCGAAGAGGTAACTCAAAGATTTAGTGATCTAACACTATTTTGCCTATTTGCCGATTATGATCCCATAGGCTATGAGAAAGCGGCACAAGACAAGAAGTGGAGGAATGCCATGAATGAAGAAATTGAAGCAATTGAAAGAAATGGAACATGGGAACTTGCCACACTCCCTAGAGGACAAAAGGCCATTGGAGTGAAGTGGGTGTACAAGACAAAGAAAAATGCCAATGGTGAAGTGGAGAGGTACAAAGCAAGGTTGGTTGCAAATGGCTATAGTCAAAGACCGGGTATTGACTATGATGAGGTATTTGCACCCGTTGCTCGTTTGGAAACAATTAGATTGATTATTTCTTTAGCCGCTCTAAATGATTGGAAAATTCATCAAATGGATGTAAAATCCGCTTTTTTGAATGGTTTTCTTGATGAAGAGGTGTATGTTGAACAACCCTTGGGTTATGTGGTGAAAGGCCAAGGAGAGAAAGTCTTGAAATTAAAAAAGGCTTTGTATGGTTTGAAGCAAGCACCAAGGGCTTGGAATAGTAGACTTGACAAGTACTTTCAAGCAAATAATTTCACCAAGTGTCCCCATGAACATGCTCTTTATGCAAAGGTGAATGATAATGGTGATATACTCTATGCTTGTTTGTATGTGGATGACTTGATCTTCACAGGAAATTGTCCAAGAATGTTTGAAGATTTCAAGAGAGCGATGGCTAAAGAATTTGAGATGACCGATATTGGACTTATGTCATACTACCTTGGCATTGACGTGAAGCAAATGAAGGAAGGTATTTTCATCTCTCAAGAAGGTTATGCTAAAGAAATTTTGGCAAAATTCAAGATGCAAGATTGTAAGCCGGTATGTACACCCGTTGAATGTGGTGTAAAATTGTCAAAATATGAAGATGGAGAGCATGTGGATTCCACCCATTTCAAGAGCCTAGTGGGAAGCTTGAGGTACTTAACATGCACAAGGCCGGATATTCTTTTTGGTGTTGGTCTTGTAAGTCGCTATATAGAAGCTCCTACCATGACCCATTTGAAGGCGGCGAAAAGAATTCTTAGATACATCAAAGGTACACTTGATTATGGATTACTATATTCTTGTTCTAACAATTCCAAGCTTGCGGGTTATTGTGATAGTGATTGGGCCGGAGATATGGATGATAGAAAAAGTACTACCGGGTATGTTTTCTTCATGGGAGATACCGCATTTGCTTGGAGTTCAAAGAAGCAACCCATTGTGACTCTTTCGGCTTGTGAAGCTGAGTATGTGGCGGCTACATCATGTGTTTGTCAAGCCATTTGGCTTAGAAATTTGTTGAAGAAGTTTCATTTGCCTCAAGATGAATCGACGGAGATCTTCATTGACAACAAATCGGCACTAGCATTGGCAAAGAATCCGGTGTTTCATGATCGTAGTAAGCATATTGACACAAGGTTCCATTTCATTAGAGAGTATGTGACCAAGAAAGAGGTGGAGCTCAAGTTTGTGAAGTCTCAAGATCAAATTGCCGATATTTTCACTAAGCCCCTCAAAGAGGATGTCTTTTGAAAATTGAGAAGTTTGCTTGGAGTTGAGAAGAAAAATCATGTTTAAGGGGGGGTGTTGAAAGAAAATAATAAACATGACTTTTCATGTTCTAGGAGTTATTTTTATGCATTTAGTTTTTTGTATTAATGGGTCATCAATATGGTATTAGTGGGGGACAAAGTAATTGTGGTATTTTAATTCTCCAAGTAATGGAGGAGTGGGGTCTTTATTATTGCATTATGTAGTGGGGTTATTTTATATGTCATGTGTTATATATGAGTGTCTATATATATCCTATGTAATACATCCATTTGAATATGAGTGAATAGAAAAGAGTTCTTCCTATCTTCAATAGTCTCTTCCATTATTTTATTTTGTGAGTGTGTGATAGTCCTCTAGATTCCAACAAACAACTAGTTTTCAAAGTTGGTTTTTTCCTTCTAAAAAGCATTTGATTGGTTAGAAATCATTAGAGAATTACTATGTTTGATTATGGATGAGAATCAACACTCGGATCTTGCCAAAAAATAGCTGGAAGTAAAACCCATCAAATCGAATTTGGCGATAAACAACATGTAAAACTAATGAAAATGAGCAGGAAGATTGAAAGAAGTAATCTCCACTAGAATAACTTCAAAACACTAAGTTCAAATACAAGAACAAACCATAAAAATAGAGCTTTTGAAAATGAAATAGAAATTCTTCCGATTGTCTTCTCCGTAACCGGGCAAAACTCTTACAAATATAAAACTCAAGCTAAACTCTAAACTAGAACTCTGAAAATAAGCAAAAGTCCTCCCCTTCTGTGTAGGAATGTGTGTGTATGTGTGTGTAAATATATAGCATCATCATCCGTCATCCCCATTGGCTAAGGTGAGTGGCTTGGGTGGTGGAAGCTTTCCCGAAGAAATTTCTTCCGCGGATGTCGACCAATAGAAGTGCTCGCTTTGTTGTTGGGAGGTGCAATCATCCAATGAAAAGCTTTGCCTAGGACTTAGGAGCCTCCCCTCAAGTTGTGCAGGAAGATGGGAGGGAGTAGCTAACGGCCAAGGAAAGAAGACCCGGGACTTCGTGAATTGACTTAGTGTGTAGAACCGGCCGGTTCTAAGCTTTCTGTTGATCGTAGAAGTGGTTCTAGAATAGTAGAACTGGTTCTAGACTATCTGGACCTCGAGAACCAGTTCTAGCAGCTCTTTTCTGATTTTTTATTTTTCTCCAAATTCCAATCCTCTTATTTTCTATGCTTTCCATGATCTTCTAACTTGATTACAATATGCTCCTCTTCATCTTCTTTTCACCTACAAACATAAATACAACAATTAATCCAATCTTAACATAATTCAAATACTTAAACATCGAATGAATGAAATAAAATTGATGGATTAACTTATCAAATATGCAATATTACACTCTCAACATTAGGACAAATGTAATGACCTAGACACCTAAGATGAACCGTTAGTTACTTTTAACCTAGGATGATTAGGATGAAAAATTAGGATCAATCCGAGTATGGCTCCTAGGTGTTTTAAAAAGAAAAGTTTTTCTAAACCATTTTGCGTTTTGAAAACATAGATTGAGCAACAATCTTTAGTACTTAAGAGGACAAATTTTTTGCTTGGTTTTATACTTTAAAAATTGGATGGGACCCATCTATGCTCGCCAGTCTTCGCTAGAGCGGTCTCTTTATGACTTAGGGAATAAGATAGGACAAAGCCACGGAGAAGTACACAAAGCTCGTCTATGAGCTCGCTCGAGCGGTCCTTCATGTTTGCTCGAGCTATGCTCATGGTCGCTCGAGCGGTGTATGCTCCTAGATAGGTTTGAAACGTGATTTTCATTCCAGTGCCAATTTCCCTATGACCTTCCTCCCACCAATGGAGCGGTCATTCACGAATCTGAGTTTTCTTATTTACTAAGACTACCCTTATTCCAGACCTATAAATAGGGAGATCTTTTCCCACATCTAGGTTAAGCTTCTTGTGAGATTTCTAAGAGAGAAAAATATTTTTCTACCTCAAGGGCTTCCACCACAACCTAGATTTGTAAACCTAAAGGCTACCACTAGAGAATCTACCCAACCTCACAACTTGGAGTTGAAAATCTTGATGATTTATAATCAAACCCATTGGTATGTGCATATCAAGAATCGTTGGTGTGCCCATGATTTCTCAAGGCCTAGACGAATCGTGCGACGGGGAGGTATAAGTGAAGCTATGTTAGACGTTAAAGGAGGGCCTTTGGCAGAGAGAAAAGAAGGAAATGAGCATCTAGCCATAGTATTAGTTGAAGTATAAGACTCGAGTACTTGTATGTTGAGTTAGTGAATAGTGGATTAGGTTTTGGTGAACCCCGAGTGGTTTCCTACGATTTTTTCCAAAAAAAATTTTTCACGTCAACAAATCACTTGTGTTATTTATTATTTATCGTATATACTTTTGATTGTTTACACACACAACCCCTATGTGTTTTTTGATTTGAATACTTGAAAAAACGAACCATAGTTGTGTTTGGGTTTGGGTCTTGCATTTAAAATCAGAAAACTTGATAGAGACCTTGACGAATCACAAGAGCTCTAAAAAAGACTTTCCCAAAGCATAGAAAAATTTGATAAAATGTTGACTATAGGGAAGAGTGTGTGTGATAGGAGAAGTCTAGGCTATTCAAATGAGAACACCACTCATACTTCTTCTAAGACAGTGTTTGTAAGGGTTAATCCCAACCTTTCTCCCCCACATGTAAACACGAGTCCTCCTAAAGGTGAAAATTGCAAGGGTATGCAATTAAAGAAGCTGATTAAAAATAAAACCCAAACCAAAAATCTTGTGTCTTACATTTGGAGGTCATGGTCACTATAGCACACATTGCATTCATAGTAGGAAAGTCTTGGACAAAAAGCTCATGCATCTAGCCAACCAATCTAAAGTTCTAAACAATCAAGTTGTGAATCTTTCCAAACTTTTAGAGAGGTCTCGTGAGTTGAAGCATATGCATGTATCATAATTCCATGGACCAATGCTAGGGTATACAATACTCCTTCTACCCCCAAGGTCAAAGTTGATCTATACACTTCTGGGAAGAAGAGAGTTAGCCCTCCACCCATTCCCCAACCTAACCCGAGTTTTAAGAAGGAAAAGCAAATATGGGTGACTAGGGAGGACCTCGAAAAACTCACAATTTCAACCAAGTTGGAGGTCCTAAGTGCTTTTAGTAACGTCATGGCTCTTAAGAAGTAGGAGAGGTGAGAGTATGAACCTAGGTGATCTTTAATGCATTTCATCGAACATCCTAGCACTACAACAAAAAGCAGTTTTTGCGACGATTTTTTTGCGACGATTTGAAATTTGTCGCAAAAAGTTAACTATTAGCGACGATTTTCTAATTTTGTCGCAAATTTCAATTTTTGGCAATTTTTCGCGACGTTTTTTAAAATCGTCGCGAATAAACTTTTTACATCAATTAAAAATTTTAAAAAATAACAATTTAATTGATTTTTCGCGACGTTTTTTAAAATCGTCGCGAATAAACTTTTTACATCAATTAAAAATTTTAAAAAAAAACAATTTAATTGATTTTTCGCGACGTTTTTTAAAATCGTCGCGAATAAACTTTTTACATCAATTAAAAATTTTAAAAAATAAAAATTAAATTGATTTTTCGCGACGTTTTTTAAAATCGTCGCGAATAAACTTTTTACATCAATTAAAAATTTTAAAAAATAACAATTAAATTGATTTTTCGCGACGTTTTTTAAAATCGTCGCGAATAAACTTTTTACATCAATTAAAAATTTTAAAAAATAACAATTAAATTGATTTTTCGCGACGTTTTTTAAAATCGTCGCGAATAAACTTTTTACATCAATTAAAAATTTTAAAAAATAACAATTTAATTGATTTTTCGCGACGTTTTTTAAAATCGTCGCGAATAAACTTTTTACATCAATTAAAAATTTTAAAAAATAACAATTAAATTGATTTTTCGCGACGTTTTTTAAAATCGTCGCGAATAAACTTTTTACTTCAATTAAAAATTTTAAAAAATAACAATTAAATTGATTTTTCGCGACGTTAATTTGATGAAATTGAATATTAATTTGATGAAATTGAATGTTAATTTGATAATTTGAATGTGAATTTGATGAATTGGGTGTTACTTTAATGAAATTGATAGTCGATTTGATGAAATTGAATATCCATTTCATAAATTGAATGTCAATTTGATGAAATTGAATGTCAATTTGATAAATTGAATGTTAATTTGATGAAATTGAATGTCAATTTGATAAATCAAATTTTAATTTCATGAAATTGAAAGTCGATTTGATGAAATTACATGTTAATTTGATGAAATTTAATGTTAATTTGATGAATTAGGTGTTAATTTAATGAAATTGAAAGTTTATTTGATTACTTTAAATGTTTAATTGAATGTTAATTTGATAAATTGAATGTCAATTTGCTCAATTGAATGTTAATTTGATGAAATTGAATGTCAATTTGATAAATCAAATGTTAATTTAATGAAATTGAAAGTCGATTTGATGAAATTACATGTTAATTTGATGAAATTGAATGTCAATTTAATAAATTGAATGTAAATTTGCTTAAATTGAATGTCAATTTAATAAATTGAATGTAAATTTGATGAAATTGAATGTCAATTTGATAAATTGAATGTTAATTTAATGAAATTGAAAGTTGATTTGATGAAATTACATGTTAATTTGATGAAATTGAATGTTAATTTGATAATATGAATGTGAATTTGATGAATTGGGTGTTACTTTAATGAAATTGAAAGTCGATTTGATGAAATTGAATATCCAATTCATAAATTGAATGTTAATTTGATGAAATTGAATGTCAATTTGATAAATTGAATGTTAATTTGATAATTTGAATGTCAATTTGATAAATCAAATTTTAATTTCATGAAATTGAAAGTCGATTTGTTGAAATTACATGTTAATTTGATGAAATTTAATGTTAATTTGATGAATTGGGTGTTAATTTAATGAAATTGAAAGTTTATTTGATTACTTTAAATGTTTAATTGAATGTTAATTTGATGAAATTGAATGTCAATTTGATAAATCAAATGTTAATTTAATGAAATTGAAAGTCGATTTGATGAAATTACATGTTAATTTGATGAAATTGAATGTCAATTTAATAAATTGAATGTAAATTTGCTGAAATTGAATGTCAATTTAATAAATTGAATGTAAATTTGATGAAATTGAATGTCAATTTGATAAATTGAATGTTAATTTAATGAAATTGAAAGTTGATTTGATGAAATTACATGTTAATTTGATGAAATTGAATATTAATTTGATAATGTGAATGTGAATTTGATGAATTGGGTGTTACTTTAATGAAATTGAAAGTCGATTTGATGAAATTGAATATCCATTTCATAAATTGAATGTTAATTTGATGAAATTGAATGTCAATTTGATAAATTGAATGTTAATTTGATAATTTGAATGTTTATTTGATGAATTGGGTGTTAATTTAATGAAATTGAAAGTTTATTTGATTACTTTTAATGTTTAATTGAATGTTAGTTTGATAAATTGAATGTTAATTTGATGAAATTGAATGTCTATTTGATAAATTGAATGTTAATTTAATGAAATTGAAAGTCGATTTGATGAAATTACATGTTAATTTAATGAAATTGAATGTCCATTTAATAAATTGACTGTTAATTTCATGAAATTGAATGTCAATTTGATAAATTGAATGTTAATTTAATGAAATTGAAAGTCGATTTGATGAAATTACATGTTAATTTGATGAATTGGGTGTTAATTTAATGAAATTGAAAGTTTATTTGATTACTTTAAATGTTTAATTGAATGTTAATTTGATAAATTGAATGTTAATTTGATAAATCGAATGTTAATTTGATGAAATTGAATGTTTTTTTGATAAATTTGATGTTAATTTAATGAAATTGAAAGTCGATTTGATGAAATTACATGTTAATTTAATGAAATTAAATGTCAATTTGATAAATTGAATGTTAATTTGATGAATTGAGTGTTAATTTGGTGTTGATTTGATAAATTACATGTTAATTTGATGAAATTGAATGTCAATTTGTTAAATCTGAATGTTAATTTGATAATTTGAATGTTAATTTGATGAATTGAGTGTTAATTGAATGAAATTGAAAGTTTATTTGATTAGTTTAATGTTAACTAGTTGAATTTGAATGTTAATTTTGTGTTAATTCGATTAATTGAATGTTAATTTTGTTTTAATTTGATAAATTAATTTTTAATTAAATGAAGTTACATGTTAATTTGATGTTGATTTGATAAATTACATGTTAATTTTATGCTAATACTAACCTTTTTTGTAAATAAAAATTTAAAAAATAACAATCTACTTATTTTTTCGCGACGTTTTCCAAAAACGTCGCCAATAGTAAACTTTTTCGTAAATTAAAAATTTAAACAATAAAAATGTAATTATTTTTTGCGACGTTTTTTAAAAAACGTCGCTAAAAGGCAATTCCCTCATAGTAATTTTTTTTGCGAGAGAAATGGCGGGAATTGAAAATTTTAAGACAATTATTTTTTCGCGACGTTTTTAAAAAACGTCGTTAACACTAACTTTTTTTGTAAATAAAAAGTTAAAAAATAACAATTTACTTATTTTTTCGCGACGTTTTCCAAAAACGTCGCCAATATGATTCCCTCCCTTTTAATATTGGGGCATTTGGGTTTTCAGAAATGTTCATCTTCATCAGTCGAACCTCCCGCTAAAAACACCCTCCATTTTCTCTCTCCTCCTTCTTCACCACCACCAGCACCACCTCAACCACCCCAACTTCTTCGTCAACCCTCCACTCCAAATACTCATTCAAACCTCCACTCTCTCTCCACCCACAAAACCCCAACAGATATCAAGCCCCAAAAGAAGCGGAAGCCCACTTATCGCCCTCCATCGTCGCTCGACCGGTCCGGTAAAAACCATTTTCTGTGAATTTAAATTCTGGTCAGAAGCTAATTTTGGAAATCTCCACTCATTTAGCTCCATTGCTTTAAATCCTGATTCCTGATATTTTGAATGTTGGTGTAAATTAGATTTTGGCTCAATCTTCTCACAAAAACCAGTTTCCATGAAAGCAAAGAACACAAAACCTGACCAAATTCTCAGTTATTTCCATATCCAAAGGTAATTATACCTGCTTTGGTTTCATTCTCTATATTGTTTTCTTTCAATTTCAGCGCATTTCTTCAATTTATGGTGTCTACGTGGCTGTTTTATTATGCATTTCGAAACCTAGGGTTTTTATTGGAGCTCTGCGAAGTTTAATTTTGAAGGCGAAAGAGGTCCGAGAAGATTGAAGAATTTTCCTTGCTGATGTATCATTGTCGTTTGAAAGACAATTAGATGCTAAACAGAAATTGGAGATGGAAATTGAAGAATTACGAGGGAAACTAGAGGTGATGAAGCATCTGGGAAAACATGATGCCGTGGTTCAGGAGAAGATTAAAGAGATGAATGAAGAATTGAAAGAGAAAATTGAGGAAATGGGTGATCTGGAAACTCTGAATCAAACTCTTGTTGTCAAAGAGCGCCAAAGTAATGATGAGCTGCAAGAAGCTCGTAAAGAATTGATTGCGATGGGAACTCTTATCCTGTCATCTCATTCTTATGGACCATATTATTTAAATGTAATACTGAATTAATGGTAGGATTATAGAGTAATAGATTTGTAATACATGCCTTCAAAAATGCAGTTTGCTTTAAGTATCAGACGTGGGATCCATTGGATGACAAACCAGTTGCCCCACCTATAGAAATTTCATTTGTCATATTGCTGGCTGTTTGAATGAATGTTCCCCATCTTATTCAACATGATTTTTTATACGATTCTTTGAAAACAAATAGAATAAAAGATTTGGAAGCGAGTGGTTGTCAGCAATCAAACAAAAGGTGATGATTAGTTGATGTATTACTTGATTGCAACGACGTAATGGAATAGTTGATTGTCCCACTTGGATCCTTAGTCTGATTACATGGAAGCAATCTGTCTCAGCCATATACCCTAGACTAGGCAATCATGAATATTGGCTTTATCCTTCCTAATGCTACGGACCATAATTCCTCATGTTGGTATAACTATAATTATTGTTTTCATTACTTTCAGGGCTTGAGTGAATTGCTGGCTGCTGGTCGCACTAATATTGGGATAAAGAGAATGGGAGAAATCGATACCAAAGCCTTTCAAAATGCATGCAAGCTGCGGTACCCCGTTGAGGAAGCTCAGATCAAGGCCACAGAATTGTGCTCCCTATGGCAAGAGAGATTGAAAAATCCTGATTGGCATCCATTTAAAATTGTCACATGTGGGGAAAATTGTCAGGTATTCCTTTTGCATTTCCTTCTGTTGAACATCCCGTTCGTATGTTATTTCAAAATGTCTCCTTTTAGCATTAAAATTATGGTGAGAAACCTGTCTGATTTTCAGGGTACTTTAAGATATTGCTAGAGTGTGAGGATAAGGGAATCTCTGCATTTCTTCATGTTTGAATAACGTGGGATTGTCTGGATATATAACACTGAATCATTCTTCATGATGCAGGAAAATTTGAATGAGGATGATGAAATGTTACAAAAACTCAAGGAGGAATGGGGTGGTGAAATATACGATGCAGTTGCCACCGCTCTGAAAGAGATGAATGAATACAATCCAAGTGGTAGGTATGTGGTTCCTGAGCTGTGGAACGTTAAGGACGAAAGGAAAGCCACATTAAAGGAGTAATTGCATATATCTTGAAGAATTTGAAGTCACTTAAGCGCAAGAGATAATGAGGTAAAGTCTGCATTTATATCTTTTTTTATACTGATTCTTTACTTGAAACAAACTTATACATTTTATTATCTATCTACAATAAAAGTGAATTGTTGCAAAGACGCACGCATGCACTGATATGCACGCACACATATGTAGACTAACAAATATTTGCTTCTGCATTCTGTTATGGTTTTGCAAATGATAGTATTTAATGATGAGGTTTTATGCTTGGTCATGTACGGAGGTTGTAGATGAAAGTCAGAGACGGTGGAGGAGTGCACAAACTACAGCCGGAGTAATCATATGGTTTAGGACCAAATTTCTTCCCCAGGTGCATTCTATGCCCACCAGGTTCTCCCACTTGGATGTTTGGTACAAAAAACTTGTTTAGAAATTGGATTATATGTTCTCTGGCAGGCTGGTAGGATCTTTATTTCTGCTTTAGTGTGCTGAGGTACATGAAAATGTGTGGCCGTTGATCATTTGGTAGGCCAATGGAAAATTTGTCTTGCTGACCTTCACTTGCCTTTCTTCATTAATGCAGACTGCCAATGACTGATCTAGAACCTGTAGCTTATGAATTTTTCACCCAAGCATATATACTCTATGAGGAAGAAATTTCGGTAATGAGTGGTGCCTGACATATTTTGCATGTAACTGTGTTTATTATATCTATTTCCTTGGAACTAATTAGGTTAATAGAGCTTTTCACATGTTGTAGTGGGATTAAAGTTATCTTCATTTCTTTCTTTCTTGCTTACGTTTTAGTGTTATGATAGGATTCCAAAGCACAAGTGACTGCAATACACCTAATAATAGGGACTCTTCAGAGGATGCATGTCTTTGGTGTTGAGAACAGGGATACACTAACACACAAGGCCACAGGGGTAATATTTGTATCATACCATCTTTTCATGAAGTCACTGTCAGCTTATGCTAGGACCCTGAAATAATTTTTGTTCCCCTGGTTGTGGTAGTACTCTGCAAAGCTTTTGAAGAAGCCTGACCAATGCAGAGCTGTTTATGCTTGTTCGCATCTCTTCTGGTTTGACGATCAGGATGGTATCAAGGATGGAGAGAGGTATGTTGCAATACATTTGTGTCTGTAAAAGGCCATAAAATGTTTGCATTCATTCTGATGGCTGTGTATCATCTCCTGCATGTTGGAGTGGAATGTATAGCCATGGGAAGAATATGTTCATGTGAACAGTACCCAAATGCTAATCAGTGCAAGTTCCTTTTGATTAATCTTAGTCATTCTCTTCACTTATTGAAAATCCCGAGTCTGGGACAAATGTTTGGAAATTTTCTGCTGCTCAGTTTTTCATATATTTGGTCTTATTTAATTTTTCAGGTTCTTGCTTTGCTTAAAGCGTGCCTTAAGAATTGCAAATGCTGCTCAACAAATGGCCAATGCAGCACGAGGCAGCAGTGGATCGGTCATGCTTTTTATAGAAATATTGAACAAGTAAATAGTTTCAGTCTTTCATAATTGTTCCCATTTTATATTCACTTTATATTTTTGTTTTCAATTTGTCAAAGATGGAAAAAGCTTATCTTATTGTAATGTCAGGTATCTCTATTTCTTCGAGAAAGGGAACTCGCAGATCACTGTTGCATCAATCCAGAGCCTGATTGAATTAATCACAACTGAGATGCAAAGTGGCACTTTAACACATGATCCAGCTGCAGATGCTTTCTTTGCCAGTACACTGCGGTACATCCAATTCCAAAAGGACAAAGGTGGTGGAGTGGGTGAGAAATATGAGCCTATTAAGGTGTAATTTATTGTATATTTGGTCCTCATCGACATAGTTCAGATATTATCACAGTGGAAAAGTTTTGTAGTTTCAAGGTGTTATATGAAAGTTATGTTTTTGAACTTCTTGGGCGTCATCAAGGAAATGGAGTGGCTGCTGTGTCCCTGGTGGACAGTAATTCTCAATAATCGCATTTTTTGATGGTTAATATTGTTCCTTGCTCCATATTTTTAGAGTATCCTAGAAGTGATGTTTAATCCTCTTGATGGATTAAAACTATTTTTTTAATTTTTAGATCTTATTGTTCTTTGATTCTTGTAATTCATTCTTTTTGGAAATAATTTTTTTTTTTAAATTGTGTTAGTTTTTTATTGAACACATGTATTATTGGTGTACAGGTGAAAATTTTTATTGGAATATCATTTTTTATGAATTATTTAAAAAAAAATGAACTTTTTTGCGACGAAATTAAAATCATCGCGAAAATTTGTAGGAACAATCTTTTTTGTGACAATTTTTATACGTCGCAAATATGTTTATTTAATTATTTTTTACATTTTTTATTTATCTAAAAAATTATTTGCGACGTTTTTTGTACGTCGCTAAAAATTAATTAAATTATTATTTACATTTTTATTTATGTAAAAAATTATTTGCAACGATATTAGTATGTCGTTAAAAATTAATTAAATTATTATTTTTTTTTATTTTTGTAAAAACTTATTCGCGACGTTATTTTTACGTCACTAAAAATTAATTAAATTATTATTTTTTACTTTTTTATTTTTGTAAAAAAACTATTCGCGAGGATTTTTTTTACGTCGCAAAAAATAATCAAATTATTATTATTTACATTTTTTATTTATGAAAAAAATATATTGGCGACGATTTTTTTACGTCGCGAAAAATTAATTAAATTATTTTTTTTTTTATTTTGTTACGCTGGTGGAATAGCTTTTAGCTACGTTTTTTAACTTTTCGCGACGTTTTTTTTTTCGTCGCAAAATTTTTTTTTTTGCGATAAAAATAAATTTTCGTCGCAAAATACTTTCTGCGACGAGGCTATTGCGACGAACACGCGACGAAAAAAAAAAACGTCGCAAAAAATAATTTGCGACGATTTTTTTTAATTTAGCGACGAAAAAAATCGTCGCAAAAAACGATTTTTGTTGTAGTGTAGGGACATACATTTCTTACATATTTTTCTTTGTTATTTGTTATTTGTTTTGTATATGAAAATACAAAAGCACTAGAAAGATGAAAATACAAAAACAAGAGAAATATGAAAAAGAAGAAGCAAAAGAAATAGAAAAAATCCAAAAAGACTTTTGATGTCAATTTTGACATTCATTTTTAAGATTTATGGTAATTGCTTTATTTTATTTTCCTTGTTTTAGTGCATGTTTATGCATAGTTTTGTTGTATATGGTTATTTTGAAAAATTAAAAAACATTGAAAAAAAAAAAGTCAAAAATATTTTCTTTTGTTTGTTTTTTCTTTATTCATAATCATGGTAGTTTACACTTTAGTTTGAACCCCTTATGATTCCATCCTTAAATCAAAGTCAAAATGTGCATTACTAAGTTATATTAGGGGATAGAGAATTTATTGGCATAAATTTTATTGCATGATTCATTAGCCAAAATCTTTTTCATCCTAGCGTGCTTGGATAGTGTTTGCCTTTGAAAAATTTATAAACCAAGTACACGCATGGCATTCACCTTCACACTTACGAGTTTTATTTGTTTGAAGCATTAATAATCTTAAATGACTCTAAGTGTTGGTAATAGGCAAACAAATGGCTAAAAGTTAGTTAAATCTCAATCCCTTAAAAGATGCCGAAGGCCAATTGTTAGAAAAAAGTCCAATATGGCCAAATGTGAACGGTTAGGCATAAATAAATGGCTAAATACAAATGCACTTGAATTGTGAGATAGTTATGCTTAATTGTACATTTCTTAATTATAAAGCTCATAGAGCTCATGCCAATCTTGATTAGAAGCATACTTAAATGGTATGGAATTTACAATTGTGCTAATTGAAGACATAGAGTATAAGGGATAAAAGAAATGAGGAGTTGTTAAAAATAAAATTATTAAGACACTCACTCACCGGTCATGTATTCACTTAAACAATGCATTAGAATTTCATGTTGAGCTTATTAATGATTTAAACTAAACAGAATGCTTATTGTGTTGGAGTTTGCTTTCACACACGTGACACTTGAATTTGTCAAAAGTTGAACAAAATTGAACACATGTGAGTGAAATTGAACCAAGTGATGAAACATTGCTCTGTGATGCATGAAGTTTAGTTCATATCTTTGAATATGCCTTAGAGTAATGTAATGAGACAATGAAATTCGAATGGAACTATTATTGTGACGCCCCAAAATCCGGGGGTCCGTTGATCACCCATCAACCCGCGGAAATACTCGTGAGTGCCGCATAACCCGACATCACGTCAATAGTATCATTAAAATAACTTAGGATTTTGATCCAAACTTGTAACCCGTGCATCCTTTTTATCATTAACTCAGCCGAGGTTCAATACACCTCAAAGTATTACATTTGGAATTCATTTGAATCCGAAAAGAGAAAGAAAATCAAAGCCCAAAAGCATAAGGACTTAGTTTTAAAGTTTCAGAAAATTTTCAGTTTAACTTCCAACGTTCGAACGTGGATTGGCGTTCGAACGTGGACTGCTCCCAGTACTTTGGTTCCCTGATGAAAACACTGTTTGTTGGAGGAACCCCAAAGTACTGCAAGCTCCCAACGTTCGAACGTTGTAACCGTTCGAACGTGGATTGGCGTTCGAACGTGAGCTGCTCTCAGTACTTTGGCTCTCTGCAGAAAACACTGTTCCCCGAAGAAGAAAACCCAAGTACTGTAAGTTCACGACGTTCGAACGTGAGCTGCCGTTCGAACGTTAATCACAACCCAGAATGTTTCCAGCCGGTTGTTTTCACCTCCAATTCATTTCCAATTCAACCAAAGCCCTTCACAACCATTTCAAACATATATATATACGTGTTTATCACATGAAACTTAATATCCACAAGTTCTATTACAATCCAATTACATGATTACATGTCAAAAATGGAATTTTAACAAAGAGTTATACAAAACTCTACTCAAAAGCCACAACCCGGCCTTCCTTCACCCAAGAGGCCCCAAGTAAGAGCCATCCGCCGGAGTGTAATCCGCACCTGAAATGTGTTCCCGTATAGGGTGAGCCAACGCCCAGTAGAGTATTTCCTACAGAGGCTACTCCTCAACCTATATGCATATGAAATGTTCACATGCAACATCCATAAATCCGTAACCATTCCATCAAATAATATAAAATTAAATGATGTAATGCTATAATGTCATGCCATGAATGAGGTGAGACCCACCCATGTGCACTCAACCCGAGTCCACTCTGACTCCCTTTACATGTCAATGCCATGTATGTTAAACCGGGCTACCTAAGCCCCATGAAATGAGATGAGACTCATGTACTCAACCCGAGCCCTCCCTGACTCCTCAACACAATGCTAATGCCAACGTGTTTGATGTATCATGAAATGAGATGTGACTCATTTATGCACTCACCCCGAGCCCTTCCCGGCTCGACAACACAATGTAATGTCAATGTGTATAACATGCCATGAGTGAGATGAGACTCAATCATATAACACAACCCGAGCCCTCCCGACTCCCACACACACAATGAGATGTCAGTGTGTTGTAAAATCCGCCGTTGATGTTATACATTCAACGACCATTTATAAATCAAAACTCTTGTGTCTTTGTTGGGCAACGGATTCTCGGAGTCACACCGCTGGTTCCGTACACCATGTCACTTTTCTGGAATTGCACCGCCGGCAAGTGACTGAACCAAGTGGTTCAGGGTTTTTCACCCAAGGAAGTCGCCATGCCCCTTCTTGCTTTACTCGACACAAGTTTTTCCTTATGCAATGCAACCATGCGACTCAAAAAGGATCGTCGATCCACTTTTCTCCCGAGTCCACATATCAAGCACCAAACAAGGTGTTGATTTAACCATGCACCAACCACACATGCTTCCACTCACGGCTAATATTCATGAATGGAGTTACCAATGTCATGCTCTATATGCAATAATGCCAATGAGCAATTTTCATGACCATATGCATTTAATACCACATAGATTGTGGTACAAACACACATGCACAACATCCTTATGACACAATGTCCATGTATGTGATGTTCCCGTACATATGCAATGTAATGACCCATTACTTCTCTCATGCAAGGTTCATATGTAATGAATGACATATGAACTCTCTCTACCACATTCCAACATATGGTATTAACAACAACCATGCACACACACACACCACTCATGATGTGAATTCCCCGTGCATATGCAATGCGATGTATCATTGAAATAACATTATGTCACATATGTAATGCACGCCATATGGACTAAATTAACATAATCAATTCCATTCCATGGCAATTTACATTTAAACGTATAAATTCCATGTTTCATCACAACAATTGATATATCAAAATATATATCTGACATTCACAATTTCAACATAAATCATATCGTACACATATGATTTTCATTTACCACATAAGGCATAACATGTTATTTATCATATAACAATTTCAATCCATTTAGGCATTTTGTCAAACACCTTCAAGGCAAACAACATGGTAACACATATCATGCCCAATTTCCACATAATTCAAGAAATTCCAATAGGCAATTTCTACATACCAATTTAGGATAAAATTATTTTACCTAAATTCCACCAATGGGCAAGTGAAATTTTCTAACAAACTACCCATTTACCTCATTATTCCATAACCATATACATATAAATATATGTATACATAGGGCAATATATATAGATATACAAATATATATATATATATCCAGCCCATTTATCATAGGCATTTCTAGGTAAGAAATCAACCCAAGTAGGAGAACCCCTACCTCTTGTAGCGTGAGGAACGACGTAGGAAGCTCCCAAGACCCGAAAACCAACTCGAAGCTTGATTTTCGTACACTTCTATCTTTTCACCTTCGGTGAAAACCATTGTTTTTGGTACCAACGCGTAGCCCTCGTCGCGTAGATCACTTCTCCCTTCTAGCTTGACGGAGTCCGAGCGACGGAGGCCGGAGAAATCGCCGGAGAAAGGGTTAAGAAACTCTTTTCTCTCTCTTCTCCCTCTTTCTCTCTTTGAACGGCTGAACCAAGGGAGCAAATGTGATATTTTCTTCCAAAATATCAAAAATAAACCCCTATTTATAGTCCCGGAATGTGCGGCCCTAATCGCGCCACACGTCTCCACTTATTCGGGTTCCGTTTAAATCCCGAAACGATTAAATTTCGCTCCGGTTTAAGTTCAAAATATTTTCTATGAACTTTAATTTTATTATTTTCACATTTCTCACATTTTGCCCAAAATTTCGTTTTTGGGGTCACCTGAGATCCGACCGTCTCGTAAAACGCGAAAAATCCGACTATCTCGGAATTCGACGAAATTTTACATGTCCACTAGATTTCGCGAGACGAATCCAACGGTGAAGTCCGTTTCGTCATCCGAGTTCTAGAAAAATTCAGTTTTACAGCCGGAGTGGCAATTTATCATTTTGCCCTTGTTCATCAAAGTTTAAATTTTTCCGGGGTTTCACAATTATAATAGTGTAATTTTCATGACCCTTAAGCATTTATTATTTAAAATTAAAATTGCATTTAATTTAGATCCAAATTCATTCACGTATGTGCATCTAATTGAATTTAGGTTGTATATATATCATGCATGCATTTTGAGGTCTGAAGGGTTGATTGGCTAAGTGAGATGCCGGGATCAGAGTGGTCCCAGAGGGACTGCAGCTGAACTGTCAATTTTCGAAATCGCTCGATCGGTCTCCTCACCACTCAAGCGACCTCGCATAAGTCGGCAGCTAGGGTTTAAAATCGTGTTTTAAATGAACTCTTGTATTCCCTAACCTCTCAAAAGAGGAAGAACCCCCCCCCCCCCCCCCCCCCCCCAGGGGGGGTACACACTGGGAATGCGTCAAATACACGTATCAACACATAATCTCTAGATTAGAGTAGGAGATTCTTCTTGAGTTCTTTCATTGAGATTTAAGGTATTATTTATGTACGTTTTGAATCTTCTACAATTGAAATACATAGTGAACAATATTGCTAAGATATTATAAGGGATTCAAATATAAATAAAACATGAGTGAATATTGCTTGAGCCAATTTTCCAAATTAAATGAAGTTAAAAATTTATATATGGTCAGTCTAAAAACATAAACATAAAAATCTATATTTGAGCTTGGTACTGTTCAAAATCTGAAATTAAGTGTAATAACAGAACAACTGATACCTTTTTATTAAACTATTCTAGTAGGTTGAAGTTATTATGATTTGAGGTTGGCATATCTTGGTACCCCTGGTGCAATACAATCATTAACTACCATGGTATATACAACACACATAAAATGTGTTGGGTGGAGTTTTAAAACACCAAGTGTCAATCAGCATGACTTTATTTATGTGGCCTATTAGATTTTAACTATAAATCAATACTTAATAATTGGATTCATCATATTTGGACATTCAAGAGAGAGATAGCATTAAGCAAAATGTTAAATTGAAATTAAACTTCAATGGCTTGTTAAGCATTCATACAAGCAACAATCAAGAATAATCAATTGAGCTGAGTAAAATGTATTAGAGGAGCATTGAATTTCTCAATTTAAGGTAATCACTTTTTTTGAATGTATCAAGGACAATAAAGGAAGTTGGCATTTGAAGCACTAAAATGTTCCTGAGATGCTGTTCAAATTTTTAAATCTAACTAACAGATTTGTAATTGAACTTCTTTGTTTGGCAATCTGGTTCATGTATGTTTGAAATGACATTTGTATTTCACCCTGTCAAGTAAAAGGTCATTGTTATAGAACAAAGAAAAGGTTAAGGTCATGATAGACACAAAAAGAAACTAGATATTTACCTCCCTATGTATTCAGAAACTTGTAATGATACTTAAACCATACAAGAGAGAGAGAGAGAGAGAGAGAGAGAGAGACCAGCATATTCTCTGTAAACAAAAACTCACCAACATATCCACTATTTCTCTCCGACAAAATCGGATCAGAAAACGAAATTCAACAAATGAAGAATGTGCGATGAAATTCAACAAATGAAAAATGTGCGAAGAATGTGCACACTTAGATTGGAACCGAACGTCGAAGAATGTGCGATGAAATTCCGATTAGGCTTCCGTCAAGGATTCGTCAGCAACCAAATCCTTAGCTTCAGTTAAGCAACAAATGAAGCCCTCTTAGAGATTGAAACTCAAGTGGATTAGGAGATATCGATTCAAAATGCTGTGGACTTAGAGTTATGCCCTAGCAGACAAATGAGGGGAGATCGTTCATGGCAGGGATCGTCGACAGAAGGAGGGAGATAGTTGATGGCAGGAACGTCGGCCGGAAGGAGAGAGATAGTCGATCGTGAGAGAGAATCTGCTTTTTTTTTTTGAGCAATGCTATATATCCCAAATTTGTATCCCAAATGTGCATCCCAAATTAATAAGGATGGTTGGATCAGTGGGTCCCAATTAAAAAAGTTGATGGGACCCACTCATCCAATGATCCTCATTCATTTGGGATGCACATTTGGGATACAAATTTGGGATATATAGCATTACTCTTTTTTTTTTTTGGGCCAGTACTGATCGTGTGGGAACATTGCGGATTGGGGATTGGGTGTTTTAATTGATGAACTTTTCCCTAGGAAAATATGCATCAATGAAATCTAAGGCATAAAGCTAAACGACGTCGTATTACTTAACTTTTCCCTATGAAACATTTCGTCGGTGAGTTGCTAATAAATTTTTATTTAATTTTGCCTACTAAATTTATTTTTTTTGCCTTGAAAAAAGTCTTTTGAAAGCTACCTGACGCGACGCAACGTTAGTTCGGTTTTTGAACTTCTGTCATAGACCGAGTGGAGAAAGGGAAGGAAGTTGCTAGAATTGGGCCTCAAAATCGTAAAATTGTTCGCTCATAGCACGATTAAATTGTCCGATTAAAATCATCTATAAACTATACACGGATTAATCCCTAATTCAATTTGGGTGGGGCTATTCTTCCTAGTTAAAACTTTCCTAGGTAAAAGTCATTTTCCTTATAGTGAGAAGAGAATACACAGTAAGATTTGCTTAGAGGTAGTTTATATACATACGCTGTTGGGCCTTTGGTCTAATGGTACTTCTTGTCTTGTGAAGACTTTGATTTCTTGAGGTCAATGGTTCAAATCGCCCTCCCCTCTCCCTCTCCCCCCAAAAAAAAAATCTATAATATAAAACAGAGTTGTTTCAACAAGCACATTCTACGGTCTCAAATTCATTCATCCAACGGTTAAGAAATTACCTTTTTGTTCCTTAATATTTCCTTCTCAATGGGTCAACAATTACGACTGATCTTGGAACACACCTTAAGATCTCAAATTCATTCATCCAACGGTCAAGAAATTACCATTTTTTTTTCTATAATATAAAACAGGGCGGCTTCAACAAGCTCATCCTAGGGTCTCAAATTCATTCATCTAACGGTCAAGAAATTACCTTTTTTTCCTTAATATTTCCCCCCCAACCGGTCAACGATTATGGCTGATCTTGGAACACATCCTACGATCTCAAATTCATTCATCAAACTGTCAACAAATTACCATTTTTTTCCTTAATATTTTCCCCCCAACTAGTCAACGATTACGAGTGATCTTGGAACACATAAATTTCTTTGACATAATAATTAAATGGGTCAAATTTGCCATTAATATCATATGTGTAGTGTAACATTTTGAATTTTTATAAGACACAGTGATAACATTTGATTAAAAAAAACTCATCAATTTAACAAATAAAAAAAAAAAAGGGCGGTGCTTAACACATTTATATTGAATATAATTAATTTTAATTTTATTTATTTAATTAATTATCTCAAACTAACATGTCTTATACATATCTTGAATCAAAAGTTCAAGACTAATTTTTTTTTATCTCTTATGAAAACTAAACACTAATATATTTTTATAAAATAATAATTTTGTAATAACTTGTACTAATTAAAAAAAATATTTTATAAATGATATTTGTAGATCTTGTTTTGATAAAAAATATTTTGGCGATATGCTTTTTTGATAAATTAGATTTTTAGTTTATATTAGATTTTACTCGATTTTGATTATATGTATATATATTAATATTTTTTTAAGTCAATTCTATCATATTTCGTGAATTTATCTATAATATAAAACAGGAAATACTTCAATAAGTTCATATGACGGTCTCAAATAAACTCATTCAACGACCACCAACATCTCTCTTAAAACTTTTCAGATTAAATTTTACCTTCCTCTTCTCACTCTTCACTCTCTCTCTCTGGCAGTGGCGGAGGGAGGAGGGGGTTGGGGCCACCCGAATTTTTTTTTTTAGTTATATATTTTTTTGGATATTCTTAATTGAGTCCACCATAGTGATTTATGAATAATAAAATTAATTGGGACAAACAAGTTGGGTACTAGAACAAAACAAAAAACAAAAAAGTCTATACCAAATCTCTCAAAACAAAAATTGATTCCTTAGAGTATTTGTATGATTTGTTGGAACCTCCTTTGGTTCAAAAATTATGGAATATATAGTCAAAAATGAGTAAAATATAAAATTTGTAAGAAGATTAAAAATTATAGTCAAACGAATATTGCTTTTATTTGTGTCAAATCTATAATATAAAATAGGGCAGGTTTCAATAAGTCCATCTGATGGTCTCAAATAGACTCATCTAATGGTCACTAACATCCCTATCAAAACTATTCACATTGAATTTCTCTCCTCCCAAATCTATCACTTCTCACTTACGTCGTACCGTGCCTTGTGCGGATTACCCCAGTACAAATATATAGAGACATGAGAGGTTTCAAGTATTGTCATATATAGAGCAAGAGGGCAGCTTCGTAGAAAGTCAAATGCCCCCATGGCTGCCTTGTTGTATCTGTCATGAAAACAATATTCAATTTATAGAAAAATATATTTTAAAATAAGTTACTTTAAATAATGGGAGTAGACTACCATATATCCAACACGCTTTTCAGTATGGTACCGAAAGCGTTTGGCGGCAAAAAGTTGGATTTTTTACTACAGAAGGATGCAGAAAATGACATGTGTAAAACAAAAGCAGGGCAACCAGATTGACTATTGCTCACTTACATTGTACAACAATGATGGATGAAAGATGTACTACAACAATGAGTGAATTACAAAGATAATGTGATATTTACAATATTACTCCCAAGATTTACAACAATAATGGGTACAATAACAAAGATAATGGTATTCTTACAAAATCATTGCGAGGTTAACGATATTAGTGGGTAAAAGTACAAAAATAATGGTATAATTACAAGAAGAGTAAGAAATTTTGAAAATCAGTGGAAACAACTACAAAGGTAATAGAGTATTTACTACATCAGTAAGAAATGTATCATAGTAGTGGGGATAATTACAAAAGTAAAGGTATATTTATAACAAAAGTGGATAAATTTACGAGGACAACATACTCGTAGTCAACGTAATGGATGATCGATCAATGTAATATATGATCGATCATTATATGTTGAGTGATCTAAAAAATATATGATCGATCATTATGTAGTAAGGTGTGGTGCAAGAAAATAGAATTTTGGAAAAAAAAAATAAATATATAATTTGATCGAGTTCTCACAAAATCATTGCGAGGTTAATGATATTAGTGGGTAAAAGTACAAAAGTAATGGTGTAATTACAACAAGAGTGAAAATTTTTGAACATCAGTGGAACAAACTACAAAGGTAATTGAGTATTTAATACATCAGTAAGAAATATACAATAGTAATGGGGATAAGTACAAAATTAAAGATCTATTTACAACAAACGTGGATAAATTTAAGACGACAACATACTCGTAGTCAACGTAATGAATGATCGATCAATGTAATATATGATCGATCATTACATTTTGATCGATCTAAGAATGTATGATCGATCATTATGTGGTATGGAGTGGTGTAAGAAAATGGAATTTTGAAAAAAAAAATATATACATATATATAAGTTGACCGATCACGAATATGAATGATCGATCATATTGGTTCAATAAGATGTTTTCACAAAATCGTTGCGTTGTTAACGATAGTAGTGGGTAAAAGTACAAAAGTAATGGTATAATTACAACAAAATTGAGAAATTTTGAACATCGATGGAACCAACTACAAAGGTAATGGGGTATTTACTACATCAATAAGAAATGTACAATCGTAGTGGGGATAAGTACCAAATTCATGGCATATTTATAACAAAAGTGCATAAATTTATGAGGACAACATACTCGCAGTCTGGATTGTACATTTTCATCGATCTATGGAATTTATGATCGATCAGTAAATTTTGATCGATCGAAGTAATGAATGATCGATCATTATACGGTAAGGTGTGGGGGAAAAAAAATAAATAAATATGTAATTTGATCGAACATGAATATGAATGATCGATCATATTGATTCAATCGAGGAAAAAATAAGTGTTGTGGAGGTCTGATCGATCGTGGAAACAATATAATAGATCAATAATTAGGTGATTTACTGAAATGCCCTCAAAAAGTAATGTGTAGTATTTTAAAAAAAAAAGTAAGTGAATTCGATCGATCAAAATAAATAGTGATCGATCATATTGTTACAGGTTTGTAGTTTGAATCAGACGTAATAAAAGTATTGTGGAGGTCTGATCGATCGTGTAAAAAATATGATAGATTAGAAAGTAATAAGTGAATTCGATCGATCAAAAATATATAATGATCGATCATATTGTTACAGGTTTGTAGTTTGAATCAGAAGTAATAAAAATACTGTGGAGGTCTGATCGATCGTGTAAAAAATAGGATAGATCAGTAAGTAGTAAGTGAATTCGATCGATCAAAAATATATATTGATCGATCATATTGTTGCAGATTTATAATTTGAATCAGAAGTAATAAAAGTACTGGGGATATCTGATCGATCGTGTAAACAATATAATAGATCAGTAATTAGTAAGTTAATTCCATCGATCAAAACTATATATTGATCGATCATATTGTTGTAGATTTGTAATGTGAATCAGAAGTAAAAAAAAAATACTGGGAAGATTTGATCGATCGTGTAAACAATATGATAGATCAGTAATTAGTAAGTTAATTCGATTGATCAAAAATATATATTGATCGATCATTTTGTTGTAGATTTGTAATGTGAAGCAGATGTAATATATACTGGGGAGATATGATCGATCAATTAAATTTATCATTGATCATGGAGTTACAGATTTAGAAGTTGAAGGGGCAAGTGGGATTGCGATCGAGAGATAAAAAATATGATAGATCAGGTTATGATATATTTATTTTAATGCCCGCAAACAGTAAGTAATTGAGTGTTGTAATGGGGGCTTTATCGTAAATAAAGATCGTATGATACCCAAATAAATCCCCAAATCCTACAAAATTAGCCATAAATCCCCAAATCCTACAAAATTAGCCATAAATCGCGTCTTGTTCAAAACCCATTCAAAATCTCTCAATTCCATAAACCCTAAATCGCCCACCACCCCAAATCCCTTTCATGGGATCGCATTCGCCAACACTTCCATTGTGAATCTTCCTTTGGAGAAGAGTGAAATTTCCATTGTTTATCTTCGTTGTGAATCTTTGTTGAAGAAGAGTGAAATTTCCCTTTGGAGCTTTGTTGATGTCGGGCGGAGAGACGGAGAAATGGAAGAAGGTGGATAGCGGAGGGTGTTCTGGCAATGCGAAACTCTTTGGGGCTGTTTGGTATGTGGGTTTGGGGGGTTTTGGAACATGGGTTGGAGACTAAACCCCTTTAAACTCATGTTTGGTAACTACGCATGTAGTCTAGGGTTTGAAATCCGGCCCGGTCATGAAACCCAAGTTCATGGGTTTCATGAAACCCATGGGGGGTGGGTTTCATATGTGGGTTTGGGGGTTTCACATTCAAATGATATTTACACCCCTCGTATATTCATACCTATGTTTGGATTAAATTAGTTAAGAGGCACAATAGTCATTTATATACAAATATATTATCATAATAGTCATATATCCCTGCGCATACCAAACATGGATATTGATAGCATTAAATGTTGAATCTCATCTTTGAATCTCATCTTTAGGTTTGGAAGGGTTTGGATAAACCAATCCAAACCCCTCCCAAAAAACATACCAAACATGCCCTTTGTGGATAAACATGCTAAGAGAGGTATGATACATTCATTGTTAAACGTCCTCTGTTACTTGAGCGTGGTGTGTACCTCGATGAGCTAGTAGGTAGTGTGGATTACCCAGAAATACTTCGGGCTCAGAAATGGGAGCCTCTGTTTGATGTGAAAAATGGAAGATAAAGCATATGTTGATCTGGTTAAGTTTTTTTATGCAAATGTTCATGAGTACAAGGAGAATGAGCTAACATTTAAGTCATTGGTTAGGAAGAAATTCATCACTGTTTCGCCTGATCTTATTTCAAATATATTAAAAATTGATAGACCAGATATTCCTGAGAATTCCATTGTCTTTCCATATTCAAGTAAGGAGCAGGTTCTCGAAATGGCGACGGTTATTCGAGGTATTTGTATTGGGAGTGTCCCTTGGGAGAATGAGAAAATCAAAATTGCTCACATTGACCTTACACCAACGTAAAAGATGTTAAACCGCATTATTGCGTGTAATATACATCCGAGGGGACATATTGCTGAGATTGGATAAGATACAACCCAACTGTTATATGCTATTGGTGAACGTGGGGTTTATATTGATCTACCCCTTTACATATTCAACCATATTCATGAAGCATCTAGGATTGCAGGTCATGTCTTCCATTTCCAATCTTAATTTCCAAAATTTTTAAGCATAGTGATGTTGAATTTCAGCAGAATGATAGTTTTTTGTACCCCATGAATGCAATGGGCATGGGTACACTAAATAAAAGTGTAGGGAGCTATTTTAGGTGTGAAACGGGTCAAGCATGTGAAGCAGCCATCAGCGGCGTCTCAGGTTGTGGGTAGTCAAGAAAGTTCTGATGTTGGTACTAGTGAGGTTGGACAAACACTTCAACAAATGGTTGAAAAGTTGGAGGCCCGATTTGAAAAGGTCTAGGATGAAACGAAGGGGTCGTTCTAGCGTCTGGAGACAAAATTAGATTATTTTTATAAGGACTTTAAAGAGTACATCAACAAATGACACATTGGTTTCGTGTTTTTTTGGTGAATCTTTTGTTGTATAATAATATTTGGCATTTTGGCAAGGGTGTTGTAGATGTTGTGTGCATGGTTGTTAAATATATTGGTTAGTAGTTATAAACAAATTGAGGTTTGATGGTTTTTGAGTTTTGTTACAGTGAATGTGATGTTTGTGCGTTCTTTCATGTTTTTTTATATTTAATAATGAAGTAATGCAAAGCACTAGAGATAAATTGTACATCTAAACATTAGGTGTGATTAATTGTAATAACATAATTAGGTGTTTAGATTGCTTCTTTTATTTTGCACTTGTCATGTATACAGGAAAGACAGCGTAGTGAAGTTGAACATTCCATGCAACTTAAGAAAGCTGAATTGTGTGGTCAGCTGCCGTAGAGCAAGAGGGTGATTATCCCAGATTATTCCAGTGGCCAGATGTCTACAAGTTAACACTACAAGAACTATTCAGTGTAGTATGCTAATGAAATCATGAAATAGTTAGTACCAAATAACTAAAGACAATGACAAAGCACATGTAGTTGTACTCACCTCCAAATTGTTTGAAGAAGTATTAATCTACTGTCCGTGCACATTTGAATCAAAATCAGGGATCACTTGTTGTTAAAAAAATAAAATTGGATATCAAAACCATGTTGGTATGTACTGAATTTCCCAAAGGAATTAAAAGGTGATAGTGTATGAAACTTGATATCGGAGGACACTGTAATTGTAAGTAGGATTCCAATAGTTATCTTCTTGAGTTGATGGCATGGGATGTTGGAAGCCACCAGGTTGTGAGAAGGGCATGTCATCGTGTGGGTCATCCGCATGTCACGTAAGCTGTGGACACTTACGAATAGTATGGTCAGTGCCACGACATTTACTACATCGTCGCAGAGCTATTGAAAGGTTCTTCCGTACACGGCCTGGATTACCTTTAGTTGTCACTGTCTTGGGATCGACGACACCAAAATTTCTTTTCAACACAGTGTGATTATCTTTGTGATGTGATGATGACACCTGTCTTGCCTCGCGTGTATCATGACGTTGTTTCATGCGGTTGGTTACTGCAGTTATTGTTGTTCGAAGCTCATCTGCATCCTCAGGCAATTGTGTTGTGTAGTAACACATCCAGCTACACATTGACATTAATTTAGCATATCGACAAGAAATTGATAAGGTTCTTGACGTTTGAGGCACATAGATGGGTGGGCAAGCTGATTTTGCATTAATTGTCCATCACTTTAGAATAGTACTAGAAGGGAACTCTGTTATGTGTTCAGTTTTCAAAACTGTAATGATGTGTGATTAAGGAAGTCCAACATATTTTAATTTTAGGCAATTGCATTTGATGTTGCGATTCTGATAATCGTATATCACATTCCAACTTTTGTGTACTTCGACAGATAATATCTCGAATGACTAATGTGCTGAATTTTTTGGACCACGAGGAAGAGTCCTTCGGCCTTTATATGATCCCGTACTGTAAAAAAAAATTGACTTGGTATATAGTGAGGCAGCGTGCTGCTCTAAGCACCTTAGTGAAGTGGTCAACACTGGTGTACTATTTTCTGAATAGTGGTTGTCATAAGCTTCGGTCTCTCGGATTCTTGATACTCCCCTATTATACATTCTAACAAACTCATACAAACGAAGTCTTTGAAACCATTCAAGCTTTCTAACCATTCAAGTAACCATTCTCTCTTTCCTTCGCTTTTTCCTTCTCTCTTCCCCCTCTCTCTCTCCACAGCGCTAAAAGGTGTTTCTTTGTTGTCTTCATCATAGTCATTGTCTTCATTAAGCACCGAAGGTATGCTCTCTTCTACTTCTCCATATCTCTCTGTCTCTCTATTTCTCCATATTATGTCCATCATGTAAAACCCGGGTAAATTTGAACTTTTTCTGAAAAAGGGCAAAACAGTAATTTTCCACTATAATGCGTATTTAAAATACTCATGTTTCTAGAGCTCGGATGACACAACAGACTTCAGCATTGGATTCGTATCGCGAAATCCAGTTACCCTGTCAAATTTCATCAAATTCCGAGATAGTCAGAATTTGCACATATTTCGAGGCGACTGGGTGGCGGGTGACCTCACAAAGGTCCCCACAAATAAATTTTATAGAATTTCCTTATAATTGAATTAAAGTTCAAATAAAATTAATTTGAACTTAAATCGAGATGAATTTAATCGTTTTGGGACGAAAACGGACCCGGAAGTGGACAACGTGTGGCGCGATGTGAACCGCGCAATTAAAGGCTATAAATAGGGGGAAATATTTGATTTTCTTCAGACTTCTTGAGCTGAAAACCAGTGAGAAAAACGTGGGAGAGGAGGAGAGAAAAAAAGAGAGAAATTCAAACTTGTTTATCAGATCTACGGAGTTCCGTCGGTCGGAATTCTTCGAACCAAAAATCAAAGTCGATCTCCTCGACGAGAGCTACGCTTACATACCAAGAACGAAGGATTTCACCGAAGATCCAAAGAGGAGATTTTGGGAAATCAAGAATTTTTGGGACTTGGGAGGTGTTCTTGAAGTTCTAGCCTTTGTTTTACGCTCCAAGAGGTAGGGTTCCCTCCTACTTTGGTTTATTTTCATCCTATGATGTTCATATGGAATGGAGTAGTTATGTAGAATATGTATACCACTTGTTTATTGTTATGAAAATGAGGGAAAGGGTGTAGAAAGGGCTTAGACCAACTTCTAGCTTGATTTTGATATGTGGGAGTTACTTGTGTAATCCCTTGAAAATTGGTTTATGAGGGCATGTTATATGTTTATATTATGCCTTGTGATTAAGTGTGATTGGCATGAAATTGTGAAAGGCCATACTTGAGACTTGTGTTGGGAATAAATGTTGATACATGCTAGTTGATGTATTGACATGATAATGAATTTTGGTGATTATATGCATGTGATATAAATTGTCATGGAACATGTGGACATGTGGATGAATTGCTCATTTGGCATTATTGCATATTGGGCATGGGGTTGACATCACATTCATGGGCCTTATGCATGAGTGTGGGTGTGTGGGTGCATGGTTTAATCAAACACCATACTTGGTGCTTGATGGGTGGGCTCAGGAAAGTTGGATTAAAGATCCAACTGAGTCGCACGGGTACATGCATGGAAAACTTGTATCGGGTATAGCAAGAAGGGCTAGATTTTCTCTCGGGTGCAAAATTCGGCTACTTGGTTCACACACTCCCCTGAGGTGAAATTCTGAAAAAGTGTGATGGTGTACGGAACCGGCGGTTGTGATACCAAAATCCGTTGCCCAACAAAGACACAAGATTTTGTTTTATAAAACACTCATTCAATGGGTAATATCCATCAATGATTTGGTTTTATAAAAAAACATAACTTTTATTTTAAACAATCATTGGATGAATTTTCGTCAAATGATGGTTTCATTGCACAAGTGCATTGCATTGTGTTGTGGGAGTCGGTGAGGACTCGGGTTAAAGCGCATGAGTGAGTCTCATCTCATTTCATGGCATGGCATAGAATTCCTATCATTGGATGCATATTCTTGATTTGAATGTTTGAATTATTGATTGTTTGCATTGTGCACATTTCATATGCATCTAGGGTGGGGAGTAGCCTCCGCAGGAGATACTCTATTGAGCGTGGCTCACCCTATACGGGAAAACATTTCAGGTGCGAGATACACACCGGTGGATGACACTCACTCAGGGCCCCAAGGACGAAGAGAGGTCGTTGTGTGGCTTTACCTTGGGTTTTTTTTTTTGTTTTTGTACAATAACTATGAAAACTCAGTTTTGACATGTAATCATATGCAAAAGTTTGTATTAGAATTTGTATAAACTATGAATTGACGTATGTTAGACCTCGGATGGGTCATGTAATTAAATGTTGTCATGGGAGTGTGGATAAATAGACCCGGTGTGGTCAATGTTATGTGATTGCACATGTTGTGTTTTGAGTAGAGCTCCCCGTACAAAGGAGACTCTGCTCGAATTTCAATAAATTATGGATCCCGATAAATGGGACATAACGACGTGATATCGAGTTACACGATATCCACGGGTATTCCGCAGGTTGATGGGTGATCAACGGACTCCCAGATTTTGGGGCGTCACACACCATCTCTCTCTTGTTTCCCATTGGAAAACCCCATAAAAAACCCAGCAACAACCCCCAAAAATCCCACCAAATAACCAACCAAAAACCCAAAAAATCCCCCCCCCCCCCCCCCCCCCCATGAAAAACCAACAAAAAACCCACCAAATACCCCAAAAATGTCACCGAAAAACCCACAAAATTCCTTTGACTTGCTCTCTTTGTGTTGGGTAGTTAGAAGACAACCCAAAAACCGACAAAATCACTTCTCATTATGAGGTACCTGAGTCTTTGGATTCTTTTTTTTCATCACATTTTTTTATGAATGTTGATTACCAGAACAATAAATTAGTTTCTCTAACTTTTTTGTGCTCTGTAGTGAATGAACCATGCCAGAAATGACATTTTATTAGGTCTCATTTAGCACTTTCTGCGATGGCCTGTGATAGTTTGCTTTCTGTGTACATGGTGTATGTAATATGTATGTACAGAATTTATGTGTACATTTGGTGATTGTTTGCTCTTTCAAATTTGGATGGTGTAGGTTGTTTTGATCATTGAATATGTGACTAAGGCAGTCAAAGGATCCAACTAGTTCGCTGATACAATAAAGTTGTGTCTAGTTCTTGTGTCTCATTACTCAGAGTTCTTCAATTCATTTTTGAATTTCTATTTTGTTGAACATGTTTTGTCGTATATTGTTTTGTTGAACATGGTTCATGGCCGTGAATATTGGAGGCAAAATATTGATGGAATTGTTTTACATTTTTAATACAACTTCTTTTTCAGGTTACATTTTATTTTGTTTATTTCTGATAATTTATGTGATTGTTTGGTTTTCTTAGGCTGTGATGTTTAACGAATAGTTATGAATTAAAAATGGGAATCATGTACATGTGGGGATATTGTTATATATAATTTTTTAAATTTTTTTGTGATTGATTTCGAGGTGGGTTTTAATTTTCTAGGTGTGTGTTATAAGCTTCATCCATGTTTCATTTGATCTCATGGTTGTTCCATGACATTTATAATCAAAGCTCATCCCATAAATGGTGGTTTGTAGGTACCAATGATTCATGTTTGAAGGCCTTTTGTGGATGAGAGTATTTACTTCTTAAACAAAGACAATGTAAATAAATTTAATTTTTCTTACATATTTTTATATGTTAGATCTTCACAGTTTGCAGTAAATGACAACAAATTGAACCAGGGTGAAGAGGAAACAATTGGTTACTACTGCCACGGCATGGAAGCGACGACAACAAAAATAGGCCGATACTAAAGTCGAGACATCTGGACGAGTATGTTATACATTATTACATTAAGTTATGTTGACCATTATGTATATAAATAATCAGTTTGCTCAACTGGACATGTACTATTCCGTATTAATAGTTTCATTACTTTACGTGTACAACATTTTGTAGCGACAAGATGTTCACTAAAAAAAAATAGGAAAATTTGTTGTAAATTTAAATGTCACGCAAAAACAAGCCATCATCGCAATTGGATTAGGGGGATTGCTCACCATACAATGCACATATATTAGGCATGATTTGTGTGCATGGTTGGCAGAAATATTTGATCCCCAGCAGTGTGTGTTCAACTTATATGGAAAATGGGTGAAGTTCTGCCCCAAAGATGTGACCTACATACTAGGGTTGCAATGCACAGGGACAAATGTGGTGACAACAGGTACAAAGGACAAGATTAATGATCTTTGTACGTCTTTATTTAACAAACAACCGGAGGTGTCTTTGAAACATTTGGCGGAGCACCTTAGTTCAATCACATATGACTCTGACAAATTTATACGGCTGTCTGTTTTATATATTATTAGTTGTATGCTTCGCCCAACCATGCGAACTATGCTAAGTGTTGTTGCATTACATTCTGTTGCTGTCGTGCCTTCTTTAAGACATACTAATTGGTGCAAGTTTGTATTTGATGGAGTCATCGAAGGCATTCAAAAATTTTAATGTTCCAGACGGGGATCAATGGGTGGCTGCCTGGTAGTTCTAATGGTAATTTACTTATAAAAACCATGTTTGTTAATGTATATGTGGTATACAATGGCTAAATAATGTCTTATGGTCTTCACTTTATTTTGTATGTAAGTTTTTTATCTTGAACGGGTTACACCAAGAGGAGAAACCATCATTCCTTTGGTGTATCGGAAGGTCCCACGAATTGAACAGTGGTCTGACAACAATGTCAGTAAGCGAATGAGTGCTATCTCGAAGTTAGGAGGCTTCAATCTCGATGTCAGGGTTATTTTTTGCATATGCACTGTTGTATTGTAATGTCTTACATATTATTTGACGCGCATATTTCATTGGTTTTACGTATGTAGTTGTCTGTCTTTGTTGAGGATGAGCTAATTGATAATGCACTTGGTACCACTAGCCAGCAAGTAGTGTCTGACGTATGTAAATATACCATGCAAAATATATATATTTGGAGCTGCAAATTATATAATCGTACTGTCAATTATTACGTATATTGTTTCGTAGGATTTGATGTTAAGAATTGGAAGACTTGAGGTTGTTGCTGAACGCATGGAAAAAAGTTTGATACTTTTGCATCACAATACACAACATCTTTGTCTGTGATAGAGAAAAGACTAGGTGAGATTGGACATATTGTGTCCCAATTTATTGATAAATTGGCGACTGCGAAGGATGTGCCACATGACATGGGGGAAATAACGAGGAAGATGAAATTGATCTCACGAATGTGTGTACATTAGCCATTTTAGTGGTCAAACATTATATGATTTTTTCTCATAACCACATCTCTTACTCATGACTTCCTGACGTGAATTGATTACTGTAATTTATATTGTAGGTTGAATTGGATGATCCACAAGTCTCAGAGGAACACCACCCAAAAGAAGTATGTTTTATTGTGTTTTGTATTAAAACTTCAACATGCGTTTTCAGTTGAGTGGCACTTTGAACCCCTTATAAGATAAATTACGTTGTAGATGGTAGATGTGGTGTTCCCATGATTAACCCATATCGATGCTAATGTTGAGCGCGCAATCTACAATTACATATTTGACAACAAACTGCCATCTAAGTATGTGCGGGTGGACCCTATATTTGATGTTATAGCTTATGCTTAACAACTGATAATTGTATCATTTTTCAATGCAGAAAATTAATGTGTTTTTATCTATATTCAGTGAGCTTCTGGTATCATTTTCTGACCATGATGATGGCACGCGGGAAGTGTTACAGACCCTTGCCCCAGAACAATGGCTAAGTGGACTTGTTCGTGAATGTTAATTTGTTGATTTTATTGTTGTGACGTTATGAGCAAGAAATTAAAATATCGTGTAAAAAATGTATTAGGTAATTGATTTGTGTGCTTGCATTGCTCCACAAACGGGACGATGATACTTAACTACGGTCTTCTCTGTAAGTACATGTGTTCATTTCTTGTACTTTTGAGTTGCGTTATGCAATAAACAACTCGTGTCATGTGGCAAAAAAATTAATGCGTGTCAATTGATGAATTTATAAAGCAACAAGTCCTTTCAAGTACCATCACCTGTTGTCAGAGTGCAAGGGAACTCAAAAAAAGCATAAATTTAGTCGCCTCACACTCCCTAATTTTAGAGCAACTACAAAGGTAGTCTAAACTGAAAATTTCGTTTTCTAATTGTTTTTAAGTTAATCCAAGCTGCATAGCAGATACATATACCAGATTTTATGAATAAATGTCTCTTTGTATGTAGATATATGTTCCAATGAATGATGAAGCATCACATTGGTATCTACTATTGGTGGATATAGAGGAGAAGCAAACATTCTTACTCGATCCTCTGCCAACTCCAAAAAGAAAAAGGATTCGCCACACAAATGCGAATAGAGTTGTAAGATACTTATGGTTTCATTAACAAAAGAATATGTGTCAACAATTTTGGTGCAATTACATTCTAAACTTGTTTTGTAGATTGAGGTTTTAGACGGCATTCTTGCAAAGAGGACTCCCGAATTTTAACACAAATTGGGCAAATGGAAGCTTATTGAACCAGCCTGGATGCCCAAACAAGGCAATGAGTTTGATTGTTTACTTTTCGTAGTGAAGATGATGCAAGCATCACACTTGGGGCCAGGTTATACAATCAAGGTGAATAACAATCACATTCCGTGCCGACACTAGCGAATAGCTTTAATAATACTACAATAAAAAAATTATTTACATAATGGTGCACCTTTGTGAAATGCAGGATAAGAGTGAGGGCATGCGAAGGGAGGTTGTTGTTCACTTGGTCATCGCTGGGGACAACATAGTGAAAGATAAAATCACACATATGTCACAAGTTCTATATTGAAGTGTATTTGAGTTCAGTGGGTTTGTCCTTCTGCTGGTTTTTTAAAACTGAATACTGATGGAGATTTGAGGAAGAGTCCTGGATCTGCTAGTGGAGGAGCAGTTGTCAGGAATGAGTTGGATAAGGTGGTGTTGGCTGCATCCTTCTTCTATGGGGATTGTTCAAATACGGTTGCTGAGTTTAGGGCCCTGTGTGATGCGTTGCAGATTATTATGGATTATGGACTATCTTGTTATAGTTTCATCATTGAGTCTGATTCATTGGATATTGCTAATTTTGAGTTGTGTTTATGTGATTGTTCTTGGGTTTGCCTGGGTTACAGTAAGACGAATCAAATTGTTGATCTGTAGTTTTGAACTTTCGGTTGCATTATGTTTTTCGAGAAGCTAATGATGTGGTAGATAGATTAGCTACTCATGTTGTATTGGAGAGGAGCTTTGTTGATTTTTCAAGGGATCTTGAGTTGCCTTTTGCGATTAGGTTTGCTTTATTTTCTGATCAGTTGGGTTTGCCATTTTTGCGAAAAAAGAGGTTTGTGGTTTTTGTTGATAAGGACTAAGAGCTGCTTGGGGTTTTGCTGATGAGCTAAGTGTGATTTGTTTGAACTACAAAGGGGTGAAGAGAGGCTGTTCTGAAGGTCTTGTATTGGGATGTGCTGATTACCTATTCTTGTTGTGGTGGCTGTTAGTGATTTTTCTTGGTTGGATTATGTTTTGTTTTTACTTGTTAGGAAAAGGTGGTTTGTACCTTTTCTTTTGCATCTTGTAATTGCTTCTCTTGTAAATAAATAAATAAATAAAATTGTGTTAAAGTTTAAAAAAAAAAATATGTAGCACAGTGTATTCCACATGATGAGTCTTCTAATTCTGTGGTTAAAATGTTCGCTAATAGAGCAGTACATGATGGTTTTTCATCTGATTTTACTGTTTCTGCAGCGTTGTCTAATTCAGTTAAGTGGGAGCTCATGCAGGATCAAAGGGGATTGCCTATTGTGCGTAAGAGGAAAATAATTGTTTTTGATGATAAGGGCAGAACATTCTTTATGTCTGTCATATAGCAGCTGCTATGCTAAAATTGGTATATGGTATATGTTGTAATGCAAGGATTTAAAACTGGGAGAGAGGCTGATGCCTTGGTTTTGTTGCTATGTTGTTATTCTAGTTTCTTGCAGCTATCTGGTGCTGTGCGCATGCCTTGTGTTGTGCTGTGTTCTGTGCTGTAGTTTCTGGGACTCTTGTCAGAAATGCAGCTGCCTTCAAGGTGTCTTGAAGGATTAAAGCCAAGTAATTGTAAATTTGATTTTGCCTCTTTCTATTGTAATTTTTTGATTCTTGTAATCCTTCGATTCAATCAATAAAATTTCTCTTTTCAAAAAAAAAAAAAAAAAAAGTGATGCGCTAAATCGGTAAACATAATGTATACTTGTGAAAAATGAAGTAGAGTTAGTGGAGTTCATGTCTTTTTTACTTTGTGCATCACCAATCTATCTGCAATGGATCATAGAGGGTACCCTTCTGCATCAACAACCAATCCATACACAAATATGTACATATGCAACATGTGTTTTCACACAACATGGTGCTTGAATGATTGATGTGTCCCAAATTTTACAGATATTTTTTCATGAAACAGTTAGTGTACATTCCATTCACCAGTCATCATTGTATTCTAATATATACATATCGCCTACCTAAGCACATTTCATTCACCAGTCAACATTGTATTCCAATATAAACATATCGCCTACCTAATCACATTCCATTCACCTGTCAACATTGTATTATAATATATACATATCGACTACCTAATCACATCAGCTAATATACTTCTACTTGTCCCTGTTTCTCTCCCTTGTTCTTGAGCCTTATGTATTAGTTTGTTCCTAACTTTGTTGTCAGCGTGAATAGCTAATGAAAAAGCGAAGTTCATCCACATTTCGTTCGAATCTTCCTACAGACAAATGATATAAGTGGTAAACTTAATGAGCTTTGAGGAGAGATATAAACAACTTATATAATTACAATTGCGACATGTCGCATGTTACATGTTATATATTTCACCTTAATGCTAAAGCCTGGACAAATCACTAAAGCTTGGATCATCTTGACAACAAACATTCCACAATCATAATCATTCCCCTGACGTGGGGCCCAAGGCGGCGCAGAAAAGTGAATGTGGACAAAAAAGGTTGGTAGTTATCATATGTAACTTGAAGCACATCATCTAATTCAAAGAGGACATTCTGCACAGCATTCTACCGAATGGAAATATCGGCACAAGGAAGCGGGTCCAACAAGACAGCATTTCGTTCAGTTACGTCAATGACGCATAGATACCAATGGTCGTTGTTCTCATTGATCGGGATGTATATCTAAATTTTTTGATACAGACAAACATTGTTGATAAGTGTGGATCAATTTAACTAATGTTAGGTCTTGTAATTCAAAACGAATTAACAATATGGTTATAACACACCTTGTCACAGTATGTAAAATCTTTTATGTACTTCTTATTCACAGTACACATAGATTGAAGCCAAATTTTTTTACTTTCATTGTTAGCCACAGCCCGAGCCAGTGCCTGTTGCTGAATACAACAATCAACATTATATACACCTATTGTATGTAATTTTGTTTAAAAAAATTAGGTACTTCCAAAGGCTCACAAGTTTCTTACCGAGAACCACGTGGGTAGGTACCACCTCTCTAACCCGATTTTTGGATTTGTCATATCTTCCTTAGATAACAAATTGTGAGCCAAGTCCACAACCTGTGACATTCAACGAAAAATACCAATGTAAAATGCAATGGGTATAATTTATCGTAACAACAAATGGGTAAAAAAAATCCCAAATTAACCAATCGAATCAAGTAACCATGTAACACCCCGCATTTTATTTTATATATGTATATAGATATATAGTAAATAATTGTTGTAAAAATGTGCATATGTGTAGTGATGTGTGTTTGAATTTGGTAGATTGGAAAAATAGAGATTTAAAATGTTAGTGGAAATAATAGTTGAAATTTGGTTTTTTATAAGTGAAAATAGGAAATTTTAGGTCCTAGAACTTTTATTAAATAGGTTTGGTGTAGAAATATGTGTTGGATAGGTTTGAGATGGATTTGGTTGGCTTAGGAATGGATTGGAAATGGAAAAAAAAAGGGGGATGAAACAGGCTGTGAACAGTGCACTGGCTGCAACTTCAAGCGCGATTTCGACATTGATGCAGTCAATATCTCTCAAAACTCAAAACATGAAAGTTGTAGAGCTCTTTCTTATAATTCCATAGCATCTTGAATCATCTCAATCGGAGCTCGGATGAGAGAGTTATGCCCATTCTACGAAGACTGGTCTGGAGCAGAGTGTTTGCCGAAACAGTAACGAAAAATCGGGATTTTTGTGTTTTAAAACACCATTTTAAGCCCCATTTGTCCCATTCTTCCATTCCACTCTCACCACAAACATCTTAGAGCCCTAAGAGAGGAGAAAAGGAGAGAAAAACACAAAGATCTTGAGAGAGTTACCCCTTCTAGAGATCAAAACCGAAATTCCTCAAGAACACCATTCTTCTACTCTCTTCTTCTACACTTTCACTACACCCTTACCCACTTCTCTTCGGACTCTAAAGGAAGATCAAGAAGGGAGAAAATGGAAGGAGGAGATCACAAGAACTTGAGTTCTAAGTTTAAAGTCTTGATTTAAGGTAGGGGATTTTCTCTCAATCTCTCATATTGAGGCTAGGTATATATATATATGTTTTTTCACTCTCCTTCTCATATATATAATATGAAATACATGATTCTTGTTCTATTTGTAATAAATGCCATGTTTTGAACAATATGAAGGGTGGGTAACCACCAAAGCTCTATTTTTTTTTATTATCTTCAAAACCCTAGTTTTCAAGAAAAGAGGATTTTCTCCTAATTTCTTCTTTGTCTTTGATTTCAAAACTTTAGTGCTGAATATTGTATAACAAAATGATATAGATTACGATCTCTTGCATATTTTCTTGGATTATTCGATTATATGACAAATGTGAAAAATTGGGGATTTTTACTATATTTGGGAAATTGTTGTGAATTGTGAATATTCTTGGTTTCCTCATTGTATGGTTGTTGTGATGGACTTGGATTACCTTCGAGAGATGCCGTAGAGTGTTAGAGGTTAGTCTATCCCAATGGGAGTGAGATGGTTGCCTAATGCTCGTAGTGGATCGTTGTTGTGACCGCGATCACTATTGTTCACATATATATCGAGGAAAAGGGTTAGTATACTAGACACTTTGGGAGGATTTCGTCAATGCCGTAGGAGACGGTACACGCCCTTCCTAAAGAGATTTGTGATTGTTGGTTGGAATTGGTGGACTAGGTATGATCGTTGGGTAGATTCACGGGAAGCAATCAACATACATGGTACGGGGATGCACCAAAAATACATGGAATCAGGAGTTGGGTCGTTCTTGCCAATGCATTGGTATGGGACAATGCATGGGGAGAAGTCCTTCTTAAATAGCTTAAATTGGAATTTTGTTTATCGATGCTAAACTCACTTTATTCTTTTAATTGATTATTGCTACTGTTTAAACTTGAGATCTCTTTTAAAATGTCACTGTTTTCATTCCAAATCTATATATATGTTAGTTGTGAAATGAGACTGACCGTTTTCTATGTTTTCCAAACCTTGTTTGAGTTGAGAGGATTTTGCTACAGAGCTTCGTGCTCACCCCCTACAAATAACATTTTCAGATTTTACACTTGAGGAGGAGCTAGGAGCCGAGGAGCCCGCCCATTGGGAGACTCCGCTGGACGGGAGTGTGGATCCCGAGGTGGACACTTAGAGCGACACTTTTATTTTGTTCTAGACTAGATTATGCTTAGAATATCCTTTTGAAGTCTAGTTCCTTTTTGTTATTTCCGCTGCGTTATATTATTACATTTTGGAGATGTAAAGGCCAAGATTGGGCCTATTCTTTTGGGATGATAGTGTGAATATGATATATGGTGAATGAAAGTTTATTTTATGATGGATAAATGGACCCGGTGTGGTCAATAGTTATGCATATGTGGACCCGGTGTGGTCAATTGTAATATAATTGTATAGGTTGTGTTTTGGGTAGAGCTCCCCGTACAAAGGAGACTCTGCCCAAATTTTGTTAAAATATGAATGGTTGATGAATGAAACTTTCGTCGTGATGGATTTACTTAGTGCTCTCCTGCGGTGAATGGTTTTAGAATGTAATGTCACCCAATGGGGTTTTTGGGGCGTTACAAACCACTGCTTTGGTAATAGTGTCATGAGGGAATGACGTGCAGCATGGTCGTGTTCAAACCTAATTAAAACCTCTCTGTTTTTTTAAAAAAATAAAAAATAAAAAATTACACAAAAAAATAAGCGTGCAATTATTTTCGATTACATGTACGTAATACATAATTAAAATGTATAAAGGGTTACATTTAAAATAACCATACATTATGTCAAGATTCTTGTCAAATATGTAATTCAGAATCCATTGCTTATCTTCAAGATAAAGTATGTCTACATGTTCAGATTCCTCAACGTGATGTGGGATACCCAAAGTGAAATCTGAAATCTGTTTACCCAACCTGTGACATTAAACTACAATTGAAGTTTGTCACACACTCAACAATAGAACAAAACAGACCTTATGAATTTCAGCAACTGATGCACTATTACAAGACAATTTCAGTTTGTTAGTAGGCTTATGCGGAGTCTTGTAGACATCGATCGCTGCCCCATTCATGTGGTCACCGCCCTGTGCAAAGAGAAATTGAACGTACACATGTAAAAAAATTGGATAATAAGAAATGATGTGATAACCTTAGGCATTAAATGTTTATGCATGGAATCGTCCCTTGGTTGAATGTGTTCCGGGTGATTATTCACCTCCCCCTTGCCCTCTTTGTTATCACCCTTCTTCACCCCACGATTTTGTAGTTGAAGTGAGAAAAATATAAGTGAGGATAATGTATAAGTTAAGTAATACATTAAGTTTGATGTATGTTATACCTTTGGCTGTTCATATGGTGACATCACATATTTGCTTGGCCTCCGTTTAGAATCTCTTCGTACCTGCATTGGTGGCAACGATGTTTGGGTGCATGAATAAGAAGTCACTTGCATGTCACCAACGTTATTCTGTTTGTAACCCACATTGCCAGTATTCAATGGTCGTCGTCGTGCCTCCTGCAATGGTTTTGGTGGTGGGGTGTGGACAGTGGCAATGGGTGTCCAAATCCGGTAGTCCACATCAACTTCATTAAGGCAGTTGGCGATTACATTTTCATTCAAGTCAATTTTATTTTTTTGCTCGTCAACTTGTCAAACATCAGCATGATTGTCTATCTTTTCATAATTTGATGGTTTCGTACATAGCCACCCATGAACATTTGCATCATGCTAACCATTGAGCCGACCATGCCAGTTAGGTTAACAATCGCATTCTCCATCCTAGACATGCTGGCCTCCCAGTCCTGTACATTTACACAAATGATCATGTGTCAAAAACTATTATAAATTAATGTGATTTCAGTATCATGATATATGCATACCGGTGGTTTTTCATCTGATGTCAAAATAGTTTGCTTCACTGCATGGGTGGATCGTTTCCTAAAGTTTACTGTAGCAACTGGTGGGGGTCCATTCATGGTGTCGTCAAACACAAACCAAGTAACCTCTTGACATGCTACTCATTTGGACTTATTCAACATGATTACATGTTTCTTAATTTCCTCATCCCCCCATGCAGCAATTCGAGGGTTACTTCTACAAGGCAGTTGTTTAACACATACCCCTTGGGGTGTGACCCGTTCCAGATATACTATCTACAACACAAAAATAAAAGAGGTAATTCACTATAAGTATTGTGAAACAAACACTACATAAATATACTAAAAAAATAAATTGATGTCTTAATCCACTAAATTTTTTCTGATCATGTGTTTGATATTTTCGTACACCTTCAACCATACCATCAAATACAAATTTCGCCCAATTTCTCTCTCCTATAGAAGGAACATCTACAACAGTGTGAAGATACATGCTGTTAATTGAAGTACGCATGGTTGGGTATAGAAGATGTTTGATAAGAAATAGCACAAAATATATCCTAAACTCATCCAAAACCCCTTTAAGTACACAAAGTCTGCCATTCATGTGTCTCAACGGGATATCCTTAACTCCATTGAACAATGAATTCCAAATGCCATGAATTCTTTCACTGGGCCCAGTTGTCTCCACGTCCAACCCTTCATTTCTCAAAGCCATGATAGATTCTACATCCATGGCTGATAACTGAATAACTTCACCGTAGACATTTAATGTCAAGGACACAATGTCGAACCGTTCAATCAACCATACACATAAACCCCGCTCCAGTTCCCCACATATGAGGCTCAATATCCCCCCCCCCCCCCCCCCCCAAAAAAAAAAAAAACCAAGTTTTTTTATTGCAGCTTTCCCAAGCAAACACCAAGTACCAAGCGTCCCCTTTGATAATTCGTCAAAACATATACACAAAAGTTAGTTGGAGAGATGCACTAAATGTAAACCATGCACATCAAAATTAACATCGACATTATATTTACTCGTACTGCCAATTCCCCAGAATTATCTTTCATACGATCATATTCAGTCTTCGCCTGTATAGATATTTATCTGTACTTCTGTTTCTCACTATCTGCCATTTTCCTCCACTAGTCAGCCAGTTCTTTAATCACCTTATGAGTACAAGTGCCAATTGGAAGCTATTATTACTTTCACTATCCCAAACAATACTCGCTCTTTGTAAAACAAATTATACCTCGCGTGTGACTTTTTTATTAGCGTTTCCTTTGATATTCTCTATTCGTTCCTCACTGTAATAGAAGTACAACAAATGCGTACATTATCAAATAAACATTAACCACAAACTAATTTGACCCAACAATACACTAATTTTTCATACTAGAAAAATAGCCATGCGCCAAGTGGATGTTGTGCTTTAAAGCCTTGGCCTTTGACTCGTGGTACCTCTTCTTCCCCATGGAATATGTACCATATTATGAAGTCTGAAATGTGATGAATCTGAAATATATTCAACAATATAATCATATCTTACATTAGAAATATCGCCAAATTGGACTTCCCAAGTCCAGGGGCTTGCTACTCCCCTGCAAATGTCACATGTTGTATAGGTCAAATAAATAAGTATATGCTACACATACACTTCTCTGAACCATTTAGAAATCCTTCTCAAACACACTCACTCACCAACACATTCATTCACAACTATAACATCAATACCAGTATATAAATGTTTGCAAGTATGACACACACAGAGAGGTTAAACACTGAAAACATACCATTTATAAAAAAACTAACATTTCATATATTCACTACTACTTTCTTCATAACTTATTATGTATTTCCTCTTGTTCGTTAATCACAAAGAGCCGATACTACCTGCAAATGAGGAGTGTTCACACTTCTACGTAGACTAAGACAAACCAATTTTGGAATAAAGAAATGAGATACTTATGACCTCCAACCCATATTGGAAGGAATAAAAGGGATTGTGATGCAAAGAGAGGCACCGATGTCAGAACAAAGAAGAGGGATTGGGATGCATAGAGGACACGCTGCTTTTGGAAGATAGAAAGAGGAGAACCAATGACCTCAATGTTCAGATAAGGGAGGGAACTGGGTATTGGTTTTTGGTGGGATTAAGAGCAAATAGGTTGGTATGGAATTGGTGTAGCTACCTGTCACAACCTGATTGGTTGGTATGGAATTAAACCCTAAACGACGTCACTTGGATCCATCTGGGGAAAAAAAAACATGATTGATCGAACTCATACACGATCGATCGAATAGTTTCAGACTACCCACAATTATAACGCTAATATGAGGGGGGATTGAACAACCATTCATCTGCTACAACAACACCTCTAAATTGATCTATCGTGAGTAACTGATCGATCAAAGAGTTTCAGAATGTGAACATTTTATACATCTGCTCGAACGATCGCATTACTAAATGATTGATCATTATTCTCTGATCGAACGCTACGTTTCAAAATGCGAAGGACCAATCGGATTAGTAAATGATCGATCGTTATGTTTCAGAAAGGAATCTTAGATCGATCATTTTTCACTGATCGATCACGAAGTTTCAAAATGTTAATGATCGATAGAATTACTAACTGATCGATCGTAAGTTTCAAAATATGATATAAGATAGATCATTTTTCACTGATCGATCGCTAAGTTTCAGAATGTGACCATTTTATACACCTGATCAATCGATCACAATAATAATTGATCGATCTTTAACTTTTAGATTGATAAACGATTGATCATTATTCACTGATCGATCAATCCCTTACACTATCGCAACAAAACCTTAAAATCTTGTATAATGTTTTTAATGCTCGTAAACTTATCGACTTTTTCGTAAAACTTTTCATACAATTAGTAAATACTCCTCTCCACTTGTAAGATAATCCACAACTGTGGTTATCTCACACCAATGGTGAATATTCCTTAATTACTGAGAACTTGTCCACATCTGTCGTAAAAATTTAATTACAAGACATAAATTTTGCTTTGCTGTATGTTCTTAACCCTCCCAAAGTTGTCCACGTTTTTCGTAAATCCGTCGTCATGTGTTTTAAATATTCCCATTGACCTCGTAACTAAATCCTAACATTTCATAAAATCACCTACAAATCTTGTAAAATATACCATACATGTAATAAATACTCATCTGCACTTGTGACATAGTCTAGAAATTTGATATATGAGACCAAAATAAAGGTAAATCTTCATCAACAACTTATAATTTGTTCAAAAAATAAGTATAAATTTCATTAACTTACTAAAATTTTCCTTTTCTATATGAAATCTATCAATTATAGTGGTAAATCTATGAATTTCTATTTCACCACATTCGTATTAAAACCCACGATAATGAATATCACATATGTTATATATTTATCTATAAGATTGTAATATTAAACTCTTTTGTCGTAAACTTAACCAACTCAAAACTAAAATGTATCAATTGCACTCGTAACATTATCCAAAACAATCCGAACAAAATATTTAACTCTAGTAAAATGTTCATTAAACCACGTAAATATATGCATCTGAGTCATAAATCCTTCTCCAATGTTTTAATGTATCCAGCCTGTCTCGTAATTATATCCTTAACACTCATAAAAGTATGCACAACTATTATAACTTATACCATACATGTAGTAAATACTCCTATCCACTTGTAAATTCATTAACAAAGTTGGTATTTTACATCACATAACTAGTAAATCTTACTCAACTACATGTAACTTATCCACAAATAACGTAATAATTTTCATTACTGACGTATATTTTTCTTTGCTATATGAAATCTAACCATAGTTGTGGTAAATCTATGAATATCCCTTTTCACCACATTCGTATTAACCTATTATAATAACTCTCATACATATGATATATTTACCATAGAAGTCATAAAATTATCCAAAATATCGAAACAAAACCTTCAACTCCAATAAAATATTCCTTAAGCATCATAAATTTATCCTCTTTTCTGGTAAATACTTCCTCATATGTTTTAATTTACCCCACCGGACTATCTCATATACGAACCCTTAATGGTCTTATGATACCTACCAACGTCGTAAAATATATCATGTTAGTAGAAAATACTTCTTAATACTTGTAAACTTATCCACGAAACTGGTAAATTAAAATCAAATACTTGTGAATTATTCACACATGTAGTAAACATTTCATTAAGTGACGTAATTTTCCTATTCCTTTATGAAATCTAACCATTATGGTGGTAAATCTATGAATATCCCTTTCATCACATTCGTAGTAAAAACTACCTATAATGACTCACATACATGTTATATATACTTATCTATACCTTCGCAATATTAACCACTTTTGGCGTAACATTAACAAACCTAGAAATAGAATTTTTGTACGAACTCGTAAACTTTACATTAAGTTATCCACTTTTGTGGTAAAACCTTCCTCATATGTTTTCATGAACCCACCTGCCTCCTAAACGTACCTTGAAGTGTCATAAACTTAATTATTAAGTGAATTTGATCGATCCCATTTTTTTTCATTACTCTTGATAAAAGTTGTGAAACCCCGGAAAATTTAAACTTTGACGAATAAGGGCAATAGGTGAATTGCCACTTCGGTACTAGTTGAAAAACTGAATTTTTCTAGATCTCGGATGACGAAACGGATTTCACCGTTGGATTCGTCTCACGAAATCTAGTTACCACGTCAATTTTCGTCGAGTTCCGAGATAGTCGGATTTTTCACGTTTTACGAGACGAGCGAACCCCGGGTGACCCTGTACACGAAATTTTTATAAAATTTCCAAGTTTGGGGAAATATTAGAGACAAGTTAAAATAAAAATATTTTGAACTCGAACCGGAGCGAAATTTAATCGTTTCGGGATTAAAACGGACCCGGAACTAAAAGGGACGTGTGGCCAATTGTGGGCCAAGTATTCTATAATTATAAATAGGGTCAAATTTGGAGATATTTCAGTAGAAATATCCCCAAGGTCAGCTGGTCTCACGTTGGAGAGAAAAGAGAGAGAAAAAGGGTTTCTTCAAGCTTTCTCCGGCGATTTCTCCGGCAACCGTCGCTCGGATTCCATCGAGCTAGAAGAGAGAGTTGTTCTACGCGTCGAGGGCTACGCGTGGGTACCAAAAACGACGGCTTTCACCGAACGTTGGGAGGCCGAAAATTTGGAAGTGGAGGATTCAAGTTTGCTTTGAGTTCTAGGAGCTTCCCACGGCAATTCTACACGCTACAAGAGGTAGGGTTTTCTTCCTACTTAGGTTTATTTCCAACCTAGGAAGGTTATATGGAATGGGTAGGTGTATATATATATGTATCACTTGCCTATTGTGGTTAATTAGGTGAAATGGGTATTGAGAATGGGTGGTATGATTTAAATCACATTCTCTAGTTTAATGTACCACCAATGTATTTCATGTGTGGGAAATGGGTACCAAATGTGCTAAGCAAGGTTGGTATGAAATGGGTGTATATATTTACTTGTTGGATAAATTTCATAAAGGAACTTGAAGTGTAGAAAAATGGATATGGGCAAATTGGTAAAGTGAAATTCTAAATGGAATTGACATTTAGAGGTGGTTGCTTTATAATTCTCTTGGGAGATTATGATATGTGGATATTAAGAAATGGATAGAATAAATTCTATCTTGGTATAATTGTGTAGAAATCACTAGATATGATTTCTTGAGTTTGATGATGAAATTAAGTATATTATATGATTACATGTTTTGGGTGTTTTGAAGGTGTTGATTAAATGCCTTGGTGAAAATGAAGTATGTATTGATGAGTTTGCTATGTTAATTGCATACTTATGTGATAACATGTTTGAAAATGGTTATTGGATGAAATGTTGATATATGCATGCTTGCTATATATTGACAATGTGTTAAATTATGGTATTTATATGCTTATGATATGAAGTACCATGAATATGTAGATTTATCTTGACATTGTTCATATGACACTCATACATATCGAACATGTGGTTAGAGTGCAATTGGTATATTACATTGCATTCTCATGGGTACATCACATTCATGGTCATAAGACATGAGTGTGTGTGTGAGTTGGCATCACATTCATGGGTAATACACATGGGTGTGGGTGGGTGCATGTGTTGTGGATCAAACACCAAATCTTGGTGATTGGTATGTGAGCTCGGGAAAGTCGGGATCTAAGATCCGACTGAGTTGCACGGTTGCATTGCATAAGGAAAACTTGTGTCGGGTAAAGCAAGTAGGACTAGACACTCCCTCGGGTGAAAAACCCGGAACCACTTGGTTCAGCCACTTGGCTGGCGGTGAAATTCCAGAAAAGTGGCATGCCCATGGAGCCGGCAGTGCGATTCCGGAAATCCGTTGCCCAGGAAGACACAAGATTTTGTTGTATAAAAACACCCATTCAATGGGTAGCCTCTAACAATGATTTGATTTTTTATAAAGACATAACTTTTATCTCAAACGATCATTGGGAAGGTTTTTCCGTCAATAGACGGGTTCATACACATTGGCTTTTGCATTGTGTTGTGTGAGTCGGGGAAGACTCGGGTTAAGGTTCATGAGTGAGTTACATCTCATATCATGGCATGGCATAGCATGGTGCATTCTAACATAGTAGTGTATACTCTTGTTGGATTGGTTGATATTTGTTGATTGTTGCATGTGCGCATTTCATATGCACTTAGGTTGGGGAGTAGCCTCTGTAGGAGGATATCCTATTGAGCGTGGCTCACCCTTCGTGGGACAACATTTTCAGGTGTGGGATATGCATGGGTGGAAGACCCTCATACGGGCTTCAAGGACGAAGAAAGCCGGATGTGGCTTTGTTTTGAATTTTTGTAAAACTTTTAAGGAAATTTGATATTGGCATGTAAATATATGTATTGGGTTGTAATAGAACTTGTACAAACAATGTTTTATGTTAGAAACTTCATTGTATAAATTTTGGATGATTTTGAAGTGGTTTTGGATGGATTGGAAATGAAAAACAAAGGAAAAAGGCAAAAGTAGCAGAACCGTACCAGTACGCGTACTGGTACGACGACAACCAGAAGGCAGAGCGTACCGGTACGCGTACCGGTACGTCGAGGTCCAGTGGGCATACCGTACCGGTACGCGTACCGGTACGCCCTCCAAAATTTTCTGAAATCTTAATATTGTTTGCCAAGCTTTTGGGCTATGTGTTCCTTCCTTCCCAGGTCATAAATAGACAATAATAGACTACCAATGGTGACACGTAGGACCTCGGATGGGTCAACCGATTAAAGAGTACATAGACTTTGTTTTCCTTTATAGTCCCGGACAAGGGTATGCTATTAACGTGATGTCGAGTTATGTGATAATCACGGACACTTCCACGGGTTGATGGGCTATCAACGGCTAATAAGGGACCCCCGGATTTTGGGGCGTCACAAAAGTATGCACTAGTAAATGTTCTTTTGGCCTTGTAAAAACATTCACAACTCTCGTACCCTTGCCAACAAATGTGGTAATTCATCCTTTTACTTGATGAATAATGATTTAAGTGATGTTGTAATTTTATCATTAATTGTCATAATTGTTAATAAAGAGTGGTAACAGTTACTCACCCATTTGTAATTATTGACACAAATGTGGTAAACAAAATTCTTCAATAAACCCACAATTCTACTATTTTTATCCATTGAAGTTATAAATATTTCCTTTATTATAGTAACAATATTGTAGTATATTTTAATAAAATTACTAGTATCTGACAAGTCCTTTCAAGTCTTGTCTTGTCTACTAGCCGGTAACTAATAGGTAACCGGTTACTCTTTGAAAAAAAATAAAATTGAGAGGACACATTGATCAACGGCTCACTTTTGTTGTTAGATGAATCTACAATTGACATTGGTTTTCGGTACCATACCGAAAAACCAAAAGGCTATACCGTAGTCTGGTCCTAAATAATGTGCAATGTATGTGTCGTGTCGTGTCGTGTCGTGTCGTGTTGCGTAATAGGAAGATTTGTAGAAAGTCAAATGCCCCCATGGCTGCCGTGCTGTATCTGTAATATCTGTAATGAAAACAATATTAAATTTACAGAAAAATAAATTTTAAAATAAGTTACTTTAAATAATGTGCAATGTCCCCGTCTTGTTGTGTCTTGAGAATATTCGTAGAAAGTCAAATGCCCCCATGGCCAAGGGCGGATCTACTAGTGGGCTTAGGTGGGCTGAAGCCCAGAGTAAAAAAAAAAAAAAAATTTACTACTAAGTACCAGCCCACCCCACCCCAAAAAAAAAATCCCATCTAACCCAACCCAACCCAACTAACCCAACCCAGCCCACCTCCAAAACTTCCCCAAAATCAGTCGTCCCATCCAACCACCTGCAAACCTGCAAAGCTCCTCTGTCAGCCGAGTCCCTTCCCCAAATCTCCGGACAAGCAACGGCGCAACACAGGCGGAGGCGGCTCCTGCTCTTGGTCTTGGTCTAATCCTTCCATCAAATCTCTCTCTCTAGACTCTAGTCTCTACAGAGATGGTGGTGGGTGAGGTAGTGCTGAACCCAAAGCAGAGATTGAGGTCTTCGGGTGTTGTTGCGGGGTCTATAGCGAAAGATGAAGATGACTGTGTGGTTTTGAATGGTGATCCTGATAAACCAGTGGCAATAGAGAACTATTCGGGGGCTGCTCGTCGTTTGAAAGGTGAGTGGATATCTAAGTTTGTTAACCGACATTTTAGCATTAACAACTCATTTAGATATTTAATTCATCTTTTGACTGCTCTGATGTTTCATAATCTTCTTTTGGTCTTAATCAATCTGGGCTGAAAATTTCCAATTCTTTCTGGGTATTGAATATTTTGAGTTTCTGGGGGTGGAATTTTGAATTGGTTTGTCGACATGTGATTCGGGTAATTGGAATTTTTATTTTCCTAGGAAGTTCGGAGTTGGGTAATGGGGATTTTGGATTTTCAGAGAGAACATTGAAATGTGTTTTGGAGGTTTTGAATTTTTCGGGAAAAATAGGGGGTGGCTATTGGAGAATCAGATTTTTTAGAGCATATTAGGAAGCGGGTATTGGAGGCATTGAGTTTTGGGGGAAATCATGAAGTGAATTTTGATCATTTACACAAGAATCTGAATTTTTTTGTAAAAGAAATTAGTTAGCTTTTAAGTTTGGAAGTGGGTATTAGAGGTTTTGTGTTTCTCTAGAAATTTGGGAGCTGGGATTGGAGAATCTGACTTCTGAGAGAAAATTAAGGAGTGGTTATTGAAGCTTTTGAGTTTTGAGGAAAAATTGCAAGTGGGTTTCTGCATAGTTTGATATGACAAACAAGCAAGTTGTGGAAAAGGAATTGGATTTCCTAATTCTGTAGTTGGGTTTCTTGAACTTATTGCAAGAATCCGATCAGATTGCATTGAATATGATCAACTTGGAACTGGATTTATGCCATTAAGATGAGTTTCACCCTTTCTTTAAGATAATTTACATCAGTTACAACAATTAATAGTTAGTACATAGTATTTTTGATTTTAATAATTAATAGTTGGTTAAAGTTAATTAAGAATGTTCTTATTGCTCTTGGACCTTGCTTTGTACTTTTTTTTTTATTTACTCTTTGCCTTCCATGTCAAACTTTTAGTATGAAAATGGTATCTTATTCGCTTTTGTTTTTGTGCAAATTAATTATGTGTGCAAATTGGGTGCAAATTAAGTGCAAATTAAATCAATAATAGATGCCTTTTGTTCTAAGAAGGATCGAAGAGTCCAATTTCTTTAGTAAGGATGTGATGGTCTATGGAGCTTATCCGCTGGTCTTTTGGTTTTCATGGATCCTTTATGCGTTGGGAGGTTGTTTTTGTTCCTTTTGATTCAGATTTACTTGTACATTTGGTAAATCATTCGTTTGTCTGAAAGGATTAAAGCCAACTTGTGGCTTTTTTCTCTTTGCTTCTTGTAATGGTGTTCCTTTCTTTTTATATATTTCTCTCCTTTAAAGAAAAAAAAATGTTTACCTTAACTTAGCCCGGGGTAAACAAAAATCCTGGCTCCGCCCTTGCCCATGGCTGCCTTGCTCTATCTGTCATGAAAACAGCAACAATATAAATATGGGCGATTTAGGCATACGAGATGATTTATGTGCTTGAAAAAATTTAAATATATTCGTTTAGTTTTTAGAATAATATTATGTGGACATAATTTTTTAATATAAAATATTAATTTATTATTAAATTAACAATATTAATTTGAGACCCACTATCGAGCTCTCACCAACAACAATATAAAGCTAAATTGCTACCATTAAAAAGATGGTAAATTGCTTACACAAAAGGTTGAACTGTCGTTAATAATTAGTAAGGCGTAATCCGTGGACCTATGGAAGTATTACCTAGCTATCCAAACAATGGCCTCGACAGGACTCTCCACAAAGCCTTGCCAATGTAGCCGACTGGATTTGCTTGGGTTGGTTGCCAAGGGTTAAAAAAAGATTAAAATTGTTAGTTACACCTACCTACCATTCCATGTTAATATTGATTAACATGCTTGAAAAATTATTTTAGATTTCGAAACTAAGAATTTCATATGCATTTGAATTTGTTTTAAATTTCATTTGATTTTAAATACATTATTTCACCGTCAAGAGTTATGGCATACCTTTGACATTTTAATCGAATTGAATTGTATTGTTTGCACAGAGAACAAGACATATTCTTTAAAAGTACATCAAGTGGGTCGATCCCATCAAAAATTAGAAAAAGAAAAGCCTTAAAAAAATGATTTTCTTTTGATAAAAGGTATTTTAAGTCAACTTGACATCAGTATTATAATTAACAATCTACTAAACAATTAATTTCTTTTTCAAAATTATATAAATTGGTCCGTCCCATTAATAAACTGTGAAAAAATTCTTTAAAAACTAATTTATTGTCGAATTTTTTTTTTTCAATGAGGCGTGGAGAAACTTTACATTATTTCATTACTTATATAACAAATTTATTACCAATATTTGGGAAATCTTGGCAGTTGAGAAACTTTAGGTGCAAATCTTATGGTCTGTTTGGTAGGAGGGATGGAAAGAAGAAAGGAAGGAAAAGTGGAAGGAATAAACTTTTCAACCACGAAGGAAAGAAAATTATATTCTCTCTTTTTTAGGCTCAAGGTAGGTTTCCTTTGTCTATTTAGGTAATTCCATGTTGAAGGTCAATCTTGATTCGCGCAATGAATCTGGTGATGTGTCCTTTTGCTGGACTGTCTCTAGGTCAGTCCTAGCTTGTATTTAGGTTAGTTCGGGTTTCTTGTTAGCGTTTTTATGATATCATCAATAAACTTTTACAGTTGACCCTTGTATTTTCATATATTTAAAGCATTGCACGATAAAAAAAACTCAAAAATCAATAGAGGTGTCAATTACCAGTTCATGGACTTTGAGTTCTTTCCTTTGCACTTTTTTGGTTTTTTAGAGCATCTCTGACCATGACTTAAATTTAAACTCAAAATTGAGTAAAAAATTTGATTTAATATAGAACATTCTAATTGGCAAACTCAAATATTTTATTTTTTTTTGGGAGGGGGAGAGAGGAAGGGGGCTTGAACTCTTGACCTCAAGAAGATAAAATTTTCACAAAATAAGGAATACCATTAGACTAAAGACCCATTGGTAATTGACAAACTAAAATATCTACTTAAATCTTTTAAAAATTTTCCTTCCTATCCTAAAGCTCTTTTTTTTTTTAAAATTCCACCAAAATATTTTATCAAATATTAAAACTTGTTTCTTATAAATTTCACTAATATGAACCAAAAGAAAAGGTAGGAATACCAACCTTTTTGAGCGGTAGAATCTTGAGTTTTTTGTCAAGTATGAGAGACGAGAGAGATTTTTTGAGAATAAGAGTTTATGAGAGAGAAAGGGGGTAAAGAGAGAGGGATATATAGAATAAAAAGTTACTCTCGAAGAATAAAGACAAGGATAGGCGGTGTGGTCAGCGGCTATGACAGTGACTTTGAAGATATAGGCAGAAGAGGCAAGAGCTTGTTCCGTCGAAGGAGTCTTTTGCGTTTAGATAAGATAAAAAATTATCGTTGAAATTTTGATATAGGATTTGAGTTTCCCTCAATTTGGGTCTAGAATAAGTTTTTCCTTGACTTGATGTAAGTTTGGGTCTAAGGTTGAAATTTTTTTTAGGCCATTTTGACTTACATTTAAATTTGATTCTAAATTTGAATGAGAGTTGAAGTTGCTTTTAATTGTGAATTTATTGAGGAAGTATGGTAGTGGCTAGGATAGATAATCAATAGTAGTACTACATGCACCGAGTTCTGCTAGTGATTATTCGTTAGGCCTACTTTTTGTTTATGGAATTTATGGTCAGGTGCTTTCAAATGCATACTCCCATTTAACAGACTGTAGGAGTGCCTCTTGTAATTTTTGCATAGTTAATCAATAGAGTTATTTATTTACCCAAAAACAAATGACTCGAAAATGTCTTTTTTCTATTTATACCATTAAATTATGAATCATCCATAGACCACCCATTCGGTTACACAATTTGTTCTGCACAATTCAAAATTTTATTTGACGAATTATCTTCTAAATATTATTGTTGAGGTATCAAAATAGAAATTTCACAAAATAAAAACTCAAAGAAATAAATATATCAATACCACTAAAATCCACATGAAACACTACAAATATGATAATCTATAATCACAATATATATATATAAAGAATCAGTCGTCAAAACATAAATGCCAATTACAAGCAATTTGAAGTTCAAATTCAGCACATAAAACTCAAAACATCGCAAATATGCAAATCAAAATCAATTACAAAAATGCTAAAAACGCTAAACATTCAATAATAGGTCAATCTGAGCTAGGTCATATTCTTAGAATATTACTATTGAGAATGTAAAGTGAGAGAGAGAGCATAATAACCTAATATTTGAGCAAGTTCAAGATATATAACATAGGTTGGCGGGGAGTCCTGGCCTATGGGCGGATCCACCCATACATATGCAGACACATAGAAATTAATAATCACAAATAAATGTTAGCATATCAGACACGGGAATAAGTTTATTAGAGATATAACAGAATTCATAGAGATCCAACAATATCGAAATTGTATGGATGATTTTTATCTTATGTTCTCCAGTCTACAAATAGAGTCGAGTTTTGTACATGCAATTTTCAAATAATAATGCACCAATATAGACTTTTGGTTTGTGGATGCATGTAGGCATGGTGTGCCAAACTATAAAAATGTATATGTATATATAAAGATGTATAGTGGCGGTCTTCTCGTCAATCTTTGGAGCTGAGCTAGGCACTTGCTACAGGGCGACCGACTGAGACTCTTTCTTCTTTTTTCGTAGTAGTGTTGAACGTTTTCACTCGGCTCCCCTTTTTTATCATTTTTTTCATTCTTTTCTTATGAGGTCGTTTAAAGATGTACAGTGGCGGTCTTCTCGTCAATCTTTGGAGCTGAGCTAGGCACTTGCTACAGGACGACCGAGACTCTTTCTTCTTATTTCGTAGTAGTGTTGAACGTTTCCACTCGGCTCTTCTTTTTATCATTTTTTTCATTCTTTTCTTATGAGGTCGTGTACAACAACCTTAAAAACGACCTTATAAGAAAAGAATGAAAAAAATGATAAAAAAAAGGGGAGCCGAGTGGAAACGTTCAACACCACTACGAAAAAAGAAGAAAGAGTCTCGGTCGGTCACCTTGTAGCAAGTGCATAGCTCAGCTCCGAAGATTGACAAGAAGACCGCCACTGTACATCTTATATATATTGTGTTTTCTTCATTTTTATTTATGTTTCAATCTCTCAAACATTTGTATCAGACACAATGCAGTTTATAAAAAACAAATGAACCCAATACTAACAAAAATAGGTACATCCGATTGCCAATAGCGTGTACATGGCCAATCAAGATTGACCTATTATTGCATCTGTAATTGTCTAAGACACCATGTATGGGGGAAAAAAAGGTGCCTCTGTGCTTTTGCACTAGCTTGGATGTTTCGTCTGTGGCTCTGTCCTATAAATCTTTCCTTTTCTCCTCTTGTTTTCTCCACAGACTGGTTTTTCAGCTCTCTCTCTCTCTCTCTCTCTCTCTCGTATCAGTTGTACCACGTTGGCCTAATATTCAACACTTTGAGCTGCATATACGGGTAAATTTTTTGATCTTAGGAACAATTTCATGTAATTTGAGTTCAATGCTTTCAGTATGTCCTTAATTCTTGGTTCTGTTTTGTTACCTTGAATCCGTAAAATTCGTTGTGAAACTAAATATGACATTGCAACTCTAGAGGCAGGGCATGACTTTGGACCTGCTTCTCTGATTAATTTGATTGACCTTGTTAAGTTGACCCATGTTGACTTGTTACACTAGTACTCCTGTTAAAGTTTATTTCTTTCGCGAGCTCTCTGGATATATGTATTCTTATCAATCTATTAATTTAAGTGTAATGTTGATATAACCAAAACACTTGCCATATATTGTTTATTAAATGAATACAAATGATTCGATTAGTAAATCTTATTAAAATTTAAAAGTGAATAGGACCTTTTGATCTAACAATTCTAACATTCATATCAATTTGACAAGAAAATTTCAATAAGTTATTTTGCAAGCATAACAATGTTCTAAATTTACTACTGGAGTTATTTTACCGGCAGATACAATAATCATACTTTTTGTGTGTTATGTTGTATCTTCTGTCGGGATAATGCTAGACTGAGTGAAATTTAAAATTTTAATTTGCAGAGAAGACATCAAAAGAGATTAAATTTTTTTGTTCCCTTTTTTTTGTCGGTCTAATATAATCCTTTTTTATTACCATCCTTTAATAATCTAAAACTATACCTGTAGATTAGAGCCTGAGTTATTACTGGGTGGACGGTGCTGATTTATTCTGAACCTTGTTCAGTTGACCCAACAAGATGTTGGAAGAAAGACTAATCCATCTACTTTCCATCATTATAACTTTTTTTGTTCTTTTATTTTTCCATCATAACAAACAAGACATAAGGGATTAATGGATATGGCTTTATGTGTAACGAATATTGAGGTAAGATACGTTATAAGTAAATTCTATTGACTTTACTAAACAGTAATGCTACGCTGAGCAAATTTTGGGACCAAATTAAGAGACCAAATGACATGACAGCATATTATTTGAAATATTTATTGATGTAAGATACATTATAAGTAAATTCTATTGACTTTACTAAAACTGCATGCAAGAGTAAAGCTAAAAAGGACATAGTTTTCTACTAGAGATATGATGTTCTAGTTATCAAATAAAACTTATGGTGCTATGCATTTATACGTTAATGCAACATGTACTATTTTTGTCTAGGCTTCTCCTTCCACCCTGACAAAGGTCTCTTTCAGAATATCAAGAAGACAAAAAAAGGATTTTTTTGGGTCAATGGCCAAGAGGAGAGAATCTTTCAACTCTTCGGGGCCAACACACATTACTTCTATTGATTGGTAAGAATGTTCTACGACCATACTATGATTTGCTTAATTGTTTCACACTCCATACATTATGATGCTTTTGTTGGGAAATTCCAATCTTGTTGGAAGTTCTACCATTGCGTTAGACTATATATATTCCTGGTCCAGTTTATGGTAATGGATTTTAATGATTTCAGAATAACCAAAAATAATTACATCCCAATATTTTATCAAATCATATTATACCACGTGTTTTCATAACAGTAAAGGTACTATCTGTAAAATTGTTTACTAGAATGATGAATGAAGATTGAAGCTATATGCAATGTATGATGTTGTATGGCAAATAAATAGGAAAAGGAATACACACGATTTATAAAAGTTTGGCCCAAACATGATGGCCTACATACTCTCTTCCACCTCCTCCTCGGAGCCTCTCTTTCCTTATTTCGATCTTCTTCAATGGCTGAAGATTAAACACTTTACAACGTTCGTCTTCTTCAGTGGGTGAAGGCACACACTTACAAAATTAAGCTCAATCAAAATAAATTTAAGCTCACTCAATAAAATAATGTTCTCCTCTCTTTACGAACAAGAATTACTCAAAAGATTTCAACAAGAGAAAAGAATATATCACAATAAATCACTTAACCAAGATCTCACAATAACGACTTTTTTTCAGTGTATATATATCGCCCTTTGAATGCCCAAGAAGTCCCCAAGAACATATCAAAAAGTCTTCCTTCTTTTTTATAGTGGAGGCAAATGCATAAGAGGAGGTGGCAAAAAAACTAGCCGTTAGAGGCTCTAATGGACAAATCCAAAATGCCTTCCGAAATTCTCGATAAGCTTCTAGAAGGCTTCTCAATAAGCAAAAAAATTTGGTTGACTTCCAGATTTGCATCTAGAATCCAGATCCTTATGTAGAAGTTTGGTCCCTCATCCGGAATTCCGGATCTCCCTTTCGTTGGTCCGGTGATATGCACTACCCTCCACTTCCAAGTCAATTTTGATCCCCAAGACATTCGAATATGACAAAGACTATTTCAGACAAAATTGTAACCCTTAAAATATCCTTTTCAAGTATGTTTTTATCAGGTCAATTGGATATCAGAGTAAAAAGTTATATCCCAGTTATTGAGCATATTTTTTATTTTCCTGATTGTCATCATATATGCACTACTTTCAACTTCCGTGCCATTTTTCACCTTGAATACATTCAAATATAAAAATTGAAATTTCAAAAAAAACTTGTAGATCTTAAAGTCTTCTTTCGAATCCCAGAAGAAACAAGTCAATTGGACATTTGAGTAGAACATCATGTCCACATAATCGATGCTATGTCAAATTGACTAATTATGTTCATAAATCTCTTCAAGTTCTTTAGTTATAACTATCAAACCGACAAGATTATTGCTTAAGCTTTTCATGCTCATTCCATCCAATTCTTCTCATATTCAATCAACCACTTTAGCAAAGTTCATTCTCTTCATTTATTTGCATCTTCTCATCTTCAATCAACCGATTTATCCATGCTAATTCTCTTTATTTATGTGTATCTTTAATCGTCCAATTAAGTTTTTAACCCAGGCACATCTTTTCATTTGGTTCTTCATAACCGATGTAGCACATTAATTGTCCAAGTCTTCTTATCAACCCTATGTAACACTTTACAACCAATTTTATACAAAGATTATTAGTAACTTATCATAATTCTTATCCAATATCTCAAGTAATGGAATAGAAAATTGTAGAAAAATCAAGTATAAATGTAAATTTCGTGCATCGCACGAGACTATACTAGTAGGTTGTTTTAATCAACTTTATCTTCAGAGGAAGACTATGGTACCAAAATTTATAATTTTTTGAAGTAGAATTTACAAGTGAAAAGGCGATAGAAGTTACAACTTGTAAATGTGAAGTTATTATTTTTTGAGGTGAAGTTGCACTTTTTAGATGTAAAGTTACAACTCATTAGGGGTATTTACTATAACTCATGAAATTACTTTAAATAGTTATAATTTCACCTTTTAAAGGTGTATCTTGACTTTAAAAAGTAATAACTTTCATAGTGATGCCAAGGTTTTTTTTTAAATAAAATTACCCTTATCTTCAAGGTATTTTGACCACATGATTTGACGCTACATTGTTGCAGGAACAACAAACGTGACCTAAGAACCGTAGCTGCCAGCTTGGTTGAGGGAGTGTACAACCAAGAACATGAACGCCAAAGCCAAGGGTCTCAAGTTGATAATGCCTGGTGGGAGCACTTTGATTTTTAATTAGTAGAGCCATTACTTGATGATGATGATGCCTCCATAGTTGGCGCTATTTACGAGTACAAAAATCTAGATTCTCACTTTTTCCATTCACCCGTGAAGCCACCAACATATGTGATTGCCTTTCGAGGAAACATCCTCAAACCAGCCACCGTGGTACAGGATATCATGTCGGATGGTCGTTTGTTTTTCAACACACTAGAAAAGAGTCACCGATTTATTGTTGCATGGCAAGCTGTGCAAAGAATGGTTGCTTTAGTTGGACATACTAAACCTGTGAATATCTGGTTAACGGGGCATTCTTTGGGTGCATACTTTTTCCATTCACCATTGTTATCTCGAAACTTACCTCTTCAATCCGCCATTCCTTTCTACACCTATAGGGTCTATTAAGAGTGAAAAGGTGAAGAATGCAGCCCTCTTCATAAATACCTCCAGCAAAGCTGCAGTTGCTTTGGTTAGGCCCCGTCAACGAACCGGCCAAGCTGAACTATTCACTAGATTATCTAACTGGGTTCCAAAGTTATATGTGAATCCATCGGATCCTATTTGCTCAGAGTATATTGGATATTTTGAGGGCAGGAAAAAGATGACAAAGAAAGGTTTTAGGACAATTGGGAGGTTTTCTACGCAGAATTCAATACGTGCTCTACTCTTAGATGAAGAACCAGTACATCTCCTTCCTTCTGCGTATGTGACTATTAATCAGCTCCCCTTTCGTGTTTTCATGCAAGATCATGGAATCCAACAATGGTGGAGAAATGATGTTTTCTTGAAATCCGAATTATATGAGTTCAAAAATTAGTGTACACCGGATAACAACAAATTTGCTTCAAAGCTATGATAAAGCACAGGCTAAAATGTGCTATTTAACTATGTTTTGCACAAATAAGGCCAAACCTGAATATTGGTAGATTTATCTACATAGTCAATACACTAAAATTCTGGGCCTCTTTGGATATATTCTCGAAAACAGTATTGAAATATATATTTTCAAAAAGAATTTTAGAAAAAGTGCATTTTGAATTTTTTTAAGTCTATCAAATACACATTTTAAGTCTATTTTTTAAGTTTATGTAGCATTTCTCTAAAACTATAATTGCAAAAAAAAAAAAAAAAAAAGCTAGAGAACCATGGTTCTATCCCAATGGTAATGTGCCACTTGTCATGACTTCGGCAATCCAAGTGCAATCCCGGACCCCCCCCCCCCCCCCACCCACCCACCCACCCACCCACCCACGCAATTTCTATAATACACTAGCTTAGAAGTAGTCTATAAAATTAAGTAGCTTTGTCCTTGGTTCATACAACTAAACAAGCGTATGGAACATAGATAATGTAATAATAGATACCAAAGTGTCCAACCAACCGGGTTCACATGACGCAAAATTTTGGTGGGTTCGCAATGTATGTCGCTAAACTTTCCACCCCCAAATTATAACTCAACTCCCAAGTCCACCTACAATTTAAGTAAACTTAGATTTTAGCCATAACCTCCAATTGTAATCCTAACTAGTTGTTTCTTTGTTGTGATTTTTATTTTTTCACAATTAAAATATGCAACCACTAGTTTTTATTATTTAAAACCATTAGTTGGCGTATTACTCTTAGTATAAATATACGATAAATATTAGTTAACCACGTATAAAATGATACATAATTCTATTTAATTTTGTTATGAACAAAGGTCACAAACAAATAATAATGGAACAAAAATAGAAATATAGTACACACAAATTTACGTGGTTCGGCTCAATAAGCAAACTTACGTCCACGAGTAAGGCATAGCGACAAAATTTCACTATCAAATGTTGAAGATTACAAAGCATTCTCGATAAACAAAAATAAGAGAAGGTATCCACTCCATCACACAAAATACAATAAATAATAGTGCCAACAATCCTTTCGTGCAAAATCCCACGGTGTCGTCCTTCATGAACTGCCCAAATAAATCTATCCCACGTCGACCACCACACCACTTTTGGATGTCTCCCATATATCAAGCTTCTAGAGAAAAAAAAAAAAAACCAATCCATTTAAGGTCTCCATTCCAAGTCAAGACTTAATGTTGTAAAAGTCTGTCACGTGTAGGACACCCTTTTCCTTTTTCCAACGTAAAAACCAAATAAGTACTTCAAAGACAAAAGTCTTCCATGTGAAAAAGACGCCTTCAACATCATGAGACATCCTTTTAAGATATTTTATTCCAAATCTAACACACCAATGGTTGACATTCCTCTAACTTGGACCTAAAATAAGACTTGGAATACAAGTAATCATAACAAACCTCCACATTCTCTTGTATTTCATCAAGTTCTCAAACCTAAAGTGAACTTGACTTCTGTCTTCACCAAATACCTCGGAGGGTATAATTCAAACAATGCAAACACCAATCAAGTCTAAGTAATGCTTGGACTTCAGCATTAATACTAGCTTAGTCAATATATGTGTTGGGTTCTCTGTTGTAGCAACCTTCTTCACTATAACAATACATTGTGCCATAACTTTACGAAGGAAGTTGTTGTCCGAATTTGATATTGACAATTTAACGTGCAAGTATACACGATTAACAAGTAATAAACTGATAAGTAGAGTATCGTTCCCATGGATAATTATTACTAATAAATTTCAAGTACTAACTTTATATCAATTCAATTTTATTTAAACAATTGCAATCAACTATGAATTCACTAATTTAAAACTAAATCTAAATTTAATAATCAATGATTGAATTTAACGGATAAAAGAATTTAAGATTACAACTTCCTCTAATGCGTCGTATAAATCTTTTCACTCTCTTTCCAGTTAATTGATCAAAATAAGTTGTTAACTGAGAACTCAAAACTATTTATCAAACTTCTTCCGATAGTTAGATAAAAATATATTTCCCAATTAAATTACTATATTCCTATGCAAAATAATTTGGAATAGATTCATTAAGTTCAAATTCTCATAAAAGTTACACACGACATATAAGTATATTCCTATCTTATACACAAACTCAGCTATTCAATCTTAAGAAGAATTGACCAGACGTATGTCATCATATTCAGATCTAAACATAGAATTCATCTCCCAATTTCATTTAGGAAATCAAATTAATTGTTGGTCACACAATCATATATTAAGCACAAAATATGATAAACAACTCATATATGATCAATAAGAACTAGAAACGAGAGTAGATCAATTTAACTAAACATTAGGTTCCGTTGCAATTTTAATAAAAATTTAGTTCATAATGTAATTGAAAAACATCCTTCTCAAATTAATCAACATCTCAGAAAATCAAGATGTAAAAGTAAGAGAAAAGAATGAAAACTTAGTTGCAATCTTTAATTCCTCTCTAGCCTTCAAGTCCAATTTTCTTCGTGTCGCTTCCTTTGATTCTCGCCTTCAATTTTTCTATCAATCCTTGGTCTTTTTTCTTTTTTAAGCACCCAAAATCAGTATATCTCATTCCCAACTCAAACTCTAGCATATATGTGGTATTAGAGTTCAATTTCGACTCAAAAATAAGTCAGAATTCGCGTCCACATTAAAACAAGCGTTGCAGCCCTTAAAATCAGCGTAGGGGCGCTGACTTTCTGCCCTCCTAGCGCCTAGGCGCTGGTTTGTAGCGCTGAGGCGCTAATCTCTTTTTAAGCCTAGAGTTTCTCTTGTTGCTTAGTCTTCAAAAATCCAACACTTAGGCTCCCAAATGACTTTGTTTTCTTCCAACCGACCTTATTTCCTTCCAAATGATGATCCCTTCAAAATAACATAAAAACACACAAAACAAATAAAAATGAACATAAAATATTTGAAAACTTGCAATTTTATCAAGCCAAGAATACTCAATTCGTAGGTATAAAACTCACTCATCAAATACCCCCAAACTTAAATCTGTGTTTGTCCTCAAACAAAATATTAAGAATGAAAACTATAAAAATTAACCCTAACAACCAACGACTCAAACAATGGATCAATATGAATCTGAATAATTGCCCCAAAAATTACTACAAAAAATAATTCACGGGAAACTTCAAAACAGTGCGAAGTCTATCAATTCAATATACTTCTTAGTTTTACCTCTGCTCATGACCCTTTAAATACATGTACATATCCAAATTGTTCAAGCTAGTCATCACCCAGATACATTTACGTAATCAAGCGCTCGATAGGAGATACTCAATATCAACTCTATGAACTTACGTTTCACATCAACCTCTGCTAATTAGGGCAAACATATAACTAGAAGGTACAAAGTTTTTTTATAGCTAGAAGGTACAAAGTTTTTTTTTTCTTTTTCATTCATTTAGTGAGTGCATTTTATGATCCGTCTCACCTCCTATTGAGCGAATGCGTTTTACGCTCCATCTCGCCTTTTCTTGAGCGAGTGCGTTTTACGCTCCATCTCTACTCATCAAATGCCACTTTCTTGTTTCTTGTCTTCCTATTCTTTTCTTTTTTTTAATTCATGAAGGATCAACTCAAAATAATTTTTCAAAAACTCCTTTATTTTATTTTTATTTTTATTTTTATACTCAAATAACCCATCATATCCAAGATTTCCCCCAAAATTATATGAATACCTCAATTTGCTTTAAATGATGCTTAAATAAGTTTTCTAAAGTTTCACTAATATCTCCCACAAGCACTTAGTCAAATAAATTCTCTAAATAATAACTAACTAAACATATGGATATGTGCTCCTGAATGAAAGGATCATAAACAGTGTAAAACCAACTAGTGTGTCAAACTACAAACTCAACATGTTCATCAATTTCCCTTGAATTAACAATTAATCACATTCATCATTGACCATAATCAAATTCACTCAACCCATTGCTCAAGTTGTACTAAAACATACTATCTAAACGCATACCTAATAATGCAAACAAGAATCCACCCCCAAACTTAAACGAAACATTGTCCTCAATGTATAAAGTAGAAAAAATTAAGATAGAGAACTTCCCTGAGACATCGCTAGTTGGCATCATCGTCAGCGTCCTCGTCGTCCGCTGAGTTGGGAGTGTATTCAGGAAACATAGGTGGACTAGGAAACTTACGTTGCAAAGCTTAATATTTACCCATGGAGAATGGAGAAATCCTTGGTTCTAGTTGATACTTAGGGATGTCAATGGACCGAAGCGGGGGCGGAGGGCATGGTCTCCATCCCCGTACCCGCTTAAAAATTCTTCGTCCATCCCCGGTTCACCCCTGCTAACGGGTATAATTTTTATCCCCATTCCCGTCCGCGGGTAAATTTATAATCCCTGTCCCCGTCCCCGCTTCCCCCGTACCCGCCTAAGCCTAAGCCTTTTTTTTTTTTTAAAAGAAAAGAGAAAATTTTATTTCATGAAATCCAAAAGTTACAAGAAGCAAAAACTGAAACTATTTAAGCAAAACACCAACAGTTTAACAACCAAAAAAGTCACTGCCCAGAAACCAAAGACTAAACCATTACCAAAGTTGGCTTTTAATCCTTCAACATGATCAAAGCAATTTATCCTTCAAACACAGACTGAAACCAATCTCAAAAACCAAACAGCAAAGCACCAGCCCATGATGATTTACAATTGAGTGCATAACCACAAACTAAAGTGAACATATGTACCAGACACGAGCTGCTTATAGACCAACGTCAAAACAAGAAGCACATACGTTGGGCCTTCACATCCAAACAGAAAGGGGTTAGTAACTCACATCAACTGCCCAGTTAGGTTGTTCAATATTGATCATGCATTGTACACTTTTTTGATATAGTATACGGCCTCAGTGTCCTGTGCAAGAATAAAAAGCAGTTAGCATTTAAAGACAATATATATAGCTGAAGCTAAGTAATAAGCATAGAAGATTAGTACATTTAAGAAAACACACATCCAGATTTTGAGTCAATTTTTGGTCTCATGGACCATATAAAAATGAAGAAGAAAACAAAAAATACCAATCAGGAACGTAAAAAAATTATCATCGGCAAGCAGAGAAAGTTATTGCTCCCTAAAACATCAAGATCAAAATGTTAAAGCCAGAGGGATTTATTAGCATCTCTGAGTTTCCAATTATGTTTGCATAGACAGAAGACAGCAACGCAGAAAGAGAGGGAAGGGGCTGCTAAGCTAGCAAAAAATTGATTCTGCATCATGTTAATCCCAATATCCAAGAGTAGAGAAAGAATGCAATTGAAATAATTCATGCATCATCTTATGTAAAAAAAAAAACTAATTCATGCATATATGTTTCATGCATCATCTTATGTAAAAAAAACTAATTCATGCATGCCACAATTAGAACTTTGAACTTTAATTCCATGCACAAGTTTGAGCGAGCAAAATACTCTCCTATTGAACAGCATTAAACACAACTATAACTTCAACAAACGAAAGAATGACGTAACCCAAAAAAATAGTTGATTGGATGTGATAATGGAAATTTCCATTAACGACATAAAACATGCATAATGGAAATTTATCATCATCATTTTACATTGATAGTGGAAATTGCCATTTTTTTTATTGTTGCTACACATTGATGTTGGTGAAGATTTTACAATTTCCCTTGTGGAGTAGCCTAGTATCACATTAGACAGTAGCATAATGTTAATAGCCAAGCGATCAACATTATGCAGTGCAATAGTTCACCTAAAATTCAATGCACCCGGTCATATGCCACATGGATCAAAAAATTCAAAGGAAAAAATATATCTATAACAATCAAAGACCAAATCCATTGTGCAGTGCAAAAGAATAGCTATTTATAATTAAATAGTTCCTCTAAAGGCACTGCAAGCATACTGACCTTTGTACCAAAAGGACCTACAGGATGGTCAATATCCAAAATGTTTCGCCCCTGATCACAAACAAGCAAATAGAAACCAAATCATTATAAAGTTTTTTGTTTTTCAGAGAAAAACATCACAAAGGTTAACAAAAGGAGTTCCATAAACTTCAAATCAGACTCCAAATCATTATAAAGACTCAAATCAGACTCCAAATCAGACCCATGATACATTATAAAGACTCCAAATCAGAGTTGGGGCCTTTCCTATAGCAGATATATAAACTTCAATAATGATTAAATACCTGGGCAAAGGCAGTCGGTGCTGCCAGTGGGGTTTCGCTGGGCAAAGGCAGTCGGTCGGTCGCTCAGGGGGAGTGCTTAGCGTTGTGGGTCTGAGAGCAATCGGAAAGAAGCAAGGCTGATCTGCGAGCAGTCGGTCGGTCGGCTGAAGGTGAAAGCTGGTCGCTGAGAGAGAGATAGAGGAAGAGGTGGGCGGCTTCGGTCTGAGTGGGGAAGAGCAGAGTAAATTAGACTTAGGGCTTTAAGAGTATATATATATATATTTATTTATTTATTTAACGGGTAACGGGGACGGGACGGGGCGGGGCGGGGTGGGGATAAGGGTAAGTCCATACCCGCCTTCATTCTCACATGGGTTTATACGGGTATCCCTGTATACGTCCACCGTCCAATACGTATAGTCCATCCCCGGTCCAAACGGGGCGGGTTTGGACGAATACCCGTTTTTCCCCGGTCCATTGACATCCCTATTGATACTCATTGATGCCCATGAGAGGTATGATTATTATATAAAAGAGGTTGAGAGATTCAAGATGATTGAACAGAATTTTGGGTGAATAAGAGTTGGGGTGTATGTATTTTTAGAGGTTTGAAATTTTGGGAGTGGTAGGAGTTGATGTGGTGAGTTTCTTGTCCAAGAATGTAGAGCTGAACTCATTTATAGTGCTGATTTTTATTCGGGTACAAGGGTAGCTACGCTGTGGAAGCCGCGAGGAAGTGCCTAGGCGCTAAAATTTTGATATGGAGGCCAAGAGGAAGCGTCGAGGCGCTGATTTGAGCGCTTAGGCACTAGGCTTCTGGTCTTTGCTTCTATCCTCAGTACCTACAAGCTATTGACACAATAATTAAAATGCACAAACTTACTAATATCATGATTACTCCTAAAATAAATAAATAAATAAATAAGTAATAATAAAAACTAAATTGACATAAACATAAAATAAAAATTAAAAGCTAAATTTTGGGTTGCCTCCCAAATAGCGCTTGTTTTATAGTCATCAGCCTGACTACTCCCTATATCATCCCGGGTCAGCAAGGGTAATTGAGGTCTTTTGAGGATCAATGTCGCCGCCCCAATAGTGCTTTAGTCTCTGCCTGTTCACCTTGAAAGTTCTCTTCGAATTGGCTTCCTCGACTTCAACCACTCCATGCGGGAATACCTTAGTAACAATGAATGGCCCTGACCACCTTGATTTGAATTTTCCCGGGAAGAGCTTTAACCGCGAATTGAAAAGGAGTACAACTTGACCTGGCTCAAACTTCCGCTCAATGATCTTCTTGTCATGCCACATTTTTACCTTATCTTTATATAGCTTGGTGTTCTTAAGGGGATCTGAAATACAACTTCCTACGACTACCTCATTCACTGCATCTTCCACCAAATCAACTCGAAAATATTCTTTCGCTTCATTTGGAAATTTCATAGTTGAAAATACATTGAATGTGACCTTTTGATCTTGGACTCGCATAGTTAGCTCACATTTATGTACATCGATAAGTGTTCTCCCCGTTGCTAAGAATGGTCGTCCAAGAATAATAGGTATTTATATATCTTCCTCACAATCTAAGACTATGAAATCAACTGGAAAAATGAACTTATCCACTTTAACTAGAACGTCCTCAACTATGCTCATTGGATAAGTGAGTGATCTATCTTCAAGCTGTAATGTGATGTTAGTAGGCTTCGCTTCCTTCAAACCCAATTGCTGATAAATTGAGAGCGGCATTAAGTTAATACTAGCTCCCAAGTCACATAATGTTTTCCCGAAAAATTGACTGCCTGTTGTATATGGAATTGTAAAGCTACCCGGATCTTTGAGCTTTGGTGGTAGAATAGCACTGCACTCCTCTGTAAGTGCAACTGTCTCATAATCGCCTAGTTTTCTTTTCTTTGACACAATTTTCTTCAAAAAATTCACATAGTTAGGCATTTTCTCCACTGCTTCTGCGAAAATGATATTTATTTGGAGTTTCATAAACACTTCCAAGAATTTAGAGAAATGTTTATCCCACTTCTGTTTTTGCAAACGTTGTGGAAACGGCACGTGAGGCACAATAGGTCTCGGATTACCTCCATTAGAACATGCAGTTGGATCTTTTTCTTTCTTTTCATGTTCTACATTCTTGCTATCTTTTATTTTTTTACCCTCAGCATCATCTCCATGTGATTGGTTTGGAGTTCCACCAACAACCTCAGGCAACTCTTTTCCGCTTTGTAATGTAATAGTATTGTAGTGCTCCTTACCTTTCCTCTTAGGATTGATCTCTGTATCGCTAGGTAGAGTGCCTTGAGGTCGGTTGTTAATGGCATTAGCAAGCTAACCCATTTGATTTTTCAGGTTTCAGATTGATACTTCTATACTGTTCATCCTTGTCTCATTCTGTGATATGTACCTGGAAAGCAGCTCCTCCAAATTTGACTTCTTTTCCTGCTGTGGTGGAGCTTGATTCTGAAAGCCTGGTGGGTATGATTGTGTTGGAGCAGAAGTTTGGGCTTGATTATTATTCCAAGACAAGTTTGGATGAGACCTCCAACCAGGGTTATAATTGTTGAAATTATTGTCATGTTGCTGCCTGTTGAAGTTACCAACGTATTGTACTGACTCTGAACTAATTGCACATTGATTTCTCGGATGGTTCCCGGCACATAATTCACAAACAACTGCCACACTTTGAATAAATTGCACTCCTAAAGCATCAATCTTCTTTGTCAACGTAGCAACCTGTGCAGCCAGTGCAGTAACAGCATCAATTTCATAAATTCTTGCTACATGTTGTTGATTGATCCTTGCAGAGGGCCACTGATAATTGTTGGCAGCCATCATCTCCAATAACTCGTAAGCTTCATCAAAAAATTTCCCCATTAAAGCCCTACCTGCGGCTGCATCGATACTGGTTCGGGTAGCACTAAACAAGCCGTTGTAGAACGTCTGAACTTGCAACCACTTAGGAATACCATAGTGATGGCATTTTCAAAGTAAATCCTTGAATCGCTCTCAAGCTTCATATAGAGTCTCAGAATTATGCTGTGCGAATTAAGTGATGTCGTTCCTCATCCTTGTAGTTTTAGCTGGTGAAAAGAATTTAGCTAAGAATTTTTGAGTTAAATCTGACCACGTAGTAATAGAACCCGGCGGCAAAGAATTCAACCAACTTTTTGCCTTATCACGAAGTGTGAAGGGGAAAAGTCGGAGTTTAATTGCATCTTCGATAATCCCGTTGTACTTGAACATGTCACAAATCTCTAGAAAACTCACCAAATGATCGTTTGGGTCGTCGTTAGGCAAACCCCCAAACTGCACTGAATTCTGAATCATTTGGATGGTACCCAGCTTGATCTCAAAACTGTTTGCATGAATTGCGGGCCTTTGAATGTTCGATTGTATTTCCGTAACAAGCGGCATAGCATAATCCCTGAGCGATTTCCGTTCATCTTCAGCCATAGTTTCTTGATTATTTACTTATTGGCAATGCTTTCGCAAGTTTCGGAGCCTTCTTTCGATTTTGTCTTCGTACAGTAGTAGCTCGTGACCTGTAGATCATGTTTGCATACAAGATTCAAGAGTATTTGCGCAAGCAATTAAAACAGAAAATTAAAGAAGTTTAAACTAAGATCAAATTGATTGAAATTAATATTGAAATAATTACTAGAATATTTTCCCGGCAACGACGCCAAAAACTTGTTGTCCGAATTTGATATTGACAATTTAACGTGCAAGTATACACGATCAACAAGTAATAAATTGATAAGTAGAGTATCGTTCCCATGGAGAATTATTACTAATAAATTCCAAGCACTAACTTTATATCAATTCAATTTTATTTAAATAATTGCAATCAACTATGAATTCACTACTTTAAAACTAAATCTAAATTTAATAATCAATGATTGAATTTAACGGATAAAAGAATTTAAAATTACAACTTTCTCTAATACTTCGTATAAATCTTTTCACTCTCTTTCCAATTAATTGATCAAAATAAGTTGTTAACTGAGAACTCAAAACTATTTATCAAACCTCTTCCGATAGTTAGATAAAAATATCTTTCCCAATTAAATTATTATATTCCTATGCAAAATAATTTGGAATAGATTCATTAAGTTCAAACTCTCATAAAAGTTACACACGACATATAGGTATATTACTATCCTATACACAAACACAGATATTCAATCCTAAGAAGAATTAACCAGACGTATGTCATCATATGCAGATCTAAACCTAGAATTCATCTCTCAATTTCATCTAGGAAAACAAATTAATTGTTGGTCACACAATCAAGCACAAAATATGATATACAACTCATATATGATCAATAAGAACTATAAACGAGAGTATATCAATTTAACTAAACATTAGGTTCCGTTGCAATCTTAATAAAAATTTAGTTCATAATGTAATTGAAAAACATCTTTCTCAAATTAATCAACATCTCAGAAAATCAAGAAGTAAAAATAAGAGAAAAGAATGAAAACTTAGTTGCAGTCTTCAATTCCTCTCTAGCATTCAAGTCCAATTTTCTTCGTGTCGCTTCCTTGGATTCTTGCCTTCAATTTTTCTATCATTCCTTGGTCTTTTTTCTTTTTTAAGCAGCCCCCAAAATCAGTATATCTCATTCCCAACTCAAACCCTAGCATATATGTGGTATTAGAGTTCAATTTCGACTCAAAAACAAGTCAAAATTCGCGTCCACATTAAAACAAGCGCTACAACCCTTAAAATCAGCGCAGGGGCGCTGACTTTCTGCCCTCCTAGCACCTAGGCACTGGTTTGTAGCGCTGAGGCGCTGATCCCTTTTTAAGCCTAGAGCTTCCCTTGTTGCTTAGTCTTCAAAAATCCAACACTTGGGCTCCCAAATGTCCTTGTTTCCTTCCAAATGACTTTGTTTCCTTTCAAATGATGATCCCAACAAAATAACCTAAAAACACACAAAACAAATAAAAATGAACATAAAATATTTGAAAACTTGCAATTTCATCAAGCCAAGAATACTCAATTTGTAGGTATAAAACCCACACATCAGAAGTGATATCTAACATCAATGTGTTTGGTCATTTAATGATACATTTTATTTTTAGTCATATGTATTGCACTTTGACTTTTACAAAACATAGTAGTCACCTCATCTTCCAAGCCAAAGTCACTGACCAAACCTGTCAACAAAATTACTTCTTTAACTATCTCTGATACTGCGATGTATTATGCCTTTGTAGTAGACAAAGTAACTGTAGACTATAGGATCTCCCTCCAACTTACAATGCATCCAAAAAGAGTGAAAACATAACCTATCAGAGATCTCCTCTTATCTAGATCACCCGCATAATCAAAATCAACATAACCAAAAAAAGTAGAATCAAAACCATCTCTTTTACCAAAGATTAAGGCAACATCTATAGTTGTAAACCCCCAAGTAATTATTTTAAGTTATATTATATTATCATGTATTGTGCTGAAGTGAAATGAATTTAGTTAGGTTGTAAACATATTTAGAGAGAGATAACATCAAAAACAGTTCGAGAAGGTCGAGAAACCTCAAAATAAGTGATATGGGGGTGTATTTGAAGTTTGGAAGTATTCTAGAATTTAAATGCATTTTGGGGGGAAATTTGGGTAGAAATAAATTTGACACTACCTTAATATTTGAAGCATAACTTTCTACTTTGATGTCCGATTGATATAAACTTTTTACAGTAGAATCTAGACTTTCAGAGCTACAAAGTGTATTTAATAAAACTTTTGTAAATTGACTTCTAAATATGTCAAAATTGAGCAGTAAGTTGGGGGTATACTGTCACCAACGTCCGGACGAAAAAAGACACTATTCTGGACGCATTTGGCAGAATGTTGGGCTCAAAAGACACGCGTTCAGACGCTTAAAAATATGTGTCAGGATGTACCGAGTAGAGAGTTACGGGTTCTTGACCTGGGGTGTTTTCTCTAATTTTCACATTAAAAACCTAGGAGATGACCCTTAAGCCTATTTTCATCAGTTTTTGATCTTAGAAAACCCTTGGAGAGTGATAAAGGAGAGAAAGCAACACTTGTAAGGTTTTTCGCGTAGGAGATGGATTGAACATGCTGGGGTTATCTTCAAACATCGAATTAAGGTAGGGAATCTTCTTGAGTGTTGTCATTGAGACTCAAGGTATTATATATGTATGTTTTGAATCTTTGTGATTGTTATATGTTAGATAATCATTTTTTTCTTGATTTCTTTTCAATTAACATATGGTTTTAAAGAAGATACATGTCTTGTGTTCAAAGAATATCGTTCTTGAGTTTCCAAAATTCTAGTTTTGCTAGATACATGTTCTGATGAGAAAGATACACATATTCTTGATTTCTAGATTCCTATTCTTGATTAAATGATATTTAAATTATAACAGCTGTTCTTGTTTCAAGAAATTGTGATTTTTGCCAAAACCCTAGAATTTTGATATCGCAATTATGAAGATTTTCTTGAGATGATCTCTCGCATACTTGAATTTGATTATTCTTGTACATTGAGAATTGTGAAATTAGTTCTATATAGATTTTGATAGAAATTGTGACTGGTTGAATTTACGTTTTCATAAAGTTGTGGTTTTTCATATCTGTATGGTTTTGGTGTGATGAACTTGAATTGCTTTTGAGAGCTGTCGTAGAATGTTAGAGGTTAGTTTATCCTAGTAGGGGTGAGATGGTTGTCTAACACTTATAGTGGGTTGTTTCCTTGAGAGGTCAACCACTATTGTCCATTTAGGTTCGAGGCTGAGGGATTATATATCTTTCTTGAAAAGGATTCATCAATGCCATGTGAAACGACATATGTCATTTCTAAAGTGGTTTGTGATGTGGCTCTGCGGGGAATGATTGAGATTGTGTGTTTGCGGTGGGTGAACGAGGTAGGATTGTTGTGTAGATTCTTGAGAAGCAACCAACATACATGAGATACATGAGACAAATAAGATGATGTTATTGACTTATTCATTAATTGCTTTGATCTTTAAATGTTTAATCTTGTCCTTGATTTACTATATTTTATACACTTGAGATCATTACAATTGTTCTTATTTTATTTCCAAAAGTCATATATGCTATTTTTCAAAAGAGACTTCCCTGTTTTATTCATTAAAAATCTTGTTTGGATTTGAGAGGGATTTCTTACTGCCTTTTTCTCACCCCCTATAACAACACATTTACATATTTTGGCATGAAAATGAATGTCGAGGTAGATGAGCAGGTTGATTTCGAGGCGGTGAAAAATCAGGATGTGGACCCCGTCTTAAAGGAGTAGAGTTGTTCATTTACTGGTTTTGAGTTTGAGAGATTGTTATTTCACCCTTTAGGAGAATAGGTAGCAGTTCTTGCTCTCTCCTCAGCTCGTCGATAGCAGCATCTTAGCTTCTTGGAACAACCAGTTGGTTAGATCTCATTTTTTCTTATTTGGTATAGCTTATGCTAACCCTAAAGTAGCAAGTTGGCTCAGGGGAAAGTCCTTTCTCCCAGAACCAATCGTAGTAACATAGAGCTACCTGAAAAAAACTCTCCTGAGACAATGTCTTCATTAGATTTAATTATTCCGCTACTACTTATATTTGGGTTTTGAATTGTAAGTTTGGAGAACTGACAATATTTTATTATCTTAGTGTCGGATATTTATTGAATGGATGAATGCTTTATTATTTAAATGATTTTTTTTTATTTTCTCTCATGATTGGATGGTTAGTAGATAGTAATGTCTTCCAGAGTGGGTTTTGGGGCGTTACAAGTTTGGTATCAGAACCTATGTTTTAGGTCTTACAGGGGAGCTGTAGGTTGTGTAATACCACCGAAGTGTTATGATAGGAATAAAGAAAATAGGCTTGAGCCGTATATGAATTATATGTGTATGCCTTAAGTGTAAATTGATATTGATGGTTGTGCAAGGAAACTAAAATTTTGTTTCGTGTGCAGAATGGATAATAGACGTGGACAAGGACGAGGGCGTGGAGGTTTAGCTAACCCACCACCACCACCACCTGCTCCGAATGCTACTTAGGGCATCCATTAGTGTCTAAGAGAGTTGATCACTTTGGTGCGGAAATAGAATGGGAATAACCAAAATGGGCTCGCACAACCATTGATAGTAGACCCGATGCACAATCAAGAGTCAAGGAGGATAAACGTATTGCGAGAGTTCTTAAGACAGCGGCCAACCAATTTTCAAGGAGGCTCTAATCAAATGGAGGCAGATAAGTGGAATAGGAGGGTAAATAAAATGTGTGACAGCATGGGGATTGTTGCGGATCTTTGAGTGGGCTAGCTAATTATTTGTTCGAAGAAGAAGCGGACCACTAGTGGAATTCGGTAAAGCGAAGGCACGAAGTGGATATGATAACTTGGGAAGTCTTTGATTAGATTTTCCAAGATAAGTATTTTTCTGATTCTGTAAAGGATAGGATGGGTGCAGATTTCTTGGCTTTGAAGCAAGGAAGTATGACTGTGACGAAGTATGAAGTAAAATTTGAGGAGTTGTGTCACTATGTGACTGAGTTTGTGGCTACAGATGCAAGGAGGGCTAAAGGATTTAAACAAGGTTTGAGGCCTTCCATTCACGAGAAGCTGGTTGCACTTAGGATTTGATAATATAAGGATCTAGCGGAATGGGCGCATCTGGTGGAGAGAGACACAGAGGAGGGAAGACGAAGGCAAACATTTGCTAGAGGAGGTCCTTTGAGAACATGTAGCAGTAGTGTAGCAACACAGAGGGCAGCTCCGTACCGCCGACCCGATCAGACTTCGGGGCAAAGGAAACAACTAGTTAGAGGAACTTGGGGGTACTTAGGATAGAGTAGTCACCAATCTACGTCAATGTTTTGCTTGCAGAGGTTTCAGACACTTCAGAAACAATTTTCCATCTTTTCCACCAAGGTGGATCAAAAAAAAAATATTTTCCACCAAGGAACAATCAGGTCGTGGGATAGTAGAAGGGGAACAAGCCCCCGCCTTAGAAACAACAACCACAACAAAATTCAGGTGCAATTGTACCAACTAGAAATAACCAGGTTCAAGTCTTTGCAATGACCCAACTAGAGGATGACATCAACAATGTCGTGGTTGAAGGTATCGTTTTACTTTATAATTCTTGGACACACATATTATTTGATCTCGATGCAACACACTCATTTGTACGTACGTCATATGTTAAAACATTGGGATTGAAATGTGAAAACTTAGATAAGGGATTGAATGTGGAGCTACCTACTAAAGAACGATTGGAAACCATGAGGGTGTGATGGAACTACATACTTCGGGTTGGGGAACATGATAATGAGGTTAGATTTGGTGGTATTGGACATGCAAGGGTATGATGTAATCTTTGGAATGGACGTCCTATCGGCATACCGTGCGGTGATGGATTGCTTCCGAAAAAGGGTTGTATTCTAGTCACCGGGAGGAGTAGTGTTCAGTTTTACAAATGAGCGGAATGTTTCTCACCTTTTACCCATGACGGAGAAGACGGTTTTTATAGGCTAACGACTGAAGTAGTTTGAGTTTCTTAGCTAGTCTAATATGAGAGAAACGAGTTAACTCCCAACAAGAGGTGACATTAGTGGTGTCAAAATTTTTGGATGTATTTCTAGATAAGTTGTCTGGCTTACCACTTTAAAGAGAGATTGAGTTTATCATTAATATTTACCCTAGGACAAAATCTATTTCTATTGCTCCTTATCGGATGACACCTTTGGAGTTAAAGGAGTTCAAGAAACAACTAGATCACTTACTAGCAATTGGGTTTGTTCGTTTAAGCACTGTACCTTGGGGAGCTCCAGTCCTCTTTGAGAAAAAGTATGAGTAAATACTCTGGCTATGCACGGATTACCGAGGTTGAACCAAGTAACGGTGAAGAATAAATACCCATTACCTCGAATTGATGATTTGTTCGATTCGCTGAGAGGTTCTAAATATTACTCCAAGATTGATCTTTGCACACAAGATATCACCAGCTGAGAATTAAGAAGGAGGACATTCCTAAGACAACTTTCCATACAAGGTATGGTCATTTCGAATATATAGTAATGCCATTCGGATCGATTAATGCTCCAGTAGCATTTATGGATTTGATGCACAAAGTATTTCGACCGTTTTTAGATCATTTTGTTATTGTGTTGATTGATGGCATATTGATCTATTCATGGACACAAGAGGAAAATGTACAACATATTCGAGTTGTGTTACAGACATTAAGGGGAATGTAGTTTTGGAACAGGGAGTAGCGGTTGACCTTGCAAAGATTGAAGTAGTGATGAAGTAGGAACCACCCCAGTATGTGATAGAAATCTATAGTTTCCTCGGCTTAGCAGGTTATTGATGTTGGAACGGAAATCCCAAGATTCATTGACAGCGCGTATGTATACAATACAAAAAAAAATTCTTTAAAACCCTACAAGGCAGAATTAGGGTTTACCTTCGAGATTGCTCTGGATTGATCTCATCTCAGCACGAACGTAGAAAAAAAAAGACAGACGCAGAAGGTAGCTCGCTGAACCTCACGATTTTCTGTCGTATATCCCCCAACGCCAAAAATCCGGATGGAGTGTGGCCTACAAGAACCTCTGAACTTCTGCTCTCTCTCTCAGACTCTCTCAAAACGTGAGTAATGAATTGATGCTATTTTAGAGAGCCTAGACGTCTATATATAGGTTACGATAGAAACCCTAAGGATAAATAAGGTTCGGACTTTCAATGGGTCTAGGATTCCTATGTTCAATCCAGAAAAAACATCCTACAATCCATTAATAATAAGTCAGTCCACTAAAAACTTATTATTGATCTCCTGAGCCTTATCTCAAAATTACGTTTCGAGCTCCTTATTATTATATGCTTAATAATCTCCTCACGTTTAAGATTACAGATGTCCATCAATTAAATAAATTACTGATAATTATATTTAATTGACTTTTTTAGATGTAGCTTGATGATCATAGTCCAGCACATCACCACTCAATACAAAACCTCATGAAGATCATCATATGTTGGAGAAATACATAACATAATCACAGATTTGAAAAACACCATGTTAAGCATAGGGCACATATATGTAGATATCATGCAAGTGAAAATATGTACCATGTTAAGAACTAACTTGCCCAATATAATTGAGAACCTATTGATATATCAATGTCAATCATGTCAAGTTACCCCCTTTAGTTGGTGTTCACAAATAAAATAACAAGTGAAAAATAAAATAACTGTAAAATAGGTGACTTATGCCAAGTTTGTAAAGGTAATCCCCTTTACTATTTTCAAATGCAACATATCTAGAATGGTCAAGAGTAAATCTTCTCGATTCTTCTCACAAGTATCTAAAATATTCTCCCATTTTTTGTGACAAATGTCAACCTAATGACAACATATGACAAGCACGGTATAGAATCAAGTTACTCAACATATTCTTTCCTTATTTTCTATAAATTTCAACCCAATGTCAGCATATAACAAGAATGACATAGAATCATGATATAACAAGAATGACATAGAATCATGATATAACAAGAAGGTGCAAACATAGACCCACTAGCTAAATCATGCATGTAAAGTAAGCAAAGGATAAATAAGGCATACAACTCAAGTCTAATATGATGAAGCATCAACAAATAGGACTAAGAGTATTGTCACAACAAAATAAAACAAAATGAAAAAAATAAAAATTCAATAAAATTGAAAAGTAAATAGAAAAAAATAGAGTACTTTAAGTACAGTCCATGAATGAATAATAACACTTGAAACTCTCATACGGTCATATACTAAAGTCTCTGAAACTACTCACATGGCTGCAAGGCTTGATCCACACATCTAAAATGGGGTGACTCGGACCTTTTCTTACTTTGAAGTGCAATGGATCAAAAGTAGTTACCGGATAGCCTAAGGGATTCAATTACTTATTCTCAATGGCTCTCAACTACTTCTATAGCCTCAAAATCATGCATGAGTGTATGTATAACCAAAATGCAACTATATGCACATGCATGGATGAAATTGGATGCAAGTATAATACAATTTTCAATTAAACATTAAATTCACAGTATCACTAATCATGAAAATCACACATATATTTACATTATAATGGCTCCATCAAAATTTTATCATTTCATAACATTACTCTAAGCCACATTTAAAAAATATTGAACTCAATTTCATACATCCTAGAGTAATGTTCCCTCACTTAGTTCAATTTCATTCACAGGTATTCAAATTTTGTTCAACTTTGACTAATACAAGTGCAACGTATGTGAAACCAAATTTCGACACAATTAAGATTCCGTTTAGTTTAAATCATTAATAAGTTCTACATGAAATCCTAATGCATCGTCTAAGTGAATAAATCACCAGTTAGTGAGTGTCCTAATCATTTTTTTTAGACAACTGCCTATTTTCTTCCTTCTTCTCTTCTGGCTTTACGATTGTGAATTCCGTACTTTAACAATATGCTTCTAAACATGTTTAGCATGAGCTCTATGAGCTTTACAAATGAGCAATTTGAATTAAGCATAAGTGCATCAAATCACAAGTGTATATGTAAAAGTAATAAATAACACAAGTGATCTGTTGACGCGAAAATACTTGTCGGAAAAAACTGTGGGGAACCTTCTCGGTTCACCAAAGTCTAATCCACTAAACCCAAATTCAATCCACAAGTACTTGACTCTTATACCTCAACCAATCTACATGGCTAGATGCCCATTTCCTTCATAGATCTCTTTGTTAAAACTTTGTCTTCAACGTAATAGGTAGCTTCACTTGAATTCTTAACCGCAATGGATCATTTAGGCCTCGAGCAATCTTCAAGGCTTAACACCCAAGTCTCTCGGTTTGCACATTCCAATGGGTTTGGTCTTCACCCAAACAAGTTCTTCTTCTTCAAGTTGTGAGGTTGGATATGAATCACTAGATGGTTAGCTTTTGAATCTAGGGATCTAGGGTTATCGTTGAAGCTCTCTAGATAGAAGCTAATATTTCTCTCTCAAAATATTCACAAAAGGCTTAACCTAGCTGTAGGAAAGACTTTCCCTATTTATATGTCCGAATAAGGACAATCTTATTCAAAAAGAAAACTCAAATTCATGACAAACTGCTTGGTCAGTGGGAGGGTAGACATAGGGTAGTTGTCACTGGAATGAAAATGAGGTTTCGATCCTGATTGGGAGAGCAGACCATTAGAGCAACCATGAGACCGCTCGAGCGAGGTCAAGGGACCGCTCGAGCGAGCTCATAGAGAGAGCCCTGTTTTCCCTCTATGGCATTTTCTTTTTTTCTTCCCTAAGTCATAAACTACTCTAGCGAAGGCTAGTGAGCATAGGGTGGTCCCTACCGATTTTTTAAGCTCAAAACCAAGCAAAAACTTGTTCTCTTGAACACTAAAGGGTGTTGATAAAGTGGAGTCCGATAATAGCTCAATCTATATTTTCAAAACTTAGAAAAAAAAATTTTATTTCAAAACACCTAGGAGCCATACACGGATTGCTTCCAATTCTATTTAATCCTAATCATCATAAGTTAAGATAACTAAGGTTTCATCTTAGGTGTCTAGGTCATTACTTTTGTCCTAAGTATGAAAACGAATATGGAGTTGGAATGATGTAACTTTGATGTTTGATCTTATCCCTTCAATGACGCTTTTGGATCTTCAACTTAATAGCATCATGACCATGAAAAATGTTGAGATTTACAATGGAGTCCACGAAATTAGTCAATTATAATATATGAACTAACAATCTCCATGCTATGTCAAAGACATGATATTGTAAAATTCCTTCACGTGTAGGACACCTTTTTGCTTGTTCCAAGTAAAAGCCAAAATAAGTATTGCATGATAAAAGTCTTCTATGTGAAGAAGATGTGTTCAAGAAAATCATGAGATATCATTGAAGATATTTTATACCAAATCAAACACACCAATGATTGAAAATCCTCCAATTTGGATCTAAAATAAGGTTGGAATACAAGTCATCATAAAAAATTTCATATACTGATGAAAGTGATCCAGATAAGAGTTACAAAGCAATCCAAAAGCCAAAACAGTGACCATACCGGGTAAGCCTACTTCTTTTGCCCCCACGCATCAAAAAAAGTATTGTACTATATATTCATACTTGTACCATATACCAAATTAGCTCACAATCCAAACAACATTGATATGGAATAACATTTTATTAGTCTGAATCGAAGTTTGATACAAAAGTGGTTGATAGATGGATGTAGATGCTGTAAAACTTTTATAACTTTGATGTCAAGGTGTAATACACCAATAACGAAAAACCCTAGAAGAATGCTATAGACCACTATAAATATTGGATGAGCTAAAGTCTAAGGTAAACACTTCTTTTCCTGTAATTTGTTTTCTTGATTTCAGGACCCTTACTGACTTAAGCATAGGAGGGCCTCTGATCGGTCCACCCCTAGTCCCTAGAATTTTGTTCATTTTGTAGGAAGAAGGTGCACTTTGTTCGTTTCTCTCAAAAACCAAGCACACAATTTCCACATCACCATCAATATGAGGTGCAATATTTTTCCCTTGTATAATTGACGTCATCAATGGGAAATGAAGCAATAGATTCAGCCATGTCAAACCTATGAAGCATGCTAGGAGCATAACTATCGAGTTTTCTTATGCTCAGATAGTAGCATGAGGGAAAGTATTGTTAGGATCTTAAATGAAGGAAAAAAGGATTGCGAGAATGCATCCCATGGGCGATATAACCCACGGAACAATGTAAACCTCAGGATGATGTCCCCCGAACCCACAGGGAGTCTCCGCCTTCATGAAGTTGATAAGGTCCTCCAGGATTGACTAGGCGCATGAAACTCCTTGCTTTAGAGATCCTATGAGGAAGATGAATAGCTTAGACGGGAGAATGAGGCATTGAAAGAAGCCTTAAGGAGATCACAAGATTGTGAGATCTTTGAGGAGTTCAATCATCAAGGGACCAACATTAAAGGAGAATTCTCCAAGCACAGAGATGACACACATTATAGACACGGGAGAAGAAAATCTACTCGGGTGGAGGACCAAGAGGAAAATTGGAGTCGCTTTATAACCAAGGAACTTGACAGCCATTTAAAGCACCTCCAAAAAACATCAACTAGGGAATTGGCTAGGAGAACCACAAGATAATATTCAAGGGGAATAGAGGTGTCCCAATTCACCATATAGAAAGAAGAAGAGAGGATACACATCAAGTTTATGGTGCTGAAGTTTAAACGCTACGATGGAAAGATATATCCCATTGCCCACATCCTCACTATATCTAGCTCAAGCAAGTTCACAAGAAAAATAAAGCACTATTGTGTGCAATATTCCCTGCATCTTGGGGGAGTTAGCCATGAAGTGGTACGACCATCTCTGAAAGAACTCAATCAATAGTTAGGGAAAATTGGCCAAACCTTTTACTGAGCAGTCCATTACTAGCAATAGTTATCCAAAGGAACATGATGAAACTAATTTCTTTGAAGAAGAAACAGGATAAAACTCTACGCAAGTATGCACATCGTTATTTGGAAATGATAAACGAGATAGAGAGCTTCAATCATGAGATTGCAGTCGCATCATCATGATTGGGTTGCCAATAGATATCTGGTTGTACAAGCTTTCGACCAGATGCCCAACCATCGATATAGAAGAATTAATGGTTGGGGTCGAGAAGTATGCCAAGGTAGATGATGAGCTCGGTATAGAGGCCCATGAGGACCAACCAAGCAGAAAGTAGAGCGGCAAAGATAAGCCTCCTATTAGAAATTGGACTCTTGACCATCAGATCTAAACTCGTGGATATTAAAAGAAACGAGGAGTTAATCACAGAAGATTTGGACCTAGCAGAGGAGAAAAGGTAACTGGTAGCCATAAGAATGGCATCATATCAACAGTAAATGGCCCGAGCATATGATAAAGAGGTCCAACAAAGGGGATTTCTGGTCGATAACCTAGACCTTAGAAAAGTCATGGGAACCACTAATTGAGAAGATACTGAGAACCACAAAGGAACTCATTGCTTACAAATAAGGATAATAGGATCTACAAATGAGAAAGAGGGCAAGGACATGACTAATGCAAAACGATATGGGTTGATATGTGAGTCAGCATCCTTTAATATATTCTACATCTTAGCACTTGAGCTGGGCTTATCAGTGCCACATCATTACTACGGAGTACCTCCTATGAGTAAATAAGATTGAGCTTTCAAGCTAATCTTTATGTGGAGTACCATTACTACAGCGGAGTATCTCTCGCGAGTACATAACATTGGGCTGCAAAGCTAATCTATATATGGAGTACCTGCCACATGAAAGACTTATCTTATCACTTAGGCAACCAACCCTAAGATGGGGGGTAGCAATCATTTGGGGTAGCAATCATTTGCGACCTTCCCATAAACGCAATATCTAGAGAGATAACACCAGGTGGATGTATAAGCCTCTGTTAAGGCAGAGCAACACAAAATGGGTAGCCACATACGCCTTTTCCGAGGCAAAGGAAAAAGTCCTAAGAATGAAGCTCTTGGAAAAAGACCCAAGAAGGCTCGAGTATTATTTAAAACAACCTACTCCTAAGGCAGGGAGAAATAAATTCTGACAAAGGCAGGGACCTAAGTTAGGTACAACCACCCAATCAAACTTAGGCTCAAGGCTAGACATGACAGTGTAAATCGAACAGGTACAGATTTGACACTGATCAAATCGGCGGTCGGTGCGATGGTTAAAACAAGTGACCAGGTGTGAAAGCCTGAACCCTTCATTGAGCTAGGGGAAATATGCAATTATCCAATATTTTCTAAGTATAAAAGGCTTTAGCCCTTCATTGAGGTAGAGCTTTTTTGTTAGGGGAAGGGGCAATATTAAAAAAATTTCTAACTATAAAAGTCTGAGCCTTTCATAGAGGAAGGACCTCCTTACCAGGAGAAGGAGGCCATGACAAAAAAAAAAAAAAAAATTCTAAGTATGAATGACCCTAGCCCTTCATTGAGGCAAAGCCTCTTTGCTAGGAGAAAGGGGTAATATTAAAACAAAATTAAGAATGAAGACTCGTGTCTTTCATCAAGGCATGTCCTCTTTGCTAGGGGATGGGGGCAAAATATTTTGAATGAAAGCTTGAGACCTTCATTGAGGCAGGACATCTTTGTTAGGGGAAAGGGGGAACAGATTCTCCTAAGTATGGAGGCCCTAGCCCTTCATTGAGGTAGGTCCTATTTGCTAGGGGATCGGGGCAAACATTTCTAAGAATAAAAGCCCAAGCCCTTTATTGAGGCAGGCCCTCTTTTCTAAGGGAAAGGCAGCCAAAAATTTCCTAAATATGAAGACCTGAGTCCTCTTTGTTAAGAAATGGGGGAAATTTTTTTTCGAAGAATGAAGGTCTAAGCCCTTCATTGAAGCATGATCTCTTTGCTAGGGAAAATGGGGCAAAGATTTTCCTAAGTATAAATGTCTGAGCCGTTCATTGATGTAGGTTCTCTTTTCTAATGGATGGGGGAAAAAATCTAAGAATGAAGGCTCGATCCCTTTATTGAGGCAGGTCCTCTTTGCTAGGGGATGAGGGCAAATTTTTTTCTAAGAATGAAGGCTCGAGCCTTTAATTGAGGCAAAACCTCTTTGGTAAGGGAAAAGAGGCAAAGATTTTCCTAAGTACGAAGGTTGAGCCCTTCATTGAGGCAGGACCTCTTTGCTAGGGAAAATGGGGCAAAGATTTTCCTAAGAGTTTACGGTCAGGCTTCACCCAAGAGGTAGATATTCATTAAACACCCAATTTAATTAACAAATGTGTACCCGAATCAATTGCATCAACTAGAAGAATTAATTCAATTGCAGTGATGTCAAGTCTTAGTTGTCTACGGATAAGCAAAAAAATATACAATTGAACATCTTTCCAATTGACCCAAATGACTCGACAGTAGACTAGCCCTATTTTTAAGTCAAAATTCCCAATTCATGGATGAGACTATTTCATCCGATCAAACCGGTGAATGACAACTCACGCATGGGAAAAAAAGTAAATTGAAAGCAATTAAACGAAGCATCATTGTAAATTAAAGAAGAAAGACAAGAATTGAAATTGCAAGTAATGTAAATACCTTGCATTGAAATAAAAATGGAAAGAAATCGTTCGCAAAAAGTAAATCAACGTAATTGCAATGCAGAAATTAAAGTCTTAAATTTAAAGGGAGCTAGTAAAGTAAACAATGGAGAAAACCTAGAAAGAAGAAGAAAAACTAATAACCCTAAGAGAGAGAAGAAGCAAAACGGTGAAACTAAACGATAGAATGGGAACTCCCTCTCTCTTGCTAGACTTGGGTATTTATAGGAAGTCTTGTGTTGATTTCTCTCTTTTTAATCCAACAATCACGACCTTTAAAATAATCCAGCAGATAACCTTTCAAAACCTGTCCTTGCAGCAAATTTACAGGAGTCTACAAGTAGGAAGCAGAAAATGACATACCGGTAGGACTATTCACTGTTTTCCTCCTACGGGTTGCTTTGCTCTTCTACTGGTAGGACGCCCTTCTGTCCTCAATCTACCAGTAGAACAATACTCACCTATTCTCAGGAAGATGTCAACCGTTCTCCAGGTTAATGAAGAAAGGAGTACCATTTGAATAAATGGGACGAAAAATGCCAACATGCTTTTGACAGCCTGATCTGCTAAATCCTCTAGTACTGGCAGCTCTAGAGAAAGGAAAGATTTTGATCTTATACATAGCAACTACAGACAATTCCTTAGGTGCTTTGCTCGCTCAAAAGAATGATGAAGGGTAGGAAATGGCCAACTAGACAACTCTCTAGATTGCACCTACTAGTAGGAGTGATAACTTACTGGTAGAACCTTTTTTTGGATTCAGTTATATGGATACAAGACCTACCGGTAGAAGTGGTCTTTTTTCTCAATTTTACTTGCAATGGCCTTGTCTGCACTCCTGGACCGCTTCAATCATGCCTCAAGTCTTCCATGGCATTGAAACACGTGTAATTCCATGTTTTTGAACCAATTCAACTGTAAACACCTAAAATTACTATTAAATATAAAACTTAACTAACAAAAAGGAATTAAGAAACAAGCATAACTAAGATGAATGATTATGAGACTTATAATATGTAATATTATGCTCTCATCAGGGGGCAAATAAAATTTTTAAGAATACAGGCCTAATCCCTTCATTGAGGCATGTCTTTTTTGCTATAGGTTGGGGCCAAAAATATTTCTAAGGCTTAATCCCTTCATTGAGCTAGGTCCTCTTTGCTAGGGTTGGGGGCAAAAATTTTTCTAAGAATGAAGGCACGAGCACTTCATTGAGGTAGGTCCTCTTTCCTAGGGATGGGGGAAATTTTTTTTTAACAATGAAGGTTCGAGTCCTTCATTAAGGCAAGTCCTCTTTGCTAGAGGATGGGCATAAAAATTTTCTTAGGAGGCAAGTTCACATTTTTCTTGGAGAAGAGCTCGAAGCTTAGAGGTTGCAACAATGGTAGAAGTAAAGAAACAAAGAAGAATAACCTTTAAATAAAGGGGAAAGGCCGCCAAGAAACGACAGCTGAAGCATTGAAGGACATGTCATTTAATACAAATGAGTATTTTCTACAATGAAGGGACATAAATTTCCTTTTCATAAGAAGTGATGTAGGGCTTTAAAAGAAAGAAATGATTGATGCATAGAATGTCTCCCAACGTTGCCATGTGGCAAACATGCTCTGGGGGCAAGGTAAGGGGTTTATAATTTCTAATCATGATTTGTCAACTAGGCTTGGACACATAGCAGTTGGCATGTACTGAAAAAAGTTGTTTGGAATGACTCTACTAAAACTGTAGCTTGACAGAGCAAATCTTGGCTTCAGCCGAGCAAATTGAATAAAAGCTTAACAAGAAAAGAAATCAATTGAAAGTGGTTTGCTTGATGAAAAAGTACTCCCAAGCAGGGAAGTGCGTGCTAAGTAGAGCCTGATGAAGTATTCTCAGAAAGACATACTATGAGACTAGAATTTGAATAGCAGTATTACTCTATCCTCTAGAGATTGAGCATTATCCGAACAAGAACAGATATCGAGGTCATCCCTAGAAATCTGAAGCGGTTGACAAGATGAAGCCTAGACATTGATAAAGAATAAGACCGAGCAAGAAGATAACTAGGCTAGCCTGAATAACCAGAAGCAGTGCTAGACAGCCAATAGGGGAATGACCTAAATTACAGGTGCGCATTATAGACATGTGACCTAAAGAATCGGAGAGTAAGAAAGGAAGTCTGAGAAGATTAAGAAAGATCTGGTTAAAAAATAGATGTGTTACCTGGTATAGCTAATAATGAAAACCCTAGAAGAATGGTACTATAAACTACTATAAATATTGGATGAATTTGTTTGCTTAATCTCAGGACCCTTACAGACTTAAGCATCAAAGACTCGGAGTGCCTCCGGTGCATGGCAGTTTGTTCGTTTTGTAGAAAGAAGGTGCACTTTGCTCATTTCTCTCAAAAAACCGAGCACAAAGTTTCCACGTCATCATCAATGTCAGGTGCAAGATTTTTCGTACTATACTTGACATATTTTATACTAGGGAGAACTACACTCAGACTCCCTGAGGTTTGTCACTTAATCACTCAGACCTCCTGACATTTGAAATATTACACACAGACCCCCTAAAGTTTGTACACGCGTAACACTTAGACCCCTGCTGTAAATATATCCGTTAATAAATTACACACAGACCCTCTGAAGTTTGTAAACATATATTACTTAGACCCCTTAAGTTTAAAATGTTATACTTAGACAAAAAATATTTCAATCAAAGATAAAATATCAAATATTTTAAATTTTACAATTAAAATTCATGTTCTATTCTATCTTTTATTGAAATAAAATCAAAAATAAAATTTTAATTTTTTCTTAAAAATCGAAATTAGTATATAATTATATTGTCTATTGGAATTTAATTTGATCGTTTAAACGACCAAATTAAAATACCAAACTACTCCAATTAAAGCAAAAAGATATTTTTTTTTTTATTCTAATAGATAATAGAATTATATACTAACTATGATTTTTTTTTTAAAAAAACTAGATTTTTATTTTTGATTTTACTTCAATAAATAATATAATAGAACATGAATTTTGGATATAAAATTTGTGTTATATTATGAATGACTTAGACTCCTTGTTTGATTTTTTTTTGTTTTATTCTAATAGATAGTATAATTATACAGTAATTACGATTTTAAGAAAAAATTAAATTTTTAATTTTAATTTTATTTCAATAAATGAAACAATAGAACTTGAATTTTTGTTGTAAAATTTAAAATATTTCTTTGATTGGAGTATTTTTTGTCTAAGTATTATATACCTACAAATTTCAAGGGGTCTAAATATAATTTATTAATGGATATATTTACAATAGAAGTCTAAGTATTACGCGTGTACAAATCTCAGGGGTCTGTATATAATATTTCAAATGTCAGGGGATCTGAGTGATTAAGTAACAAACCTCAGGAGTCTGAATGTAATTCTCCCTTTATATTACTACTACTTATACTTGCAATTAAAATAAGAGGAAAATGAGAAAATATAGAGATAGAAAAAGCAAAAGTACAAAATAATCACTACTTAAAAAAGTACAAAAAGTAAAATAAAATAAAGAATTAATTACAAAATGTCCCCTCCATGTTTAGGTCATGTTGCAATCGACTCTCTCGGGTTTTAAATTCGACAATTTGCCCCCTCCAAATTTGAATAATTTTCAATTAACTCTTACCGTTAGTTAACCACCGTTAAAAATAACGGAAGTTTATTAAAAGCCCAGAACTACCCTCATCTTAATATTTTATGTAAAAATAAAAATAAAAATAAAACCTCCCTCCTCTTTCGGTGAATCCACCTCCCTCCCCTTCCGGTGAACCCACCTCCCCAGTGAAACCAAAACCCATCTCCATCTCCCTCTGGTGAACCCACCTCCCTACCCCTTCGGTGAAACCGAAACCCACCCCCACCCAAACAATCCACCTCCCTCCTCCTTCCCCCTCCGGTGACCCCACCTCCTTCCCCCTTCGATGAACCAACCTCCTTCCCCCTCCAGTGAATCCATCTCCTTAGTGAAACTGAAACCCACCTCCCTCCCCCTCCAATGAACCCAACTCCTTCCCCTTCAAGTGAAACCGAAACCCACCACCACCCAAACAATCCACCTCCCTCCCCCTCCAGTGAACCCACCTCCTCAATGAAACCAAAACCCACCTCCCTCCCCCTCCGATGAACCCAACTTCTTCCCCCTTCAGTGAAACCGAAACCCACCACCACCCAAACAATCCACCTCCCTCTCCCTCTAGTGAACCCACCTCCCTAGTGAAAACCGAAACCCACCTCCCCAGTGAAACCGAAACCCACCTCCCTCCCCTTCTAATGAACCCACCTCTCTCCCCTTCCAGTGAAATCAAAACCCACCCCTACCCAAACAATTGAAATCCCTCCAGTGAAACCGAAACACCAATACACCGGTAAAACCGAAACATCCATACACACCACCCTCAAACAACTACCCTTCCTTCCCTCCTCCGATGAAACTGAAACCCACCCCTAGTAATAGCCCCCATACAGCCCCAACCCTATAAGAAATCTACTCTCTATTGGACAACACCCATTTGGAGAGAGAGTGAGATGAGGGGTTGAGATCTTCGTCGGAGCTGGTATGTGGGAGGAAGGAAGGGCCAGAGCTAGGAAGAAGATTGGGGGCACTATTGGAGTTGGGATGGAGTTTGAGTACAAAGAAAAAATGGAAAAAAAAAAACTGATGTTGGGGTAATTTAGGAAGTTCACATTTTCAACTAACGGTAAGAGTTAATTGAAAATTATTCAAATTTGGAGGGGGCAAATTGTCAAATTCGAAACCTGAGAGAGTCGATTGCAACATGACCTAAACATGGAGGGGGCATTTTGTAATTAACCCTAAAATAAAAATACTTCCAAAAACATTTGGCACCTAAAAATTAGTGAGAATTAGATGAAATTTAGCATGGGAGAGGACTGAAACTTCACTCAATCAACTCAAATAAGATTAGTACGTATCAGGTGCCTTGGGCGCATGGTCAAAAATTTTCCACCGTCCCCTCATACTCACATATATACAGAATGAATCAAACCTGCTCTGTTCGTCTAGAAACACAGAATTATGCCTTTACTCTTGCATTTTTCTGATGAAAGCTAAAAGGGCATCACAGTTTATTTCTCTAACAGATCCTTCTCTGATAATTCTCCAATTAATGTTCACGCTCCGGCAATTAAGATACGAAATTAAATGAGGGACAAGAATGTTATCCATTCCAATGCTTAAATTGATACGAGCAAAACTACTTGTCATGGAATATTTATCTAGTCAATATGTCATTTAGTCCAGTGTAAAGACTCACTCCTGTCCCTAAGTCTTTGCGGGTTCAAATCTCATCTCCCTACTCCATCACAAAAAGAAAATAACAACTAAATAAAAAAAGTCTCTGGAACCATAAACAAATTACAAGGATTAATGTTATATATTTCAAATTTGTATCTCAAATTTGCATCTCAAATCAATAAGGATGGTTAGATCAGTGGGTCCCAATTAAAAAAGTTGATGAGACCCACTCATCTAATAATCCCCGTTCATTTGTGATGCATATTTGAAATACACATTTGAGTTACATAGTATTTCCCAGTTACAAGAGTGGGTTAGAGAAATTTTAGTCCCATCTATCCTTTTAATCCCTATAATACGGCACCGAGAGGAGGGGTCCGGCTACTCTGCGGTAAGGAGGTAACCGTATATCATGCGGTTAAGTGGAACGACGTCGTTTTACGGCATTTTTTTTTTTTTTTGAAAATCGTACACCAAAAATGACGCCGTTTGTTCAACCAGATCAGACCCAACTTTGGGGAAGGAGAAAAGGGATTGAGAAGAGCAATCACAGACGCAGGGAGGGCAATAGGTGTGCTGAACGGAGGAGGAAACCACTATGTAACCAATAATGCTTAGACCCATCATCCCCATTACCACCATCAACATCACATTCCCATGCAGATGCTTCCGCTGAGGATTCATATCTATGGCTATCACTCTCTCTCTCTCTCTCTCTCTCTCTCTCTCTCTGTGTAGGTTTAAAGGATCTGAAGTGAGATAGTTTTGCCTTTGACGATGAAGTAGTAGAGATGGAACCGTATACGAATCTTTTTCTGCTTCAGACGTAATTAGAGAGTAGAAGTCTGCCACTGCCCAGTTGTTGTGAACGACCGCGGACACAACGTCGCATTGGTTAGCAATAAATTGAAAAAATTTCAACCACTTGCCTTCTAGTTTATCATATCTTCAAAGGCACCCCTTCTATTAAAATTTATTTTTTACGTACCAAAATTCTAGTCGATTAACAGTTATATTTTTTTATGTATTAAAATTTAAATCGATTGAAATTCTATTCAAGCCGATTAAAATGCTTAATAATTAACCATTTTTTTTTAAAAAAAAAAAAAAAAGAGGAAATTTTATTCCAAAATTGAAGAATTTACAAGCAAAAGAACAAAAAGTTTTAAAAGTAAGAGTTGGCTTTAAACCTTCAATGGTTTAAGCCATTTTTAATTACATGTAAAAGCCTATTAACAATAAAAAAATCCTGCTTCTAGCTCAAAGACTTCAAAACAGCTACTTGATTGATGTAAAAATGCCTTATGAATTGCTTCAGACCATCCCAAAATCTCAGGGTTTCAGACCAAACAGACTGCAACAGAGAACATGACATATGACTCTCTGTCAAACCATGCTGCAATAACAACTGAAGACCATCCAACAATGCCATACATTCAGCATTCATGTTTGAACCTAGACCATAAAAGAATGCTGCAGCTAACACAATATGCCCTTCATGATTCCTCAACACCACTCCACCACCTGACAAACCAGTCTTCCCTTTGGATGCACCATCAACATTTAACTTTAACATATCACCAGGAGGAGGTTCCCACTTAGTCCACATGACTTTGGTCACTAAGGAAAAAGGAGATCCAACTTTCAATTCCTGCAGAAGGTCCAAACCCTTCAAATCATCAGCACTCCCAGGCCTCATGAGAAATGCCTGTCACTAAGGAAAATGCTCAATTTTTCAAGTAGATAACAACTACTCCGGGTACTCACTTTCCTCTCCACTTGTATTTACTTGGACTAACACTTTTAAAGGTTTTCTTCCAATGTCTGCGACCACACGATCAAGACGATTTGCAATCTACATAATAGAAGGCAAATGATAAAACAATGAGGGGTGAATAAAGGAATCACTTGCAAAAAAATACTCAAAGAAAGTACAGGTAGTTCAATACAAACATCTTTTTCACTAATAAAAGTATAGCATATGGAAGCAGTGGATGGTTAAAAGCACATAAGGTGATGAACACAACATAAAAAATTGCTGGGAAATCACTGATGTGGCAGTAAAATCAACACCGTCAAAACATGAAATAGCCATGCAACATTCCATTCACTCAACATTTAGCAGAATGAACTTCAGCATAATGAACTTCACAATAAACTTCAGCCCATTCATTCAGCACAAACCATATATTCAGCATAATGATATTCAACATAATGAATTTCAGCAAAATGATATTCAGCCCATTTAGCATTTCCATTCCTCCATGGCACATACATATGCTGAATATCAGGTTGCAATAGAAATAGCAGTAGCAATAAAAATGATATTCAGCAATAGCATTTCCATTCTTCTTCTTGAGTTGTTCATCAGGTTGCAATAAATTCAATACCCCATCTTCATTATTTTGGTATGTCTAAACTGTTGTTCAGCAATCTTCATATAAAGAATTCAAACACTTCCTGGCACAAATATTAGTGATCCACATTGCCTTACACTCTCAAAGAAAGATTGTTCTACTTCTGAGTCTTTGGGGCAAGCAAAGTCTATCTCTATGCCACACCACATTAATACAAAGACTCTAAAATCTATCGACCCTAACCGCTGAAACAGACACCAATGCTGAAAAATCAATCATGTCAGCCATAGATACATACCTGCAACCACATACGGAAAATAATTGAAAACCAACCTAAATCAAGTTTTTTCTTTTATATATTTTAAGTTCAAAACCACCTCACTAAATGACCTTCCTTATAACGTAAAAATTTAAATTTGCTACATTTTGATAAATAAAACAAACCAAAACGACCCAACATCGAAAATTGTAAAAAAAATGAATAGCTCTCGCAACAATTGAGAAGGAAAGACAAAGTTAACTGATGCTATGAGCAAGAAAATTATTGCAAGCACAGACAAATTGAGAAGCTAATCGCGTCAGATTAAACATTGTTTCCCAGAATTTTCACCCACATGCTGAATATCATAATGATATTCAGCCCATTTATTGCTGGTATCTATATGGCACCAACTACAACTAGGCTAATACAAAGTAGAAGAGTTGCAGAATCTATATATATATGCACGAACTGGACTATATATATATATACATACACGAACTGAACATTGTCGATTTGGTTATGTTGAAGGACAAAATCTCTGTACACGAAATGGAGCTCAGAAATGAAGAATACCGAGTTGCTGATCTTGGTCTTCGAGATGCTGATATTGGTTTAGGGTTTTGGTTCATTTTGGGGGTTTTTTGAACGAAGTTGGGTTTGATTGTGGTAATGGGGATGATGGGTCTAAGCATTATTGGCTACATAGTGGTCTCCTCCTCCGTTCGGCACACCTATTGCCTTCCCTGCGTCTGTGATCGCTCTTCTCAATCCCTTTTCTCCTTCCCCAAAATTGGGTCTGATCTGGTTGAACAAACGACGTCGTTTTTTGTGTAAGATTTTCAAAAAAAACAAAAGAAAAAATGTCATAAACGACGTCGTTTCACTTAACCGCATGATATACGGTTACCTCCTTACTGCCGAGAAGCCGGACCCCCGAGTCGCCATAATGACAGGAACCTGCTTTTGTGGAGGTTAACATGAACCTACTTTTGTTGACGAAGTTATGAATGATGTCACTATTTCCACTAATTTGAGCAACGGCTTGGGCCATAATGACAAGAACCTGCTGTTGTGGAGGTTAACGTGAACCTACTTTTGTTGACGAAGTAATGAATGCGGTCACTATCCACTAATTTGAGCAACGACTTGGAGAATCTGGACGACCACCATGCAACCACGAAGGAGCTGCTGTCTCCACATATTCTTTCTATCGACAGTGCACATGGGATCTTGCAACCACGAAGCTTTTTTGCTTCGGTTGAGTGCCAATAAATTCAAGGCAAAGCTCATACCCAGAAAAGAGAGACGGGAAGATTTTAAAAAATGGGTTCATCATCATTCGATGCAGTTCATGTTCAAAAAGTATATTTTGCATTCATTGCATTGCTACATCTTATAACACCCCTCACTGCCATTAAGATCATGGGTGGAAATGAGATAGATCGACTTGCCCTTCAGGCCTTCAAGGAAAAGATCACATACGACTCTCAAGGCATTGTAAGCTCCTGGAATGATTCTTTCCATGTCTGTGAGTGGGAAGGTGTTAAATGCGGTCGCCGGCACAAACGAGTTATCATCTTAGATGTAGCATCCAGAGGCTTAGCCGGCACCTTGTCTCCATATGTGGGAACCTCAGCTTCCTTCGGGCCTTGAGGCTCGACAACAACACCTTCAAAGGTGAAATCCCACTCGAGCTTGGCCATCTTTCTAGGCTCCGGGAATTGGAATTGAACAATAACAGTTTTAAAGGAGAAATTCCGGCCACTTTATCGCACTGCTCAAAGCTGACGTACCTCAATGTAGGTAAAAACGAGCTAGTTGGCAAAATTCCAAAAGAGCTTAGTTCCTTGTCAAAACTTACGATTCTTTTGGTTCATGCCAACAATTTCACAGGAGATATCTCATCCTTTATAGGGAATCTTTCATCTCTGGAAACTTTATCTGCATCTAGAAATGTTTTTGGGGGAAGTATTCCTGATGCCTTGGGCCAATTGAGAAATTTAAGACAACTAGGATTGGGTGGCAATAACTTCTCTGGTATGATTCCTCATTCCATTTATAATATTTCCGCCTTAACTGTTCTCTCTTTGGCTGCTAATCAACTTCATGGCAGTCTTCAGCCAGGCATAGGTATGATGCTTCCTCATCTTCAAAATCTTCAACTATTTCGTAATCAGTTTAGTGGACCTCTCCCACTCTCGATATCCAATTTAACAGAACTAGAAAGCCTTCAATTGGAAAACAATAATTTCACCGGAAAAGTAAGAATCAATTTTGGAGGCCTGAAGAAGATTCATCAAATACTGTTGTTTTACAATAATCTTGGAAGTGGGGAACCTGATGAAATGAATTTCATTAGTTCTATGGTCAATTGCAGCACTTTGCGAAAAATGGGTCTAAGAGGTAACCAGTTGAGGGGGATGCTACCAAAGTCTATGGGCAATCTCTCAACTGAACTCTTTGATCTAACACTAGGTGCAAATCTTATTTATGGTGCTCTCCCTTCCACAATAGGTAATCTTGTTAATTTAGCTCAGTTAGGTCTGGAAGATAACCAATTCACGGGTATAATTCCTACTACTTTGGGCAATCTTCAGAAGTTACAAAGATTGTCTCTTGCAACAAATAAATTTTCTGGGAAAATACCTGAATCTGTGGGAAACTTGACATTGTTAACTGAACTTGACTTGGGGAATAACAGATTAGAGGGGACCATACCTTTAAGTCTCAAAAACTGCCAAAAATTGTTGCTTCTAGAATTTTCCAAAAATGAGCTTAGTGGAACCATACCCAAACAAATTTTTGAACTTTCATCTCTTTCAATTTGGCTAAATCTAGCTCAGAATCGTTTACATGGAACCCTTCCATCAGAGGTTGGAAACCTCAAAAGCTTAGTGAAATTGGATGTATCAGAGAATAACTTGTCTGGTGGCATTCCAAGTAGTCTGAGCAGCTGCACTAGCCTTGAATACCTCTATCTAGGGGGGAATTCTTTCTACGGTTCTATTCCTCCATCATTGAGTTCTTTGAGAGGTCTCCGGACCTTTGATCTTTCCCACAACAACATAACTGGAGAAATACCAGAATTCTTGGGGAAAATTTCTTTGACAAACCTAAATTTGTCCTTCAATAATTTTGAGGGTGAGGTGCCAATTAAAGGAGTCTTCATTAACGCGAGTGCCATATCTGTTGTTGGGAATAGTAGACTCTGTGGTGGAATATTTGAACTTCACCTACCCAGATGTAGAATCAAAAAGATGAAGGAAAAGAAGATGTCTCCGGCTCATATATTATCTATCTTAGCAGCTTCTACTCTTGTTGTGATAACCCTGGTGTCATCTTTCGGATTTTGTTGGTTAAGAAGAAAAGAAAAGCTCCAGCTACTGCATCACTGGTAGGGAAACAATTCTTGAGACTATCTTACGAAAGTCTCGTCAAAGCAACCAATGGGTTTTCTCCAAAAAATTTGATTGGTACGGGTAGTTTTGGGTCTGTGTATAAAGGAATCCTTGATCATGAAAGATCAACTATTGCTGTCAAAGTACTTAATCTCCAACGCCATGGAGCTTCCAAGAGTTTCATGGCTGAATGTGAAGTCTTGAAAAATATTCGACATAGGAATCTAGTGAAGATCATAACTTCTTGCTCAAGTGTTGATTTTCAAGGTACTGAATTTAAAGCAGTGGTTTATGAGTTCATGCCTAATGGTAATCTGGAAAGGTGGTTGCACTCGAGTACAAAAATGAATAATGGACAAGAGGAGCTTCAAAGCTTAAATCTTCTTCAAAGAATAAACATTGCTATGGATGTGGCTTCTGCACTTGATTACCTCCATAACCATTGCCACAATCCAATAATTCACTGTGATTTGAAGCCAAGCAATATTCTTCTTGACCACGATATGACGGCCCATGTTGGGGATTTTGGCTTGGCTAGATTTCATCCAAGGCTCACTACGTCAGTTGAAAGCAGTTCTACTGGAATAAGAGGAACTATTGGTTACGTAGCGCCAGGTAATTATAGTACTCAATATATTTTTTTTATGATGTCAATAGCCTATACCTATATCATTGTTGTTGTTAAACTTTTGCACAAGTACCTTGTACTTCTCTTTAGCTAATGTAATGTCAGTATTGCAGAGTATGGTCTCGGAAGTGAGATATCAGTCAGTGGGGATATTTACAGTTATGGAATCTTCTTGTTGGAGATGATGACAGGAAAGAGACCAACTGATTACATGTTTCAGAATGGCCTTAACCTTCATAACTTTGCTAGGATGGCCATACCAGACCATGTGATAGAGATCGTGGACCAGGTGCTTGTAAACAATGACGACGAAAAGGCACCTTTAGAAAAAAATTGTACGAGGGAGAGTTTGAAAACAACGAACAAAGTGGAGGAGTGTTTGGTTTTAGTTATAAAGGTTGGAGTGGCATGCTCGGTGGAGTCACCAGAAGACCGGATGAATATAAGTAGTGTTGTCTATGAGCTGCAATCTATCATTGAGAAACTTTTACTTGACTGATACTTAATGTCCTCTAGATGTATAGAAATAAATGTTTTCCTTTATATGTTTAGTAGCTTTACATGTAAGTCCTTTGGGGACCTTTGTTCTTTACTAATGAGACACTGATGATAAATGAAGAACAATGTGTTTATGTTTGTATAATTAAGTTATAGTTTTTTGGGTAAAAATCCAAACCGGAGTTGACATCTGCGCAAACCATGGATGTATTAGGAGAGAGAATGAGATAAAGAAGGGTATTGGAAAATGTCTATCAACATGTCAAAGAGTTCCCCCAGGATTTACTAGGCTCACATTAGAACGACTCTCATGTTGAGAAGCGTCACCTTCAGTAGTTGTGATTTCGACCCAATAGATTTTGTTAAGTTCTTGGAAGGTGTTTTTCTGGAAACAAATTCACTTCCTAAAATTTTTTGTGGAGGTCCTAAAAATTTCATTGGAGGCCCTAATTTGTTTTCCGATTTGTCAATGGGCCCTTAAAAACAGTTGGCCCTTAAACACTAATCTCCAATTTTTTGAATTTCTAACGGATTTTTTGGTTGCTGGTCCTATTTACTGACCTTCTAAGTCATAAAATTTAAACACATGCCTTTTGGGTCTCCAAAGACAAATCCATTTTAAAAGACTCATTTAAACTTATTTAAATAAAAATAAAAAATTTAAAAATATCCATATAAAATGCATATTTCAAAATTCAAATAAAATCAAATCTCCTTCATTTTAAATCTTTCATAAGTAGAACTCTCTTGCTGCATTTCTCTCTCTTATATATATAAACTAGTTATTACTCATGCCTGAAGGCACTGTATACCACAGAAAATGTCAATTAGATTCAATAATCTACCCCTAAAATCCACACAAATATTTGAAATGAAATATCCATGCCATTTGGTTGGCATCAATTTTCCTTAAAAACCAAGATTCTTGCAACGTTTAATGAGGTAAACAAAAATATTCCATATAACCAGTAACTTGCTCCTATCCCATCTTTTTTGCCAGAATTGTTTCAACATATGTGAATGCTTTGAAATTTTCACTTCCTAAATGGAGACCCAGTTTCAAACGGAAACTATCGATGCAATCTTGAAAGATTGAGGAAATAAAATGCGTGGAGACCATTCCCCCCCACCCCCCACCCCAATAAAATAAAATAAAATAAAACACACAGAAAACAAAAACCAATAGGGGAAGGAGGGACACATCCATCCTACTTCAGCGAGGACATGAAGGAAAAATTGAAGAAAGCAAATAATCAAACAATCTACTCAATAGAACACAAATGATCAAATAAACCACTCAATAGAAGCAACCCAAAAGTCCAAAATTAGCATGCATCAAAATGGTCCAAAACATATACAAAGTCCGTCAACGGCCGCTCAATAGTATATTTGAAAAAGCTTGCGCTTGAGGCCTCATTTTTAAGAAAAGTCTCAAATTTTTAGATGTGAAAATTGGGGTTGAGCCCTCCTTAACAGACTTATAATAAATTTAGTCCGTTAAGGAAACCTATTTAGGGATGAGTCCATTTTTAATCTTACTAATAAGTAGTTAAGTCAACTATTTTTTTAAAACTCCAAAATACCCTTCGTTAAAAACAACTTTAAATTAGTTTCCTAACTTGAGAATTATTATCCCTTAATTCACTATCAATAAAGATATATCAATAAATTTTTTTTACATAAATTTGAAATTCAAATTCAAAAAACAATTGATACTTTCTCTCTCTCTCTCTCTCTCTCTCTCTATTTATATATATATATATATTTACTGTGTTACTGTTCATGTTATTATTTTTGTGAGCATGTTACTATTTTAATTGGGTATGGTACTGATGGGGTCTCGGAAATAACGGCCCAAGCCCAGTAGATGATTTGCAAATGGGTTTTGTGAATTCGTTTGAAAGAGAGATTAACCTATTGAAAATGGAAGGCACAGAATATAAGTGGTTCACCCCAGTCGATGGACTAAGGCTACGTCCACTACAATGGAGTATCTTGCTCCTTGAGGTTGTATATTGATTTCAGGTGAGTATCAATGGGTTACAAGCGCTGGGCCCTTACAAATACATATATCTCATTTATCTGGATATCCAGGGATAGAGAACACAATGGGGAAGATGAGGACGATGATCCAGAGAGGATGTCCTCTCCAATTGCATAACACTGTTCTATTTATACGGGTCGTCCGTCCTAGGGTTCCTGGTGGCTCCTTCTCTTTTTTTTTTCTGATCTTGTGGGAACCTTCCATCATTGTCCTTCAAAAGCTTCTGCGCCCCTGTGCCCACGATCTCTAGATTGCCACCACCCCCCCTCCTGCGTCCGGGAGGGTGTAACTGTCTTAGGTATCAGAGATGGTCCCCTTGTCTCCTAGACTCGTGGTGCGATGGGATGCCTTCAAGGGCAAGGGGGTGATTTCTCTTCCCGGATTGCCCTTTGGATGGTACAGGATGGGGCTAGGACTGGATTGCTGGTCCTCCAAAGCCGCTGGGCTTGACTTCTTGGCCCTTTCTGCTCTCAGCGCGGGCTAATTGGAGGCACTTCTTTTGGACCGATAAGCCCAACTCCTGGGTTCTCAAGGTATATTGGGCTCCGAGGCCATGGTGACCCATGCCCATTATTCCACCCTTATCAGTTACTATTCATGTTACTGTTTTTTTTAACATATTACTACTGTTATTTTTTCAAATATTAATACTTAATGTTATTATTCTTTTTATTTTTGAATATTATTTTTGTGTTTAAATGTTACTATTTTGTTTTGTGTTTAAATGGTACTATTTTTTGTATTTGAATGGTACTATTTTTTTATGTTAATATATATATATATGTGTGTGTGTGTGTGTGTGTGTGTGTGTGTGTGAGAGAGAGAGAGAGAGAGAGAGAGAGAGAAATAAATAATCCTATTTTATATATGGACTAGTAATTGCCACGCCTAAAGGCACTACGTAACAAAAAAAGTCAAAAATGAAAAGGCATACAAATTAGAAGACCGCTACAAAAATAATATATGAAATATATTAGTGTGGATAGCAAATATATTTGAACCGACCACCTATTCCACAAACAAAAATTACATAGAAAAATCTAATTGAATGCATAAATATTTTAACTTGTACAATTAGAAAAATTAGCACACCCATAAACACTCATTCACCTAGCAATAACAATAATACAATACATTCAAATGTAAGCCACCATGTGCAGCTCTTTGAAAGCAAAAATTATGTCCCTGTCAAGTGACATTGTGCACCAGACTTCAGGGTCGGATGTTGTGCACAAACTACATTATGTGAATCCCCACGACTACCCTGCACAATAACAAACAGAGGATTTACTTGTGCATACTCACAAGTAAATACTTAGGACTAACAAAACTATTCTTACCAACCAATAATGGTGCATACCCACTATATTGGTGTGCAATAAGAGCTTGTGTAAGCCAAAGGCTCCATGTCCTTAACTGGTTCAATTTCCCAGGAGACATCTAGATGATAGAAAAGAAAATCATGCATTCATTAGATGAAAAGAAAACACAATAAGGAGTCGAGATGGGGAATTAGGGTAGGCTAAATAAATAGCAAATAGACAAAGCATAAAAAATTTCACTGTTCATCGCCTATCATTGTCTTTAACAACCAACTCAAACTGCTACGTTTCAGACCCCTTGTTCTCAATCACACATCTCATTATCTTCCAAAACCAAATCAAAAAAATAAAAAAATATTTTTACAAAATAAAAACTATTAAAACAAAATAAGCAATAGAGAAGGCCATACCTTTAGTTTTTTTGAGCTAGAGGATCATTGGGTATTAAGCGATTGAGGGGAAGAGGTCGCCGACTTGTCACCTCGCTGCCATAGATATGTAACTGGGTTAAGATTCATGCCCCATTTCATCTAATAGATTAATCCATGAAAGATAACTAACTACCAATAGGGGTTGTAACCATAGTTAAACAGCCCAAGCAAAATCTAATCACAAAGTACTGTCCGAACTGATGATCTCTATGAGTTCATGCAACAAAAGGGTTAATTAGAGTACACAAAAGCTATGCCAATTCAAGTACCAAAAGTGTGCACATTATTCATTAATTCAAGTACCAATTTTTGTTAGACATTTTATCAAACAAACTGTGTGCAGCGTCGCGGCTGCAATGAAATGGATGTGATTAAGGAAATGTGTAACCAAACACCATCAAACACCTCTTTCAAAATCACCACCACCACCTAGCAGCACCTCCAACCAACCTAAATAAATCAAGCCTAGCATTACAAAGAACAAAATCATCAAATCGAAACCAAAGTGTTCAAACAAAAAAAAAAGACTGAATGTGTTTCAACCCAAAATAACAACATCTACTTTTGCTACAACAGTGAGGATCAAGAACCACCAAACTATCTTACATGAGAAAGGGGAAAATTTTGTAAATGAATATAAATTTAGGATACAAAATATACATGAATGAAAAAGATATTTTATTGGACAAGTTGATTTCCATGTGCTCAAGAAAATATACAATATAAATCAATTCAATCTAGTCAATACAAACAATAAACAAATAAAACACATGAACGCACACATGAACACACACACAATGCTAACATAAACACACAGGCACACACACATTAACACATTGACAAACGCATGAACACACACACACATGAACACAAACACAAGCACACACACACATGCAGGCACACACATGAACACAGCACACACAAACACACGCATAGTTAGAGAGAGAGAGAGAAGATTCATAGGGAGATACCTGGGCTCCTTGTAGTGGGTGGTTCAGTGTGTGTTGGAGGCGCAAGGTAGAGAGAGAGAGGAAGGGAGAGGGTGTTACTTCGGTGTGGTATGTATTGCAGCAAGGGGGGGGAAGTTAGAGATAAGGGAATGTAGCTTGTTTTTAAAAATGAGAGAGAGTTACATAAGAGATAAGGAAGAGGGAAAAATAGAGAGTTGCAGGGAAAGAGAGGTACAGGGTAAGGAAGTTAAGGAAGAGGGAAAAAGCGAGAGATTTGTTGGGTTGCTGGGTGAGATAAGGAGGGAGACTTAGATGAGAGATAAGGAAGAGAGAGGTGCTGGGTGAGGAAGTTGTTGGGTTGTTGAATAAGGAAGAGGGAAAGAGAGAGAGAGAGTTGTTGGGTTGCTAGGTGAGATAAGGAAGAGAGAGAAAGGGGTGTTAGGTGAGGATAGAGATTAAAGTTGGAAGAGAGGCGGGAGAGAGGGAAAGAGACAGAGAGTTACTGGGAAAATAGAAAGAGATGGGTTGCTGGGTTGCTGGTCTTCTTACAATGAAAGAGATGAGGGAGAGTGTATCTGTGAGAGAGAGAGGAGGAAGAGAGGGAAAGAGAGAGTCATTGGGTTCAAGAATCAAAATATCGTTTCGTTGTATTGTTTCGGTCACCTAGGAAACGGAAACATTTCGACGTGTTTCAGAAACGTTTCGACCCGTTTCGAAAACATAATGAAAAAAATAAAAAATTTAAGAATTATTTTTCTAAAACATTAATGGAAATATATCAAAGTATGTTGAAATACATTGAAACATTCCAAAATAATTGCGCAAATGCATTGAAATATTATAATACATTTAAAAACCTTATGAAATACCTAGATATATCAGAATTTCGATTTCATCACTATTTCGTTTCGGTCTCCTTGCAAACGGAAACGTTTCAGATGTTTCGACCGTTTCGAAATGATATTTTGATCCTTGGCTGGGTTACTGGGTGAGATAAGGAGGGAGACTTAGTTTGCTTTTAAAAATGGAAGACAGGAGGGAGAGTGTATCAGTTGATAGAGAGAGAGTTATAGTAGAAGATAGAAAGACAAAGTTAGATGAGAGATAGGAGTCTTTGTATCATTTAGTATGAGATAAGGGGAGAGAATTAGATGAGAGATACGAGTGTCAGGAAAATTTGGTATGAGGACCGTCGGATCAATAATATTGAATCAACCCGAGCCACGAAAAGTTAAAGACAAACCAAGCTAAGTACTTTATTATATATACTAGTTAATGTCCATGCCTGAAGACACTATGTAACATAAAAAAGTCACCAAATTAAATATTTTTGAGATCAATTCTTTTAGCACAAACAAAGAACATAGTTTTCAATAAACACAATCACAACAATAATCCAAAAACCAAATTTGCACAGTTGCTACTTTATACAATAAAAAGGTTTGGGGTCTTATTATGCCCAATCTTGGTTTGGTAATACTTTAAGTTATTTTGGTAAATAAAATCAACTTTATTCATTAGGAGAATTAGCATTACAGAAACAGGAGGAAAGTGAAAAAACTCCTTAAAGAAAACAATACAAAGCTAGTAATACCAATCAGGATGCTGCATTTTTAATTAACCAACTTGAATCAAACAAATTCAAATTAACACACTACACAATTTGACATTCAAAGCCAATGAAAATTTTGAGAGTTGAAATTTAGATGATAAAAATGCATGCAAAAAACAAAAAGTAACATGAATTCAAGTAAAACTATGGCTAGCTCCAAATTTAAATTCCATCAATAGTACAACTATTGCTAGATAATGCCCATGTCAGAAGACACTATGTAATAAACAAAAAAATCACAAAATTTGTTACGACTGAAAGCATTGCATAATACAAAAAATTGTTCAATCCAAGGAACGGTCGTGCGCGAAATTCCTGTATAACATTAAAAAAAGATTGAAACTTTTTTTTAAAATTAAACCTCGACTTAGCAAGGGAAATTTTATTCAATAATTCAAAATTTAAAATCCTAACCATGAGGACTTAGAACCTCACAACCTATACAGCCATGTGTGAAATCCCTTCCTTTTCTGCATGAACCCAAAAATATCTCCCAGAGACTTGTCCACAAGGCCGTCATCTGTGGGAGTAGAAAATCTGATTTGATTTCCTCCTCTACCACCACAAAGCTCGGTTTCATACCTCCATGATGCCATAGATCCAAAAATCAAACTATGTATAAGAAACCAAAACCAAAGGGTAAGTGAATCTAATTCGTAAAGGTCCAAGAGAAATAGTACATGCTTGTATAAGCTATTATTCACAGAACAAACCATAAAATTGATACACTTAAGTGTGCCCAAATGCTTCAAGTCAGTCAAATTTTTCCATTTTTTTTGCGTAATAAGCAGCTAAAACTTTCCCAGTACATGTAAAATGTTGTACCCATTTGAAACTAATCAAAATCAAAGAACAATAATTAGAAACAAAATAAAAAAGTCGGCCACTTTCAACTGATGAAAGGACAAAAAGGGCATACTTCATAGAAGCCTATATGTTTTTAACATAGTATTACCAAAAACAACACACAAAATGTGCATAGCATGGCCTGAGACAAAACATGGGCAATTCATTAGAAAACTCAGCACACAAACTGACCAAGAAGACGATCATAATGAAGACAAAAAGATTGAAAAATGTATTAATCACCTCGTGCCTGTAAAGTGTTTCTACCTTATCAAAATGTTATCAAAACCAAACCCACAAAAAGAACTAGGTAAAATCCCAACAGAAATACACCACTTTCGTCAAAAATCATCCCATTAATACCCGTACCAAAGACACTTTATAAAGTATTCACATAAAGGTCAATTATTAAACCAAACACGCACTACAACAAAAAGTATTTTTTGCGACGTTTTTTTTTGCGACGATTTTAAAATTCTCGCAAAAAGTCTACTATTCGATACGATTTTATAATTTTGTGGCAAATTTCTATTTTTGCAATTTTTTTGCGACGTTTTTAAAAAAAACGTCGCGAAAAAACGATTTCCTCCTAGGTGGGAGAAAATCGCGCGAATTGGCAATTTTTTACGACAAAATTTTTTCGTCGCAAATAGTTTTTTTTTGTCGCAAAAATAAATAATCTAAAATATAAAGTAAAATAAAGTCTAAATTTCTATTTTGGCAATTTTTTGCGACGTTTTGTGAAAAACGTCGCGAAAAGGCAATTCCCTCCTAATTGTTTTTGGCAGGAGAAATTGCCGGAATTCGAAAATTTTTTTAAAAACGTCGCCAACAAAATTTTTACGTAAATAAAAAATTTTAAAAATAATGATTTAATTAATTTTTTGCGACGTTTTTTAAAAGCGTCGCTAAAAGGCGATTCCATCTTACTTGTTTTTTCCGGGAGAAATTACGGGAATTGGAAAATTAAATAAAAAAAATAATGATTTAATTAATTTTTTGCGACGTTTTTAAAAACGTCGCCAATAAATTTTTACGTAAATAAAAATTTTAAAAAATAATGATTTAATTAATTTTTTGCGATGTTTTTTAAAAACGTCGCCAAAAGGCAATTTCATCTTAATTGTTTTTGGCGGGAGAAATTGCTGGAATTGGAAAATTAAATAAAAAAAATAATGATTTAATTAATTTTTTGCGACGTTTTAAAAAAACGTCGCCAATAAATTTTTACTTAAATAAAAAAATTTAAAAATAATGATTTACTTAATTTTTTGCGACGCCAATAAATTTTTACGTAAATAAAAAATTTAAAAAATAATGATTTAATTAATTTTTTGCGACGTTTTTAATAAACGTCGCGAAAAGGGGATTCCACCTTAATTGTTTTTTGCGGGAGAAATTGCGGGAATTGGAAAATTAAACAAAAAAAATAATGATTTAATTAATTTTTCGCGACGTTTTTAAAAAACGTCGGCAATAAAATTTTTACTTAAATAAAAAAATTTAAAAATAATGATTTAATTAATTTTTTGCAACATTTTTTAAATACGTCGTCAATAAATTTTTACGTAAATAAAAAATTTAAAAAATAATGATTTAATTAATTTTTTGCGACGTTTTTTAAAAACGTCGCGAAAATGCGATTCCATCTTAATTGTTTTTGGCAGGAGAAATTGCAGGAAATGGAAAATTAAATAAAAAAAATAATGATTTAATTAATTTTTCTCGAATTTTTCAAAAAACGTCGCCAATAAATTTTTACTTAAATAAAAAAATTTAAAAATAATGATTTAATTAATTTTTTGCGACGTTTTTTAAAAACGTCGCGAAAAGGCGTTTCCATCTTAATTGCTTTTGGCGGGAGAAATTGCGGGAATTGGAAAATTAAATAAAAATAATAATTTAATTAATTTTTCACGGCGTTTTTAAAAAAACGTCGCCAATAAATTTTTACGTAAATAAAAACTTAAAAAATAATAATTTAATTAATTTTTCGCTACGTTTTTTTTAAAACGTCACCAATAAATTTTTACGTAAATAAAATTAACATTCAATTTCAACGATTTAACTTTAAATTTATGAAATTAACATTTAATTTCATCTAATTAATATTTATTTTCATCCAATCCTGATTTTCTAAAATGGGTTAACACACTTTTATCCCTAAATTATGGATATTTTATCAGTTTCATATCTAAAGTATCAATTTTATCTCTAAAGTATTTAATTAACAGACAATTAGCAAATTGATATCACTTTATCATGTTACTTTGGTGTTAAATTGATGAATTGAATATTAATTATATGAAATTGTATGTTACTTTGGTGTTAATTTGATAAATTAAATATTAATTTGATGAATTGAATGTTAATTTGGTGTTAATTTGATAAAATAAATTTTAATTGGATGAAATTTACATGTTACTTTAGTGTTGATTTGATAAATTGAATATTTTTTAAATAATTTTAGATGTTAATTTGATTAATTGAGTGTTAATTTGATGAATTTGAATGTAAATTAGATGAATTCAATGTTAATTTGGTGTTAATTTGATTAATTTAATGTTGACTTGTTGAATTTGATTGTTAATTTATTGAATTAAATGCTTATTAGGTAAAATTGAATGTTAATTTGGTGTTAATTAGATGAATTTAGTATTAATTGAATGAAATTAAAAGTTAATTTGATTAATTTAATGTAATTAGTTGAATTTGAATGTTAATTTAATAAATTGAATATTTAACTGATGAAATTGAATGTTAATTGGGTGTTAATTTGATGGTTTAAATATTAATTAGATGAAATTGCATGTTACCAAATTTATTTGCGATGTTTTTTAGAATACGTCGCCAATAAATTTTTACGAAAATAAAAAATTTTAAAAATAATAATTTAATTAATCCGTAAGTCCTCTATCTCTCTCTCCCTCTCCCTCACTGTGTTCCGCTATTTACCCGACTCCAACTTCCCTGTTGTTCAGCTCCCCCTGTCACATAACCGCTGCATTGAATCACCACACGACCCCAACTCCTCAACTGCTCAATGAAATCACGTAAGTCTATCAACTGCTCGATGAAATTAACATGTTTAACTAGCATTATAGAAATAAACTGTTAATTATTTGTAACTATTTATTAAGCACTGACATTATTATTGTTTAACATCCCTAACACTGCCTCGCCCAACTCCCAAATCCCTAATCCTAATCGCCATTTTCACTAGTGAATCGCCACTTCCACTGAAGCCACCGGAGTACCACCACCAGTGAACCCACCTCCATCACTCTCGAACCAGATCGTTTCTTACCCTCCCATTGTTGAGATAAAGATCCCATTGGGGGAATTACTAGGTAAGTTTTTGCATCTCCACATGAAAGTACAGGCTCGTATGCTTCTTGTGAGTCTCATATTTTTTATTTTTTTTTAACTAATTAAATATTTGCAATGACTTGGTTAAGTTCTTGGGATTAGTGGTTTTGGGTGTCGAATTTCTTGTTCTTTAACTATTACTCTGTTGATTTGGATAACTGTTTTGTCTTCAATGTCATTTTGGTAGATATCGGCACAGAAAGTAGAAGGTTTTCCCTTAATTTTATTTTTTTCTTCTTTTTTTCACTTTTTGTTTTGCAGATTGAAACAATCCCAAGTGGAAATCTGGCAGAGGTATTGGACAGACTGTGGGAGGAAGAATTGTGGGAGAGGGACATGTTTTGGTGATTTTCTATACATTTTGTATTCGATATACATAAACGTGGCATAATTCTCGAAAAAGGGGAAAAAAGTAATGTTGCTCAGTGAAAATATTTTTAGGGAAAATATTTTTCGTCACAGAATGTTAATTTTAGTTATTAAAATAAAAATAAAATAAAAATATTAAATCGCGACGTTTTTTATAAGTTTGTGGGGATTTAAAATAAAATAAAAATTTATTTTAGGACGTTTTTATTTTCGTCGCAGAATATAAATTATAACATATTTACACTTAAAATAAAACAAAAAAAATAGTAAATTGCGACGGTTTTTGTTTACGTCGCAAAATAAAATTTAAAAAAAATACAAAACGACGTCGTTTTGGTCTTTTTTTCCCACCTTACCCAACTCTTTTTCCCTCTTTCTCTCTTTCCCCATGGTTGCCTCTTCGTTTTCAGTCGACACACAGACACACATACTCTCCCTCTCTCTCTCTGCCTCTCCCTACCAGTCGAAGCCACAAGCCAGTGAAGCCTGAAGGTCAGTTCACCATCGATCGTCGCCGCCTCCTCTCTCTCTCTCCATCGATTCACTCCACTACCGCCGCCTCCTCTCTCTCTGCCTCTCTCTTCATCACACCTCTCGGCATCGATGCGCCTCTCGGTCTCCCCCTTCTCCTTCATTCTATTAATCTGTAAGTCCTCTCTCTCTCTCCCCCTCACTGTGTTCCTCTATTTACCCGATAACCTTCACAGAGCCAACCAAATCAATGGCTTCATTTATTTTCTTGCCCAAGAAAAAGTCTCTTTCTGAATCGGTGTCGTGCCCAAGGCAAAGTCTCTTTCTGAATCGGTGCCGTGCCCAAGGCAAAGTCTCTTTCTGGGTCTAGGAGAATCTGTTGTTTCGGTCCCAAAATTACTTGCGACAGGTTGTTGATTTTCTGGGTATTGTTGTTTATTTGATATATGCTGGTGTTTTTGTTTCTCAGTTGGGTTTAATCTTATGGTGGTCTTCATTTCCTTGCAGGTCTTTAACAGATTCATTTCATCTTCATTTATTTTTTTGTCAGATTTCATGTTATTGATTTGTGTTTGGGAACTTGATAACTAAATATTGAATTATTTTTAAGTGCTTATTTTTCTTTCTCAATTAATTTATTAATAACACATTTAACAATGTGTTGTTCTAGATCTTCTTTAATTTGACAAGATATTACTCAGGAGTTGATTTACATTTTCTTTCTATGGTATTGTGGAAGGAGATTATCTGGAGCTAGTTGCTGCAGATTAAATTCAAAAAATTCCTCAACCAGAGTCCATAATGCTCATAGCTTCAAGATGCACCCTAAAGGGTCCAAAAATGTGGAATACCACGCTGTAAGGAACCTTCAATATGCAATCCCCAGTTTGTATCGGCTTAGAAACGTGCAATGCACTGGCCATCCCTTCTCCTCCCAATTCCCTTCTTCATCTTTTACTCCCTACTACTCATTATTTTGTAAGTTAGCAAACATATTCGTCTTCCACAGCCTGAGGAGATGCATAGCACAGTCAGCACCTTTACTTTGTCCTTAATGCATATCACAAACATTTCATACCGATAGTGAATTATTTATTGGCTGATGCTATTTGTTGGCTTATGGTTCATCTGTTGAGTTTTAGCAATCTTTTTTGGACATTAAGAAACCTTCCTCATGTCGTGGCTTTATAAGGGAAATTTATTTCGTTTTGTTTTTTTTTTAAAGATAAAATCATCATTATTGGTATAGGAACTTCAATGGAAACAGTTGAAGTTCAATGGTCAAGATTGGAGAATCAAATTAAAAATGTTATTTTACCGTAGTGTGCCGCCTTACTGTAGTCGAGGTAAAATTCTTGGTTTGGACAGGGTAAAATGTAGAAGTGGCGGAATATGTATTTGTTGAAAAGACAAATAATGGATTGTTATCTTAGCCCATTTCATTTATACTTTAAAGTTGAGCAGCTTGGTGACTCTTTAGATGCTCCTCCATTTTTAACTGGCAAAAGTTCTTCTATCCATATTCCCTCTTCATTATCTTCTTGTCCATCTTTTCTTTTCCCCTCAGAAAACCGGATTTCCAGAGGCTGGGATGCCTCAATATCTATATGTGCCAAATCTGTGAGCATTTTTTAAGTTTCTATAGGATGTTTAAAATAGATGCTTTTTTTTGAATCTTTTTAGGTATTCTGGAGTCATGATGAATTGGAGATGATTCGACCAAGCTTTTTGTATCAGGAAACCATTAAACAAAAGGCTCAAATTGAAAAGGAATTTTTGGCAAATAGACCAGTGAGTACTTTATTTTTAGTACACAATTTAAATCTGTTACTGGGCTATTTTATATCTCTTACTGGCGGTGACTTATTGCTATTCACTTGATGTTCTTTTTCCTAGCTCTCTTCTTTTTTTTATACTACTTGACAAGATTGAGTTGGCCAAAATTGCGAGAAAAAACAAACAGATTGAGTTGATGTAGTTGCTGATTATCACTAAAAGTTTTATGGCATTGTAGAGACTTTTACCGATTGCTTGCAGTTATTGTGTTTGTACCATCTGCCAAAGCCTCCTTATTTCCAAGTTGCATAATCCCATCTAGGTTGCTCAATTTGTTGAATGAAAACTATTAGTATAAGACTACGTCATTTTTTTTATGTTTTATTCTTCTGTTTTACGGCTGTCTAGGTCTTTAAATTAAGTTGTATATATGTTATTGGACAATAAAGCTGTAATATCTTCTGCGTTATGGCTTTCTGAATGTTGAGCTCCCAAACATTTTACACTGATATGCTTTGGCTTTGGTTTCAGGCTCTTCGTTACTTCTCTAATATTCTTGGAGATGTTACATTAAAGGAGTTTAGACATGCATATGGTTTAGGTATGATATTTCCTTTGATGTACTTGCCAGTTAAAACGGACTGAACAGAAAACCTTTTAAGTTCTTTGGCTATCTTTGGTCATTAGATTAATATTTCACCGGCTAGTGTTTAATTTTTTGCTTAGATTTTTGAACGTTGTTACATGTTTTTCATGGTATGCAATAGGATGGTAAGCAAATGACATATTGGATTATCACAATATGATATCAGGATGTGCTTTATAGATTCCATTTGCAGGTTTTCTAAATCATGATGGCATTTCAGAGGCAGATCTTATGCTAGTGGAGTATTGTTTTATTTTTTTTATTGCGTTTTGTTTGTCGTTTGTGGTGTTAGAATAGTGTTAATTTTAACTTCGCCAATTGTTTCACATGTTGATTCACCAATACTTTCTAATATGTCATTGCTAATGACATCAAACTTCATGTTATTGAACTGATTTCTAAGCATTACTTTATCTTAAATGGTGTTTTGTCTCTCTTCTTAATTGCACACAAAAATTCTGTCCCCATCTACTTATCCAACTCATTTGGTGGTGGTTTCCGTTTTGACTTCATATTATGTCATCCTACACTGATTAGTTGCATTGTTCTTTCCCCTAGGATTTGGTGGGATTTGTTTTTATTGAGTGATTTTTTTATTTTTTGGCATGTCAGAATTTCTGTAAGAAATATTCAAACCATAAACTCACAGTACAAAGTACACTCTAAGCCTTATATTGACACTTTAATAGCCATACGACGCCGTCCAACTTGAGATTTTTAAATTCCTCGCTGGCCAAATACACTCAAGCACAAGATATTATTCTTTGAACCATATCATTGGTGTTCTGAGATTTCTAATTTCCAGTGATTATCTTGCAGGTTATTGCTGATCGTAATTATGCTCCTGGTGATCAGGTGTGGTGCTCGTAAACTAGAACAAGTATGTTTTATTGACACCTGTTTTATACTTTTTCATGAAATAGCGAAAAGCAAACTAGACCTGTTTTGTGCATTCTCCTCTCCTTCTTTGACTGTTTTTTAAATAGTCTGATCACTTGCAGCTGGACTGTTCATGTTACTGTTCATTACACATTCAGCTGGATTCTTTTAGCTTATGCCAGGGATGTGGTCACTCTGTCAGCTGGTTTTCTTCTCCTTCAGCTGCTAATTCCAGTTGGAATTTTCATTCTCCAGATCAGTATCATGTTCTTATGCTGTCATGTCTATCTGAGTGCTAGGAGCTGAATGGATCAGACACCTAGACTGTGGCTTGATTGTTCTGATCTCACTTCAGTCTGGGCTGCTACTGATCTGTTGAGCTTAGAGATGGTATTTCAAGGCATGGAGCTGGACTGTTGGAGCTTTTCAAGTTTAAGAGACATTAAATGTAACTAGAGATGGTTTAAATCCTCTTGAAGGATTAAAGCCATTTTTTCAATTTTTAGAACTTCTTGTTCTTTGATTCTTGTAATTCATTCTTTTTGGAAATAAAATTTTGTTTTTTTTTTAAAAAGATGTGAAATGTATGTTGAATGGAAAAGATGTGAAATGTATTAATTGTGTTTGTTTTTTATTGAACACATGTATTATTGGTGTACAAGTGAAAAATTTTATTGGAATATCATTTTTTATGAATTATTTTAAAAAAAAATGAACTTTTGTGCGACGAAATTAAAATCGTTGCGAAAATTGTATAAACAATCTTTTTCGCGACGATTTTTATACATCGCAAATATATTTATTCAATTATTTTTTATATTTTTTATTTATGAAAAAAAATAATTTGCAACGTTTTTTTTTCGTCGCGAAAAAATAATTAAATTATTATTTACATTTTTTATTTATGTAAAAAATTATTTGCGACGATTTTTCTACGTCGCGAAAAATTATTAAATTATTATTTTTTGCATTTTTTATTTAAGTAAAAACTTATTCGCGACGATTGTTTTACGTTGCCAAAAATTAATTAAATTATTATTTTTTTACATTTTTATTTATGTAAAAAATTATTCGCGACGATTTTTTATCGTCGCGAAAAATTAATTAAATTATTATTTTTTTACATTTTCAATTATGTAAAAAATTATTTGTGACAATTTTTTTACGTAGCGAAAAATTAATTAAATTATTATTTTTTATTTTTTTATTTATGTAAAAAATTATTTGCGACTATTTTTTTACGTGGCAAAAAATTAATTAAATTATTATTTTTTATTTTTTTACACTAGTGGAATAGATTTTATCTATATTTTTTTTAAAATTTTCGCGACATTTTTTTTGCATCGCAATTTTTTTTTTTTTGCAATGAAAATAAATTTGCGTCGCAAAATACTTTCTGCGACGAGACTATTGCGACGAACACGCGACGAAAAAAAAACGTCGCAAAAATAATTGGCGACGAAAAAAATCGTCACAAAAAACGATTTTTGTTGTAGTGACGTAATGAATCCCAACAAGAGAATCAATCCCCGCAAGAACTTTTTTTATTGGGAATAATATAAATAAAGAAATACATACACAAAATAAAATCCGAATAATAATGTATGAAATCAAAACTTCACCAAGAATGTAATTCGAAACCTTACAAAGGCAACCATTGAAGAAAATCATGGATCAATAACCTACCATTGAGAGATTTGATGCTGAAATTAGTAAAGCTAATAATAAGAAGCACAAAAAAATATGAAGGTTAAACATTGTGATTTCAAAAGCATGTGCCTTAGTGCATTAAATAAGCAGGTGAATAACAATTAGGATCTTAGACTTAGAAAGCCTACGGATAGGGCATGTACCTTGAAAGGACACCAATTCTATTACTGTAGTTGTGGATGCCCCAAATACGCAACAAGCAAAGCTCTTTGTCTAAGATGTTGCTGTTGTTGATAAAATAAAGGATAAGAAGATCAAGCCTCGATCTAATTGATGACTCGACGAACCGAACAAAATTAATAGCATCCATTCTCTATGTGTTTTTCTAGGTTTCATTATTGTGTGTTGACCAAATATTGGTATCCAGCGGAAAAAGAATAATGGGTGTATCATTTCATAAATTTCAAAACATCAGCAGCGAAAATGGAGCAAGCTTACTAAGTGGAATGAAGTTCTCAACATCTCTATCCCTCTAGGCAGGAGCTTCACCATCTTTCATTTGCTATTCATCAAATGGTCCATGAAAACCTGTGTATGAAGCAAATCAATCCAAACTCAAAACTTTCACTCAAACTAACTATTTAGTAAGAGGCATGTGACTTAAAAGAACATGTTCCACAACTAAACAAAAACTAATTGATAAATCACGTACTACCTTCCAATAGAGATTAAATATATAAGCAAAAACAAAATTAAAAGAATACTAATTAAAATAATTAGTACCTAAACAACTATACACATGAATAGTTGAGGCCAAGGAAGTCTCAAACATCAATTTTATGAGAGATCAAACATGAAGATACTCAACCTGTCAGCCACATGAAATTAGTTTTGAAAATAGGATTAAAATGGATGGTAGCAAACTAATACAACAATAGGGAAAAAAAGTAGATATAAAAAACAAAGAAAATGGAATAAAATATTGAACAAGAACAATTGTTAAAATGGTAATGAAGCAAAAAGAGATTACAATAATGGAAACTAAACGCAAAATTTCCATTGCGGAGCACCATATTTTTTGCCACCCATACGAAATGTGGTCCTACTGCTCCTGCATAAAAAAAACAAAGTATTCGGTTAGAAATTATTTTGAAAAAAAAAAAAACAATTAAACCCCAAGGAAGGGAACCTAACAAATGTCGTATAAATAGTAACAAAAATCAAACAAACACTATCCAAGTGAAAAAAAAATTCAACCCATTGGCCATAGAAAACCAAGAAACCAAAGAGATGACTAAACAGAAATCAAAAAACCAAATCCTTGTCAGGCATTTTCTCAAATATCTTGCGAGCAAGCCCAAAAAGTGGAAATTTACAAAGCAGTCAGCACGTGTGTGTTGTGTGGGTGTGTGTTGTGTGTATGCGTTGAGGGTATGCACAGAGAGTAAAGGGATAGAAAGAGGAGATGTGGCAGTGGTGGCAGTGGGGATGTTCTGATGGTTAAGTTCGGTGGGGGGTTGGGGGGAGGGGGGGAGAGGAGGAAACGGTGGTGGTTGATGGTGGTATGTGTGTGTAGAGAGTAGGAGAGAAAGGGGGACGTGGGCTGGGGTTTGGGTTTGGGTTTGGGTTTGGGTTTGGTGGAGTTTGAAGTGTAGTAGAACAGAGAGGGAGAGGAAGGAGAAGAATAGAGGAGGTGAGGCATAGAATGACAGTGATTGGTGGAATCAGAGATAGGAGAGAGAGAGGAAGACAAATAGATCAAAATATCTGGCGTTGATGGGTGGTTGCTGTTAGGCGTCATTGGGTGACGGTGGATCTCCGTTACCAACGGGGCAGAGATAAGAGAGATAGAGTGCAGAGAAAAGAGGGGGAGGAGATAAGCATAGATAATGAGAGAGAGGCACATACCTGGCTGCATCGACAGTGGCTGTTGCTGGCTTCAATCGCCTAAGAGAGCGAGACGGGAGAGAAAGGTGAGAAGGGAGGGAGGGAGGGAGGGAGGGAGTCGATGTGGGGGGGGGGGGGGGGGGGGGGGACTGCAATCGTATATTGCCCAAGGATTTAGACCTATGATGGCCAAAATTGGGGACGAAATTTTGGGTAAAAGAAAGGGGATGATTGCATAATAATTGAAATTAATGGGGATGTTCTATGCCTGCAAAGGAAGGAGAATAAAGATATTATGTGATTAAGGAATCAGATATGAATATTTATGGGCGTGAATTTAGGGAAGGAGTTGCGTTAAACTTGGGAAGTGAAAATGGAAAGTGGCTTGGGAGGGAAAACAAAAATCATCGATTAATCTGATCCGTAGGATCAATATTGTTTAGTTGATTTGAGATGCAAAAAATTAGAGATAAGATAAACCATTGGATATAACTTATCTTTTGCTCAGAATTGATCTGAGTTGCGAAAAACTCAAGATAAATTTAGAGATTCAAACTCAGTTCTACTTTATTATATACTAGTAATTGCCCATGCCTAAAGACACTTTAAAACTTAAAAAAATCGCTCATAATCATAACTTTTCCTCCATTTGTTTTAATTAAAGACATTGAAATCAAATAAAAATACCAATCTCATAATAAAAATAAAACACACGAATCTAAAAACATTTCAAGTCTACTTGGTTTCTTGTTACAAATAAAAGTCAATTCTTAACTTAACAATAAAAACAAAAGATATAATCCATGACCTAAATAAGATTAAACGGAGTCCAACTAAATATAGCAAAACTCATAAAAACAGTATAAATTAGGTAGTGCTAGATTTTCTATAACAACGCTAGCAATATTAGTAAAATTGGGTTGGTGCATTAGGCTTTTTCATATTTATTTCCCATCTTATCACACTCATATGATCATTCTATGTCTATTCAAAAACAAACACTTCTTTCTTTTTTTCCCATTAAATACCACAAATTGACACCTTTTAAAGTGTTAACATAAAACCCAGAATTAGAATTTCATGTTCAAGCTTAGAGACCTTTAATCATAACATTGAAAAGATTGACCCATAATTGAAATTAACTGAAGGCAAAGAAAGTACACGCTTCTTAGCTATCTAAGTCCCAAACTTGATAGCCAGCTACATATTTATTCTTTCTACCTAAGATACTCAATGGCATGATTAATACATACACAACTAATCACATTGAGACAAAGCCCGTGGATAGAGCACTTACCTTTAGCATTTTGAAGGTAGGAATTTGTTAGTCATTTGTTTTACTGCCATTAACCTACAACAAAATCCACTAAGAAAAAAAGTCTTATGGAGCATAATAACATATAGTTAGTGGACAACACCAATAGGTGATTAAATTACACAATTCAACAAAGCACAATAATCAAAAAAATACAAAAGAGAGAGAGAGAGAGAGAAATATATGTGTGTAGAGAGAGAAATATGTGTGTGTTGCAAACACCTCTATTCCCTCATCAAAATCAGAGATGTGTGTGTGTGTTGAGGCGGTGGGATTTTGGGATGGAAGGAGGGTGAGAGCGAGAGACAGGGAGGAGCCAAAGGTAGTCTCTGTTTCTTAATCAAGCTCGTCGAAGCTTACATCAAAATTGTTAAATCGGCATAGCCAACTCATTGAAGCAATAACACAAACACTTGAATGAACACCCAATCTTATAAACCTATTTCATAATTTAAAACAAAATGAATAAAGTTTGTGAAATTTCCAAACCTTGTTTAACACCCAAATTAAAAACCCAATTTGACAACAAATTAGCCTACAAATCTTATAGAATGAAATTAACACACAACATTCAATTAACACACAAATCTTAATCTTAATCAAGACCCTATAAAAACCTATTTCATACTAATTGACACACAATCACTAAAATGATGGAAGTAAATTAAATTAACACACAATCTTAATATAAGTAACCCTAACATTCATCAAATCAAGATACTATAAACCTATTTCATAATTAAAAAAAAATCAAATTGAAATTTCACAAACTCTATTCATCACCCAAATTGAAAATCCAATTTGAAAATAAATTAGCCTACAAATTTCACAAAAAGAACACTCAATAATAATCAACTCAACATCCAAATGAACACTCAAGCTAAGCATTCTTGAATGTCATGACAGAAAACTTGGATCTTCTATATGGTTTAGCAATCTTGAAGCATATGAATGGCAAATTGCAAGGCATGAACCCTGAAGAGTTAAACCTCATGCATCTATTGTTCAAACTGCTTACTGTGACTCACCCAAGGAATTAAATTTCATGTCGAAACGTCCAAAACGTTTTCGTTTCTATAGAAATCGAAACAAATCATTGATTGAATATCAAAATTCCTATGTTTCGGTGTGTTTCGAGGTGTTTCGGTAGGTTTCAACCTATATTTCATTTGTTTTGACCAATGTTTTGAAAATAAATTTTAAAATTTTTTCTTTGTCTTCGAAATATTACTGAAAATGTTGATGTTTCCAAACTCATCGAAACTATGCACTGAAACAAAATTTTGGTCATTGCAATGGAAACATAACTGCTCCTAATCATAGGATACCTTGTTAATGCTCTCTTCTTTTCTTACCACATGCAAAGGTATTGTACACATGCATATAAAAAAACATAGACAAAATTAAGAAGAGCATAACTCACATCAACTTTCCAGGTCTTGTTCTCAACCTTCACCTGCATATAACAAAAGCCAAAAACATAACTACAGAAGAACCAACAAAGAATTACAAATCAAGAGCAAATAATAAAATAACAATAAAATTGGAAAAGGGGAATAATGAATGCATGAGACCGCATTCTCGGTGCCCGCACCAAACATCTGTTTGAGAAGGGCCATGATACTGGAAACATATCATGACATAGAGTCACTGATCAGTTCCACACCAAAAAGGTTAGTGGCATTTGGATTTATGGGACTCAACCCACGCCCACCTAGGTTCCTCTATCCAATTCCTTGGCGCCACACAACACACAGAGATACATATACATGCATTCTCCCATCTTCTATACCTTTTAACAATTTTTTAGTGTTTAAGAGTGGGTAATTTGAGGTTCCAGAGAATTCTTTTGCAACACCCAAAGGTCATTTAAATTAGCCTACAACTATCACAAAATGAACACTCAATAATAATCAACTCAACTTCCATTTCATCTTGACATTCATAATAAACAAAAAAAAAAACCCTATTTCATAATAAAAAACTAAATTGAAATATCGTAATAAACCTATTTCATAATTGATACAAACCTATTTCATAATTAAAACAAATAAATTAAAATATCACAAACTCTATTCAACACCCAAATTAAAAACACAAACATTCAAAATTCCAAATTAATTTGTTGTTGTGTGTGTGCGCGATGTGTGTGTGTGTGTGTGTGTGTGTGTGTGTTTGTGTGTGTGCATTATCTGTGTGTTGTTTGTGAGTTTGATTGTGTTGCGTTGTGGGATCGACTATGTGTGTGTATGTGTCGTGAGAGAGAGAGAGAGAGAGAGAGAGAGAGAGAGAGAGAGAGAGAGAGAGAGAGAGAGAAAAAAGGGTGTACCTGGGCGATGTGAGAGGAACCATGACAGAGAGAGGGAGGGTTGTGCTGTTGGTTTAGCTATGGCAGATAAGAGTGGTAGATATGAGAGAGAGAGAGAGAGAGAGAGAGAGAGAGAGAGAGAGGTCGCAGGTTACTGCTGGCATGTGTGTGTGTGTTATGGGGTGGCGTGTGTTGGGTTAAAATGGGTGGGAGAAAGTATTTGTGTTGGATGCATTGTGAATCTTTAGATTAAGTTGAAAGAATTGAGATGAAATTTTGTCCATTGAATTAAAAGTAGATTAAATCTGAGCCGTCCTTATGCTTTCCCAAATGAATTAAATTTGGATTAAATTTTAAAGTAAAAATAGATTCAAAATTGGTTCTATCTTATTAGTATAGATATAGAGAGAGAGGAGATAAGATAGTGTGTTTAAAAGGTCTAAGAGATAAGAGAGAGAGAGAGAGTTATATGAGAGATAAAAGTGTTAGAGTTAAGTCCAATTATGATCGTCGGATCAATATTTATGAGATGATCTGAACCGTCTTTTATGTTGAGATTACATTGTTCATTGGATGTATTTATGTTTTGTCTCAAAACGATCTGGACCTCTCTTTGTCTCCAAAATTCAAACTCAGCTCTACTTTATTATATAGATATATATATATATATATATATATATATAGAGAGAGAGAGAGAGAGAGAGAGAAAAAAAAAGATGAGATAGTGTGTTTAAAACGTATAAAAGATAAGAGAGAGAAAGAGTTATATGAGAGATAAGAGTGTCAGAGTTAAGTCCAATTATGATCGTTGGATCAAAAACTTAAAAATGATCTGAGCCGCGAAAAGCTCAAGACAAACTTTTCTAGCTACTTTATTATATAGACTAGTCATTACCCGTGCCTAAAGGCACTTTTAACACAAAAAATTTGCCAAGGAAATGGGACATCCAATAATGTCTTAAATAAAAGAAGTGCAAGGATTGAAATGAAAAAATCATATCACATTAATACAATCTAAAAATCCCTATAAACTTAAATTAACACCATTACAAAATTATTCTGTCATATATTTCTTCATGGTGACTCTTCTTTCTAATGAGTGTGCATTTTTTCAACCTCTTGCTAAATCTAATAAATAGGTTGTCCAGTTCATATTGAACTACAAATCAAATTTCTAAAAAATAGAAAAAAAAAACCCAATTGAACTAACATTGTCCAGCGAATCTACTTGTAGCTGTAAGGACAATTGATTTAAATTATTTGCCGCTATGACTTCTCGGATGCTACAAAAATATTCTCACACTACAATTAAACTAAATCAACAAAATCAATTTTTCACTACTTAAAAAAAATTGATTTAACTGACTTTTTTATCGTTTCGGTGTCTATTTTGCACAATTCAAGTATTTAAAAAATATGAACATTAGCAAGGGGAAAACAATGCAAACAAGGAAAAAAAAAATTTAATAGTTGGTTTAGAATATTGTTATTTTTGGTGCAATTGGTTTCACTTATTTTTTTTTTATTGATAATTAGCTTGACTTTAAATTTTTTAGTTTTTTTGGTGCAATTGATATCACTTGTTATTTTTTATTAGTGATTAGCTTGACTTTGAATTTTTTTATTTTTTTGGTGCAATTGGTATCACTTATTATTTTTTATTGGTGATTAGCTTGGCTTTAAATATCTACAACCTTAGAATTTTTTTTAATATTGAAATATTTTATCATCTATAAAATCATACAAATATTTTGAGTAAATAAGTCCAATAAAGATCGTCAAGACAAACAAATAATTATATATATATATATATATATATATATATATATATAGAGAGAGAGAGAGAGAGAGAGAGAGAGAGAGATGGGAGTGTGTGTTTAAAATATCTGTGTGAGGGAGAGAGAGAGTGTTATATACTAATATACGTATGAGATTTGGGTGTATAAGATAGAGAGAGAAAGAGAGTTATATTAGAAATAGAAGTCTTAGAGTTTTAAAAGGAATGAAAGTCTAATTAGAATCGTCGGATCAATAATCTTCAATCGATCTTAACCGCGAAAAGCTCAAGACAAACAAATCTAGCTACTTTATTATATAAATATATAGATAGATATGAGAGAGAAAGAATTTTAATGTTAGTCAAACTCTTAAAATGTAAGAGTTGTTAGTTTTTAAATATGTTTTAATTAAACATAATTACTAGAGGTATTTTGGATAATGAAAATCAAAATGGACTTAATATTAAACAAGTTTCCTTGATGGACTTATCATCAAATAAGTTCACAAAGGAGAACCGGCCTCCAAATTTCCCTTTTTAGATATCATAAATAGTCCATGTAAAAAAACTAAATCCATAAATACTTTAAGCCCTACAAAATGGTCTTATAAAAACACAAGCCCAATTAAAAAAAAAATTAAGGCCTCACTTCAAAGAAGACCCCATAATTTATAGGTGTGTAATAATAGTCCAAACACAAAATTTAAATTTATGTCAAAACAAAAGATTTCAACTTAAGTAGATTGAGTCTATTAATTTATCCGTGAAATTAAAAGGGCCTAAATTTATTTATTTTTTTTAAAAAAACTAACAGTAAAACTAAAATTACTAAAAAATTTAGTCATAACCCTTTAAAAAAGTTGAGTTTAAACTTATCATCATAATTTTTAATTATTTTTTCTCTCTTATTATCAAGTTAAAATATGATAATAAAATCTTGAATATAAAATTTTAATTAATATTTTTATATTTTTAAAAAATTAAAAATAAATTTATTATTAATATTAAAAATAAAAGGCCTCATTTATTGTTTCCGCTTTAGGCTCCAAAATTTCTCGGGCTGCCCCTGTAGTCCATCCATGGTGGTGATGAACTGTACAGAACATCAATTGGCGCAAGACCACTCAATTACATCAATAACCATTCAATTATAGAAAGAGAGGCATTATACATCACCACCATCTATCATAGTTCTAGCAAATTAAAAACTTTAAACAAACACTTTCCAAAATAATTGTCCGTGCCTGAAGGCACGGAGTAACAAAAAAATCAATATATTGTGCCTTCGACAAAATATGGACCATGTACATATTTGTTTTTACAACCTTTAAGTAATAAATAAAATCAATGAAATCTTGCTAATTTATAAAACTTATGAATTCATCACCACTACCACCATTCAACCCAAAAACATATCATAAATCACCAAATTGTCAATCAACTTCATATAACAACAGACAATACTGATATAAGAACTTTGCATTCACAATCATGAGAGGCCTCGACTGCACATGTAGAGAAGAATGAAAAGCAATAGTCAAAAACCAAAACAAAAATGGCTAATTAAATAGCACTCATGATTGTTTTTGCACAGAGGGGGAAGAAGGGTGGGGGAGGGGGGTGTGGTCTGCTGGGAGAAACGTGAGTGAGGGAGAGTAGATACTCCATTATGTTTGGGAAATAGAGAAACGTGAGTGAGTGAGAGAGAGAGATGTTGAGGAGAGATAGGAAAAGAAACGTGAGTAAGAGAGAGGGAGATGGTGCGGAGAGATCAGAGAGACTCCATTATGTTTGGGAGACACAGAGAAACGTGTGAGAGAGCAAGTCTGAAAACACTATGCTGCCTCTTGGAGAGTGTATGGCGGGAAATTTTTTAGAGAAAGCTTTTGATTCATCGGATTAACAATTTTAAAATGATCTGAGGCATTTGAACTATTTTATAAGTTTGAGAGTTTGAAATTGTTTGTACTTTATTATCTAAATATTATAATATCCATATTTTAAAATTCAATATATATATATCCACATATATATATTCAGTTGTTAGGACAGTAACTATGTCATTGTCACTGGTTTGAGACAGTGAAAATACCCTATTCTCACTATCTTGAAACAATGAAAATACTCCACTGTCTCTATTCTAGGGCATTGAAACACCATTTTCACTGTCCTGGGATAGTGACAATTACTCAAACGCTTCTCCCACAAGAAGAACACAAATCAAAATGAAGAGAAATTTTTCACAATATATCTATCTATACTACTAATAAAAGTACCTTCAGATGAAAAAAATTTGAATCTCTATTTTACCCTTATAAAGGATTGCAAAAACCATTCTATTCTTTCACAATTAAGTATCTAAATTACCATCATATCCTTATGTATTTAAATCTCCAAATTTATCTATAACATCTCTACTAATTATCTATTCTCTATGTGTAAATATTAGTTTCGATAAAACTTTTTGATTGACTATATTACCATTAAAAAATATGTATCATTATATTTTCAATAAAGTGTTCAAAAAACTTTCAAACACTGCATCAATATAATGTTACTCTTTTCATATGCAAAGATAACATTATACCAATATATATGTATTTTCTTTTTCATCAAAAAGCTTAATCCTTTCACTTCTAAGACAAAAAAAATCATATATATAGGTTTTTAAAATAAATTTATGTTACATCAGTATAATTCTTCAGTCACAATGAACTTTCTAAATTGTACTAAGATTTGATGTAAAAAAAGATATTGTAGTGTATTTTTAGGTAAAACTTTGATTTTTTTAGAATTTTAATATGCTTGATAATATATATTATAGATTAGTATATTAAATTTTATCTCAATTGACCTAACTAATTCCTAATCACAGTAAGGTTCTAATGTGATTAGTATATTGATAATAACTTTTATTTTATTGAAGGAATTATAAGTGGAATCCTAATCAAATGAAATTCAAATAAAAAAATTAATTTATCAAACATCACTAAAAAAATCAACCTCAGTCATAAAATTCTAAAAAAAATTAGAACTTTAACTATTTCTTTTTTATATATATAGTTAGAACAAATTTTTTTTGGGAACATGCAAAGTTTTCATAATCTTATAATATAATGAGTAATGAAAAATTAAGTTTGGTAAATTTGAGATGATATTTAATACGAATACACATATACCTAATATGTTTTATTAATTTTTATATAGAAAAATTATTCACGTGCAATGCACCGTAGTAATAAATATATATAAACCTCTTTCAAAATTGAAAGATTAACAACGATGGTTGTGATGTATCCAAGGACAAGACCGATGACACTCTTTGCTATAGATGATGAGCCAATATCCACGTTGATTTGTACAACAAAGGTTCTATAAATATATTAATGGGTTTAAGGAGCACAAATAACAAGTAGCTATATAACCAAGAGCTTGAAAATCCCATTGAACTTGAAAACCAACTATCTGAGAATATGAATTTGTGTAAAAAGAAGCATTAAAACAAGTAATATATTGTTTAGATCAAAGGAGTGAAATGGAAGAGAGATGAGATAAAAATGACTATGATGGAAGAGAGATTAGAGAGAATGAGTGGGATGGAAGAAAGAGGAGGGAGAAATTTAAATAAAAGATAGAACGGAGAATGACAGAAAAGAGAGGATAGTGAAATTGAATAAAGAGAGAGGATAAAGAAAGAGTGGGACGAAATATATAGAGGAGAGTGAGAATAATGTAAGGAACAGACAGGAAAGAGAAAATAATGGGACGGAAGAGAGAGATAAGTGAGGTTATAGAAGATAAGGGTATTCTTTTTATTATAAATTTATTAATTTGACAAATATGGATCACATACATCATATGTTCTATCATACATGTACATAATTTCACACCCCAAATTCACATTCAAAGTCATGAACTAACTTTGAACCATGCAATCCATGAGAACATATTAAAGAAACCATTAAAATAACAAAAACATTCATCAATTCAATAAATAACTAAACCAATCCCAATAAAACATCAATAACTTCTTAAAATTACATCTCAAAACTAGAATAATATCATACAACTAACTAATAAAGAAATATTCATAAACATTGTCTAATAACTGAACTTCATAAATTTAAATAAATGCACTCTCTTAGCCTCGACCTCCTAATATCCTCCTCTTGATCTACCACCACATCAAAGTCAACTTGCTCATCTAAGATCATATCTTGCTAAAGTCCAAAATCTGAAAAGTGTTTATATCATGGAGTGAGCAAATAAACCCAGTAGGAAAATATTTTCAAACTCAAACAAGGTTAAGAAATCATGAAAATCACGTAAATCTCAGTTTGTAAATTATCATATACGAATTTGAAGTAAAGTAATGATATTTAATAACGATCTCGAGTTTACGGTACAACACAGTAAAGTTCATAACAAAATATAATCATTTGCAGAATCACACCTCAAAACATAATATCTCATGTACACAGGTAGACTAGCATGAATCTACACACCGAAGCTATCTGGTCCACCCATCACAAACACAAACACAAACACAAACCATCCAATCAATCCCCACAGGGCCATAACTCTTTAGGAAGTACATCTACTGACACATCAGCAATGATGAATCTTTCCTAGGGATAGTATACTAGCTCAAAGTCTTGAACTTACGTGAATAAATAGTGGTTTCACCCTCACAAGAAACAACCCCCTACGAGTGTTAGACAATCATCAAACCCCTCAAGGTAGAAAAACCTATAACACTTTACGATATGAATTTGAGTATAATCCACGTTCATCACACCCACCCATACAAGAGATAATTTTATACTTTTCATAAAATTTGTATATCAAACAATTTGTAACTCAACAATTCCCAAATAGACGAGTACTCAAATCAAAGCATACAGGAGATCGTAAAAAAAAGCATTCATATTCACAATAGTAAAGATCTAGGGTTTTTAATCAAGAAGCTTTAATTTGTTATGTAAATCATGTTTTTATTCAAGACTTGAAACATATATTCAAAAGAAAATGTAAAAAAAGTTGTAGATCTATCACATAGATAAGATTAAGAATCAAGAACTAGGTTTTTTTAAAACGAATAAATATTGGAAGCAAATCATATATTTTCTGCAAGAAATGAATCATGAATTCAAACGAACGTGAAAAGATTGTAAATATATAATTTATATCATCATAAGGACGTAAGAGATATAATTATATAGCCCTCATCATCAATGAATAAGTCTGAGAAAGAATCCCTACCTTAATCCACAGTTTAGTGAAACCCTAGCACAGTTGTTGCATTCTTTACACGTTCATTCTTCAAAATATTGGCCTCTTTCTAAACCTTACTTGGTTTCCTAGGGTTAAAAGCTGTTGAAAACTGGCCTAAGGAACGTCCTTAGGACATTTATAGCGTAAAAAATTGTTCAGACAGCGCGACAATTTTTGCTATAAAATGCACCCCCTATGTACGAACGTGGATTGGTGTTCGAATGTCTGTGTTCGAATATACCTCATTTCTAGTATTTCTTGTTCTATTTGTTATGCTTGTCCAGGCCTGAACTACTAGGGATAAACTACTTTCAAACGTGCCCCACAATGATGTAACTTATTTCTCTTTTCCAACCCCATATTGACCTAGTTAGAAGCTAATTTATGAAATTTTCATGAAATACTCTTTTGTATCCCTTAAGTCTAGTTTTTAATGCCTCAAGAATCAACTCAATCTAATATCAGGGTAAAAAGTTATGACTATAATACTAAGATCGTGTCTAATTCCTTTCTACCCAAATTCTCTGAAACATGTGTCCAGGCTTTGGAACACTTCCATACTTCTAATATACCCCATATCACATATCCTTAATTTATTTTATATTAATGCAATGCATGACAATCTAATATAATTTAAAATAATTACACGAGGGATTACAAATCCACCCCTTAAAAGAAAGTTGTGTCCTCGAAACTAATTTCAAGTAGTGAACAAGTGTGGGTACTTTGCTCACATCTCCAACTCCGGTTCCCATGGAGCTTTCTTCACTCCATGGTGTTGCCACAGTACCTTCAAAAGTGAGATGACCTTGTTGCGAAGTACTTTTTCCTTAGTGTCTAGACTCCTCATTGGTTGGTCTTCATAAGTCATTCATTATTGAATTTCAATCCCTTCTAAGTCCACCACATGTGATGTATTGGGTTCACATTTTTGTCATCATGTAATCTCGACAATTGAGCTGGTAGCTTAAGTTGATATACCACCTTTCCAACTACTCGAATTACCTCAAAGGGTTCCGTATACCTCGGGACTAGCTTTCCCTTCTTGTTGAAGCACATTACTCCCTTTTTAGGTGACACCTTCAAAAACACAAAGTGGCTCACTTTAAACTCCAATGGCCTCATTCTCCTATTCGCATAGCACTTTTGTCGGCTTTGATCAATACGCAACCTTTCTTGAATCAATTGAATTTTCTTGGTTGTTTCTCTCACTAATTTTGGTCCAAACAGAATACTTTCCCCAGCTTCCCCCCTACATGTTGGTGATCTACATGGCCTCCCATACAATGCTTCATAAGGAGTCATTTCAATGCTTGCTTTATAGCCATTGTACGTTATAAGCAAACTCCACTAAAGGTAAATGCTCACTCTAACTTCCCTTGAAATCCAACACACATGCCCTTAACATGTCTTCCACAATTTGAATTATTCTCTCAAATTGGGCATCCGTTTAAGGATGAAAGACAGTGCTAAAATGTAAATCTGTCCCCAACGATCTTTGTAGACTTTGCCAAAACTTAGCCACAAACCTATTATCATGATCCAAAAAAATCGATAGAGACACCCTATAAAGCTTCACTATCTCCCAAATATACAATTGACTCAAGGTCAATAATGTATCCATCATTTTCATAAGCAAAAAATGAGGAATCTTGGTAAATCTATCCATAATTACACAAATTGCATTATGTCCTTTGGTGGTCCTAGGCAGTCTAGATACAGAATTCATTGTAATGTGATTCCACTTCCACTCGGGAAGAGGCAAGGATTGTAGTAACTCTCTCGGTTTCTGATGTTCAATCTTCACTAGTTGGCAAACTGCACACTTAGCTACAAACTTATCTATATCTCTCTTCGTTCCTTTCCACTAATACTGACGCTTCATATCCCTATAAATTTTCGTATTACCCAAATGGATCTTAAATTTGGAAAGGTGTCTTTCACCCAAGATTTCTTATTTCAAATGGGCGTCATTCGGTATGCACAATCGCCCCCAAAAATGTCACTCATCATCATGTAAGGACCAATCCTTTACAGTCTCCCCTTTCTCCAATCGACTTTGAATGCCTCTATTTGTTGATCCAGTCATTTTAACTTTACAACCATTTTTCAGAGTACAGGTTGAGCCACCAGATTGAATAAATATGGTCGGTCTTCTTGTTTATCTACTAACAGATCAAAATCCTCTAAGACATCAATTATCTTCCACTTACACATTACAAGGGAATTTATTGTACCCCGAGACTTTCTACTAAGTGCACTTGCTACTTCATTAGCCTTCCCAAGATGATAGTTCAAAGAAAAGCCATAATCCTCCAAATACTCAATCTAGCGCCTTTGTTGAACATTTAAGTCCTTGTGACTGAAAATATATTTCAGGCTCTTATTATCTAAATAAACCTGAAATTTCTCTCCATACAAGTAACATCTCCATAACTTGAGAGCGAACACATAACTGTAAGCTCTAAGTCATGGGTAGGGTAATTATACTCGTACATCTTCAATTGTCTAGAGCCATAAGCAACTACCTTTCCGTGCTGCATCAAAACACAATCCAAATCCCTAAAGGAGACATCCGTGTACACACCACTGCCCTCACCATTAACTCGAATGATGAGTATCGGTGTTGTGGTCAATTTTGCCTTCAAGATAGTGAAAACTTGTTCACAACCTTCAATCCAAAAGAACTTCTCCTTCAGGGTCATCGACATCGCTATGTAGGAAAACCCTTCCACAAACCTCTGATATTAACCTGCCAAACCCAAGAAAGTTTGGATCTCCATCATATTCATTACACCCACTCATACAATAGATAATTTCATACTTTTCATAAAATTTGTATATCAAACAATTTGTAACTCAACAATTCCCAAATAGACGAGTACTCAAATCAAAACATGCAGGGAATCATAAAAACAAACATTCATACTCACAATATTCAAGATCTAGGATTTTTAATCAAGAACCTTCAATTTTGGATGTAAATCATGTGTTTATTCAAGAATTAAAACATATATTCAAAAGGAATGTAAAAACAATGTTGTAGATCTATCACATTGATAAGATTAGGAATCAAGAACTATGTTTTTAAATCAAGAACGAATAAATCTTGTAAGAAAATCATGTATTTTATTCATGAAACAAATCATGGGTTCAAAGGAACTTGAAAATATTGTAGATCTATTATTTATATCATCATAGTGATGAAAGAGATGTAATTATATATCCCTAATCATCAATGAATAAGTCTGAGAAAGAAATCCTACCTTAATCCATAATTTAGTGAAACCCTAGCATGTTTATTGCGTTCTTTGCGTTGACCCTTCAAAATCTAGCCTATTTGCCCTCTCTCACCCTTTTTTGGCTTTCTATGGTTAAAAGCTATTGAAAACTGACCTGAGGAATGTCCTTAGGGTATTTTTAGGGTTAAAAACTATTCTGGTGGTGCGACATTATTTGTTGTAAACCGCGTGCATATGTTCGAACGTGGATTGACGTTCGAATGTGCCACGTTTAAATGTGTCTCACTTTCATTATCTCTTATTCTGTCTATTCTTTTTGTCCAGGCCTGAATTACTGGGGATAAATTGTGTTTGAATGTGAACTTCGTTTGAACGTACCCCACAATGTTGTAACTTATCCCCATTTTTCAAGCTCATTTTCACCTAGTTAGAAGCCGATTTACGAAATTTATATGAAATACTCTTTTGTATCCTTTTAAGTCTAGTTTGTAAGGCAACAAGAATCAGCTCAATATAGTATCAGGGTAAAAAGTTATGGCTAAAATATTAAGGTAATGTCTAATTCATTTCTACCCAAATTCTCTCAAATGTGCATCTAAGTTCTAGAACACTTCCAAACTTCTAATACACCTTATATCACCTATCATTAATTCATTTTATATTAATGCAATGCATGATAGTCTAATATAATTTAAAATATTTCCATAGGGGCTTAGACTTAATTACTTAAAAGAATTGTGTTTGCTGTTAGTGGCAAAAAAGATGGGTATATTATATAGGCTTCCAATTTTTCAATTCTTAATTTGGATAGTCTGGGACTTTGGGCCCATTTACTCCAGTCATGACACCAACAATGCATAAAATTAAATTTAAAAAAGAAAAAGAAAAAGAAAAAGAAAATGGCAACTGTAAAACTAATATCAATGAAAAGGTCAACTCAACTTAACATCACACTTTTGAACTGAGATTCCCACTCATTCTCTCTTTTTGTCTTTCTGGTAAAAATTTCACCTATTCATGCTCTTTCTGGTGTAAAAATTCCACCCATTCGTACTCTGACTCTCTCCCGTTAAAAATTTCACCCATTCATTGAGCAATTTTTTTTTCCAAATATACGAATATATATTTGATTTTTTATTTTATTTTAAAAATTAATAAACTAAGCAATGATAGTTTAAATTTTTTTTCTTGTTTTCAAATGTTTCTTAAAACACAATAGGTTTTTGATATTGATGATTTAGATTTATTTACAAAACTAAATTTTTTTTAAAAAAAATTACAAACAAAAGAAAATACTTCAATTGAAACAATAAATTATATAAAATAATTAGGTCCTTTTTCTAATGCACGAATTACGTACTAAATATTATTGACAATTTTTGTGATAATTTCCTAAGCTTTTAAACCTTAAAAGTGATAAAATCTTATTTAAGATTGACTATATCACAAGAAAGATTAAGTAGATTAACAACACTATCAATTGAAAAAGATATTGAAAGAAAACTTGACTATAAAATTTAATTAGCTCTTTTGCAGCTGAAAATGTGAGAATAATAAATTTTAACTAAAGATTTTAACATTAAAAATAAATAGTCTCTTTTATAGCTGTCATTTTAGGCCTCAAAAAGTCTCGAGCTGTCCTTGGTCGTAAATTTCATCCAAGACGCTAATCTATCTATGTATAAAACAAACAACATAGATGGACAGTACTTGAGAAGCCTTCTCTCCATGTTTCCTAATTTCCTAAAGTTTTGATTTTTTTTAATTATTAAACTAGAGCTTCTTCCAATCACATTCTACCATATATCTTTTGTAATCACTTATCAACTCCCGAATAACTAACCACTATTTGTTTAAATTTATTTGAATAAAATTATTTTTATTTTTAAATAATTTAGTACTATTCTTTTATCTACTTTTCTGAAATGATAAGGTGAATATATATATATATATATATATATATATATATAACGCTATATCTATACTATAATAGATAGCGATTCTCTAAAGAATAAATGAAGTTCATTAAGCATATAGATTCTCTATTGGGTACGTTTCTTCGTTCATCAAACATATTTTTCTTTCATGTATGTTTCGTTTAAGAGTGTTGTGTTTCTATATCGAGTGCGTGTGAACAATATTGGGCTGGTGTGTTAAGACAGCCACTAAAATTTACAGAGTGAAGGACCATGGAATGTTGTAAACATGCACAAAACATCTTTGCCTGCTGTTACACGGTACGACGAAAGATTTAAATATTATTTAGATATTTAAATAATTTAGACCAGGTATGTTTTAGTACATTGAACAATGTTGACAAAAACAATTATTCACACTTTCAACTCGGATTCGACACAACCTCTTACATTTGAACCAACGTCAATAACCAAGTAAGTGCCACAAAAATAAAAAATTGTCGTGGGTCAGTAATCATAGTATAGTTTCAAAGTTTTTAATGGGACTGAAATAATTGGCTATTATTAAAGTTTTTTTAATGCATGGTTAACTTATAACTCATTTTTTTACTTAAATTCATACCCAAATATTTAATGGTAAGTTTCACATTTCTTTAAAGATCCAATGCTCATATTTTACCCTTTTTTAAATTTGGAATTGTCCTCCTTTAAATTTGAGTTTCTCTTCTTTTAATTTGAGTTTCTCCATTGGGTAAGGGTTTGAGTTTCCATTAGAAATGATCTTACAGCTTATTGTTTTAGGTGTGATGTTTTTATTTTATTTTTTGTCAATTATAGCTTCCAATCGGCTTACTTGAAAAAAGTTATATTATCACTGTAATTTTTGGTGAAGTTATATAAACCCTTCTAAACTGTATTTATTTGTGTAGATGACCAATACAATTAGGTTCAAGTTCATCAAGATTCGTGGACGAGTTAGATTAGAATTCATTCATATTACAAAATTAAACATAACATTACAAACTAAACAAATACTATTTAAAAAATGATAATGACAATTCCTTTTTGCCATACTCCTAACATACTAAAAACAGTGGATTATCTAAAAAATTTATAGAAAATTAAAAATACATTAATTGTTAATTTATACTATCCCAATATACTTTGAAATTTTAAAAATAATAATAATTAAAATAGAAAATCACATTAATTCACTACAAGAAAAAGTGGTTTTTACGGCGGTAAAGTGTTGTCATAAAAGGTCAATTTACTGTCACAAATACTTTTTGTGACGGCATTGTGGCAGCATTGCCTCGCCATAATAAGTGTGGTCTCAAAAGGTTTTTACGGTAGCAACAGTCTGTCTCAAATAGTATTTACGGCAGCAAGACCCTGTCGTAAATAAGTTGTCACAAAAAATCTGGCACTTTTGTTTTTATTAAAGGCGGCAAAAGTGCTGCCTCAAATACCATATTTGGCTATTGTAAAAAATAGAAGATATATTTATGACGGCAACGATGCCGCCACAAAAAAAAAATTTTTAATTATTATAGACTGTTAATAACGAATGTTATATACCCTGTGCATATATACATTCCATACAACTTTTTTTTTTTTTGGGTGGGGGAAGGAGGGAGGAAGGGGGCTTGAACCATTGACCTCAAGAAGGCAAAGTTTTCACAATGTAAAGAATACCATTAGACCAAAGACCCATTGGTATCCATACAACTACCCAATTTAATATATAGATAAACACAAAAATAAATATAATCAACATTTTCAAAAACATAGAAATATTTTCATATAAAAAAAAAAACAATCCCACGAGTTAAACAAAATGTAAAGTATGCACTTTTATAAAACATAACGATCTATGAGTACAAGAAATTAATGCAAAAAGTTGAACATTCTTCCCGAACCATCTACTCTCTCAGTGACATCCGAAAAAAATATAAAATTATTGTTACTATACTGAAATAATATTTATATACATATATACAATAAAGAACTAAAACAAGTTAGAATATACATCAACAGAGGGCCACGCAATATTTTTCTGAACGGCTTGTCAAATTATGTAAATGACATATAAACGAGTCATATCGTATACATTTCTTATAATTGGTTTCACCAATACCTAATTCGTTTATAATTGTATTGTGACGAGTCCACTCGTTTACTAAACAGGTGGTTTAAGGAAGACTCAAACCCACTAATTTTATGTCGTGTTAACGGGTCGTGTCATATTTTGACACTCTTAATTTTGATATAAAAACTTGACTTTGTAGAGTTTAATTTTTTTTTTCTTTGAACTAGAAATTGTCTTTTGATGTTAAACTACGTAATTTTATAAAATATTACTTGTAACATGAAAAATAGTTGTTGTCAATACAAATTTTTTTTAGAGTTTTTCTTTTTTAAACTATAAACTGTTTTTTAATCTAAAACAACATTTTAATATTTTATGAAATATTATATACGACGGGAAAAATGGCTGCCATAAATATAAAAAATTCTTTTGAATTTATAAATATTATTTGAGGCAGGAAAAACAACTGTCTCAAATACAATTTTTTTTTTGAGTTTATGACACTATTTACGGCAGAAAAAATAACTGCCACAAATATTAACATAAACACGTTTTTTGTGACGGCAAACACAGCCGCCACAAAAAATTGTCTCAAATACGTCTTTTGTGACGGCGAACACATCCGCCGTAAAAAATTTGTCACAAAAACCCCTTTTTCTTGTAGTGATTCTATTGTTTAAGATTAATAATTTGTAACTTATGTTGACATTTAATCACACAAAACACATAATAGGCTTTCGGCATACCTCTTGAGGAACCAAAAAAAAAAATAAAAAATAATCGGATCGTCACTTGTTACGAGCCCGAATATGCCAAAATTGTAGTTTCAAGTGCACAAAAAAACAAATCAAACTCCAGTTGGCTCGATTCGCTACTAGGAGAAGGTTGCTCATGTCACGTACTACGGCCCATTATGATCTAGCAGTCTTTAGGAACCGTATCTCACGATTTGAGAGAGAAGCTTGATTCTTTAGGTAGTCAATTTTGCGATATAGATGATTGCAGTAAATGGATGCTCATCGTGGAAACACCATCAATAATATTGGTAGAGTTATATGTTTAACATATTTAATATACCCACTTGCCTCTACATTGCACGGGTACCTATATATATGTCTAAAAGTACTACGTAACTCATAAAAAATTTGCAATCAATATGACAATCCCCAATCAAGATGAGCCCATTAATATTTTTAAAAAATGTAAATAATTTCTTCAAAAGCACGAACTTTGAATTAAATAATTACTGTTGGAATCAAACCGATCAATTCATCAAATTTGCATAAATTAAACATAAAGAATATAATCATCGATTAAGATTTTGGCACTTTCACCTTCAGTGATATCGCTGCAATAAGAGCGATCTTGATTATCGGATCCTGACACAACACAGTAAATAGATCTAAAAAAATTTAGTAAGTCAGTCAGTGATCCGTTCGGATCCTCATGACTACTGTCCTAAAGGACAAATTCCAAGCATTCGTTATTTACTTGTTTTAATTGTATGAAGCCATTAAGCAATTCGTCACCACTACAAAAACATTATTGTTCATGACTCATCATAAATTGACAATACACATACAATAAACCTGATGTTAAATAATAGACATACATAGTTACTGTTGGAATTAAATTGAACCTATATTGGTTAAAACTTCGATTTAGTATTGAATTAGTCTGTCAAGCTAAAGGCCAAGCATAGGATATAAAGGGAGAGGAGAGGATATAAAAGATTTTAGCATTAGAGAGCACTGTGTGGAAAGGAGATAAACGGGAGAGACAACAGATTTTTGGTGACAACGTTAAGGGGGTGATTGAAACATTTAGGCGGGAAAAATATTCAAGCCTAATTTTAGTTCATTAGATCAATAAATTTTAAAATGATTTGAGCCATTTTTTATGTTGGGGGTAACGTGGTCCATCAGATGAAATTTTTTCTTATCTTGAAACGAACTATTTTTATCTTTAAGATTCAAAAACAGCTTTACTTTATTGTATAGATGTATTAGCAATTACACGTGCATGAAGGACTATATAACAAATTTTGATAGAGTTTCTTCTAAAAACATGCCCATTATTCCGCTGGGATAATATCAACCTTGTTCCATGACCAAATAGTGGTGAATCAAAAAATCACAATGCTATGAACACGATCCACAAAATATGAGAAAGAAAGTAAGGGAAGTGAATTAAGAGATGAACTGCAACCAAAAATAAAATAAACAACATCAATAAAGCCCAAATCAACCAAAATTTTTTTTTTACTACTCTACTTGGTTGAATCGAAGTATTATTATTAGGTTCCTAGTACAAATTTTTGAGCTTGATGGCATAAAATAAAGGTGTGAGGACAAAGAGGTTGCAGAGAGATCTGAAGGTAAGTGTGTGTGATAGTTTAAAACATGTGGAGCTAAATAGCTCCTTTCAGTTTTAAAGAAATGACAACATATAAGAATAAAACAACTCACGAAATTCAGTGGTTTACCAAATTGAAGAGCTTGGCTATTCCATTATATTGGAGTATCTTGCTTTCTGGTTTCAATTGCTTGGAGAAGAAGATTGATGCAATAGAATTCAGTTATTAATACGTAGGATATATACTCCTATTTATACATGGACTAATTTTTGTCTCTATTTCAGATTGTGCAGTCACCTCAATCAGTTAAAATTATGAGGGGGAATATTTTGTCGTTAGGAGATCTCTGACACTGTTCCATGTGTCCTTCTAGAAACAACGGGGTGTCATTTTGGAGGTGATATCTTTGTGCCCAAGGTTGGACTATCTTGATGGACTTAGTTCTTCCTCAGAGATGCAAATCTCTGAGCTTTAGTGATCATTAGCCGAGCTGATCAGATAATTGTTTGGTGGTCTACAAGATGCTTCCCTCTAGAAGGGTTGTTAAAGCAAGAAGCTCAGCTTGATTGAGCTTTGTAATCGAGCTGCACTAGATTATGTCGAACTCTGATCATGTAAGCAAGGGACTCGTGCTGCTGAATGATCCTGTCAACTCTAGACTTCATGGTCGGGTCAGGTTGCCAAAGTCGAGCATTGGAAGAGAGTCTGATTCTGATCCATGGTATCATCAGTTTTCCCCTAGCCTGAGCTTTGACAGTTTTATGCTGGCTCCAGGTTAGGGTTAGATTGTGCCGAAGGTAGAGTTTATACCTCGAATGCGCATTATGCATCAAAACTTTGATGGGATACAATGTGGTCATTTGGTTGAGGAGGCGTAGTTTTGCATGGATGCAATGTTCCTGATGCCTCGATTTTTGGGATGCTTTTATCATAGACTTACATATGGCTTCGACTGACGGTGGATCTTAAATGCTTTCAAACGTGTGCCTGGCACATTAACTGCATATGAGGTGATTAAACCGCGAAAGCCCAAAGTTATTTGAACTTCTTATCTTTATTTCAGTAATGCCCTCAACCCTTTTATCGAAAGGACCAAGAGTTCTTCGAAGCTTTTGATGTTATGCTATTCATCTTTCATCGTCTTCCTGTCTAGTCTGCCTGATATTTTATCTTTTAGGTATGTCCCTCTCTCCTTACACTGCCCTAGACCGAATAGATCACTGGTGGTGTCTATAGGATTTCAATTCGTAATCCTTAGGTTTTGTTTCTTTAGGAATTCCATTGGGCCTTTCGTGCCTCTCCCTCATTTTTTCGATTGCTCTTTGGTGTTCAGGTTGTCTCTGGTCAGGTTTTGAAGCCTCAGTCTAAGAGCCATAGAAGATTGTTCTTCTCATAAGCCTGATTTATATTGTAGGTTAAGGTGTGGGATTCCCATAGTGAGGCTTATATTTCTTCTAAAGTCTTCTTCTTCCATCTCTCTAATGCTTAGTGGTAGTGTAGAGGGTGAAGAATCTTATTCTCCCGGGGATTCAGGCAGAGGATCTCCCTTTAACCTTAGTCGAAATTGGGGAAGACCTTCCCGAGCGGCCTGTAGAGGTTTCTGTATATGTCCTCGATCTTGAGGCAACCACCTCGGGCCGACTGAAGGGGTTTCTTTAGATTGAGTCATCTAGTAAGCCGGGGAAGAGGAAAAAAGGGAAAAACAAGTAGTCCATCCTCCTTGGAAAATCCAAAAAGGAGAAAGGTTGTGTGATATTTATCTAACCTGACCTGTAGTGCAGCTTCAACTTAGAGCCGTATGACTGATAGTAGGGCCCAGGCCCTCATGGAGCAGTATGGTTTCCCTATCGGGGTAATGCTTTATGTTCCTAGGGCTGAAGAACGATTTAACTTCTATGTTCCTAGGAAGACCTATTTCTTTGTGTTTGCCTTTGAGTCGGGCCTCAGGTTCTCAATGCATCCTTTCATTCGTGAAGTTCTTTGCCATTATAACCTTTGCCCAGCGAGGTTATTTCCCAATGGTGGGGCCTTTTGGTGCATCTAATAGTCCACTGGTGGGAGAGTGGCAATGAGACCCCCCCCCCCACACCCTTTTCTTTTGCTTGCCTATTATTTCCATTATCACGTTAAGATGAAACACATCTACGTGAAGCACACGCTCCCAGAGAGGGTGGAAAAAGGTAAGGTGAACTTGACGAAAGTTTATACGGACAACAATGCAACTAATATAATGACAAAGTCGGTCACTTCTCAAAAGTTCAAGCACTGCTAGAACTTGATCAATCTTTAGCACTATTAGATTGATGGAACATCCCAAGGCGTGGGGATTGGCATCTGTGTCAAAATGCGGACCTGAGGTTTCATATGCAAGTCAGTGAATTCTTGCCAAGGTGGAGATTGTTGACAAAAGGCGATAAAGACGGCTTCAAACTCTACAACGATGCTGCCCAACAAAGAAAATTCGGTGCTGGTATGCACTGTCTATGGACTATTGGTGGCGCCATTGCGGGTGGGCTGTAGGTGGCACTGGTGTGGGCAGTAGGCATGGGCTATCGATGGGCGTCGAATATGCACTGAGTATAAGCTTAAGACTTCTTCCTCTCTATAGCTGAAAGGAAATGAAATTTATGGTGAAGACAAAGGAAGAAGACAAACTTAGATAAAAATCTGATTTTGGCTTCCAAAAGAATCTACTTGGTTTTCTCCATAATTACCAAATTGCCATCAAGACTTTGCCTTAGGCATTGATTTCTCTAGCTTTTGGCATCCGAAGTTCACTCAAAATCTGAGTGTGTAGCGAGAGTGCAATAATAAAACTCTGTGTTGTATTTTCATATTGAGTAGGTGAGAATTGAGTGGGGTGTACAAGGGTGTAAACAGTTCGGGTTTGAGATATTAAATTCGAGTGGTAAGGTTTGTACTGTTGTACTCAATTTTGCTCAATTGTGAAGAAAGTGATCGAATCACGCCTCGTGGACGTAGGCAGGAGTTTTGTCGAACCACGTAAATATCGGTGTTCTTTCTTTGTGCGGTTTAATTTTTTAATTTATTTATTTTCTCTTTATCGTACTGACCAATTTACTGTGAGTATTTCCCAACACATTGTCTTCACAAAAAATTATGTTGCTTCAAGATGGTGCCTCGGTGAACTTATGAAGATCCACCACGGGAAAAAAAACATCTCGACAAGAAGTTTTAACTGTATTTTATGATGTGGATCCATCGAAGGAAAGGAAGCAGGGACTTTTGCAAAAGCATTTACTAGACATGAAAAGAGATTCAAGGCAGACACAAATGAAGGAAAAAACAAGTGGATGGAAAAAATGGAGAGTTGGATGGTAGCACTTAGATGCTTCAAATTTGGCAGGAATGCACCTACAAAATCAATTTGATGGGTAATTTACTTACAATACTTTTCATGGAGCGTAGATTTGAATCGTTTTGATCTGCAATACCCTTTAAGCTCTTAGTATGGTTGGATTTATGCCATTTAATCTTGAATTAATTGAATCGTCTAATCAGATATTCATTATGTTATTCAGACTTAAATTGACATATCTACCCGACTGGAGAGATGCTATGAGGAATTGACTTGCACATAGCACAAACAGTTCAATGTCCATTTGTCAACATCTTGAATTTATCAATCTATACACTCATTTACTTGTTTATTTTTATGGTAGTGTGTTGCTTTTGTGTATTTGTGGCATTGTTTCAAAAATACAAGTCATTCTAGTCCCTCATAACCTAAATAATCATGAAGCTTATCTTTGTATATGTGGATTTTTGAAAGGATTTTGTTTTTAGCCAAGTCATGACAATTAATCCTTATTATTTCATTTTTCTTATAATTTGTAGGTACGAGGCAAAGTTTATCCAAAATTTTTGTACAATGACTGAAATAAAATAAATCGTATAGTTTTGAGCATCACTCCCTTCTGATTGGAATAGATGAATGAGTCAAAAATATTAATTTGTTGTTACAGGATGGGATAATGTATGCTAGTGTATCCTTAATATCTGGGATGGGTGAAATAAGAAAAACAACAATTGCAAATTTTTTTTATAATTTACACAAACGAAACTTTGATAGTAGTAGTTTTCTTGCAAATATGAGGAACATTAAGAAGAACCCAATGGCTTAGTTAAATTGTAAAAACAACTTCTTTCAGATATCGAGGAAATAGTTAATTGATAGATTAGGCTCTTTACATCATTGGATTCTGAATTATTCATAAATATCTCGAGGGCATCAATTGGAAAACACACCAACAATTAGGAGTCAACCTAAAAGAGATCTCAAAGATGGGTTACGAATAAGAAGCATGAACTCCTAGCACCAAAAGTAACCCAATTCCGCTCAATTCCGATCAATAATATTCCGTTCAACCTAAAAGGGATATCGCTACCAAAAGGAAGTTTAATTATGAAAAAATCCATGGAATTATATGTTGTACCTAAATTCGAGTGATCCAGAGAGGGGCGACTAGGAGCATCCGCGGTGGATGAGAATCCCCTTGAGGATGCATTAGATGCTTGCACTGAAGCTGAATCGTCCATCGATTCTATTTGTCTGAAACAAGGATTACAAGGGAGTTTGAGTTTATGGTTTTGACAAGGTGTCGGTCAGTTCATCTGAAGGACGTTGGGAACTTCAAGAGATGAAGTAACGTGCAGTTGAGTAGAGTTGAAAAATAGAGTTGGAAGGGCGCCTTTTTTGTTGCAACAGGCAGCAAATTATTATCCATTATTCAGGTGTATCTATCAATTTAATTGCATGGATATAAAATGAAATTATTGTATTTTTAAGGGTAAAAATGAACAATAATAATTGATTTTATTTTATTACTTGTGTTATTTAAAAAAAAAATCAATTCAATGAATACCCATTTGTAATTCATATTAACTCATTTAATTAAAATAAATTCTATTATCCAACCCATTTAAAATTCATATTAATTAATATAAATATTCAACTCATTCATTTATGATAAAACTAGTAATAACCCGTGCCTGAAGGCACTATATAACACAAAGAAAATTGAGCATCAATTGTATCAAGATTTAAAATTAATCTAAGGACACTACTTTTTTTAAAATGCATTGCGTTGATGGACTCACCAACCTTCAAAAACACACACCTATCGTCCTCTTACTCGAGTAGTATTGTAAACCCTTAAAACTTAACACCAAAACAATTAAACTATGAAAATCAAGAGTCAAAAGTGCGCCAATGTTTTCATGAGAAATTTCATCAAACTAACCATGTGCATAACCAAAGATGTGGCATTTTTTCAGTATATGATCGAAAGGAATTCCAGGCTCACAATTTAGGAATGGGGAAAGAGGCTAGGCAATTACCAATTTAGGCAAGAATTCCATGCTAGAAAACACCATTCCAAATTACACAAACAATGAATGAATGACCACAACATCATAAATTGCCAACTAACAAAAGTGACAGAAACAAAAACCTCATTAAGCAAACCTCATGGCGTAAACAAAAATCTCATCAGACTTTACTTGTGATACAGTAGACTTTAATTTTGGTAGTCTTATATTAAGAAAAAATGGCAATTGAATAAAAGTGAGATGCTCAATCAAAAGACATTAAATTGTAACTAATGTAAAAGTAGTCAACAGATTATATTTACACAATTTTATAAGCAAAAAATTTGCTTAAAGTTCAAGAATTCTCTGTTCATCGTCGAAGTAAACTTGGCTCCATCAAGCAACATGGGTACGCAGTGAACTGGAAAACACAATGATGAAAATTATAGGTAAGACCAAAACAAAAAAGATTGAAAGAACTAATGCGAATAGTTCGTTGTCGATCCCTACTTTTATCTCTACATCAGTGTGTCAAACATATCAAAATTAATACCAATAATATGGCTGATATGCATTGATTTCCATGGCAATAATATTCCATTCCTACATGTACATATTCATTCACGTTCAAAGCAAAAGAAAGTATGCTCGTTCTCATACCCACTATTCAATTACACCTTGAGTTGTTGACTGTGGCCAAACAACAATTACTAAGAGCTAAAACATATACCCAAAATTATGTTCAGGCAAACAAAACTCACCTCTTTAATTCATTGGAAGAGCAAAAACAATAGCCACAACTAATAAAAACATATGCACACACATCCCAAGATATTCAATCTAAGTAATACAATTAAGATTAAGATTTGGATTTGGATTCGAAGTTACATGACTGTTGGTGGAACTGGGAGCCACTGGCGGTTTACTTCGATGGGTCAAGGCGATGGTGGCTGGGCAGCGACGTAAGAGATATGGGGTACTAATTTTGCATAAAACAAAACAAAACAATAAAATTGAAATTAACTTCTAATAAAACAAAACAATAAAATTGTTATCAAATGAAATTGATGCTTCCTTCCTTATCAAGGTCACCGACAACACATTCACCATTGCATCCTTTCTCTAGGACCCATAGCTCATGTCCCCCCTTCCTCGTTGTTAAATGCATTGCGTTGATGGACTCATCAACCTTCAAAACACACACCTATCCTCCTCTTACTCAAGTAGTATTGTAAACCCTTAAAACTTAACACCAAAACAATTAAACTATGAAAATCAAGAGTCAAAAGTGCGCCTATTGTTCATTCAATCCAAATAACAATGTTTTCATGAGAAATTTCATCAAACTAACCATGTGCATAACCAAAGATGTGGCATTTGTTCAGTATATGATCGAAAGGAATTCCATGCTCACAATTTAAGAATGGGGAAAGAGGCTAGGTAATTACCAATTTAGGAAAGAATTCCATGCTAGAAAACATCATTCCAAATTACACAAACAATGAATGAATGACCACAACATCATAAATTGCCAACTAACAAAAGTGACAGAAACAAAAACCTCATTAAGCAAACCTCATGACGTAAACAAAAATCTCATTAGAATTTACTTGTGATACAGTAGACTTTAATTTTGGTAGTCTTATATTAAGAAAAAATGGCAATTGAATAAGAGTGAGATGCTCAATCAAAAGACATTAAATTGTAACTAATGTAAAAGTAGTCAACATATTATATTTACACAATTTTATAAGCAAAAAATTTGCTTAAAGTTCAAGAATTCTCTGTTCATCGTCGAAGTAAACTTGGCTCCATCAAGCAACATGGGTACGCAGTGAACTGGAAAACACAATGATGAAAATTATAGGTAAGACCAAAACAAAAAAGATTATCACTTGAGAACACATTTAAGCCTAGCAAAAAAAAAAGCTTTAGCAATCAACATCACAAAAACATACACCACATGAAACTCATTCACTGATTCCTATATTGAAACAAAATCAAAGAGCTAGAAAAAACAATATACGTAAAAGTAAATTTATAAAATAATATCAGTCCAAGGACTAAAACATTAGAGTTCTCAGTTTATGTAGCAAAAGGATGATCTCCCTGATTCTCTAGCATTACAAGTTGAGCTAGCTCCCATCATGAAAGACAATAAGAGTCAAATTCTCTCACCCATATTATCCAATTTGAAGGTAATGAAATTAGTCCTTGGTTTGGATTAGCTTGAACTGTACTGCAAATAAACAATCCATACTGCCCAACCTCTAGTTTATTAGGATACATTAAATTAAATAAACAATTACTTTTTAACAAATGGTCCCGGTATAAAAGTAGACAATGACCCATGTATATCATGAATGGATTAAAATATTAACAATATTGATTAATACACTATCTATCTAATATTACAACTAATAATTTGAATTCTAAACTTATAAAAGTATAACAACGATCAATATTGATTCAATTTTCATCTACTTTGATCAAATGGTATAAATTCATTCCAATTTTTTTCTCAAAAATATTAACTAATCTAACACATTTCCCAATGATAATCAACTCCACTAATCCACATCTATATCTCTTTTCTTTCTCCCCTATCTCTTATCTTTTCTTTGTTCACTTTCATTATAAATTGCATAATTAAAAAAATTAATTTTTGGTATTATAGAGTGTTTTCAGGCATGGAATAATTTATATTTGCTATATATAAGTACTAAATAGTGAATGGGTCTAGAATTTTTTTTTTCATTTTTTTTAAAGGAGAAAGAGAGAAGAGAGATCATACCAACTCATCAACACAACAGAAATGTACGAAGACACAAAACTTATTATTCTCCACCTTTAGCACCTAGAGTAGATTTGGTGGTGTCCAACAAAGCTTGGTACACTTGGAAGCTGATATGTTGGAGAATACTATTTTAGATTTGCAAATGTACAATGTATTTATTACTGGACTCAATAAGATGAAGAGTGAAGAATAACCTCATTGATCATGGGAAGGAATTCACCGGCTGGTTGAAAGAGCACAGCTTGGGTATCCTGAGAATTATTAATATGAAACATGACAAAATTTTAAACAAATCACTATTAATAATCATGTGGAGTACCAATTAATTAAATACTCAAGAATAGATTAAGATGTTGTGATAATGATAATACAGCTGACTCACTTTCTCATATTTGGAACATTTTGATGGTCCTTTTATTTTCATGTCATAGCTTCTGACATAGTACAACTCTGCTAATCGTACAAAGTTGTATACATATCATCAAACAACAATTATTCCAAGCTATAAACCAAACTTTTGGTGACAAATATGGTATATTTAATAGCTCAGAAGAAACAGAAGATAAGAAAAAAAAAATGGTACCTTGTCTCTGCACCTTCCATTCACTATAGCAGTGGAAAAATATCCAGCAAGTTTTCTCACTGTTTTTTTTAATCTGAGAGAGAATACCGAAATTTTAGTAACACAATACATATAAAAAAATATTGAGAAACATCACAATTTGCTTCCCTTTGGAAGCATTTGTTATCTGCTCAAACATGTCCACGGCTGATGGGTGTTTATCCCTGTTTCATCAAATTATTCCACACACCTATCAGTTGTTATCTATATGACGTACATGTGCTATGTGGATATGAATGTATTCATGGCTATAGTGGTTGTTGTGATTGTTCACAGCTCTTTGAGAAATTTCATCAAACACTTGGTGACGTCAAAAATTCGTCACAGATTTTTTCGGCTACCCAACCGGTGGTGCAAAAAGTTCATCACAAAGAAAAATTCAAAAATCTGTAGTTGTTCTTTAGCTACCCAACTGGTGGGTGGGGTTTGGATCTGGGTTTGCATACAAAAATGGAGTCCGTGTGTGTGTGGAAATCAGAGATGAAGGTATTGGGGTTGTGGGCCTGTAGAGTGGGGCTGGTGAGAGAGAGATGAAAACAGAGAGAATGAGAGAAAGATAGAAAAAGAGGGAATCATTGTGGAGACCTGGATCTGGGCTGCGGGAAAGAGAAACAGAGAGATGATGACAGACAGAGATGAAGGCGTAGAAAGGGAGAGACAGCGAGATAGGGACTCAAAGAGTGAAACCTGCAACGATTTCTGGTGAGGGCGTGCGTGTGATTTGTGAGAGAGAGAGAGAGAGAGAGAGGTACCTGGGTCTTCTTCCAGTAGACAAAAAGAGAGAGGGGTCTGGCTACCTGAGTCTTCTTCCAGTAGAGGAGCAAGAGGTGAGAGAGGAGAGAGTGGTGTTGCGTGCAGATGTTATTGACTGTTGATGGGAGTTGTGTGTGTCAGGCGTGCGTGAGTTTGAGCGGGATTTGGGTTTTGAGTGAGATGGAATGTGAGCCATTGGATTTAATTAGGTGAATTTAGATGAGATCTGAACCATGAATTTAAACTTCAATTAAATCCTAACCGTTCTTCTGCTTTCCTAAATTGAGAGTATTGATTTCAATTGGAAAAATTTGAAATTACCTCTATCTTATTAGTATAGATGTGATAAATTAAGAAATAATAGATTAATATTGTCATTCTACCCAATAGTTAACCTGAGAAAGCAGGCCCATTGCTTTTATAGGCAATGAGTAGCCTACAAATTGTCTAAAGCTTCCGATGTGGGACAATCTCTAAGCATAAATATGCCTACCATGTGCAGCAACTCCCCCTTGCTTTCCTATGTGGGATGCACTCCAGCCTTCCTATTCCATTGTTGTTGCCAGCTTTATTTAAATATTACCAAATTGAACAAATTCAAATAATTTATCATAGATATTTTTTAATTTTATTTTCATCAAACTAGATATATATATATATATATATATAAATAGGTTTGTATGTATATAATATGACACTCTCAAGGTGCTCCCGCTCTGAGATGTTTTTAAAAAATTTTACTTTTGCGCTCCCACTCCCACCCTCGCTCCCACTCTGTGTGACTTAGGTTAGGATCCTTGAAAAACTAGTTTCCATGATGACTCGTTCTAGGCCCTGAAAGTGATCTCTTAATCCTTCTGTTTGATTTAGTAGCTCATTTGTTTGTGGTTGTCTCATGTTTTGATTGTGTTTAGATATTATCTATTATGTACTGCGTCAATTGAAGTTAAAGTAGGTGGCCACACAAGAATATTGACTATTTGCTTAAACACGATTCAGATGTTCCTATCATGTATGTAGTATAAATCGAATATTTTTTATTGTTTGTGGACTGTGTGAAATCTATATAATAAATTAGATAGATTTTTGAACTTATGGGGGTATATTTTTCTCCCCAAATTTCACACACCCAACACACCCTTTCTCCCCAAATTTTACAAACCCAACACACACGCTCGGCAATATAAAACTGCACATACATACACACACTCCAATACATGCACAGTATCATAATTCAGTGTACAATGACTTTAGTCACAGAGTATCGCTAGTTCTATTTTATGTATCATAAAATATTTATTCATTGAATTTAGAGTTGAATTAAACTTTATGGCTATTTGTCAAGTATTTTGATTTGTTGTATGGTTACATTTGTTTTATGTTGCATTAATTTGCCGGTGGTTTAATTAATAAAAAATATTTTTTTGAAAAACTAAATATAGTTTTTACCTACAAAGGTATTTTCCTAGCTAAAGGGTAGCAAATAGTGGCTTTTCCCAAGGAACATGTTGGAAAAATTAGTTTTTACCTAGGAAAATATTTTTCTATTTAAAAGTTACTTTTGTGATGAAAATAGTCCTCGGAAATAGCTTCCTCTCGGTTGCTAAATATTGTTCTCTGATGAAGTAGTACAATTATTTGCAAAATTAAAAATAATTTTGACGAAATATGTTCTCGCTAAAATCAAACCTTTCTCGAGGAAAATAAATTTTGCAGGTGATTATTTTTACCGTCGGCATGTTTTGATGAAATTTGCGACGGAAATATTTGTTGAGAACAATTTTACCGATGAAATCTAAAGCTTCCCCTAATTAAAAAAACAAATAATTTCCTGTTGTGTAAATAAGGGAACGAAAAAGTAAAACTTGTGACGATATTAAGTATCTCAAGAACAAGCACTTGAGATTGTAACAATATTAAGAACAAGAACTCAAGTCAAGCATCTTAGCAAAAAAAGAGAAAATTAAGAAAGCTCAAAAAATAATTTTGGGAAGTTGTAAATGAATCTATAATAATAGAGATGAATTTGAATTCCTAAAGCTAGAAAAGCACAAAGACGGCTTAAATTTAACCAAATTTCATACAAACAGACCAAATTTCATATTAATTCTTCCAATTAAATCTAATAGCTCACAATGTATCTAACTCAAAACAAAATCCCACCCATTATAGCTACAACCACACAACATCCCAATCCCTAAAAGCAACCCAAGCCAAACACTATCTCCTTCTCTCTCTCTCTCTCTCCTCTTGCTTTACTATGGAAGAAGACCTAACTCATGCCCACTCTCGCCTCTATGTAGTTAGTCACTCTCTCCTCAATCGCTGTTGTGCCATGGCCTAGGTACCTCTATCTGCCTCTCTCACACACACACATACGCATAAACACACACATCCACACACACACATACACATACACACACACATATCGCACACCCTTTGTGTCTCTCTGTCTCCTGACTATCTAACACACATTTAAACACAAACACAAACACACCTACTCACACACACACACACACGGGGCACACATATAGACAGACAGCAGCCCACGCACCACTTTGGTTTGATATTTTGGGTGTTTTGTATTTTTTTTTTTATTTTTGGGTTTTTTAGAACTTTTTTATGAATTTTCTCATTTTGTTAATTTGGGTGTTTTCTCATATTGATTTGATAAGTTTTGTAACATTCAATTGGGTGTGAATTTTCTCATGTAAGGATTTTTATTTGGGATTTCATAGTTGTTAGTGGTATTTGATTTAATGTTATGATTTTGAAATTGAATGTTAGGTTTATTTTGATTTAGATTGGGCTTTAATTTCATTTTTTGAATTTCTTAAGAAATTGGGTGTTAGGGTTTGAGATGTTGACTTCGGCATTTTCAAATTTGATGTTAATTTTATAACATGGGGTTTTGGTGATTAATGTTTTTGTGGAGTTGGAATTTAGGTTTGTGATTGAACGCTAGAGTTTAAAAATTGAATGTTAGGGTTATTTTGATTAGAATGGCTATTACTTTCATAATTTAATGAAATACTATATTTAGTGTTTTGGTTAAGATTTAGTATTAATTTCATTAAATAGGGTTTATAGGGTTTTTGAATGTTAGGGTTTTTGTTAGTCGCGTGAGTTGAGATGTTGTGTTGATGATTATTAGGGGCGAACTTTATAAAATTTGTAGGTTAATTGTATGAAATGGGATGTTGACTTTATTATTTTAAAATTGGATGATAATGTTATAAAATTCGATTTTGATTGACTGTTAAGGGTTATTGGTGGTGTTTGATTGAATGTTATGATTTTTAAATTTAATTTTAGGATTATTTTGATTGCGCTTGGGTTTTGATTTCATTTTTTTATGACATTGTATTTCTTGATTGTATGAAATGGGATGTTGACTTGATTATTTTCAAATTATGGAATTGGAAGTTATGTTTGCGATTGAATATTAGGGTTATTTTGATAGAAACTCGGTTTAAATTTTATTGAAATTGGTGTTAATTATACATAGTTTATGAAATTGGTTGTGTAGCCACCACCATTGCAATCGCACACAATCGATTTTGCAACCAATTTTTAAAAGTTAATTTAAAATTACATGTTTTTGTTTTTGTAACCATAGGTCCTTTTCAAATTATTTTGGTAATGTTTTTCTTTTCGTGTTTTCAAAAAATGAAAAAAACGTAAATACTTCTTGTTTTTTCTGTGGTTAAAATTGAAAACATAAAATATGTTTGGTAGTTATTTATGTTTAACAAATTATGAAAAAAAATAAATAACATGTTTGGTAACCATAGATCATTTTCACAAACACTTCCCAACTTTTTCAAGCAGCTTAATAAAAGAAGACCAAAGTTCCATCTCCGGGCTGAACATGCAATTACGCAATTCAGTAATCTATGCGAGTTTTGGAAGCATTGTGACCATAGACAAAACAGAGTTCTTGGAAATATTTCTCAATTCAATAATCCATTACACCCCATATCACCCATCTTCAAGATTTTTGACTTTCCGGATTCAATGGTAACATTATTTTGACCTAAAATCATTTAGAAACTTACCTTGACACCATTCTCAAGCTTAAACATCTCTGAAACTAAATTTGACCTGAAAGTAAGTTTGCACAAAACTCAAACTTTATGATTAATCTTTCAATAATGCTTCGAAGTTTCTACCATAATGTTATTTATCTTAGGAGGATCTTAAGAAGGTATTAAATTTATTTAATTATAGTACAGAACCTTACAATTAATGTCCTAAGATCATCTTCTCGGACCACAATGGTCCAAAAGATGCCTAATCTTAATGAAGGCACCATCCCTAAGCTTCCAACAAATGGGACAACACCGACAAATATCTTGGAGTCATCGTCTGTGACTGCATGCTCCAAGAAATGCATAATCTGAATGAAGGCACTGCGATGCAATCGGAACTACTCGCAAGGTGTTTGTTATATGTTTTGACTTCCATTTTCTTATTGTTATGTAAAATTTGTAAATGTTTACGTCAACTACTGTACACCAAAGTTGTAATTGTTAGAGTCTGTAACTCTAAGTTCTTACTTTGTTTGTGTAGTGATGATGAATTGGATAAAGGTGAATTTTTTAAAATAGAAATTAATCCTCGAGCACATTGATTTCCAGAATGCCATGACCTTGGGAGCATGACTGTAACATTTACTTTTTGTTCAGCCTTACACTAGATTGATGATGATCAATCAAAATTATTTCGACACCATACGAGAATATAATACAAATAATGTTTTTACAAGTCTTGGTGCTACACTCGATACAATATTTAGATAAATGGGGGGGGGGGTCCTAGATCAATCACCATCGATGAAGAATTGCACCATCGAACAAAATCGCTTATACCACAACCACGACATGAACCAACTTACTGCCAACTGTACATTGATGATCCTGATTCAACTTTAGATGTCTGCAGTCATAGAAACCCTCATTTGAGAAGGGATGCATGGAACACTATTAAAGATTGTTTGTTGCTTATGAATCATTTTCTAGATAAATTCCAACAAGCTTATTTAATTTTAAATCAATCAGAATTGGCAGGTTAAAATTTATCTGCTCATCTTCATTATAGTTCAGCAATGGATCAAGAATGATATAATCTCCCAACATCAAATTAGATTATTGTAGTATTAACAGGGAGATGAAAATGAGTCAAATGGAATGACAGACATTGTTTTATTCCTAAGAGGGAATAGCAAGGTGATGCAAATTAATGAATGTCACCCAGCCTGTTTACGCTTGCATTATGTGTTATTGTTTTCTCATGGTGAGCTTTGATGGGAACTTGACTTCAAACAGTGGAACGTCTAACGTGGTCAACCATCGACTACTAGACTCACTCATATGCAATATTATAGTTATCATTTGTTTGAACATCCTACTAAGTATTCAACAATTTTGAGAGTGGGAAAACTATTCCATGGGTTTATAGTAGATGTTTGGGCTACAACTAAACAAAATCGGTTGACATACTACAAGCTGAACCAAGGAAATCTTCATGCAGAGCTATACCAAGGCCTTATAGATGTTAATGTAGATGAGTTGGGTCTTGAACAAATTGGTCAATGCATGATTTTTTCTTTTTCATTCACTAGTAGTGCATGACATATGTTCTAAATCTTTCAAGATTCCATGGCTTTCACATGGTGCGATTAACACACATATTTTTCTCACAATGACTGCGAATCCTAATTGGCCTAAAATTACTTCAGCTATGTTTCCACATCAAAAACCTCTTGATCATCCTGATTTAGTTGTCCGCATTTTTGAATAAAAGAGAAGTATTTTTATGAAGGAGATAGAAACAAAGAGAGTGTTTGGTAAAAAAATAGCACATGATTTTACAATTGAATTTCAAAGAGTAGGGCTACTATATATTCATGTACTTCTATTTTTTCTTGGTGCAGACAAAATTTAGAGATGTGCCCAGATTGACAAGGCGGTTTGTGCTAAATTTCCAAATCATCACGACGATCCTATAATTTTTTATACAATCAAGAGTTGTATGGTACATGGACCATGTGTTGATCAAAATTCACAAGCACCACGTATGGAAAATAGTACATGTACTAAAGATATCCTTGAGTCTTTGTGGAATCAACCCGTATGTATAAAGACAGAGATCATGTCTTATCGTCGCAATGATGGAAAAATGTATGCCGTGAGGGGACAAGAGGTTCAATTGTCATATTAATGTGAAAGTTTGTGCGGGATTGAGATGCATGAAATATATTCAAAAATATATCTACAAATGTCATGATTGTCCAACTATGTTGTTGAGAGAAATAAATAAGGTCCAACAAATATCTTGACGCAAGGTATATTGGACCGCCAGAAGTTACTTGACTACTATTTGGTAATCTTGTGCATAAAGAGATTCCAAAGGTTGTACGTTTGGCACTTCATTTACCTAGGATGCATCCTGTTGTTTTTAATCATGTTGAACCACTTCCTGCAATCCTTTCTAAAGCTGGACAACAGAATACCACTCTGACTTCTTTTTTCAAATGTTGTGATTCAAATGAATCTACACACATACTTACTTACTAGTAATTTCCTCATAAATTTGTTTGGAACAAGAAAATGAAAATATAGATGTCAAGACAAAGGTGATATACAATTAGTAAAATGTACTTTGCTATCCCTAATTCAGGTGAACGATTTTACCTTTTTGCTACTAACTGTTGTTAAAGGACCAAGATCATTTAACTCTTTAAACACGATCAACAATGTATTGTATGATATGTTTAAATTAACATGTGTTGTAAGAGGACTTCTAAAAGAATAATGAAGAATGGAAATGATGCCTTCAAAAGGTTGCCATAATGAATACGAGTTACCAATTGAGGAGATTGTTTAATATCATTCTCATAGAATGCTCTCTACTATATCCACTTGTGTTATGAAATCAATTCTCAATGTATATATGTGATGACCTAACATACAAGATTTGTACGATGTTTGGCATTTTGAGTCCAACTCAAGATCAGATAGAATATTATAGTTTATACTTGATGAATCAACTGCTCTATAAGCCAGGCAAAAATTTAATTGATTTCCCACCCATGCCACAATCCATTGGGAACTAAAATTCAATAGTTGATAAGAGACTATTGTTTGAGCATCAACAACTTGAAAATAAAGCACAACAAATAGTAGAATAGATTAATGTTGATAAACTTAATGATGCACAACACAATGTTTATGTTGCAATCACTTCATTGGTATTTGAGAATAAAGGAACCAAGTTTTTCTTGAATGGGAGTGCCAAAATAGGAAAGTCATTTATATGAAATTGCACAGTCTTGGACATGTTGTTGTCGTGGCTTTATCTGGCATTGCTTCATTATTATTAGTTGAAGGTCATACTACACATTCGACATTTTGTATTCCCTTGGATGTGCTTGACAATTCAATTTGTGGGTTTACCAAGCAATCAATGCAGGCAAAGTTGTTTAGAGAAATAAAACTCATAATATCAGATGAAGTTCCTATGCAACATAGACATTGTGTTGAGGTAGTGGATCGCACACTTCAAGGTATTTGTGATAATAAAAAAACCATTTGGGGGTATAATTGTTGTGCTTGGTGGATACTTTCGACAATTTTTTTCAGTTATACTAAAGGAAGTTCGCAAGCAATTCGTTGGTGCTTCCAGTGCAATGATTTGTACTCCGAAAGGATATACATGTTTTAACCTTGGATATTAACATGCGCTTAGATAGGATAGATGTTGGAAATGTTAATTTTGCAAACTTCTTAGTGGATGTAATTTTCTTTGATCTCCAATTGCATGAGATATTGGTTTTGATCATTGTTTATCTTATTCTTCTAATTTCATTTTTGTGGACGCTACTGTTAGTTCTAATTGGGTATGTAGTTTTAAACTGAGCATCTCAAAATTGGGTTTTTTCTATCTCTTCATTGAAATTTGTCTTTACGAGAATCTTCATATCAATAATACTTTGTTGGTCATGTACGTAAACTGTAGTTTAAACTTTCAGTTTGGTGCGTGTCCATGTTAAATGCTTGATTTTTCATGTGCACGATTAGTGTTCAATTTTTATTTTTTTTTGAATTGTATAGTGCTTTCAATTTATCGCTAATATAACCACAAGGAGATTAGAAATAATGTGTTCAATTAAGGTGTCAAAAAGTGTTCATTTTAGACGAAAGGTGCACCCAGGGGCTAAGGTTCTTAGGGGCTGGAGCCTAGGCATGAGCAGGGACGGAATCAGGACTGTGTTCTACGGGGGCCAAATGATAGCATAGTTAAAAATCTATTCAACATAATTATTCAATAAGTTATTGTGAATGATGAATTTTTAGCTACTCAAAATTTATGAAAATTAACTTTTGTTATTGTGAGTGTCTCCTTTTTTGGCCCACTATATTGTAGATTTGCCATATTTTGTTGATTTTGATGGTGAATGGAGAATGTTTGCTTTTGGTATAGAAGATCCCCCATCCTCTCTAACCCCTCTTTCGTTGTTTTTTTCTCATGCTTGTGTATATGGGGGTATATCTTGTACATGCACTTTTAGTTAATAGAAATTGTCTTTAAAAAAACGGAAAATTATGAGTAGGTACCTTATGAACTACTTATTTATGAGAAAATACCTTGAAAAAAATATATTGTAGATAAGTACTGTTAGGTAGAAATGTATTGTGTCTAGATAGACAATGACAGTTTTTTAAATTTTTTCTTTACTGAAATACCATTTTCCAAAATTTATGGACTGTGTAGTTTTGTAGTTCTTTTTTTCATGGGATTTGGCTTTATTAAATCAACTTTTTCCCTATTTTAGAATATCTTTGTTTTTTGAATTTAAAACTTATTCTTCTTCACTACGAACGATGTCCGATTTAATAAAACCAACGTTGGTGCTTGTCTTCTTCAACCGATTCTTATACTTCAACGTTTGTACTTCAACGTTGGGTGATCGTCTTTTACTTCGATGTCTGCAGCTTCCTTCAACATCTTCTTCTGCTTCAACATTTCTACTTCAACATCTGGTACTCGTCTTCTACTTCAACGTCTACGGTTTTCACTAATAGGTTGTGTACTTCTTCTTCTTTAACGTTTGTTGTTTCTACCCACAGGTCGTGTTTTTCTTCTACTTCAATGACTTGTTAACACCATTTTTATTTTTAGAATGGGTATAATATAACATACAATATTATGAACATCACAGTGTGAGAAGCAAAACATTTCATTTGTGCATGCAATAAGACAATGTTTTGACATATTGTTTGTCACAATGTGACAAACAGATTTGTGTCCAAGCTAAATACAATTGATGTGGCACTGTGTTGTCATACTGTGTGAAGCGTAGCATTTTCTATACGCAAGCAATCACTCAACACTTTGATAGAGTGTTGTCACAGTGTGACAATCAGTGTATGGTCAAGACCAAATAATTTTTTGATGTCACAGTATGACAAACACAACATTTCGTATGTGCACTCAATCAGACAATGTTGTGACGCATTGTTTGTCGCGGTGTGACAAGCAAAATTGTGTCCTAGCCAACAGTGTTGTCACACTATTGAGAAAATTTTGAATTTCAATTTTTGAATATCGATGGAGAGGAAATTTTGAATTTCACAATTTTTACTAAATGTCTGTCTTGATTTGGGGGGCGGGGGGAAGGGGTCAACCGAAATTTCTTTCCTTGATTCTTGTCAAGTTTGTCCGTTGATGATGAAAATGAGTGATGGTTCCTACTTTTCTGTTAGTTGGGTTTTTTGTTCCTTCGCACAAAAGTGAAGTGTTTAGGAAAGGATATAAGAGTCTTTTTCACAACTACATGGACTTATATTCAAAACATTTTTTAGAGAAGACTTTTACAAACGAACAAAAAAGAAAAGAGAATCTTCTTTGTCAAATTCTTTTCATAAGTGACTGCAACTTGTGCCTGGTAATGTTATTGCACATTATGGAGAAAGATTTTCTCATATTTTGTAATGGCTAAAGTCTCATGTGTCTTATGTTTACATGGTTTTTTTTTTTTCAATCTAATAGTCATTTCCTCCAAAATTTCATATCTCGTTTATTTCTTCCTCCCTTTCTCAATATTTATTTCTTGCTCCAAAGTAGACAATAATTCTATTTGAGAATATATCTTAATTTTTCAAATAAGACCGCAAAAAATTCTTAAAAATTGTTAAACATTACTCACCCTTATTTTATGTAAGTCCCAGTGACTCTAATTTATTTCCTCAGTCTTATTTTCTCAAACCCTATATTTTCAGGTAACTCTGATTTTAATAAAATCCCTTAAAATAAGGTGTTTGTTCTACAAGTAATTTTCCATATTAAATATTCCTACTACAAATAGGGATTTAGAATTTTAGATATGAGAAATTAAAAACAAATATAGATAAATTAATTCAATCTCAAAAAATGAGGTTTAGGGACCCATCTAAAACTTCAGCCTTAGGCCTTAACTATTGTGTCTGTCCTACCTCATGGTTATTTTGGGCTTGGAATGCGTGATATATCAGGAGTAGCAAAAATGGAGGGCTATCCCTATGCGGATGAAGGAAAGTCTATATTACAGATATATAGCTTCTAAATCTATTTATGTTCTAACCTTTTTTATACAATAAAAATCAGTTCTAAACACCTACACTTGCATAAAGTGTGGTAGAAACATAAGAAATGTTTAGGTTTACAACGAATAGTTGTATTTGCCACAGAACAAGTTAACATGTTTCTTTTTTGGTTCAACAAAAATACAAATGATTCATTAGTTTTGGCCCCAAGGAAAACGATTTTCAATTAATTCCCTATTCTTGGCAATGCATTGGCTATTCGTTGCTAAGTCTGATTTTTTTCTTGCACTGCTAGCCACCGCTTTGCAATCGAATAAACCTTGCTCTAGTTAATAATGTAGTCCATGGGGTATTCAGTCATACCGTAGTCCAAGACCAAAACAGCATAGTGCGTCTGATGAAATATGAATTCCTCTTGCTAGCTGGGCACAATGGAGAGTTTACACTTTCCTTCTTCGTATAATAACATTGCAGCACATGCATTGCACATGACAAAATTTTAAGAAAAGTAAACCCCCTTCGAAGGGGGTGGAAATCTCTGTTGGTTCACTTTGAGGGGAACCTGACTCTCTAAACCTTTCACAAGAAAATATATCACAAATATCTGATATTATTTTCATTCATTCAACGCCTTTAAATTCAAATAAATAACCCTAAATGATTGCCATTGACCCTACTACCTAGATAACTACCTAAGAAGTCTAAAACTATAACACTAACCCAATCTCTAAATTAACTCTTAATAAAAATAGCTAAAAACAAACGACCAAATCCCAACAAGTTAACCCACAACTCCTATTTTAACTCAACCACTAACTCATTGACCAATTAAAACTCCTATTAGTAACTAAAAAATATATACAAAAATACGTACATGACAATCCTTCACCCTAAAAAAAAATTTGTCCCCAAAGTTTAATTAATCATGTATAATAAGGAGGAGGCCAACCAACTCCCTTATCTTCATAACATTGAACTTGATAGTTGGCTTCATAGATTTCAAAAAGACCCACGATAATGATCCAAAAGGTTGAATTTATATGAGCAGCTTGAACATGTTCCATCAGTCGTTTGTCCTTGTAATAGGCAAGCCTATAAACAGTTCCTGGGTGTTGGGAAATAACTTCGCAGCAATTTGGTCAGTACAACGATAAGAAAATAAATAAGCAAAATAAAGAAAATCAAAACATAACTCACAACACCAAGATTTACGTGATTCGGCAAAATTGTTTTGCCTATGACCACGAGACGTGATCTGGTCTCCTTTCTTTACTATTGAGAGAAAATGGGTACAATGGTACAAGCCTTAACGCTCAAGTTTAAATTTCAAACCCAAGCCCTTAATCCCTTGTACAACCCACTCAATCTTACCCTTTCAAATCCCTAATAAAGAAAACCTCTCGCACTCTCAACAAGAGAATGAAAATTAAATAAATACAATTTTTGGGATGATCCCAAAAACAAGAGTCCCATGCCTATTATAGGCATCTCAAGGTGGTGGTAGATGAACTCCATTACATTTAAGCGATGCATTTGATTGCTCCACTTATATCCTCTAATAAGATTTTAGCAATGATGTCAACTAACCAATAAAAACAAGTTTTTTTAGCAATGATGTCACCTAACAAATCAAAACAAAAATTTGAGCCACTGCCAACAAATCTCCACCTTGGCGAAAATTTCATAACCTCCACCTGAAACTTCAGGCCCGTATCTGAATTTGAGATACCCATCCCCACACCTTGGGATTTGTCGTCAATCTTTAACAGTGCAAAAGATTGATAAAGTCCAAACAATGCTTGAACTTCTGTGTAGTCACTGGTTTTGTCAATATATCGGTTGTATTATTCTCTGTGTGTACTTTCATCAAACTTATTTTGCCATCCTCCACCCATTCTTTGAAAGTGTGATACCTCACGTCGATGTGTTTTGTCCTGACATGATAAGCTTGATTCTTTGCTAAGTGAATAGCACTTTGACTATCACAATACAACTTCAAGCTTTCCTGCTTCAATCCCAATTCCTTGACCAAACCTATCTACCACAAAGCCTCCTTGGCAGCTTCCACCGTTGTCATATACTCTATTTCAATTGTTGATAAAGCGGGGATTGATTGAAGCATAGCTTTCCAATTGATAAGTCCACCTGTAAGAGTAAAAAAATAACCCATAGTAGACCTCCGCTTATCCAGATCACCTGCATAGTCTGAATCTATATAGCCCACAACATGTCCTGTCTCATCTTGTCTCTGATACAAAATGCTGAAATCCACCGTACCTCTCAAGTACCTAAAAATCCATTTAACTGCATCCCAGTGCTCCTTTACTGGATTGTCCATGCACTTGCTTACTACACTGACTGCATGTGAGATATCTGGACGACTGAAAACCATGGCATACATTAAGCTTCCCACTGCACTAGCGTACAGACCTCGGGACATTTCCTCCACCTCATCACCTGTAGACAGACATAATCTAGTAGATAATTTAAAGTGGTTAGCTAGAGGTGTATTGACCAGCTTTGAATTAACCATGTTAAACCTTTTTAGCACCTTCTCCACATATTTCTTCTATGAAACCCATAGTTTGCTTTTTTCTCTGTCCCTAAGGATTTTCATACCAAAGATCATTTTAGCAACACCTAGATCCTTCATATCAAACTCACTCCATAATCTGGACTTTAACAAATCTACCTCATGCATGTTATTTGAAGCAATTTACATGTCATCAACATAAAGCATCAGAATAATAAAAGAACTATATTCAAGCATCTTATAATAAACACAACTATCATAACTGCTTCTCATGTAGCCAACATGCACCATAAAGGAATCAAATCTCCTATACCATTGCCTAGGACACTAGTTCAACCCGTAAAGAGATCTTTTAAGCTTACATACCAGATTCTCTTTAACTTGCACCTTGAATCCATCTGGTTGCTCCATATATATTTCCTCCTCCAATTCTCCGTGAAGGAACGTTGTCTTGAAATCAAGTTGGTGCAACTCCAGGTCAAGCATAGCTACCATGGCTAACATAACACGAATAGAAGAATGCTTTACAACAGGAGAAAAAATTTCATTGTAGTCAATCCCTTCGACTTGCTTGTACACTTTTACTACAAGACGAGCTTTAAATTTTTCTCCTTCATTTTCTATTGTAGGTTTCTTTTTTCGATATACCCATTTGCAACCAATCACCTTTCGCCCCTTGGGTTTTTTAACGAGCTCCCAGGTGTTGTTTTTGTGTAAAGACTCCATCTCATCCTCAATTGCTATCATCCATTTTTTACTTTCTTTGTCATTAATAGCCTCCTGAAAAGAAGATGGATCTCTACTACCAACAACCAATGCAAAAGAAACCATATCCTCAAAACTATACCTGAGTGGCGCCTTATGGGTTCTTTTCTCTCTTTCAGCAACTAGAGTTGTGGATTCTTGCTGCTCAGCATCATCGCCAGATGTATATTCCTGAGAAGATGTTCGTACATCATCCTCTTTATTGGGCCGTTGTGTTTCATCTAGCTTTATCTGGACTGAAAATTTTCTGCATGAGCCTCCACCTGTTTATCATCATCTTCCCTATTTAAGTTCCTCATATACTCTTCATTGAAGACAACATCCCTGCTAATTACAACCTTCCGTGCAACTAGATCCCAAAATTTATATCCTTTCACGCCCTTTTTGTAGCCAATACATATGCACTATTTGGACTTTGGGTTTAACTTTGATCGTTGCTGCTTTTGCACATGAACATAGGCAGGATAACCAAATATTCTCAAATTAGAATAATCAATTGGTTTAATTGTCTACACCTCCTCAGAGACTTTTGCATCAATAGCCGAACACGGTGACATGTTAACAATATAGCATGTCATGTTAACAGCCTCAGCCCAAAATGATTTTGACAAACCTGCAAGAAGTTTCATACATCTTGCTGTTTCTAAAAAAGTCATGTTCATTCTTTCCGTTACACTGTTTTGTTGTGGCCCACCGGGTGTAGTATAATGTCGAGTGATCTCTTCTGTCTGGCAAAATTTTCTGAATTCCCATAGTTTATACTCCATGACATTGTCCAGCCGTAGGTACTTGAACTGATTACCTGTCTGCTTTTCAACTTCAGCTTTCCACTACTTGAATTTGTCGAAGACTTCATTTTTGTACTTCATAAAGTAGACCCATACTTTCCTAAAGAAGTTATCAATAAATGTCACGAAATATACTACTCTACCTTTGGATTGAACTGGCATGAGTCCCCATACATCTGCACTGTTTACCATACAAGCAATATTTGCAAAAAATAAATTTACAAACTTTTACCCCCATCAAGTAGCTTTCATATGTGAAGTTCCTACAGTCCTTTCTCACTCATATGACCAAGGCGTAAATACCATAGAGTAGTGTTATCAGTACCCGGATTCAACGAAGTTGTAACAGCTGCTCCATCTGTAACAATACTCCCTACTAATGTATACAAGTTACCCTGTCATTTTCCTTTCATGACAACCATGGCCGCATTAACAACTTTTAGGACCCAACTAGTTGCCTTAATAGTAAAACCATTTGACTCAAGTGTACCTAACGAAATTAAATTCTTTTCGAGGTCAGAGACATGCCGTACATCACCTAGTGTTCTTACCATACCATCAAACATTTTAATTTTAATGGTCCCAATTCCAACAATACTGCAAACTACATCATTACCCATTAGAATAGTTCCTCCATTACAAGGTTTATAAGTATCAAACCATTCCATATACAGACACATGTGGTAAGAACATCCAGAATCCAATATCCATTTGTCAGCAAGATAATTCATATCTATGGTGACTGACAATAAATCATCATTACCGTCTGAACCATCTTGTGCAATGCCTGCTTGATTTGAATTTGCAGATTTCCTTTTGTCCTCCAGATCTCGCTTTCTTTGATAGTAGCCCCTTTTCATATGTCTTTCTTTGTGGCAATAGTAACACTTGATTTTGCTGCCACTCTTCCCTTTTGATTTTGAGTGTGACCTCCCTCTGTTTTCAGAGCCTTTGTTTTTACTTCTTCCTCGTTGCTAGGTTGGTTCACCATTGGCCATCAACCCTTTTGTTTGGGAACCGTTTCCTGGCCTTCAGAGTGCCTCAGTCTACAAGAGATTCGTCATCACCTCATCAACCCGGAGAGTATCTTTCCCAACCAAAAGTGTAGTCACAAGTGTATCAAAAGTACATGGAAGAGAAGCCAAGAAGAGAATAGCCTTATCCTCATCTACAATTTTAACCTCAACATTAGAAAGCTGAGTAACAATTTTATTAAACTGGTTGAGATGATCAACAATATTTGTTCCTTCTACCATCTGCAATTGATATAATTATTTCTTCATGAACAAATTGTTTATGAGAGATTTTGATATATAAATATTTTCCAATTTTTTCCATAAATCCGGAGCAGAAGTTTCATTCAAAAAATTATATATTACCTCTGGTGTGAGAGAGAAATGGATGGTACTCACAACTTTCATCTCAAGTTCCTCCCAGTCCTCCTTCTTCATGTCCGCTGGTTTCTTGTCTTTCTTAAGTATTGCTTTAGGCAGTCCTTGTTGTACCAAGATGTCTTTAATCGTGCTTCGCCACAGACTAAAGTTATTTTTCCCATCAAACGGCTCCACCTCAAATTTTTCCATCAAGATGCATTTTTCCATCATCGTACTGAGTGTCGGTAATCAAGAACTATGCGCACTTGTTCTTAATTACAATCCTCCCAAAAAGAACCTGGGGCTCTAAAACCACTAGATAGGAATTAACTTTGCAGTAATTTAGTTAGTACAACGACGAGAAAATAAATAAGAGGAATAAAAAAAATCAAAACACAACTCACAACACCAAGATTTATGTGGTTCAGCAAAATTGCTTTGCCTACTTCCACGAGACATGATCCGGTCTCCTCTCTTTACTATTGAGAGAAAATGGGTACAATGGTACACGCTTCACCACTCAGGTGTAAGTTCCAAACCTAAGCCCTTAATCCCTTGTACAACCCACTCAATCTTACCCTCTTAAACTCCTAGTAAAGAAAACCTCTTGCACTCTCAACAAGAGAAAGCCACAGTTCAAATGGCTGCATCTCCACCATGTGTCTCGGGCTCATTATCTGTGACGAAACCAGAATTCTGCATCATGTGCCTCAGACGCTGAACATCCCTGCTAATCTCCCATTAATCCATCTATAGGCTCATCATACCCTTATTAATAGAATCCATATCAAGAGCAGAAAAACTATGCTCTGTAGATGACCTAGTGATGTGTGAACATCAGTTCACTAATCCAATGCAACTATAGGTGGTGTCCTAGGGATTGTGGTATGTTAGGTGTGGCCTCGTGCCTACCTCAATGGTATTGCGTAACTAAACATACCAAGCTCTATAGTAGTAGTAGTACCATATATGTCAACCTCAATCTCATCACACTCTGCTTCAACCTCCATAGGGTCAAAAGTATACCTAGCATGTGTCTCGCTCTATCTTAGAGACTCCTTCCCTAGATGTCCCTTTGGTCTTAACAACTGCTCAGACTCTAAAGCACCATCACCCCTATCTAGACAAATACGGGTGATCAAAGAACCAGATGACTAAGTGTCTGTAATCCTCTCTTCATCGAATGTTCTCCGAATGATGACAGATCTATCTCCAAACACTTACCAATAACATGTAGCAAATAGGCTCGTGGTGTGGGAAAAGGAGAAATATGAGTATTCAGGTCAATGTTATAGTTGACAATCAGATTTATAAACCTATAATACCTAGTCAAGTCCTTGTGATACTACAACTGACGATTCCGACCATTGGGATAAGGGACTCCATACAACACTGAGGTAACTGATGATAGTGTGGGTTTAAGGTCTAAAGTGATAAGGATCATGTGCTACTCGGGGAACACGTAGGGTGGTGGAAATAAGGTCAATTGAAGACTCAAATGACACACCTCAGACATTTGCCTTGAAGTGCTTATTATCCTCTCTAGTGTCACAAATGTGTGTATAAAACTCTCTGACCATGTCCACATTAGGCACAGGGGCCTCAAATAGCTCAGTACACCCTCTTGAGTCAAACAACGAAGGGATAGAGTTGGTACTTACCCTAACATAATTAACTCCTCACTCTACATGCATATTCTGTGAAGAAAATTGTCTACTATATAGTTCTTGGTACTGTGATATCTAAATACGAGCTCTACTACCCGAAGCCTATACTCTTGCCCTTTTCTTAGATCTTGGCGGCATTTTCCAAAAATAATCGTTGAAAATGTATAAATGAGTATGATAGACTAGGATTTAAACTCAAATTTACACTTAATCTCACTCAATTTGAAGTTTTATCACTTGGAAATGCTTTAGGTAGGGTAGAAACAAAGTGGGATCTTGCTTAGGAGTGAAATAAATGAAGAAGTCCCGCCCAAATTTGGCATTTTAATTCAACGGTTCCGATCTCGATGCAGATCGCTCGAGCGAGGTCTTTGGCTACTTGAGCTAGCCCTAAAGTAGAGCATTCCTGCTTTCTGCAATCCAACCCACTTTCAACCAACTCAAATGAGTCCTAACATGCATTCATGATGTAGATAATTCCTAAATGCAATTCAATTCAATGCATGGAAGAATTTTAGCTCACAAATGATGCAATTTTCAATTTCAAACATTAAATGCTCAAATTTCAAATAATCATGAAAATTACACAAATTTTCATTTTAATGGTTCCATCCAAAATTAATCATCTCAATACATTACTCTAAGGCATATTTAAAGATTTATAATTCAATCTCATTCATCATAGAGCAATGTTTCCTCATTTGGTTCAATTTTACTCACACGCATTCAAAATTTGTTAAAATTTAACAAATTCAGGTGCATCGTGTTTGAAACCAACCTACAACACAAAAATGCTTCTGATTAGATTTAAATCATTAATAAGCTCGTCATGAAATTCTAATGCATTGTCTAAGTGAATATATGACTGGTTAGTAAGTGTGCTAATATATCTTCTTTTTTACAACTTCCCTTCTCTTTTATCCCTTCTACTCTATGGCTTCACTCAACATGACTATGAATTTCGTACTTCAAGTGTATGCTTATAATCATGGTCAACATGAGCTCTATGAGCCTTACAAATAAGCAATTTACAATTAAGTATAAGTACTCTCACAATTCAAGTGCGATTATTTTAGCCATTTATATATATGCCTCGACTTTCTAGATTTGGCCACATTGGGCTCTTTTCTCACAATTGACCTTCGATATCTTTTAAAGAATTAGGGTTTAACTGATCTTTAGCCATGTGTTCACCTATCACCAACGCTTATAGTCATTTAAGATCAGTAACAGTTTAAGCTAATCAAACTTCTAAGTATGAAGGTGAATGACATGTGTATACTTAGTTTTGAATCTTTCAAATTTAAACACTATTCAAGCACGCTAGGATGAAAGATACATTGGCTAATGAATAATGCAATCGGATTTAGCCGCTAAGTTCTATATCTTCTAATATGACTCATAGCAATGCACACTTTAACTTTGATTTAAGGATGAAACAATTTCAATGTAAATCAAAGTGTAAATTACCATGATCATAAAACAAAGAAAAAAAAATTCAAAAAATATATTTTTGACTTTTTCTTGTCCAATGTTTTTGAAATTTTAAATTAACACATGTACAAGAAAAAAAATTCATAAAAATTCTATTAAACAAAGGGAAAACAAATTGAGTATTTACCATTAATCTTAAAAATGAATGTCAAAATTGACATCAAAATTCTTTATTGCATTTTTGTATTTCTTTTGTTTTTGATTTTTCATATTTCTCTTGTTTTTGCATTTTCATTTTTCTATTGTCTTTGAATTTTCACATAGAAAAACAAATAATAAATACACAAAGAAAAAAATATGTACAGAATGTATGACCTTAGGGTGTTCAATAAAATGCATTAAAGATCACGTAGGCCCATAAACTCACCTCTCATACTTCTTAGGAACCATGACCTTTCTAGAAACACTCGGGGCCTCCAACTTGGTTGAGATTCTAAGTTTCTCAAGGTCTACCCAAACTTATTTTCCCTTCCTAAAACTTGGGTTAAGTCGGGAGCTCTATTCTCCCCAAAGGTATATAGATCAATTTTAGAGTTTAATGCTACACCTTTCACTTTTTTGGATGGAGGAAGGTTCATCTCGAAATTCAAAATCAACTCTCTAGGTCTTCAACTGATACCGTGGTCATGTTAACACTCGTCTCAAGCGAGTTCACCTTTGCATGAAATCTCTTCAATAGAGATCTCAAGATTTTCCATTTAATGGCGACATCGTTAATCTTGGTACCTAATGCAAAGGAAGAATTAACAATATCATTTAGCTTAGCATAAAAGTTGCCAAAAGTTTCTTCCTCTTGCATCCTTAACATCTCAAATTGTGAGGTGTACCTTTGGAGACGGAACATCTTAACCATTGTAGTTGTTTCATGTGAAACCATACGAATATCTCATGCCCTATTTGAAGTCTCACAATTTGCAATCCTTCGAAACTCATTGGATTTCATGGTATTGAATATTAAATTCAAGCCTTTTGAGTTCCACCTTGCTGATTTTATCTCGGTTCTTGACCAAGTCATTGGGGATTTCACTTCAACGATCGCTTCACCACCTTCAACTTGCATGGTGGTGGTGGGAGAACTCCAACCCTTCTACACGGTCAACAATACTATTTCATCAATAAATTTTAGAAATGTTCTCATGCGAGCTTTACAATTGGCAAAATTAGAACCATCAAAGAGAAGAGGTCGAACAATTGAACCACCTTCCTTTTGAGAAACCATTCAAGACTAACCAGTAGTAATGATAGATCTCTCCAAGGCAAACTAGGCAAGTAAGCAAAAACAAGAGATGCCTACTTAGTGCCTATGTACTCAAGATAACCATGCTCTAATATCAATTTGTTGATCTGAGAGGGAGAACCGGATATGAATCTTCCCTCACGATTATACACGTGGAGCAACAGACACTTTACCTAGATGGGGGTTGAATAAATTTTTCAATTTTAGCGTAATTTATTACCAATTAAAATCTAACCCACCAAAGTTACCTTATCTCACAAAGATATATCAATTAATGTGACAATCCATTTAGTCACCACAACCCACTTTGTATATGACGATTAATTAAATTAATCTTCAATTAATTCGCTCGTAATCAATCTCACATCGATCCCAAAATCCCAAACCCAATTTCACACTATAGTTGAGTGAATATTCTAATAATCAAAATATCAAACACATAGTGCGCGTGTGTGCTAACAATCACAAGTATATACGATAAATAGTAAATAACACGAGTGGTTTGTTGACAAACTTATCGGTTCGCCAAAGCCTAATCATCTACTCTCTAAGTCAACATACAAGTATTCGAGTTTTATACATCAACCAATACCATGATTAGATACTTCTTTCCTTGTTGTCTCTCCACAAAAGGCCTTCTTTCGACGTCTAGTGTAGCTTCACTTAGACCTCCACGTTGCATGGTTCGTCTAGGACTTGAGCAATCATAGGCACACCAATGATCCTTAGTGTGTACATACCAATGTGTTTATCAAACCATCAAGATATTCTTTTCCAAGTTGTGAGGTTGGGTAGAATCTCTAGTGGTAGCCTTTTGGATCTTAGGGATCTAAGTTGTGATGGAAGCTCTCAAGGTAAACATATGATTTTCTCTCTTAGAAATCTCACAAGAGGCTTGACCTAGATGTGGAAAAGGCTCTCCCTATTTTTAGGTCTGGAATATGGGTATTCTTAGTAAATAAGAAAATTCAGATTTGCAAATGACTATTAGATCGGTGGGATGGTGTTAAAAAGTGAATTGTCGCTAGAATGAAAAGCACATTTCAAACCCGACTAAGGCAGCCACCGTTCAAGCAACCATTGTAAAACCCAAGAAATTTTGAATTTTTGTGAAAAATGGAAAAATGATAATTAGCTGTTACGGTACGGGTTGAAAACCCAAATTTTTCTAGAACTCGGATAAAGAAACGGACCTCACCGTTGGATTCATCTCACGAAATCTAGTTACCCAATCAAATTTCGTTGAATTCTGAGATAGTCGGATTTTTTGCGTTTTACGAGGCGATCAGGTGTCGCGAGACCAAAATAAACGTGATCGGGAATAAATTACAAAACGTGAAAAATAATTTAAATCTAGTTCAAATAAAAATATATTGAACTTGAAATGGGACGAGATTTAATTGATTCGGGATGAAATTGGACTCGGGAAAGGCGAACGTGTGGCGCAACTAGAGCCAAGTAAAGGGGGAGTATAAAATGGGGGAAAAATCAGATTTTCCCCCCATATTCTCAGCTGGCTTTTCGGAAAAAGAGAGGAGGGAGAGAGAAAGGAGAAAATCAAGGGTTCTTCATCTTCTCTCTACGATCTAGGGCCAACCTTTGGTTGAAATCCTTCGGGCCAAGAACCAAAGTTCATCTACTCGACGAGGGCTACGTCTACATACCAAAAATTATGGATTTCGCCGAAGTTTCAAAGATAGGATTTTTAAAAATCAAGAGTTAAAGCTTGATTGGGGTTCTTGGAGGCTTTCTACCACTTGTATTACGCTTCAAGAGGTAGTGTTCCTTTCCTAATTAGGTTTATTTCCAACCTAGGGTTAAAATATGAAATTGGTAGGGTTGTTAGAGGTATAATCTCATGTATGGCACATACCTATGGTAGTTTAAATGTGAAAAATGGGTATAAAAATGGTTAAAATCAATTATAGCATGAATTGAGTTTGTCAAATTACTTGTTTGTTATTTCTTGAGATAAGTGGTGAAAGAGGCATGCTATGTGTTTATAATTATGCCTTGAAGGTGTTTGATGAAATGCCTATGTTGATTAAGTGTGTTAATTGCATTGACAATACTATAACATGTTTTGGTGATGTTGTTTATTGTGGTTATATGCTTATGATGTAATTGACCATGAAAAATGTTGATGGATATTGAAGTTGTTCATAATGTGCTCATGAAATATTGAACTTGATATTGGAAAATGCAATTGTACATTACATTTGCATATGCATGGGAAACATCGCATTCGTGGGTATGTGACATGAGTGTGGGTGTGTGCAAGGTTTTGATCAAACACCACTCTTGGTAGATGATGCATGGGCTTGAAAAAGTTGGGCCAAGGTTCGAGTTGTATTGAAAATAGGGTCAGGGTTAGCAAGAAGGGCTAGACTGTCCCTCGGGTGCAAAACCAATTGATTTTGGATACGCACTCCATTGGTATCAAGTCCATAAAGTATATCGTCGTATGCAGAGCCGTTGGTAGAAGTCCATAAATGCCTTGTCGGTCGAGTGCCCATTGGTGGAAGTCCATAAATATCCACCCCAAGAAAGACCCGGGAGTTTTAATGGTCATTGGATGTGTAACATCAATGGTGGGGGCTTGGAATGTCCGGATTCATACGCATGACATTGCATATGTCATGGGAGTCGGTGAAGGCTCGGGTTGAGTTTCATGTGTGAGTCTCATCTTATGAAATTGCATAGCATAAAGAGTTCTATTATGAATTGCATATTCTTAAATGGATTGTTTGTTGATTATTAAATTGCATATGAGCATTTCATATGCATCTAAGTCGGGGAGTAGCCTCTTTAGGAGATACCCCACTGAGCGTGGCTCACCCTTTATGGGGACAACATTTCAAGTGTGGGATAAGTGTCGGTAGATGGCTCTCACTTGGGCTCTCATTGATGAAGAAAAGTAGAGATGTGGCTTTAAATTACGTTTTTGTAAAACAAATATGTAATTAGTTTTTGGAAATTTAATATTGTAAAGGATTGTAAAATGAACTCATATGAACAATATTTTTGTGTGAAATTGTATGTTATATGAGTTTGGCTGGATGTTGTGTGAGATTGGAAGAGTTGGAATTGAAAAAGGATTGAATCGGGGGAAAACTAGGATGATCTACCGGTAGAACGTTGATTACCTACCGGTAGATGTTTTCCAGTGAGCTCTTCTACTGGTAGAACGTTGATCTTCTACCGGTAAAAGCTTTCCAGTGAGCTATTCTATGGGTAGAACGTTAATCTTCTGTCGGTAGAAGTATTCCAGTGAACTCTTCTACCGGTAGAACTTTAAATCTTCTACCGGTAAGTCCTATTTAATTTTCAGAAAATTAAAATACTTTTTTCAAGTCTCCAGGCCTTGAGTACCTTTTGCTCAAAGGAGGTAAATGGGGTAATATTAAGGTTAAATTGATGTATATTGGACCTTGGAGTTGTTAAGTGATTGAATTGTTCACAGGTCATGCGTTTGGGAGTGCCCGATACAAGGGAGGCTTTGCCCGAACTCTATGTTGGTTATGATCCCAGTGAAGGGGATGTTGTGTCATGGTGTCGGGTTATGCAGCATTCACGGGTATTTTCGCGATTTGATGGGTGATCAACGAGTTGACAAAGGATCCCGATTTTAGGGGCGTCACAGCTTGGTATCAGAGCCTAGTTTCTCGATTACCTAAGGCTTGCGAGGCTTGGGTTTAGGTCATTGCATCCATTCTGCATTACATGTTATGTGTTTTAAATTCTACATGTTATATGTTATGTGCTATGTGAACAATATGCATGGTTAAATGTATATGGAAAAGAGACACTAGGTTTAGAGAATATAACCTTGGGGACCGAAAAGAGAAGGAACGGGAAGTTCAGGGTATAGATGTCTATTAGTGGTGGCACATGCTCTACTAGTGAGACAAGGAGAGAAGTCTCAATGTTTCGATTGTGATCCCTACCTTGGGATGCTAAGTTAGTGCTCTATTGCTATTTGACAAGTGTGTATATTGCAAATAGAGGAAGAGGACACTGAAACAGTCGAGGAGGTGGGCGGAACAACAACTAACCACCACCGGCATTTGACCAACAAACCTTCATGAAGGCTATAGGCACAATGAAAGCTATCTTTGCACAAGCTATAGACAATGTGGGTCAGGGAGGCTCAAGTAACCTCCAAAAGTTTAAGGCACACAAGCCACCTACTTTCTTGGGAGGGGCGGATCCGATGGTGGCCGACCATTGATTTCAACAATTGGATAAGATCTTAGAGGCTATATAGACCACATCTGATGCCATTAAGATAATGCTAGTTGCGTTCCATCTTGAACAAGAGGCCCATCTATGGTGGGATTGGGCAAAGGCCTCGAAGAACCTAGAGGCAATGACATGGAGAGAGTTTTGGGAGCTCTTCATGGGCAAGTACTTCCCGTCGGCTATTCAACAAGCGAAAATCTGAGAATTCTTAGATTTGAAACAAGAGAGTATGACGGTGATGGAATATGTGGCTAAGTTCACCGAGTTAGCCCATTTTTCTAATGATTATGTGGCCACAGACTTGGCCAAAGTGAGGAGGTTTGAGGATGGTTTGAAATTATCTATTCGGGGAAAGATTGTGAGTCACCGCCTACAAGATTTGGATTCAATGGTCGAGACAGCTATGGCCATTGAGAGAGAGATGGAAAACGCAAGGGGCATCCAGGAGGTGGGTGCTAAGGACAAGAAAAAGGAGGGTCAATCGACTTCTTCTAGATTGGGGAAGAAGCAAAAGACTTCGAACCCACAAGGGTTTCAAGGACAGGGCCGCGGTTATCAAGGCCAAGGTCAAGGTCAATCTTCCCAATGTGAGAGAAACTTCAGGACTTCCTACCAGGCAGGCCAGAAGACGTGTTTCATATGCCACCAGTCGGATCACACAAAGTGAGATTGTCCTCAGAGGTAGGGATCCCAGAGTTATGGGGTATCTCAATCTCAATCATCGGTGGGGCACCCACAGACTTATTTCATTCCCCTTACCCCACCATGGGCCAGAGAAACCAGTTTCAATTTCAGGGTGCTACATAGGCCCCTACCACTTCACGAGCTGGGACTCTGCAATCAGGCCAGATGGGCCAGGGCATGGGCCAAGGCCGAGGACAGGGCTTACAGGCCGGGACTTCAGGGAACTAGGGGAGAGTCTACTCCATCACACCTCAGACTGAGCCAGTGGATCAGTCGGTTATTCAGGGTACATTTTTACTCTCTCGCTTATGGGCAAGGGTATTATTTGACTTTGGTACATCACAATCATTTATTTCTGCATCATGTGTAAGGGATTTGGGCTTAGAGGTTGAGACCTTGGAAGATCTATTGCATGTGAGTTCTCCCCTAGGAGTTAGGGTACGCATTGATCATATATGTCAGGGTTATGAGCTAGAGATCTTGGGGATTCTACTCACCATGGACCTTAGGGTCATGGACATGTTGGAGTGTGATGTCATCCTCAGAATGGATTGGTTGGCAGCACACCGAATCGTCATCGATTGTGATTAGAAAAGGGTCACTTCCTACCCATCAAAGGGTGTTAGTTTCAAATTTCAGGGGGGAAAAGCACGATGCTTTAGCCCAAGCCGTCTATTACTCTCGATGGCACTGACAGTTGATGGGTTAGCTAGCAAGCCTTACCCTGGAGGACGAAGTGAGACAAGAGTTGGGTCTATCTCAAGTGGTTTGCGAGAATGAGGATATTTTTCTGGATCAATTACTGAGATTACCTCCACATCGGGATGTAGACTTCACCATCGAGTTGCATCCCGGTACATCTTCCATTTCTATGACTCCTCGTAGAATGGCACCTCCAAAGTTACAAGAACTCAAGGTCGAATTGTAAGAATTTTTGGACAAGGGTTTCATTAGACCGAGTACCTCACCTTGGGGTGCTCCGATGTTGTTTGCCAAGAAGAAAGATAAGACCCTTCGGCTATGTATAGACTACCGGTAGTTGAATCGGGTTACTATCAAGAATAGGTACCCTTTGCCTCGAATTGATGATTTGTTTGATCAACTGAGAAGGGCAAGAGTCTACTCCAAGATATATCTGCGCAAAGGTTACCATCAGTTGAGGATTAGGGAGACAGATATCCCTAAGACGACGTTTAGGACACAGTATGGGCATTTCGAGATCACAGTTATGCCCTTTGGATTGACGAATGCTTCGACGGCATTCATGGACCTTATACATAGGGTGTTCCAACTCTACCTAGATCAGTTTCTCGTGGTCTTTGTTGATGACATCTTGATCTACTCCAAGTCTAAGGAGGAGCATGAGGGTCGCTTGAAGCTTGTTCTCCCGACCTTGAGAGACCATCAATTGTACACCAAGTTCAGCAAGTGTGAATTTTTGTTGACGAAAGTGAAATTTTTGGGACACATGGTGTCGGCTTCGGGTGTATCCATGGACCCGGAGAAAGTTAAGGTAGTCATAAGTTGGGAGATACCGAAGTTAGTCTTCGAGATACGCAGCTTCTTGGGATTGACGGGTTATTATAGGAGGTTCATTGAGGACTTCTCCCGACTAGCTGCACCTATGAATAGATTGACCATAAAGGAGGTCAAGTTTCAGTGGGATGACTCATGTGAGAAGACATTCCAAGAGTTAAAGAGGAGGCTTACTTCAGCTCCTATTTTGATAGTCCCAGAAAGGGGACAGAGGTACACAGTCTATTGTAATGCCTCCAAGGACGGACTTGTGTGTGTTTTGATGTAGTCCGGGAGGGTGGTAGATTATGGTTCTCGGCAATTAAAGAGCCATGAGCAAAACTACCCACGCACGACATGGAGTTGGCTGCTATTGTCTTTGCCTTGAAGGCATGTCGTCACTATTCGTATGGTGAGCAGTTTGAGGTGTTTTCGAATCATAAAAGTATGAAATACATCTTTATGCAGTGGGACCTCAATATGAGGTAGCGTGGGTGGATGGAGTATTTGGAGGATTATGACTTCACTTTGCATTATCATCCTAGTAAGGCGAACATGGTGGCTGATGCACTCAACCGAAAGTCACGAGGAGTCTTGGCTAGTGTGGCTTCCCGGGAGTGACAGATGCTCGAGACCGTGAGACAGTTTGGGTTATACTATAGGGGTCAGAATCAGGGCACTTTGGGGAGTTCAGTGGCTACACCTTCCCTACTGAGCAGAGTGATTGAGTCCTAGGGTCAAGACACGAAGATACTGTCCATTAGGGACTAGGTACAGTCAGATATAGGTGATGAGGGTTGGGTCATTCACACGGATGGTAGTCTTCAGTTCAGGGGAAGGGTTATGGTTCTCCAGTCTACGGATCTGATAGATGAGATCCTTAGGGAGTTCTAGTGTTCTCATTTTGCTGTGCATCCAGGTAGCACGAAGATGTACCATGATCTTCGTCACCAGTACTATTGGAATGGGATGAAGAGGCACGTTGGGGACTTTGTTAGTCGATGTCTTACGTGTCAGCAAGTCAAGGCTGAGACCGGCAGGATTGTTCCAGCCTTTGGAGGTGGCTGAGTGGAAGTAGAAACACGTCACGATGGATTTTGTGACCCACTTGCCACAGACATCGCGAGGGCATGACGCGGTGTGGGTGATAGTGGACCGACTTGCAATGGGTTGTTTTGGTCAAGATGCACCATTATATTGGCTTTTGAACTTTTGTGTTAATGAAACATTGTGTTAGATATGTTGTAATAAACATAAATTTACCATCTTACTTTTGTCTTTGGAAAAAAAACTAAAGCTTGTTTAAAAAGTGTATGTCTATAAACAATATTCATGGCCCCTATCTACATGAAATTAGTTATACTTCATATAATTTGATTCACAACATGTGAATTTCATCATAATTATACATCTATGATGATGGAAATATAGCCAATAAACATGTAAGAAAATGAAGACGAATCAATAGAGGTGTGTAGTTGTCGTCCTTCAAAGTAGATTAGGTCTCTCTTATTTTTAGACCTAGTGCAACAGATTATAGCGACCTACGCTCCAAGATTGAACTATTGATTATTTGAAAGTGTGCACTCACAAATGTAAAGATATTTTGAACAACTCTTGATCGCTCTCAAAGCGAATAACAAAATCATATTATAGTAGTATGTTTGAAGGTATATCGTAGAAGTTTCATCGTGACAGACTGTAAAGAAGTTCACAAAGCCTACTATTTACTTCTATGGTGTATTCCTTTTACTACCTGATTCGCACTTTTTTGTGATCTGAATTATATTAATTATACACCCAAGTATAAGTGGTCGAATTATAGTTTTCTCGGTTTTAAGTCTAAGTATCGATCCCACGAAGAGTTTGAGTAACTTAGAATTTAAAATAAAAACAGTAAAGTTGTTTAAAGCATTATAACAGTTGATAGCTTGTGATGTGAGCTTAGATTAATAACTAGTTTAATTAAGTTAAATGCGGAGATAAGCTTGTCAATGACAAGAATAGAAAAGATATTCTTCAGTTTAGAGGATCCCATATGTTTTATATCGGTTAAATACTAGAAATGCTACCTTACAGCAATTAACTTCCATGTTATTGGCAAGTCAACCAGTAGGTCTGATGGATATGAACCATCACACACCAACTTTTTAGGTTAGCTGGTGGTATTCATGACAATTGATTAATCCAAGCACACCAGAAGGACAAGCCATTCATGAGGAATACTTGAATTATTCAATTGTCTCGTGATAGTAAGTGCGTACATAATAAACCATAACACAACAACTTCTTAGGTTAGCTGGTTATAGATGTGCCAATTAACTAATCCAAGTAAACCAGAAGGACAAGTCATTCATGAGGAATACTTGAATTACTCAATAGGTCATCTATGATATATATATACCAGTTAAACATCGTCAGCGTTCCGGTGACGGACAAGCCATACCAGTAGGAACACCATGGTTGTTAGACTGACAATATAGTTATATATAGTAATTAAACAACCCTAATAACCCAGAAGGACAAACCATTCATGAGGATCATTTAGGTTTTGTACCATGCATTAGTAGAACATCCTCAGCGTTCCGGTGGAGGACAAGCCATACCGGTAGGAACACCGTGGTTGTTTAACTGGCAGGTTGATGATGCACCGATGACATAATTCCAGGCACAACACCGAAACTACGTACATCGTTGTATCATGCATGAAGCGTATAATACATATATAGATAAATATATGAATAAATCATAAGCATTTCCATAATCTAACCGATAATATACATAGGTTCACCATTCACCGAAGGGTATAAACGACTACTCTCACCCCATTGCTACTGACAAGCAAGGAGTGTGGGTATTAGTCATTACAACTGAAATGAAAACACAAACTCTAAAACTTCTTTCACAAGGAACACTTGAAACACAACCACTTTTATTATTAATTAAAACAACAAAGTGGCAGTAGTTCAACTATCCGAATAGAAAGACTAAATAGAAATGTAGAAATACAGAGTATCGATGTAGAACAGACCGGCTTTGACTCTCTCTTTTTCTTTCTTTCTTTCTCTCTCTCTCTCTTTGGAGTTCTCCTTTGGCCCTTGGATGGCCGGCCTTGCTGAAATGAAGAAGGGCATGGCTATTTATAGGCAAATAAGGAAGCACGAGGTGGATGGATCAAGACAAATCACCAAGGTGGCCGTCCGGACGCCCCCACCACCATCCGGACGGTGGTGCCTTGCACGAGGTACACGTGTTGCATGCTGGAGCTTCCAAGTGTCATGTTCTGCAGCTTCCATGTGTCTTTATTATACTTTGGTCCTTCATTGTTTCAAGATTTGCAAGATTACCTCATATTCTCCGGTATTTCTATATTAAACCCTGAAATTCCAACATAAAGTATTTAAAACTTTAATTTACACATAAACCCTAATTCATAATGTTTAATTGTTTTATCTTACAAAGTTGATTACTTAATCATTTTAATTTACATACTAGTTAGGGTTAATCACTACCCCATCAATGTCATCTGTAACAAAATCTAGATTGTGTTTTGTGGAAGATCAAGGAAAAAGAAAAAGAAAAAGAAAACATTTTTGACAAGTGAAACAATAACTATTCAAAAGAAACAAGCTAGTTGAAATTTCTTCTTCTTGCGACACTTCAAAGGCGTTAACATGGTATAAAGTATTGGGGACCCATGATGTAGCTGGTGGGGACTACTAGTGGACTTTTTCAAATGACTCTCTACTAATGGGAACAAACATTTACTATGCTATGGACTTCCAAGAAAGACAAGTATCGTGAGAGTGCTTTGAGCCTCTATCTTAGAGTTGAATGGTTCCTCTATTGGCAGTGAGGGAGCCTCCTACTTGGGTTGATGATCCCCTAATTTTCACTTTTTTGTTATTTGACTCATATTTGATCTTCCATCTTTGATTAATCTTTTTGGTGTACATCTTTTTAATTTGACCAATATCAAGTTTGCTATCATAGCAAGTTAACTTTTTCAATTATTCTTCAGTTGTTCCTCAAAAGAGTTATTGCAGTTTGAGATTTTTGGTTATGTTGTAAGCCACTTTTGACATACGTCTTGAGATTAGACTTCTGATGCAGCAAACTATTTTTCAATTGGGATTTTCTAGAGAAAAATATTAGCAGATTACTGAAGCATGTTTTTACTGATTGTTCACCTGAATTTTCTTGCTTTCCTTTTGATCTAAGCATCGCTTCCTATGGTGAGAGGTAGAGAAAATTTTAGTGAATGCATGACAGCAAGGAATGATGTTTACCATCGTGAAAACGATGAACAACTAAGGCAATTGCATGCCAATTTACAATGCATGGTAGAGGAAATTCTACGTCGACAACCAACCCAAGGAGGTTGAGGTGATTTAAGAGTGTTACAAAATATGTCCTTCCAACATTCTAGAAGAACCTAATGGATAAGAATACTTTGGCTTCTCGAATTTTGCTTCAATACTTCAGAATAAGCATTGCGGTATACTAACATTATGGTGATCATCTTGCTAGAGCATAGGAAAAGGCTGACAAAAGTTCCAAGTTTACATGTCTAGTTTCTATGGTAGGCTTGACCTCAAAACTTTTAGTGATTTATTGTTTTTTTTCGGGGCGTTAAAATAAATACAAATGTCCTACACATAGCATATATTCGGTTTATGATTACCTCCTGAAAAAAATTCATCTTTGTCTTGGAGTTTTGATTCACATACATACCAATTATAATACAATACGATTAATTAAATAAGTACATTAAAATCAACTGTTATTCAATAAAAATTCAAAATGACATGACTTAGTTGGCACTTTCAAAACCATCTATGGGTCTATTTCTTTCCCATGCGGGCTCCTTGCACATTCACAGACATCATTCCCTCTCCCACTCATGTAGAACAATGCCAACATCCTGCCCCTTGCCTACTCCTTTCCCCTTCCGCCTCCTTCCATCCCTACAAAATATTATTCCCCATCCTTTAACATGGTCAACAGTACCACCATGCCAAGGTATGCCCTCAGTCTAGTCCACTAAGGTGGGCTATATAGCACCCTTCCTCAAAAGTTGACAGTTTTCAAATGTCTCTGTCATGGCCTTCTTTCATAAACAGATGTGAACTAACTACTAATCTTTACATTCATGAGAACATAACTAATAATATCACTCAAAAAAAAAAAATAATGGTCAATATCTTCTACCTAAAAATTTCCAAAACAGAAATCAACCATTCACTCTATACATCCAAAAATCCCAATGAAAATGATTATTTCTTCTAAACCAATAAAAATTAATGAATCTGAATAATCAAACAATCCCTAAAATTCAAAAATAATAAATCAAGCTCTATGCCTCGACATCCGGATCCATATCCTGATCCAATTCAAACTCTAGATCCATGTGCTCACCTATGTTGATATCACCCTCAACACCCAAATCTGAAAAATATTAAGAAGAGGTCAGCACAACTAGCCCAATAGAGAAAAAATTTTGAACCTAAATAAGCTTTACAAATAAATAAAATAGGCAGGTCTCAATTTGACAAACTAAAAATATAACATTCACATAAAATATGTGACATTAAGAATGATCTCAAGATTTCAATAGGTGTATAGAAAACTCACACCGAATATATTTAATCCACAAACACATCACCATCAAATCAATCCCTAAAGGGACACAACGTTTTAGGAACCTCGATACCCATGAACAAATAGTAGCTTGAAATTTCACAATGGACCAACACCCCACTATAAGTAAGAGGAAACCTTCAAACCCCTCCAGGTAGGACCCCTTGAGGTAGGAAACAAAGCTAAACACTCTGTGATGTAAGTTCAAGTGTATTCAAGTTCATCACACCCAACCATATAAGAGATATAATTCCTGTTTTTCAATAAAAATGTTTACCAGGGACAAAATTTCCACAATTTGTAAAATAAAGATACTTCAATAAAAACATGCATGAGATAGGTTTATGAATCAAAAACATAAAATTGGATCCACAATTCCTTCGCTCATGATCACACCTAAATGTCAATTTATGGAAGGTTTTCTATAACTTTAATTTACCAAATTAATAATCTATTTTGAAATCAATTGAATACACAAGGTCTTAAAATCCACCCCCTAAAAAAAGTTTCATCTTCGAAACTGATTACTAACCTCAAGAAGTGAACAAGTGTGGATATTGTGCTCACATTTCTGATTTCAGCTACTACGTAACTTTTTCCACACCACGAAGTTGTTACAATACCTTTCCTAGTGGTATCACCTATTGCGAAAACACCTTTTCTTGGTATCCATGATATGTAGTGGTTTCTCTTCACACGCCACCTCTGCTTGAATTTGAATCCACTATAAATCAACCAGATTTGAGGTGCTGAGTTCACACTTCCGTAACATCGAAACAAGGAACACGTCATGAATTCCCAAGAATTGTGTTGCTAACTTAAGCAGATATGCCACCTCTCCAATTACTACTCTTAGGATTTTGAAAGGTTCAATTTATCTTGGAGATAGCTTCACTCTTTTACCAAACTGCATTACCCATTTTTGAGGTGACACCTTCAAGAACACATAATCACCCTTTCTAAACTCCAATTACCTCTTCCTCTGATCTATATAGCTCTTCTACTGGCTCTTAGTTGTGCACATCCTATCCCTTGTAACATAACTCGCCATTCTACAAGGACCATTCCTCTTTGGCGCCCCTCCCCTCATTCTCCAATTGGGTTTGAATTACCTCTAGTTGATGATCCAATTGTTGTAACTCAATAACCTATTGTTGAATAATTGGTTGAGCGACAAGATTGAACAAGCACATTCAATCCTCATTTTTCCCTATCAATAGGTCTAAGTCGTCCAATGCTTCAAACATCTTCCACTTACACACTGTCATTTCATTTATTGCACCCCCAGGCTTTTTACTAAATGCATCAACTACAAAAATAGCCTTCCCCAAAGGATAATGTAAGGTAAAATCATAATCCTCCAAATATTCAATCCAATGTCTCTGTCGGAGGTTTAAGTTATTTTTGGTGAAAATATAATTGAGACTCTTATGATCCGAATAAACCAAAAATTTATCTTCATATAAGTAACATCACAAAAACTTAAGAGCTGACACCATCGTTGCAAGCTCTAAGTCGTGTATGGGATAATTCTGCTCATGATTCTTTAATTGGCTTGAGCCATATGCAACTATTTCTTTTTCAGCATCAACACACAACCCAATCCACCTAAGAACACATCTCGTATACACATCATAGACATCACTACTTTCCATATTAGTATCGTGGTAAATTTATCCTTCAAGATGGTAAAAGCTTGCTCATAATTATGATCCCACGCCACACAAAATTTTCTCCCTTCTTCTTAAGATGGGTCATAGGTAGCTAAATGAGAAAATTCTTCCACAAACCTCTGATGGTAGCCTACAAATCCCAAGAAGCTACGAATCTCTATCACATTGTGGGGTTAATCAAGTTTTATCCACTACAGGTTCTCTCTCTTTCTCTCTCTCTCTCTCTCTCTCTCTCTCTCTCTCTCTCTTAATATTATGACTTTGATGGCACAGGGACTATACGAATTTGGCATATTCAGCATTTTTCTTCCTGGGAGTGTGGTTCCAGAATGGTTCAGGACTAACAAAAAAATGGGGTTCTCACAGCTTTTGTTAGGCGGTGGTGTGTTCGTTCCGGCCCTTGATGGGGATGATTACCCGTCAATATCTTTTAGAGTGCCTTCAGTTCTCGACCTCAAAATCTGTGGCTTGAACGTATGTGTTGTCTATAGAGTGCCAAATTCTATAGATTTCGATTTAGAACGTATTCGAATTAGAGTGAGAAACACAACCCAGGGTTTGGATTGGTATTACATCCCAACATTTTTAGGAATTCCAGACGATGACACTGATACACACATCACATGGTTAAGCCATTGGAAATTTGAGGGTTGTCAGTTGGAAGCTGAAGATGACGTGGTTGTCGAGGTGTATCGTAGAGTAGATGTGACCTCATACGTTGAAATCCAGATTGTGTATGACCCAGAAGAGCAGGGTAGCCAACAAAACACCCCCCATGATACTTATGGTAGTGCCATTGCTACGTTACTACCCCCGGGGCCACCGTACCACTGGTTCTTATGCAATGATGACAATTAATGGAATCCATATGATGTATGAGTTAGAATTTGTTCGAACAATGGCACGGGAAGGGTTTGAATAATCGGTGGCATATTGATGACATGTTCTTACATTTTGACGAGGTGAAGAAGGAGCTCATTCTTGTATCCATTGTTCCTCAACATTCTTTGGCTTTGCTAAAATTGTTCTAACGACTGTGAAGTTGCAATCAATGAGCAGAGACCATGTTGGTTTTTCTTTTTATTTAGTCTTCTTTAAATTCCTATCTATCTATATCTATATCTATATCTATACTACTTATAAAAATGGCTAATAATGAAAAACTTTTAATTTCCTCTTTTACCCTCAATTAATATAATAAAGTCCATTATATCCCTCATACCCTTTTAACTTCTTAAATTAAATACATAAACCTATCATATTCCATGATTTTCTAAAATTAATTACTATCCCAAACAATAAAAAACTTTTAATTTCCTCTTTTACAATAAAGTCCATTATATCCCTCATACCCTTTTAACTTCTTAAATTAAATACAAAAACCTATCATATTCCATGATTTTCTAAAATTAATTACATTCCCAAACATATATATATATATATATATATATATATATATATATATATATATTACTTATATCCCTAATTAATTTTTTATTGCCAATCATGTCCTATTGCATCATTTAACCTCCCTTCAATATTATATTATTTATCTATCTATTTTAATATTTGTGCAAAACTTTTGATTGACAATAATATCCTTAAAACATGCTAATAATCTATATCTATACTACTTATAAAAGTGGCTAACAATGAAAAAATTTTGATTTCCTCTTTTACCCTCAATTAATATAATAAAGTCAATTATACTCCTCATACCCTTTTAACTTCTTAAATTAAATACATAAATCTATCATATTTCATGATCTTATAAAATTAATTACATTCACAAACATATATATTTATACTACTTATAACCCTGTTTAGTTTTTTATTGCCAATCATGTCATATTGCATCATTTTTTTATTAAAAAGGGGTGCAACACGAGGACTTCCCAGGAGGTCACTCATCCTAGTACTACTCTCGCCCAAGCACGCTTCCTTCAATATTATATTATCTATCTATCTCAATACTTGTGCAAAATTTTTGATTGACAATAATATCATTAAAACATGTTAACAATCAAATAATATCATTTTATTTTGATTTTTCACTGGGCAAGAAATCTCTCTTGCAAGTTATTGTCAATTAAAGAGACATAACTCTTATAGAACCCTTGGAGTTCCATAACTCCAAGACATGGAACGGTGAGAAGTTGATTGGCTTCCCAAACTTATAAACCGATTTTCGTAAAACATACCTAGATATTATTTGAAGATTTCAGCTAACGCATCACCATGTTGGAGCCCAAGCCAAAGGTTTTCCCTCTCCATTTGCAGCCACTAACCAAACCAAATATTTTTAATTCATTTTGTTTTGTCATCTTTATCATTCTGTAGCAATATGTATGTTATGACACTACCTTTATTCCAAATTATCACAAGCTTTCTCTCGATGTCATATTATATCTTTTAATTGGCTAACTACCATAGTTTATGTTCTTCATGAGTATGAGCACTTTGTGTTTCCAGATTTCAGCTAAAAATTTGAAATCATCATGTGTATATTGTGGGTGCAATTTAATTAATGTGTACGTTTTAAGGCTTCCCATGTGACATATCTCTAATCCCATCAGGTGACTAAAATGAAAGTACAAGTTTTACAAATCATTTGTTCTCTATGGTATTGCAAGGTAATTCTCAGATGTATTTAAATACTTAAAATAGTTATGTTCCTGAAAAAAAGCAAAAGCAAAGAAGAAAACTCCTAGCGATATATTTTCATGGATGGAACAAAAATACTGCTAACATGTTGTAAGTTGAGTACTCCTATTTATTTAATTTTGTACAATTGACCAAGTTAGGATTGACATGTGAATTCAGAATCAAAAATTATTATTGTTCTTTTTATGAAATTTTTCAACATATATCTTAGGAATCACTCAATCTGAAAGAGCAGCATGTTTTCTTAAGCACCATTGAGTTTGACTTTGTCTATTTTTCCTTGTTTGGGCTTTGTGTATTCAGATCTATTTATTAGAAGATTGTTTTTTTTGCAATTTACATAAGAAAAATCAATAGACATAATTGTTGACATATTTGTGATCAGCGGAGTAAGACTTTAATGACGGATTTCATTGGTGATCATATAGTTCTATTTGGAGAAAACTAAAAACCAAAATTATAACTTAAAATTATCAGCGTGCAACGCACACATGCATCAACTAGTATATATAAAAAAGGGATTGCATTTTACGTCCCTTAGCTGTTCACAACACAACTCCCTCTACAATTTATCATCTTCTGCATTACGAATGTCTTGGTATTTATTAGAACGAAAGACGTGTGATTAATTGATGATAGGTTTTTGATTGGTGATGTCGGATTTGGACTGGCCTGTCTCTTTGTGGATTTTATTGGGGCGCTATGTCCATCTTCGTTATTTTCCCTTTTTCGTGGCAATTGGATCTATATATTTTTGTTAGTATTGGGTCCAGAGTGAGGAACACAATAAAAAGATCACCCATGCAGTTTGGATATTATTGGATTTCTATAGATCCTATCATATCTCTAAGAAATATATTAATATTATATCTTTTACGCTTGAACTTTCATTTTTTATGAGTGAGTTTTTCACATATTACATCCTAATAGTTTTTGGTGACGACTGGTTTCTATGTGTCTGTATGTATAGATGGATCCATCTGTAGGTCAGAGTCTTCGTCCACCTCTACTATATATCTTGAACTCGCTCAAATACAAGTTGTTATACTTACTCTTATCAAGTTTGAGTCACAAAGTATTATTTTAAGAATAAGGCTGAGATTGACCTGTTATTGAATGTTTAGTGTTTTTATTTTGTTAGCCATTTTTGTAATCTATTTTTATTTGCATCTTTTGTTTTTTGTTTTTTTAGTTTTACTTACTTAATTGGAACACAAAATTGCTTGTAAGGCTTGCAATTTGGCCTTTATTTTTGTACGACTGACCGCTCTTATTTATATGGGATTATAGATCACTGTGTTTGTCCTGTTTTATGTGGATTTCAATGGTATTGAAATATTTATTTCTTGAATTTTTATTTAACGAATGTGCTGGCTGGATGGTAAATGAATGATTTATTATTCACAAATTAGTGGTATAAATAGAGAAAGGCATTATTGAGTGTATTAATAATATGAATGGGTAATTGTAATATTTTTTTTCTGATAAAAATGGCACTTCATCAAATCATTCTAAACAAGTTACTTCATCTTGGAGGACAGGCAATTTAAACTGAGGTGCCTCATCCCTCCATACAATACGATCATTACAATTAGTGGAAAAGGTAGAGCATCCAGTAGCCAAGAGGTGGATTTGAGAAATAAAATGACCCATAGCTGATAATTGATGAAAATCCTTAGAAATTGATTCAACAACCCCTTTAGAATCAATTTCCAAACTAATCTTATTGATCCCCAACTCCACAAATAGTTGCCTAGCTTCATAAGCTGCCTAGAATTTGGTTTGTTGTGAAGAAATGATACCTTGAACATTGACACTTAAACCTGCTAAAAATCTCCCCTTCCAATCTCGGATTACGACATCCAAACCTACAATAGAACTCAGCAAAGACAAAGCACCATCAAAGTTCACTTTAAATATACATCCTCTTGAGGAGGTGACGAGGCAATAACAGAATTTCTTGTAGATTCCAAAATTACCGGGTACGTCCTCTCTTGTGCTTCATGGAATTGGCACAAATACGATGTACAAAATTCAACAAGTTGGTAGGGAAAAAATGTCATGTTTCCTCAATCTATTTCTATTATACCAAATAGACTACATTAGAATGACCAATAAACTAAACTCCTCCTCGAAAACAAACTCTGAATAATGGACAAACTAATCTCTAAAATTATGAAATGGCTCTAATGGAAGTCCAATACTTGAAATCATCCAAGTTTGTAAAGCAAAAGGAAATTTAAGATATAGAGATGTTCACTCCTGGTCTTCCCCACAAAGAAAACACTCATTTACCACATCTATTCTTTTTCGCATCAGATTATATAATGTTGGTAACATATCTTTGAATGCTTTCCAAGCAAAAAACTTAACTTTACCTGGGACCTTCAGATGCCATAAGAACTCGTAATCAATGGTGGAAGAACTACTACAGGTCTCACGAGGTAAAAGATGTAATTTATGTAAACCCAACTCCATTATCAAGTGATATGCACTCTTAAATGAAAACATACATGATTTAGTATAGTGCCAAACTAAGTAGTCTTCTGGGAGTTGATGACAAATATGAATTGTCCTTAACTTCAAAATCAAGGAAGAGAGTTTGCAACATAGGCACATCCCAACATTTGTTAAGAGTATCAAATAAAGGTGACTGATAGGACGAAAAGAAGTTGGCCGAGGAATCAATCTATCCATCTTGACCCTCACTTTTTTCCCATTTCAAATTCTCCATCCTAATCTAGCCTCCAATGCTCTCCTTGTCTCCAGAATACTTCGCCATGAATATGAGGACACGTTTCCCAAATAGACATCCATAAAGGAAGATTTTGGCAAATATTTAGATTTCAAATTGTCCTCCTTTCGATTCTAGCATATAGAGATTATCTCAGGAAGACCAATGTATCTTTTTATTAGCTTCATTCCCACCCCCACCAAAATCGAGCTATCAATTTATTCAACTCATTATAAAGAGAAACCAGAAATTTGAAGCAACACATAGCATAAGAAGGAATTGTTTGGGCAACATCTTTAATTAGAATCTCCTTCCTAGCTATAGAAAGAACATTTCTTTGTCAGCCTTGAACCTTTTTCCAAACTCGCTGCCTTATGGAATTAAATATTTCTCGTTTAGACTTACCAATTGTTGAAGTCAGACCCAAGTATTTATTGAAGGGCACCACCACCAGAATATGTAAGAAATCTGCTAGGATCTGTTTATCGGCATTGGGGCACAATGGATTGAAAACCATTGCGAATTTTTCTAGGTTCACAGATTGTCCCGAGGCTTTCTCATAGATACGAAGGCATTCCTGCAACGCTAAAGCATTCTCTATATTTGCACGGGAAAAATAACACTATTATTGCTCCAAAATCAGTTGAGATCGACTGAAAAATCTCAATCGACATACAATTTTTAGGCGATTTTTTGTCAGTGTTTCAAATGTCTTGTTTTAGAACTTTATTGGATGAAATTAATAGATAAACATACAGTCCATGGAACTAATAAAAGACTATTCCTTTTTTAATTCAATAGAAGGGACTTCGCTCAGAAAAAAACTAAATAAATAGCTTTAATTGTACCAATAACTACGTCCTACAACTAATCTAAAACTGCTCCTAAAAATACCCAGATCGTGGGTCTTGTGGAGGTTTGAGTATATCCTTCATCTTCTCCATTACATGCCCTTTTATAGTCACTGTCTTCGACAGTTTTTGCCTCCATCGATGGTTATTGGATGGTAACCTCCAGTTAGTTATTCCTCTTTTCAAATACGGTTGTAGTTGATAATTTTCTGCCTTTCTTCAGAGTCTGTCATGTGGTGTCTTCTTAGTACATCCAGATTTCTAGATGTCAATACATTGAATATTCATAAGATTTAAAATTTTATGCCAAAACAATGTCCCCTCATTTAATTGGATTTAATTAATAACCCAAATGAATAAACAGTCATGACCGTCATTTTTTTTTCAAAACACCTATTTAGAGAGTTTTGTCGACTGAACTGTTCACTTCGATTTCCTATATTTGCTTATTGATTCCTCTCTTCCTTCTCCATCTTCATCTTCATCTGAAATCCCTATCTCACCGATATTTCCTACTGATATTCAGCAAATAGCACATGATTCTGTAGATCATAGGATTCTGATTCCTACCCTCAATTCTAGTAGGACTCTTACCCTTGGTCCTTCTTTCAAGTCGTATGTCTATGAGGGATTTTCAGACCACAACCCTTTTCACGAAGATGAAACCCTAATGTCGAATCAGTCCCAACTTCTATGGAAATCCTAGAATTAGGGAACTAATCCTCTTCGTTTGTGGATTAACCTTGACCAACGTTGGGTTGACTAGGTTGCAAAGTTAGTGCCTTATTTCGCCCCTCAATGGAGACACTTAGGTATCTTTGAAATGATTAAGCTCTTCACTTGCGAAATGCACATGAATCAGTGGCTAATTGGCATTGTCGCATGTTTATGGTCTTAATCCTGCAATGTTATGCTCCTTCCTGTTGGTGTGATGATCTCAATAATACTAGATGTTGTTCCTCTAACGGGACTTCCATCGACAGGTATGGAGGTAAATGTTTACATTTATATCGATGTGGCCATTACTTTGTCAATATCCCTTCCAATATAGGGTATAGTGAACTTATCAATCGTTTCTTTGCCTCTCAATCTCTTAACCCTTCATTTGTGGAGCATGTTTCTTTCCTTCTCCATTAGCTCTATCGATTTATTCTTTGTGTTCTTGACTTTAAGGTAACTAAGAAATACGTTGGAGTAGCTATTCAATTGGCTAAAAGAAATAAGCTTCCCTTGGCCCTTTTTGCTTTAGGTGCATTATAAAAAGGTCATTTTAATATGACAGAAAATAGGATTATTGTCAGTTATGGAGAACCTTTTTGGCCCTTCTAGGTTTGGTTCTATGCTTATTTTCCTAAGGTTTGACCCCTTGAGTCTTTGCCTAGGCCCAAGTATGAACCCTTGAACTATGCTCATCGATTTTTACCTTCCCCATGCTTAAATACAGAGAAAACCTTTGATTCGTATTTTAGAGCTTTTGTCATTCTCAGCAAAGACAGATCAAACTCCTTATACACTCATTTTTCTGAGTTTTTTTATTCTTGTTCCCTTCTTAAATCTTTATTTGCTGACCCAGATACTGCCTCTGAAGAGGCTAACAAATTCTAGCATATTTTCTAGGCTACTGTCTTGCTACCTCATTACCTTCATGTGGGGGGCTCTGTATCTGGCTCCAAAATTTTCAACTGTAGCTTTGAAAGTTATAATCCTAAAAGAGATAGAAAATGGTAGAATTCATGAAACTAGAGCACACACATTCCTTCGTAGAATAAAGAATTCGGATGTAGAGTTTGTATTAAAGAAAATAAAATTATGCAAGATTTTAGGACCAAATGAGATTCCAATTAAGGTTTATAAGTGTTTAGGGAATGACGGGGTGTCGTAGTTAAAGAAATTATTCAATAGAATTATTGTCACTAGGAAAATGTCCGATGAATGGGAAAGAATAATTTAGTACCTATCTATAAAAACAAAGAAGATATTTAAAATTGTAATAATTATAGAGGGATAACATTGATGAGTCATACAATTAAATTATGGAAAATAGTCATTGAACGTCGTCTAAGAGTTGAGACTACAATGTTGGAAATCTGTTTGGGTTTATGCCTAGGAGATCAACTATGGAGGCTATATAATTATTAAGGAAACTTATAGAAAAGTATAGAGAGAAGAAGAAAAATCTTCATATGGTATTTATAGATCTTGAAAAGGCATATGATAAAGTGCCTAGAAATATTATACGGAGGGTGCTAGAGAGAAAATGAGTGACAAATAGGTATATTGAGGTGATAAATGACATGTATGACGGAACTATAACTACAATGAGGCCTTCCATGGGAGAAAGTAAATAATTTTCAATTACAGTGAGATTACACTAAGGATCAATCCTAAGTCCATACCTATTCGCCCTAATTATGGATGAACTCACTGGGCACATTCAAGATGATGTCCTAGGGTGTGTGTTATTTCTAGATAATATTGTCTTAGTAGATGAAACTTGAAAGATGATTAACAATAAGCTAAAAATTTGGAGAGAGGCACTCGAGTTGAAAAAGTTTAAAATAAGTGCGAGTAAGATTGAATACATGCAATGCAATTTTAGTAATATAAGAAGTAGATATAATGAAAAAGTTAAGATTGAAAATAAGAAATACCAATGAGTAAACTATTTCGATATCTAGAATCAATCATTAAAAATGATGGAGAGATTAGAGACAATGTAACTCATAAAATCAACAATGATTGACTTGAGTGGAGGAAAGCCTCTGACATATTATAGGATAGAAGAATACCAATAAATTGAAAGGTAAGTTTTACCAAACAACTACAAGGACAAAAAATGTTGTATGGAACAGAATGTTGGGCAACAAAAAAATAACATAGTGACAAAATGAGCGTAGCGAAAATGAGAATGTTACAGTGAATGTGTGAAAAAACTAAAAATGATAGAATATGAAATGACCACATTAGAGAAATTGTAAGAGTAGCTCCAATTGAGGATAAGTTGAGAAAGAATATATTAAGATGATTTGATCATGTTTAACGGAGGTCGATAGAGGTACCGATTAGAAAAAGTGATAGAAACAATAAACAAAATAATAAGAAAAGATATAAAAAATATTTAACTTAAATGAGCTTATAGCGCGAATTGAATGGCGAAAACAGACTCATATAGCTGATCCCAAATGATTGGAACATAAGACTTGATTTGGTTTGGTGTAAGACTCATTATGCTTACAAGAAAAAATATTGGGATTTGTTGGGAGTTGTGATTACGCCTAGTTTAACTAGGCTGTTTACATCTCCGAAAGGGAATCGAGTCATTTATAGTTCTTGAATTTTGGAAATTTAATTGGACCTGATTTGAAATTGCGACTGCACCTAATGTAAATTGGACTGCATACGTATTCTAAAATAGAATTAAGTCGGACGAAGTTTGAACAAAAGAATTTAAAATTTAATTTTAAGCGGTGATTGTGCACAATATAAATGTTGGACTGCCTACGTATCCAAAAAGAAATCAAGTCATAGGTAGTTCGAAATAAATAATTTTGAATTTGAATTGGTGTTAAATGAGTGAATGACTCATTTGATTTGAAATTGAATTTGATTTGATTTGAAATGGTTAAATGACCCACTTGATTTAAAATGAAATTTTATTTATAAGTGACCAATCTTTTTTGGCATTCGACTTAAAATTTGACCAAATTAAATTTTCAGATTCACTTTACTCATGATGAAGATGGAATTAAATTCCAGCAAGGTTAGTGACCTAGTGTAAGTTAGAAACCCTGAAATTTATTAGGAGTTTAAAACTGCATATTTATTCTCAAGATATAATAAAATTTCTTAAATCTGCACGTGTATTGCACTTACGAAGATAGTATTAGAGATAATATGACAGGATTCATGTAGATCCATCAATATCTTCTATTAGGATACGATGCTGATAGGCTAAGTTATTATATTTATCTTCTTTATTTCTCACCCTATAAATAGTGTTGAGTCTTATGTATACAATTACCTTTAATAATACATCAAATGTAGCCCATAGGACGTTAGGTCCGTGAATGTAGACAATTTATCGAACATCGTTAATTTTCTATGTCTTGTTTTCCTTTATTTTGTTATCTACAATATCTCTCTTATTATAAACTTCTTTATGGTATCAGAGCGGGTCGATCGGACCTCAAATTTGATTCCGCTTTGCCAACTCTATTAATGTATCAAGGTTTTTTTTTAACATCAAATTTTTCTGCCTTGTTCCAACCAGCAGAGTATTTTTCTTAGAGTTGCAGGTGGGATCTCAGCCTCTCACAACACCAAGCTTTTATAACTGGAACCATTGGCTGTCAGATTCTCTTGATGACATCTTCCACCTGTGAAAGCCTTTATTTCCTTCCCAATGGATTCTAATTGTGGGAAAATCAAGCCTTGATATTGGACATCATCAGCCTCATCTAAATCAATCGGTATGAAGGGCAACTAGTTCACTGTCGTTGGATTGGAGAAGAAATTATGGAGACATACAAGAGAGAGAGAGAGAGAGAGAGAGTAACGAAAAAGAAAAAAATATTTATTTTATGCAGGTTTAATATTTCCGTACACATTTACTCCGACCTACTATTCAGGGGGAGTTTCATCACCAAGAGCTGCATCATCGGCAACTTCATCAAATTCGAATTTTCGGCCACTGTCTTGGTATCAACACTGTTGTAGTCCCGACAAATATTGCTCAAATCTGACGTAGCTGCTTTCCACGGAATCGTAGAGCAAACTGTTTCAATCCCATCTACCACCCATGTTTCAGTTCAAGTTAGACACTTCAACTTCTTAGTGTACTAACTTGAGGGAGAGTATTAGTGATAATATGATAGGATTCATATAGATCCATCGATATCTTCTATTGGGATATGATGATGATAGGCTAAGTGATTATATTTATCTTGTTTATTTCTCACCCTATAAATAGGGTTGAGCCTTATGTATACAATTACCTTTAATAATACATCAGATGTAGCCCATAGGGCATTTGGTTTGTGGATATAGGCAATTTGCCGAACCACGTTAATTCTCTGTGTCTTGTTTTCCTTTATTTTGTTATCTCCAATATCTCTCTTACTATAAACTTCTTCAGACAGTACCCATTACCTTAAGAAATCCAAATAGCTAACTTTTACTATTCTAATTCTGCAGAAACTAGAACACTATAATAAATAGAAGATAGATGTATGTGAATTTAGGAGAATGGAAAGCAATTTTAATGGGAAGTATAGAATTGTTCAATTGTGTGTTTTTTGAGTGCAATACATCACTTATTTATAGACTCACTGATGTTTTTTCATAAAAAGGGCAACAATTTGAAATTGTGTCTTTTGATTTAAAAAGTATCAATTGTGACTTTATGAAAAGGTACAACCATTTGAAATGGTGTCTTGTAGTCTAAAAGATATCACAAGTGACTTTATGAAAAGTTTTGATCATTTGTAATGATGTCTTGTAACTAAAAAGTGTAAATAGTGGCTTTATGAAAATATGTAATTATTTAGATTCGTGTTTTTAACCAAAAGTTATTAACTTTGAATTGATAGTCATGTTATTTTTACTTTACACCTTTTCAATTTCTCCCAAAAGTCACAAAGAATTTTTCAAAAAAAACCACCCAAAAATGTTTCTACTTTGAAAATAGTTTAACATGGTGTCTCTCATTATTGGAGCACTACAATCTTTTTTGCGTACATTAAAATGTTGAAAATTATTCTTTGGCAGTATATAATATATGAGTTTTATGATGAGTTGACTGAAAAACGCTTTTTGATATTATAACAATTTCAGAATACTTATAATATGAATCAATTAAATAGTTAATATAATCTTTGAAAATTCAAACCATGGACTAGGAATAGGATCTTGCTTTAATCTCCATTTGGAATGTACCAAAGGAGAATAAAGGAGCATAGAGTATGTGAAAAAAAAAAATGATTTTGAGAAAAAGCAAACGGCAAAGCAATATCCGCTGGTTCTTTCTTAGCAACTGACATATGTATTAAAAAGATTTACATTTTGAACAAGGATAACAAAAACAGAGAGTCAATAAGATTAGGGTCTCATCCATTAAATGAGTGATAATATACCAGGAAGGTAATTTTAGGGTTCGTTATTAGACGAACGCTAAATGGAGTACATTGTTGTTCGATGCATTCAGAATAATTGCTACCTTAAAACTATAAAAGTGTCTTCATTTCCAAAAAATAAAAAAATCATCATGTCCCATCGAATTGCTATTAAAGTGATTAAATTCTACTTTGCATAATTTGTTCCATATTAGTTTCAGATTAGATCAATCACTTTTATTCCATTTTTATCATTTCTCATAAAAACAATAATTATACTATTTTCTCACAATTGCTTAATGAGTTTTGATTTGCCTATAAGATTGTAAAAAGATCCACATTTTTGAACAAGCATCGTACTAATGAAATAGATTATACTTCACATGATGTTTACGAGTTTCATGATTTTTTCATATGATGGCATTTAACCAAAAGCGTATTCCTAATAAAAAAAAATGATAGAACTTAATGGGATTTTTGAGTCAATAGAAGCTTGTGAGCATTCAAGTTGAACTAAAAATCAAACCTTTTTTCACGCCTTTCCAGCAACACATGTGGTATCACCCTAACTGTAAAATCAACAATCAAGTTTGAAATAGATTAATTTATATGGTCTAGAACTATTTGCCGATAAGTTTGAGTTTGGAAATCAATTCAGTTCCGTCAATGTGTGCGAAAGCACCCCTTAATTTGACGCAGTTTGGAGTTGGCATATCAAGTATTATTTTCTCATATTGTGAGGTATCCCATTGATAGTGGAAGTGGAGGATCATATGTACCTTGAGGCTTTAATGAGTCAAGGGAGGATCACAAGGGGAAGTGGGCATGTCTTGAAGCCATCTACTGACATTAAATTTTAAGGATAAAAAAATTGGTGACTGGTGAGGACATTCTGTTGGGGCATTTTTAGAAGCCAAGTCCCGAGGAGGGAGCATGGCACCTCCTTTTAATTTGTGATATGGATAGGTACTTAGTCACATATCACTTAATATCAATGTTCTGTGCTCTACCTTGCTCAAGGTATATTTTTCTGTCCTTGTCTCAAATCAATGGGAAATGTGGAAAGCAGTATAACCATTAATTTCGACCTGGAGCAATTTCAAGTGCTCCCTTACACAAGTGACATTCAATGCGGGTTCGAGTATGGGAATCAATCCCTTCAAAGATCGGATAACTTTGTCTATTACTTACCATTCTCACATTCTGCTCTATGTAAGAGTCTTCTTTATTGACAACAAATTTGTTAGTCTAAATACAGCCCTGCATGGTTTAATGTCGTGCTTTTGCTTCTACTTTTATCCATATAAAATTAGAAGTACGTACATTATATTAGCACCACATCATTTAGTCCCTTTTTTTTGTCTCATATTTTTTGTCAGTCTAGCATTATCCTTTATTAGAATATTAAAAATGGTTTGGTTTTCCTTGATAAGGCTGACCAAAACATTATTGACAAGTTGATTAATCAAGCCTTCTTAAAATTGTTGAGCAACTTTTGAATCTATGGGAAAGATGGAAGCAAAAACATACAAAATCATGTGAATTGCATGGGTGTAAAATGAGCTAAAATGATTGTATGACAGCTTTCAAGATCTTGATAATAACTGCAAGGAAAGCTTAGGCTATACTCAGGAACAAAGTCCAAGGAGAAAAAAAAAGTTAAGAGCTGCTATACCTGTAGAAGTATGAAGGAGAGAGAACTAGGAAAAGTTAGCACAATGAGTATGAAGTTAAGAAGCATGGAAGCATGGATGATAGTCACATGGTGGAAGTCACTGTTGTGCTGCTGGATTTCATTTCTGGTGCAGAAAACACATTGTTGAGTGATGACCAAACAAAGGGTATTGTTGCTTTTGAATAAGCAATGGTGGCGGCCGCAAAAGAATCAGAAGGAACCTTTCCTTTATCTCGTTCGTAGTAACAGAAGACTCGTTGACAATCTTTTCCATTTAGTCTGATTAGACCTGAGTAAGCCGAAAGCATCATGGAGTCATATTAAATGACATTACTATCCTCAACAAAATATTCATTTTTTTGTCATATAGACTTAGTAGCGATACTCCCCATAAGTTCAAAAATTTAGTTATCTTATTATATATGATAGGCCCGAATTTAACTGGGCTAAGCCCAACAAATCAAGGAAGCCCAAGTCAAGTAAGAAACGCCCCAGGCCCAAACAAGTCGAGAAGGGCCACATCGCCAAGCCCAGAATGGGACCAAGTAACCAACGCCCGAAGGAAGCACCCAAGGGGGCGCCGCCCATGGGCGTCACCCAAGCCTCTGGCGCCGCCCAAGGCTGGGTTCCCCTGTCTCCTATCTCCTGCTCCTCCTTCGCCCTCCTTTGTCACTTAAGTTCAAGTCTAGTTCAGCTCAGGATCTTCCTCTGACAGAATAGGAACACGAGGGAGAGAATATCAGGATACGCACGGACGTCTAATCCTACCATGATTGTACTTACCAAAGTAGTAGAGTCCTCTCTTAATTATACTTACCAAAGTGGTAGAGTCCTCTCCATCACATCACCGCCTCACCAAACCTATCTAATGTAAGTCCTCTCCACATAGAAGGGCATCACCTTAAGATCTTGAGACCACTCATATCTCTCTACACACATTGCTCCCCTCTCCCAAAGCACTGTAATTTCCCTGGAGAATACTCTCCCGGTGATTTTTAATTTATCTAATAAAGAATTTATTTGACCAATATTAAAATAACTTAATCATAGTTAAAATAACTCTTATTTTGTTTTATACATACACATACATTCTTATATATTATATAAATTATAATAAAATAATGATTCTATCTTTTAAATGTTAGCAAATACCTATTTTACTTATTTATACCCGATGTTATACACACACTCAAAGTTGACCTTTAATTTACCAAATTAATTTTCAATTTTATCAAATTAACACCAAATGACCTTCAATTATATCACATTGACATTTAATTTCATCAATTTAAACTTTAGTTTTATCAAATTAACATTGATTTTATCAATTTAACACAAAATTTATATTTTAATTTTATCAAACTAACATTCAATTCTGTCAAATTAACATTCTATTTCATTAAATTAATGTTGAATTGAAATTCAATTTTATCCAATTAGCACATATTTTATCAATTTAACATCAAATCAACATTCAACTTCTCCCACTAATATTCAATTTCATTAAATTGACATTCAATTTAATCAAATTAATACCAATTTTATCAATTTACGCCAAATTAACATTTTAACACTATATCAATTTAGTACCAAATTAACATTTAAGTGGTGAAATTTGGATTATGACAGATGGTGGTCAAGGTTAAATTTTTCACTAGCTTACCCATTGATTAAACGTGCTTGTTTGTGTACATGCACCTATGTGTACAAGTACGTGTATTTATGACGCAATTACTACGTGAGATATGAAGTGAGGAAATGGAGAGAAGTACAAAACAATTAGGTAGCATGCTCGGTGTAATTTAAAAATAAGTTGTTTATCAACTTACTCTTTTATCTTTTATTTATGCTTTTCAAAATACTTTCCTACACGGATGCAAAATAAACATATCTTATTGGAGTAAGTCGACCAAATGGGGAACACAAAGAAATTACTGTTTCTAAGTGTATAACAAAAACTACTCTGAATCCACAAAAAAAAAAGAAGAGAAAACTCTAAAAAATTATTGTTGCATGAGATTCTCCTCTTAAAAAAACAAAAACTACTCTTCAAGTTTCATTACGTGAAATAATCCGATCAGTCTATGCTTATATGTATCCGCCTTATATTTGAAGTTGATCTTTTCCAATAACAAGTTGCATGAGATTCTCCTCGTAACTTTTGTAGAACTTATGAAACTCAACCATAAAATCATCATATAGCAACTCTTTGTCAATCTTGGATTGTGTAAAATCTTCCAACTTCACTAGATTCTATTTCAATTGTTTAATCAATTCTTCAGGATCCTAGAAAATTTCAAATTGGTGTGACTCGATCGAATCCAAAATTGATAAATATAGTGACTCAAGGATTTTAGAATAACCTGAATTACTCTTTGCATCAATTTTCTGTGTTTTAACTTTACTTATTTGAGTTCCATTCGATGGTTTCTTGCACGGATGGTATTTCCTCAAAAATAGTATAAATTTCTTCTTTAATATTTTCATCGACTTTCTTTTCTTGACAAGTTTCAAGCAGCTCTCCATCATCACCAAAAATCCACTCGCCTTTATCTTCATCGTCAATATTTTCTTCTTGATAACTATCCATTTTTTTTCTTACTTGAACCTGTGTAACTTTGAATGATTGTAGAATAAGAATCTCCCTTCTCCCCATTAATTTTCTTGATGCTCCAAGTACAAGAGAAAAACAACATTCTTGGGTTTCTGGTAGGAAACTTGAGGTACTGAGTAATCATTGTATAATAGAAAAGATTGCCACTCAACTTCAAGTCAATTGCTTTGATCATGACTCTCTTTGTTGCCTTACAGATTGATATGCACAATATTTGTCATCTTCTTCTTTTTCTTCTTCTTCTTCATGCGCGTTATAACATGAAGGTGAAAATCTTGCTTTTAATAATCTCTTCATCTTTTGCGAAAAATGAATTTTAGATTTGTTTTCGCTCGCACATGACAACTTCATATGTTCCCATCAATCTGAAGCTCGACCCTTCTAGAGAGAGATGCACAATAGATATTTTTTCATGATTATACACGTAGAATTGTTGGACATAACTTACAGGGGTGAATAGGTTTATCAATATTATCGCTCGAACAATCACCAATTTTCAATCTAATTTACCACATTTACCAATTCTCAAGTTAATTATGCAATTAAATGCATGAATCTGTTTTTCAATAACCCTAACACTCCGTCATATGAAGTGATGCAAAGATTTGTCAATTAATTAAATTACAATTTATCACAAGACTACGGTTACAAAATTCAAATTGATGAATGACTTAAATAAATCAATTATAGTGACTATTCATCAAACATTGTGTGTGCAATTGCAAGTGTGTATGTGTGTGTGTATGTGAAATTAAAGCAATCAACAATAATATTCATAACACATGTAATTTGTTAATATAGAAACCCTTCTCGGAAAAAATCGCAAAACAGATTCCGATTCACCTAGAGCCTAATCCACTGAACTCAAAATCAATTAGCATGTGCTCAAGTCTTATACCTCAATCATTTCCTATGGCTAGATGCTCATTTTTCGTAATAAATCTCTCCTTTGAATATTACCCACTGAAGTATTGAGTAGCTTCACTTGAACGCACTGACCACAAAGAACCATCTAGACTCTTTCAAGCAATCTTTAAGACTTCACACCAAGAATTTCGGAATGCATACATCAAAGTGGGTTTTGTTGATCACCTACCAATATTTTCTTCTCCAATATGCGAAGTTAAATAGAAAGGATCAATAAGGTTTGGCTTTTTGATCTTAGGGATTTAGGGTTGTTCTTGAAGCTCTTTAGAAGGGTTTTGGTCTTTTCTAGCTCATAGAGGTTTACCCTAGCTTGGGAAGGCTTCCCTCTTTATATAGGCTCATAATAGGGTTTGTCTTGGGGACCAAGTCAACTAGGATTCGTGAATGACTACTCAAGCAATGGGAGAGCGCTCAGAGGGAAGTTGTTGCTAGAATTAAAAAAAGAATTCAAACCGTAATAGTGGAGCAAAGACCGCTCGAGCTATCGTCAGATCGCTCAAGCGACCAAAACGCGGTCTCCAGTGCCTAACTCGTCTGCCTCCTTCAATTTTATCCCTATTCAAAGACCGCTCTAGCCGAAGGTAAGTAAGTAGAGGGCGGTCCATATATATTGGTTTTAAAATCAAAAACTAAGAAAAAACTTAGTCCTCTTGAGCACTAAAAAGTGATGTTTAAGTAGGGTCCGATAAATGACTCGATTTATATTTTCAAAATATTTAAGTTTTAGAAAAAAAATTTCAATGAAAACCCTAGAAGTCATTCTTGGATTTTCCCAGTTCCGTTTTCATAATCCTAATTATAAAATTAAACCAAGGAACCCTTGGTCTCAAGGTCATTGCTTGTGTTCTTATGCTTGAAGGTGCATCGGAGTACAGATCTTGATCTTTGAAGCACCATGACCAACAAATTAGATTGAGATTTACACAAAACTTCATGAAATTAGTCAGTTATAAACATGTTCTTAACAATCTCCCCCTTTGGCAATTTCTTAGCAAAATACAAGAGTAAGAAATTCAAAATTACAACTTGAAAACCACTAAGAACAAAACGAATTGTAAAATAATTTCCATACCATTGTACAAGTCTCACAATCTCAAAACTAAGTACAATTATGAGTGACAGACTGGTAGATAAAATTGGTATAAAAGAGATAATCAAATAGAGCATCTACCATAACAAAGATAGGCAAAAAAGAATAAGGAAAAGGGCAAAGCATGGAATATAACTTCAAGTCTAAAGCAAATATCCAACATAAAGCATCAAGGCAAGAAGCATGTCACCTAACAAAAATAAAAATAAATAAAAGAAAATATAACAAAAGAAAACTAGAGTACCCTAGTACAAGACCATAAATGAACGTAAAACACAAAAAATAAAAAGCTATCATATGGTCCTACACTAAGTCTCCTAAGGCAAACAGGTCTAGTGGCCGCGAGAACTTGTGGTGAACCTAAGCCATCAGGTCTAGGCTACAATTCCAGTCTGATCAGGGTGACTCTGACTTCTTCTTCTCAAAGAGAAACTCAATGGACCTGAAGTAGTAAGTTGTAGCTCTCAAAGGAATGAAGAGGGATCACAAATCAAAACTTTAGTCTAATTGTCTATCCTGTAGGGTAACCGCTCGAGTCATATCAAGGCTGCTCGACCGGTCCTATAGGTCTTCTGTCATTTTGACAGACTAGCAACTAGTTGCCTGTGGGCTTCAAGAACTTCTCCTCTAATGCTCCCAACTACTTCTTGAGCCGTAAAAATATACATGAATGTATGTACAATCTAAATGCAACTAAATACACATACATGGATGAAATTTGGATCTAAACGCAATGAAATTTTTAAATTTATCATTAAAATGCACAAAGTCATCAATAATGAAAATCGCACAAGTTTGTATCATAGTAGTCCATCCTTAATCATCTTCATACATTGCTCTAACAAATATTAATGAATATAGAACTCAATTTTTATAGACCTATAGCAATGTCCTCTCACTTAGTTCAATTTCCCTCACACGTATTCAAATTTTGCATCTTTGATCAATTCATATGTAACGTGTGTGAAACCGAACTTCGACACCACTAGGAATCCATCTAGATCAAATCATCAATAAGGCTCTACATGAATTCCTAATGCATCGTTTAAGTGAATACATAACCGGTTAGTGAGTGTTGTTTAAATTTTTCTTTTTCTCATATTTTAGACTTTTTACATCCCTTCTACTCATAATAGCCTCAATTAGCACAATTGTGAATTTCGTACTTTACAATTGATGATTTTAAACATGGGTAGCTTAGCTCTTTGAGCTTTACATGTGCACAATGACAATTAAACATATAGTATTCTCAACAATTCAAGTGCAATTGAGACTAGCCATTACACTTGTTATGCCTTACTTTTATATTTTGGCTACATTGGTCTTTTTTCTCACATTTGGGCTCTCTGTCATCTTTTTAAGGGATTTGGGGCTTTACTAACCTTTACATATGTCTTCACCTACACCAACACTTAGAGTAATATAAGGTCATTAATCATTCAAGTTAGTAAGACTCTTAAGTATGAAGGTGAATGGTTAGGCGTGCACTTAGTTTTATGAATTTTCACAAAAGATAGAATAATTCAAGCACGCTAGGGTGAAAAAGACTTAAATTGTGTTTTTCATATAACAAAAGGAAAGTAAATAGACAAACAAAAATATTTACAATACATGAACCTAGGATATAAGATGCAATGCATAACTATCCACTTAGGTCCACACTCTCATCTCACCTACCTCTTAGTTAACTCAACCGCCTCGGTAGCACTTTGGACATCTAATTTGATTGAGCTGGTGAGCCTCTCAAGGTCCTTACTACTCATCCGCACTTGTTTTCCCCTCACGCCACTAAGTGAGTTAGCTTTTTATTCATGGCTTCCCTAGAGTACTTGCAATTTGTACTATAGTGTCCGTGCTCTCCACAAGTGAAACATACAAAATGGTTCGCATAGTGTTCTTTAACAACTTCCTTCTTTATGTTTCTACCCTTGTTACCAATTCTAGTCTTTGGAGGACTATGGTTCACTAATGGATAAGGTTGGAGGTTTGAGTGTCCGAGTCCACATTGGGGGTCGATGGTTAACGGACGTAGTCGTAGGCTTCATGATCCAACCACTGAAGGCCTATCGGGGGTGGTCTCTGGGTTCTATATTTTGTCCCGCCCCTCTTTTAAACATCCCTTTTTTACACATAAAAAAAATAAAAATTGATGCACATAGATAGCATTACCGATTTTAAAAAATAACAATATATATAGAGTAAATTACACTTTATCCCCCTAAATTATTATTTTTGTTTTATTTTGTACCGTCAACTATAAAATTTGTTACATTGCACTTAAAATTATCAATTTTGATTCATATAACTCCAATAGATAACGACAAACTTGAAATTTTGTCAAATGAGGGAGGAAAACCCCTAAAAGCTTCCCGTCAGGTGTCTAATACCACTTTATTTTACTTCTTTTGTAACCAAATGGTTGCTGGTAAGAAAAAAAAGGTTGGCCAAAGAAAGAAAATTTAGAGCTTAGGAAGGATAAAGTCATAGATAGATATTTTTTTAAACTTTTGACCTGCACATGTGTAATAGACAGTTATTTATTAACAATACATACCACTCACATGTGCATTTATCGTCAAAAAATTAATAGTTGGTATTTATTAGAGTGATATGAAACAAAATTGATACTTTTAGGTGCAATGTGAACATTTTTATAATTAAAAGTACAAAAATACAACAAAAATAATAGTTCAAGGGGATGAAGTGTAATTTACCCATATATATATATATATATTTCTTTTTTGACCCAAAAAAATAGTTCAATCGGGGTGGAACCACTGCCTAGATGTGAACATACAAGCCCGAACCCTCCAGTGGAGCCTAAATGGCAAGAAACATGGGTGCTTTCAAAAATAGACTCGTGTCATATTCCACAGTACAGAGTTGTCGGTGAGAGCAATCAGCAATGGGTCTAGGGGTGCAACTCGGGCGGGTTGAGAGGTCAACCCTAACCCAACCTTAGGTATATAATCTTCAACTCTAACCCTAACTATAACCCTAATTCGAGGTACTCAACCCGAGTATTGCCCGATTTTAATTCGGTCGGTCTCGAGTTGAATTCGGTCTGATTTAGGGTTAAAAATCGGGCTGGCTCGGGTTGATAAAAAAGAGAGGAATGACGAGTGAGAGAGGGATGTTGAGAGTCTAAGACGAGACTCAAACGAGTGAGAGAGGGAGAATGAGAGTCTGAGACTAGAAAAGAAACGAGTGATGAGTGAGAGAGGGATCTTAGAGTGATGGAGGTATAGGGGTAAAGACTTGAAGTGAAGTGAAAATCTGAATTCTGAAGAGTGAAGATAATACTAACCCCTAGTTAAATATATTTATATATTTCTGTATATTCAGGTTCAACCTGATTTAATAATCGGGTTCAACCCGACATCTCGGGTCTTTAACCCGAGGCTTACCCGAATTCAATTCGGGTTGAGATTTTTTTGCCTAGGCCCAACCCAAGTTTTAAAAAGCAGAAATTGTTAATATATGTATATATTAACATATATATAGGTCATCAAATTAAATCTAACATAAAATTAAAATTTTTTAATTTTAGGTAGATAAGATAATTAAAATTCCTTAATTTTAGTTGTCAAATTTTAAAAGTTTCCAAAAATTTTGAAACATATCCCTAAAAAAATGGAGAAAATTTATTATGGGTTTTGATTTTCGGGCTAGCTCGGGTTACTTAATTCAGGTTGATAAAAGAAAGAGGAATGACGAGTGAGAGAGGGAAACTGAGAGTCTGAGACTAGAAAAGAAACGAGTGATGAGTGAGAGAGGGATCTTAGAGTGATCGAGGTGGAGGGGTGAAGACTTGAAGGGAAGTGAAAGTCTAAATTCTAAAGAGTGAAGATAAATACTAACCCTTAATTAAATATCTATATAATAAAGTAGAACGATTTTGAATTTTGAAGACAAAGAGTGGTCTACATCATTTCGTGACAAAAAGAGGCATCATCCAACGGACGACGTTATCTCAAACTGTCTCGAGCTATTGACGTCTCAGATCATTTTGATCCGATGTACCACATTAACTCTTTTGAAATATTTTTGGTGCTCAAAATTTATAGTTTCCAAAATTTAATTCTCCCAAATCTTTTCCTTAAATCAAGCAAATCTCTCTCTCTCTCATTCCTCTGTATCTCTCTCTCACACTCAATTCACGCAAAAAGTATCAATTTTTCACAATATTTTTTCCTCTGTATCTCTTTCTATGTCTCACGAAAATATTAGATAGTGCATGATTCAAACAAATACTACATCTCTCTATAGATAGATATCACAGAGAGAGATAGTATATTACGAAAATATTCCTTTCTATCTCTCTCTGAAGGAAAATTATGTAATAAATATTAGATAGATAGTATATATCACGAAAATATTCCTCTATGTCTCTCTCTTTTCATTCAAACACGAATCATACAAATTCAATAATTAATTTTGTTTTTTCCATAATCAATAAAAAAACATAACTTGTAAAAAATCTAATTTAATAAAGAAAATATGCTTAACATGTAAAATATAAAAGATTAAATTCAAGTTATTGGGCAACTCAGATATCAAAAGATACATTAAAGAAAACATGTTTAACATTTAAAAATACAAGATTAAATTCATATACAAACACGAATCATACAAATTTAATCTTTAGTGAATAACACAAAACAACAATATTTATTAAATAATTCAAATCTAAATACCCGAGAAAAATGATACAAAATTACAAGCGAGAGAAACGATACAAAATTATAAGCAATACTACGAACATGAATCATACAAATTCAATATTTAGTGAACAACACGAAACAACAATCTTTACTAAATAATTCAATACTAAATAACGTTTATTTTAAGAAAATATACTAAGAATATAAATAACCAAGAAGAATGATATAAAATTAAAAGCACTACTATAAACTCGAATCATACAAATTCAATAGTCAATTTTGTTTTTTCCATAATCAATAAAAAAAAAAGAATAACTTGCAAAAAATTTAATTTAACAAATAAAATATGCTTAACATGTAAAATATACAAGATTAAATTCAAGTTATTGGGCAACTCAGATATTAAGAGATATATTAACGAAAATATGATTAGCATTTAAAATATACAAGATTAAATTCATATACAAACACGAATCATACAAATTCAATATTTAGTGAACAACACAAAACAACAATATTTACTAAATAATCTAAATCTAAATACCCGAGAAAAATGATACAAAATTACAAACGAGAGAAACGATACAAAATTATAAGCAATATTATGAACACGAATCATACAAATTCAATATTTAGTGAACAACACGAAGCAACAATATTTACTAAATAATTCAATACTAAATAACGTTTAGTTTAAGAAAATATACTAAGAATATAAATAAGCGAGAAGAATGATATAAAATTAAAAACAGTACTATAAACTCGAATCATACAAATTCAATAGTCAGATCGTATATTTTGGAAGTCGTTTGAATTTATGATAGTTATATTTAGTCATTTGACAACATATGCAGACTTAGTTTATTTTTGTGGGAGTATTGTTTTAATTTCATTCTATTAGTTATGAATTCTGTTATTATTTAGATAAAGTTGATTATAAACGTTAAAATCATGGATTTTGAATCTGTAACACCCCAAATACCACCCTGGACGGCATTACATTCTAAAACCATTCATATCATGAGAGCAACTAACTATATATCCATCAAATAAGAAACATCATAGATTTAACAAAATTTGGGCAGAGTCTCCTTTGTACGGGAAGCTTTACCCAAAAACACAACCTGTGCAATTATATTAACTTCACCACACAGGGTCCATTTAACCATCCAATAACAATAAAATTCCATTTACCATCTATACTATCCATAATGTTATCCCAAAAGAATAGGCCAAGTATGGCAATTACATTCCCAAAAGAATTACATGAATATATATCGCAGCGGAATTTCAAAAGAATCTAGACTTTACATTGTTCAGAAATAAATCTCCTAGTCTAGAACAAAAATAAGCTACATCTCTAGATGTCCCACTCGGGATCTAGGTACCCCTCCAATGAGGCGTCCCCAAGGCCCGACTCATTAGCGTCAAGCTCCTCCTCTATAGCATAATCTGAAAAATGTTAATTGTAGAGGATGAGCACGAAGCTCTGTAGCAAAATTATGACTTTGGTGGCATAGGGACTATACGAATTTGGCATATTCAGCATTTTTCTTCCTGGGAGTGTGGTTCCAGAATGGTTCAGGACTAACAAAAAAATGCGGTTCTCACAGTTTTTGTTAGGCGATGATGTGTTCGTTCCGGTCCAGTTTGATAGGGTGTTTGTTCCGGGCGTTGATGGGGTTGAGTCCGCCTCAATATCTTTTAGAGTGCCTTCAGTTCTCGACCTCAAAATCTGTGGTTTGAACGTATGTGTTTCCTTATCAAGCAAAGTTCCATCGCAAACTGTAAATCCTATCAATTTACAACTTACTGCAATTTTAGTGAGAAACACAACACGGGGTTTGGATTGGTATTACTGCCCAACATTTTTGGGAATTCCAGACGATGACACTGATACACACATCACATGGTTAAGCCATTGGAAATTTGACGGTTGTCAGTTGGAAGCTGAAGATGACGTGGTTGTCGAGGTGTGTCGTAGAGTAGATGTGAGTCATGTGAGCTCATACGTTGAAATCCAGATTGTGTATGACCCAGAAGAGCAGGGTAGTGCCATTGCTACGGTACGACTGCCGGAACTACCGGACATTTACTACTTATGCAATTCTAAAAGGTATCGGAATCCATTAGATGTATTGCGGTTAGCAATTGTTCGAACAAGAGTGTTTGAATAATCGGTGGCATATTGATGACATGTTCTTGCATCCATTGTTCCTCAACATTCTTTGGCTTTGCTAAAATTGTTCTAACGACTCTGAAGTTGCAATCAATGTGCAGAGATCATGTTGGTTTTTCTTTTCATTTAGTCTTCTTTAAATTCCTATCTATCTATATCTATATCTATATCTATACTACTTATAAAAGTGGCTAACAATGAAAAACTTTTAATTTCCTCTTTTATCCTCAATTAATATAATGAAGTCCATTTTATCCCTCATATCCTTTTAACTTCTTAAATTAAATACATAAACCTATCATATTCCATGATTTTCTAAAATTAATTACATTCCCAAACAATGAAATTTTTTTAATTTTCTCTTTTACCCTCAATTAATATAATAAAGTCCATTATATCCCTCATACCCTTTTAACTTCTTAAATTAAATACAAAAACCTATCATATTCCATGATTTTCTAAAATTAATTACATTCCCAAACATATATATATATATGTATATATATTTATTTATTTATTTATACTACTTATAACCCTAATTAATTTTTTATTGCCAATCATGTCCTATTGCATCATTTAACCTCCCTTCAATATTATATTATCTATCTATCTTAATACTTGTGCAAAAATTTTGATTGACAATAATATCCTTAAAATATGCTAATAATCTATATCTATACTACTTATAAAAGTGGCTAACAATGAAAAAATTTTGATTTCCTCTTTTACCCTCAATTAATATAATAAAGTCAATTATACTCCTCATACCCTTTTAACTTCTTAAATTAAATACATAAATCTATTATATTCCATGATCTTATAAAATTAATTACATTCACAAACATATATATCTATACTACTTATAACCCTATTTAATTTTTTATTGCCAATCATGTCATATTGCATCATTTTTTTTTTTTTTTTATTAAAAAGGGGTGCAACACGAGAACTTCTCAGGGGGTCACTCATCCTAGTACTACTCTCGCCCAAGCACGCTTCATTTAACCTCCCTTCAATATTATATTATCTATCTATCTATCTATCTCAATACTTGTGCAAAAATTTTGATTGACAATAATATTCTTAAAACATGTTAACAATCAAATAATATCATTTTATTTTGATTTTTCACTGGGCAAGAAATCTCTCTTGCAAGTTATTGTCAATTAAAAAGACATAACTCTTATAGAACCCTTGGAGTTCCATAACTCCAAGACATGGAACGGTGAGAAGTTGATTGGCTTGCAGGTTTAATATTTATTTTATGCAGGTTTAATATTTCCGTACACATTTAGTCCGACCTACTATTCAGGGGGAGTTTCATCACCAAGAGCTGCATCATCGGCAACTTCATCAAATTCGAATTTTCAGCACTGTCTTGGTATCAACACTGTTGTAGTCCCAACAAATATTGCTCAAATCTGACATAGCTGATTGCAACAGAGTCGAAGAGCAGACTGTTTCAATCCCATCTACCACCCATGTTTCAATTCAAGTTAGACACTTCAACTTCTTAGTGTACTAACTTGAGGGGGAGTATTAGAGATAATATGATAGGATTCATATAGATCCATCAATATCTTCTATTGGGATACGATGATAATAGGCTAAGTGATTATATTTATCTTGTTTATTTCTCACCTTATAAATAGGGTTGAGCCTTATGTATACAATTACCTTTAATAATACATCAGATGTAGCCCATAGTGCGTTAGGTCCGTGGATGTAGGCAATTTGCTGAACCACATTAATTCTCTTTGTCTTGTTTTCCTTTATTTTGTTATCTCCAATATCTCTGTTATTATAAACTTCTTCAGATAGTACCCATTACTTTAAGAAAATCAAATAACCAACTTTTACTATTCTAATTTTGCAGAAACTAGAACACTGTATTAAATATAGAATACATGTATGTGAATTTAGGAGAATGGAAAGCAATTATAATAGGAAGTATAGTATTGTTCAATTGTGTGTTTTTTGAGTGCAATACATTACTTATTTATAGACTCACTAGTGTGCTTTCATGAAGAGTGCAACAGTTTGAAATCGTCTCTTTTGGTTCAAAAAGTATTAATTGTGATTTTCTGAAAAAGTACAACCATTTGAAATGGTGTCTTGTAGTCTAAGAGATATCATAAGTGACTTTATGAAAAGTTTTGACCATTTGTAATGGTGTTTTGTAACTAAAAAGTGTAAATAGTGGCTTTATGAAAATATATAATCATTTGGATTAGTGTTTTTAGCCAAAAGTTATTAACTTTGAATTGATAGTCATGTTATTTTTACTTTACACCTTGCCAATTCTCCCAAAAGTCGCAAATAATTTTTCAAAAAAAACCACCCAAAAAAATTTCTACTTTGAAAATAGTTTAACATGATGTCTCTCATTATTGGAGCACTACAATCTTTTTTGCGTACATTAAAAGATGTGATTATGTCAAATTTTTAAGTTTTAATAATATTACTCTTTTTTATTAGTAGATCTCTTATCAAAGTCCTATAGTTAATTCATTCCATAATCACATGAAAATGTTGAAAATTATTCTTTGGAAGTATATAATATATGAGTTTTATGATGAGTTGACTGAAAAACGTTTTTTAATATTATAATAATTTCAGAATACTTATACTATGAATCAATTAAATACTTAATATAATCTTTGAAAATTCAAACCATGGACTAGGAATAGGATCTTGCTTTAATCAACCTTTTCTCCATCATATTGGGTCCAATTGGAATGTACCAAATGAGAATAAAGGAGCATAGAGTATGTAAAAAAAAATTGATTTGGAGAAAAAGCAAAAAGCAAAGCAATATCCCCTGGTTCTTTCTTAGCAACTGACATATGTATTAAAAAAGATTTACATTTTGAACAAGGATAACAAACATAGAGAGTCAATAAGATTAGGGTGACTGATAATATATATACCAGAAAGGTAATTTTAGGATTCGTTATTAGACGAACGCTAAATAGAGTACATTGTTGCTCGATGCATTCAGAATAATTGCTACCTTAAAACTATAAAAATGTCTTCATTTCCATAAAAAAAAAAAAAAAAAATCATCATGTCCCATCAAATTGCTATTAAAGCGATTAAATTCTACTTTGCATAATTTGTTCCATATTAGTTTCAGACATTTTTATCATTTCTCATGAAAACAATAATTATACTATTTTCTCACAATTGCTTAATGAGTTTTGATTTGCCTATAAGATTGTAAAAATATCAAAATTTTTGAACAAGCATCGTACTAATGAAATAGATTATACTTCACATGATGTTTACGAGTTTCATGATTTTTTCATATGATGGCATTTAACCAAAAGCGTATTCCTAATAAAAAAAAAATGATAGAACTTAATGGAATTTTTTAGTACGAAATGTTTGACTTATAGATAATATCCTCTGCAGAATATCGGTGCATCCGATAAAACAAAATTTAAGATGCAAACAAAGGTAAAGCAAATAACTTTTTCTACTTTTTCAAAAATTTTCTTATCACATTCTCAATTATTCATTAGAAGATGGTGGTGGTGGGGTAGAGAAAAGGGAAGGGTACTAACGGATTGTGTAAAAGGAAAGGTGTTCTTTCTTATGTCTGTGTCCTTAAAACTTGCTTTGAATCTCATTCCTTGTCTGCAAGAATGTTGGGTTTGTGTCTTATGCACAGCCTTTTTTGAGTCTACACCAGACAGAAATTTTAAAGTGGTAGGAATGTTCCCAATGCCTAGCCTTTGCTTTTTGAATTTATTTTTTATTTTTTAATTAGGTTTGAGAAGGAAAGGGCAAAAAACATTCAACCACAAGGAGGGGACCCAAAAACAGAAAGCACTGCTAGCTTATGCAAGGTCCAATTCATGCCTGAAACGGGGTAAAATAGACAATTTTAATATTAAGGGATATTTTAAAAGAAGGGTTAATTACAAAATACCCCCTCCAAGTTTAGGTCATGTTGCAATCAACTCCCTCCGATTTTAATTTCAACAATTTGCCCCCTCAAATTTTTTGTCCTACTAAATTCACAGACTGAATAGATGAAAAATGTAAAATTTCTAAAATACCCCCAAACTACTCTCTTCTCTTCCTACCCAACCCGTTTTCCCAAACCCTTTTGCCCAACTCTGGTGGCCCCCATCCCCTTCCCCAACTCCGGCTGCCCCCTAAATCATTCCCCAACCCCCCCCCCAAACTTCCCTAACTCCAGCAATACCAGTAACCCCTCACCTCCATACCCAACACTAACCTTTCTACCTATCTTTAGCAGCCCCTTACCTCCATACCAAGCACAGGAAAATCAAATACAATCCATCAAAATTCAGTCCATGTTTATTTCCATCACCTGAAGACTTTTCTTTCTTTCGCCAACTAGTAAATCGTGACAATTACAAAATCCGTTCATATGAGTATATATATATATATATATATTACCGATTTAGGGGAAGGAGTTCATTCGTTTATTGGTGGGGATGGATTTCGCCGGATTAGTGGAGTTCAATTGCTTGGGGTTTTACCGGAGGAAGGATGGGTTGGGTTTTCACCAGAGGAGCTGTTCTACGGGCACTTGCCGACTTTTGTGAGGAATTGATTTTTTGAGATTTTCTATTAAACAATAATATGAGATGGTGATAATTTTGTATTTTTGATTGAATTTTAGATCACATGACAAATTTTCGTCACATTTCCGTCATTTTTAACGGTGGATAACTAACGGATGAAATTAATTGAAAACTATTCAAACTTTATGGGGGCAAATTGTTGAAATTGAAACCGGAGGGAGTTAGTTGCAACATGACCCATACTTGGAGGGGGTATTTTGTAATTAACCCAAAAAAAAAAAACTATGTACAAGTAAATGATATAAAATGGAATTTTTGACATGGGGATAGGGAATTAAATGAACAATTACCAGAAATTCAATGGTAGAAAATCCAATGTTTAACATAGTTCGTGCACTAGGCATAGTGATGGGACTGAACTTGTCGAGTTTGAATATTTTTAGATTCAATTCAATTGAAACTAAACTCAATTGATAAGTTTTGATTATTATTCCAGTTTGAGTCAATAGAAGCTTGTGAGCATTCAAGTTGAACTAAAAATCAAACCCTTTTTTACGCCTTTCTAGCAACACGTGGTATCACCCTAATTGTAAAATCAACAATCAAGTTTGAAAGAGATTAATTTATATGGTCTAGAACTATTTGCCGATAAGTTTGAGTTTGGAAATCAATTCAGTTCCTGTAAACCCCCACATGTTTATATTAATATAGTAATGTACTTATTTAGTGATTCTTATATATGTAATGACGCAAAAATAAAATAAACATTGCATATGAACAGTGCACGTGAACAGTGCACTAGCTGCAACTTCAAGCCCAATTTCGACCTTGATACAGTCAATATCTCTCAAAACTCAAAACATGAAAGTTGTAAAAATATTTCTTAGCGTTCCATAGCATCTTGAATCATCTCAATCGGAGCTCAGATGAGAGAGTTATACCCAGATAACGAAACGATGTCGAAACAGTCCGGCAGACTACCTTTCACCAATTTGATCATAACTCCTTATTGGAAAGTCCAAATTGCGCACCATTATTTTTGTTAGAACCCTAACTCGTATATCTTTCCAACCATATAGGTCACACATACTAGAAATATCTGAGTCAAATCAGTTTATTCTCCGAAGTTGACCAAAATCTGCACTGTGGTGTTCCTTGAATAGTAATTTTAATGTTTCGAGTGTAAATTTATTTTAGTTTTGAAATAAATCATAAAAATAAATGTTTTTAGGTTAAAATAACATTAAAAATGAATCCGGAACGTCGAAAAACCTTAGGATAGTCATAGGGATCAAAATGAAGATATTTATTGGCAAAATTGTAATTTTGGAGAAAAATGAAATTTTTGGGCCTAATGAACAGTAAAATTCGGGATTTTACTGCCCTTATAACCCCATTATCTTCTCATTTTCTTCATTTCTTCCTTCCACTCTCACACCCCAACCCTTAGAACCCTAGAGGAAGACTAAGGGAGGAAGAAAAGGGAAGAGGGAGGTCCCTAGAGCTTGGGTTTCACTTTCAATCTTGATTCAAGGTAGGGGTTTTCTCTCATTCATTTACATTGAGGTTAGGGTATATATATATATATATGTTTTGGCTATCAATGATATATATATGCTATGGAATCAACATCTCTTAGGCTTTTTGCAAAGATTATCATGTTTTAAACAAATCTATGGTGGAATAACCATTAAATCATTTTTTCTCATCTTCAAATCCTAGGTTTCAAGAGAAAGGGGTTTTTCTTTTGATTTCTCCTAAGTTCTTGATTTCAAAACTTTAGTGTTTCATAATGAGCAACAAAATGGTATTTATGATGATCTCTTGTACATTTTCTTATATTACTCTTTGTGCAACCACTTATGAGAATTGGGGATTTTTCTTGGAAATTGCTAAATAGGAGACTTGTGGAATTGTTGGGTATTTGAGAGAATGAATGGGTATTGTATTTTTGTGTTGGGTAGAAAAATGATGTTATTGTGATCTCATGTATTTTTCTTAGTTGGTTGTGAAATTGTTACATGATATATTTTGGAGATTTTGGATAGATGCTTGTAAATTGAGATAAATTTTGGAATTGTATGCTTGGTTGGGTTGTTTGTGATGCTCATGAGTGAGAGGTTCCATGTAAGGATGCTCACCCCTTCTCAAGAGGTTCCCGGTAAGGATGCTTGAGAAATAAGTCCGTTATAGTGAGAGGTTCCTTGTAAGGATACTCACCCATTTCCCAAGAGGTTCCCGGTAAGGATGCTTGGGAAACAATGTAGTGATTGGTGAGAGGTTCCATATAAGGATGCTCATTCATTCTCAAGAGGTTCCCGGTAAGGATGCTTGAGAATCAAATGTGACCTAAAAGAGGGTGGAGGTTACCACAAAGTATGCCACCTACTGAAAGAATTGTTGGGAATTGTTTATGACCATTAATGATTATTAATTGTATGTGGTGCTAGTTTATTCATTTAAGTAATGTTTTTTTTAAATAAACTTGAGATGTTTTTTTTAATGTCACTGCTTTATTTCAAATTATGTATCTATGTTATGCTAAAAATGAGACCGACCGTTTTAAATGCTTTTCTAAACCTTGTATGGGTTTGAGAGAATTTTTCTACAGAGCTTCGTGCTCACCCCCTACTGCTAACATTTTTCAGATTACCCGCTTGAGGAGGACGTAAGGGTCGAGGAGCCCGCTACTTGGGAGACTCCACTTGACGGGAGTGTGGATCCCGAGGTGGACGCATAGAGCGACCTCCTTTCCTTTTGTACTAGACTAGGACATTCTTTTGGAACATTGTGTAGTCTAGCTTCTTTTGTTTATTCCGCTGCGCTACTTTAATTAATTTTTGATATGTAATAGCCATGACTTTGGCTTATTATTTTGGATAATGTTGTAAATATTTTATGGATAAATGGACCCGGTGTGGTCAATGTAGTATAATTGCACAGGTTGTGTTTTGGGTAGAGCTCCCTGAACAAAGGAGACTCTGCCCGAATTTTATTAAATTAAGGACCCCCGGTTATTTATGGATTTTATTAGTTGTTCCCATGGTATGAATGGTTTTAAAAAGGTAATGCCTTCCAGGGTGGTTTTTGGGGCGTTACAAAGTTGGTATCAGAGCTTAGACTTTAGGTCTTACATGGGAGCTGTAGGTTATAGAATCACCTCTAGAGCTTTAGGATTAGGGTGAATCAAATCCTTGAGTGAAATTTTATACACGTTCTATGCCTTAGCTTAACCTAATATTTAGGATGTCTTGTACATCCATGAACTAAGTTGTGAATTGATGTGCAGGATGAACGGCGAACAAGGACGGGGACGCGGACGTGGGCGTGGCCGTGGAGGTCAAGCAAATCCACCACCACCACCACCTCCGGATGCCATGCAAGGCCTTTACCAATGCTTGAGGGAGCTCACCACTTTGGTACAAAACCAAAATGGTAACAACAACCACAATGGTGGAGCTCATCCTCTCGCCCAAGTACCTGGCAATGGGAACGGAGACCGAAGGATGATAGCTCTTCGGGAATTCCTAAGACAACGACCACCTAACTTCCAAGGGAGCTCCAATCCTTTGGAGGCGGATAGATGGATCCGCCGAGTGAAGAAGATTTGTGACGGCTTCATATTGCAATATAGATAGATGGATCCGCCGAGTGTAGAACTTATCTTCATATTGCAACTCTTTGTCAATCTTGGATTGTGTAAAATCTTCCAACTTCACTAGATTCTATTTCAATTGTTTAATCAATTCTTCAGGATCCTAGAAAATTTCAAATTGGTGTGACTCGGTCGAATCCAAAATTGATAAATATAGTGACTCAAGGATTTTAGAATAACCTGAATTACTCTTTGGATCAATTTTCTGTGTTTTAACTTTACTTATTTGAGTTCCATTCGATGGTTTCTTGCACGGATGGTATTTCCTCAAAAATAGTATAAATTTCTTCTTTAATATTTTCATCGACTTTCTTTTCTTGACAAGTTTCAAGCAGCTCTCCATCATCACCAAAAATCCACTCGCCTTTATCTTCATCGTCAATATTTTCTTCTTGATAACTATCCATTTTTTTTCTTACTTGAACCTATGTAACTTTGAATGATTGTAGAATAAGAATCTCCCTTCTCCCCATTAATTTTCTTGACGCTCCAAGTACAAGAGAAAAACAACATTCTTGGGTTTCTGGTAGGAAACTTGAGGTACTGAGTAATCATTGTATAATAGAAAAGATTGCCACTCAACTTCAAGTCAACTGCTTTGATCATGACTCTCTTTGTTGCCTTACAGATTGATATGCACAATATTTGTCATCTTCTTCTTTTTCTTCTTCTTCTTCATGCGCGTTATAACATGAAGGTGAAAATCTTGGTTTTAATAATCTCTTCATCTTTTTCCAAAAATGAATTTTAGATTTGTTTTGGCTCGCACATGACAACTTCATATGTTCCCACCAATCTAAAGCTCGACCCTTCTAGACAGAGATGCACAATAGATATTTTTTCATGATTATACACGTAGAATTGTTGGACATAACTTACAGGGTGAATAGGTTTATCAATATTATCGCTCGAGCAATCACCAATTTTCAATCTAATTACCACATTTACCAATTCTCAAGTTAATTATGCAATTAAATGCATGAATCTGTTTTTCAATAACCCTAACACTCCGTCATATGAAGTGATACAAAGATTTGTCAATTAATTAAATTACAATTTATCACAAGACTACGGTTACAAAATTCAAATTGATGAATGACTTAAATAAATCAATTAAAGTGACTATTCATCAAACATTGTGTGTGCAATTGCAAGTGTGTGTGTGTGTGTGTATGTGAAATTAAAGCAATCAACAATAATATTCATAACACATGTAATTTGTTAATATAGAAACCCTTCTCGGAAAAAATCGCAAAACAGATTCCGATTCACCTAGAGCCTAATCCACTGAACTCAAAATCAATTAGCATGTGCTCAAGTCTTATACCTCAATCATTTCCTATGGCTAGATGCTCATTTTTCGTAATAAATCTCTCCTTTGAATATTACCCACTGAAGTATTGAGTAGCTTCACTTGAACGCACTGACCACAAAGAACCATCTAGACTCTTTCAAGCAATCTTTAAGACTTCACACCAAGAATTTCGGAATGCATACATCAAAGTGGGTTTTGTTGATCACCTACCAATATTTTCTTCTCCAATAAGCGAAGTTAAATAGAAAGGATCAATAAGGTTTGGCTTTTTGATCTTAGGGATTTAGGGTTGTTCTTGAAGCTCTTTAGAAGGGTTTTGGTCTTTTCTAGCTCATAGAGGTTTACCCTAGCTTGGGAAGGCTTCCCTCTTTATATAGGCTCATAATAGGGTTTGTCTTGGGGACCAAGTCAACTAGGATTCGCGAACGACTACTCGAGCAATGGGAGAGCGCTCAGAGGGAAGTTGTTGCTAGAATTAAAAAAAGAATTCAAACCGTAATAGTGGAGCAGAGACCGCTCAAGCTATCGTCAGATTGCTCAAGCGACCAAAACGCGGTCTCCAGTGCCTAACTCGTCTGTCTCCTTCAATTTTATCCCTATTCAAAGATCGCCCTAGCCGAAGGTAAGTAAGTAGAGGGCGGTCCATATATATTGGTTTTAAAATAAAAAACTAAGAAAAAACTTAGTCCTCTTGAGCACTAAAAAGTGATGTTTAAGTAGGGTCCGATAAATGACTCGATTTATATTTTCAAAATATTTAAGTTTTAGAAAAAAAAATTCAATGAAAACCCTAGAAGTCATTCTTGGATTTTCCCAGTTCGGTTTTCATAATCCTAATTATAAAATTAAACCAAGGAACCCTTGGTCTCAAGGTCATTGCTTGTGTTCTTATGCTTGAAGGTGCATCAGAGTACAGATCTTGATCTTTGAAGCACCATGACCAACAAATTAGATTGAGATTTACACAAAACTTCATGAAATTAGTCAGTTATAAACATGTTCTTAACAATCTCCCCCTTTGGCAATTTCTTAGCAAAATACAAGAGTAAGAAATTCAAAATTACAACTCGAAAACCACTAAGAACAAAACGAATTGTAAAATAATTTCCATACCATTGTACAAGTCTCATAATCTCAAAACTAAGTACAATTATGAGTGACAGACTGGTAGAGAAACTTGGTATAAAAGAGATAATCAAATAGAGCATCTACCATAACAAAGATAGGCAAAAAAGAATAAGGAAAAGGGCAAAGCATGGAATATAACTTCAAGTCTAAAGCAAATATCCAACATAAAGCATCAAGGCAAGAAGCATGTCACCTAACAAAAATAAAAATAAATAAAAGAAAATATAACAAAAGAAAACTAGAGTACCCTAGTACAAGACCATAAATGAACGTAAAACACAAAAAATAAAAAGCTATCATATGGTCCTACACTAAGTCTCCTAAGGCAAACAGGTCTAGTGGCCGCGAGAACTTGTGGTGAACCTAAGCCATCAGGTCTAGGCTACAATTCCAGTCGGATCAGGGTGACTCTGACTTCTTCTTCTCAAAGAGAAACTCAATGGACCTGAAGTAGTAAGTTGTAGCTCTCAAAGGAATGAAGAGGGATCACAAATCAAAACTTTAGTCTAACTTTCTGTCCTGTAGGGTAACCGCTCGAGTCATATCAAGGTTGCTCGACCGGTCCTATAGGTCTTCTGTCATTTTGACAGACTAGCAACTAGTTGCCTGTGGGCTTCAAGAACTTCTCCTCTAATGCTCCCAACTACTTCTTGAGCCGTAAAAATATACATGAATGTATGTACAATATAAATGCAACTAAATACACATACATGGATGAAATTTGGATCTAAACGCAATGAAATTTTTAAATTTATCATTAAAATGCACAAAGTCATCAATAATGAAAATCGCACAAGTTTGTATCATAGTAGTCCATCCTTAATCATCTTCATACATTGCTCTAACAAATATTAATGAATATAGAACTCAATTTTTATAGACCTATAGCAATGTCCTCTCACTTAGTTCAATTTCCCTCACACGTATTCAAATTTTGCATCTTTGATAAATTCATATGTAACGTGTGTGAAACCGAACTTCGACACCACTAGGAATCCATCTAGATCAAATCACCAATAAGGCTCTACATGAATTCCCAATGCATCGTTTAAGTGAATACATAACCGGTTAGTGAGTGTCATTTAAATTTTTCTTTTTCTCAAATTTTAGACTTTTTACATCCCTTCTATTCATAATAGCCTCAATTAGCACAATTGTGAATTTCGTACTTTACAATTGATGCTTTTAAACATGGGTAGCTTAGCTCTTTGAGCTTTACTTGTGCACAATGACAATTAAACATATAGTATTCTCAACAATTCAAGTGTAATTGAGACTAGCCATTACACTTGTTATGCCTTACTTTTATATTTTGGCTACATTGGTCTTTTTTCTCACATTTGGGCTCTCTGTCATCTTTTTAAGGGATTCGGGGCTTTACTAACCTTTACATATGTTTTCACCTACACCAACACTTAGAGTAATATAAGGTCATTAATCATTCAAGTTAGTAAGACTCTTAAGTATGAAGGTGAATGGTTAGGCGTGCACTTAGTTTTATGAATTTTCACAAAAGATAGAATAATTCAAGCACGCTAGGGTGAAAAAGACTTGATTCAACGATCATACACTAAAACTTATAACCACTAAGTTCTCTAACACCTAATATGTCTCATAGCAATGCACTTCAACTTTGATTTAAGGATGTTTACACTACAATTTAAGCCAAAGACTGATTACCATGATTAAAAACAAAAAACAGACAAAAGAAAATCTTTTTGAAATTTTTCTTTTCGTATGTTTTTTGGATTTTTAAAAACTACCTATAAACAGAAAATATGCATAACTATGCAATTACAAGGAAAAACAAAACAATTACTCATAAATCCTAAAAGGATGTCCAACTATATATCAAAACTCTTTTTGTGTTTTTCATATAACAAAAGGAAAGTAAATACACAAACAAAAATATTTACAATACATGAACCTAGGATATAAGATGCAATGCATGGCTATGCACCTAGGTCCACACTCTCATCTCACCTACCTCTTATTTAACTCAACCGCCTCGATAGCACTTGGGACATCCAATTTGATTGACATGGTGAGCCTCTCAAGGTCCTTACTACTCATCCACACTTGTTTCTCAGAAAATAGTTGAAGGACCAACTATCTTCTCTCCAGATGTCTTTAAATCAATTTTGACTGTAAGAGTAGAATTTTTTTTATTTAGCCTAGATAGTGAGCCTTTAGGTGGTGATATTTTCCTTGGCTTGGGCTCACTAGACCTACCCATAAGCATTGTAAGGTTTAACATTTGGGAGTTTAAAACCTTGGATTGGTAAGCTAAGTGAGTTAGCTTTTTATTCATGGCTTCCCTAGAGTACTTGCAATTTTTACTATAGTGTCCGTGCTCTCCACAAGTGAAACGTACAAAATGGTTCGCATAATGTTCTTTAACAACTTCCTTCTTTATGTTCCTACCCTTGTTACCAATTCTAGTCTTTGGAGAACTATGGTTCACTAATGGATAAGGTTGGAGGTTTGAATGTCCGAGTCCACATTGGGGGTCGATGGTTAACGGACGCAGTCATAGGCTTCATGATCCAACCACTGAAGGCCTATCGGGGGTGGTCTCTGGGTTTTATATTTTGTTCCGCCCCTCTTTTAAACATCCCTTTTTTAAACATAAAAAAAAATAAAAATTGATGCACATAGATAGCATTACCGATTTTAAAAAATAACAATATATATATAGAGTAAATTACACTTTATCCCCCTAAATTATTATTTTTGTTTTGTTTTGTACCGTCAACTATAAAATTTGTTACATTGCACTTAAAATTATCAATTTTGATTCATACCACTCCAATAGATAATGACAAACATGAAATTTTGTCAAATGAGAGAGGAAAACCCCAAAGAGCTTCTCGTCAGGTGCCTAATACCACTTTATTTTACTTCTTTTGTAACCAAATTGTTGTTGGTAAGAAAAAAAAGGTCGGCCAAAGGAAGAAAATTTAGAGCTTAGGAAGGATAAATTCATAGATAGGTATTTTTTAAAACTTTTGACCTGCACATGTGTAATAGACAGTTGTTTATTGACAATACATACCACTCACGTGTGCATTTACTGTCAAAAAATTAATAGTTGGTATTTATTAAAGTGATATGAAACAAAATTGATACTTTCAGGTGCAATGTAAAAATTTTTATAATTAAAGGTACAAAATACAACAAAAATATTAGTTCAGGGGGATGAAGTGTAATTTACCAATATAACTCGAGTCTATTTCTGAAAGCACCCATTTTTCTTGCCTTTTAGGCTCCACTGGAGGGTTCGGGCTTGTATGTTCACATCTAGGTAGTGGTTCCACCCTGATTGAACTATATTTTTTGGTCAAAAAAGAAAAAAAAAAATATATATATATATATACTGGTAAGAGCAATGGGTCTAGGGGTGCAACTCGGACGGGTTGAGAGGTCAACCCTAACCCAACCCTAGGTATATAATCTTCAACCCTAACCCTAACTCTAACCCTAATTCGAGGTACTCAACCTGAGTATTGCCCGATTTTAATTCGGCTGGTCTTGGGTTGAATTCGGTCTGATTTCGGGTTAAAAATCCGGCTGGCTCGGGTTGATAAAAAAGAGAGGAATGACGAGTGAGAGAGAGAGGTTGAGAGTCTAAGACGAGACTCAAACGAGTGAGAGAGGGAGAATGAGAGTCTGAGACTAGACAAGAAGCGAGTGATGAGTGAGATAGGGATCTTAGAGTGATGGAGGTGTAGGGGTGAAGACTTGAAGTGAAGTGAAAGTTTGAATTCTAAAGAGTGAAGATAAATACTAACCCCTAGTTAAATATATTTATATATTTCTATATTTCTATATATTCAGGTTCAACCTGATTTAATAATCGGGTTCAACCTGACAACTCAAGACTTGCCCGAATTCAATTTGGGTTGTGATTTTTTTGCCTAGGCCCAACCCAAGTTTTAAAAAGGAAAAATTGTTAATATATGTATATATTAACACATTTATAGGTCATCAAATTAAATCTAACATAAAATTAAAATTCTTTAATTTTAGGTAGATAAGATAATTAAAATTCCTTAATTTTAGTTGTCAAATTTTAAAAGTTTCCAAAAATTTTGAAACATATCCCTAAAAAAATGGAGAAAATTTATTATGGGTTTTGATTTTCGGGCTAGCTCAGGTTACTTAATTCGGGTTGATTAAAGAAAGAGGAATGATGAGTGAGAAAGGGAGACTGAGAGTCTAAGACGAGACTTAGACGAGTGAGAAAGGGAGACTGAGAATCTGAGACTAGAAAAGAAACGAGTGATGAGTGAGAGAGGGATCTGAGAGTGATGGAGGTGCAGGGGTGAAGACTTGAAGTGAAGTGAAAGTCTGAATTCTGAAGAGTGAAGAGAAATACTAACCATTAGTTAAATATATTTATGTATGATGATACCTGAAATAAACCCCAATCCTGAGCTCAGGAAGTAAGCTCAGGTCAGGAGCTCGGAGGGGGAAGCGAAGCTCATTCAAGCCATAGTCTGAGCTCATCCGGCTGAGATCAGAGCTCCCCGCTAGAGACATGAAACAAGAAAGGGCAAGGGGACAGCAGATACCTTCGTAATAGGAATTAAGTTGATCCAAGGCATAAAACCCGTAACCAACCAGGATCCTCTCCTAAAACCAAGGAGAGGATCTCATGGAAGAAGGCAAAGATCTCAAGGAGGAGACCATAAAAGCCGGACATATGGATTTTAAGTAACTCCGGGATTGGAGAAGGAGAGATGGAGGAAGATCCCTTCATTATAGGAAGCAATCTCGGGTTAGAGGTAAGTATGAGGCTATAAAAAGGAGGGAAAGCCTCCATTGAGAGAAGAAGGCAACTAGAAACCCTAATACCCTGATTATCTCGTTGTAATACGTTCAGCACATCAATAAGAAAGAGAGGAGCTAGAGACTCCATGACAGAGTGGATTAGCCGAGCTCAGGCCGGTGAACCACTATAATTCTGTCGTGTTATTATCCCTTTCCTCGTTCCCCAAAGCATCCACCTGCATTATTAGACACGAGCCTTGCAGCTCAGATACCATACTTAGCTCCACACAGATCGTTCATACCAAATAATCCTGTTCCATAGCTCATTCGCGTAGATTTACACCATCAGTTTGGCGCCGTCTGTGGGAACCGACTGTTCCTATTACAAATAAGCTGATTTCTCAGTGACTGATGGTAACAACTCGAAATATGAGCAGAAGTCAAACAAACCTACCACGAATGCAAGATCAGCCGGAAGCTACCAACGACAGACAACCCGGGAACATCCAAGAGGCTAATTCCCCCATTAATAACGAGATGGAGGCCCTTCGCCTCATCAACCAACGCTTGCTAAGGGAAAATGCAGAGCTATCAAAGCTCATACAGCGCCCACAGGAGGCACGACCGGCCCAAGAAGGCCAGAATAATCCCCCTCATAGGGAACAACGACACTGGGATCCCCTTAGAGAGGTCAATGAAGGAGGAGAAAGCAGCCAGACCAGGGGGCATGCTCCTTACCTACCCCCTAGGAACGGCCACAACGAGGAAATGTAAAGTCAGAACGATGGGGGTGAGAGCAACACTGGGAGCAACGCTTCAAAGACATCCAGCAAGAGCTCAGCCACATGAAGGAGGCTGTAAAGAGCAAGGCTCCGGTTACAATGGATGTCTTAGTGCAACAAACCGAGTTCCCATTCACCACTGGAGTGCTACACTTTCCTCTCCCACCAAAGTTCAGGATGCCACAAATAGAGGTCTTTGACGGAACGAAAGATCCCGTAGATCATCTCAACACTTACAAGAACCAGATGGAGCTGCATGGATACCAGGATCCTGTACGTTGCAGAGCTTTTGCCATCGCATTGAAAGGCTCCGCCCTAGCCTGGTTTCACAGGCTCCCACCAGCCTCGATCTCATCCTTTAAAGAGCTCTCCATAGCTTTCGTATCTCACTTTATAGGAGTCCGGATATACAGAAAACCGAGCTACCACCTACTGAATGTGAAACAGGGGTCCCAAGAAAACCTGAGGTCTTATGTCCAAAGGTTTAACTCGGAGACACTAAAAGTAGACGTTCCAGACGAAAAATTTGCCATAACTGCCTTTATTGCAGGGTTGGGAGTGCAATCAAAGGATCTAATGTTCTCTATATCGAAGAACCCTCAAGCAAGCATGACTGAGGTATTAGCCAAAGCAGAAAAATATATAAATGGTGAAGAAGCACTCCTCTCCAAGGTGGGAGGTACGCCCACACGAAAGGAGAAGGAAAAAGAAGGAAAGAAAAGGGACCGAAGTCCAAGGAAAGAAAAGGGACGAGAAAGGTCTCCTAGAAGGGATAGAGATCGCTCCCCAAAGAGAAGAGGAAATGTTAGAGACCGCTTGGGCCCCATGCAGCCTGAGCTACAGCCTAGATACGGACCTCAGCGATACACCCCGCTCACCGCCGCTGTATCCCAAGTTCTGTATGAGGTCCAAAACGAGAAGTTCTTAAGATGGCCACCTCGGATGAAGGCAGATCCGGCCAAGAGAGACCCCACGAAGTACTGCGATTACCATAGAGATCATGGTCATCACACTGATGACTGCATTCAACTAAAGAAGGAAATCGAGTTCTTGATCCAGCGAGGTCAGTTACGTCGCTTTGTAGCCCATGACAACCAGAAGCGAGCTCTTCCACCTCCACCACCCCAACAGCAGGCACATGCACCACATCAGCAGCCTCTAGGTGAGATTAGAGTAATATCTGGAGGATTCGCGGGAGGTGGAGAGTCCAACTCAGCCAGGAAAGCGCACCTTCGACGAATCAGAGCCGAAGAAGCTCTTGAAGTGCACACTGTATCCAAAGCACCACGCTTGGATACAACTATCACTTTTTCAGACGCTGATTTGGAGGGATGCCAGTACCCTCATGATGATCTATTGGTGGTACGAGCTGTGGTGGCTAATAGAACCGTTCATCGGGTTCTAATCGATAACGGGAGCTCGGCAGATATCATTTTTGCACCTGCATTCAACAAGATGGACATAGGAAGGGAGAGACTTGAACCTATAAACACTCACTTGCTGGGATTCTCCGGGGAAAGGGTGCTCCCCCTAGGCTCGATCCAACTCGTGCTCACCCTAGGGGACCCACCCTGCCAAGCCACCACAACCGTAAAATTCCTAGTGGTCGATGCACCCTCTGCATACAACATCTTGCTTGGAAGGCCATCCCTTAATTCTATGAAGGCAATCCCATCAGCCTATCACTTGGTAGTTAAATTTCCTACAGAAAATGGAGTCGGAGTGGTCCGAGGAGACCAGCGTATAGCAAGAGAATGCTACATGGCGTCTGTAAAAATGAAAGAGGTTGAGAACATCCAACTGGATGAACTCGACATGAGGGATGAGCTGGAAGCGAGACCAATGCTCTCAGAAGAGCTGGAGCCAGTTCAGCTGGATGAGGAACCAGAGCACCTCGTATATATAGGGTCTAAGCTGAGCAGAGAGGTCAAAAACCTCCTCATCCAGTTCTTGAAGAAAAATATAGGAGTGTTGGCATGGAAGCAAGAAGATATGGAAGGGATCGACCCCTCGATCATCACGCACAAGCTCAGCGTGAATCCTACCTGCAAACCTATCAAACAGAAGGGAAGAAGTTTCGCCCTAGAACGCCAAAAAGCAATCAACGAAGAGGTCGGCAAACTCCTTCATGCAAAGGCCATTAGGGAGGTTGACTACCCTACCTGGTTAGCAAATGTGGTTCTTGTAAAGAAAACCAATGGTAAGTGGCAACTGTGCATCGACTTCACTGATCTCAACCGAGCATGCCCCAAGGATAGCTTTCCCTTACCTCAGATTAACCTAATAATGGACGCCACAGCCGGACATGAGCTCCTTAGCTTCATGGACGCCTTCTCAGGTTACAACCAGATCAGGATGGATCCCAGCGACCAAGAGAAGACCTCCTTTGTAACTGAACAGGGAACATACTGTTATCAGGTCATGCCTTTCGGGTTGAAGAATGCTGGAGCCACTTACCAGCGATTGGTGAATAGGATGTTCCAAAAACAGATAGGTACATCCATGGAAGTTTACATCGACGACATGTTAGTAAAGTCACTAAAGGCAGAGCTCCACATCGAACACCTAGCCGAATCATTCCAGATCCTAAAGAAGTACAAGATGAAGCTCAACCCTGCGAAGTGTGCATTCGGGGTCTCGGCAGGAAAGTTTCTTGGTTTTATAGTTAGCAGCCGAGGAATTGAAGCTAACCCAGAGAAGGTCAGGGCGGTGTTAGATATGCAATCACCATCCAACACAAGGGAGGTACAACGCCTGACAGGTAGAATAGCCGCCCTGAGTCGTTTTGTGTCTAGGTCAAGCGATAAGTGCCAATCATTCTTTCAAGTTTTGAAAAAGGCGTTCCAGTGGGATGCCAAGTGCGAAGAAGCATTCGAAGCCTTGAAGAATTATATGAGCTCCCCTCCCGTTTTGGTGAACCCTTTAGAAGGGGAAGTCCTTACTCTCTACCTGGCAGTTTCAGATTTTTCAACAAGCGCGGCGCTGGTCAGGGAGCGAGACAGAGCTCAGCAACCAGTCTATTACTGCAGCAGAGCTCTGAGGGGGGCAGAAGAGAGATATCCAAAGATGGAAAAACTCGTTCTAGCTCTGATTACAACAGCTAGGAGACTTAGACCTTATTTCCAGGCTCATACTATCGAGGTCCCAAAAGATCAGCCGTTGAAACAAGTACTACATAAGCCAGAGTCTTCAGGGAGGTTGGTTAAATGGGCTATAGAGCTCAGTGAGTTTGATATCAGATATAAACCAAGGGTTGCCATCAAAGGGCAAATTTTAGCGGATTTCATCGCAGAGTTCACAGTAGCAGCACCTATGGAGAACACAGGTTTGGTACCAGACCTCCCCATATGGAGGCTTTCAGTAGATGGAGCTGTCAATGCTCAGGGAAGCGGTGCAGGAATGATCTTGACCTCTCCAGAAGGAATAAATATCGAGTATGCCCTTAGATTTGGGTTCAAGGCTTCAAATAACGAGGCAGAATATTAAGCTGTCATCGCTGGGCTCAATCTTGCTTATTCTATGGAAACAGAGCAGCTGGAGATCTGCAGTGACTCTCAACTGGTAGTAAAGTAGATAGAGGATTCCTACGAAGCGAGAGGCGAAAAAATGGTCCTTTACCTCAGAAAGGTACGAGAACTAATAAAGAGGTTTGTGCAGGTTAAGGTCAGGCACGTGCCCAGAGCAGAGAATGCATGAGCAGATGCATTGGCGAGGTTAGCAACTGTCTCACAAGAGGACTTGGAGAGGATAATACCAGTGGAGCACCTCCCAGAGCCTTCGGTAAACACTGAAATGGAGGAAATGCTACCAATTATAGCTCAGCCTAGTTGGATGGACCCCGTTATAGAATACCTGCAGAAAGGAACCATGCCAGGCGATGCTAAAGAGGCTTCCAAGCTAAAATCCAGGTCAGCCAGGTTTTCTTTGTTACAAGGAAACCTGTACAAACGAGGATTCTCAGCACCTCTCCTCAAATGCGTGGGAGAGGAAGACGCCAATTATATACTCAGAGAGATACATGAGGGAATATGTGGCAATCACATCGGAGCTAGGCCCTTGGCAGGAAAAACTCTAAGGCAAGGATATTATTGGCCAACCATGCTCAAAGATGCCACCGATTTAGTAAAAAAATGCAAGATTTGCCAGAAGCATACCAATGTTTCCCACTGTCCTCCCGAGCTGCTAACCTCGGTGATAAGTCCATGGCCCTTTCAGCAGTGGGGTTTGGACATTCTTGGACCCCTTCCCACCGGTGTGGGGCAATGCAAGTTTGCTATCATAGGGGTGGATTACTTCACTAAATGGGCAGAGGTCGAACCTTTGGCAACAATCACTGAGCAAAAAGTTCAAAACTTCGTTTGGAAATCGATAGTTTGCAGGTTTGGGGTTCCTAGAGCGGTCGTGTCTGACAATGGAAAGCAGTTTGACAACTCAAAATTTAAAAGCTTTTGTGCTGAGCTCGGGATAAAGAACTATTTCTCAGCTCCTGCACATCCTCAATCCAATGGGCAAGCAGAGGTCACAATCAGAACCATAAAGACAGCTCTGAAGACCAAACTAGAAAACCTAAAAGGCAAGTGGGTGGAGTACATCCCTGAGGTATTGTGGGCCTACAGGACCACTGTCAGATCTGCAACTCAGGAAACCCCCTTCGCTTTGGCCTTTGGAACCAAGGCAGTGGCCCCTGTTGAGGTGGGGCTCCAATCACCAAGGGTGGAATTTGCAGATGCCGAGCACAATGATGAATCTCTCCTGTTAAATCTCGACCTCTTGGATGAAAAGAGAGACAGTGCTCTGCATCATGTCCAAATTTACCAAAGGAAACTGCAAGATACTACGACAGGAAGGTAAGGCACAGAAGTTTCAAGGCCGGAGACTTGGTACTTAGGAGGCTTCTGCTTGCAAGGAAGGATCCCACGCATGGGAAGTTGGGACCCAATTGGGAAGGGCCCTATATCGTATCAAGGGTAATCAGACCAGGGAACTACGAGCTGCAAACGGAGGAGGGGAAGGTCCTACCTCACTCTTGGAATGTCGAACACCTTAAGAAGTTCTTTCAGTAAGTGTTAACTGTAATAGAGCTATTTTTAATAAGAATAAACGAGTCTTTTATTCACCCTTATATGGTTTCCAAAACAAAGGGATGTGCAACAAACTCTACAGCAAACAATAAGCTTCTAAGCTTATAAAATACAAGATGAGCTCTTCAGCTCATAAGCAAACGATAAGCTTCTAAGCTTATAAAATACAAGATGAGCTCTTCAGCTCATAAGCAAACGATAAGCTTCTAAGCTTATAAAATACAAGATGAGCTCTTCAGCTCATAAGCAAACGATAAGTTTCTAAGCTTATAAAATACAAGATGAGCTCTTCAGCTCATAAGCAAACGATAAGCTTCTAAGCTTATAAAATACAAGATGAGCTCTTCAGCTCATACACAAACGATAAGCTTCTCAGCTTATAAATTCAAGATAAGCTCTTCAGCTCATATGCAAGCGATAAAACTTCTAAAGTTCAAGCTGAGCTCTTCTTGGAGACACCAACAGTCTTTCCCCCACGACTAGTAGTCCTTGTGCACTGCCTACGCACTCGAAGACCCCAATATGTTTAGTACAGCGGAGATCACCTACGAAATCAGTTAGGAATTGAGGTCAGTACAAACATGATCTTCTGTTTTCCATCAATGTTCGTGGTCCGACCTGTGGAACCAGTCAGGAACTAAGGTCAGTGCAAACATGATCTTCTGTTTTCCATCCACGTTCGTGTTCTGAACACGAAGAATGTGCTGAAATAAGTTTACAGAATTCGGGATGAGCTCCTTAATTCACAAGAGATGAGCCCCTAAGCTCAGACATCAACATGCGTATTCAAAGAAAAAGATCTTATATCCAAGAATACAGGCGTTCAAGAAAATGCAAGGAAAGACAAGGTCTAATATTTTTTTAAAAAAAAAAGAGAAGAACAAGAGGGAAATACAAGGGGATAGAGGTCCTAGTCCTTTTTAAGCTGAGACTTCAGCTCATCAACTTCTTCCTTCAGACTAGCATTCTCCTTCTTCAGCTCGTCCCTTTCTTGCTCAGCCTTATAGAGTGAGTCAAGAAGCTTCTGACCCGATGGGGTAAGGAAAATGGTGGACAGAGAGTCAGGAGAAGAAGAGCCATCCCTCTTGCGCTTCTTTGAACTTGTGCCGGTGTCTCCCTCCTCGTCAGAATCCCCTTCCCCGTCAGAGTCAGAGAAAGAGGTCCAGGAAGAGTAGGGAACAGAGGAAAATTCATACTCAGTTGCTAGGGCCCTAAGCAAATAAAAGTTCTCATTCGTCATCAGTTCAGAATAAGTCCTAGACTCCGCAAGCAGCAACTCGTTGATATTCACCATCTCTGGCACATCCAGATCAGGTGGGTCTGTACAACAAAAACATAGTAAGAATGTATCTTCAAAAGGAAATATTCAGAAGAGCTCGGCTCGAGCTTACCAATGCGAGAGAAGCTCTTCCAGGACCGTGGGATCCTAGCATCACGACAGTGCACCTCAGGGGACCGCCAAGACTCCCCAGAAGCAAAAAAGAAACGTTTAGACCATCCTTCAGGGTTGGAGGGAAGGCCCAGCACCAAGGGACGTAATTTAAAATTCCTCCAACGGAAGAAGCTAAAACAGGGGACATCGTCTTCCTCGATCTCGAAGAAGTACAGAAACTCGGAAACATAGGGGAACTTGCCGAGGCCATGTAGGCGACAGAACAGGAAGAAGCTTACCATAGCGGCCCATTCTCGTGGGGAAAGGCAAGAAGGACATATGCCATAGTGGGCAAGAACTCGCCCTATGATCGGATGAATGGGAAGGCGAAGTCCCATGTCCATGGCACCTTCAAAAAAGAAGACTTCCCCTCGAGGAAGGTAGTTGCAGGGCTCATCTGGAGTAGGGACTCGCAAAGGCAAATCAAGATCAAGAAGGAACCGTTTCTTGATGACTTTCAAATCAGAGGGCTCTAAGGTTGAAGGAGATAGACAGCGACAGTGCCACTTCCATTCGATTCCGAAGGAAGTGCGTTCCTTGAACAAGGAAGAAACAGAGGCAGTCATCAAAAGTAATGGTGAGGACAGAGACGCAAGGAATCAAGAAGAAAATCGAGAATATTATTCGTAAGAGAGAAAAAAAATAAACTCAGCAGATGATAGGAGACTTAAATGAGGTTTTAATTTCTTTTGGGAAACCAAGAGCCACGCGAAAGGGAATCGGCTGTCTTCTTGGTTTCCTAATTAATGAAGTGGGTTACGGTTATGGAAAGGCAGTTGGGAAAAGGCGGGAAAAGAGGTCAAAGCAAGGTTACCCCTCCTGATGCACTCAAAACCATCAAAAGTTAGTCTAACCCCACTTAAATAGAATATTCCTCATATTTCAGCTCAGCTTGGTTGGCAATGCCTTGCTCACATCAGAACCATGAAATTCTGGATGAGTTCCTTATTTCTTCAAAAGAGCTTGGCAGCTCATGAAGACCATAATCTTACTTCAAGAAGAGCTGAAGTGCTTCTCAAAGCAAAGGGGGGCAAGGGGAGTACAAAGAGAGGAAAACTCAGAAAAACAGAACCATGCCAGTTATGTCTCGACTCAGAATCACAGCTCACGGAACTCAAAAATGGAACTCAGAAATTTATATTCAGAAATTTATATTCCAATTCAGAAATTTTGCATTGCAAAACACAAGTTCAAAAAAAAAAAAAAAAAAGAAGATAGAATTACATGAACACAGAAAGAGCTCTAAGTATCTAAAGAAGGAGTAATTGGAGGATCTCGTAGCTCGGTTGATGAACCCTCAACTGCAGAAGGAAGGGAAGAGCTTCCAGAGACACCAGCCACAAGGGCCCCTGTTCCCATTGATTTCGAATTTTGAGCAATGGCCTCAGACACCAGGTCAGCTGAAAACGGTGTATTGACAAGAAAAGCAGGAGCTACAGTGGAGAGCTCAGGAGTCGCCATTGGGAGCTCAGGAATTACAGCAAGAGAGCCTGTCCCAGAGACAAGAGCTCCGAAAGTCCCAGTGGCCAGCACGTCTTGACTCAAGGTTTCAGCTGATGGGACCGAGGCATCTTCCTCATTATCAGAGCTAGACTCTTCCATTTCTTCCTCGGTGGGGATAGGGAAGTTGAAGTCAAGGTCTGGGAAAGCTTTGATAGCCTTGCGCCTAAAGGCAAGCCATCCAGTAGCCCACAAGGTGGTGGCCTCATCTCTTAGCTCGGCAACCTCCCCATCCCTCTGTTTGACCAAATCTTTCTGCTCCTCGAGCTCCTCGCAGAGCTTGCCGTTTGCCTCGTTGAGGGCGAGGTAATCTTGATTGGCCTGGCTGAGCTCTTTCTTGGCATCAAAAGCCTCTTGGCTAGCCTTGGACCACGCCTCAGTCTTCAGCTCCAGATCCTCCTTAGCTAGCCGCAGTTCATCTCGGGCTTTCTTTTCTCCTTCCTCAGCTCTGACCTTGACAGTTAATGTGTGTTTGAGGTCGGAGGCCTGCTTCACTGTCTGCTCTTTAAGACTTTGCACCTGAGCCCTAAGGTCCTCATTCTCAAGGAAGACTTGCTTCGCAATCTGCTCCTTAAGGCTTTGCACCTGTGCTCTGAGGTCCTTGTTTTCAAGGGACAATTCAGTAACTTTGACATTGTACGTCTTCAGAGCCTTGACAGAGCTCTCATGAGACTGAATCCGGTGCAGCAGACCTTTCGCATGAAGGGCAGCCTGAGAATATAAAGGAAGCTCAGCAAATTGCGTGAAACCACGAGAAAAAGTAAGTAAAAAGAAAAAAAAGTACTAGCACTTACAGCAGCTGCTCCCTGAAGAGCTGAAGAGACGGATTCCTCGAGGGGCATAGAAGCAGCCTTTAGGACATCAGACTCAGAAAAAATGGAAGAAACAGCTCATGTAGCAAGGTCCATGTTCTCAAAGAAGGAATCTTCATCCTCTCCTTCAGATTTACTCTCTTTCCCAACCATCTTCCCAGAAGCGCTTTATGAGAAATTTTGGGGCTGGAGGTCAGGGATCAGACCCAAAGCTTTCTCGACCTCAGAAGAAGAGGGAGAAACCTGATCTCCCACTTGGGCTGGCACCAACACCGGCTGGGCCTCTGGAGGGGAAGAGATGACTGCATCTTGAGGAGTGCTGGATGAGGTAGGCGGAGCCTTGACAGGAGCCAGTTCTTTAACAGATGAGGAAGGCGAAGGCACCTCCACCCTTGGGATTTTAGCCCGGGTGGTTGGACCACTCCCAGAGCTGGCCTGGGCCTTGCGCTTGCTGGATTTACCACCTTTCATCAGTTCCTCAACCTTAGCCTTGAGCTCTCCTGGAGTAGACTTCATGGTAGAAGGACCTGTAAGGTCTGAATGGAATAAGGAGATGTAAGAAGAAAAAGAAGAGAAGGAAAGATAGTGAAAGAGGAAGAGAAAGAAAGTGATAGTGAAATTACCTTCTTCAGCACCTAGAACAGATATTGGAATAGCTAGGGTCACCGAAGGAGGACTCAGACCTAGCTCCACCAAATTTCGAGACTCGATCAGGTCAGCGTACCTCTCTGGCTTGATCTTCCCCAACTTCACTAACACCTTCTTATCTTCAGGGCTGAGCTCAGGACGACCACCTGAAAGGAAGAAAATGTGCAAGTAAGAGAAAGGCAAGAGGCCCATAAGTTCCAGATCAGAGCTCAGTCGACTCAAGTGAAGACTCACGCAAGTTTTCTGGTTGTGTCCAAGCCGTAGGGATACCAAGAGTATCTGTTTTATCAGCAGAATTGTACTCCCAATTGGTACCCCCAATGTAAAAGAAATGTTTTTTCCACGCTTTGTGAGAAGTGGGGAGGTCGGTAATAATCTTCCTAGCATTAGTTCGCTTAAAGATGTACAGAAAACCTTCAGAAGAGGTCAGCTTGACGTTGAAAAGCTCCATAAGCAGAGAAATGCTAGGAATCCCGAGTTTATGCTTCTTAAAGATGACTAAGAGGCCAACCATAACGCCATAGAAGTTGGGGGAAATATGGGAAGGGCATACAATAAAATGTTGTAGAACAGCCTTGATAAAGGGATGCAGAGGAAAGCGAAGACCGTTCTCAAAGGCGGCAAGGAAGAAGCAGACCCTATTGCGTACTTGTTCTACATAGTAGATGGATCTATCTGGGCACCAGGGTTCAACCCCAGGAGGAAAACCATATCGAGCTTTATAAGCTCTCATTAGCCTAGGGACCTCTCTACTGTAGCCCACAGACTCGGCATGCCTGAAGGCAAGCCCCAAATATGAGGTTTTTTCTTCAACCCCAACTCCACTCACCTTAACCTTGTCTTTGTCAGGTCTGGGGGGCATGGGAGAGGAGGTAGAGGGAGGTTCCTCGGTGCCAACCTCGGTTTCTACAGCCTCCACGCCAGGAAAGTTATCAATTTCATCACCAACATCCCCTAAATCGGTGTCCTCAGACCGATCCCCAAGTAGGGAAACAGAGGAACGAGTAGCACCAGAAGAAGCAGACATAATTGGGCAAGAAAAAGGAAGATTAAAAGAACGATAAAGAGGGGGAACACTAATCAAACTTTCCCTAATAACCCTGGGGTCAGCACAGTAACTCCCAACAGAGAGTATGTGCACAATGGAACTCCAATCCACGAAATGGGGAAGGGGAGACAGGCAACGATCACGGGACCAAAAGTAAAAGAACCTATGGGCCCAAAAACGCAGCAACCACCTAGAACTCAAAGGGTCCAGAGTTGGAAAAGTCGAAAAGGGATAGGGAAAGCGTACCTAGTTGGGGAAGAGCGACGAACAACAATCCGAGGCCAAATCAAAGGAGGAAAGCACGGCGAGTCCTCGAATCGGACACAGAAAGAGCGATTTTGGGCAGGAATCAGAGAGCTTAGAGACAGGGATTCAAGAATTCGCAGAGGCAAGGAGTTCGGAGAAACGAAGAAGAAGGTGAATAGTGCAAAGAAGCGGTTCAGATAACCGTTTGGGTATTTAAAGCTTGATGGGCGTGGGTTGTGACATGCGCGGGAATCGAGGAGAATCATGATTGCTGCAAACCGTCGAAAAGCTACAGTCACGTGTGAAGCCAAGGGAGACCACGTGCAGATCTAGCTCGGATTGGGGAACAGTTCAGCCCCTGCCTAAGCTAACTTAGAGCAAGAGCTGGGGGCAACTGCTGATACCTGAAATAAACCACAATCCTGAGCTCAGGAAGTAAGCTCAGGTCAGGAGCTCGGAGGGGGAAGCGGAGCTCATTCAAGCCATAGTCTGAGCTCATCCGGTTGAGATCAGAGCTCCCCGCTAGAGACATGAAACAAGAAAGGGCAAGGGGACAACAGATACCTTCGTAATAGGAATTAAGCTGATCCAAGGCATAAAACCCGTAACCAACCAAGATCCTCTCCTAAAACCAAGGAGAGGATCCCATGGAAGAAGGCAAAGATCTCAAGGAGGAGACCATAAAAGCAGGACATATGGATTTTAAGTAACTCCGGGATTGGAGAAGGAGAGATGGAGGAAGATCCCTTTATTATAGGAAGCAATCTCGGGTTAGAGGTAAGTATGAGGCTATAAAAAGGAGGGAAAGCCTCCATTGAGAGAAGAAGGCAACTAGAAACCCTAATACCCTGATTATCTCGTTGTAATACGTTCAGCACCATCAATAAGAAAGAGAGGAGCTAGAGACTCCATGACAGAGTGGATTAGCCGAGCTCAGGCCGGTGAACCACTATAATTCTGTCGTGTTATTATCCCTTTCCTCGTTCCCCAAAGCATCCACCTGCATTATTAGACACGAGCCTTGCAGCTCAGATACCATACTTAGCTCCACACAGATCGTTCATACCAAATAATTCTGTTCCATAGCTCATTCGCGTAGATTTACACCATCAGTATATATTCAGGTTCAAGTTGATTTAATAATCGGGTTTAACCCGACAGCTCGAGACTTTAACTTGAGACTTGCCCGAATTTAATTCGGATTGAATTTTTTTGCCTAGGCCCAACCCAAGTTTTAAAAAGGAGAAATTGTTAATATATGTATATAGTAACACATATATAGGTTATCAAATTAAATCTAACATAAAATTAAAATTTTTTAATTTTAGATAGATAAAATAATTAAAATTCTTTAATTTTAGTTGTCAAATTATAAAAGTTTCCAAAAATTTTGAAACATATCCCTAAAAAAATGGAGAAAATTTATTATGAGTTTTGATTTTCTTAAATTTTCTTTAAATTTAGTTGTCATATTTTTTTTGAGGTAAACGTGAGTTGAATTCAAATTCGCCCGTCCAAGTTGCACGCCTCGGGGTCCCTCTGAATCGAACACTAGGTCACTAGACCACGCGGGGTGATTTGTTCATTGAGTTCATAATGCTATTAGCATGCCCACTAAACTTTGTCCTCTTCTTTCGTATCTTCAATTTGCCTTTCATTCCCCTAGCTTTTCACATTCTCCAAAAAAAATGTATTCCACCTACAAATGGTAGGCCCCAATCTCCACTAGAAAAAACATTTCCCCTTATTAGCATGCCCACGGGACAAGGAATCCAATGCCATAAAAAAATTCCTCCACCAAGTCTCCACCACCATCCCATATTTTCTCTTTATAATTTCTCCACCCAACCTTTTAAAATGCATTTACCCACAAAAAAAAAACCTTTTAATAGTAATAAAAGTCTTCCTTTTATTCTATTTTGTTATGTATAGATAGGCTTTGTATAGAATACCTGTATGATTGTTAAGAATTTCTGTTGAATCATGATGTCTTCATAAAAGTGGTGGCTCCACTTCAATCACGTCTCCATACAGGTTCCATTGGACGTGGTTGTTGATGATGCACAAAATCGTATGGAGCGAGATCAACAGTCACAAGAGTGATTAATGAGCAATCAATGGCAATTAAATATGAAAACAAGTAATAGAGAGTCAACACAGGAGATTTATAGTGGTTCGGTCTCAGACGACCTACGTCCACTCTTCGAACGGCGACGGTGGCCTTAGGTGTTTTATTGATCAACGGTGGTACTCCGGAGAGTTTACAATGAGTCTAGAGAGAGAGTGTAGAGAGTTTGCTGAGTGCAACCAGTGTAGTCTTTGTGTCTCAAGAGTCATTGTGCCCTTTATACAGTGAGGGCTTACATTATATAGGCTCACCAAGGCGGTGACGTGAGGAAGAAGTCTCCCGTGAATTTGGTAAGTATAAATATGGTAGGAGTGGACTTCTTTGGTAAGTAGAGTTATGGTAGGAGTGAGCCTCTTTGGTAAGTAGAGTTATGGTAGGAGATCTTCGTATCTTGAGCCTTCCTCTACGTGCTCCTATTTGCTCGGATGTCATTTTGGTGCGGAGTGTGCTCACGCTTAGCCTTGGACTTGAGTCTTGAAGTAAGGAGGAGAATGGAGGATAGGAGAGGGCCGAAGTGGGAGGCGCCCACTTGGCCTCCTATGGGCGGCGCCCAATTGGAGGGGAGTGGGCGGCGCCCACTTGGTGTGGAGAGGTGGGCGGCGCCCCACGGGGGGTGTCCTCACCTCACTTCGTTGTTCAGCTCCTCCTTCTCTTGGCTTCCAAGTAACCCATTCAATTCCATAGCTCATCTTTCTCTACTTCGTACTCCTTGGAGGATGATAGTGAGTTTGGCTTGGTCTTGATCTTGAGTCTCGAGCTCGAGCTCGGACTTGCTTCGGAGTAGTTTTGGACTTGTATTGAGTTTAGTATTGCATTGAGGCATGAGGAGGTTACATTGAATGAACCAAGAACTCGAGGAGGAGAGGTCGTAGGAGAGGACGAAGGAGAGGCCGAGCATGGGAGCTGGGCGGCGCCCTTGGTGGCCTGGGCGGCGCCCTAGGGGCCTTGGGTGGCGCCCCTTGCTGCCTCGTGCGGTCTTGGTCCCTTCCTCCGCTTTCCTTGACGATTGCCACTTTGGTTAGTCCAACTAAACGGGTCTTTTGGGCTCTTCCATGGGCTTCGTCGACTCCGTTCGGATTGGGCCTTAGCTTAGTAAAATCCGGACTCATCATTTGCCCCCCATGCCCCGAGCTCTGATTTTCTTCGAGAGGCAGGGGTCGAGGGCATGTGCTTCGTCTTTACCTGATTGAGTCGAAGCTTTCTTTGTTTTTTCACGGTTCCCTTTTATCTTCGGGAGACTACCTTTCGGGATCTGCTGAACCCCTCGGTTTCGAAGAGTGCATTATAAATTTTTTTTTTTTTTTTATATATGTGCCCCTGACTGTTTCATTTTCTTCATTCTTCTCTCATTTGCATGTGCAGGGGCTTCTTTCAAGGGTGACTCTCAAGGAGCTTTACTAAGGCTTCCTCAAGAAACTTCAAGGCCTTCATTCTCTATTTAAGGAGCTTCAAGGCTATTTCATTTGTTTGTTCTTATTCTCTTCGTTCATCATCAAAGCATCCATGAGGACGAGAGGTATGCCGAGCGGAGGAGTCAAGACGAGAGGAGGACACCGCGGGGGAGGGAGCCTGGGCGGCGCCCAGGGGGCCTACCCAGGCGCCTAGGCCATGGGTGCTGCTTCCTCCGATTTTTGTCGTTCGAGCTCCTCTTCTCGCGGTGGACTTGGTGCGGCGGAGGAACCCTTCGAGACCGTTATGAGTACTCTGAGTGGTCCCCTGGGTGCGTCTGAACGGTCCTCTAGCGCGGGCGATCGTCGGAGTATCCCGGGTCCTTCAGGCGACAACCCAAGCGTTGTGTTGCAGTCGGCTGATGACTTGGAGGACACGGTGCTGCGAGGTATGTCTCTTGGTATTCTTTTTACTCTTTCTTTGATATTGTTACCTTGTTTTAGCTGGATTCTGAACTTGCTCTTGTGCATGCTACCCAGGTGAGTCGGAGGCCGTTGGGGACCCCGATGAAGGCCCAGGCGTTGGAGGAGGCAACGGCTCCAAGGTACTCTCTACATTCAGCTTGTATAAGTGTGATGCTGAAATTGCCGAGATAGCTTCTCTATATCATATCCCACCTTGTGTGACTTATCGTCATGCTGAGGCCGATGAGCCCGCCTGCTGTGATTCTTTGGGTGAGATTGTTGTTTATGAGGGGATGTTGGAGGCGGGTCTGAGATTCCTCATCCCCGGACCTATTTGTCGGGTGCTGGCGCACTTGTCATTGGTCCCAGGGAGATTGTCTCCCAATGGCTGGAGGGTTATTTCTGCATTCTTTGCGCTATGGCGGCTGGTGCATGGTGATAACGTTCCTCCGCCGCTCGAGGAGTTTCTGGCGACGTACACACTGTCGGAGAACCCTACTCCTCACGGGGGGTGGTACCGCTTTACCCCGAGGTCAGGCAAGCTCATTGGGGGGGCTTACGTCCAATCTCCACAAGTGGAAGAGGAGGTTCTTCTTCATTGGTGACGAGTGGGCTTCGGAGTCCGACCGTGATCTTGTGCCTTCTCGATGGGATGTAGTCCCCCAGACTAAACAAGGTGAGGATTTTTGTCTTTAACTTTTACTCTTCATCCTTATGTGTTGGTTCTTCATAGTAGGTGATCTTTTGCAGTCTTACGAGCTCTAACTCCGGTCCAAACGAGGCTGCTTAATGCGGTTCATAGCAGCCCAACTAAGGACTTTACTGAGATTATGTCGTTGTCCGGCATCTCTTCCAAGCCCAAAAAGAAAGGTGCTTATTTACCAGTAGTCTTCTTTGGATGCTTAGTAGTAGACTTTCTGACTTACTGGGTCTTTGCAGGTCTTCCCATTGACAGGTCCGTTGTGGACGAGGTCCTTGCCTCTAAGGTGGCATCCATACCTACTCCTCCTTCTAAGAGGGCGAAGTCTGGTGCCCCCTGTTCTTCTCGACCGGGGCTGGTTGACCCAGCGGGTTCTATACCGGCTGAGTTTGATGATGTTCCACCTTCTCCTTCGATCTATGTCTCCCCTTCCCCGAGACACGGTTCTGGTACCGCTGTAGGGGCTGAGGTGCCGGCGCCGCAATCTGCCGGGACGGAGGGTCCGTCTAGGTGTCGTTCTCTGGAGAACACCTCAGGGTCTATGCTGCATGATGTGGAGGTGGCAAAGGAGAGATTCAGTGCCTTGGTGACCAGTGCTGAGGCCAACGAGATCGCCTCTCGGGGTCCTGGGGGCGTAGTCAATGCCGCTGTAGAGGGCATCGCTCTGGTACGCTTTGTCCCTCTATTTTGTATTTGACTTTCTGTGGCATGTCTAGACTTAGCTCTTGGCTTTATTTGTATTTGAATGTCCACAGGTGATGGCTGCCTTGCCTGCCTTGTTTAGCAATACGATGATGATCGGAGAGGCCGCTCTTGGCGAGGCGAAGGAGAGACGGGCACGTGAGGCTGCTGAGATGAAGCTTTCACTTGAGCGACAGACACGAGAGAATGACGCACTGCTAGCTCGACAGGCACGAGAGGATGCCGAGAAGCAATTTGGGCTCGAGCGGCGGACGCGAGAGAGCACCGCTGAGCAATTGAAGCTATCTCAGAGGAAGGTTGCTCAACTTGAGGCTAACCTTGGCGTAGCACTTGGGAGAGCTACTAGTGCGGAGGCTCAGAGGGATGCTATTGAGAGGGCTAGGGCCACTGCCTTCATTGACGGCTACGAGGAGCTCAGGAGGAAGGCCTCTGTTGCATACCCTTATGTTAATCTTTCTGAGCTCAAGCCTCAGGAGGCTTTTGAGTCCGATGATGAGGACTATATGAGTGGAGACAGTGAGAGTCATTGAGAGTGGTGTCCTTGTATTTTTTGTTTGCATGATGTCTTCCTTTTGTAAAAGGTCCAGTTTACGGACTTTGAATGAAAATTTTCTTTTGTAAGAGTTTCATGACATAGAACTCTTTTTTGAAGAAAATCTCATGACTTAAATGAAATAGAACTCCTTTTTTTTTTTGAAGAAAATATTGAGAAACCTTATTTCATAATTCAAAGTAAATACTTGATGTTTAAAGGAAAAGATGACATAAAACTTGACAACCCATGTAAATAGCAAAAATAAACTAAATAGTGGACACCGACTCCTGACTTACTGTCCCCAGCTACTGGTAGTACTTCTTTAGGTGTTCTGCATTCCATGGGTGAGCCAGTACCTTGCCTTCAAAATTCTGGATTTTGTAGGTACCTGGTCTTACTACCTCTATGACCGTGTAAGGTCCTTCCCAGTTGGGTCCCAATTTCCCCTCCCGGGAGTCTTTGGTGGATAAGATGACCTTCTTGAGGACCAAGTCCCCAGGTAAGAAGGCACGAGGCTTCACCCTCGAGTTGTAGTACTTGGTCATGCGACGCTTGTACTCTGCATTCCTGATCATGGCTATCTCCCTTTTCTCCTCCACCAAGTCGAGGTTGATGCGGAGGCCTTCTTCATTGTTGGTAGGGTCATGGCTTTGTACCCTAAGGGAGTGTACCCCAATCTCTACGGGTATCACTGCCTCTGTTCCATAGGATAGGGAGAATGGTGTCTCGCCTGTGGGGCCTCTAGGTGTCGTTCGATAGGCCCATAATACTCCTGGGAGCTCGTCCACCCACTTTCCTTTGGCGGCTTCGAGTCTGGCTTTCAAATTGCGGAGTATGGTCCTGACAGTGACCTCTGCTTGCCCATTTGCCTGAGGATGGGCAGGGCTAGAGTGAGGCTGTTTGATTTGGAGGTCCGCACAGAAGCTGTTGAGGAGTTTGTTATCAAACTACTTGGCGTTGTCGCTTATGATGGCGTGTGGTATTCCAAAACGACAGATAAGGGTCCTCCATATGAAGTCCTTTATTTTCTGGTCCGTGATCCTGGCTAGGGCTTCGGCTTCAGCCCACTTGGTGAAGTAGTCTATGGCGATGACTACGAACTTACATTGACCTCGACTCACAGGAAGGGGACCTAGGATGTCGATCCCCCACATGGAGAAAGGCCATGGGCTCTGGATGGTGGTGAGCTCCTCAGGCGGCTGTCTTGACACAGTTGCAAAATGTTGGCACTTATCGCACCTCCTGACGAAGTCTCGAGCGTCTCGGATCATGGTGGGCCAGTAGTACCCCTGTCGGACTGCTTTGTGAGCCAACGCTCGTCCTCCTGAGTGGTTCCCACATATTCCCTCATGTATCTCTCTCATGGCATAGTCTGCTTCTTCCGGTGTGAGACAGCGGAGTAGAGGGAGAGAGTGACTCTTCTTATAGAGAATGTTCTGTAGGATGACATACCGGGGTGCTCTCATCCTTAACTTTTTGGCTTCCACTGGGTTGTCTGGGAGGGAGCCCTCCTCTAGGTAAACTCTGATGGGGGTCATCCAATTGGGTTCGGATGACACGCAGTGAACTCTGCTTTCCTCTAGCTTGGAGGTGCTTGGTTCGAACTGGTGACCCGTCAATGCTGGGCCCATAAGTATATTGGCAGAGGCGAATTTGGCGAGTGCGTCTGCCATGGCGTTCTCCTCTCGTGGTACATAGTTGATTTCAAAGTAGACAAACTTCCTGAGGAGGTCTTGGACCACCGAGAGGTATCCCTGCATCCTTTCTTCCTTGGCCTCAAATTTTCCTCTCACCTGATTGACTATGAGTTGAGAGTCGCTATAAGCCGTGATGTTGAGTGCTTCCATCTCCAAGGATAACCTTAGGCCCGACACAAGGGCCTCATATTCTGCTTGATTATTCGAGGTGGTGAAATGGAGGGAGACATCGTACTTTAATGGGGTGCCATGAGGGCTGATGAGTACGAGTCCTGCTCCTCCGCCCTCATTGGTAGAGGACCCATCAACATATAACTTTCAGCATGGCGGAGTGGATGTTGGGGGTGATGTCTGAGGAGAAGGGAGAGTGAGGAGTGAAAAAGGCTGAGCAGGTGACGCCCAAGGGAGGGTGGGCGGTGCCCTAGGCAAGGTGGGCGGTGCCCAGGGGTGGGCGGCGTCCAGGGGTGCCCTGCATGTGGCTCTGGCTCTGGATCCTTCTCAAGAATCACTCTTGTAGCGTCTGATATATCCTCCAGTTGGGAGGAGTTAGTGTGCACTGAGCAAGTGGATATGGGCATGAGGGCGCTTGCTACTTCCCCTTGGGACTCCAGTGGTGGTGTAGTCTCAGCGACAAAGTCTGCAAGTGCCTGTGCTTTGATGGCAGACCTAGGTCGGTACTGCACATCGAACTCGCTCAATTCTACAGCCCATTTGAGTAGTCTGCCGGAGACATCAGGCTTTCCCAAAATTCTTTTGAGTGGCTGGTTCGTGACCACCATGATAGTGTGACTCTGAAAATAATGGCATAGGCGTCGCGCTGCTGTGACAAGGGCGAGGGCCAATTTCTCCAACTCCGAGTATCTTACCTCTGCTCCTCGATATGCTCTGCTCACATAGTATATTGGCTTTTGGATTCCTCCATCCTCTCTGATGAGGACAGAGCTGACAGCGGAGGGCGAGGTCGAGAGGTAAAGGTAGAGGACCTCTCCTGGTGTGGCCCGAGAGAGCAACGGTGGGGCGGCAAGGTAGGCTTTTAGCTTTTGGAAAGCCTCCTTAGCGTCTGGACCCCACTGGAAGGACCTGCGAAGGATTTTAAAGAAAGGAAGGCACTTGTCAGCAGACTTAGAAACGAACCTGTTGAGTGCAGCTATTCTCCCATTGAGTCGTTGGACCTCCTTGGTTGAGATAGGAGACCTCATCTCCAAAATTGCTTTGATTTTATCCGAGTTAGCTTCAATACCCCTTCTGTGAACCATGAAGCCCAGGAACTTTCCTGAGCTGACGCCGAAGGCGCACTTCTCTGGGTTCAGCTTCATCTTATAAGCTCTCAACACATCAAAGGTTTCCTGTAGGTGTGCGATGTGATCTGTGGCTGCTACACTCTTTACCAACATGTCATCCACGTATGCTTCCATGGTCTTCCCAATCTGGGCCTCGAACATCTTGTTGACGAGGCGCTGGTATGTGGCTCCGGCGTTCTTAAGTCCGAATGGCATCACCCTGTAGCAATAAGTGCCTCTAGGGGTGATGAACGAAGTCTTCTCTTGGTCTGGGGGGAACATGCTGATTTGGTTGTAACCGGAGTAGGCATCAAGGAAGCTCAGGAGCTCGTGCCCCGCAGTGGCGTCGATGAGCAGGTCGATGCGGGGGAGAGGGTAACTGTCTTTGGGGCAGGCCTTGTTGAGCTCCGTGAAGTCCACGCAGAGGCGCCACTTCCCATTGGCCTTTGTCACCATTACCACATTGGATAGCCAGTCTGGGTAGGCTACCTCCCTTACAGACCCGTTAGTCAAGAGCTTGTCTACTTCCTCCTCCATGGCTTGTCCCCTCTCAGTGCTCACACTCCTCAACTTCTAGCGAACGGGCTTGCATCTGGGGTCAACGTTGAGTCGGTGGGAGGCCATCTCGGGGTCAATTCCCTCCAAGTCCTCATGGGACCAAGCGAAGACGTCTGTGTTTCTCCTGAGGAAGTCTACCAAGGCACATGCCAGCTCCTGGGAGAGTGAGGAGCCTAAGTAGACCTTCCTCTCTGGAAGGGTGTCATCTAGTATCACAGGTTGGAGTTCTTCTGCTGGTTCACCCCTTTCCATGGTGTTGTCATCCCTAGGATCAAACACTTCAACTTGTAGAGTCTCGTGCGGTCTTTTAGCCCTCATTGAGGCTACGTAGCACTCTCTGGCTGAGACCTGATCTCCTCTTATCTCTCCAATCCCATTGGAAGTTGGAAAACGGAGGAGTATGTGGTAAGTGGAGGGCACTGCCCTTAAGGCATTGAGGGCAGGACGCCCAAGAATCACATTGTAAGCAGAAGGGCAATCGAGTACAAGGAAACTTATCATTATGGTAGAGCTCCGGGGAGCAGTCCCTGCTGTGACGGGTAGGGTGATGGATCCCAACGGCTGAACTCTTTCTCCTGAGAAACCAACCAAGGGAGTCCTAACCGGCTGCAGCCTCTCCCTGCCAAGGTGAAGGCTGTCATAGGCCGCTACGAACAGGATGTCGGCTGAGCTCCCACTGTCGACTAGGATCCTCCTGACTTGGTAGTTAGCCACCATCAGGGTCAACACTAAAGGATCATCGTGAGGGACTTGGACTCCTGCAAGGTCTCTGTTTGAGAAGGTAATGACCTCCTCCTCCCCCTGTCGTGGGGTCTTCGTCGGGCGAGAGTCATGAGACTCCGCTTGTCTGGCTCTGCGGGCGTGTGCCTTTCTGGCGGAGTTAGAGTCACCCCCTCCTCCTAACCCTCCGGCGATGGTATGAATCTCACCGAGGGGAGGCTGGTGCTCTTGTTCTTCTTGCGGAGGTGCTGGTCCTCGACCAGCTACGTACTGTCTGAGATGACCCCGCTGGATGAGTTCCTCGATCTGCCTTTTCAGCTAGAAGCAGTCATCTGTGTCATGTCCATGGTCGCGGTGGAAACGACAATACCTACTAGGATTCCTGCGCTTGGGATCAGATTTCATCTTTCCAGGCCACCGAACGGCTGGGTCATCCTGTATCTGGAGTAGGATGTGCTCCACTGATGCATTAAGTGGAGTGAATGGCTGTCGATCCCTTGGAGGTAGTGGTCCGAGGCGGTCCTTTGCGGGGACCCTTTCTGCTTTCTTCTTCTTGTTCTCAGCATCCCTTTGGTTTTCTCGGCTGTCATTCCTCTTCTCCCCTCGGGAGGACTCACCTCTACGTGCTTTGGCGATGTCCTCGACGTTCATATATTTTTGCGCCCTGGCCAGTAGCTCGGGCATGCCAGAGGGCGGCTTCTTGATGACTGAGAACATGAAACTGGATGTTCGGAGGCCGGCGATAAAAGCAGCCATGGCTACCTTGTCATCCGACTCGTCGATCTGGAGCACCTCCTCATTGAAGCGAGCAAGGTAGTCACGAAGGCCTTCATCCCTATCCTGCTTAATGGTGAGCAAGTGGGTCACTGGCTTCTGATGGCGGCGTCCCCCAATGAAGTGGGAGACGAAGGACTTGCTTAGCTCCTCGAAAGAACAGACGGAGGAAGGCCTGAGCTTGGAGAACTATTGACGAGCGGACCCCTTCAAGGTAGTGGGGAATGCTCAACACATGATCTCCTCAGGCACATTATGGAGTTGCATGAGGGACTTGTAGGTGTCCAGATGGTCAAGGGGATCTCTATTGCCATCGAAGGTGTCGATGTTGGGCATTTTGAATTTCGAAGGAAGTGGGTAGTTGACAATATCAGCAGTGAAAGGTGTGTCGGTGCGTCTTACCAGGTAATCCACGGGTGTCGGCGCTTGCGCCTTGATGGCGTTGAGGGCGTCACCGAGTTGGTTTTGCACCTCCTTAATCTTCTCATCCCACTGATTGGGGACATCCTGGTGATGGTATTGGCTTTCATGGTCTCCATACTGACTCTCTCCCTCGTCCTCATGCGCAGGTACGTGCGAAGGGTGAACACGCGAGCTCCCTGCGCGGTGAGGAGGGATTGGTTGACGAGGGACTCCCTGGCGTGGTGCTGAAGCATTCCGATGAGGGACCTGGCGTCCAGAGAGGACAGGCAATGGTTCCTCTCCCGTCGGAGGGAGTTGGACTCCTCCAACAGGGTGATGGGTGACTCCTCCTTGAGAGAGCATCAACTGGATGATCTGCTGGTTTTGGTTCACCAGCAGCTGCATGGTCTGCAGGAGTTGTTGTTGTGACCCAACGGCGGGAGTCACCGTAGCAGAGGGTCCTTCGGGTGCGAGGGGAGGCGGAGCCTCCTCACGGTGCACAGGGTTGTTGTCTCCGGGTTGATGAGACTTCGATCTGGTGGTGATTGCCATGGATTGCGAGGAAGGTAGGAAGACTACGTCGGTTCCCACAGACGGCGCCAAACTGATGATGCACAAAATCGTATAGAGCGAGATCAACAGTCACAAGAGTGATTAATGAGCAATCAATGGCAATTAAATATGAAAACAAGTAATAGAGAGTCAACACAGGAGATTTATAGTGGTTCGGTCTCAGACGACCTACGTCCACTCTTCGAACTACGACGGTGGCCTTAGGTGTTTTATTGATCAACGGTGGTACTCCGGAGAGTTTACAATGAGTCTAGAGAGAGAGTGTAGAGAGTTTGCTGAGTGCAACCAGTGTAGTCTTTGTGTCTCAAGAGTCATTGTGCCCTTTATACAGTGAGGGCTTACATTATATAGGCTCACCAAGGCGGTGAGGCGGTGACGTGAGGAAGAAGTCACCCGTGAATTTGGTAAGTATAAATATGGTAGGAGTGGACTTCTTTGGTAAGTAGAGTTATGGTAGGAGTGAGCCTCTTTGGTAAGTAGAGTTATGGTAGGAGATCTTCGTATCTTGAGCCTTCCTCCACGTGCTCCTATTTGCTCGGATGTCATTCTGGTGCGGAGTGTGCTCATGCTTAGCCTTGGACTTGAGTCTTGAAGTAAGGAGGAGAATGGAGGATAGGAGAGGGCCGAAGTGGGAGGCGCCCACTTCAAGTTGGTGCCTCGATGAACTTGTTATGATCCTTAAACAGAAGAATATTGGTGGTCATATAATTCTTCCCATCTTCTACCATGTGGATCCATCAGAAGTTAGAAAACAGGTGGGAAGCTTTGCACAACCATTTGCAAGACATGAAGAGCAGCTCAAGTCAGAGATGTCTGAAAAGAAAAAGGATGCTATGGCCCGGGTAGAGAATTGGAAGGCAGCTCTTACAGAAGCTGCAAATTTGGTAGGGATGGTATTGGAAGATAAGTAAGTTCCTCATTGTCCTTTCTAGGCACCATCTCACTCAAGATTTCCTAGCCTCTAAGGTCATTTGATTCTTTTATTTCTTAGACCTCATGTGACACTTAATGGTAATGGTGGTTCTGGTACTCAATGTAAGGTTTTAAACCAAACTAACAAACCAAAAAAAAAAAAATCTGTGCCAGTTGTTTTTGATAGATTAAAATCAATCTTTTTGCGCCATTCAATTATGTGTTAAGGGCCATATGTCAATATAAGGGCTTTTTAATTGTCTATTGAATCCCAACTATGAGGTTGAACATATTTTTCAAAACTGGAACATAAAAATTTATTAAAAGGTGAATACAGGATTTGTAAATCGAATTGATTCAATGTTTGGTTTGGATAAATATGTTTGCTTTGGATTATATAAGTCGCGCATGATTATGTGAATAATGCATTAAATTATGATAACTATGATTTATATGTTCTTACACAATAGAAATCCCTTTTCTAATATGTTTAGAGGCTCCTCTCAGGGAAAAAAAATAGAGGATTCAATTGCATTATCCGGAACTAGTTTGTCTTCATTTAGCGAGTCCCCAGGGTATTTGTTGGATTGAATCATTTAAATGGGTGGAATAGCTAGAATTAGCATGAAGCCATAACGTAAAGGAACAAATCGTGTGTCATAGGAGAAAATAACCATTTTTCATTACTCAAAGTGTACAGATTTTCCGTTCATGAAGGACCAGTTATCAGTTATTTGTCTTCATTCACCCAGTATCCTTTTAGAAGCTTGCGTACATAACTTACTTGAAGTAACTTTGCTAGAATATACGTTGGGTATGGAGTTGGTTGAGCGCTTCAACATGACACGCTTTTTATTCAAATAAAATAAAAATAGAGAACCTTGTTTCTGTCCCGCTAGTAAACTGTCACCTTTGAGTCTCTGATGACCATGACATCCTAGGTTCTATCCTTTCGTCCATTGCTTATGTCAGTAACATCGATGCAAGATAAAAGCAGCATATGAAACCATGAATAAAGCGAATTGGTACATACAACCAAACAAGTGGAGGAATTGCTTTGTTCTCAATTTGAACTAGAAGTCTGACGCAAAAATGACAGATAGTTGGATGTTTTTGCAGAGGAACTGTTATAACTTTGAGTTCAAGGTGTAATATATGACTTAGACCACTTCAAAAATATAATCATTAAAGTAAAAAATAAAAAATAAAGACGAGCACTAGTTTGAAAAATGCATAGATGATAATTGTTGAATATAAGAACCTCTTGTCACCCTAGTTGCTGTTACAAATAGTTATTTTAGATGGGCGATCAATGTCTTTTCCTTTCTTCTGTATTTCTATATACTTCTAGCTGAAAATCAAATTCTTGTCTTTCTATTTGTACCATTCTTTGCCTAATAATGTCTTACTTGTCTTTCTATTTGTATTTGCATGGGAATTTGCACTGCATCTCTAGTTGTGCATGCATAGTGCGATTTACATTTCATATTGATTCGAAATCTATAGGCTAGAGGGAAAATTTATCCAAGAAATTGTTGAAGAAGTTAGCAACAAACTGGGACGCACAATTCTAAGCCTTCCACCATACATAGTTGGAATAGATTCCCAAGTCCAAGAAATCAATTTGTGGTTACAAGATGAGTCAGCTGATACTAACATTTTGGTAATCTGTGGGATGGGGGGAATGGGAAAGACGACCATCGCCAAATATGTTTATAATTTGCACTTTGAAAGATTTGAGGTTAGTTGTTTTCTTAAAGACATTAGAGAAGTTTCGGCACAACCTAATGGGCTCATTCAATTACAAAAACAACTTCTCTCAGAGATACTAAAGAGCAAATGTGTCAAAATTTGGAATGTTGATGAAGGAATCACTAAGATTAAAGACTACATTGGCAACAAAAGAGTTCTTATAGTTCTAGATGATGTGGACCGAATAGACCAATTGAATAAAATACTAGCAGCGCGAGGCTGGTTTCATCCGGGAAGTAAAATTATCATAACTACCAGGCAAAAGCAACTCCTAAAGGCTCATGATACTTATAAGGTACAGAAGATTGAGAGGCTTGATAGTGAAGATTCGTTTAAGCTTCTCAATTTGCATGCTTTTGGCCAAGATGTACCAGTTGAAGGTCATGTTGAGCAGTCAAGAAAAGTAGCACACTACTGTGGGGGGATGCCTTTAGCTCTAGAAGTGATGGGTACTTGCTTATCTGGGAAAAGCGTGGATGTATGGGAAAGTGCATTGAAGAGAATAGAAGTCATTCCGAACTATGAAATCCTCAAAGTACTCAGAATAAGCTATGATTCTTTACCAGATATCTACTACAAAAACTTATTTCTTGATATTGTATGTTTCTTTGTTGGGAAGGACAAAGATTACATGATCACAATACTGGACGGTTGTGGTTACACCACGAAAGACGGGCTTCAAATTCTTATGGACAGATCTCTCCTAACAGCCAATGAGAACATGAAGCTAGAGATGCACCAGTTGCTTCAAGACATGGGAAGAGAAATTATATGCCAAGAATCATACGATGAACCAGAAAAACGCAGCAGACTGTGGCATCATGAGGATGTCTTAGATGTGTTAAGAGAGAAAAAAGTAAGAATTATGCTTTTCATTTTTATCTGTATGTTTTTGTTTAGGTGTACTTTATCTTGTCCATTTTACTAGGGTACGGAAAAAATTAAAGGCCTCATCCTCGACTTGTTCGTGGACAAGCCAGCTCAAACATTCTCCAGTCCAAGTGATGGAAATAGACAACATTCTGAAGATTTTCTTGATGGATCAATAGTGCGTTCTGGGAACCCATCTAAACGACGTCGTATTGACGTCTCCTCTGGGATCCTCTCTTCCTTAACAAAACTATTGCCCTTATCAGACGAAGAAAGCTTTCAAACTGCTTCATTTTCAGGGATGTGCAAATTAAGACTATTGCAGCTCTATAATGTACGGCTAACTGGAAGCTACAAAGAATTTCCTAAGAAGTTAGTATGGTTATTTTGGCATGGGTTCCCTACAAGGTCAATACCCAATGACTTTCATCTGGAGAGCCTAGTTGTTCTTGAAATGCCCTATAGCCGTTTGGAACAAGTTTGGGAGAAAACTAAGGTATAATAATTGCCTTCCATCTTCTCCCCTTCAATGTTTTAGTGATTGATATATCTTGAGAAACTAATATCTTCCTTTTGGTTCACAGTCGCTCAGATTTTTAAAAATACTAAATCTCAGTCATTCCCATTACCTGTACAAGACACCCGACTTCTTGGCTGTCCCTAATCTTGAGCAAGCAATTCTTGAAGATTGCACAAATTTGGTGGAGGTCCATGAATCTATTGGAGAATTGAGGAGGCTTGTTGTCTTGAATTTAAGTGGGTGCAAAAACATTAGGAAATTTCCTGAGAAAATTGGCAACCTACATTCCCTTAAAGAACTCAATCTCTCTGGTTGCTCCAAGCTGAAAGAGGTTAAACCATGGCATGCAATCTGGACTTGGGTTTACAAACTTACAAAAAGTCCAGAAATTTCATTTCTTTCTTTACCAAAATCCTTAACACGGTTAAGCCTTATTGGATGCAATATAGATGATAATTCTTTCCCCAAGGATCTTTGTAGTCTGCCCTCATTGCAGTTTTTAGATCTAGCAGAAAATCCAATTTGTATTCTGCCAGAGAGCATGAAGGATCTTACTAAGCTCACGCGCCTTATTTTAGAGGATTGCAGAAAGCTCCAATCACTTCCAGAGCTACCAATGAGCTTAGATTTTCTATATGTAGCGCAATGTAAGTCATTGGAAATGATGACAAATCTACCCAGCCTACTGTATTTTCGCAAACCTCTTGGCTTGCGTGTTGGCGGATGTGAGAAATTAGATGAGGTTAAGGGATTGTACAAGTTGGATTCCGTTGGAAATTTTGATGCAGAAATACTCGAGAATTTGGGATTGGTTGAGTTGGAATCCATCAAGAGCCTGAAGGTGAAATTATTAAATAAGATGACTAATATAATCAAGTTTTATCCACTACAGGTTCTCTCTCTTTCTCTCTCTCTCTCTCTCTCTCTCTCTCTCTCTCTCTCTCTCTCTATCTTAATATTATGACTTTGATGGCACAGGGACTATACGAATTTGGCATATTCAGCATTTTTCTTCCTGGGAGTGTGGTTCCAGAATGGTTCAGGACTAACAAAAAAATGGGGTTCTCACAGCTTCCGGCCCTTGATGGGGATGATTACCCGTCAATATCTTTTAGAGTGCCTTCAGTTCTCGACCTCAAAATCTGTGGCTTGAACGTATGTGTTGTCTATAGAGTGCCAAATTCTATAGATTTCGATTTAGAACGTATTCGAATTAGAGTGAGAAACACAACCCAGGGTTTGGATTGGTATTACATCCCAACATTTTTAGGAATTCCTGACGATGACACTGATACACACATCACATGGTTAAGCCATTGGAAATTTGAGGGTTGTCAGTTGGAAGCTGAAGATGACGTGGTTGTCGAGGTGTATCGTAGAGTAGATGTGACCTCATACGTTGAAATCCAGATTGTGTATGACCCAGAAGAGCAGGGTAGCCAACAAAACACCCCCCATGATACTTATGGTAGTGCCATTGCTACGTTACTACCCCCGGGGCCACCGTACCACTGGTTCTTATGCAATGATGACAGTTAATGGAATCCATATGATGTATGAGTTAGAATTTGTTCGAACAATGGCACGGGAAGGGTTTGAATAATCGGTGGCATATTGATGACATGTTCTTACATTTTGACGAGGTGAAGAAGGAGCTCATTCTTGTATCCATTGTTCCTCAACATTCTTTGGCTTTGCTAAAATTGTTCTAACGACTGTGAAGTTGCAATCAATGAGCAGAGACCATGTTGGTTTTTCTTTTTATTTAGTCTTCTTTAAATTCCTATCTATCTATATCTATATCTATATCTATACTACTTATAAAAATGGCTAATAATGAAAAACTTTTAATTTCCTCTTTTACCCTCAATTAATATAATAAAGTCCATTATATCCCTCATACCCTTTTAAGTTCTTAAATTAAATACATAAACCTATCATATTCCATGATTTTCTAAAATTAATTACTATCCCAAACAATAAAAAACTTTTAATTTCCTCTTTTACAATAAAGTCCATTATATCCCTCATACCCTTTTAACTTCTTAAATTAAATACAAAAACCTATCATATTCCATGATTTTCTAAAATTAATTACATTCCCAAACATATATATATATATATATATATATATTACTTATATCCCTAATTAATTTTTTATTGTCAATCATGTCCTATTGCATCATTTAACCTCCCTTCAATATTATATTATTTATCTATCTATTTTAATACTTGTGCAAAACTTTTGATTGACAATAATATCCTTAAAATATGCTAATAATCTATATCTATACTACTTATAAAAGTGGCTAACAATGAAAAAAATTTGATTTCCTTTTTTACCCTCAATTAATATAATAAAGTCAATTATACTCCTCAAACCCTTTTAACTTCTTAAATTAAATACATAAATCTATCATATTTCATGATCTTATAAAATTAATTACATTCACAAACATATATATTTATACTTCTTATAACCCTGTTTAGTTTTTTATTGTCAATCATGTCATATTGCATCATTTTTTTATTAAAAAGGGGTGCAACACGAGGACTTCCCAGAAGGTCACTCATCCTAGTACTACTCTCGCCCAAGCACGCTTCCTTCAATATTATATTATCTATCTATCTCAATACTTATGCAAAATTTTTGATTGACAATAATATCCTTAAAACATGTTAACAATCAAATAATATCATTTTATTTTGATTTTTCACTGGGCAAGAAATCTCTCTTGCAAGTTATTGTCAATTAAAGAGACATAACTCTTATAGAACCCTTGGAGTTCCATAACTCCAAGACATGGAACGGTGAGAAGTTGATTGGCTTCCCAAACTTATAAACCGATTTTTGTAAAACATACCTAGATATTATTTGAAGATTTCAGCTAACGCATCACCATGTTGGAGCCCAAGCCAAAGGTTTTCCCTCTCCATTTGCAGCCATTAACCAAACCAAATATTTTTAATTCATTTTGTTTTGTCATCTTTATCATTCTGTAGCAATATGTATGTTATGACACTACCTTTATTCCAAATTATCACAAGCTTTCTCTCGATGTCATATTATATCTTTTAATTGGCTAACTACCATAGTTTATGTTCTTCATGAGTATGAGCACTTTGTGTTTCTAGATTTCAGCTAAAAATTTGAAATCATCATTTGTATATTGTGGGTGCAATTTAATTAATGTGTACGTTTTAAGGCTTCCCATGTGACATATCTCTAATCCCATCAGGTGACTAAAATGAAAATACAAGTTTTACAAATCATTTGTTCTCTATGGTATTGCAAGGTAATTCTCAGATGTATTTAAATACTTAAAATAGTTATGTTCCTGAAAAAAAGCAAAAGCAAAGAAGAAAACTCCTAGCGATATATTTTCATGGATGGAACAAAAATACTGCTAACATGTTGTAAGTTGAGTACTCCTATTTATTTAATTTTGTACAATTGACCAAGTTAGGATTGACATGTGAATTCAGAATCAAAAATTATTATTGTTCTTTTTATGAAATTTTTCAACATATATCTTAGGAATCACTCAATCTGAAAGAGCAGCATGTTTTCTTAAGCACCATTGAGTTTGACTTTGTCTATTTTTCCTTGTTTGGGCTTTGTGTATTCAGATCTATTTATTAGAAGATTGTTTTTTTTGCAATTTACATAAGAAAAATCAATAGACATAATTGTTGACATATTTGTGATCAGCGGAGTAAGACTTTAATGACGGATTTCATTGGTGATCACATAGTTCTATTTGGAGAAAACTAAAAACCAAAATTATAACTTAAAATTATCAGCGTGCAACGCACACATGCATCAACTAGTATATATAAAAGAGGGATTGCATTTTACGTCCCTTAGCTGTTCACAGCACAACTCCCTCTACAATTTATCATCTTCTGCATTACGAATGTCTTGGTATTTATTAGAACGAAAGACGTGTGATTAATTGATGATAGGTTTTTGATTGGTGATGTCGGATTTGGACTGGCCTGTCTCTTTGTGGATTTTATTGGGGCGCTATGTCCATCTTCGTTATTTTCCCTTTTTCGTGGCAATTGGATCTATATATTTTTGTTAGTATTGGGTCCAGAGTGAGGAACACAATAAAAAGATCACCCATGTAGTTTGGATATTATTGGATTTCTATAGATCCTATCATATCTCTAAGAAATATATTAATAATATATCTTTAACGCTTGAACCTTCATTTTTTATGAGTGAGTTTTTCACATATTACATCCCAATAGTTTTTGGTGACGACTGGTTTCTATGTGTCTGTACGTATAGATGGATCCATCTGTAGGTCAGAGTCTTCGTCCACCTCTACTATATCTCTTAAACTCGCTCAAATACAAGTTGTTATACTTTCTCTTAGCAAGTTCGAGTCACAAAGTATTATTTTAAGAATAAGGTTGAGATTGACCTGTTATTGAATGTTTAGTGTTTTTATTTTGTTAGCCATTTTTGTAATCTATTTTTATTTGCATCTTTTTTTTTTTAGTTTTATTTACTTAATTGGAACATAAAATTGCTTGTAAGGCTTGCAATTTGGCCTTTATTTTTGTACGACTAACTGCTCTTATTTATATGGGATTATAGATCAGTGTGTTTGTCCTGTTTTATGTGGATTTCAATGGTATTGACATATTTATTTCTTGAATTTTTATTTAACGAATGTGCTGGCTGGATGGTAAATGAATGATTTATTATTCACAAATTAGTGGTATAAATAGAGAAAGGCATTATCGAGTGTCTTAATAATTTGAATGGGTAATTGTAATTTTTTTTTTCTAATAAAAATGGCACTTCATCAAATCATTCTAAACAAGTTACATCATCTTGGAGGACAGGCAATTTAAACTGAGGTGCCTCATCCCTCCATACAATACGATCATTACAATTAGTGGAAAAGGTAGAGCATCCAGTAACCAAGAGGTGGATTTGAGAAATAAAATGACTCATAACTGATAATTGATGAAAATCCTTAGAAATTGATTCAACAACCCCTTTAGAATCAATTTCCAAACTAATCTTATCAATTGCCATTTTTTTCTGATAAAAATGGCACTTCATCAAATCATTCTAAACAAGTTACATCATCTTGGAGGACAGGCAATTTAAACTCCGGTGCCTCATCCCTCCATACAATACGATCATTACAATTAGTGGAAAAGGTAGAGCATCCAGTAACCAAGAGGTGGATTTGAGAAATAAAATGACCCATAACTGATAATTGATGAAAATCCTTAGAAATTTATTCAACAACCCCTTTAGAATCAATTTCCAAACTAATCTTATCAATTGCCATTTTTTTCTGATAAAAATGGCACTTCATCAAATCATTCTAAACAAGTTACATCATCTTAGAGGACAGGCAATTTAAACTGAGGTGCCTCATCCCTCCATACAATACGATCATTACAATTAGTGGAAAAGGTAGAGCATCGAGTAACCAAGAGGTGGATTTGAGAAATAAAATGACCCATAGCTGATAATTGATTAAAATCCTTAGAAATTGATTCAACAACCCCTTTAGAATCAATTTCCAAAATAATCTTATTGTTCCCCAACTCCACAAATAGTTGCCTAGCTTCATAAGCCGCCTAGAATTTGGTTTGTTGTGAAGAAATGATACCTTGAACATTGACACTTAAACTTGCTAAAAATCTCCCCTTCCAATCTCGAATTACGACATCCAAACCTGCAATAGAACTCAGCAAAGACAAAGCACCATCAAAGTTCACTTTAAATATACATCCTGTTGAGGAGGTGAAGAGGCAATAACAAAATTTCTTGTAGATTCCAAAATTACCAGGGACGTCCTCTCTTGTGCTTCATGGAATTGGCACAAATACGATGTACAAAATTCAACAAGTTGGTAGGGAAAAAATGTCATGTTTCATCCTCAATCTATTTCTATTATACCAAATAGACCACATTAGAATGACCAATAAACTAAACTCCTCCTCGAAAACAAACTCTGAATAATGGACAAACTAATCTCTAAAATTATGAAATGGCTCTAATGGAAGTCCAATACTTGAAATCATCCAAGTTTGTAAAGCAAAAGGAAATTTAAGATATAGAGATGTTCACTTCTGGTCTTCCCCACAACGAAAACACTCATTTACCACATCTATTCTTTTTCGCATCAGATTATATAATGTTGGTAACATATCTTTGAATGCTTTCCAAGCAAAAAACTTAACTTTACCTGGGACCTTCAGATGCCATAAGAACTCGTAATCAATGGTGGAAGAACTACTGCAGGTCTCACGAGGTAAAAGATGTAATTTATGTAAACCCAACTCCATTATCAAGTGATATGCACTCTTAAATGAAAAAATACATGATTTAGTATAGTGCCAAACTAAGTAGTCTTCTGGGAGTTGATGACAAATATGAATTGTCCTTAACTTCAAAATCAAGGAAGAAAGTTTGCAACATAGGCATATCCCAACATTTGTTAAGAGTATCAAATAAAGGTGACTGATAGGACGAAAAGAAGTTGGCCGAGGAATCAATCTATCCATCTTGACCCTCAGTTTTTTCCCATTTCAAATTCTCCATCCTAATCTAGCCTCCAATGCTCTCCTTGTCTCCAGAATACTTCGCCGTGAATATGAGGACACGTTTCCCAAATAGACATCCATAAAGGAAGATTTTGGCAAATATTTAGATTTCAAAACTTTTGCTAGAAGAGAAGAAGAGTATTGGACTACCCTCTATGCTTGTTTAGCAAGAAGTGCCATATTGTATGCCTCCAAATTCTGAAATCCCAGACCTCCTTTCGATTCTATCATTTAGAGATTGATGGGACATTTCTGAGATAGAAGCAGATCACGACACGTGGCCTCAGCATTACAAACATCCTTCTCCATGATGAAGACACGTGGCCTCGGCGCCGAGAATACTGGTCTTTATGTTTGAGACACGTGTCCTCAAACACTGTCCTCAAGAGAAGGAACATTGCACTAAGGCGATATCCCCTCGGCTCCAGAAGTTCTCCAATCTCTCAACTATGTACCCTCGCTGCTGAGGGTACATTCATCCCGAGATCACTACTTGTCCTCGATGCCGAGGGATACTAGCTAGAACTGTGACCCTGCCACATGACTCCTAGAAAAGCTACTGACTGACAGCTAATCAGCCTTGGCTAGACTAGGAATCATGAGGACACTCTGAACAAGGGGGTCAGGATGGCAGGACCAACACGACATCCCACCAAGAGGAGTAGAACGTGTGGCATAATGTGCATAACTGGAGGCGGGCGGACGGGAATACCCCTACTGACATGCGGCTATTACAGGCAAGCGTTTAATGAATCCTCAACTGATGGGATGTCTACATTGACGCGAGAAGCCAGAAAGGGATGGGTATTAAATGCTCCAGCACCAGGACATTTAATAACTCATCCTTGAACAAAGAGCATTGAATGTTCTATGATCCGAACATTTAATGTCCTCGCATAGAAGGAAGAGCTTTGATTGCTCGGGGATCCGAGCAATTAATAATGGGGTCTTCCCCATACGGAATAGGGGGTACACTGCCCCATCTCTGAACGCTACCTACCTACTAGACTATCAGCAATGATGAGTCCGGGTGAGTATAAATAACTCTCAAAAATACATTGTAAAGGTACGCAAAATCACCTCTTAAGAATACAAAAGAGTGTTTTCTTCTTCCCCTCTCTCAAAGAACTAACTTGATCGTCGAAGGGGACATGCCGGAAAACACTCCGGTGCCCTTCCTAACCTGTTTTTCTGTGTGCTAGGGAACCATCGTCGACCCGCCTAAAAGGATCGAGCGACCCATAACAACAATTCATCACCACTCCTTAGGCCCATTTGGCCCTCTCAACCCTTTCCTTGCCAGGAGATCTTCGACGTTCGAGGTCGACACGAGTTCGTCAAGGGAGAGATCTGTCTTTTACATCTATTGTGCGAAAATCACCGCGCACAATTTGGCATCGTCTGTGGGAAATCGATTCAACTTACCGGAGCACAGTGACCATGGTGAATACTCATCAAAAAGGCAAGGGCCATCAACAGAGGAACGTCGATTTGCCAGCACGCTCTAGGTCGAGGACGAAAGACCACATCGACAGCGTCAACAAAGGTCTTTCCGTCCACTCAAAAGAGCACACCCATCAAACTAGCATAGGCATCGGGTCTGGAAAATCCGCCCCGTTGGCCCGCCAATTGGCTGAGGTGATAGAGGAAAAATTTGGAGATCGGTTGCAGCAGCTAGAAGAAGACAACGTGAACGTCCTTAACCAGCTTGAGGAATTTGCCCTCTCCAGCGGAGGATCCCGAGAATTGGGAAGGTCCTGTGAACCCTCCATCCGGAAAGTTGGACCGGAAGATCTAAGAAACCGCCTGAGCAGCAGGGCGGGAAGTTCCAAGGCTCCGAAGCGCTCGAGGGCCTGCGAGCAGCCCCTTGAGGTCCCAGCCAAGAGACCCAGGTCTCTGGCTTGGGACAACCTTCGAAAGGGGTCTGTCCGGGCGAGGGGGCGTGGAGGAATTCGAAGGGGATTCGACCCTCTCCGTCTGACACCCTGGAGCAAGAGAGATGGCTGACCAACGCCGGAAAGGCGGAGGAACACGCCCCGTGCGGGAAGAGGACCTCAGGGTCCGATTAGACTCCACGAGAGAGAGAATCATTCGGGGGAAGGGCGCAGACGACGAAGTTATTCAGTCGCCTTTCACAACAAGTATTGCGGAAATGGAGGTACCAAAGAATTTCATGGTGCCAAGATTCAAGGTGTATGATGGGCGTTCTGAACCTGAAGCACATCTCAGGCAATACAAGCAGATGATGTCCCTCTACCACACCGATCAGCGACTGTTGTGCCGAGTGTTCTCGATGAGCTTGGGAGACTCCGCCATGAAGTGGTTTGAAACCCTCCCCCCGGGCAGCATAGGATCTTAGAGGGAATTAACCAGGCAATTTTTCGCCAGGTTTATCACAAGGAGTAGGCGTCCCAAGGATGTCGAGTCTTTGCTAACCTTGAGACGGAGAGAAGGAGAAACACTTCACCAGTACGCGGTGCGGTACCGGAAGGAAGTGAACGAGGTGGAGGGATGCTCCGAGGTCATGGCAGCAGCCTCCTTCAGGCTAGGCCTATCACGAGATACTGACCTCTATAGGTCCCTGACCAAGAAAACGCCGATAGACATGGGGGAACTTATGTCCAGAAGCAACAAGTATTCCAGAATAGAGGATGAGGTGATGGGGGCCAAGGGAAAAGTCCTCGCCCCTAAGAGGAAGGAAAGGGAGAGGGAGGCAGCCCCTCCTTAGAGGGGACTTGGGCCCCCATCAGGAGGATCTTTCAAAGGGGTCCACATCCTATTCAAGGAGCCCATTTATAAGCTCCTCCATAAGATTAAGAGGGAGCTTTTTTTCAGGTGGCCCCCCAAGATGCAAGGTGATCCTTCCACCCGGAACCAGAAAGCGAGGTGCTCGTATCACCAAGACTTCGAGCACCGTACCGAAGACTGCAGGATCTATAAGTCTTTCCTGGAGAAGCTGGTGCAAGAAGGGCACTTGAAAGAGTATATCGAAGGAGTGACTCCCGTAGAGGTTCAGGGTACAAACGACTAGACCATAGTCCGGGGAAATGTGATTGACGTTATCCACGTTTGCCCTCTCGAACGCCCAACATCCAGAACCCTCAAATCCGACCTCAAAAGGGTGGCGTTTATGAGAAGAGTAGATGAAACAGAGGGAGGACGGTTAGAGAAGAGACCCCAGACCAGCAAAGGGGACATTACGTTTTTCGACGCCAACCTTGCCGACATGGTCCTCCCCCAAGAGGATGCCTTGGTGCTGACCCTAAAGATCGGCAACTTTGACGTCAAGAGAGTGTTGATAGACTCTGGAAGCTCCTCCGAGGTAATGTACCTTGAAGTCTTGAAACGCATGGGTTTGGGTTGCCCGGATCTTGCAAAAGTCAGTACACCCCTCGTTGGATTTAACGGCTCATACGCCGTACCCTTGGGAAAAATCACGCTGCCAGTTACTATCGGGCCCGTCACAATCAACACAGAGTTTGTGGTAATCGACTCCGATTCGCCTTACAACATCATCATGGGACGAGCCTGGTTGCATGCACTGGGAGCGGTACATTCAACTTATCACCAGAAGCTGAAGTTCCCCACCCTGGAGGGGGTTAAGGAGATCCATGGGGACCAAGCATCCGCCAAAAGTTGTTTTTATTCAGCAGTAAGGGCGGGGGTCACCGGCAAGGAGAAAGAGCGAGACCCCGAGGAGGTCTTGAACAAATAGCAATTACAGTCCGGGCGGCTGGGGATCGATAAGCCGCGAGTAGACCCGGCGGACCGCTCGGTAGAGGACCTCCAAAAAATATTCCTGGCAGACGGTATACTGCGTAAGCAGAAGTGCTGTTCTTATATTTGGCCGTATCCGAGTTCGCAGTTAGTGGAGTGTTGGTCCATGAACACGAGCGGAAACAAAAGCCGGTATACTACGTGAGCAAAGCACTACTGAGCGTAGAGACCAGATACCTGCCCCTGGAGAAGTTAGCGTTATCACTAATCACGGCCGCGAGGAAGTTGAGGCATTACTTCCAAGCCAACCCAATCACAGTCTTAACGGATCAGCCACTAAAAGCGATTCTAAGGAGGGTCGACCTCTCAGGAAGAATAGCTAAATGGGCGGTGGAACTAGGGGAACACGAGGTGAACTTCAAACCCCGTACTGCCATTAAGGGACAAGTGCTGGCTGACTTCATAACAGAGTTTTCAGGGGAACCACCTCTACCGGAGGAGAAATTCCCCCTCGGGAAGGTCCCCTCGACAGACAGTCAAGACTCCTGGAGCCTGTGTGTGGACGGATCCTCTAACAGCAGGGGTTCTAGAATCAGAGTACTGTTGGTCTCCCCGGAGGGAAGGGTTGCAGAGCAGGCTGTCCCGCTGGGTTTCAAGGCATCCAACAACGAGGCAGAATACGAGGCCCTGATCTCCGGGCTCAGACTCACCGATGCAGCGGGGGCGACCGAGCTGACTGTACAATGCGACTCCATGCTAGTGGTCAACCAAGTCAACGGGGAATGTGAGGCGAGAGATTCTCGAATGAAGGCTTACCACCATGAGACGATGGCTCTACTCCAAAAGTTTAGGAAAGTAGAGGTTAAACAAGTTCCTCGAGATAAGAACGCTCATGCCGATGCCCTAGCCTGCCTGGCCTCGGCACTGGACTCCGACACAACGCGAAGGATCACAGTGGAGTACCTTCCCAACTCTAGCATAGATGGAACTTGTCGGGTAACAACCATCTAGGAAGGAGGGAAACCACCCAGCTGGACTGATCCGTTGCTCAAGTTTCTCCTTTCCAGGGAACTCTCTGAATGCCCCAAAGAGGTCAGAAGAATAAGGCTGAGGGCCCCGAGATTTTGGGTCTCCCCAGACCAAATGTTGTACCGAAAGTCGTTCTCTAGGCCCTACCTTCTATGCGTCCGCGAAGATAAGATTGAGCCCCTCCTGTATGAAATACACGAAGGAATATGTGGAGGGCACTCAGGTGGGCTGTCAATGGCTCACCGTATCATGTCTCAAGGTTATTGGTGGCCGCGAATGCAGAAAGATGCGCAAGCCTACGTTTGGAAATGTGACCAGTGCTAGAAGTTTGCTCCAATCATCCGGCAACCAGCCAGAGATTTACACCCGTTGACTAGTCCTTGGCCATTCGCTCAGTGGGGACTTGACCTAGTCGGACCCCTTCCAACAGCTCCCGGGAAGAAGAGGTTCTTGATTGTGGGAACCGATTACTTCACCAAATGGGTGGAAGCGGAGCCACTCGCCCATATCAGGGATATAGACACCAAGAAGTTCATATAGAAGAATATAGTGACGAGGTTTGGGATCCCCCGCGCGCTCATATCAGATAATGGGACACAATTCAATAGTAGGCCTTTTCAAGTCCTTTTGCGAGCATCTGGGGATCTGGAACTATTATTCCACACCCGCATATCCACAAGTCAAACGACAGGCGGAGTCTTTGAACAAGACTATCGTTAACGGGATCAAGAAGAGGTTGGAAAAAGCCAAGGGAAAATGGGTGGATGAACTCCTGAACGTGCTATGGGCATATAGGACCACCCTGATTAATCACAATTAATGCATGAATTAAATAATTTAATAGGTCAATTGTGTTAGTAAAACAAAGTTAAACTAATCAAAATTGACCTATTATGGTTAGTGTGTGAATTAGGGATAATGCATTAATTGTTGTTCTTTTCAGGTTTTTATGCATCAAAACTACAAACTACCGAGGAGCCAATTGTGACAAAGCTACAAATTCTAAGATGACAATTATTAAAGCCCTAAACAAAGAGAGATTAAAGTAATCCAAATGTCATCTTTTGGAGGTTTGTGAATGACAACTTTTGGAAGCTTGTGTATGACAACTTTTGGAAGTTTGTGTATGAAAATTTTTGGAAGTTTGTAAATGTTATCTCTTGGACTTGTGAATGGCATCTTTGGGGTTTGTGAATGCCATCCCTTGATGTTTGTAAAGGCTATCTTTTGGTTGCCTATAAATACCACCCCTTTGTGGCTTGTAAAGATATCAATTTTTGCTAGAGCTCTTGGTTGTGGAATACCCTCCAAGTTGTTATTTTCTTTGTATGCTTACTAGATCTCTCTTGGTTGTGGAATACCCTCCAAGTTGTTATTACTTTCTTTGTATTATTGTTTTCTTTTATAGTATTATCATCTCTTGGTTGTGGATTACCCACCAAGTAGTTATTGTTCTCATTTATGTCATTGCTTTCTTTTATAGTATTATCATCTCTTGGTTGTGGAATACCCGCCAAGTAATTATTGCTTTATTTTAATTTAAGTATTGTGTTCTTTTACTTCCATTGTTGGAGCTTCCTTCTTCCCTTAGAGGAGTGAAACTCTTCCACTTTTCTAGAGCTTTACCAAAGCCGTGAAGGGTGGAACGTGATTCACTCATTCTTTGTCGAAGATCGGCCCTTGTTGTAATATGTCAAAGTTATGTTGATGCATTTCTTTTACGCTTAGCTCTAATCTTTATTTCTTGATAATGTCTTCTTGTTACATTGTTAGTTTTTCCTTTTAGAATGAGTAGTTAGAGTTTTAGTTGGTTAATCCAAGGGAGACCTCCTCTTGGGTTTTCCAATTCAACTCATTTTCTTTCCTCTCTCGGTGTACGATGGTTCGGTTTGACTGGGTTGAGAGTGGATAAGTTGGTGAGTCTTTGATATTCCGTAGGCCTAGTCACGGTTTATGCTTAGATCATCACTCAATCTCATCCCTAGCTTTCCACGAATCAATCGTTCATCTATAAACCCTCGGAGGAAGGTTTCGAGTTGATTGGGCATTCCCATTGGAGTGAACCCTTCGGATTAGCCAACACTTGTTTTATTGCATTTTCATTTACAAACACAACCACAAAACTCAAACAAAAGATTTTTCACTTTCTTTACCTTTTGCAAAATCACCTTCACACAACTCGAACTTTCCTTCCCTGAGGAGACGACCTTGGAATATTTTTCCAAGTAAAACACCGACACACAAAAGACTCTTTGCGATTGGGGAGCACTTTTGTTCACACACCCGCATTTCATTTCATACATTTTGTTCATTTCATTTTCCACCAATCCGTTGTTGCCTAATCTCTTGCATCACCCCGAGGGAGAGTTACACTCCCTTTCACACATAAGCCATATACACACATTAAAGGGATGATATTAGGAGGTTAGGAACAACAACGGTTTTCATCAATCACACCCTCCGGAGCTCGACTGGGGAGACGCCTTATGCCCTCGCCTACGGGGTAGAGGCGGTCATCCCTCTTGAAGTAGGCCTCCTTACCATAAGAACACAAGCTTTCGAGACTGGGGACAACAACCACCAACTCGGCTTGGAGATGGACCTTGCGGAGGAAAGAAGAGAAATGGCAGCCCTGAGGTTGGCAAAGTACCAAGAAGGGGTATCTAAACTCTACAACAGAAAAGTCGAGCCCCGAGAATTCCGAGCAGGCGATCTCGTACTCAGGAGGGTGGAAGCAAACACCCAGGACCCAGCCGACGGAAAGATGGGACCTAACTGGGAAGGACCATACAAAGTCACATCGGTAGGAGGCTCTGGATCATATATAGGCTGGAGGACCTAGAGGGAAATGTTGTAATTCGCCCCTGGAATGTAATGAATTTAAAGAAATACTACGTTTGAGAATGGAAGTACTGTTGTGACAAATGAATGGTTGTTGAAAAGGGCATGACCCTGGAAGCAGTCTCAAAGACTTCAGCTTCCGAATTACAAATAGGAGCACACCTCCTAGAAAGGGCACGGCCCTGGAAGTAGTCTCAGAGACTTCAGCTTCCAAATCACGCAGGAGCAAGCCTCCTAGGAAGGGCACGGCCCTAGAAGCAGTCTCAAAGACAACTTCCAAATAAACAGGGGCACGCCTCCTGAAAAGGGCACGACCCTGAAAGTAGTCTAAGGACTCTAGCTCCCAAGTGAAATAGGAGTAAACCTCCTGAAAAAGGGATGGCCTTGGCTGGCGGTCTTAGAAAACTCCTGCCTTTGAACAAAGAATAAGAGCGAAGCTTCCCGGGAATAGCACGGCCCGAGGACCGAGACTCGGGGAACCCAGCCTTCAGTTAATATGCAGGGGCATGCCCCCTGAATGGAATATGACCTTTGCAGCAGGGTGCGAATCGGCTAATGCTCGGGGCAAAGATCACCCCCAGGAGCCCTCACGAACGTCGAGGTCGACCCTTGGGGTATGCCCGCACAAGTACTTGGGTGAGGAAAGCCAAGTTCGAGGCTAAGTTCGATGCTAATAAAGGGGATCCCCTCCCCGGGGTGCCAGATAAGGAAGATGAAGCTAACCGGAGTGAAAGGTTACATAGGCTCGGCGTAGCCTCCCCTCGGACGGGCTACCACGGCACCGATACCGACCTAGTTATCGATTGGGGGAACTCTGGACCGAGGTGCGTGACACCTTGTTATTACCCGGGATCTCCCAAAGAACTTATAGCTCTTTCATCCCGAGTGTCAGCACCCCGAAGGGTGGGAGTACAAAGTTAGAGGTTGGGGGTTAGGTTATTTGTCAGATACGCAAAACGCAAAGAGACAGTATGACAGAGGGTATCGTAAGCAAAAACAGGAGAATGTATACCGATAAGGCAAAGTTTGTTTTCCATTCCAAAAGAAAGGGGTTTTGCGTCCCCAAGCTACAAACAAAAGAAAAGTATAAAAGGAAAAAGAACTTAAGTCTTGGCTGCTGGAGGGGGAGGACTGAAGACTTCACCCACATCGGCAAGAGGGGCCTCGCTGAATAGCTCTTCTATACTTGGAGATGAGGCAGCATTTGGAGCATCAGCAGCGGGCTCCAGCAGCGCAGGGACTGGAGGGTCGGCCTCAGGAGGGGCAACAGCGACAAGAGCCAGAGCGGCAGCAGCAGAGGTCTCCCCGATGCCTTGAACTTGGGCGCTAGAGGCAGCCTCAGTAGCAGTCTCTTCCATAGCCCGTAGCATATCCTCCGACGGCACGTACACATGCATTTGGTATAGAGGGGAATCTGGAGGAACACCCGCCGCTCGAAGCGCCTCGTCTCAGCCCTTCTTAAAGAATTCCCTCTTGTTTTCCTCGAGGGCAGGCAGGACGTCATTAGCAAATTCTTCTTTAAGCTTCTCCACCGACTTCCAATTGGCCTCCATCTCCGACCGGACCTTGTCTAGCTCCTGAGTAAGGGCCGAGCAACTCTGCTCCGATTCCTCGACCTTGGCCTCTACTGAAGATAGTCGCTGCGTGGCCGCAGTAATCTTCCTCTCAGCATCAGCTAGGGCTACACTTAGCTTTTCAGCGCTAACCCTGGCCGTCTCACCATCCTTCAGCAACTGCTCAATCTGAGTTGCTTGGGAAGAGAGCGTCTTATCTCTGGCCGCGACATCCTTTCGAGCGGCGGCTAAGGCAGCCTCGGCTTCGGCCTTCAGCCTCTCAGATTCTTGGAGGCTCCGCCTCTGATCATGGTACCGCTCGGCGATAACCGAGACCTGCTGGGCAGTCTGATGAAGAAAAAGGGGTAAGAATCATACGTGCGAAAGGGAAAGAGACGAAAAAATAGAGTATGAGACTCACCACCAAGGAGCTCTGGATAATGGAACGGAAGTGGTGGTTGGTCGGGCGGGTGCGGTGCTCATTCATGTCTGCTCTGAAATGAAGCGTCTCACTTACGGCGTAGGCTACGTAAGGAGAGCGGACAATGGAGTTATCGAACCGGATCAGCCTATCCTCCCTGTCTCGAGCCTGAGGGCGCCATTCCTCCGCGGTTGATGTCAGCGCAGGAGGAGGAGTGGGAAGTGCTTGTTGCTGTTGCTGGCTGCCCCTCCCCCGGCCCGTACCATCGGGCCGAAATTTGACCCTTCTCTCCTCCTCGTGAGGAGGGTCTCGATCACGAACAATGCCCCGACCGGCGGCCCATGGAGGTACCGGTGGGGTGGGAGCGTTGGTTGTTGGGGCAGCAGTAGTTGGTGGCGCAGTAGTCAGTGGCGGAGGGGCATTGGTACTTGTAGGAGGAGGCGCATCGCTGGAGGATCCCCGGCCCCTCACAGCGGTAATGGCGGCCCTCCGATTCAGATAACTCAGGTTTAGGTGAGGCTGGCGCGTTATCGCAACTTCGAGCGCTTCTTCCACGTCCAAATTCTGGAGTATGTCAAAATTTGGCCAAGTCTCCCTCCTTGCCATGCTGGCCTCGGCTTGAACTGTGGTGAAGGGCTCTCTGACCTCGGCCCTTTCTCTTTCAACTCCTGCTAACCCCTCTACCTTAGCCTCAGTAGCCCTGTCAGGGTCGTTCCCCAAATTTTACTCTAAGCCTTGCTCGGGGGGCTCCGTGAAAAAATTGGACCACTTGGAGGGATTGTAGGGCTGAGGAAGTTGGGAGAAGTTCTTGTATCCTGGCGTGTAACCCAGGAGTACGTGAGCAGCGCGACCACGACCGTCGTCGACGTATCCCCAGACGGTTATAAGGTCAGGAAAATTCACGAAGTGTCGCGGGGGAGGAGCGGCCTCACAAGTAGAAACGTCTGCATGAAAGAAGACAGTGAGATGCACATAAATGAAAATATAAAGAAAAAAGAGAGAAGAGAGGCCGAGAAGAGAGTGAGCCGACGTACTCGTTGTTCGCCACTCCTTGGGGCAAGACAAGCCGTCGTACTCAGGGCCGATCCCCCTCTCCCAGGCTCCACTAAAGACTAGCAGATCGTCCTTGAAACCCTTGTCGGAATTAGGGAGGTGAGTGACTAGGTACATGGAGGGGTCCCGGGCTTTTAGATAGAAGGTCTGATGGGGCATCACCCTCATGAGAGCGTAACAGAAAAGGATATCTTCTAGGCCCAGGTTGACCCCGAGACGCCTATTGAGCTCTAGCACCCCCATGATTATCCTAAAAGTATTAAGGGCGCATTGCCTTGGGAAGAGACGGAATCTAGAAAGAAACTGAAGTAATAACGGAGGAAGGGGGAATCTAATCCCACCCTCCATGATGGCCTTGGTGTAAAAGGGCATGGCGCCCTCAGAACCAGCGTTACCACGGTGGATGCGTGGATCGAATTCATCAACATCGACATTCCTAGGAATATCATAGTGAGTTTTGAAATTTGTTATCTGTTGAACGCCCGTAACCTCATACTTCCTCGGCTTAGAGGTCCCAGCCCCTTGGGCCTCGGCGGCAGGTTGGCGTCTCCTCGGCATGTTTTAGGAAGAGAAGAATGGGGGTCCCTAGTATTCTTTCAAGAGAAAACCCAAAAATCCCTAATAGACTAGTGAATTCCAAATGCCCAAAAATGAAGATCCTAAAAGACCCTACCAGGTTTGGAAGCAACGAAAGAAAGACGATGGTGGTCTGGGAAATAACCAGTCGCCGGAAAAGACGAAGAAACAAAAAGGTAAAAGACGGACTCACCAGGAAGCTGGGAAGACGAATGAGAAACTCGAAGGAAGCAGCCTATTTTCCTTCAGAAATATGATCGAGGACAGGAGTCTGGGATTCTTCAGGCAAAGAGAAGAATGTTGTGATAGCTCAGGCACCAATTCCGACAGTTCTCCGGCGAAGAGATCTCTAGAAAGCTCTGAGTAAGAGGTCAGTAATTCGAAAGTGTGGAAATGAAGGTGAGGGTCTGTTTATATAGGGCATCTGGCACCATCATTGGCACACGAAGCACGAAGACAGGCGCATTCAATGCGCACGATCTCCGAAAGGCGGAGAAACGGCTAAAGGAGCATTGATGGGACAGTTATGACAGTTGAGCCATTTCACCTTCTGACGACACATCTGCCCCTAGTAAGAAGATCAAAGGGCTGGGGGCAGTTGATAAGACATTTCTAAGATAGAAGCAGATCACAACACGTGGCCTCGGCATTACAAACATCCCTCTCCATGATGAAGACACGTGGCCTCGGCGCCGAGAATACTGGCCTTTATGTTTGAGACACGTGTCCTCAAACACTGTCCTCAAGAGAAGGAACATTGCACTAAGGCGATATCCCCTCGGCTCCAGAATTTCTCCAATCTCTCAACTATGTACCCTCGGTGCCGAGGGTACATTCATCCCGAGATCACCACTTGTCCTCGATGCTGAGGGATACTAGCTAGAACTGTGACCCTGCCACATGACTCCTAGAAAAGCTACTGACTGACAGCAGATCAGCCTTGGCTAGACTAGGAATCATGAGGACACTCTGAACAAGGGGGTCAGGATGGCAAGACCAACACGACATCCCACCAAGAGGAGTAGGACGCGTGGCATAAAGTGCATAATTGGAGGCGGGCGGGTATTAAATGCTCAAGCACCAAGACATTTAATAACTTATCCTTGAACAAAGAGCATTGAATGTTCCGGGATCCGAACATTTAATGTCCTCGCATAGAAGGAAGAGCTTTGATTGCTCGGGGATCCGAGCAATTAATAATGGGGCCTTCCCCATACGGAATAGGGGGCATACTGCCCCATCTCTGAACGCTACCTACCTACTAGACTATCAGCAATGATGAGTCCGGGTGAGTATAAATAACTCTAAAAAATACATTGCAAAGGTACGCAAAATCACCTCTCAAGAATACAAAAGAGTGTTTTCTTCTTCCCCTCTCTCAAAGAACTAACTTGATCGTCGGAGGGGACACGCCGGAAAACACTTCGGCGCCCTTCCTAACCTGTTTTTCTGTGTGCTAGGGAACCATCGTCGACCCGCCTAAAAGGATCGAGTGACCCATAACAAAAATTCATCGCCACTCCTTAGGCCCCTTTAGCCCTCTCAAACCTTTCCTTGCCAGGAACTCTTCGACGTTCGAGGCCGACATGAGTTCGCCAAGGGAGAGATCTGTCTTTTACATCTATTGTGCGAAAATCACCGCGCACAGAGATTATCTCAGGAAGACCAATGTACCTTTTTTATTAGCTTCATTCCCACCCCCACCAAAATTGAGCTATCAATTTATTCAACTCATTATAAAGAGAAACCAGAAATTTGAAGCAAGACATAGCATAAGAAGGAATTGTTTGGGTAACATCTTTAATTAGAATCTCCTTCCTAGCTATAGAAAGAACTTTGCTTTGCCAGCCTTGAACCTTTTTCCACACTCGCTGCCTTATGGAATTAAATATTTCTCGTTTAGACTTACCAATTGTTGAAGGCAGACCCAAGTATTTATTGAAGGACACCACCACTAGAATATGTAAGAAATCTGCTAGGATCTGTTTATCGGCATTGGGGCACAATGGATTGAAAACCATTGCGAATTTGTCTAGGTTCACAGATTGTCCCGAGGCTTTCTCATAGATACGAAGGCATTCTTGCAACACTAAAGCATTCTCCAAATTTGCACGGTAAAAATAATACTATTATTGCTCCAAAATCAGTTGAGATTGACTGAAAAATCTCAATCGACATACAATTTTTAGGCGATTTTTTGTCAGTGTTTCAAATGTCTTGTTTTAGAACTTTATTGGATGAAATTAATGGATAAACATACAGTACATGGAACTAATAAAAGACTATTCCTTTTTTAATTCAATAGAAGGGACTTCGGTTACAGAAAAAACTAAATAAATAGCCTTAATTGTACCAATAACTACTTCCTACAACTAATCTAAAACTACTCCTAAAAATACCCAGATCGTGGGTCTTGTGGAGGTTTGAGTATATCCTTCATCTTCTCCATTACATGCCCTTTTATAGTCACTGTCTTCGACAGTTTTTGCCTCCATCAATGGTTACTGGATGGTAACCTCCAGTTAGTTATTCCTCTTTTCAAATATGGTTGTAGTTGATAATTTTCTGCCTTTCTTTAGAGTCTGTCATGTGACGTCTTCTTAGTACATCCAGATTTCTAGATGTCAATACATTGAATATTCATAAGATTTAATATTTTATGCCAAAACAATGTCCCCTCATTTAATTGGATTTAATTAATAACCCAAATGAATAAACAGTCATGACCGTCCTATATTTGCTTATTGATTCCTCTCTTCCTTCTCCATCTTCATCTTCATCTGAAATCCATATCTCACCGATATTTCCTACTGATATTAAGCAAATAGCACATGATTCTGTAGATCATAGGATTCTGATTCCTACCCTCAATTCTAGTAGGACTCTTACCCTTGGTCCTTCTTTCAAGTCGTATGTCTGTGAGGGATTTTCAGACCACAACCCTTTTCACGAAGATGAAACCCTAATGTCGAATCAATCCCAACTTCTATGGAAATCCTAGAATTAGGGAACTAATCCTCTTCGTTTGTGGATTAACCTTGACCAACGTTGGGTTGACTAGGTTGCAAAGTTAGAGCCTTATTTCGCCCCTCAATGGAGACACTTAGGTATCTTTGAAATGATTAAGCTCTCCACTTGCGAAATGCACATGAATTAGTGGCTAATTGGCATTGCCGCATGTTTATGGTCTTAATCTTGTAATGTTATGCTCCTTCCTGTTGGTGTGATGATCCCAATAATACTAGACGTTGTTCCTCTAACGGGACTTCCATCGACAGGTATGGAGGTAAATGTTTACATTTATATCGATGTGGCCATTACTTTGTCAATATCCCTTCCAATATAGGGTGTAGTGAACTTATCAATCGTTTCTTTGCCTCTCAATCTCTTAACCCTTCATTTGTGGAGCATGTTTCTTTCCTTCTCCATTAGCTCTGTCGATTTATTCTTTGTGTTCTTGACTTTAAGGTAACTAAGAAATACGTTGGAGTAGCTATTCAATTGGCTAAAAGAAATAAGCTTCCCTTGGGCCTTTTTGCTTTAGGGGCATTATAAAAAGGTCCTTTTTAATATGACAGAAAATAGGATTATTGTCAGTTATGGAGAACCTTTTTGGCCCTTCTAGGTTTGGTTCTATGCTTATTTTCCTAAGGTTTGACCCCTTGAGTCTTTGCCTAGGCCCAAGTATGAACCCTTGAACTATGCTCATCGATTTTTACCTTCCCCATGCTTATATACAGAGAAAACCTTTGATTCGTATTTTAGAGCTTTTTTCATTCTTAGCAAAGACAGATCAAACTCCTTATACACTCATTTTTCTGAGTTTCTTTATTCTTGTTCCCTTCTTAAATCTTTATTTGCTGATCCAGATACTGCCTCTGAAGAGGCTAACAAATTCTAGCATATTTTCTAGGCTACTGTCTTGCTACTTCATTACCTTCATGTGGGGGGCTCTCTATCTGGCTCCAAAATTTTCAACTGTAGCTTTGAAAGTTATAATCCTAAAAGAGACAGAAAATGGTAGGATTCATGAAACTAGAGCACACACATTCCTTCGTAGAATAAAGAATTCGGATGTAGAGTTTGCATTAAAGAAAATAAAATTATGCAAGATTTTAGGACCAAATGAGATTCCAATTAAGGTTTAGAAGTGTTTAGGGAATGACGGGGTGTCGTAGTTAAAGAAATTATTCAATAGAATTATTGTCACTTGGAAAATGTCCGATGAATGGAGAAAGAATATTTTAGTACCTATCTATAAAAACAAAGAAGATATTCTAAATTGTAATAATTATAGATGGATAACATTGATGAGTCATACAATAAACCTATGAAAAATGGTCATTGAATGTCGTCTAAGAGTTGAGACTACAGTGTTGGAAATCTGTTTGGGTTTATGCCTAGTAGATCAACTATGGAGGCTATATAATTATTAAGGAAACTTATAGAAAAGTATAGAGAGAAGAAGAAAAATCTTCATATGGTATTTATAGATCTTGAAAATGCATATGATAAAGTGCCTAGAAATATAATAGGGAGTGTGCTAGAGAGAAAATGAGTGACAAATAGGTATATTGAGGTGATAAATGACATGTATGACGGAACTATAACTACAATGAGGTCTTCCATGGGAGAAAGTAAAAAATTTTCAATTATGGTGGGATTACACTAAGGATCAACCCTAAGTCCATACCTATTCGCCCTAATTATGGATGAACTCACTAGGCACATTCAAGAGGATGTCCTAGGGTGTGTGTTATTTCTAGATGATATTGTCTTAGTGGATGAAACTTGAAAGATGATTAACAATTAGCTAAAAATTTGGAGAGAGGCACTCGAGTCGAAAGAATTTAAAATAAGTACGAGTTTGATTGAATACATGCAATGCAATTTTAGTAATAGAAGAAGAAATATAATGAAAAAGTTATGATTGAAAATAAGAAATGCCAACGAGTAAACTATTTCGATATCTGGAATTGATCATTAAAAATGATGGAGAGATTAGAGACGATGTAACTCATAAAATCAACAACGATTGACTTAAGTGGAGGAAAGCCTCTGACATATTATAGGATAGAAGAATACCAATAAATTGAAAGGTAAGTTTTACCAAACAACTACAAGGACAAAAAATGTTGTATGGAATAGAATGTTGGGCAACAAAAAAATAACATAGTGACAAAATGAGCGTAGCGAAAATGAGAATGTTAAAGTGAATGTGTGAAAAAACTAAAAATGATAGAATATAAAATGACCACATTAGAGAAATTGTAAGAGTAGTTCCAATTGAGGACAACTTGAGAAAAAATATATTAAGATGATTTAATCATGTTTAACGGAGGTCGATAGAGGTACCGATTAGAAAAAGTGATAGAAACAATAAACAAAATAATAAGAAAAGATATAAAAAATATTTAACTTAAATGAGCTTATAGCGCGAATTGAATGGCGAAAACGGACTCATATAGCTGATCCCAAATGATTGGGACATAAGGCTTGATTTGGTTTGGTGTAAGACTCATTATGCTTACAAGAAAAAATATTGGGATTTGTTGGGAGTTGTGATTACGCCTAGTTTAACTAGGTTGTTTACATCTCCGAAAGGGAATCAAGTCATTTATAGTTCTTGAATTTTGGAAATTTAATTGGACCTGATTTGAAATTGCGACTGCACCAAATGTAAATTGGACTGCCTACGTATTCTAAAATAGAATTCAGTCGGACGAAGTTTGAACAAAAGAATTTAAAATTTTATTTTAAGCGATGATTGTGCACAATATAGATGTTGGACTGCCTACGTATCCAAAAAGAAATCAAGTCACAGGTAGTTCGAAATAAATAATTTTTGAATTTGAATTGGTGTTAAATGAGTGAATTACTCATTTGATTTGAAATTGAATTTGATTTGATTTGAAATGGTTAAATGACCCACTTGATTTAAAATGAAATTTTATTTATAAGTGACCAATCTTTTTTGGCATTCGACTTAAAATTTGACCAAATTAAATTTTCAAATTCACTTTACTCATGATGAAGATGGAATTAAATTCCAGCAAGGTTAGTGACCTAGTGTAAGTTAGAAACCCCGAAATTTATTAGGAGTTTAAAACTGCTTATTTATTCTCAAGATATAATAAAATTTCTTAAATCTGCATGTGTATTGCACTTAGAAGATAGTATTAGAGATAATATGATAGGATTCATATAGATCCATCAATATCTTCTATTGGGATACAATGATGATAGGCTAAGTTATTATATTTATCTTCTTTATTTCTCACCCTATAAATAGAGTTGAGTCTTATGTATACAATTACCTTTAATAATACATCAGATGTAGCCCATAGGACGTTAGGTCCGTGGATATAGACAATTTATCGAACATCGTTAATTTTCTATGTCTTGTTTTCCTTTATTTTGTTATCTACAGTATCTCTCTTATTATAAACTTCTTTATGGTATCAGAGCGGGTCGATCGGACCTCAAATTTGATTCCGCTTTGCCAACTCTATTGATGTATCAAGGTTTTTTTTTTAACATCAAATTTTTCTGCCTTGTTCCAACCAGCAGAGTATTTTTCTTAGAGTTGCAGGTGGGATCTCAGCCTCTCACAACACCAAGCTTTTATAACTTGAACCATTGGCTGTCAGATTCTCTTGATGACATCTTCCACCTGTGAAAGCCTTTATTTCCTTCCCAATGGATTCTAATTGTGGGAAAATCAAGCCTTGATATTGGACATCATCAGCCTCATCTAAATCAATCGGTATGAAGGGCAACTAGTTCACTGTCGTTGGATTGGAGAAGAAATTATGGAGAGATACAAGAGAGAGAGAGAGTAACGAAAAAGAAAAAAAGAAAAAAATATTTATTTTATGCAGGTTTAATATTTCAGTACACATTTACTCTGACCTACTATTCAGGGGGAGTTTCATCACTAGGGGTGTCCATAGGCCGGGTTACCCACGAGTCCCGTTACCCGGCCCGAAAAAAAATAGGCCCGAAGCCCGATAGGCCCGATAGTTGGCCCGCCCGAGCCCGAGCCCAATATCCTTTAAGAAAGAGCTTGGGTTTACCCCTAAACCCACTACCCGGCCCAATAGCCCGCCCACAAACCCGAAGCCTGCCCAAAGCCCACATACCATATATATATACATATCTATACTAATAATAAAAATACACTATTAAGAAAAACTTTTGATTGACTACTTTAACTCTAAAACAATATATAAAGACAATACTAGTCTTATTTAATTTAGAACTCATATTAATAAGACTAGATTGATGTTAAACTTAAATTGGACAACTTGACTCTCACAATACTAACATTATTAATATGGAATTGATATTAATAAAACTTCATTAATATTACACATAGTCAACCCTTTCATATTCTTTCTTTTGAAAGATAAAAATGAATTGTTAAAATAATTAAATTTACTATTATTTATTTCTATCCATTTTCATTAATTGATGACAAGTTTCTGAATTTTCAAATGAAATTGCATAAATGCAATAGAGTCTTATTTAATATAAGATTTATTTCAATATAATTTGGATAATATTATCAAACTCTTACTTTTCATTTTCTTTTCTTTTATGTTTTAATTTTAATAAATCCTCTTTAGTTATGTTTATTGGTAATACTATATGCCATTTCATTTGTATCGATTATCAATGCTACGAATATGTTCAATATTACATTAAATTACTTATTACAACTTAACTTTTTAAATTTGATCAACCAATTTTTATAATTAAATGACCACCATAACTTAAAATAGTTCGTTTCCAAAAGGCCCAACAAAGCCCGCCCAGAAAGCCCGCCTGCAAAGCCCGCCCAATAGGTGACGGGCTGGACTGCAGGTAGCTTACCCCTACCCGAGCCCGGCCCGGCCCTCGCCTGAGTACGGGCTTGGGCCTACACTACCCAAGCCCGGCCCGAAAAAAAATTTCACGGGCCGGGCGGGACAGCCCTATTCATCACCAAGAGCTGCATCATCGGCAACTTCATCAAATTCGAATTTTCGGCCACTGTCTTGGTATCAACACTGTTGTAGTCCCGACAAATATTGCTCAAACCTGACGTAGCTGCTTTCCACGGAATCGTAGAGCAAACTGTTTCACCCTAGAAATAGGGTTGAACCTTATGTATACAATTATCTTTAATAATACATCAGATGTAGCCCATAGGGCATTAGGTCTGTGGATATAGGCAATTTGCCGAACCACGTTAATTCTCTGTGTCTTGTTTTCCTTTATTTTGTTATCTCCAATATCTCTCTTATTATAAACTTCTTCAGACAGTACTCATTACCTTAAGAAATCCAAATAGCTAACTTTTACTATTCTAATTCTGCAGAAACTAGAACACTATATTAAATAGAAGATAGATGTATGTGAATTTAGGAGAATGGAGAGCAATTTTAATGGGAAGTATAGAATTGTTCAATTGTGTGTTTTTTGAGTGCAATACATCACTTATTTATAGACTCACTGATGTCTTTTCATAAAGGGGGCAACAATTTGAAATTGTGTCTTTTGATTTAAAAAGTATCAATTGTGACTTTATGAAAAGGTACAACCATTTGAAATGGTGTCTTGTAGTCTAAGAGATATCACAAGTGACTTTATGAAAAGTTTTGACCATTTGTAATGATGTCTTGTAACTAAAAAGTGTAAATAGTGGCTTTATGAAAATATGTAATCATTTAGATTAGTGTTTTTAACCAAAAGTTATTAACTTTAAATTGATAGTCATGTTATTTTTACTTTACACCTTTTCAATTTCTCCCAAAAGTCACAAAGAATTTTTCAAAAAATACCACCCAAAAATGTTTCTACTTTGAAAATAGTCTAACATGGTGTCTCTCATTATTGGAGCACTGCAATCTTTTTTGCGTACATTAAAAGACGTGATTATATCAGATTTTTAAGTTCCAATAATATTACTCTTTTTTATTAATAGATCCCTTATCAAAGTCCTATAGTTAATTCATTCCATAATTAACCATATTACATTCCATGAAAATGTTGAAAATTATTCTTTGGCAGTATAAAATATATGAGTTTTATGATGAGTTGACTAAAAAATGCTTTTTGATATTATAACAATTTCAGAATACTAGGAATAGGATCTTGCTTTAATCTCCATTTGGAATGTACCAAAGGAGAATAAAGGAGCATAGAGTATGTGAAAAAAAAAATGATTTTGAGAAAAAGCAAACGGCAAAGCAATATCCGCTGGTTCTTTCTTAGCAACTGACATATGTATTAAAAAGATTTACATTTTGAACAAGGATAACAAAAACAGAGAGTCAATAAGATTAGGGTCTCATCCATTAAATGAGTGATAATATACCAGGAAGGTAATTTTAGGGTTCGTTATTAGACGAACATTAAATGGAGTACATTGTTGCTCGATGCATTCAGAATAATTGCTACCTTAAAACTTTTAAAGTGTCTTCATTTCCAAAAAATAAAAAAATCATCATGTCCCATCGAATTGCTATTAAAGCGATTAAATTCTACTTTGCATAATTTGTTCCATATTAGTTTCAGATTAGATCAATCACTTTGATTCCATTTTATCATTTCTCATGAAAACAATAATTATACTATTTTCTCACAATTGCTTAATGAGTTTTGATTTGCCTATAAGATTGTAAAAAGATCCACATTTTTGAACAAGCATAGTACTAATGAAATAGATTATACTTTACATGATTTTTACGAGTTTCATGATTTTTTCATATGATGGCATTTAACCAAAAGCGTATTCCTAATAAAAAAAAATGATAGAACTTAATGGGATTTTTTATTACAAAATGTTTGACTTATAGATAATATCCTCTGCAGAATATCGGTGCATGCGATAAAACAAAGTTTAAGATGCAAACAAAGGTAAAGCAAATAACTTTTTCTACTTTTTCAAAAATTTTCTTATCACATTCTCAATTATTCATTAGAAGATGGTGGTGGTGGGGTAGAGAAAAGGGAAGGGTACTAACGGATTGTGTAAAAGGAAAGGTGTTATTTCTTATGTCTGTGTCCTTAAAACTTGCTTTGAATCTCATGCCTTGCCTGCAAGAATGTTGGGTTTGTGTCTTATGCACAGCCTTTTTTGAGTCTACACCAGACAGAAATTTTAAAGTAGTAGGAATGTTCCCAATGCCTAGTCTTTGCTTTTTGAATTTATTTTTTATTTTTTAATTTGGTTTGAGAAGGAAAGGAAAAAAAACATTCAACCACAAGGAGGGGTTTGAGCAAAAAAAAACCACGAGGGGACCCAACAACAGAAAGCACTGCTAGCTTATGCAAGGTCCAATTCATGCCTGAAACGGGGTAAAATAGACAATATTAATATTAAGGAATATTGAAAAAAAAAGGATTAATTACAAAATACCCCCTCCAAGTTTAGATCATGTTGCAATCAACTCCCTTCGATTTTAATTTCTACAACTTGCCCCCTCAAAGTTTTTGTCCTACTAAATTGACTGACAGAATAGATGAAAAATGTAAAATTTCTAAAATACCCCCAAACTACTCTCTTCTCTTCCAACCCAACACGTTTTCTCAAACCCTTTTTCCCAACTCTGGTGGCCCTCATCCCCTTCCCCAACTCCGGCTGCCCCCTAAATCATTCCCCAACTCCGGCTGCCGGTACCACCAACCCCTCACCTCCATACCCAACACTAACCTTTCTACCTATCTTTGGCAGCCCCTTACCTCCATCCCAAGCACAGGAAAATCAAATACAATCCATCAAAATTCAGTCCATGTTTATTTCCATCACCTGAAGACTTTTCTTTCTTTCGCCCACTAGTAAACCGTGACAATTACAAAATCCATTCATATGAGTATGTATATATATAAACTCTCTCTCTCTCTCTCTCAAGATGGTTGTTACCTCGTGGAGGTAGATTATTTTTGGAGGAGTTTCAGTGGGAGATGGGGGGTTCACTTTTGCATGGTGGAGGTGGGTTTTACCGATTTAGGGGAAGGAGTTCATTCTTTTATTGGTGGGGATGGATTTCGCCGGATTAGTGGAGTTCAATTGCTTGGGGTTTTACTGGAGGAGGGATGAGTTGGGTTTTCACCATAGGAGCGGTTCTACAGGCATTTGCCGACTTTTGAGAGCATCTTCAACCACACTCAACAAAATAGCTACTCAAAATATATTTAAATATTCAATTAACTACTTTAACTAGCAACTTTTTAAAATTCACTCCAACCACACTCTCTATTTTAACTAACTACTACACCTAACTTTCACTAACTTTCAATAATTTAAAAAAAGTAAAACATATATATAGAGAGAGATAGAGAGAAAAAAAGGTAGAGAGAGAATTTAGAGAGCTCAAATGGTTCACCACATTTGGTGAGCCATTTGGGTTAACTAGGAAATAGAGAGTGGAATAGAGAGTGGGTTGGAGAGAATTTTTTGTGTTTGGCTAGCTAAAGTAGCTAAAAGATAAGAAATAGAGAGTGGGTTGGAGATGCTCTGAGAAATTGATTTTTTGAGATTTTCTATTAAACAAAAATATGAGATGGTGATAATTTTGTTTTTTTGATTGAATTTTAGATCACATGACAAATTTTCGTCCCATTTCCATCATTTTTAACAGTGGATAACTAATGGATGAAGTTAAATTGAAAACTATTCAAATTTTATGGGGGCAAATTGTTGAAATTGAAACCGGAGGGAGTTGGTTGCAACATGACCCATACTTGGAGGGGTATTTTGTAATTAACCCAAAAAAAAAAAAACAATGTACAAGTAAATGATATAAAATGGAATTTTGACATGGGGATAGGGAATTAAATGAACAATTACCAGAAATTCACTGGTGGAATATCCAATGTCTAACATAGTTCGTGCACTAGGCATAGTGATGGACTGAACTTGTCGAGTTTGAATATTTTTAGATTCAATTCAATTGAAATTGAACTCAATTGATAAGTTTGTATTATTATTCGAGTTTGACTCAGTAGAAGTTTGTGAGCATTCAAGTTGAACTTAAAATCAAACCCTTTTTTACGCCTTTCTAGCAACACATGTGATATCACCATAACTGTAAAATCAACAACCAAGTTTGAAAGAGATTAATTTATATGATCTAGAACTATTTGCCGATATCACTCCTTAATTTGACGCAGTTTGGAGTTGGCATATCAAGTATTATTTTCTCATATTTTGATCTATGCCATTGATAGTGGAAGTGGAGGATCATATGTACCTTGAGGCTTTAATGAGTCGAGGGAGGATCACAAGGGGAAGTGGGCATGTCTTGAAGCCAAAGCCATCTACTGACATTAAATTTTAAGGATAAAAAACCTGGTGAGGAGATTCTGCTGGGGCATTTTTAGAAGCCAAGTCCCGAGGAGAGAGGATGGGCACCCCCCCCCTTTAATTTGTGAGATGGATGAGTACTTAGTCACATATCACTTAATATCAATGTTCTGTGCTCTACCTTGCTCAAGGTATATTTTTCTGTCCTTGTCTCAAATCAATGGGAAATGTGGAAAGTAGTATAACCATTAATTTCGACCTGGAGCAATTTCAAGTGCTCCCTTACACAAGTGACATTCAATGCGGGTTCGAGCATGGGAATCAATCCTTTCAAAGATCGGATAACTTTGTCTATTACTTACCATTCTCACATTCTACTCTATGTAAGAGTCTTCTTTATTGAGAACAAATTTGTTAGTCTAAATACAGCCCTGCATGGTTTAATGTCGTGTTTTTGCTTCCACTATAAAATTAGAATTACGTACATTATATTAGCACCACATCATTTAGTCCCTCTTTTTTGTCTCATATTTTTTGTCAGTCTAGCATTATCCTTTATTAGAATATTAAAAATGGTTTGGTTTTCCTTGATAAGGCTGACCAAAACATTATTGACAAGTTGATTAATCAAAACTTCTTTAAATTGTTGAGCAACTTTTGAATCTATGGGAAAGATGGAAGCAAAAACATACAAAATCATGTGACTTTCATGGGTGTAAAATGAGCTAAAATGAATGTATGACAGCTTTCAAGATCTTGATAATAACTGCAAGGAAAGCTTATGCTATACTCAGGAACAAAGTCCAAGGGAAAAAAAAGTTAAGAGCTGCTATACCTGTAGAAGTATGAAGGAGAGAGACCTAGGAAAAATTAGCACAATGAGTATGAAGTTAAGAAGCATGGAAGCATGGATGATAGTCACATGGTGGAAGTCACTGTTGTGCTGCTGGATTTCATTTCTGGTTCAGAAAACACATTGTTGAGTGATGGCCAAACAAAGGGTACTACTGTTGCTTTTGAATAAGCTATGGTGGCGGACGGTAAAGAGTCAGAAGGAACCTTTCCTTTATCTCGTTCGTAATAACAAAGCATCCTGGAGTCATATTAAATGACATTACTATCCTTAACAAAATATTCATTTCTTTGTCATATAGACTTATTACATAGTTTGACCTTAGATTAAGAATTTATTTGACCAATATTAAAATAACTTAATCATAGTTAAAATAACTCTTATTTTTGTTTTATACATACACATACATTCTTATATATTATATAAATTATAATAAAATAGCAGTTCTATATTTTAAATGTTAGCAAATACCTATTTTAATATTTTAATTTTATCAAACTAACATTCAATTCTGTCAAATTAACATTCTATTTCATTAAATTAATACTGAATTGACATTCAATTTTATCCAATTAACATATATTTTATCAATTTAACATTAAATCAACATTCAACTTCACTCACTAATATTCAATTTAATACCAATTTTATCAATTTACGCCAAATTAACATTTAAGTGGTGAAATTTGGATTATGACAGATGGTGGTCAAGGTTAAATTTTTCATTAGCTTACCCATTGATTAAACGTGCTTGTTTGTGTACATGCACCTATGTGTACAAGTACGTGTATTTATGACGCAATTACTACGTGAGATATGAAGTGAGGAAATGGAGAGAAGTGCAAAACAATTAGGTAGCATGCTCGGTGTAATTTAAAAATAAGTTGTTTATCAACTTACTCTTTTATCTTTTATTTATGCTTTTCAAAATACTTTCCTACACGGATGCAAAATAAACATATCTTATTGGAGTAAGTCGACCAAATGGGGAACACAAAGAAATTACTGTTTCTAAGTGTATAACAAAAACTACTCTGAATCCACAAAAAAAAAAGAAGAGAAAACTCTAAAAAATTATTGTTGCATGAGATTCTCCTCTTAAAAAAACAAAAACTACTCTTCAAGTTTCATTACGTGAAATAATCCGATCAGTCTATGCTTATATGTATCCGCCTTATATTTGAAGTTGATCTTTTCCAATAACAAGTTGCATGAGATTCTCCTCGTAACTTTTGTAGAACTTATGAAACTCAACCATAAAATCATCATATAGCAACTCTTTGTCAATCTTGGATTGTGTAAAATCTTCCAACTTCACTAGATTCTATTTCAATTGTTTAATCAATTCTTCAGGATCCTAGAAAATTTCAAATTGGTGTGACTCGATCGAATCCAAAATTGATAAATATAGTGACTCAAGGATTTTAGAATAACCTGAATTACTCTTTGCATCAATTTTCTGTGTTTTAACTTTACTTATTTGAGTTCCATTCGATGGTTTCTTGCACGGATGGTATTTCCTCAAAAATAGTATAAATTTCTTCTTTAATATTTTCATCGACTTTCTTTTCTTGACAAGTTTCAAGCAGCTCTCCATCATCACCAAAAATCCACTCGCCTTTATCTTCATCGTCAATATTTTCTTCTTGATAACTATCCATTTTTTTTCTTACTTGAACCTGTGTAACTTTGAATGATTGTAGAATAAGAATCTCCCTTCTCCCCATTAATTTTCTTGATGCTCCAAGTACAAGAGAAAAACAACATTCTTGGGTTTCTGGTAGGAAACTTGAGGTACTGAGTAATCATTGTATAATAGAAAAGATTGCCACTCAACTTCAAGTCAATTGCTTTGATCATGACTCTCTTTGTTGCCTTACAGATTGATATGCACAATATTTGTCATCTTCTTCTTTTTCTTCTTCTTCTTCATGCGCGTTATAACATGAAGGTGAAAATCTTGCTTTTAATAATCTCTTCATCTTTTGCGAAAAATGAATTTTAGATTTGTTTTCGCTCGCACATGACAACTTCATATGTTCCCATCAATCTGAAGCTCGACCCTTCTAGAGAGAGATGCACAATAGATATTTTTTCATGATTATACACGTAGAATTGTTGGACATAACTTACAGGGGTGAATAGGTTTATCAATATTATCGCTCGAACAATCACCAATTTTCAATCTAATTTACCACATTTACCAATTCTCAAGTTAATTATGCAATTAAATGCATGAATCTGTTTTTCAATAACCCTAACACTCCGTCATATGAAGTGATGCAAAGATTTGTCAATTAATTAAATTACAATTTATCACAAGACTACGGTTACAAAATTCAAATTGATGAATGACTTAAATAAATCAATTATAGTGACTATTCATCAAACATTGTGTGTGCAATTGCAAGTGTGTATGTGTGTGTGTATGTGAAATTAAAGCAATCAACAATAATATTCATAACACATGTAATTTGTTAATATAGAAACCCTTCTCGGAAAAAATCGCAAAACAGATTCCGATTCACCTAGAGCCTAATCCACTGAACTCAAAATCAATTAGCATGTGCTCAAGTCTTATACCTCAATCATTTCCTATGGCTAGATGCTCATTTTTCGTAATAAATCTCTCCTTTGAATATTACCCACTGAAGTATTGAGTAGCTTCACTTGAACGCACTCACCACAAAGAACCATCTAGACTCTTTCAAGCAATCTTTAAGACTTCACACCAAGAATTTCGGAATGCATACATCAAAGTGGGTTTTGTTGATCACCTACCAATATTTTCTTCTCCAATATGCGAAGTTAAATAGAAAGGATCAATAAGGTTTGGCTTTTTGATCTTAGGGATTTAGGGTTGTTCTTGAAGCTCTTTAGAAGGGTTTTGGTCTTTTCTAGCTCATAGAGGTTTACCCTAGCTTGGGAAGGCTTCCCTCTTTATATAGGCTCATAATAGGGTTTGTCTTGGGGACCAAGTCAACTAGGATTCGCGAATGACTACTCAAGCAATGGGAGAGCGCTCAGAGGGAAGTTGTTGCTAGAATTAAAAAAAGAATTCAAACCGTAATAGTGGAGCAAAGACCGCTCGAGCTATCGTCAGATCGCTCAAGCGACCAAAACGCGGTCTCCAGTGCCTAACTCGTCTGCCTCCTTCAATTTTATCCCTATTCAAAGACCGCTCTAGCCGAAGGTAAGTAAGTAGAGGGCGGTCCATATATATTGGTTTTAAAATCAAAAACTAAGAAAAAACTTAGTCCTCTTGAGCACTAAAAAGTGATGTTTAAGTAGGGTCCGATAAATGACTCGATTTATATTTTCAAAATATTTAAGTTTTAGAAAAAAAATTTCAATGAAAACCCTAGAAGTCATTCTTGGATTTTCCCAGTTCCGTTTTCATAATCCTAATTATAAAATTAAACCAAGGAACCCTTGGTCTCAAGGTCATTGCTTGTGTTCTTATGCTTGAAGGTGCATCAGAGTACATATCTTGATCTTTGAAGCACCATGACCAACAAATTAGATTGAGATTTACACAAAACTTCATGAAATTAGTCAGTTATAAACATGTTCTTAACAATCTCCCCCTTTGGCAATTTCTTAGCAAAATACAAGAGTAAGAAATTCAAAATTACAACTTGAAAACCACTAAGAACAAAACGAATTATAAAATAATTTCCATACCATTGTACAAGTCTCACAATCTCAAAACTAAGTACAATTATGAGTGACAGACTGGTAGATAAACTTGGTATAAAAGAGATAATCAAATAGAGCATCTACCATAACAAAGATAGGCAAAAAAGAATAAGGAAAAGGGCAAAGCATGGAATATAACTTCAAGTCTAAAGCAAATATCCAACATAAAGCATCAAGGCAAGAAGCATGTCACCTAACAAAAATAAAAATAAATAAAAGAAAACTAGAGTACCCTAGTACAAGACCATAAATGAACGTAAAACACAAAAAATAAAAAGCTATCATATGGTCCTACACTAAGTCTCCTAAGGCAAACAGGTCTAGTGGCCGCGAGAACTTGTGGTGAACCTAAGCCATCAGGTCTAGGCTACAATTCCAGTCTGATCAGGGTGACTCTGACTTCTTCTTCTCAAAGAGAAACTCAATGGACCTGAAGTAGTAAGTTGTAGCTCTCAAAGGAATGAAGAGGGATCACAAATCAAAACTTTAGTCTAACTGTCTATCCTGTAGGGTAACCGCTCGAGTCATATCAAGGCTGCTCGACCGGTCCTATAGGTCTTCTGTCATTTTGACAGACTAGCAACTAGTTGCCTGTGGGCTTCAAGAACTTCTCCTCTGATGCTCCCAACTACTTCTTGAGCCGTAAAAATATACATGAATGTATGTACAATCTAAATGCAACTAAATACACATACATGGATGAAATTTGGATCTAAACGCAATGAAATTTTTAAATTTATCATTAAAATGCACAAAGTCATCAATAATGAAAATCGCACAAGTTTGTATCATAGTAGTCCATCCTTAATCATCTTCATACATTGCTCTAACAAATATTAATGAATATAGAACTCAATTTTTATAGACCTATAGCAATGTCCTCTCACTTAGTTCAATTTCCCTCACACGAATTCAAATTTTGCATCTTTGATCAATTCATATGTAACGTGTGTGAAACCGAACTTCGACACCACTAGGAATCCATCTAGATCAAATCATCAATAAGGCTCTACATGAATTCCTAATGCATCGTTTAAGTGAATACATAACCGGTTAGTGAGTGTTATTTAAATTTTTCTTTTTCTCATATTTTAGACTTTTTACATCCCTTCTACTCATAATAGCCTCAATTAGCACAATTGTGAATTTCGTACTTTACAATTGATGATTTTAAACATGGGTAGCTTAGCTCTTTGAGCTTTACATGTGCACAATGACAATTAAACATATAGTATTCTCAACAATTCAAGTGCAATTGAGACTAGCCATTACACTTGTTATGCCTTACTTTTATATTTTGGCTACATTGGTCTTTTTTCTCACATTTGGGCTCTCTGTCATCTTTTTAAGGGATTCGGGGCTTTACTAACCTTTACATATGTCTTCACCTACACCAACACTTAGAGTAATATAAGGTCATTAATCATTCAAGTTAGTAAGACTCTTAAGTATGAAGGTGAATGGTTAGGCGTGCACTTAGTTTTATGAATTTTCACAAAAGATAGAATAATTCAAGCACGCTAGGGTGAAAAAGACTTGGTTCAACAATCATACACTAAAACTTATAACCACTAAGTTCTCTAACACCTAATATGTCTCATAGCAATACACTTCAACTTTGATTTAAGGAAGTTTACACTACAATTTAAGCCAAAGACTGATTACCATGATTAAAAACAAAAAACAGACAAAAGAAAGTCTTTTTGAAATTTTCCTTTTCGTATGTTTTTTGGATTTTTAAAAACTACCTATAAACAGAAAATATGCATAACTATGCAATTACAAGGAAAAACAAAACAATTACTCATAAATCCTAAAAGGATGTCCAACTAAATATCAAAACTCTTTTTGGGTTTTCAATTTCTATATATATATATATAAATTGTGTTTTTCATATAACAAAAGGAAAGTAAATAGACAAACAAAAATATTTACAATACATGAACCTAGGATATAAGATGCAATGCATAACTATGCACTTAGGTCCACACTCTCATCTCACCTACCTCTTAGTTAACTCAACCGCCTCGGTAGCACTTTGGACATCTAATTTGATTGAGATGGTGAGCCTCTCAAGGTCCTTACTACTCATCCGCACTTGTTTTCCCCTCACGCCACTAAGTGAGTTAGCTTTTTATTCATGGCTTCCCTAGAGTACTTGCAATTTGTACTATAGTGTCCGTGCTCTCCACAAGTGAAACATACAAAATGGTTCGCATAGTGTTCTTTAACAACTTCCTTCTTTATGTTTCTACCCTTGTTACCAATTCTAGTCTTTGGAGAACTATGGTTCACTAATGGATAAGGTTGGAGGTTTGAGTGTCCGAGTCCACATTGGGGGTCGATGGTTAACGGACGTAGTCGTAGGCTTCATGATCCAACCACTGAAGGCCTATCGGGGTGGTCTCTGGGTTCTATATTTTGTCCCGCCCCTCTTTTAAACATCCCTTTTTTACACATAAAAAAAATAAAAATTGATGCACATAGATAGCATTACCGATTTTAAAAAATAACAATATATATAGAGTAAATTACACTTTATCCCCCTAAATTATTATTTTTGTTTTATTTTGTACCGTCAACTATAAAATTTGTTACATTGCACTTAAAATTATCAATTTTGATTCATATAACTCCAATAGATAACGACAAACTTGAAATTTTGTCAAATGAGGGAGGAAAACCCCTAAAAGCTTCCCGTCAGGTGTCTAATACCACTTTATTTTACTTCTTTTGTAACCAAATGGTTGCTGGTAAGAAAAAAAAGGTTGGCCAAAGAAAGAAAATTTAGAGCTTAGGAAGGATAAAGTCATAGATAGATATTTTTTTAAACTTTTGACCTGCACATGTGTAATAGACAGTTATTTATTAACAATACATACCACTCACATGTGCATTTATCGTCAAAAAATTAATAGTTGGTATTTATTAGAGTGATATGAAACAAAATTGATACTTTTAGGTGCAATGTGAACATTTTTATAATTAAAAGTACAAAATACAACAAAAATAATAGTTCAAGGGGATGAAGTGTAATTTACCCATATATATATATATATATTTCTTTTTTGACCCAAAAAAATAGTTCAATCGGGGTGGAACCACTGCCTAGATGTGAACATACAAGCCCGAACCCTCCAGTGGAGCCTAAATGGCAAGAAACATGGGTGCTTTCAAAAATAGACTCGTGTCATATTCCACAGTACAGAGTTGTCGGTGAGAGCAATCAGCAATGGGTCTAGGGGTGCAACTCGGGCGGGTTGAGAGGTCAACCCTAACCCAACCTTAGGTATATAATCTTCAACTCTAACCCTAGCTATAACCCTAATTCGAGGTACTCAACCCGAGTATTGCCCGATTTTAATTCGGTCGGTCTCGAGTTGAATTCGGTCTGATTTAGGGTTAAAAATCGGGCTGGCTCGGGTTGATAAAAAAGAGAGGAATGACGAGTGAGAGAGGGAGGTTGAGAGTCTAAGACGAGACTCAAACGAGTGAGAGAGGGAGAATGAGAGTCTGAGACTAGAAAAGAAACGAGTGATGAGTGAGAAAGGGATCTTAGAGTGATGGAGGTGTAGGGGTAAAGACTTGAAGTGAAGTGAAAATCTGAATTCTGAAGAGTGAAGATAATACTAACCCCTAGTTAAATATATTTATATATTTCTGTATATTCAGGTTCAACCTGATTTAATAATCGGGTTCAACCCGACAACTCGGGGCTTTAACCCGAGGCTTGCCCGAATTCAATTCGGGTTGAGATTTTTTTGCCTAGGCCCAACCCAAGTTTTAAAAAGCAGAAATTGTTAATATATGTATATATTAACATATATATAGGTCATCAAATTAAATCTAACATAAATTAATTTTTTAATTTTAGGTAGATAAGATAATTAAAATTCCTTAATTTTAGTTGTCAAATTTTAAAAGTTTCCAAAAATTTTGAAACATATCCCTAAAAAAATGGAGAAAATTTATTATGGGTTTTGATTTTCGGGCTAGCTCGGGTTACTTAATTCGGGTTGATAAAAGAAAGAGGAATGACGAGTGAGAGAGGGAAACTGAGAGTCTGAGACTAGAAAAGAAACGAGTGATGAGTGAGAGAGGGATCTTAGAGTGATCGAGGTGGAGGGGTGAAGACTTGAAGGGAAGTGAAAGTCTAAATTCTGAAGAGTGAAGATAAATACTAACCCTTAATTAAATATCTATATAATAAAGTAGAACGATTTTGAATTTTGAAGACAAAGAGTGGTCTACATCATTTCGTGACAAAAAGAGGCATCATCCAACGGACGACGTTATCTCAAACTGTCTCGAGCTATTGACGTCTCAGATCATTTTGATCCGATGTACCACATTAACTCTTTTGAAATATTTTTGGTGCTCAAAATTTATAGTTTCCAAAATTTAATTCTCCCAAATCTTTTCCTTAAATCAAGCAAATCTCTCTCTCTCTCATTCCTCTGTATCTCTCTCTCTCTCATTCCTCTGTATCTCTCTCTCACACTCAATTCACGCAAAAAGTATCAATTTTTCACAATATTTTTTCCTCTGTATCTCTTTCTATGTCTCACGAAAATATTAGATAGTGCATGATTCAAACAAATACTACATCTCTCTATAGATAGATATCACAGAGAGAGATAGTATATTACGAAAATATTCCTTTCTATCTCTCTCTGAAGGAAAATTATGTAATAAATATTAGATAGATAGTATATATCACGAAAATATTCCTCTATGTCTCTCTCTTTTCATTCAAGCAATACTACAAACACGAATCATACAAATTCAATAATCAATTTTGTTTTTTCCATAATCAATAAAAAAACATAACTTGTAAAAAATCTAATTTAATAAAGAAAATATGCTTAACATGTAAAATATAAAAGATTAAATTCAAGTTATTGGGCAACTCAGATATCAAAAGATACATTAAAGAAAACATGTTTAACATTTAAAAATACAAGATTAAATTCATATACAAACACGAATCATACAAATTTAATCTTTAGTGAATAACACAAAACAACAATATTTATTAAATAATTCAAATCTAAATACCCGAGAAAAATGATACAAAATTACAAGCGAGAGAAACGATACAAAATTATAAGCAATACTACGAACATGAATCATACAAATTCAATATTTAGTGAACAACACGAAACAACAATCTTTACTAAATAATTCAATACTAAATAACGTTTATTTTAAGAAAATATACTAAGAATATAAATAACCAAGAAGAATGATATAAAATTAAAAGCACTACTATAAACTCGAATCATACAAATTCAATAGTCAATTTTGTTTTTTCCATAATCAATAAAAAAAAAAGAATAACTTGCAAAAAATTTAATTTAACAAATAAAATATGCTTAACATGTAAAATATACAAGATTAAATTCAAGTTATTGGGCAACTCAGATATTAAGAGATATATTAACGAAAATATGCTTAGCATTTAAAATATAAAAGATTAAATTCATATACAAACACGAATCATACAAATTCAATATTTAGTGAACAACACAATACAACAATATTTACTAAATAATCTAAATCTAAATACCCGAGAAAAATGATACAAAATTACAAACGAGAGAAACGATACAAAATTATAAGCAATACTATGAACACGAATCATACAAATTCAATATTTAGTGAACAACACGAAGCAACAATATTTACTAAATAATTCAATACTAAATAACGTTTAGTTTAAGAAAATATACTAAGAATATAAATAAGCGAGAAGAATGATATAAAATTAAAAACAGTACTATAAACTCAAATCATACAAATTCAATAGTCAGATCGTATCTTTTGGAAGTCGTTTGAATTTATGATAGTTATATTTAGTCATTTGACAACATATGCAGACTTAGTTTATTTTTGTGGGAGTATTGTTTTAATTTCATTCTATTAGTTATGAATTCTGTTATTATTTAGATAAAGTTGATTATAAACGTTAAAATCATGGATTTTGAATCTGTAACGCCCCAAATACCACCCTGGACGACATTACATTCTAAAACCATTCATAGCATGAGAGCAACTAACTATATATCCATCAAATAAGAAACATCCTAGATTTAACAAAATTTGGGCAGAGTCTCTTTTGTACGGGAAGCTTTACCCAAAAACACAACCTGTGCAATTATATTAACTTGACCACACAGGGTCCATTTAACCATCCAATAACAATAAAATTTCATTTACCATCTATACTATCCATAATGTTATCCCAAAAGAATAGGCCAAGTATGACAATTACATTCCCAAAAGAATTACATGAATATATATCGCAGCGGAATTTCAAAAGAATCTAGACTTTACATTGTTCAGAAATAAATCTCCTAGTCTAGAACAAAAATAAGCTACATCTCTAGATGTCCCACTCGGGATCTAGGTACCCCTCCAATGAGGCGTCCCCAAGGCCCGACTCATTAGCGTCAAGCTCCTCCTCTATAGCATAATCTGAAAAATGTTAATTGTAGGGGATGAGCACGAAGCTCTGTAGCAAAATCTTCCCAAACTCAAACAAGGTTTAGAAAATTATATTAAAACAGTACGGTCTCATTTTTACAAATAGCATATATGGATTTTGAAGGAAAACATGACATTTTAAATAGATCTCAAGTTTACGTATTCACAATAATTTAGATGAACAGTAAAACCAAGTCACCATTAACCACCATCCCCGTTTCCAAAAAATTCTTGTGGAGTCCCATACCTCCACAAGTTCTTGTTGGAAATCATTCCGTAACAATAATAATAATCTCATAATCTCATGTATATTGATTGCTTCCCATGAATTTACACATCAACTCGTGCCTAGTTCACCCATCACAATCTACAATCACAATCACTTCGGGAAAGGGCGTCTACCATCCCAATGGCAGTGACGAGTCCCTCCCCAGGAAAGGTATACCACCCCTTGTTCGAACTCCAGTGAACAATAGTGGAGGCTATTACCAAATAACCACCCACTACAAGTGTTAGGCAACCATCTCACCCCCACCGGGATAGACTAACCTCTAACACTCTACGGCAATGCTCGAAGACAATTCACGTCCATCACAATAATCATACAAGAGATATTATCACAAACATTCTCTCAATTCACAAGAAATCCCAAAATCCCCAATTTCACAATTTGTACCATAAGATAATTGAAGGAAAAGAGCAAGAGATCATCATAATCATCATTTTGTTATACAATATCAAGCATTAAGGATTTGATGGTGAGAGCAAAAGAAATATAAAGAGGAAATCTATTTTTCTCAAAACTAGGGTTTGAAGAAGTAAAAGAGAGCTTTAATGGCTACCCAACCATCACAATGTTTAAAACATGGCAATAAATGTAAGAAGACCAAGAATCAAGTAATTAATAGCAAGTATATATGATTTCAAACCACAAGAATACATATAAGTTAACCCTAACATCAATGTAAGAGCATAGGAAGAAATCCCCTACCTTATGCTCTTGAAGAAACCTAGGGTTTAAGTCTTGAATCACTTGTGAACCCTTTGTCTTTCCTTTTGATCTTGAGTTTTTATCTTTCTCTCTAAGGGTTTCTAGGATTAGAAATGGGGAAAATGGGATGAAGGAGGCGGTTTTGGTGTATTTAGAAAGCAAGAATTGGGGAAAATCGCGAACTGATCTGGGTATATATTAATGGTACCGTCCGGACGGTGCCTTGGACGTCCAGACGCTGGCAACTCTCTGTCCCAGCTTTCTGTCCCAACTTCCAGAGCAGTTTTCACCTATTTAGAGGTCGAATTGGAAAATTTTCATGAGAATACTTTTATAGCCCTAGATGTCTACTATCTACTGTAAAAATTTCAGATCAATTGGACTTAAGGATAAAACGTTATGGCCAAAACACTAAGTAGTGTTCAATACCCATTTTTACCCAAATTCTCGCTAAAGTGTATTTTAACTCCGAGACACTTCCTAACTTCCAATACATCCATATTACCACTCCCAATGTTTTTCGACCTTCCGGATTCAATGGAATCATTATTTTGACCTACAAACTTTTAGAAACTTGTCTAATCACCATTTCCAAGTTTAAACATCTTCCACACGTAACTTCCCAATCAAATTGTCTCCATAGCATTTATTCCTACGGTTTATTCTTATGTCACTACATATATCTACATCTTTACAAATATTATTTACTATATATATATCTCTATAAATATATAAAAGAAAATTCGTGGTGTTACAGAATCAAAAACAGAACATTGAATATTGTCAGCTGATATATTTTTTCAGATATTTGAATTATTATGTTTCAGTAGTTGTAACATAATTTTCGTGGCATAACAATTTAATGTGGAAATATATGTTATGCATATAGGTTGATACTATAAAAAATATTAGCGGACTCATTTTGTTCGTCGTTTACTACAATGTTGTATTTTACTTTACATTTATGCATGGGCAAATATTTGTAACAAATTTACGAGTAACACCGTGCCTTCAGGCACGGGCAATTGCTAGTATTTATATATTTATGTATATTCGGATTCAACATGATTTAATAATCGGGTTCAACCCGACAACTCGAGGCTTTAACTCGAGACTTGCCCGAATTCAATTCAAATTGGGGTTTTTTTGCCTAGACCCAACCCAAGTTTTAAAAATGGGAAATTGTTAATATATGTATATATTAACACATACATTGGTCATCAAATTAAATCTAACATAAAATTAAAATTCTTTAATTTTCGATAGATAAGATAATTAAAATTCCTTAATTTTAGTTGTCAAATTTTAAAAGTTTTCAAAAATTTTGAAACATAACCCTAAAAAAATGGAGAAAATTTATTATGGGTTTTGATTTTCGGGCTGGCTCAGGTTACTTAATTCGGGTTGATAAAAGAGAGAGGAATGACGAGTGAGAGAGGGAGAGAGGGAGACTAAGAGTCTAAGACGAGACTCAGACGAGTGAGACAGGGAGACTGAGAGTCTGAGACTAGAAAAGAAACGAGTGATGAGTGAGAGAGGGATCTAAGAGTGATGGAAGTGCAGGGGTGAAGACTTGAAGTGAAGTGAAAGTCTGAATTCTGAGGAGTGAAGAGAAATACTAACCCTTAGTTAAATATATTTATATATTTATGTATATTCGGGTTCAAGTTGATTTAATAATCGGATTCAACCTGACAACTCGAGGCTTTAACCCGAGACTTACCCGAATTCAATTCGGATTGGGATTTTTTTGCCTAGGCCCAACCCAAGTTTTAAAAAGGTGAAATTATTAATATATGTATATATTAACACATATATAGGTCATCAAATTAAATCTAACATAAAATTAAAATTCTTTAATTTTAGATTGATAAAATAATTAAAATTCTTTAATTTTAGTTATCAAATTTTAAAAGTTTCCAAAAATTTTGAAACATATCCCTAAAAAAATGAAGAAAATTTATTATGGGTTTTGATTTTCTTAAATTTTCTAAAATTTTTTTAAGAAAACTTATTTGCAATAAAAGAATATTCAAGTTTTTCTATGTCTTAAATGAATTTTTTTACAAAACATTTTTTCCTTCATACTTCTTGACAATTAAATTCAATTTCGTATACTAGCCTCCGAAGATCCCTTTTAAAAATTCGAACCCAAGTCATATTTTTTTTGGGTTAAACTTAAGTTGAATTCGAGTTGGCCAGTCCAAATTGCATCCCTCGGGTCTCCCTGAATCGAACACTAGGTCCTGGTTAGCATGAGATGAGAGTTAAAGAAAGACGTTGAACGGGACAGTGCAGGTCAGTAGACCACGCGGGGTGATTTGTTCATCGAGTTCATAATGCTATAGTTTGTGTATATTGTGAACATAGGAAGCTTCTTAGTAAATGACAAGGAGACGAGAACCACGTCATGAATTGGAAACTATTTTATCAATTTTATGGTCAAGTCAAGGTTTTTATTTATTTATTTTATCAATTTTATGGTCAAGTCAAGTCATCTACTTTATAAAATGGGGAAAAGAATCCTCAAGTTCTCACGTTCTCTCAACTAATTTTGCAATTTTTCTTCGTCAATTGGTGATCTTGCTGAGAGAAGAATCTGTACTCTTTAAGGATCTTTCCGTCAGCAAATTCAGGTGAGACTCACAATCACAATTAATTGTGGAATGAGTTACATGGAATTCTATATGAATGTTTTTTTGTTATTCATTTGTGGTGATCCTTCTGTGAATTCTTATCAACTCTGAATTAGCTGAAACAACGGATGTAGAAGTTGTTCATGAATTTGAAACTTGGTTTGATTTTGATTTGTTTGCTCTTGTTGAGTTGACCAATATTGTTGACTTGGTAAAAGATTAGTCTTTCTTCAGCACCAGATGGATCTGCTCTTTCCATGTTTCTGTTTGATTAGCTTTCTGTTTATAGATTTACCCCCTTTATGTTTTGACTGGAACTGCAAGTTATCTAGTTATAGCAGCAAAATTGGGGGTTTGCCCCTTTCAGATGCGAATGTCTTATGTTGTGGGAAAAAGTGGTAATTCGGTAGCGGTACTGGGGGACCTTCTGAGAGTTTTGGGAGCTTATCTTTGAAAACAACCTTGCATTTCTATTTTGATTTGAAGACAAAAAAACAAAACTTTTTGACAGTTACAGTCGAAATGATTTTATTGCATGGTCTTAGAAACAGTTTGGGGCTAAGTTTGACTTTGTTTTCGTGCCGATAGCCACCACTCTTCTACTACCACCTTCCTTTCTCGAGTTGCTGATGTAGCCCACTGTGTAGTCAGCCCTATACCTTTGGTACAAGAGCAGAACAAACATAAGCTATCCTGGAAATTCCTCCTCCTATAAGTAAAGTAGGCGTAATAGGCAGTCCACCACTTTCCTTTTTCATAGATTATGCTTTGTAGGCATGTTCTGTATTTGTACTGCATAAGGAGATGGCCAATATCTTCTGAGCTTCCACTGGAGGGAAGTTGTTGAATTAAGCCCTTATTTCATTATGTATCCACACTATCCAAATTATACAACTGTTGGGAGACCTTTTCTAAATATTTGCCAGTAACTGTAAGGACTTTAGATATATCAAGGGTCCACTGGCTATTCAAGATTGGTTTTTTTATCCCCATTCCCAACCTTAACCATTGAGCATATTCCAGTAGAAATTGCTTCTCATCAGTAGATTGTTACAGCACCGTAAGGAGATGTGGACATCCCTAGCTTTCCAAAGTCTGAAATTTCGTCCCTATTAGTAGACGGTTTACAGACTGCTTGATATTAATTTTTTAGCAAGTCACTGAATTGGCAGAATTTCCTAAAAATCAGCAACTGCACATTTATTCACATTTTATGCATATGTTCCATGTGCCTTAATTATTTATGTTTTTAACTGTTCCTTAATTATTTTTTATTCAATATTTAAGCATATTTTCCTTGTGCCTTCACAGGATACACATTCTCCTATTTCGCGTAGCTTTTTTTTATGGCTGCTCTCAGACCCAAAGAAGCTTCCTCATCCATATCGCGTTTTCCTTATCATGCATTCTTAAGTTTCAGGGGTGAAGACATTCGCAAGACCTTTATTGATCACCTTTACATAGCTTTAGTGAATTCAGGAATTCGCACCTTCAAGGATGATGATGGAATTGAGAGGGGAGAGGATATTGGTTTAGAACTACAGAAGGCAATTCAGGAGTCAAAGATATCAATAGTTGTCTTCTCAAAAAATTATGCATCTTCAAGTTGGTGCCTCGATGAACTTGTTATGATCCTTGAACACAAGAATATTGGTGGTCATATAATTCTTCCCATCTTCTACGATGTGGATCCATCAGAAGTTAGAAAACAGGTTGGAAGCTTTGCAAAACCATTTGCAAGACATGAAGAGCAGCTCAAGTCAGAGATGTCTGAAAAGAAAAAGGATGCTATGGCCCAGGTAGAGAATTGGAAGGCAGCTCTTACAGAAGCTGCAAATTTGGCAGGGATGGTATTGGGAGATAAGTAAGTTCCTCATTGTCCTTTCTAGGCACCATCTCACCAAGATTTCCTAGCCTCTAAGGTCATTTGATTCTTTTATTGCTAAGCCCTCATGTGACACTTAACGGTAGTGGTGGTTCCGGTACTCAATGTAAAGTTTTAAACCAAACTAACAAACCAAAAAAAAAAAATTTGTGCCAGTTGTTTTCAGTAGATTAAAATGAATCTTTTTGCGCCATTCAATTATGTGTTAAGGGCCATATGTCAATATAAGGGCTTTTTAGTTGTCTATTGAATCCCAACTGTGAGGTTGAACATAAAAATTTATTTTTCAAAAATGGAACATAAATATGTATTAAAAGGTGAATACAGGATTTGTAAATCGAATTGATTAAATGTTTGGTTTGGATAAATATGTTTGCTTTGGATTATCTAAGTTGTAGGATTATGTGAATAATGCATTAAATTATGATAACTATGATTTATATGTTCTTACTTCTTGCATAATAGAAATCCCTTTTCTAATATGTTTAGAGGTTCCTCTCAAGGAAAAAAAAAATAGAGGATCTAATTGCATTATCAGGAACTAGTTTGTCTTCATTTAGCGAGTGCCCAAGGTATTTGCAGGAATGAATCATTTAAATGGGTGGAATAGCTAGAATTAGCATGAAGCCATAACATAAAGGAACAAATTGTGTGTCATAGGAGAAAATAACCATTTTTTCATGACTCAAAGTGTACAGATTTTCCGTTCATGAAGGACCAGTTATCAGTTATTTGTCTTCATTCACCCAGTATCCTTTTAGAAGCTTGGGTACATAACTTGCTTGAAGTGACTTTGCTAGAATAAACGTTGAGTATGGAGTTGGTTGAGCGCTTCAACATGATACACTTTTTATTCAAATAAAATAAAAATAGAGAACCTTGTTTCTGTCCCGCTAGTAAACTGTCACCTTTGAGTCTCTGATGACCATGACATCCTAGGTTCTATCCTTTCGTCCATTGCTTATGTCAGTAACATCGATGCAAGATAAAAGCAGCATATGAAACCATGAATAAAGCGAATTGGGACATACAACCAAACAAGTGGAGGAATTGCTTTGTTCTCAATTTGAACTAGAAGTCTGACGCAAAAATGATAGATAGTTAGATGTTTTTGCAGAGGAACTGTTATAACTTTGAGTTCAAGGTGTAATATATGACTTAGACCACTTCAAAAATATAATCATTAAAGTAAAAAATAAAAAATAAAGATGAGCACTAGTTTGAAAAATGTATAGATGATAATTGTGGAATATAAGAACCTCTTGTCACCCTAGTTGCTGTTACAAATAGTTATTTTAGATGGGCGATCAATGTCTTTTCCTTTCTTCTGTATTTCTATATACTTCTAGCTGAAAATCAAATTCTTTTGTCTTTCTATTCGTACCATTCTTTGCCTAATAATGTCTTACTTGTCTTTCTATTTTGTATTTGCATGGGAATTTGCACTGCATCTCCAGTTGTGCATGCATAGTGCGATTTACATTTCATATTGATTCGAAATCTACAGGCTAGAGGGAAAATTTATCCAAGAAATTGTTGAAGAAGTTAGCAACAAACTGAGACGCACAATTCTAAGCCTTCCACCATACATAGTTGGAATAGATTCCCAAGTCCAAGAAATCAATTTGTGGTTACAAGATGAGTCAGCTGATACTAACATTTTGGTAATCTGTGGGATGGGGGGAATGGGAAAGACGACCATCGCCAAATATGTTTATAATTTGCACTTTGAAAGATTTGAGGGTAGTTGTTTTCTTGCAGACATTAGAAAAGTTTCGGCACAACCTAATGGGCTCATTCAATTACAAAAACAACTTCTCTCAAAGATACTAAAGAGCAAATGTGTCAAAATTTGGAATGTTGATGAAGGAATCACTGAGATTAAAGACTACATTGGCAACAAAAGAGTTCTTATAGTTCTAGATGATGTGGACCGAATAGACCAATTGAATAAAATACTAGCAGCGCGAGACTGGTTTCATCCGGGAAGTAAAATTATCATAACTACCAGGCAAAAGCAACTCCTAAAGGCTCATGATACTTATAAGGTGCATAAGATTGAGAGGCTTGATGGTGAAGATTCGTTTAGGCTTTTCAATTTTAATGCTTTTGGCCAAGATGAACCAGTTGAAGGTCATGTTGAGCAGTCAAGAAAAGTAGCACACTACTGTGCGGGGGTGCCTTTAGCTCTAGAAGTGATGGGCAAGTGCTTATCTGGGAAAAGCGTGGATGTATGGGCAAGTGCATTGAAGAGAATAGAAGTCATTCCGAACTATGAAATCCTCGAAGTACTCAGAATAAGCTATGATTCTTTACCAGATATCCACTACAAAAACTTATTTCTTGATATTGTATGTTTCTTTGTTGGGAAGGACAAAGATTACGTGATCACGATAATGGACGGTTGTGGCTACGCCACGAAAGATGGGCTTCAAATTCTTATGGACAGATTTCTCCTAAAAGCCAATGAGAACATGAAGCTAGAGATGCACCAGTTGCTTCAAGACATGGGAAGAGAAATTATATGCCAAGAATCATACGATGAACCAGAAAAACGCAGCAGACTGTGGCATCATGAGGATGTCTTAGATGTGTTCAGAGAGAAAAAAGTAAGAATTATGCTTTTCATTTTTATCTGTATGTTTTTGTTTAGGTGTACTTTATCTTGTCCATTTTACTAGGGTACGGAAAAAATTAAAGGCCTCATCCTCAACTTGTTCGTGGACAAGCCAGCTCATACATTCTCCAGTCCAAGTGATGGAAATAGACAACATTCTGAAGATTTTCTTGATGGATCAATAGTGCGTTCTGGGAACCCATCTAAACGACGTCGTATTGACGTCTTCTCTGGGATCCTCTCTTCCTTAACAAAGCTATTGCCCATATCAGACGAAGAAAGCTTTCAAACTGCTTCATTTTCAGGGATGCGCAAATTAAGACTATTGCAGCTCTATAATGTACGGCTAATTGGAAGCTACAAAGAATTTCCTAAGAAGTTAGTATGGTTATTTTGGCATGGGTTCCCTACAAGATCAATACCCAATGACTTTCCTCTAGAGAGCCTAGTTGTTCTTGAAATGCCCTATAGCAGTTTGGAACAAGTTTGGAAGAAAACTAAGGTATAATAATTGCCTTCCATCTTCTCCCCTTCAATGTTTTAGTGATTGATATATCTTGAGAAACTAATGTCTTCCTTTTGGTTCACAGTCGCTCAGATTATTAAAAATACTAAATCTCAGTCATTCCCATTGCCTGTACAAGACCCCTGACTTCTTGACTGTCCCTAATCTTGAGCAAGCAATTCTTAAAAATTGCACAAATTTGGTGGAGGTCCATGAATCTATTGGAGAATTGAGGAGACTTGCTGTCTTGAATTTAAGTGGGTGCAAAAACATTAGGAAACTTCCTGAGAAAATTGGTAACCTACATTCCCTTAAAGAACTCAATCTCTCTGGTTGCTCCAAGCTGAATGAGTTGCCTGCAGAGCTGGAGAAGATAGAATCTTTGACATACCTAAATTTAGATGGAATGAATTTATCATATTCCAAAACTGCAGAGGTTAAAGCATGGCATGCATTCTTGCCTTGGGTTTCCAAACTTACAAAAAGTCCAGAAATTTCATTTCTTTCTTTACCAAAATCCTTAACATGGTTAAGCCTTATTGGATGCAATATAGATGATAATTCTTTCCCCAAGGATCTTAGTAGTCTGCCCTCATTGCAGTTTTTAGATCTAGCAGAAAATCCAATTTGTATTCTGCCAGAGAGCATAAAGGATCTTACTAAGCTCACGCACCTTATTTTAGGGGATTGCAGAAAGCTCCAATCACTTCCAGAGCTACCAATGAGCTTAGATTTTCTATATGTATCGCAATGTAAGTCATTGGAAATGATGACAAATGTATCCAGCCTATTGTATTCTCAGAAACCTCTATGCTTGCATGTTGGCGGATGTGAGAAATTAGATGAGGTTAAGGGATTGTACGAGTTGGATTCCGTTGGAAATTTTGATGCAGAAATACTCAAGAATTTGGGATTGGTTGAGTTGGAATCCATCAAGAGCCTGAAGGTGAAATTATGGAATAAGCTGACTAATATGATCAAGTTTTATCCACTACAGGTTCTCTCTCTCTCTCTCTCTCTTAATATTATGACTTTGGTGGCATAGGGACTATACGAATTTGGCATATTCAGCATTTTTCTTCCTGGGAGTGTGGTTCCAGAATGGTTCAGGACTAACAAAAAAATGCGGTTCTCACAGTTTTTGTTAGGCGATGATGTGTTCGTTCCGGTCCAGTTTGATAGGGTGTTCGTTCCGGGCCTTGATGGGGTTGAGTCCGCCTCAATATCTTTTAGAGTGCCTTCAGTTCTCGACCTCAAAATCTGTGGCTTGAACGTATGTGTTTCCTTATCAAGCAAAGTTCCATCGCAAACTGTAAATCCTATCAATTTACAACTTACTGCAATTTTAGTGAGAAACACAACACGGGGTTTGGATTGGTATTACTGCCCAACATTTTTGGGAATTCCAGACGATGACACTGATACACACATCACATGGTTAAGCCATTGGAAATTTGACGGTTGTCAGTTGGAAGCTGAAGATGACGTGGTTGTCGAGGTGTGTCGTAGAGTAGATGTGAGTCATGTGAGCTCATACGTTGAAATCCAGATTGTGTATGACCCAGAAGAGCAGGGTAGTGCCATTGCTACGGTACGACTGCCGGAACTACCGGACATTTACTACTTATGCAATTCTAAAAGGTATCGGAATCCATTAGATGTATTGCGGTTAGCAATTGTTCGAACAAGAGTGTTTGAATAATCGGTGGCATATTGATGACATGTTCTTGCATCCATTGTTCCTCAACATTCTTTGGCTTTGCTAAAATTGTTCTAACGACTCTGAAGTTGCAATCAATGTGCAGAGATCATGTTGGTTTTTCTTTTCATTTAGTCTTCTTTAAATTCCTATCTATCTATATCTATATCTATATCTATACTACTTATAAAAGTGGCTAACAATGAAAAACTTTTAATTTCCTCTTTTACCCTCAATTAATATAATGAAGTCCATTTTATCCCTCATATCCTTTTAACTTCTTAAATTAAATACATAAACCTATCATATTCCATGATTTTCTAAAATTAATTACATTCCCAAACAATGAATTTTTTTTAATTTTCTCTTTTACCCTCAATTAATATAATAAAGTCCATTATATCCCTCATACCCTTTTAACTTCTTAAATTAAATACAAAAACCTATCATATTCCATGATTTTCTAAAATTAATTACATTCCCAAACATATATATATATATATGTATATATATTTATTTATTTATTTATACTACTTATAACCCTAATTAATTTTTTATTGCCAATCATGTCCTATTGCATCATTTAACCTCCCTTCAATATTATATTATCTATCTATCTTAATACTTGTGCAAAAATTTTGATTGACAATAATATCCTTAAAATATGCTAATAATCTATATCTATACTACTTATAAAAGTGGCTAACAATGAAAAAATTTTGATTTCCTCTTTTACCCTCAATTAATATAATAAAGTCAATTATACTCCTCATACCCTTTTAACTTCTTAAATTAAATACATAAATCTATTATATTCCATGATCTTATAAAATTAATTACATTCACAAACATATATATTTATACTACTTATAACCCTATTTAATTTTTTATTGCCAATCATGTCATATTGCATCATTTTTTTTTTTTTATTAAAAAGGGGTGCAACACGAGAACTTCTCAGGGGGTCACTCATCCTAGTACTACTCTCGCCCAAGCACGCTTCATTTAACCTCCCTTCAATATTATATTATCTATCTATCTATCTATCTCAATACTTGTGCAAAAATTTTGATTGACAATAATATTCTTAAAACATGTTAACAATCAAATAATATCATTTTATTTTGATTTTTCACTGGGCAAGAAATCTCTCTTGCAAGTTATTGTCAATTAAAAAGACATAACTCTTATAGAACCCTTGGAGTTCCATAACTCCAAGACATGGAACGGTGAGAAGTTGATTGGCTTGCAGGTTTAATATTTATTTTATGCAGGTTTAATATTTCCGTACACATTTAGTCCGACCTACTATTCAGGGGGAGTTTCATCACCAAGAGCTGCATCATCGGCAACTTCATCAAATTCGAATTTTCAGCACTGTCTTGGTATCAACACTGTTGTAGTCCCAACAAATATTGCTCAAATCTGACATAGCTGATTGCAACAGAGTCGAAGAGCAGACTGTTTCAATCCCATCTAACACCCATGTTTCAATTCAAGTTAGACACTTCAACTTCTTAGTGTACTAACTTGAGGGGGAGTATTAGAGATAATATGATAGGATTCATATAGATCCATCAATATCTTCTATTGGGATACGATGATAATAGGCTAAGTGATTATATTTATCTTGTTTATTTCTCACCTTATAAATAGGGTTGAGCCTTATGTATACAATTACCTTTAATAATACATCAGATGTAGCCCATAGTGCGTTAGGTCCGTGGATGTAGGCAATTTGCTGAACCACATTAATTCTCTGTGTCTTGTTTTCCTTTATTTTGTTATCTCCAATATCTCTGTTATTATAAACTTCTTCAGATAGTACCCATTACTTTAAGAAAATCAAATAACCAACTTTTACTATTCTAATTTTGCAGAAACTAGAACACTGTATTAAATATAGAATACATGTATGTGAATTTAGGAGAATGGAAAGCAATTATAATAGGAAGTATAGTATTGTTCAATTGTGTGTTTTTTGAGTGCAATACATTACTTATTTATAGACTCACTAGTGTGCTTTCATGAAGAGTGCAACAGTTTGAAATCGTCTCTTTTGGTTCAAAAAGTATTAATTGTGATTTTCTGAAAAAGTACAACCATTTGAAATGGTGTCTTGTAGTCTAAGAGATATCATAAGTGACTTTATGAAAAGTTTTGACCATTTGTAATGGTGTTTTGTAACTAAAAAGTGTAAATAGTGGCTTTATGAAAATATATAATCATTTGGATTAGTGTTTTTAGCCAAAAGTTATTAACTTTGAATTGATAGTCATGTTATTTTTACTTTACACCTTGCCAATTTCTCCCAAAAGTCGCAAATAATTTTTCAAAAAAAACCACCCAAAAAAATTTCTACTTTGAAAATAGTTTAACATGATGTCTCTCATTATTGGAGCACTACAATCTTTTTTGCGTACATTAAAAGATGTGATTATGTCAAATTTTTAAGTTTTAATAATATTACTCTTTTTTATTAGTAGATCTCTTATCAAAGTCCTATAGTTAATTCATTCCATAATCACATGAAAATGTTGAAAATTATTCTTTGGAAGTATATAATATATGAGTTTTATGATGAGTTGACTGAAAAACGTTTTTTAATATTATAATAATTTCAGAATACTTATACTATGAATCAATTAAATACTTAATATAATCTTTGAAAATTCAAACCATGGACTAGGAATAGGATCTTGCTTTAATCAACCTTTTCTCCATCATATTGGGTCCAATTGGAATGTACCAAATGAGAATAAAGGAGCATAGAGTATGTAAAAAAAAATTGATTTGGAGAAAAAGCAAAAAGCAAAGCAATATCCCCTGGTTCTTTCTTAGCAACTGACATATGTATTAAAAAAGATTTACATTTTGAACAAGGATAACAAACATAGAGAGTCAATAAGATTAGGGTGACTGATAATATATACCAGAAAGGTAATTTTAGGATTCGTTATTAGACGAACGCTAAATAGAGTACATTGTTGCTCGATGCATTCAGAATAATTGCTACCTTAAAACTATAAAAATGTCTTCATTTCCATAAAAAAAAAAAAAAAAATATCATCATGTCCCATCAAATTGCTATTAAAGCGATTAAATTCTACTTTGCATAATTTGTTCCATATTAGTTTCAGACATTTTTATCATTTCTCATGAAAACAATAATTATACTATTTTCTCACAATTGCTTAATGAGTTTTGATTTGCCTATAAGATTGTAAAAATATCAAAATTTTTGAACAAGCATCGTACTAATGAAATAGATTATACTTCACATGATGTTTACGAGTTTCATGATTTTTTCATATGATGGCATTTAACCAAAAGCGTATTCCTAATAAAAAAAAAATGATAGAACTTAATGGAATTTTTTAGTACGAAATGTTTGACTTATAGATAATATCCTCTGCAGAATATCGGTGCATCCGATAAAACAAAGTTTAAGATGCAAACAAAGGTAAAGCAAATAACTTTTTCTACTTTTTCAAAAATTTTCTTATCACATTCTCAATTATTCATTAGAAGATGGTGGTGGTGGGGTAGAGAAAAGGGAAGGGTACTAACGGATTGTGTAAAAGGAAAGGTGTTCTTTCTTATGTCTGTGTCCTTAAAACTTGCTTTGAATCTCATTCCTTGTCTGCAAGAATGTTGGGTTTGTGTCTTATGCACAGCCTTTTTTGAGTCTACACCAGACAGAAATTTTAAAGTGGTAGGAATGTTCCCAATGCCTAGCCTTTGCTTTTTGAATTTATTTTTTATTTTTTAATTAGGTTTGAGAAGGAAAGGGCAAAAAACATTCAACCACAAGGAGGGGACCCAAAAACAGAAAGCACTGCTAGCTTATGCAAGGTCCAATTCATGCCTGAAACGGGGTAAAATAGACAATTTTAATATTAAGGGATATTTTAAAAGAAGGGTTAATTACAAAATACCCCCTCCAAGTTTAGGTCATGTTGCAATCAACTCCCTCCGATTTTAATTTCAACAATTTGCCCCCTCAAATTTTTTGTCCTACTAAATTCACAGACTGAATAGATGAAAAATGTAAAATTTCTAAAATACCCCCAAACTACTCTCTTCTCTTCCTACCCAACCCGTTTTCCCAAACCCTTTTGCCCAACTCTGGTGGCCCCCATCCCCTTCCCCAACTCCGGCTGCCCCCTAAATCATTCCCCAACCCCCCCCCCCCCCCCCCCCCCAAACTTCCCTAACTCCAGCAATACCAGTAACCCCTCACCTCCATACCCAACACTAACCTTTCTACCTATCTTTAGCAGCCCCTTACCTCCATACCAAGCACAGGAAAATCAAATACAATCCATCAAAATTCAGTCCATGTTTATTTCCATCACCTGAAGACTTTTCTTTCTTTCGCCAACTAGTAAATCGTGACAATTACAAAATCCGTTCATATGAGTATATATATATATATATATATTACCGATTTAGGGGAAGGAGTTCATTCGTTTATTGGTGGGGATGGATTTCGCCGGATTAGTGGAGTTCAATTGCTTGGGGTTTTACCGGAGGAAGGATGGGTTGGGTTTTCACCAGAGGAGCTGTTCTACGGGCACTTGCCGACTTTTGTGAGGAATTGATTTTTTGAGATTTTCTATTAAACAATAATATGAGATGGTGATAATTTTGTATTTTTGATTGAATTTTAGATCACATGACAAATTTTCGTCACATTTCCGTCATTTTTAACGGTGGATAACTAACGGATGAAATTAATTGAAAACTATTCAAACTTTATGGGGGCAAATTGTTGAAATTGAAACCGGAGGGAGTTAGTTGCAACATGACCCATACTTGGAGGGGGTATTTTGTAATTAACCCAAAAAAAAAAAACTATGTACAAGTAAATGATATAAAATGGAATTTTTGACATGGGGATAGGGAATTAAATGAACAATTACCAGAAATTCAATGGTAGAAAATCCAATGTTTAACATAGTTCGTGCACTAGGCATAGTGATGGGACTGAACTTGTCGAGTTTGAATATTTTTAGATTCAATTCAATTGAAACTAAACTCAATTGATAAGTTTTGATTATTATTCCAGTTTGAGTCAATAGAAGCTTGTGAGCATTCAAGTTGAACTAAAAATCAAACCCTTTTTTACGCCTTTCTAGCAACACGTGGTATCACCCTAATTGTAAAATCAACAATCAAGTTTGAAAGAGATTAATTTATATGGTCTAGAACTATTTGCCGATAAGTTTGAGTTTGGAAATCAATTCAGTTCCTGTAAACCCCCACATGTTTATATTAATATAGTAATGTACTTATTTAGTGATTCTTATATATGTAATGACGCAAAAATAAAATAAACATTGCATATGAACAGTGCACGTGAACAGTGCACTAGCTGCAACTTCAAGCCCAATTTCGACCTTGATACAGTCAATATCTCTCAAAACTCAAAACATGAAAGTTGTAAAAATATTTCTTAGCGTTCCATAGCATCTTGAATCATCTCAATCGGAGCTCAGATGAGAGAGTTATACCCAGATAACGAAACGATGTCGAAACAGTCCGGCAGACTACCTTTCACCAATTTGATCATAACTCCTTATTGGAAAGTCCAAATTGCGCACCATTATTTTTGTTAGAACCCTAACTCGTATATCTTTCCAACCATATAGGTCACACATACTAGAAATATCTGAGTCAAATCAGTTTATTCTCCGAAGTTGACCAAAATCTGCACTGTGGTGTTCCTTGAATAGTAATTTTAATGTTTCGAGTGTAAATTTATTTTAGTTTTGAAATAAATCATAAAAATAAATGTTTTTAGGTTAAAATAACATTAAAAATGAATCCGGAACGTCGAAAAACCTTAGGATAGTCATAGGGATCAAAATGAAGATATTTATTGGCAAAATTGTAATTTTGGAGAAAAATGAAATTTTTGGGCCTAATGAACAGTAAAATTCGGGATTTTACTGCCCTTATAACCCCATTATCTTCTCATTTTCTTCATTTCTTCCTTCCACTCTCACACCCCAACCCTTAGAACCCTAGAGGAAGACTAAGGGAGGAAGAAAAGGGAAGAGGGAGGTCCCTAGAGCTTGGGTTTCACTTTCAATCTTGATTCAAGGTAGGGGTTTTCTCTCATTCATTTACATTGAGGTTAGGGTATATATATATATATATGTTTTGGCTATCAATGATATATATATGCTATGGAATCAACATCTCTTAGGCTTTTTGCAAAGATTATCATGTTTTAAACAAATCTATGGTGGAATAACCATTAAATCATTTTTTCTCATCTTCAAATCCTAGGTTTCAAGAGAAAGGGGTTTTTCTTTTGATTTCTCCTAAGTTCTTGATTTCAAAACTTTAGTGTTTCATAATGAGCAACAAAATGGTATTTATGATGATCTCTTGTACATTTTCTTATATTACTCTTTGTGCAACCACTTATGAGAATTGGGGATTTTTCTTGGAAATTGCTAAATAGGAGACTTGTGGAATTGTTGGGTATTTGAGAGAATGAATGGGTATTGTATTTTTGTGTTGGGTAGAAAAATGATGTTATTGTGATCTCATGTATTTTTCTTAGTTGGTTGTGAAATTGTTACATGATATATTTTGGAGATTTTGGATAGATGCTTGTAAATTGAGATAAATTTTGGAATTGTATGCTTGGTTGGGTTGTTTGTGATGCTCATGAGTGAGAGGTTCCATGTAAGGATGCTCACCCCTTCTCAAGAGGTTCCCGGTAAGGATGCTTGAGAAATAAGTCCGTTATAGTGAGAGGTTCCTTGTAAAGATACTCACCCATTTCCCAAGAGGTTCCCGGTAAGGATGCTTGGGAAACAATGTAGTGATTAGTGAGAGGTTCCATATAAGGATGCTCATTCATTCTCAAGAGGTTCCCGGTAAGGATGCTTGAGAATCAAATGTGACCTAAAAGAGGGTGGAGGTTACCACAAAGTATGCCACCTACTGAAAGAATTGTTGGGAATTGTTTATGACCATTAATGATTATTAATTGTATGTGGTGCTAGTTTATTCATTTAAGTAATGTTTTTTTTAAATAAACTTGAGATGTTTTTTTTAATGTCACTGCTTTATTTCAAATTATGTATCTATGTTATGCTAAAAATGAGACCGACCGTTTTAAATGCTTTTCTAAACCTTGTATGGGTTTGAGAGAATTTTTCTACAGAGCTTCGTGCTCACCCCCTACCGCTAACATTTTTCAGATTACCCGCTTGAGGAGGACGTAAGGGTCGAGGAGCCCGCTACTTGGGAGACTCCACTTGACGGGAGTGTGGATCCCGAGGTGGACGCATAGAGCGACCTCCTTTCCTTTTGTACTAGACTAGGACATTCTTTTGGAACATTGTGTAGTCTAGCTTCTTTTGTTTATTCCGCTGCGCTACTTTAATTAATTTTTGATATGTAATAGCCATGACTTTGGCTTATTATTTTGGATAATGTTGTAAATATTTTATGGATAAATGGACCCGGTGTGGTCAATGTAGTATAATTGCACAGGTTGTGTTTTGGGTAGAGCTCCCTGAACAAAGGAGACTCTGCCCGAATTTTATTAAATTAAGGACCCCCGGTTATTTATGGATTTTATTAGTTGTTCCCATGGTATGAATGGTTTTAAAAAGGTAATGCCTTCCAGGGTGGTTTTTGGGCGTTACAAAGTTGGTATCAGAGCTTAGACTTTAGGTCTTACATGGGAGCTGTAGGTTATAGAATCACCTCTAGAGCTTTAGGATTAGGGTGAATCAAATCCTTGAGTGAAATTTTATACACGTTCTATGCCTTAGCTTAACCTAATATTTAGGATGTCTTGTACATCCATGAACTAAGTTGTGAATTGATGTGTAGGATGAACGGCGAACAAGGACGGGGACGCGGACGTGGGCGTGGCCGTGGAGGTCAAGCAAATCCACCACCACCACCACCTCCGGATGCCATGCAAGGCCTTTACCAATGCTTGAGGGAGCTCACCACTTTGGTACAAAACCAAAATGGTAACAACAACCACAATGGTGGAGCTCATCCTCTCGCCCAAGTACCTGGCAATGGGAACGGAGACCGAAGGATGATAGCTCTTCGGGAATTCCTAAGACAACGACCACCTAACTTCCAAGGGAGCTCCAATCCTTTGGAGGCGGATAGATGGATCCGCCGAGTGAAGAAGATTTGTGACGGCTTCATATTGCAATATAGATAGATGGATCCGCCGAGTGTAGAACTTATCTTCATATTGCAACTCTTTGTCAATCTTGGATTGTGTAAAATCTTCCAACTTCACTAGATTCTATTTCAATTGTTTAATCAATTCTTCAGGATCCTAGAAAATTTCAAATTGGTGTGACTCGGTCGAATCCAAAATTGATAAATATAGTGACTCAAGGATTTTAGAATAACCTGAATTACTCTTTGGATCAATTTTCTGTGTTTTAACTTTACTTATTTGAGTTCCATTCGATGGTTTCTTGCACGGATGGTATTTCCTCAAAAATAGTATAAATTTCTTCTTTAATATTTTCATCGACTTTCTTTTCTTGACAAGTTTCAAGCAGCTCTCCATCATCACCAAAAATCCACTCGCCTTTATCTTCATCGTCAATATTTTCTTCTTGATAACTATCCATTTTTTTTCTTACTTGAACCTATGTAACTTTGAATGATTGTAGAATAAGAATCTCCCTTCTCCCCATTAATTTTCTTGACGCTCCAAGTACAAGAGAAAAACAACATTCTTGGGTTTCTGGTAGGAAACTTGAGGTACTGAGTAATCATTGTATAATAGAAAAGATTGCCACTCAACTTCAAGTCAACTGCTTTGATCATGACTCTCTTTGTTGCCTTACAGATTGATATGCACAATATTTGTCATCTTCTTCTTTTTCTTCTTCTTCTTCATGCGCGTTATAACATGAAGGTGAAAATCTTGGTTTTAATAATCTCTTCATCTTTTTCCAAAAATGAATTTTAGATTTGTTTTGGCTCGCACATGACAACTTCATATGTTCCCACCAATCTAAAGCTCGACCCTTCTAGACAGAGATGCACAATAGATATTTTTTCATGATTATACACGTAGAATTGTTGGACATAACTTACAGGGTGAATAGGTTTATCAATATTATCGCTCGAGCAATCACCAATTTTCAATCTAATTACCACATTTACCAATTCTCAAGTTAATTATGCAATTAAATGCATGAATCTGTTTTTCAATAACCCTAACACTCCGTCATATGAAGTGATACAAAGATTTGTCAATTAATTAAATTACAATTTATCACAAGACTACGGTTACAAAATTCAAATTGATGAATGACTTAAATAAATCAATTAAAGTGACTATTCATCAAACATTGTGTGTGCAATTGCAAGTGTGTGTGTGTGTGTGTATGTGAAATTAAAGCAATCAACAATAATATTCATAACACATGTAATTTGTTAATATAGAAACCCTTCTCGGAAAAAATCGCAAAACAGATTCCGATTCACCTAGAGCCTAATCCACTGAACTCAAAATCAATTAGCATGTGCTCAAGTCTTATACCTCAATCATTTCCTATGGCTAGATGCTCATTTTTCGTAATAAATCTCTCCTTTGAATATTACCCACTGAAGTATTGAGTAGCTTCACTTGAACGCACTCACCACAAAGAACCATCTAGACTCTTTCAAGCAATCTTTAAGACTTCACACCAAGAATTTCGGAATGCATACATCAAAGTGGGTTTTGTTGATCACCTACCAATATTTTCTTCTCCAATAAGCGAAGTTAAATAGAAAGGATCAATAAGGTTTGGCTTTTTGATCTTAGGGATTTAGGGTTGTTCTTGAAGCTCTTTAGAAGGGTTTTGGTCTTTTCTAGCTCATAGAGGTTTACCCTAGCTTGGGAAGGCTTCCCTCTTTATATAGGCTCATAATAGGGTTTGTCTTGGGGACCAAGTCAACTAGGATTCGCGAACGACTACTCGAGCAATGGGAGAGCGCTCAGAGGGAAGTTGTTGCTAGAATTAAAAAAAGAATTCAAACCGTAATAGTGGAGCAGAGACCGCTCAAGCTATCGTCAGATTGCTCAAGCGACCAAAACGCGGTCTCCAGTGCCTAACTCGTCTGTCTCCTTCAATTTTATCCCTATTCAAAGATCGCCCTAGCCGAAGGTAAGTAAGTAGAGGGCGGTCCATATATATTGGTTTTAAAATAAAAAACTAAGAAAAAACTTAGTCCTCTTGAGCACTAAAAAGTGATGTTTAAGTAGGGTCCGATAAATGACTCGATTTATATTTTCAAAATATTTAAGTTTTAGAAAAAAAAATTCAATGAAAACCCTAGAAGTCATTCTTGGATTTTCCCAGTTCGGTTTTCATAATCCTAATTATAAAATTAAACCAAGGAACCCTTGGTCTCAAGGTCATTGCTTGTGTTCTTATGCTTGAAGGTGCATCAGAGTACAAATCTTGATCTTTGAAGCACCATGACCAACAAATTAGATTGAGATTTACACAAAACTTCATGAAATTAGTCAGTTATAAACATGTTCTTAACAATCTCCCCCTTTGGCAATTTCTTAGCAAAATACAAGAGTAAGAAATTCAAAATTACAACTCGAAAACCACTAAGAACAAAACGAATTGTAAAATAATTTCCATACCATTGTACAAGTCTCATAATCTCAAAACTAAGTACAATTATGAGTGACAGACTGGTAGAGAAACTTGGTATAAAAGAGATAATCAAATAGAGCATCTACCATAACAAAGATAGGCAAAAAAGAATAAGGAAAAGGGCAAAGCATGGAATATAACTTCAAGTCTAAAGCAAATATCCAACATAAAGCATCAAGGCAAGAAGCATGTCACCTAACAAAAATAAAAATAAATAAAAGAAAATATAACAAAAGAAAACTAGAGTACCCTAGTACAAGACCATAAATGAACGTAAAACACAAAAAATAAAAAGCTATCATATGGTCCTACACTAAGTCTCCTAAGGCAAACAGGTCTAGTGGCCGCGAGAACTTGTGGTGAACCTAAGCCATCAGGTCTAGGCTACAATTCCAGTCGGATCAGGGTGACTCTGACTTCTTCTTCTCAAAGAGAAACTCAATGGACCTGAAGTAGTAAGTTGTAGCTCTCAAAGGAATGAAGAGGGATCACAAATCAAAACTTTAGTCTAACTTTCTGTCCTGTAGGGTAACCGCTCGAGTCATATCAAGGTTGCTCGACCGGTCCTATAGGTCTTCTGTCATTTTGACAGACTAGCAACTAGTTGCCTGTGGGCTTCAAGAACTTCTCCTCTAATGCTCCCAACTACTTCTTGAGCCGTAAAAATATACATGAATGTATGTACAATCTAAATGCAACTAAATACACATACATGGATGAAATTTGGATCTAAACGCAATGAAATTTTTAAATTTATCATTAAAATGCACAAAGTCATCAATAATGAAAATCGCACAAGTTTGTATCATAGTAGTCCATCCTTAATCATCTTCATACATTGCTCTAACAAATATTAATGAATATAGAACTCAATTTTTATAGACCTATAGCAATGTCCTCTCACTTAGTTCAATTTCCCTCACACGTATTCAAATTTTGCATCTTTGATAAATTCATATGTAACGTGTGTGAAACCGAACTTCGACACCACTAGGAATCCATCTAGATCAAATCACCAATAAGGCTCTACATGAATTCCCAATGCATCGTTTAAGTGAATACATAACCGGTTAGTGAGTGTCATTTAAATTTTTCTTTTTCTCAAATTTTAGACTTTTTACATCCCTTCTATTCATAATAGCCTCAATTAGCACAATTGTGAATTTCGTACTTTACAATTGATGCTTTTAAACATGGGTAGCTTAGCTCTTTGAGCTTTACTTGTGCACAATGACAATTAAACATATAGTATTCTCAACAATTCAAGTGTAATTGAGACTAGCCATTACACTTGTTATGCCTTACTTTTATATTTTGGCTACATTGGTCTTTTTTCTCACATTTGGGCTCTCTGTCATCTTTTTAAGGGATTCGGGGCTTTACTAACCTTTACATATGTTTTCACCTACACCAACACTTAGAGTAATATAAGGTCATTAATCATTCAAGTTAGTAAGACTCTTAAGTATGAAGGTGAATGGTTAGGCGTGCACTTAGTTTTATGAATTTTCACAAAAGATAGAATAATTCAAGCACGCTAGGGTGAAAAAGACTTGATTCAACGATCATACACTAAAACTTATAACCACTAAGTTCTCTAACACCTAATATGTCTCATAGCAATGCACTTCAACTTTGATTTAAGGATGTTTACACTACAATTTAAGCCAAAGACTGATTACCATGATTAAAAACAAAAAACAGACAAAAGAAAATCTTTTTGAAATTTTCCTTTTCGTATGTTTTTTGGATTTTTAAAAACTACCTATAAACAGAAAATATGCATAACTATGCAATTACAAGGAAAAACAAAACAATTACTCATAAATCCTAAAAGGATGTCCAACTATATATCAAAACTCTTTTTGTGTTTTTCATATAACAAAAGGAAAGTAAATACACAAACAAAAATATTTACAATACATGAACCTAGGATATAAGATGCAATGCATGGCTATGCACCTAGGTCCACACTCTCATCTCACCTACCTCTTATTTAACTCAACCGCCTCGATAGCACTTGGGACATCCAATTTGATTGACATGGTGAGCCTCTCAAGGTCCTTACTACTCATCCACACTTGTTTCTCAGAAAATAGTTGAAGGACCAACTATCTTCTCTCCAGATGTCTTTAAATCAATTTTGACTGTAAGAGTAGAATTTTTTTTATTTAGCCTAGATAGTGAGCCTTTAGGTGGTGATATTTTCCTTGGCTTGGGCTCACTAGACCTACCCATAAGCATTGTAAGGTTTAACATTTGGGAGTTTAAAACCTTGGATTGGTAAGCTAAGTGAGTTAGCTTTTTATTCATGGCTTCCCTAGAGTACTTGCAATTTTTACTATAGTGTCCGTGCTCTCCACAAGTGAAACGTACAAAATGGTTCGCATAATGTTCTTTAACAACTTCCTTCTTTATGTTCCTACCCTTGTTACCAATTCTAGTCTTTGGAGAACTATGGTTCACTAATGGATAAGGTTGGAGGTTTGAATGTCCGAGTCCACATTGGGGGTCGATGGTTAACGGACGCAGTCATAGGCTTCATGATCCAACCACTGAAGGCCTATCGGGGGTGGTCTCTGGGTTTTATATTTTGTTCCGCCCCTCTTTTAAACATCCCTTTTTTAAACATAAAAAAAAATAAAAATTGATGCACATAGATAGCATTACCGATTTTAAAAAATAACAATATATATATAGAGTAAATTACACTTTATCCCCCTAAATTATTATTTTTGTTTTGTTTTGTACCGTCAACTATAAAATTTGTTACATTGCACTTAAAATTATCAATTTTGATTCATACCACTCCAATAGATAATGACAAACATGAAATTTTGTCAAATGAGAGAGGAAAACCCCAAAGAGCTTCTCGTCAGGTGCCTAATACCACTTTATTTTACTTCTTTTGTAACCAAATTGTTGTTGGTAAGAAAAAAAAGGTCGGCCAAAGGAAGAAAATTTAGAGCTTAGGAAGGATAAATTCATAGATAGGTATTTTTTAAAACTTTTGACCTGCACATGTGTAATAGACAGTTGTTTATTGACAATACATACCACTCACGTGTGCATTTACTGTCAAAAAATTAATAGTTGGTATTTATTAAAGTGATATGAAACAAAATTGATACTTTCAGGTGCAATGTAAAAATTTTTATAATTAAAGGTACAAAATACAACAAAAATATTAGTTCAGGGGGATGAAGTGTAATTTACCAATATAACTCGAGTCTATTTCTGAAAGCACCCATTTTTCTTGCCTTTTAGGCTCCACTGGAGGGTTCGGGCTTGTATGTTCACATCTAGGTAGTGGTTCCACCCTGATTGAACTATATTTTTTGGTCAAAAAAGAAAAAAAAAAAAAAAAAAAAAAAAAAAATATATATATATATATATATATATATATATATATATATATATATATATATACTGGTAAGAGCAATGGGTCTAGGGGTGCAACTCGGACGGGTTGAGAGGTCAACCCTAACCCAACCCTAGGTATATAATCTTCAACCCTAACCCTAACTCTAACCCTAATTCGAGGTACTCAACCTGAGTATTGCCCGATTTTAATTCGGCTGGTCTTGGGTTGAATTCGGTCTGATTTCGGGTTAAAAATCCGGCTGGCTCGGGTTGATAAAAAAGAGAGGAATGACGAGTGAGAGAGAGAGGTTGAGAGTCTAAGACGAGACTCAAACGAGTGAGAGAGGGAGAATGAGAGTCTGAGACTAGACAAGAAGCGAGTGATGAGTGAGATAGGGATCTTAGAGTGATGGAGGTGTAGGGGTGAAGACTTGAAGTGAAGTGAAAGTTTGAATTCTAAAGAGTGAAGATAAATACTAACCCCTAGTTAAATATATTTATATATTTCTATATTTCTATATATTCAGGTTCAACGTGATTTAATAATCGGGTTCAACCTGACAACTCAAGACTTGCCCGAATTCAATTTGGGTTGTGATTTTTTTGCCTAGGCCCAACCCAAGTTTTAAAAAGGAAAAATTGTTAATATATGTATATATTAACACATTTATAGGTCATCAAATTAAATCTAACATAAAATTAAAATTCTTTAATTTTAGGTAGATAAGATAATTAAAATTCCTTAATTTTAGTTGTCAAATTTTAAAAGTTTCCAAAAATTTTGAAACATATCCCTAAAAAAATGGAGAAAATTTATTATGGGTTTTGATTTTCGGGCTAGCTCAGGTTACTTAATTCGGGTTGATTAAAGAAAGAGGAATGATGAGTGAGAAAGGGAGACTGAGAGTCTAAGACGAGACTTAGACGAGTGAGAAAGGGAGACTGAGAATCTGAGACTAGAAAAGAAACGAGTGATGAGTGAGAGAGGGATCTGAGAGTGATGGAGGTGCAGGGGTGAAGACTTGAAGTGAAGTGAAAGTCTGAATTCTGAAGAGTGAAGAGAAATACTAACCATTAGTTAAATATATTTATGTATGATGATACCTGAAATAAACCCCAATCCTGAGCTCAGGAAGTAAGCTCAGGTCAGGAGCTCGGAGGGGGAAGCGAAGCTCATTCAAGCCATAGTCTGAGCTCATCCGGCTGAGATCAGAGCTCCCCGCTAGAGACATGAAACAAGAAAGGGCAAGGGGACAGCAGATACCTTCGTAATAGGAATTAAGTTGATCCAAGGCATAAAACCCGTAACCAACCAGGATCCTCTCCTAAAACCAAGGAGAGGATCCCATGGAAGAAGGCAAAGATCTCAAGGAGGAGACCATAAAAGCCGGACATATGGATTTTAAGTAACTCCGGGATTGGAGAAGGAGAGATGGAGGAAGATCCCTTCATTATAGGAAGCAATCTCGGGTTAGAGGTAAGTATGAGGCTATAAAAAGGAGGGAAAGCCTCCATTGAGAGAAGAAGGCAACTAGAAACCCTAATACCCTGATTATCTCGTTGTAATACGTTCAGCACATCAATAAGAAAGAGAGGAGCTAGAGACTCCATGACAGAGTGGATTAGCCGAGCTCAGGCCGGTGAACCACTATAATTCTGTCGTGTTATTATCCCTTTCCTCGTTCCCCAAAGCATCCACCTGCATTATTAGACACGAGCCTTGCAGCTCAGATACCATACTTAGCTCCACACAGATCGTTCATACCAAATAATCCTGTTCCATAGCTCATTCGCGTAGATTTACACCATCAGTTTGGCGCCGTCTGTGGGAACCGACTGTTCCTATTACAAATAAGCTGATTTCTCAGTGACTGATGGTAACAACTCGAAATATGAGCAGAAGTCAAACAAACCTACCACGAATGCAAGATCAGCCGGAAGCTACCAACGACAGACAACCCGGGAACATCCAAGAGGCTAATTCCCCCATTAATAACGAGATGGAGGCCCTTCGCCTCATCAACCAACGCTTGCTAAGGGAAAATGCAGAGCTATCAAAGCTCATACAGCGCCCACAGGAGGCACGACCGGCCCAAGAAGGCCAGAATAATCCCCCTCATAGGGAACAACGACACTGGGATCCCCTTAGAGAGGTCAATGAAGGAGGAGAAAGCAGCCAGACCAGGGGGCATGCTCCTTACCTACCCCCTAGGAATGGACACAACGAGGAAATGTAAAGTCAGAACGATGGGGGTGAGAGCAACACTCGGAGCAACGCTTCAAAGACATCCAGCAAGAGCTCAGCCACATGAAGGAGGCTGTAAAGAGCAAGGCTCCGGTTACAATGGATGTCTTAGTGCAACAAACCGAGTTCCCATTCACCACTGGAGTGCTACACTTTCCTCTCCCACCAAAGTTCAGGATGCCACAAATAGAGGTCTTTGACGGAACGAAAGATCCCGTAGATCATCTCAACACTTACAAGAACCAGATGGAGCTGCATGGATACCAGGATCCTGTACGTTGCAGAGCTTTTGCCATCGCATTGAAAGGCTCCGCCCTAGCCTGGTTTCACAGGCTCCCACCAGCCTCGATCTCATCCTTTAAAGAGCTCTCCATAGCTTTCGTATCTCACTTTATAGGAGTCCGGATATACAGAAAACCGAGCTACCACCTACTGAATGTGAAACAGGGGTCCCAAGAAAACCTGAGGTCTTATGTCCAAAGGTTTAACTCGGAGACACTAAAAGTAGACGTTCCAGACGAAAAATTTGCCATAACTGCCTTTATTGCAGGGTTGGGAGTGCAATCAAAGGATCTAATGTTCTCTATATCGAAGAACCCTCAAGCAAGCATGACTGAGGTATTAGCCAAAGCAGAAAAATATATAAATGGTGAAGAAGCACTCCTCTCCAAGGTGGGAGGTACGCCCACACGAAAGGAGAAGGAAAAAGAAGGAAAGAAAAGGGACCGAAGTCCAAGGAAAGAAAAGGGACGAGAAAGGTCTCCTAGAAGGGATAGAGATCGCTCCCCAAAGAGAAGAGGAAATGTTAGAGACCGCTTGGGCCCCATGCAGCCTGAGCTACAGCCTAGATACGGACCTCAGCGATACACCCCGCTCACCGCCGCTGTATCCCAAGTTCTGTATGAGGTCCAAAACGAGAAGTTCTTAAGATGGCCACCTCGGATGAAGGCAGATCCGGCCAAGAGAGACCCCACGAAGTACTGCGATTACCATAGAGATCATGGTCATCACACTGATGACTGCATTCAACTAAAGAAGGAAATCGAGTTCTTGATCCAGCGAGGTCAGTTACGTCGCTTTGTAGCCCATGACAACCAGAAGCGAGCTCTTCCACCTCCACCACCCCAACAGCAGGCACATGCACCACATCAGCAGCCTCTAGGTGAGATTAGAGTAATATCTGGAGGATTCGCGGGAGGTGGAGAGTCCAACTCAGCCAGGAAAGCGCACCTTCGACGAATCAGAGCCGAAGAAGCTCTTGAAGTGCACACTGTATCCAAAGCACCACGCTTGGATACAACTATCACTTTTTCAGACGCTGATTTGGAGGGATGCCAGTACCCTCATGATGATCTATTGGTGGTACGAGCTGTGGTGGCTAATAGAACCGTTCATCGGGTTCTAATCGATAACGGGAGCTCGGCAGATATCATTTTTGCACCTGCATTCAACAAGATGGACATAGGAAGGGAGAGACTTGAACCTATAAACACTCACTTGCTGGGATTCTCCGGGGAAAGGGTGCTCCCCCTAGGCTCGATCCAACTCGTGCTCACCCTAGGGGACCCACCCTGCCAAGCCACCACAACCGTAAAATTCCTAGTGGTCGATGCACCCTCTGCATACAACATCTTGCTTGGAAGGCCATCCCTTAATTCTATGAAGACAATCCCATCAGCCTATCACTTGGTAGTTAAATTTCCTACAGAAAATGGAGTCGGAGTGGTCCGAGGAGACCAGCGTATAGCAAGAGAATGCTACATGGCGTCTGTAAAAATGAAAGAGGTTGAGAACATCCAACTGGATGAACTCGACATGAGGGATGAGCTGGAAGCGAGACCAATGCTCTCAGAAGAGCTGGAGCCAGTTCAGCTGGATGAGGAACCAGAGCACCTCGTATATATAGGGTCTAAGCTGAGCAGAGAGGTCAAAAACCTCCTCATCCAGTTCTTGAAGAAAAATATAGGAGTGTTGGCATGGAAGCAAGAAGATATGGAAGGGATCGACCCCTCGATCATCACGCACAAGCTCAGCGTGAATCCTACCTGCAAACCTATCAAACAGAAGGGAAGAAGTTTCGCCCTAGAATGCCAAAAAGCAATCAACGAAGAGGTCGGCAAACTCCTTCATGCAAAGGCCATTAGGGAGGTTGACTACCCTACCTGGTTAGCAAATGTGGTTCTTGTAAAGAAAACCAATGGTAAGTGGCAACTGTGCATCGACTTCACTGATCTCAACCGAGCATGCCCCAAGGATAGCTTTCCCTTACCTCAGATTGACCTAATAATGGACGCCACAGCCGGACATGAGCTCCTTAGCTTCATGGACGCCTTCTCAGGTTACAACCAGATCAGGATGGATCCCAGCGACTAAGAGAAGACCTCCTTTGTAACTGAACAGGGAACATACTGTTATCAGGTCATGCCTTTCGGGTTGAAGAATGCTGGAGCCACTTACCAGCGATTGGTGAATAGGATGTTCCAAAAACAGATAGGTACATCCATGGAAGTTTACATCGACGACATGTTAGTAAAGTCACTAAAGGCAGAGCTCCACATCGAACACCTAGCCGAATCATTCCAGATCCTAAAGAAGTACAAGATGAAGCTCAACCCTGCGAAGTGTGCATTCGGGGTCTCGGCAGGAAAGTTTCTTGGTTTTATAGTTAGCAGCCGAGGAATTGAAGCTAACCCAGAGAAGGTCAGGGCGGTGTTAGATATGCAATCACCATCCAACACAAGGGAGGTACAACGCCTGACAGGTAGAATAGCCGCCCTGAGTCGTTTTGTGTCTAGGTCAAGCGATAAGTGCCAATCATTCTTTCAAGTTTTGAAAAAGGCGTTCCAGTGGGATGCCAAGTGCGAAGAAGCATTCGAAGCCTTGAAGAATTATATGAGCTCCCCTCCCGTTTTGGTGAACCCTTTAGAAGGGGAAGTCCTTACTCTCTACCTGGCAGTTTCAGATTTTTCAACAAGCGCGGCGCTGGTCAGGGAGCGAGACAGAGCTCAGCAACCAGTCTATTACTGCAGCAGAGCTCTGAGGGGGGCAGAAGGGAGATATCCAAAGATGGAAAAACTCGTTCTAGCTCTGATTACAACAGCTAGGAGACTTAGACCTTATTTCCAGGCTCATACTATCGAGGTCCCAAAAGATCAGCCGTTGAAACAAGTACTACATAAGCCAGAGTCTTCAGGGAGGTTGGTTAAATGGGCTATAGAGCTCAGTGAGTTTGATATCAGATATAAACCAAGGGTTGCCATCAAAGGGCAAATTTTAGCGGATTTCATCGCAGAGTTCACAGTAGCAGCACCTATGGAGAACACAGGTTTGGTACCAGACCTCCCCATATGGAGGCTTTCAGTAGATGGAGCTGTCAATGCTCAGGGAAGCGGTGCAGGAATGATCTTGACCTCTCCAGAAGGAATAAATATCGAGTATGCCCTTAGATTTGGGTTCAAGGCTTCAAATAACGAGGCAGAATATTAAGCTGTCATCGCTGGGCTCAATCTTGCTTATTCTATGGAAACAGAGCAGCTGGAGATCTGCAGTGACTCTCAACTGGTAGTAAAGTAGATAGAGGATTCCTACGAAGCGAGAGGCGAAAAAATGGTCCTTTACCTCAGAAAGGTACGAGAACTAATAAAGAGGTTTGTGCAGGTTAAGGTCAGGCACGTGCCCAGAGCAGAGAATGCATGAGCAGATGCATTGGCGAGGTTAGCAACTGTCTCACAAGAGGACTTGGAGAGGATAATACCAGTGGAGCACCTCCCAGAGCCTTCGGTAAACACTGAAATGGAGGAAATGCTACCAATTATAGCTCAGCCTAGTTGGATGGACCCCGTTATAGAATACCTGCAGAAAGGAACCCTGCCAGGCGATGCTAAAGAGGCTTCCAAGCTAAAATCCAGGTCAGCCAGGTTTTCTTTGTTACAAGGAAACCTGTACAAACGAGGATTCTCAGCACCTCTCCTCAAATGCGTGGGAGAGGAAGACGCCAATTATATACTCAGAGAGATACATGAGGGAATATGTGGCAATCACATCGGAGCTAGGCCCTTGGCAGGAAAAACTCTAAGGCAAGGATATTATTGGCCAACCATGCTCAAAGATGCCACCGATTTAGTAAAAAAATGCAAGATTTGCCAGAAGCATACCAATGTTTCCCACTGTCCTCCCGAGCTGCTAACCTCGGTGATAAGTCCATGGCCCTTTCAGCAGTGGGGTTTGGACATTCTTGGACCCCTTCCCACCGGTGTGGGGCAATGCAAGTTTGCTATCATAGGGGTGGATTACTTCACTAAATGGGCAGAGGTCGAACCTTTGGCAACAATCACTGAGCAAAAAGTTCAAAACTTCGTTTGGAAATCGATAGTTTGCAGGTTTGGGGTTCCTAGAGCGGTCGTGTCTGACAATGGAAAGCAGTTTGACAACTCAAAATTTAAAAGCTTTTGTGCTGAGCTCGGGATAAAGAACTATTTCTCAGCTCCTGCACATCCTCAATCCAATGGGCAAGCAGAGGTCACAATCAGAACCATAAAGACAGCTCTGAAGACCAAACTAGAAAACCTAAAAGGCAAGTGGGTGGAGTACATCCCTGAGGTATTGTGGGCCTACAGGACCACTGTCAGATCTGCAACTCAGGAAACCCCCTTCGCTTTGGCCTTTGGAACCAAGGCAGTGGCCCCTGTTGAGGTGGGGCTCCAATCACCAAGGGTGGAATTTGCAGATGCCGAGCACAATGATGAATCTCTCCTGTTAAATCTCGACCTCTTGGATGAAAAGAGAGACAGTGCTCTGCATCATGTCCAAATTTACCAAAGGAAAACTGCAAGATACTACGACAGGAAGGTAAGGCACAGAAGTTTCAAGGCCGGAGACTTGGTACTTAGGAGGCTTCTGCTTGCAAGGAAGGATCCCACGCATGGGAAGTTGGGACCCAATTGGGAAGGGCCCTATATCGTATCAAGGGTAATCAGACCAGGGAACTACGAGCTGCAAACGGAGGAGGGGAAGGTCCTACCTCACTCTTGGAATGTCGAACACCTTAAGAAGTTCTTTCAGTAAGTGTTAACTGTAATAGAGCTATTTTTAATAAGAATAAACGAGTCTTTTATTCACCCTTATATGGTTTCCAAAACAAAGGGATGTGCAACAAACTCTACAGCAAACAATAAGCTTCTAAGCTTATAAAATACAAGATGAGCTCTTCAGCTCATAAGCAAACGATAAGCTTCTAAGCTTATAAAATACAAGATGAGCTCTTCAGCTCATAAGCAAACGATAAGCTTCTAAGCTTATAAAATACAAGATGAGCTCTTCAGCTCATAAGCAAACGATAAGTTTCTAAGCTTATAAAATACAAGATGAGCTCTTCAGCTCATAAGCAAACGATAAGCTTCTAAGCTTATAAAATACAAGATGAGCTCTTCAGCTCATACACAAACGATAAGCTTCTCAGCTTATAAATTCAAGATAAGCTCTTCAGCTCATATGCAAGCGATAAAACTTCTAAAGTTCAAGCTGAGCTCTTCTTGGAGACACCAACAGTCTTTCCCCCACGACTAGTAGTCCTTGTGCACTGCCTACGCACTCGAAGACCCCAATATGTTTAGTACAGCGGAGATCACCTACGAAATCAGTTAGGAATTGAGGTCAGTACAAACATGATCTTCTGTTTTCCATCAATGTTCGTGGTCCGACCTGTGGAACCAGTCAGGAACTAAGGTCAGTGCAAACATGATCTTCTGTTTTCCATCCACGTTCGTGTTCTGAACACGAAGAATGTGCTGAAATAAGTTTACAGAATTCGGGATGAGCTCCTTAATTCACAAGAGATGAGCCCCTAAGCTCAGACATCAACATGCGTATTCAAAGAAAAAGATCTTATATCCAAGAATACAGGCGTTCAAGAAAATGCAAGGAAAGACAAGGTCTAATATTTTTTTTAAAAAAAAAGAGAAGAACAAGAGGGAAATACAAGGGGATAGAGGTCCTAGTCCTTTTTAAGCTGAGACTTCAGCTCATCAACTTCTTCCTTCAGACTAGCATTCTCCTTCTTCAGCTCGTCCCTTTCTTGCTCAGCCTTATAGAGTGAGTCAAGAAGCTTCTGACCCGATGGGGTAAGGAAAATGGTGGACAGAGAGTCAGGAGAAGAAGAGCCATCCCTCTTGCGCTTCTTTGAACTTGTGCCGGTGTCTCCCTCCTCGTCAGAATCCCCTTCCCCGTCAGAGTCAGAGAAAGAGGTCCAGGAAGAGTAGGGAACAGAGGAAAATTCATACTCAGTTGCTAGGGCCCTAAGCAAATAAAAGTTCTCATTCGTCATCAGTTCAGAATAAGTCCTAGACTCCGCAAGCAGCAACTCGTTGATATTCACCATCTCTGGCACATCCAGATCAGGTGGGTCTGTACAACAAAAACATAGTAAGAATGTATCTTCAAAAGGAAATATTCAGAAGAGCTCGGCTCGAGCTTACCAATGCGAGAGAAGCTCTTCCAGGACCGTGGGATCCTAGCATCACGACAGTGCACCTCAGGGGACCGCCAAGACTCCCCAGAAGCAAAAAAGAAACGTTTAGACCATCCTTCAGGGTTGGAGGGAAGGCCCAGCACCAAGGGACGTAATTTAAAATTCCTCCAACGGAAGAAGCTAAAACAGGGGACATCGTCTTCCTCGATCTCGAAGAAGTACAGAAACTCGGAAACATAGGGGAACTTGCCGAGGCCATGTAGGCGACAGAACAGGAAGAAGCTTACCATAGCGGCCCATTCTCGTGGGGAAAGGCAAGAAGGACATATGCCATAGTGGGCAAGAACTCGCCCTATGATCGGATGAATGGGAAGGCGAAGTCCCATGTCCATGGCACCTTCAAAAAAGAAGACTTCCCCTCGAGGAAGGTAGTTGCAGGGCTCATCTGGAGTAGGGACTCGCAAAGGCAAATCAAGATCAAGAAGGAACCGTTTCTTGATGACTTTCAAATCAGAGGGCTCTAAGGTTGAAGGAGATAGACAGCGACAGTGCCACTTCCATTCGATTCCGAAGGAAGTGCGTTCCTTGAACAAGGAAGAAACAGAGGCAGTCATCAAAAGTAATGGTGAGGACAGAGACGCAAGGAATCAAGAAGAAAATCGAGAATATTATTCGTAAGAGAGAAAAAAAATAAACTCAGCAGATGATAGGAGACTTAAATGAGGTTTTAATTTCTTTTGGGAAACCAAGAGCCACGCGAAAGGGAATCGGCTGTCTTCTTGGTTTCCTAATTAATGAAGTGGGTTACGGTTATGGAAAGGCAGTTGGGAAAAGGCGGGAAAAGAGGTCAAAGCAAGGTTACCCCTCCTGATGCACTCAAAACCATCAAAAGTTAGTCTAACCCCACTTAAATAGAATATTCCTCATATTTCAGCTCAGCTTGGTTGGCAATGCCTTGCTCACATCAGAACCATGAAATTCTGGATGAGTTCCTTATTTCTTCAAAAGAGCTTGGCAGCTCATGAAGACCATAATCTTACTTCAAGAAGAGCTGAAGTGCTTCTCAAAGCAAAGGGGGGCAAGGGGAGTACAAAGAGAGGAAAACTCAGAAAAACAGAACCATGCCAGTTATGTCTCGACTCAGAATCACAGCTCACGGAACTCAAAAATGGAACTCAGAAATTTATATTCAGAAATTTATATTCCAATTCAGAAATTTTGCATTGCAAAACACAAGTTCAAAAAAAAAAAAAAAAAAGAAGATAGAATTACATGAACACAGAAAGAGCTCTAAGTATCTAAAGAAGGAGTAATTGGAGGATCTCGTAGCTCGGTTGATGAACCCTCAACTGCAGAAGGAAGGGAAGAGCTTCCAGAGACACCAGCCACAAGGGCCCCTGTTCCCATTGATTTCGAATTTTGAGCAATGGCCTCAGACACCAGGTCAGCTGAAAACGGTGTATTTACAAGAAAAGCAGGAGCTACAGTGGAGAGCTCAGGAGTCGCCATTGGGAGCTCAGGAATTACAGCAAGAGAGCCTGTCCCAGAGACAAGAGCTCCGGAAGTCCCAGTGGCCAGCACGTCTTGACTCAAGGTTTCAGCTGATGGGACCGAGGCATCTTCCTCATTATCAGAGCTAGACTCTTCCATTTCTTCCTCGGTGGGGATAGGGAAGTTGAAGTCAAGGTCTGGGAAAGCTTTGATAGCCTTGCGCCTAAAGGCAAGCCATCCAGTAGCCCACAAGGTGGTGGCCTCATCTCTTAGCTCGGCAACCTCCCCATCCCTCTGTTTGACCAAATCTTTCTGCTCCTCGAGCTCCTCGCAGAGCTTGCCGTTTGCCTCGTTGAGGGCGAGGTAATCTTGATTGGCCTGGCTGAGCTCTTTCTTGGCATCAAAAGCCTCTTGGCTAGCCTTGGACCACGCCTCAGTCTTCAGCTCCAGATCCTCCTTAGCTAGCCGCAGTTCATCTCGGGCTTTCTTTTCTCCTTCCTCAGCTCTGACCTTGACAGTTAATGTGTGTTTGAGGTCGGAGGCCTGCTTCACTGTCTGCTCTTTAAGACTTTGCACCTGAGCCCTAAGGTCCTCATTCTCAAGGAAGACTTGCTTCGCAATCTGCTCCTTAAGGCTTTGCACCTGTGCTCTGAGGTCCTTGTTTTCAAGGGACAATTCAGTAACTTTGACATTGTACGTCTTCAGAGCCTTGACAGAGCTCTCATGAGACCGAATCCGGTGCAGCAGACCTTTCGCATGAAGGGCAGCCTGAGAATATAAAGGAAGCTCAGCAAATTGCGTGAAACCACGAGAAAAAGTAAGTAAAAAGAAAAAAAAGTACTAGCACTTACAGCAGCTGCTCCCTGAAGAGCTGAAGAGACGGATTCCTCGAGGGGCATAGAAGCAGCCTTTAGGACATCAGACTCAGAAAAAATGGAAGAAACAGCTCATGTAGCAAGGTCCATGTTCTCAAAGAAGGAATCTTCATCCTCTCCTTCAGATTTACTCTCTTTCCCAACCATCTTCCCAGAAGCGCTTTATGAGAAATTTTGGGGCTGGAGGTCAGGGATCAGACCCAAAGCTTTCTCGACCTCAGAAGAAGAGGGAGAAACCTGATCTCCCACTTGGGCTGGCACCAACACCGGCTGGGCCTCTGGAGGGGAAGAGATGACTGCATCTTGAGGAGTGCTGGATGAGGTAGGCGGAGCCTTGACAGGAGCCAGTTCTTTAACAGATGAGGAAGGCGAAGGCACCTCCACCCTTGGGATTTTAGCCCGGGTGGTTGGACCACTCCTAGAGCTGGCCTGGGCCTTGCGCTTGCTGGATTTACCACCTTTCATCAGTTCCTCAACCTTAGCCTTGAGCTCTCCTGGAGTAGACTTCATGGTAGAAGGACCTGGAAGGTCTGAATGGAATAAGGAGATGTAAGAAGAAAAAGAAGAGAAGGAAAGATAGTGAAAGAGGAAGAGAAAGAAAGTGATAGTGAAATTACCTTCTTCAGCACCTAGAACAGATATTGGAATAGCTAGGGTCACCGAAGGAGGACTCAGACCTAGCTCCACCAAATTTCGAGACTCGATCAGGTCAGCGTACCTCTCTGGCTTGATCTTCCCCAACTTCACTAACACCTTCTTATCTTCAGGGCTGAGCTCAGGACGACCACCTGAAAGGAAGAAAATGTGCAAGTAAGAGAAAGGCAAGAGGCCCATAAGTTCCAGATCAGAGCTCAGTCGACTCAAGTGAAGACTCACGCAAGTTTTCTGGTTGTGTCCAAGCCGTAGGGATACCAAGAGTATCTGTTTTATCAGCAGAATTGTACTCCCAATTGGTACCCCCAATGTAAAAGAAATGTTTTTTCCACGCTTTGTGAGAAGTGGGGAGGTCGGTAATAATCTTCCTAGCATTAGTTCGCTTAGAGATGTACAGAAAACCTTCAGAAGAGGTCAGCTTGACGTTGAAAAGCTCCATAAGCAGAGAAATGCTAGGAATCCCGAGTTTATGCTTCTTAAAGATGACTAAGAGGCCAACCATAACGCCATAGAAGTTGGGGGAAATATGGGAAGGGCATACAATAAAATGTTGCAGAACAGCCTTGATAAAGGGATGCAGAGGAAAGCGAAGACCGTTCTCAAAGGCGGCAAGGAAGAAGCAGACCCTATTGCGTACTTTTTCTACATAGTAGATGGATCTATCTGGGCACCAGGGTTCAACCCCAGGAGGAAAACCATATCGAGCTTTATAAGCTCTCATTAGCCTAGGGACCTCTCTACTGTAGCCCACAGACTCGGCATGCCTGAAGGCAAGCCCCAAATAGGAGGTTTTTTCTTCAACCCCAACTCCACTCACCTTAACCTTGTCTTTGTCAGGTCTGGGGGGCATGGGAGAGGAGGTAGAGGGAGGTTCCTCGGTGCCAACCTCGGTTTCTACAGCCTCCACGCCAGGAAAGTTATCAATTTCATCACCAACATCCCCTAAATCGGTGTCCTCAGACCGATCCCCAAGTAGGGAAACAGAGGAACGAGTAGCACCAGAAGAAGCAGACATAATTGGGCAAGAAAAAGGAAGATTAAAAGAACGATAAAGAGGGGGAACACTAATCAAACTTTCCCTAATAACCCTGGGGTCAGCACAGTAACTCCCAACAGAGAGTATGTGCACAATGGAACTCCAATCCACGAAATGGGGAAGGGGAGACAGGCAACGATCACGGGACCAAAAGTAAAAGAACCTATGGGCCCAAAAACGCAGCAACCACCTAGAACTCAAAGGGTCCAGAGTTGGAAAAGTCGAAAAGGGATAGGGAAAGCGTACCTAGTTGGGGAAGAGCGACGAACAACAATCCGAGGCCAAATCAAAGGAGGAAAGCACGGCGAGTCCTCGAATCGGACACAGAAAGAGCGATTTTGGGCAGGAATCAGAGAGCTTAGAGACAGGGATTCAAGAATTCGCAGAGGCAAGGAGTTCGGAGAAACGAAGAAGAAGGTGAATAGTGCAAAGAAGCGGTTCAGATAACCGTTTGGGTATTTAAAGCTTGATGGGCGTGGGTTGTGACATGCGCGGGAATCGAGGAGAATCATGATTGCTGCAAACCGTCGAAAAGCTACAGTCACGTGTGAAGCCAAGGGAGACCACGTGCAGATCTAGCTCGGATTGGGGAACAGTTCAGCCCCTGCCTAAGCTAACTTAGAGCAAGAGCTGGGGGCAACTGCTGATACCTGAAATAAACCACAATCCTGAGCTCAGGAAGTAAGCTCAGGTCAGGAGCTCGGAGGGGGAAGCGGAGCTCATTCAAGCCATAGTTTGAGCTCATCCGGTTGAGATCAGAGCTCCCCGCTAGAGACATGAAACAAGAAAGGGCAAGGGGACAACAAATACCTTCGTAATAGGAATTAAGCTGATCCAAGGCATAAAACCCGTAACCAACCAAGATCCTCTCCTAAAACCAAGGAGAGGATCCCATGGAAGAAGGCAAAGATCTCAAGGAGGAGACCATAAAAGCAGGACATATGGATTTTAAGTAACTCCGGGATTGGAGAAGGAGAGATGGAGGAAGATCCCTTTATTATAGGAAGCAATCTCGGGTTAGAGGTAAGTATGAGGCTATAAAAAGGAGGGAAAGCCTCCATTGAGAGAAGAAGGCAACTAGAAACCCTAATACCCTGATTATCTCGTTGTAATACGTTCAGCACCATCAATAAGAAAGAGAGGAGCTAGAGACTCCATGACAGAGTGGATTAGCCGAGCTCAGGCCGGTGAACCACTATAATTCTGTCGTGTTATTATCCCTTTCCTCGTTCCCCAAAGCATCCACCTGCATTATTAGACACGAGCCTTGCAGCTCAGATACCATACTTAGCTCCACACAGATCGTTCATACCAAATAATTCTGTTCCATAGCTCATTCGCGTAGATTTACACCATCAGTATATATTCAGGTTCAAGTTGATTTAATAATCGGGTTTAACCCGACAGCTCGAGACTTTAACTTGAGACTTGCCCGAATTTAATTCGGATTGAATTTTTTTGCCTAGGCCCAACCCAAGTTTTAAAAAGGAGAAATTGTTAATATATGTATATAGTAACACATATATAGGTTATCAAATTAAATCTAACATAAAATTAAAATTTTTTAATTTTAGATAGATAAAATAATTAAAATTCTTTAATTTTAGTTGTCAAATTATAAAAGTTTCCAAAAATTTTGAAACATATCCCTAAAAAAATGGAGAAAATTTATTATGAGTTTTGATTTTCTTAAATTTTCTTTAAATTTAGTTGTCATATTTTTTTTGAGGTAAACGTGAGTTGAATTCAAATTCGCCCGTCCAAGTTGCACGCCTCGGGGTCCCTCTGAATCGAACACTAGGTCACTAGACCACGCGGGGTGATTTGTTCATTGAGTTCATAATGCTATTAGCATGCCCACTAAACTTTGTCCTCTTCTTTCGTATCTTCAATTTGCCTTTCATTCCCCTAGCTTTTCACATTCTCCAAAAAAAATGTATTCCACCTACAAATGGTAGGCCCCAATCTCCACTAGAAAAAACATTTCCCCTTATTAGCATGCCCACGGGACAAGGAATCCAATGCCATAAAAAAATTCCTCCACCAAGTCTCCACCACCATCCCATATTTTCTCTTTATAATTTCTCCACCCAACCTTTTAAAATGCATTTACCCACAAAAAAAAAAAAAAAAAACCTTTTAATAGTAATAAAAGTCTTCCTTTTATTCTATTTTGTTATGTATAGATAGGCTTTGTATAGAATACCTGTATGATTGTTAAGAATTTCTGTTGAATCATGATGTCTTCATAAAAGTGGTGGCTCCACTTCAATCACGTCTCCATACAGGTTCCATTGGACGTGGTTGTTGATGATGCACAAAATCGTATGGAGCGAGATCAACAGTCACAAGAGTGATTAATGAGCAATCAATGGCAATTAAATATGAAAACAAGTAATAGAGAGTCAACACAGGAGATTTATAGTGGTTCGGTCTCAGACGGCCTACGTCCACTCTTCGAACGGCGACGGTGGCCTTAGGTGTTTTATTGATCAACGGTGGTACTCCGGAGAGTTTACAATGAGTCTAGAGAGAGAGTGTAGAGAGTTTGCTGAGTGCAACCAGTGTAGTCTTTGTGTCTCAAGAGTCATTGTGCCCTTTATACAGTGAGGGCTTACATTATATAGGCTCACCAAGGCGGTGACGTGAGGAAGAAGTCTCCCGTGAATTTGGTAAGTATAAATATGGTAGGAGTGGACTTCTTTGGTAAGTAGAGTTATGGTAGGAGTGAGCCTCTTTGGTAAGTAGAGTTATGGTAGGAGATCTTCGTATCTTGAGCCTTCCTCTACGTGCTCCTATTTGCTCGGATGTCATTTTGGTGCGGAGTGTGCTCACGCTTAGCCTTGGACTTGAGTCTTGAAGTAAGGAGGAGAATGGAGGATAGGAGAGGGCCGAAGTGGGAGGCGCCCACTTGGCCTCCTATGGGCGGCGCCCAATTGGAGGGGAGTGGGCGGCGCCCACTTGGTGTGGAGAGGTGGGCGGCGCCCCACGGGGGGTGTCCTCACCTCACTTCGTTGTTCAGCTCCTCCTTCTCTTGGCTTCCAAGTAACCCATTCAATTCCATAGCTCATCTTTCTCTACTTCGTACTCCTTGGAGGATGATAGTGAGTTTGGCTTGGTCTTGATCTTGAGTCTCGAGCTCGAGCTCGGACTTGCTTCGGAGTAGTTTTGGACTTGTATTGAGTTTAGTATTGCATTGAGGCATGAGGAGGTTACATTGAATGAACCAAGAACTCGAGGAGGAGAGGTCGTAGGAGAGGACGAAGGAGAGGCCGAGCATGGGAGCTGGGCGGCGCCCTTGGTGGCCTGGGCGGCGCCCTAGGGGCCTTGGGTGGCGCCCCTTGCTGCCTCGTGCGGTCTTGGTCCCTTCCTCCGCTTTCCTTGACGATTGCCACTTTGGTTGGTCCAACTAAACGGGTCTTTTGGGCTCTTCCATGGGCTTCGTCGACTCCGTTCGGATTGGGCCTTAGCTTAGTAAAATCCGGACTCATCATTTGCCCCCCATGCCCCGAGCTCTGATTTTCTTCGAGAGGCAGGGGTCGAGGGCATGTGCTTCGTCTTTACCTGATTGAGTCGAAGCTTTCTTTGTTTTTTCACGGTTCCCTTTTATCTTCGGGAGACTACCTTTCGGGATCTGCTGAACCCCTCGGTTTCGAAGAGTGCATTATAAATTTTTTTTTTTTTTTTATATATGTGCCCCTGACTGTTTCATTTTCTTCATTCTTCTCTCATTTGCATGTGCAGGGGCTTCTTTCAAGGGTGACTCTCAAGGAGCTTTACTAAGGCTTCCTCAAGAAACTTCAAGGCCTTCATTCTCTATTTAAGGAGCTTCAAGGCTATTTCATTTGTTTGTTCTTATTCTCTTCGTTCATCATCAAAGCATCCATGAGGACGAGAGGTATGCCGAGCGGAGGAGTCAAGACGAGAGGAGGACACCGCGGGGGAGGGAGCCTGGGCGGCGCCCAGGGGGCCTACCCAGGCGCCTAGGCCATGGGTGCTGCTTCCTCCGATTTTTGTCGTTCGAGCTCCTCTTCTCGCGGTGGACTTGGTGCGGCGGAGGAACCCTTCGAGACCGTTATGAGTACTCTGAGTGGTCCCCTGGGTGCGTCTGAACGGTCCTCTAGCGCGGGCGATCGTCGGAGTATCCCGGGTCCTTCAGGCGACAACCCAAGCGTTGTGTTGCAGTCGGCTGATGACTTGGAGGACACGGTGCTGCGAGGTATGTCTCTTGGTATTCTTTTTACTCTTTCTTTGATATTGTTACCTTGTTTTAGCTGGATTCTGAACTTGCTCTTGTGCATGCTACCCAGGTGAGTCGGAGGCCGTTGGGGACCCCGATGAAGGCCCAGGCGTTGGAGGAGGCAACGGCTCCAAGGTACTCTCTACATTCAGCTTGTATAAGTGTGATGATGAAATTGCCGAGATAGCTTCTCTATATCATATCCCACCTTGTGTGACTTATCGTCATGCTGAGGCCGATGAGCCCGCCTGCTGTGATTCTTTGGGTGAGATTGTTGTTTATGAGGGGATGTTGGAGGCGGGTCTGAGATTCCTCATCCCCGGACCTATTTGTCGGGTGCTGGCGCACTTGTCATTGGTCCCAGGGAGATTGTCTCCCAATGGCTGGAGGGTTATTTCTGCATTCTTTGCGCTATGGCGGCTGGTGCATGGTGATAACGTTCCTCCGCCGCTCGAGGAGTTTCTGGCGACGTACACACTGTCGGAGAACCCTACTCCTCACGGGGGGTGGTACCGCTTTACCCCGAGGTCAGGCAAGCTCATTGGGGGGGCTTACGTCCAATCTCCACAAGTGGAAGAGGAGGTTCTTCTTCATTAGTGACGAGTGGGCTTCGGAGTCCGACCGTGATCTTGTGCCTTCTCGATGGGATGTAGTCCCCCAGACTAAACAAGGTGAGGATTTTTGTCTTTAACTTTTACTCTTCATCCTTATGTGTTGGTTCTTCATAGTAGGTGATCTTTTGCAGTCTTACGAGCTCTAACTCCGGTCCAAACGAGGCTGCTTAATGCGGTTCATAGCAGCCCAACTAAGGACTTTACTGAGATTATGTCGTTGTCCGGCATCTCTTCCAAGCCCAAAAAGAAAGGTGCTTATTTACCAGTAGTCTTCTTTGGATGCTTAGTAGTAGACTTTCTGACTTACTGGGTCTTTGCAGGTCTTCCCATTGACAGGTCCGTTGTGGACGAGGTCCTTGCCTCTAAGGTGGCATCCATACCTACTCCTCCTTCTAAGAGGGCGAAGTCTGGTGCCCCCTGTTCTTCTCGACCGGGGCTGGTTGACCCAGCGGGTTCTATACCGGCTGAGTTTGATGATGTTCCACCTTCTCCTTCGATCTATGTCTCCCCTTCCCCGAGACACGGTTCTGGTACCGCTGTAGGGGCTGAGGTGCCGGCGCCGCAATCTGCCGGGACGGAGGGTCCGTCTAGGTGTCGTTCTCTGGAGAACACCTCAGGGTCTATGCTGCATGATGTGGAGGTGGCAAAGGAGAGATTCAGTGCCTTGGTGACCAGTGCTGAGGCCAACGAGATCGCCTCTCGGGGTCCTGGGGGCGTAGTCAATGCCGCTGTAGAGGGCATCGCTCTGGTACGCTTTGTCCCTCTATTTTGTATTTGACTTTCTGTGGCATGTCTAGACTTAGCTCTTGGCTTTATTTGTATTTGAATGTCCACAGGTGATGGCTGCCTTGCCTGCCTTGTTTAGCAATACGATGATGATCGGAGAGGCCGCTCTTGGCGAGGCGAAGGAGAGACGGGCACGTGAGGCTGCTGAGATGAAGCTTTCACTTGAGCGACAGACACGAGAGAATGACGCACTGCTAGCTCGACAGGCACGAGAGGATGCCGAGAAGCAATTTGGGCTCGAGCGGCGGACGCGAGAGAGCACCGCTGAGCAATTGAAGCTATCTCAGAGGAAGGTTGCTCAACTTGAGGCTGACCTTGGCGTAGCACTTGGGAGAGCTACTAGTGCGGAGGCTCAGAGGGATGCTATTGAGAGGGCTAGGGCCACTGCCTTCATTGACGGCTACGAGGAGCTCAGGAGGAAGGCCTCTGTTGCATACCCTTATGTTAATCTTTCTGAGCTCAAGCCTCAGGAGGCTTTTGAGTCCGATGATGAGGACTATATGAGTGGAGACAGTGAGAGTCATTGAGAGTGGTGTCCTTGTATTTTTTGTTTGCATGATGTCTTCCTTTTGTAAAAGGTCCAGTTTACGGACTTTGAATGAAAATTTTCTTTTGTAAGAGTTTCATGACATAGAACTCTTTTTTGAAGAAAATCTCATGACTTAAATGAAATAGAACTCCTTTTTTTTTTTGAAGAAAATATTGAGAAACCTTATTTCATAATTCAAAGTAAATACTTGATGTTTAAAGGAAAAGATGACATAAAACTTGACAACCCATGTAAATAGCAAAAATAAACTAAATAGTGGACACCGACTCCTGACTTACTGTCCCCAGCTACTGGTAGTACTTCTTTAGGTGTTCTGCATTCCATGGGTGAGCCAGTACCTTGCCTTCAAAATTCTGGATTTTGTAGGTACCTGGTCTTACTACCTCTATGACCGTGTAAGGTCCTTCCCAGTTGGGTCCCAATTTCCCCTCCCGGGAGTCTTTGGTGGATAAGATGACCTTCTTGAGGACCAAGTCCCCAGGTAAGAAGGCACGAGGCTTCACCCTCGAGTTGTAGTACTTGGTCATGCGACGCTTGTACTCTGCATTCCTGATCATGGCTATCTCCCTTTTCTCCTCCACCAAGTCGAGGTTGATGCGGATGCCTTCTTCATTGTTGGTAGGGTCATGGCTTTGTACCCTAAGGGAGTGTACCCCAATCTCTACGGGTATCACTGCCTCTGTTCCATAGGATAGGGAGAATGGTGTCTCGCCTGTGGGGCCTCTAGGTGTCGTTCGATAGGCCCATAATACTCCTGGGAGCTCGTCCACCCACTTTCCTTTGGCGGCTTCGAGTCTGGCTTTCAAATTGCGGAGTATGGTCCTGACAGTGACCTCTGCTTGCCCATTTGCCTGAGGATGGGCAGGGCTAGAGTGAGGCTGTTTGATTTGGAGGTCCGCACAGAAGCTGTTGAGGAGTTTGTTATCAAACTACTTGGCGTTGTCGCTTATGATGGCGTGTGGTATTCCAAAACGACAGATAAGGGTCCTCCATATGAAGTCCTTTATTTTCTGGTCCGTGATCCTGGCTAGGGCTTCGGCTTCAGCCCACTTGGTGAAGTAGTCTATGGCGATGACTACGAACTTACATTGACCTCGACTCACAGGAAGGGGACCTAGGATGTCGATCCCCCACATGGAGAAAGGCCATGGGCTCTGGATGGTGGTGAGCTCCTCAAGCGGCTGTCTTGACACAGTTGCAAAATGTTGGCACTTATCGCACCTCCTGACGAAGTCTCGAGCGTCTCGGATCATGGTGGGCCAGTAGTACCCCTGTCGGACTGCTTTGTGAGCCAACGCTCGTCCTCCTGAGTGGTTCCCACATATTCCCTCATGTATCTCTCTCATGGCATAGTCTGCTTCTTCCGGTGTGAGACAGCGGAGTAGAGGGAGAGAGTGACTCTTCTTATAGAGAATGTTCTGTAGGATGACATACCGGGGTGCTCTCATCCTTAACTTTTTGGCTTCCACTGGGTTGTCTGGGAGGGAGCCCTCCTCTAGGTAAACTCTGATGGGGGTCATCCAATTGGGTTCGGATGACACGCAGTGAACTCTGCTTTCCTCTAGCTTGGAGGTGCTTGGTTCGAACTGGTGACCCGTCAATGCTGGGCCCATAAGTATATTGGCAGAGGCGAATTTGGCGAGTGCGTCTGCCATGGCGTTCTCCTCTCGTGGTACATAGTTGATTTCAAAGTAGACAAACTTCCTGAGGAGGTCTTGGACCACCGAGAGGTATCCCTGCATCCTTTCTTCCTTGGCCTCAAATTTTCCTCTCACCTGATTGACTATGAGTTGAGAGTCGCTATAAGCCGTGATGTTGAGTGCTTCCATCTCCAAGGATAACCTTAGGCCCGACACAAGGGCCTCATATTCTGCTTGATTATTCGAGGTGGTGAAATGGAGGGAGACATCGTACTTTAATGGGGTGCCATGAGGGCTGATGAGTACGAGTCCTGCTCCTCCGCCCTCATTGGTAGAGGACCCATCAACATATAACTTTCAGCATGGCGGAGTGGATGTTGGGGGTGATGTCTGAGGAGAATGGAGAGTGAGGAGTGAAAAAGGCTGAGCAGGTGACGCCCAAGGGAGGGTGGGCGGTGCCCTAGGCAAGGTGGGCGGTGCCCAGGGGTGGGCGGCGTCCAGGGGTGCCCTGCATGTGGCTCTGGCTCTGGATCCTTCTCAAGAATCACTCTTGTAGCGTCTGATATATCCTCCAGTTGGGAGGAGTTAGTGTGCACTGAGCAAGTGGATATGGGCATGAGGGCGCTTGCTACTTCCCCTTGGGACTCCAGTGGTGGTGTAGTCTCAGCGACAAAGTCTGCAAGTGCCTGTGCTTTGATGGCAGACCTAGGTCGGTACTGCACATCGAACTCGCTCAATTCTACAGCCCATTTGAGTAGTCTGCCGGAGACATCAGGCTTTCCCAAAATTCTTTTGAGTGGCTGGTTCGTGACCACCATGATAGTGTGACTCTGAAAATAATGGCATAGGCGTCGCGCTGCTGTGACAAGGGCGAGGGCCAATTTCTCCAACTCCGAGTATCTTACCTCTGCTCCTCGATATGCTCTGCTCACATAGTATATTGGCTTTTGGATTCCTCCATCCTCTCTGATGAGGACAGAGCTGACAGCGGAGGGCGAGGTCGAGAGGTAAAGGTAGAGGACCTCTCCTGGTGTGGCCCGAGAGAGCAACGGTGGGGCGGCAAGGTAGGCTTTTAGCTTTTGGAAAGCCTCCTTAGCGTCTGGACCCCACTGGAAGGACCTGCGAAGGATTTTAAAGAAAGGAAGGCACTTGTCAGCAGACTTAGAAACGAACCTGTTGAGTGCAGCTATTCTCCCATTGAGTCGTTGGACCTCCTTGGTTGAGATAGGAGACCTCATCTCCAAAATTGCTTTGATTTTATCCGAGTTAGCTTCAATACCCCTTCTGTGAACCATGAAGCCCAGGAACTTTCCTGAGCTGACGCCGAAGGCGCACTTCTCTGGGTTCAGCTTCATCTTATAAGCTCTCAACACATCAAAGGTTTCCTGTAGGTGTGCGATGTGATCTGTGGCTGCTACACTCTTTACCAACATGTCATCCACGTATGCTTCCATGGTCTTCCCAATCTGGGCCTCGAACATCTTGTTGACGAGGCGCTGGTATGTGGCTCCGGCGTTCTTAAGTCCGAATGGCATCACCCTGTAGCAATAAGTGCCTCTAGGGGTGATGAACGAAGTCTTCTCTTGGTCTGGGGGGAACATGCTGATTTGGTTGTAACCGGAGTAGGCATCAAGGAAGCTCAGGAGCTCGTGCCCCGCACCGAGGGGAGGCTGGTGCTCTTGTTCTTCTTGCGGAGGTGCTGGTCCTCGACCAGCTACGTACTGTCTGAGATGACCCCGCTGGATGAGTTCCTCGATCTGCCTTTTCAGCTAGAAGCAGTCATCTGTGTCATGTCCATGGTCGCGGTGGAAACGACAATACCTACTAGGATTCCTGCGCTTGGGATCAGATTTCATCTTTCCAGGCCACCGAACGGCTGGGTCATCCTGTATCTGGAGTAGGATGTGCTCCACTGATGCATTAAGTGGAGTGAATGGCTGTCGATCCCTTGGAGGTAGTGGTCCGAGGCGGTCCTTTGCGGGGACCCTTTCTGCTTTCTTCTTCTTGTTCTCAGCATCCCTTTGGTTTTCTCGGCTGTCATTCCTCTTCTCCCCTCGGGAGGACTCACCTCTACGTGCTTTGGCGATGTCCTCGACGTTCATATATTTTTGCGCCCTGGCCAGTAGCTCGGGCATGCCAGAGGGCGGCTTCTTGATGACTGAGAACATGAAACTGGATGTTCGGAGGCCGGCGATAAAAGCAGCCATGGCTACCTTGTCATCCGACTCGTCGATCTGGAGCACCTCCTCATTGAAGCGAGCAAGGTAGTCACGAAGGCCTTCATCCCTATCCTGCTTAATGGTGAGCAAGTGGGTCACTGGCTTCTGATGGCGGCGTCCCCCAATGAAGTGGGAGACGAAGGACTTGCTTAGCTCCTCGAAAGAACAGACGGAGGAAGGCCTGAGCTTGGAGAACTATTGACGAGCGGACCCCTTCAAGGTAGTGGGGAATGCTCAACACATGATCTCCTCAGGCACATTATGGAGTTGCATGAGGGACTTGTAGGTGTCCAGATGGTCAAGGGGATCTCTATTGCCATCGAAGGTGTCGATGTTGGGCATTTTGAATTTCGAAGGAAGTGGGTAGTTGACAATATCAGCAGTGAAAGGTGTGTCGGTGCGTCTTACCAGGTAATCCACGGGTGTCGGCGCTTGCGCCTTGATGGCGTTGAGGGCGTCACCGAGTTGGTTTTGCACCTCCTTAATCTTCTCATCCCACTGATTGGGGACATCCTGGTGATGGTATTGGCTTTCATGGTCTCCATACTGACTCTCTCCCTCGTCCTCATGCGCAGGTACGTGCGAAGGGTGAACACGCGAGCTCCCTGCGCGGTGAGGAGGGATTGGTTGACGAGGGACTCCCTGGCGTGGTGCTGAAGCATTCCGATGAGGGACCTGGCGTCCAGAGAGGACAGGCAATGGTTCCTCTCCCGTCGGAGGGAGTTGGACTCCTCCAACAGGGTGATGGGTGACTCCTCCTTGAGAGAGCATCAACTGGATGATCTGCTGGTTTTGGTTCACCAGCAGCTGCATGGTCTGCAGGAGTTGTTGTTGTGACCCAACGGCGGGAGTCACCGTAGCAGAGGGTCCTTCGGGTGCGAGGGGAGGCGGAGCCTCCTCACGGTGCACAGGGTTGTTGTCTCCGGGTTGATGAGACTTCGATCTGGTGGTGATTGCCATGGATTGCGAGGAAGGTAGGAAGACTACGTCGGTTCCCACAGACGGCGCCAAACTGATGATGCACAAAATCGTATAGAGCGAGATCAACAGTCACAAGAGTGATTAATGAGCAATCAATGGCAATTAAATATGAAAACAAGTAATAGAGAGTCAACACAGGAGATTTATAGTGGTTCGGTCTCAGACGACCTACGTCCACTCTTCGAACTACGACGGTGGCCTTAGGTGTTTTATTGATCAACGGTGGTACTCCGGAGAGTTTACAATGAGTCTAGAGAGAGAGTGTAGAGAGTTTGCTGAGTGCAACCAGTGTAGTCTTTGTGTCTCAAGAGTCATTGTGCCCTTTATACAGTGAGGGCTTACATTATATAGGCTCACCAAGGCGGTGAGGCGGTGACGTGAGGAAGAAGTCACCCGTGAATTTGGTAAGTATAAATATGGTAGGAGTGGACTTCTTTGGTAAGTAGAGTTATGGTAGGAGTGAGCCTCTTTGGTAAGTAGAGTTATGGTAGGAGATCTTCGTATCTTGAGCCTTCCTCCACGTGCTCCTATTTGCTCGGATGTCATTCTGGTGCGGAGTGTGCTCATGCTTAGCCTTGGACTTGAGTCTTGAAGTAAGGAGGAGAATGGAGGATAGGAGAGGGCCGAAGTGGGAGGCGCCCACTTCAAGTTGGTGCCTCGATGAACTTGTTATGATCCTTAAACAGAAGAATATTGGTGGTCATATAATTCTTCCCATCTTCTACCATGTGGATCCATCAGAAGTTAGAAAACAGGTGGGAAGCTTTGCACAACCATTTGCAAGACATGAAGAGCAGCTCAAGTCAGAGATGTCTGAAAAGAAAAAGGATGCTATGGCCCGGGTAGAGAATTGGAAGGCAGCTCTTACAGAAGCTGCAAATTTGGTAGGGATGGTATTGGAAGATAAGTAAGTTCCTCATTGTCCTTTCTAGGCACCATCTCACTCAAGATTTCCTAGCCTCTAAGGTCATTTGATTCTTTTATTTCTTAGACCTCATGTGACACTTAATGGTAATGGTGGTTCTGGTACTCAATGTAAGGTTTTAAACCAAACTAACAAACCAAAAAAAAAAAAATCTGTGCCAGTTGTTTTTGATAGATTAAAATCAATCTTTTTGCGCCATTCAATTATGTGTTAAGGGCCATATGTCAATATAAGGGCTTTTTAATTGTCTATTGAATCCCAACTATGAGGTTGAACATATTTTTCAAAACTGGAACATAAAAATTTATTAAAAGGTGAATACAGGATTTGTAAATCGAATTGATTCAATGTTTGGTTTGGATAAATATGTTTGCTTTGGATTATATAAGTCGCGCATGATTATGTGAATAATGCATTAAATTATGATAACTATGATTTATATGTTCTTACACAATAGAAATCCCTTTTCTAATATGTTTAGAGGCTCCTCTCAGGGAAAAAAAATAGAGGATTCAATTGCATTATCCGGAACTAGTTTGTCTTCATTTAGCGAGTCCCCAGGGTATTTGTTGGATTGAATCATTTAAATGGGTGGAATAGCTAGAATTAGCATGAAGCCATAACGTAAAGGAACAAATCGTGTGTCATAGGAGAAAATAACCATTTTTCATTACTCAAAGTGTACAGATTTTCCGTTCATGAAGGACCAGTTATCAGTTATTTGTCTTCATTCACCCAGTATCCTTTTAGAAGCTTGCGTACATAACTTACTTGAAGTAACTTTGCTAGAATATACGTTGGGTATGGAGTTGGTTGAGCGCTTCAACATGACACGCTTTTTATTCAAATAAAATAAAAATAGAGAACCTTGTTTCTGTCCCGCTAGTAAACTGTCACCTTTGAGTCTCTGATGACCATGACATCCTAGGTTCTATCCTTTCGTCCATTGCTTATGTCAGTAACATCGATGCAAGATAAAAGCAGCATATGAAACCATGAATAAAGCGAATTGGTACATACAACCAAACAAGTGGAGGAATTGCTTTGTTCTCAATTTGAACTAGAAGTCTGACGCAAAAATGACAGATAGTTGGATGTTTTTGCGGAGGAACTGTTATAACTTTGAGTTCAAGGTGTAATATATGACTTAGACCACTTCAAAAATATAATCATTAAAGTAAAAAATAAAAAATAAAGATGAGCACTAGTTTGAAAAATGTATAGATGATAATTGTTGAATATAAGAACCTCTTGTCACCCTAGTTGCTGTTACAAATAGTTATTTTAGATGGGCGATCAATGTCTTTTCCTTTCTTCTGTATTTCTATATACTTCTAGCTGAAAATCAAATTCTTGTCTTTCTATTTGTACCATTCTTTGCCTAATAATGTCTTACTTGTCTTTCTATTTGTATTTGCATGGGAATTTGCACTGCATCTCTAGTTGTGCATGCATAGTGCGATTTACATTTCATATTGATTCGAAATCTATAGGCTAGAGGGAAAATTTATCCAAGAAATTGTTGAAGAAGTTAGCAACAAACTGGGACGCACAATTCTAAGCCTTCCACCATACATAGTTGGAATAGATTCCCAAGTCCAAGAAATCAATTTGTGGTTACAAGATGAGTCAGCTGATACTAACATTTTGGTAATCTGTGGGATGGGGGGAATGGGAAAGACGACCATCGCCAAATATGTTTATAATTTGCACTTTGAAAGATTTGAGGTTAGTTGTTTTCTTAAAGACATTAGAGAAGTTTCGGCACAACCTAATGGGCTCATTCAATTACAAAAACAACTTCTCTCAGAGATACTAAAGAGCAAATGTGTCAAAATTTGGAATGTTGATGAAGGAATCACTAAGATTAAAGACTACATTGGCAACAAAAGAGTTCTTATAGTTCTAGATGATGTGGACCGAATAGACCAATTGAATAAAATACTAGCAGCGCGAGGCTGGTTTCATCCGGGAAGTAAAATTATCATAACTACCAGGCAAAAGCAACTCCTAAAGGCTCATGATACTTATAAGGTGCAGAAGATTGAGAGGCTTGATAGTGAAGATTCGTTTAAGCTTCTCAATTTGCATGCTTTTGGCCAAGATGTACCAGTTGAAGGTCATGTTGAGCAGTCAAGAAAAGTAGCACACTACTGTGGGGGGATGCCTTTAGCTCTAGAAGTGATGGGTACTTGCTTATCTGGGAAAAGCGTGGATGTATGGGAAAGTGCATTGAAGAGAATAGAAGTCATTCCGAACTATGAAATCCTCAAAGTACTCAGAATAAGCTATGATTCTTTACCAGATATCTACTACAAAAACTTATTTCTTGATATTGTATGTTTCTTTGTTGGGAAGGACAAAGATTACATGATCACAATACTGGACGGTTGTGGTTACACCACGAAAGACGGGCTTCAAATTCTTATGGACAGATCTCTCCTAACAGCCAATGAGAACATGAAGCTAGAGATGCACCAGTTGCTTCAAGACATGGGAAGAGAAATTATATGCCAAGAATCATACGATGAACCAGAAAAACGCAGCAGACTGTGGCATCATGAGGATGTCTTAGATGTGTTAAGAGAGAAAAAAGTAAGAATTATGCTTTTCATTTTTATCTGTATGTTTTTGTTTAGGTGTACTTTATCTTGTCCATTTTACTAGGGTACGGAAAAAATTAAAGGCCTCATCCTCGACTTGTTCGTGGACAAGCCAGCTCAAACATTCTCCAGTCCAAGTGATGGAAATAGACAACATTCTGAAGATTTTCTTGATGGATCAATAGTGCGTTCTGGGAACCCATCTAAACGACGTCGTATTGACGTCTCCTCTGGGATCCTCTCTTCCTTAACAAAACTATTGCCCTTATCAGACGAAGAAAGCTTTCAAACTGCTTCATTTTCAGGGATGTGCAAATTAAGACTATTGCAGCTCTATAATGTACGGCTAACTGGAAGCTACAAAGAATTTCCTAAGAAGTTAGTATGGTTATTTTGGCATGGGTTCCCTACAAGGTCAATACCCAATGACTTTCATCTGGAGAGCCTAGTTGTTCTTGAAATGCCCTATAGCCGTTTGGAACAAGTTTGGGAGAAAACTAAGGTATAATAATTGCCTTCCATCTTCTCCCCTTCAATGTTTTAGTGATTGATATATCTTGAGAAACTAATATCTTCCTTTTGGTTCACAGTCGCTCAGATTTTTAAAAATACTAAATCTCAGTCATTCCCATTACCTGTACAAGACACCCGACTTCTTGGCTGTCCCTAATCTTGAGCAAGCAATTCTTGAAGATTGCACAAATTTGGTGGAGGTCCATGAATCTATTGGAGAATTGAGGAGGCTTGTTGTCTTGAATTTAAGTGGGTGCAAAAACATTAGGAAATTTCCTGAGAAAATTGGCAACCTACATTCCCTTAAAGAACTCAATCTCTCTGGTTGCTCCAAGCTGAAAGAGGTTAAACCATGGCATGCAATCTGGACTTGGGTTTACAAACTTACAAAAAGTCCAGAAATTTCATTTCTTTCTTTACCAAAATCCTTAACACGGTTAAGCCTTATTGGATGCAATATAGATGATAATTCTTTCCCCAAGGATCTTTGTAGTCTGCCCTCATTGCAGTTTTTAGATCTAGCAGAAAATCCAATTTGTATTCTGCCAGAGAGCATGAAGGATCTTACTAAGCTCACGCGCCTTATTTTAGAGGATTGCAGAAAGCTCCAATCACTTCCAGAGCTACCAATGAGCTTAGATTTTCTATATGTAGCGCAATGTAAGTCATTGGAAATGATGACAAATCTACCCAGCCTACTGTATTTTCGCAAACCTCTTGGCTTGCGTGTTGGCGGATGTGAGAAATTAGATGAGGTTAAGGGATTGTACAAGTTGGATTCCGTTGGAAATTTTGATGCAGAAATACTCGAGAATTTGGGATTGGTTGAGTTGGAATCCATCAAGAGCCTGAAGGTGAAATTATTAAATAAGATGACTAATATAATCAAGTTTTATCCACTACAGGTTCTCTCTCTTTCTCTCTCTCTCTCTCTCTCTCTCTCTCTCTCTCTCTCTCTCTCTATCTTAATATTATGACTTTGATGGCACAGGGACTATACGAATTTGGCATATTCAGCATTTTTCTTCCTGGGAGTGTGGTTCCAGAATGGTTCAGGACTAACAAAAAAATGGGGTTCTCACAGCTTCCGGCCCTTGATGGGGATGATTACCCGTCAATATCTTTTAGAGTGCCTTCAGTTCTCGACCTCAAAATCTGTGGCTTGAACGTATGTGTTGTCTATAGAGTGCCAAATTCTATAGATTTCGATTTAGAACGTATTCGAATTAGAGTGAGAAACACAACCCAGGGTTTGGATTGGTATTACATCCCAACATTTTTAGGAATTCCTGACGATGACACTGATACACACATCACATGGTTAAGCCATTGGAAATTTGAGGGTTGTCAGTTGGAAGCTGAAGATGACGTGGTTGTCGAGGTGTATCGTAGAGTAGATGTGACCTCATACGTTGAAATCCAGATTGTGTATGACCCAGAAGAGCAGGGTAGCCAACAAAACACCCCCCATGATACTTATGGTAGTGCCATTGCTACGTTACTACCCCCGGGGCCACCGTACCACTGGTTCTTATGCAATGATGACAGTTAATGGAATCCATATGATGTATGAGTTAGAATTTGTTCGAACAATGGCACGGGAAGGGTTTGAATAATCGGTGGCATATTGATGACATGTTCTTACATTTTGACGAGGTGAAGAAGGAGCTCATTCTTGTATCCATTGTTCCTCAACATTCTTTGGCTTTGCTAAAATTGTTCTAACGACTGTGAAGTTGCAATCAATGAGCAGAGACCATGTTGGTTTTTCTTTTTATTTAGTCTTCTTTAAATTCCTATCTATCTATATCTATATCTATATCTATACTACTTATAAAAATGGCTAATAATGAAAAACTTTTAATTTCCTCTTTTACCCTCAATTAATATAATAAAGTCCATTATATCCCTCATACCCTTTTAACTTCTTAAATTAAATACATAAACCTATCATATTCCATGATTTTCTAAAATTAATTACTATCCCAAACAATAAAAAACTTTTAATTTCCTCTTTTACAATAAAGTCCATTATATCCCTCATACCCTTTTAACTTCTTAAATTAAATACAAAAACCTATCATATTCCATGATTTTCTAAAATTAATTACATTCCCAAACATATATATATATATATATATATATATATATATATATATATATATATATATATATATATATTACTTATATCCCTAATTAATTTTTTATTGTCAATCATGTCCTATTGCATCATTTAACCTCCCTTCAATATTATATTATTTATCTATCTATTTTAATACTTGTGCAAAACTTTTGATTGACAATAATATCCTTAAAATATGCTAATAATCTATATCTATACTACTTATAAAAGTGGCTAACAATGAAAAAAATTTGATTTCCTTTTTTACCCTCAATTAATATAATAAAGTCAATTATACTCCTCAAACCCTTTTAACTTCTTAAATTAAATACATAAATCTATCATATTTCATGATCTTATAAAATTAATTACATTCACAAACATATATATTTATACTTCTTATAACCCTGTTTAGTTTTTTATTGTCAATCATGTCATATTGCATCATTTTTTTATTAAAAAGGGGTGCAACACGAGGACTTCCCAGAAGGTCACTCATCCTAGTACTACTCTCGCCCAAGCACGCTTCCTTCAATATTATATTATCTATCTATCTCAATACTTATGCAAAATTTTTGATTGACAATAATATCCTTAAAACATGTTAACAATCAAATAATATCATTTTATTTTGATTTTTCACTGGGCAAGAAATCTCTCTTGCAAGTTATTGTCAATTAAAGAGACATAACTCTTATAGAACCCTTGGAGTTCCATAACTCCAAGACATGGAACGGTGAGAAGTTGATTGGCTTCCCAAACTTATAAACCGATTTTTGTAAAACATACCTAGATATTATTTGAAGATTTCAGCTAACGCATCACCATGTTGGAGCCCAAGCCAAAGGTTTTCCCTCTCCATTTGCAGCCATTAACCAAACCAAATATTTTTAATTCATTTTGTTTTGTCATCTTTATCATTCTGTAGCAATATGTATGTTATGACACTACCTTTATTCCAAATTATCACAAGCTTTCTCTCGATGTCATATTATATCTTTTAATTGGCTAACTACCATAGTTTATGTTCTTCATGAGTATGAGCACTTTGTGTTTCTAGATTTCAGCTAAAAATTTGAAATCATCATTTGTATATTGTGGGTGCAATTTAATTAATGTGTACGTTTTAAGGCTTCCCATGTGACATATCTCTAATCCCATCAGGTGACTAAAATGAAAATACAAGTTTTACAAATCATTTGTTCTCTATGGTATTGCAAGGTAATTCTCAGATGTATTTAAATACTTAAAATAGTTATGTTCCTGAAAAAAAGCAAAAGCAAAGAAGAAAACTCCTAGCGATATATTTTCATGGATGGAACAAAAATACTGCTAACATGTTGTAAGTTGAGTACTCCTATTTATTTAATTTTGTACAATTGACCAAGTTAGGATTGACATGTGAATTCAGAATCAAAAATTATTATTGTTCTTTTTATGAAATTTTTCAACATATATCTTAGGAATCACTCAATCTGAAAGAGCAGCATGTTTTCTTAAGCACCATTGAGTTTGACTTTGTCTATTTTTCCTTGTTTGGGCTTTGTGTATTCAGATCTATTTATTAGAAGATTGTTTTTTTTGCAATTTACATAAGAAAAATCAATAGACATAATTGTTGACATATTTGTGATCAGCGGAGTAAGACTTTAATGACGGATTTCATTGGTGATCACATAGTTCTATTTGGAGAAAACTAAAAACCAAAATTATAACTTAAAATTATCAGCGTGCAACGCACACATGCATCAACTAGTATATATAAAAGAGGGATTGCATTTTACGTCCCTTAGCTGTTCACAGCACAACTCCCTCTACAATTTATCATCTTCTGCATTACGAATGTCTTGGTATTTATTAGAACGAAAGACGTGTGATTAATTGATGATAGGTTTTTGATTGGTGATGTCGGATTTGGACTGGCCTGTCTCTTTGTGGATTTTATTGGGGCGCTATGTCCATCTTCGTTATTTTCCCTTTTTCGTGGCAATTGGATCTATATATTTTTGTTAGTATTGGGTCCAGAGTGAGGAACACAATAAAAAGATCACCCATGTAGTTTGGATATTATTGGATTTCTATAGATCCTATCATATCTCTAAGAAATATATTAATAATATATCTTTAACGCTTGAACCTTCATTTTTTATGAGTGAGTTTTTCACATATTACATCCCAATAGTTTTTGGTGACGACTGGTTTCTATGTGTCTGTACGTATAGATGGATCCATCTGTAGGTCAGAGTCTTCGTCCACCTCTACTATATCTCTTAAACTCGCTCAAATACAAGTTGTTATACTTTCTCTTAGCAAGTTCGAGTCACAAAGTATTATTTTAAGAATAAGGTTGAGATTGACCTGTTATTGAATGTTTAGTGTTTTTATTTTGTTAGCCATTTTTGTAATCTATTTTTATTTGCATCTTTTTTTTTTTAGTTTTATTTACTTAATTGGAACATAAAATTGCTTGTAAGGCTTGCAATTTGGCCTTTATTTTTGTACGACTAACTGCTCTTATTTATATGGGATTATAGATCAGTGTGTTTGTCCTGTTTTATGTGGATTTCAATGGTATTGACATATTTATTTCTTGAATTTTTATTTAACGAATGTGCTGGCTGGATGGTAAATGAATGATTTATTATTCACAAATTAGTGGTATAAATAGAGAAAGGCATTATCGAGTGTCTTAATAATTTGAATGGGTAATTGTAATTTTTTTTTTCTAATAAAAATGGCACTTCATCAAATCATTCTAAACAAGTTACATCATCTTGGAGGACAGGCAATTTAAACTGAGGTGCCTCATCCCTCCATACAATACGATCATTACAATTAGTGGAAAAGGTAGAGCATCCAGTAACCAAGAGGTGGATTTGAGAAATAAAATGACTCATAACTGATAATTGATGAAAATCCTTAGAAATTGATTCAACAACCCCTTTAGAATCAATTTCCAAACTAATCTTATCAATTGCCATTTTTTTCTGATAAAAATGGCACTTCATCAAATCATTCTAAACAAGTTACATCATCTTGGAGGACAGGCAATTTAAACTCCGGTGCCTCATCCCTCCATACAATACGATCATTACAATTAGTGGAAAAGGTAGAGCATCCAGTAACCAAGAGGTGGATTTGAGAAATAAAATGACCCATAACTGATAATTGATGAAAATCCTTAGAAATTTATTCAACAACCCCTTTAGAATCAATTTCCAAACTAATCTTATCAATTGCCATTTTTTTCTGATAAAAATGGCACTTCATCAAATCATTCTAAACAAGTTACATCATCTTAGAGGACAGGCAATTTAAACTGAGGTGCCTCATCCCTCCATACAATACGATCATTACAATTAGTGGAAAAGGTAGAGCATCGAGTAACCAAGAGGTGGATTTGAGAAATAAAATGACCCATAGCTGATAATTGATTAAAATCCTTAGAAATTGATTCAACAACCCCTTTAGAATCAATTTCCAAAATAATCTTATTGTTCCCCAACTCCACAAATAGTTGCCTAGCTTCATAAGCCGCCTAGAATTTGGTTTGTTGTGAAGAAATGATACCTTGAACATTGACACTTAAACTTGCTAAAAATCTCCCCTTCCAATCTCGAATTACGACATCCAAACCTGCAATAGAACTCAGCAAAGACAAAGCACCATCAAAGTTCACTTTAAATATACATCCTGTTGCGGAGGTGAAGAGGCAATAACAAAATTTCTTGTAGATTCCAAAATTACCAGGGACGTCCTCTCTTGTGCTTCATGGAATTGGCACAAATACGATGTACAAAATTCAACAAGTTGGTAGGGAAAAAATGTCATGTTTCATCCTCAATCTATTTCTATTATACCAAATAGACCACATTAGAATGACCAATAAACTAAACTCCTCCTCGAAAACAAACTCTGAATAATGGACAAACTAATCTCTAAAATTATGAAATGGCTCTAATGGAAGTCCAATACTTGAAATCATCCAAGTTTGTAAAGCAAAAGGAAATTTAAGATATAGAGATGTTCACTTCTGGTCTTCCCCACAACGAAAACACTCATTTACCACATCTATTCTTTTTCGCATCAGATTATATAATGTTGGTAACATATCTTTGAATGCTTTCCAAGCAAAAAACTTAACTTTACCTGGGACCTTCAGATGCCATAAGAACTCGTAATCAATGGTGGAAGAACTACTGCAGGTCTCACGAGGTAAAAGATGTAATTTATGTAAACCCAACTCCATTATCAAGTGATATGCACTCTTAAATGAAAAAATACATGATTTAGTATAGTGCCAAACTAAGTAGTCTTCTGGGAGTTGATGACAAATATGAATTGTCCTTAACTTCAAAATCAAGGAAGAAAGTTTGCAACATAGGCATATCCCAACATTTGTTAAGAGTATCAAATAAAGGTGACTGATAGGACGAAAAGAAGTTGGCCGAGGAATCAATCTATCCATCTTGACCCTCAGTTTTTTCCCATTTCAAATTCTCCATCCTAATCTAGCCTTCAATGCTCTCCTTGTCTCCAGAATACTTCGCCGTGAATATGAGGACACGTTTCCCAAATAGACATCCATAAAGGAAGATTTTGGCAAATATTTAGATTTCAAAACTTTTGCTAGAAGAGAAGAAGAGTATTGGACTACCCTCTATGCTTGTTTAGCAAGAAGTGCCATATTGTATGCCTCCAAATTCTGAAATCCCAGACCTCCTTTCGATTCTATCATTTAGAGATTGATGGGACATTTCTGAGATAGAAGCAGATCACGACACGTGGCCTCAGCATTACAAACATCCTTCTCCATGATGAAGACACGTGGCCTCGGCGCCGAGAATACTGGTCTTTATGTTTGAGACACGTGTCCTCAAACACTGTCCTCAAGAGAAGGAACATTGCACTAAGGCGATATCCCCTCGGCTCCAGAAGTTCTCCAATCTCTCAACTATGTACCCTCGCTGCTGAGGGTACATTCATCCCGAGATCACTACTTGTCCTCGATGCCGAGGGATACTAGCTAGAACTGTGACCCTGCCACATGACTCCTAGAAAAGCTACTGACTGACAGCTAATCAGCCTTGGCTAGACTAGGAATCATGAGGACACTCTGAACAAGGGGGTCAGGATGGCAGGACCAACACGACATCCCACCAAGAGGAGTAGAACGTGTGGCATAATGTGCATAACTGGAGGCGGGCGGACGGGAATACCCCTACTGACATGCGGCTATTACAGGCAAGCGTTTAATGAATCCTCAACTGATGGGATGTCTACATTGACGCGAGAAGCCAGAAAGGGATGGGTATTAAATGCTCCAGCACCAGGACATTTAATAACTCATCCTTGAACAAAGAGCATTGAATGTTCTATGATCCGAACATTTAATGTCCTCGCATAGAAGGAAGAGCTTTGATTGCTCGGGGATCCGAGCAATTAATAATGGGGTCTTCCCCATACGGAATAGGGGGTACACTGCCCCATCTCTGAACGCTACCTACCTACTAGACTATCAGCAATGATGAGTCCGGGTGAGTATAAATAACTCTCAAAAATACATTGTAAAGGTACGCAAAATCACCTCTTAAGAATACAAAAGAGTGTTTTCTTCTTCCCCTCTCTCAAAGAACTAACTTGATCGTCGAAGGGGACATGCCGGAAAACACTCCGGTGCCCTTCCTAACCTGTTTTTCTGTGTGCTAGGGAACCATCGTCGACCCGCCTAAAAGGATCGAGCGACCCATAACAACAATTCATCACCACTCCTTAGGCCCATTTGGCCCTCTCAACCCTTTCCTTGCCAGGAGATCTTCGACGTTCGAGGTCGACACGAGTTCGTCAAGGGAGAGATCTGTCTTTTACATCTATTGTGCGAAAATCACCGCGCACAATTTGGCATCGTCTGTGGGAAATCGATTCAACTTACCGGAGCACAGTGACCATGGTGAATACTCATCAAAAAGGCAAGGGCCATCAACAGAGGAACGTCGATTTGCCAGCACGCTCTAGGTCGAGGACGAAAGACCACATCGACAGCGTCAACAAAGGTCTTTCCGTCCACTCAAAAGAGCACACCCATCAAACTAGCATAGGCATCGGGTCTGGAAAATCCGCCCCGTTGGCCCGCCAATTGGCTGAGGTGATAGAGGAAAAATTTGGAGATCGGTTGCAGCAGCTAGAAGAAGACAACGTGAACGTCCTTAACCAGCTTGAGGAATTTGCCCTCTCCAGCGGAGGATCCCGAGAATTGGGAAGGTCCTGTGAACCCTCCATCCGGAAAGTTGGACCGGAAGATCTAAGAAACCGCCTGAGCAGCAGGGCGGGAAGTTCCAAGGCTCCGAAGCGCTCGAGGGCCTGCGAGCAGCCCCTTGAGGTCCCAGCCAAGAGACCCAGGTCTCTGGCTTGGGACAACCTTCGAAAGGGGTCTGTCCGGGCGAGGGGGCGTGGAGGAATTCGAAGGGGATTCGACCCTCTCCGTCTGACACCCTGGAGCAAGAGAGATGGCTGACCAACGCCGGAAAGGCGGAGGAACACGCCCCGTGCGGGAAGAGGACCTCAGGGTCCGATTAGACTCCACGAGAGAGAGAATCATTCGGGGGAAGGGCGCAGACGACGAAGTTATTCAGTCGCCTTTCACAACAAGTATTGCGGAAATGGAGGTACCAAAGAATTTCATGGTGCCAAGATTCAAGGTGTATGATGGGCGTTCTGAACCTGAAGCACATCTCAGGCAATACAAGCAGATGATGTCCCTCTACCACACCGATCAGCGACTGTTGTGCCGAGTGTTCTCGATGAGCTTGGGAGACTCCGCCATGAAGTGGTTTGAAACCCTCCCCCCGGGCAGCATAGGATCTTAGAGGGAATTAACCAGGCAATTTTTCGCCAGGTTTATCACAAGGAGTAGGCGTCCCAAGGATGTCGAGTCTTTGCTAACCTTGAGACGGAGAGAAGGAGAAACACTTCACCAGTACGCGGTGCGGTACCGGAAGGAAGTGAACGAGGTGGAGGGATGCTCCGAGGTCATGGCAGCAGCCTCCTTCAGGCTAGGCCTATCACGAGATACTGACCTCTATAGGTCCCTGACCAAGAAAACGCCGATAGACATGGGGGAACTTATGTCCAGAAGCAACAAGTATTCCAGAATAGAGGATGAGGTGATGGGGGCCAAGGGAAAAGTCCTCGCCCCTAAGAGGAAGGAAAGGGAGAGGGAGGCAGCCCCTCCTTAGAGGGGACTTGGGCCCCCATCAGGAGGATCTTTCAAAGGGGTCCACATCCTATTCAAGGAGCCCATTTATAAGCTCCTCCATAAGATTAAGAGGGAGCTTTTTTTCAGGTGGCCCCCCAAGATGCAAGGTGATCCTTCCACCCGGAACCAGAAAGCGAGGTGCTCGTATCACCAAGACTTCGAGCACCGTACCGAAGACTGCAGGATCTATAAGTCTTTCCTGGAGAAGCTGGTGCAAGAAGGGCACTTGAAAGAGTATATCGAAGGAGTGACTCCCGTAGAGGTTCAGGGTACAAACGACTAGACCATAGTCCGGGGAAATGTGATTGACGTTATCCACGTTTGCCCTCTCGAACGCCCAACATCCAGAACCCTCAAATCCGACCTCAAAAGGGTGGCGTTTATGAGAAGAGTAGATGAAACAGAGGGAGGACGGTTAGAGAAGAGACCCCAGACCAGCAAAGGGGACATTACGTTTTTCGACGCCAACCTTGCCGACATGGTCCTCCCCCAAGAGGATGCCTTGGTGCTGACCCTAAAGATCGGCAACTTTGACGTCAAGAGAGTGTTGATAGACTCTGGAAGCTCCTCCGAGGTAATGTACCTTGAAGTCTTGAAACGCATGGGTTTGGGTTGCCCGGATCTTGCAAAAGTCAGTACACCCCTCGTTGGATTTAACGGCTCATACGCCGTACCCTTGGGAAAAATCACGCTGCCAGTTACTATCGGGCCCGTCACAATCAACACAGAGTTTGTGGTAATCGACTCCGATTCGCCTTACAACATCATCATGGGACGAGCCTGGTTGCATGCACTGGGAGCGGTACATTCAACTTATCACCAGAAGCTGAAGTTCCCCACCCTGGAGGGGGTTAAGGAGATCCATGGGGACCAAGCATCCGCCAAAAGTTGTTTTTATTCAGCAGTAAGGGCGGGGGTCACCGGCAAGGAGAAAGAGCGAGACCCCGAGGAGGTCTTGAACAAATAGCAATTACAGTCCGGGCGGCTGGGGATCGATAAGCCGCGAGTAGACCCGGCGGACCGCTCGGTAGAGGACCTCCAAAAAATATTCCTGGCAGACGGTATACTGCGTAAGCAGAAGTGCTGTTCTTATATTTGGCCGTATCCGAGTTCGCAGTTAGTGGAGTGTTGGTCCATGAACACGAGCGGAAACAAAAGCCGGTATACTACGTGAGCAAAGCACTACTGAGCGTAGAGACCAGATACCTGCCCCTGGAGAAGTTAGCGTTATCACTAATCACGGCCGCGAGGAAGTTGAGGCATTACTTCCAAGCCAACCCAATCACAGTCTTAACGGATCAGCCACTAAAAACGATTCTAAGGAGGGTCGACCTCTCAGGAAGAATAGCTAAATGGGCGGTGGAACTAGGGGAACACGAGGTGAACTTCAAACCCCGTACTGCCATTAAGGGACAAGTGCTGGCTGACTTCATAACAGAGTTTTCAGGGGAACCACCTCTACCGGAGGAGAAATTCCCCCTCGGGAAGGTCCCCTCGACAGACAGTCAAGACTCCTGGAGCCTGTGTGTGGACGGATCCTCTAACAGCAGGGGTTCTAGAATCAGAGTACTGTTGGTCTCCCCGGAGGGAAGGGTTGCAGAGCAGGCTGTCCCGCTGGGTTTCAAGGCATCCAACAACGAGGCAGAATACGAGGCCCTGATCTCCGGGCTCAGACTCACCGATGCAGCGGGGGCGACCGAGCTGACTGTACAATGCGACTCCATGCTAGTGGTCAACCAAGTCAACGGGGAATGTGAGGCGAGAGATTCTCGAATGAAGGCTTACCACCATGAGACGATGGCTCTACTCCAAAAGTTTAGGAAAGTAGAGGTTAAACAAGTTCCTCGAGATAAGAACGCTCATGCCGATGCCCTAGCCTGCCTGGCCTCGGCACTGGACTCCGACACAACGCGAAGGATCACAGTGGAGTACCTTCCCAACTCTAGCATAGATGGAACTTGTCGGGTAACAACCATCTAGGAAGGAGGGAAACCACCCAGCTGGACTGATCCGTTGCTCAAGTTTCTCCTTTCCAGGGAACTCTCTGAATGCCCCAAAGAGGTCAGAAGAATAAGGCTGAGGGCCCCGAGATTTTGGGTCTCCCCAGACCAAATGTTGTACCGAAAGTCGTTCTCTAGGCCCTACCTTCTATGCGTCCGCGAAGATAAGATTGAGCCCCTCCTGTATGAAATACACGAAGGAATATGTGGAGGGCACTCAGGTGGGCGGTCAATGGCTCACCGTATCATGTCTCAAGGTTATTGGTGGCCGCGAATGCAGAAAGATGCGCAAGCCTACGTCTGGAAATGTGACCAGTGCTAGAAGTTTGCTCCAATCATCCGGCAACCAGCCAGAGATTTACACCCGTTGACTAGTCCTTGGCCATTCGCTCAGTGGGGACTTGACCTAGTCGGACCCCTTCCAACAGCTCCCGGGAAGAAGAGGTTCTTGATTGTGGGAACCGATTACTTCACCAAATGGGTGGAAGCGGAGCCACTCGCCCATATCAGGGATATAGACACCAAGAAGTTCATATAGAAGAATATAGTGACGAGGTTTGGGATCCCCCGCGCGCTCATATCAGATAATGGGACACAATTCAATAGTAGGCCTTTTCAAGTCCTTTTGCGAGCATCTGGGGATCTGGAACTATTATTCCACACCCGCATATCCACAAGTCAAACGACAGGCGGAGTCTTTGAACAAGACTATCGTTAACGGGATCAAGAAGAGGTTGGAAAAAGCCAAGGGAAAATGGGTGGATGAACTCCTGAACGTGCTATGGGCATATAGGACCACCCTGATTAATCACAATTAATGCATGAATTAAATAATTTAATAGGTCAATTGTGTTAGTAAAACAAAGTTAAACTAATCAAAATTGACCTATTATGGTTAGTGTGTGAATTAGGGATAATGCATTAATTGTTGTTCTTTTCAGGTTTTTATGCATCAAAACTACAAACTACCGAGGAGCCAATTGTGACAAAGCTACAAATTCTAAGATGACAATTATTAAAGCCCTAAACAAAGAGAGATTAAAGTAATCCAAATGTCATCTTTTGGAGGTTTGTGAATGACAACTTTTGGAAGCTTGTGTATGACAACTTTTGGAAGTTTGTGTATGAAAATTTTTGGAAGTTTGTAAATGTTATCTCTTGGACTTGTGAATGGCATCTTTGGGGTTTGTGAATGCCATCCCTTGATGTTTGTAAAGGCTATCTTTTGGTTGCCTATAAATACCACCCCTTTGTGGCTTGTAAAGATATCAATTTTTGCTAGAGCTCTTGGTTGTGGAATACCCTCCAAGTTGTTATTTTCTTTGTATGCTTACTAGATCTCTCTTGGTTGTGGAATACCCTCCAAGTTGTTATTACTTTCTTTGTATTATTGTTTTCTTTTATAGTATTATCATCTCTTGGTTGTGGATTACCCACCAAGTAGTTATTGTTCTCATTTATGTCATTGCTTTCTTTTATAGTATTATCATCTCTTGGTTGTGGAATACCCGCCAAGTAATTATTGCTTTATTTTAATTTAAGTATTGTGTTCTTTTACTTCCATTGTTGGAGCTTCCTTCTTCCCTTAGAGGAGTGAAACTCTTCCACTTTTCTAGAGCTTTACCAAAGCCGTGAAGGGTGGAACGTGATTCACTCATTCTTTGTCGAAGATCGGCCCTTGTTGTAATATGTCAAAGTTATGTTGATGCATTTCTTTTACGCTTAGCTCTAATCTTTATTTCTTGATAATGTCTTCTTGTTACATTGTTAGTTTTTCCTTTTAGAATGAGTAGTTAGAGTTTTAGTTGGTTAATCCAAGGGAGACCTCCTCTTGGGTTTTCCAATTCAACTCATTTTCTTTCCTCTCTCGGTGTACGATGGTTCGGTTTGACTGGGTTGAGAGTGGATAAGTTGGTGAGTCTTTGATATTCCGTAGGCCTAGTCACGGTTTATGCTTAGATCATCACTCAATCTCATCCCTAGCTTTCCACGAATCAATCGTTCATCTATAAACCCTCGGAGGAAGGTTTCGAGTTGATTGGGCATTCCCATTGGAGTGAACCCTTCGGATTAGCCAACACTTGTTTTATTGCATTTTCATTTACAAACACAACCACAAAACTCAAACAAAAGATTTTTCACTTTCTTTACCTTTTGCAAAATCACCTTCACACAACTCGAACTTTCCTTCCCTGAGGAGACGACCTTGGAATATTTTTCCAAGTAAAACACCGACACACAAAAGACTCTTTGCGATTGGGGAGCACTTTTGTTCACACACCCGCATTTCATTTCATACATTTTGTTCATTTCATTTTCCACCAATCCGTTGTTGCCTAATCTCTTGCATCACCCCGAGGGAGAGTTACACTCCCTTTCACACATAAGCCATATACACACATTAAAGGGATGATATTAGGAGGTTAGGAACAACAACGGTTTTCATCAATCACACCCTCCGGAGCTCGACTGGGGAGACGCCTTATGCCCTCGCCTACGGGGTAGAGGCGGTCATCCCTCTTGAAGTAGGCCTCCTTACCATAAGAACACAAGCTTTCGAGACTGGGGACAACAACCACCAACTCGGCTTGGAGATGGACCTTGCGGAGGAAAGAAGAGAAATGGCAGCCCTGAGGTTGGCAAAGTACCAAGAAGGGGTATCTAAACTCTACAACAGAAAAGTCGAGCCCCGAGAATTCCGAGCAGGCGATCTCGTACTCAGGAGGGTGGAAGCAAACACCCAGGACCCAGCCGACGGAAAGATGGGACCTAACTGGGAAGGACCATACAAAGTCACATCGGTAGGAGGCTCTGGATCATATATAGGCTGGAGGACCTAGAGGGAAATGTTGTAATTCGCCCCTGGAATGTAATGAATTTAAAGAAATACTACGTTTGAGAATGGAAGTACTGTTGTGACAAATGAATGGTTGTTGAAAAGGGCATGACCCTGGAAGCAGTCTCAAAGACTTCAGCTTCCGAATTACAAATAGGAGCACACCTCCTAGAAAGGGCACGGCCCTGGAAGTAGTCTCAGAGACTTCAGCTTCCAAATCACGCAGGAGCAAGCCTCCTAGGAAGGGCACGGCCCTAGAAGCAGTCTCAAAGACAACTTCCAAATAAACAGGGGCACGCCTCCTGAAAAGGGCACGACCCTGAAAGTAGTCTAAGGACTCTAGCTCCCAAGTGAAATAGGAGTAAACCTCCTGAAAAAGGGATGGCCTTGGCTGGCGGTCTTAGAAAACTCCTGCCTTTGAACAAAGAATAAGAGCGAAGCTTCCCGGGAATAGCACGGCCCGAGGACCGAGACTCGGGGAACCCAGCCTTCAGTTAATATGCAGGGGCATGCCCCCTGAATGGAATATGACCTTTGCAGCAGGGTGCGAATCGGCTAATGCTCGGGGCAAAGATCACCCCCAGGAGCCCTCACGAACGTCGAGGTCGACCCTTGGGGTATGCCCGCACAAGTACTTGGGTGAGGAAAGCCAAGTTCGAGGCTAAGTTCGATGCTAATAAAGGGGATCCCCTCCCCGGGGTGCCAGATAAGGAAGATGAAGCTAACCGGAGTGAAAGGTTACATAGGCTCGGCGTAGCCTCCCCTCGGACGGGCTACCACGGCACCGATACCGACCTAGTTATCGATTGGGGGAACTCTGGACCGAGGTGCGTGACACCTTGTTATTACCCGGGATCTCCCAAAGAACTTATAGCTCTTTCATCCCGAGTGTCAGCACCCCGAAGGGTGGGAGTACAAAGTTAGAGGTTGGGGGTTAGGTTATTTGTCAGATACGCAAAACGCAAAGAGACAGTATGACAGAGGGTATCGTAAGCAAAAACAGGAGAATGTATACCGATAAGGCAAAGTTTGTTTTCCATTCCAAAAGAAAGGGGTTTTGCGTCCCCAAGCTACAAACAAAAGAAAAGTATAAAAGGAAAAAGAACTTAAGTCTTGGCTGCTGGAGGGGGAGGACTGAAGACTTCACCCACATCGGCAAGAGGGGCCTCGCTGAATAGCTCTTCTATACTTGGAGATGAGGCAGCATTTGGAGCATCAGCAGCGGGCTCCAGCAGCGCAGGGACTGGAGGGTCGGCCTCAGGAGGGGCAACAGCGACAAGAGCCAGAGCGGCAGCAGCAGAGGTCTCCCCGATGCCTTGAACTTGGGCGCTGGAGGCAGCCTCAGTAGCAGTCTCTTCCATAGCCCGTAGCATATCCTCCGACGGCACGTACACATGCATTTGGTATAGAGGGGAATCTGGAGGAACACCCGCCGCTCGAAGCGCCTCGTCTCAGCCCTTCTTAAAGAATTCCCTCTTGTTTTCCTCGAGGGCAGGCAGGACGTCATTAGCAAATTCTTCTTTAAGCTTCTCCACCGACTTCCAATTGGCCTCCATCTCCGACCGGACCTTGTCTAGCTCCTGAGTAAGGGCCGAGCAACTCTGCTCCGATTCCTCGACCTTGGCCTCTACTGAAGATAGTCGCTGCGTGGCCGCAGTAATCTTCCTCTCAGCATCAGCTAGGGCTACACTTAGCTTTTCAGCGCTAACCCTGGCCGTCTCACCATCCTTCAGCAACTGCTCAATCTGAGTTGCTTGGGAAGAGAGCGTCTTATCTCTGGCCGCGACATCCTTTCGAGCGGCGGCTAAGGCAGCCTCGGCTTCGGCCTTCAGCCTCTCAGATTCTTGGAGGCTCCGCCTCTGATCATGGTACCGCTCGGCGATAACCGAGACCTGCTGGGCAGTCTGATGAAGAAAAAGGGGTAAGAATCATACGTGCGAAAGGGAAAGAGACGAAAAAATAGAGTATGAGACTCACCACCAAGGAGCTCTGGATAATGGAACGGAAGTGGTGGTTGGTCGGGCGGGTGCGGTGCTCATTCATGTCTGCTCTGAAATGAAGCGTCTCACTTACGGCGTAGGCTACGTAAGGAGAGCGGACAATGGAGTTATCGAACCGGATCAGCCTATCCTCCCTGTCTCGAGCCTGAGGGCGCCATTCCTCCGCGGTTGATGTCAGCGCAGGAGGAGGAGTGGGAAGTGCTTGTTGCTGTTGCTGGCTGCCCCTCCCCCGGCCCGTACCATCGGGCCGAAATTTGACCCTTCTCTCCTCCTCGTGAGGAGGGTCTCGATCACGAACAATGCCCCGACCGGCGGCCCATGGAGGTACCGGTGGGGTGGGAGCGTTGGTTGTTGGGGCAGCAGTAGTTGGTGGCGCAGTAGTCAGTGGCGGAAGGGCATTGGTACTTGTAGGAGGAGGCGCATCGCTGGAGGATCCCCGGCCCCTCACAGCGGTAATGGCGGCCCTCCGATTCAGATAACTCAGGTTTAGGTGAGGCTGGCGCGTTATCGCAACTTCGAGCGCTTCTTCCACGTCCAAATTCTGGAGTATGTCAAAATTTGGCCAAGTCTCCCTCCTTGCCATGCTGGCCTCGGCTTGAACTGTGGTGAAGGGCTCTCTGACCTCGGCCCTTTCTCTTTCAACTCCTGCTAACCCCTCTACCTTAGCCTCAGTAGCCCTGTCAGGGTCGTTCCCCAAATTTTACTCTAAGCCTTGCTCGGGGGGCTCCGTGAAAAAATTGGACCACTTGGAGGGATTGTAGGGCTGAGGAAGTTGGGAGAAGTTCTTGTATCCTGGCGTGTAACCCAGGAGTACGTGAGCAGCGCGACCACGACCGTCGTCGACGTATCCCCAGACGGTTATAAGGTCAGGAAAATTCACGAAGTGTCGCGGGGGAGGAGCGGCCTCACAAGTAGAAACGTCTGCATGAAAGAAGACAGTGAGATGCACATAAATGAAAATATAAAGAAAAAAGAGAGAAGAGAGGCCGAGAAGAGAGTGAGCCGACGTACTCGTTGTTCGCCACTCCTTGGGGCAAGACAAGCCGTCGAACTCAGGGCCGATCCCCCTCTCCCAGGCTCCACTAAAGACTAGCAGATCGTCCTTGAAACCCTTGTCGGAATTAGGGAGGTGAGTGACTAGGTACATGGAGGGGTCCCGGGCTTTTAGATAGAAGGTCTGATGGGGCATCACCCTCATGAGAGCGTAACAGAAAAGGATATCTTCTAGGCCCAGGTTGACCCCGAGACGCCTATTGAGCTCTAGCACCCCCATGATTATCCTAAAAGTATTAAGGGCGCATTGCCTTGGGAAGAGACGGAATCTAGAAAGAAACTGAAGTAATAACGGAGGAAGGGGGAATCTAATCCCACCCTCCATGATGGCCTTGGTGTAAAAGGGCATGGCGCCCTCAGAACCAGCGTTACCACGGTGGATGCGTGGATCGAATTCATCAACATCGACATTCCTAGGAATATCATAGTGAGTTTTGAAATTTGTTATCTGTTGAACGCCCGTAACCTCATACTTCCTCGGCTTAGAGGTCCCAGCCCCTTGGGCCTCGGCGGCAGGTTGGCGTCTCCTCGGCATGTTTTAGGAAGAGAAGAATGGGGGTCCCTAGTATTCTTTCAAGAGAAAACCCAAAAATCCCTAATAGACTAGTGAATTCCAAATGCCCAAAAATGAAGATCCTAAAAGACCCTACCAGGTTTGGAAGCAACGAAAGAAAGACGATGGTGGTCTGGGAAATAACCAGTCGCCGGAAAAGACGAAGAAACAAAAAGGTAAAAGACGGACTCACCAGGAAGCTGGGAAGACGAATGAGAAACTCGAAGGAAGCAGCCTATTTTCCTTCAGAAATATGATCGAGGACAGGAGTCTGGGATTCTTCAGGCAAAGAGAAGAATGTTGTGATAGCTCAGGCACCAATTCCGACAGTTCTCCGGCGAAGAGATCTCTAGAAAGCTCTGAGTAAGAGGTCAGTAATTCGAAAGTGTGGAAATGAAGGTGAGGGTCTGTTTATAAAGGGCATCTGGCACCATCATTGGCACACGAAGCACGAAGACAGGCGCATTCAATGCGCACGATCTCCGAAAGGCGGAGAAACGGCTAAAGGAGCATTGATGGGACAGTTATGACAGTTGAGCCATTTCACCTTCTGACGACACATCTGCCCCTAGTAAGAAGATCAAAGGGCTGGGGGCAGTTGATAAGACATTTCTAAGATAGAAGCAGATCACAACACGTGGCCTCGGCATTACAAACATCCCTCTCCATGATGAAGACACGTGGCCTCGGCGCCGAGAATACTGGCCTTTATGTTTGAGACACGTGTCCTCAAACACTGTCCTCAAGAGAAGGAACATTGCACTAAGGCGATATCCCCTCGGCTCCAGAATTTCTCCAATCTCTCAACTATGTACCCTCGGTGCCGAGGGTACATTCATCCCGAGATCACCACTTGTCCTCGATGCTGAGGGATACTAGCTAGAACTGTGACCCTGCCACATGACTCCTAGAAAAGCTACTGACTGACAGCAGATCAGCCTTGGCTAGACTAGGAATCATGAGGACACTCTGAACAAGGGGGTCAGGATGGCAAGACCAACACGACATCCCACCAAGAGGAGTAGGACGCGTGGCATAAAGTGCATAATTGGAGGCGGGCGGGTATTAAATGCTCCAGCACCAAGACATTTAATAACTTATCCTTGAACAAAGAGCATTGAATGTTCCGGGATCCGAACATTTAATGTCCTCGCATAGAAGGAAGAGCTTTGATTGCTCGGGGATCCGAGCAATTAATAATGGGGCCTTCCCCATACGGAATAAGGGGCATACTGCCCCATCTCTGAACGCTACCTACCTACTAGACTATCAGCAATGATGAGTCCGGGTGAGTATAAATAACTCTAAAAAATACATTGCAAAGGTACGCAAAATCACCTCTCAAGAATACAAAAGAGTGTTTTCTTCTTCCCCTCTCTCAAAGAACTAACTTGATCGTCGGAGGGGACACGCCGGAAAACACTCCGGCGCCCTTCCTAACCTGTTTTTCTGTGTGCTAGGGAACCATCGTCGACCCGCCTAAAAGGATCGAGTGACCCATAACAAAAATTCATCGCCACTCCTTAGGCCCCTTTAGCCCTCTCAAACCTTTCCTTGCCAGGAACTCTTCGACGTTCGAGGCCGACATGAGTTCGCCAAGGGAGAGATCTGTCTTTTACATCTATTGTGCGAAAATCACCGCGCACAGAGATTATCTCAGGAAGACCAATGTACCTTTTTTATTAGCTTCATTCCCACCCCCACCAAAATTGAGCTATCAATTTATTCAACTCATTATAAAGAGAAACCAGAAATTTGAAGCAAGACATAGCATAAGAAGGAATTGTTTGGGTAACATCTTTAATTAGAATCTCCTTCCTAGCTATAGAAAGAACTTTGCTTTGCCAGCCTTGAACCTTTTTCCACACTCGCTGCCTTATGGAATTAAATATTTCTCGTTTAGACTTACCAATTGTTGAAGGCAGACCCAAGTATTTATTGAAGGACACCACCACTAGAATATGTAAGAAATCTGCTAGGATCTGTTTATCGGCATTGGGGCACAATGGATTGAAAACCATTGCGAATTTGTCTAGGTTCACAGATTGTCCCGAGGCTTTCTCATAGATACGAAGGCATTCTTGCAACACTAAAGCATTCTCCAAATTTGCACGGTAAAAATAATACTATTATTGCTCCAAAATCAGTTGAGATTGACTGAAAAATCTCAATCGACATACAATTTTTAGGCGATTTTTTGTCAGTGTTTCAAATGTCTTGTTTTAGAACTTTATTGGATGAAATTAATGGATAAACATACAGTACATGGAACTAATAAAAGACTATTCCTTTTTTAATTCAATAGAAGGGACTTCGGTTACAGAAAAAACTAAATAAATAGCCTTAATTGTACCAATAACTACTTCCTACAACTAATCTAAAACTACTCCTAAAAATACCCAGATCGTGGGTCTTGTGGAGGTTTGAGTATATCCTTCATCTTCTCCATTACATGCCCTTTTATAGTCACTGTCTTCGACAGTTTTTGCCTCCATCAATGGTTACTGGATGGTAACCTCCAGTTAGTTATTCCTCTTTTCAAATATGGTTGTAGTTGATAATTTTCTGCCTTTCTTTAGAGTCTGTCATGTGACGTCTTCTTAGTACATCCAGATTTCTAGATGTCAATACATTGAATATTCATAAGATTTAATATTTTATGCCAAAACAATGTCCCCTCATTTAATTGGATTTAATTAATAACCCAAATGAATAAACAGTCATGACCGTCCTATATTTGCTTATTGATTCCTCTCTTCCTTCTCCATCTTCATCTTCATCTGAAATCCATATCTCACCGATATTTCCTACTGATATTAAGCAAATAGCACATGATTCTGTAGATCATAGGATTCTGATTCCTACCCTCAATTCTAGTAGGACTCTTACCCTTGGTCCTTCTTTCAAGTCGTATGTCTGTGAGGGATTTTCAGACCACAACCCTTTTCACGAAGATGAAACCCTAATGTCGAATCAATCCCAACTTCTATGGAAATCCTAGAATTAGGGAACTAATCCTCTTCGTTTGTGGATTAACCTTGACCAACGTTGGGTTGACTAGGTTGCAAAGTTAGAGCCTTATTTCGCCCCTCAATGGAGACACTTAGGTATCTTTGAAATGATTAAGCTCTCCACTTGCGAAATGCACATGAATTAGTGGCTAATTGGCATTGCCGCATGTTTATGGTCTTAATCTTGTAATGTTATGCTCCTTCCTGTTGGTGTGATGATCCCAATAATACTAGACGTTGTTCCTCTAACGGGACTTCCATCGACAGGTATGGAGGTAAATGTTTACATTTATATCGATGTGGCCATTACTTTGTCAATATCCCTTCCAATATAGGGTGTAGTGAACTTATCAATCGTTTCTTTGCCTCTCAATCTCTTAACCCTTCATTTGTGGAGCATGTTTCTTTCCTTCTCCATTAGCTCTGTCGATTTATTCTTTGTGTTCTTGACTTTAAGGTAACTAAGAAATACGTTGGAGTAGCTATTCAATTGGCTAAAAGAAATAAGCTTCCCTTGGGCCTTTTTGCTTTAGGGGCATTATAAAAAGGTCCTTTTTAATATGACAGAAAATAGGATTATTGTCAGTTATGGAGAACCTTTTTGGCCCTTCTAGGTTTGGTTCTATGCTTATTTTCCTAAGGTTTGACCCCTTGAGTCTTTGCCTAGGCCCAAGTATGAACCCTTGAACTATGCTCATCGATTTTTACCTTCCCCATGCTTATATACAGAGAAAACCTTTGATTCGTATTTTAGAGCTTTTTTCATTCTTAGCAAAGACAGATCAAACTCCTTATACACTCATTTTTCTGAGTTTCTTTATTCTTGTTCCCTTCTTAAATCTTTATTTGCTGATCCAGATACTGCCTCTGAAGAGGCTAACAAATTCTAGCATATTTTCTAGGCTACTGTCTTGCTACTTCATTACCTTCATGTGGGGGGCTCTCTATCTGGCTCCAAAATTTTCAACTGTAGCTTTGAAAGTTATAATCCTAAAAGAGACAGAAAATGGTAGGATTCATGAAACTAGAGCACACACATTCCTTCGTAGAATAAAGAATTCGGATGTAGAGTTTGCATTAAAGAAAATAAAATTATGCAAGATTTTAGGACCAAATGAGATTCCAATTAAGGTTTAGAAGTGTTTAGGGAATGACGGGGTGTCGTAGTTAAAGAAATTATTCAATAGAATTATTGTCACTTGGAAAATGTCCGATGAATGGAGAAAGAATATTTTAGTACCTATCTATAAAAACAAAGAAGATATTCTAAATTGTAATAATTATAGATGGATAACATTGATGAGTCATACAATAAACCTATGAAAAATGGTCATTGAATGTCGTCTAAGAGTTGAGACTACAGTGTTGGAAATCTGTTTGGGTTTATGCCTAGTAGATCAACTATGGAGGCTATATAATTATTAAGGAAACTTATAGAAAAGTATAGAGAGAAGAAGAAAAATCTTCATATGGTATTTATAGATCTTGAAAATGCATATGATAAAGTGCCTAGAAATATAATAGGGAGTGTGCTAGAGAGAAAATGAGTGACAAATAGGTATATTGAGGTGATAAATGACATGTATGACGGAACTATAACTACAATGAGGTCTTCCATGGGAGAAAGTAAAAAATTTTCAATTATGGTGGGATTACACTAAGGATCAACCCTAAGTCCATACCTATTCGCCCTAATTATGGATGAACTCACTAGGCACATTCAAGAGGATGTCCTAGGGTGTGTGTTATTTCTAGATGATATTGTCTTAGTGGATGAAACTTGAAAGATGATTAACAATTAGCTAAAAATTTGGAGAGAGGCACTCGAGTCGAAAGAATTTAAAATAAGTACGAGTTTGATTGAATACATGCAATGCAATTTTAGTAATAGAAGAAGAAATATAATGAAAAAGTTATGATTGAAAATAAGAAATGCCAACGAGTAAACTATTTCGATATCTGGAATTGATCATTAAAAATGATGGAGAGATTAGAGACGATGTAACTCATAAAATCAACAACGATTGACTTAAGTGGAGGAAAGCCTCTGACATATTATAGGATAGAAGAATACCAATAAATTGAAAGGTAAGTTTTACCAAACAACTACAAGGACAAAAAATGTTGTATGGAATAGAATGTTGGGCAACAAAAAAATAACATAGTGACAAAATGAGCGTAGCGAAAATGAGAATGTTAAAGTGAATGTGTGAAAAAACTAAAAATGATAGAATATAAAATGACCACATTAGAGAAATTGTAAGAGTAGTTCCAATTGAGGACAACTTGAGAAAAAATATATTAAGATGATTTAATCATGTTTAACGGAGGTCGATAGAGGTACCGATTAGAAAAAGTGATAGAAACAATAAACAAAATAATAAGAAAAGATATAAAAAATATTTAACTTAAATGAGCTTATAGCGCGAATTGAATGGCGAAAACGGACTCATATAGCTGATCCCAAATGATTGGGACATAAGGCTTGATTTGGTTTGGTGTAAGACTCATTATGCTTACAAGAAAAAATATTGGGATTTGTTGGGAGTTGTGATTACGCCTAGTTTAACTAGGTTGTTTACATCTCCGAAAGGGAATCAAGTCATTTATAGTTCTTGAATTTTGGAAATTTAATTGGACCTGATTTGAAATTGCGACTGCACCAAATGTAAATTGGACTGCCTACGTATTCTAAAATAGAATTCAGTCGGACGAAGTTTGAACAAAAGAATTTAAAATTTTATTTTAAGCGATGATTGTGCACAATATAGATGTTGGACTGCCTACGTATCCAAAAAGAAATCAAGTCACAGGTAGTTCGAAATAAATAATTTTTGAATTTGAATTGGTGTTAAATGAGTGAATTACTCATTTGATTTGAAATTGAATTTGATTTGATTTGAAATGGTTAAATGACCCACTTGATTTAAAATGAAATTTTATTTATAAGTGACCAATCTTTTTTGGCATTCGACTTAAAATTTGACCAAATTAAATTTTCAAATTCACTTTACTCATGATGAAGATGGAATTAAATTCCAGCAAGGTTAGTGACCTAGTGTAAGTTAGAAACCCCGAAATTTATTAGGAGTTTAAAACTGCTTATTTATTCTCAAGATATAATAAAATTTCTTAAATCTGCATGTGTATTGCACTTAGAAGATAGTATTAGAGATAATATGATAGGATTCATATAGATCCATCAATATCTTCTATTGGGATACAATGATGATAGGCTAAGTTATTATATTTATCTTCTTTATTTCTCACCCTATAAATAGAGTTGAGTCTTATGTATACAATTACCTTTAATAATACATCAGATGTAGCCCATAGGACGTTAGGTCCGTGGATATAGACAATTTATCGAACATCGTTAATTTTCTATGTCTTGTTTTCCTTTATTTTGTTATCTACAGTATCTCTCTTATTATAAACTTCTTTATGGTATCAGAGCGGGTCGATCGGACCTCAAATTTGATTCCGCTTTGCCAACTCTATTGATGTATCAAGGTTTTTTTTTTAACATCAAATTTTTCTGCCTTGTTCCAACCAGCAGAGTATTTTTCTTAGAGTTGCAGGTGGGATCTCAGCCTCTCACAACACCAAGCTTTTATAACTTGAACCATTGGCTGTCAGATTCTCTTGATGACATCTTCCACCTGTGAAAGCCTTTATTTCCTTCCCAATGGATTCTAATTGTGGGAAAATCAAGCCTTGATATTGGACATCATCAGCCTCATCTAAATCAATCGGTATGAAGGGCAACTAGTTCACTGTCGTTGGATTGGAGAAGAAATTATGGAGAGATACAAGAGAGAGAGAGAGTAACGAAAAAGAAAAAAAGAAAAAAATATTTATTTTATGCAGGTTTAATATTTCAGTACACATTTACTCTGACCTACTATTCAGGGGGAGTTTCATCACTAGGGGTGTCCATAGGCCGGGTTACCCACGAGTCCCGTTACCCGGCCCGAAAAAAAATAGGCCCGAAGCCCGATAGGCCCGATAGTTGGCCCGCCCGAGCCCAATATCCTTTAAGAAAGAGCTTGGGTTTACCCCTAAACCCACTACCCGGCCCAATAGCCCGCCCACAAACCCGAAGCCTGCCCAAAGCCCACATACCATATATATATACATATCTATACTAATAATAAAAATACACTATTAAGAAAAACTTTTGATTGACTACTTTAACTCTAAAACAATATATAAAGACAATACTAGTCTTATTTAATTTAGAACTCATATTAATAAGACTAGATTGATGTTAAACTTAAATTGGACAACTTGACTCTCACAATACTAACATTATTAATATGGAATTGATATTAATAAAACTTCATTAATATTACACATAGTCAACCCTTTCATATTCTTTCTTTTAAAAGATAAAAATGAATTGTTAAAATAATTAAATTTACTATTATTTATTTCTATCCATTTTCATTAATTGATGACAAGTTTCTGAATTTTCAAATGAAATTGCATAAATGCAATAGAGTCTTATTTAATATAAGATTTATTTCAATATAATTTGGATAATATTATCAAACTCTTACTTTTCATTTTCTTTTCTTTTATGTTTTAATTTTAATAAATCCTCTTTAGTTATGTTTATTGGTAATACTATATGCCATTTCATTTGTATCGATTATCAATGCTACGAATATGTTCAATATTACATTAAATTACTTATTACAACTTAACTTTTTAAATTTGATCAACCAATTTTTATAATTAAATGACCACCATAACTTAAAATAGTTCGTTTCCAAAAGGCCCAACAAAGCCCGCCCAGAAAGCCTGCCTGCAAAGCCCGCCCAATAGGTGACGGGCTGGACTGCAGGTAGCTTACCCCTACCCGAGCCCGGCCCGGCCCTCGCCTGAGTACGGGCTTGGGCCTACACTACCCAAGCCCGGCCCGAAAAAAAATTTCACGGGCCGGGCGGGACAGCCCTATTCATCACCAAGAGCTGCATCATCGGCAACTTCATCAAATTCGAATTTTCGGCCACTGTCTTGGTATCAACACTGTTGTAGTCCCGACAAATATTGCTCAAACCTGACGTAGCTGCTTTCCACGGAATCGTAGAGCAAACTGTTTCACCCTAGAAATAGGGTTGAACCTTATGTATACAATTATCTTTAATAATACATCAGATGTAGCCCATAGGGCATTAGGTCTGTGGATATAGGCAATTTGCCGAACCACGTTAATTCTCTGTGTCTTGTTTTCCTTTATTTTGTTATCTCCAATATCTCTCTTATTATAAACTTCTTCAGACAGTACTCATTACCTTAAGAAATCCAAATAGCTAACTTTTACTATTCTAATTCTGCAGAAACTAGAACACTATATTAAATAGAAGATAGATGTATGTGAATTTAGGAGAATGGAGAGCAATTTTAATGGGAAGTATAGAATTGTTCAATTGTGTGTTTTTTGAGTGCAATACATCACTTATTTATAGACTCACTGATGTCTTTTCATAAAGGGGGCAACAATTTGAAATTGTGTCTTTTGATTTAAAAAGTATCAATTGTGACTTTATGAAAAGGTACAACCATTTGAAATGGTGTCTTGTAGTCTAAGAGATATCACAAGTGACTTTATGAAAAGTTTTGACCATTTGTAATGATGTCTTGTAACTAAAAAGTGTAAATAGTGGCTTTATGAAAATATGTAATCATTTAGATTAGTGTTTTTAACCAAAAGTTATTAACTTTAAATTGATAGTCATGTTATTTTTACTTTACACCTTTTCAATTTCTCCCAAAAGTCACAAAGAATTTTTCAAAAAATACCACCCAAAAATGTTTCTACTTTGAAAATAGTCTAACATGGTGTCTCTCATTATTGGAGCACTGCAATCTTTTTTGCGTACATTAAAAGACGTGATTATATCAGATTTTTAAGTTCCAATAATATTACTCTTTTTTATTAATAGATCCCTTATCAAAGTCCTATAGTTAATTCATTCCATAATTAACCATATTACATTCCATGAAAATGTTGAAAATTATTCTTTGGCAGTATAAAATATATGAGTTTTATGATGAGTTGACTAAAAAATGCTTTTTGATATTATAACAATTTCAGAATACTAGGAATAGGATCTTGCTTTAATCTCCATTTGGAATGTACCAAAGGAGAATAAAGGAGCATAGAGTATGTGAAAAAAAAAATGATTTTGAGAAAAAGCAAACGGCAAAGCAATATCCGCTGGTTCTTTCTTAGCAACTGACATATGTATTAAAAAGATTTACATTTTGAACAAGGATAACAAAAACAGAGAGTCAATAAGATTAGGGTCTCATCCATTAAATGAGTGATAATATACCAGGAAGGTAATTTTAGGGTTCGTTATTAGACGAACATTAAATGGAGTACATTGTTGCTCGATGCATTCAGAATAATTGCTACCTTAAAACTTTTAAAGTGTCTTCATTTCCAAAAAATAAAAAAATCATCATGTCCCATCGAATTGCTATTAAAGCGATTAAATTCTACTTTGCATAATTTGTTCCATATTAGTTTCAGATTAGATCAATCACTTTGATTCCATTTTATCATTTCTCATGAAAACAATAATTATACTATTTTCTCACAATTGCTTAATGAGTTTTGATTTGCCTATAAGATTGTAAAAAGATCCACATTTTTGAACAAGCATAGTACTAATGAAATAGATTATACTTTACATGATTTTTACGAGTTTCATGATTTTTTCATATGATGGCATTTAACCAAAAGCGTATTCCTAATAAAAAAAAATGATAGAACTTAATGGGATTTTTTATTACAAAATGTTTGACTTATAGATAATATCCTCTGCAGAATATCGGTGCATGCGATAAAACAAAGTTTAAGATGCAAACAAAGGTAAAGCAAATAACTTTTTCTACTTTTTCAAAAATTTTCTTATCACATTCTCAATTATTCATTAGAAGATGGTGGTGGTGGGGTAGAGAAAAGGGAAGGGTACTAACGGATTGTGTAAAAGGAAAGGTGTTATTTCTTATGTCTGTGTCCTTAAAACTTGCTTTGAATCTCATGCCTTGCCTGCAAGAATGTTGGGTTTGTGTCTTATGCACAGCCTTTTTTGAGTCTACACCAGACAGAAATTTTAAAGTAGTAGGAATGTTCCCAATGCCTAGTCTTTGCTTTTTGAATTTATTTTTTATTTTTTAATTTGGTTTGAGAAGGAAAGGAAAAAAAACATTCAACCACAAGGAGGGGTTTGAGCAAAAAAAAACCACGAGGGGACCCAACAACAGAAAGCACTGCTAGCTTATGCAAGGTCCAATTCATGCCTGAAACGGGGTAAAATAGACAATATTAATATTAAGGAATATTGAAAAAAAAAGGATTAATTACAAAATACCCCCTCCAAGTTTAGATCATGTTGCAATCAACTCCCTTCGATTTTAATTTCTACAACTTGCCCCCTCAAAGTTTTTGTCCTACTAAATTGACTGACAGAATAGATGAAAAATGTAAAATTTCTAAAATACCCCCAAACTACTCTCTTCTCTTCCAACCCAACACGTTTTCTCAAACCCTTTTTCCCAACTCTGGTGGCCCTCATCCCCTTCCCCAACTCCGGCTGCCCCCTAAATCATTCCCCAACTCCGGCTGCCGGTACCACCAACCCCTCACCTCCATACCCAACACTAACCTTTCTACCTATCTTTGGCAGCCCCTTACCTCCATCCCAAGCACAGGAAAATCAAATACAATCCATCAAAATTCAGTCCATGTTTATTTCCATCACCTGAAGACTTTTCTTTCTTTCGCCCACTAGTAAACCGTGACAATTACAAAATCCATTCATATGAGTATGTATATATATAAACTCTCTCTCTCTCTCTCTCAAGATGGTTGTTACCTCGTGGAGGTAGATTATTTTTGGAGGAGTTTCAGTGGGAGATGGGGGGTTCACTTTTGCATGGTGGAGGTGGGTTTTACCGATTTAGGGGAAGGAGTTCATTCTTTTATTGGTGGGGATGGATTTCGCCGGATTAGTGGAGTTCAATTGCTTGGGGTTTTACTGGAGGAGGGATGAGTTGGGTTTTCACCATAGGAGCGGTTCTACAGGCATTTGCCGACTTTTGAGAGCATCTTCAACCACACTCAACAAAATAGCTACTCAAAATATATTTAAATATTCAATTAACTACTTTAACTAGCAACTTTTTAAAATTCACTCCAACCACACTCTCTATTTTAACTAACTACTACACCTAACTTTCACTAACTTTCAATAATTTAAAAAAAGTAAAACATATATATAGAGAGAGATAGAGAGAAAAAAAGGTAGAGAGAGAATTTAGAGAGCTCAAATGGTTCACCACATTTGGTGAGCCATTTGGGTTAACTAGGAAATAGAGAGTGGAATAGAGAGTGGGTTGGAGAGAATTTTTTGTGTTTGGCTAGCTAAAGTAGCTAAAAGATAAGAAATAGAGAGTGGGTTGGAGATGCTCTGAGAAATTGATTTTTTGAGATTTTCTATTAAACAAAAATATGAGATGGTGATAATTTTGTTTTTTTGATTGAATTTTAGATCACATGACAAATTTTCGTCCCATTTCCATCATTTTTAACAGTGGATAACTAATGGATGAAGTTAAATTGAAAACTATTCAAATTTTATGGGGGCAAATTGTTGAAATTGAAACCGGAGGGAGTTGGTTGCAACATGACCCATACTTGGAGGGGTATTTTGTAATTAACCCAAAAAAAAAAAAACAATGTACAAGTAAATGATATAAAATGGAATTTTGACATGGGGATAGGGAATTAAATGAACAATTACCAGAAATTCACTGGTGGAATATCCAATGTCTAACATAGTTCGTGCACTAGGCATAGTGATGGACTGAACTTGTCGAGTTTGAATATTTTTAGATTCAATTCAATTGAAATTGAACTCAATTGATAAGTTTGTATTATTATTCGAGTTTGACTCAGTAGAAGTTTGTGAGCATTCAAGTTGAACTTAAAATCAAACCCTTTTTTACGCCTTTCTAGCAACACATGTGATATCACCATAACTGTAAAATCAACAACCAAGTTTGAAAGAGATTAATTTATATGATCTAGAACTATTTGCCGATATCACTCCTTAATTTGACGCAGTTTGGAGTTGGCATATCAAGTATTATTTTCTCATATTTTGATCTATGCCATTGATAGTGGAAGTGGAGGATCATATGTACCTTGAGGCTTTAATGAGTCGAGGGAGGATCACAAGGGGAAGTGGGCATGTCTTGAAGCCAAAGCCATCTACTGACATTAAATTTTAAGGATAAAAAACCTGGTGAGGAGATTCTGCTGGGGCATTTTTAGAAGCCAAGTCCCGAGGAGAGAGGATGGGCACCCCCCCCCCCCCCCCCTTTAATTTGTGAGATGGATGAGTACTTAGTCACATATCACTTAATATCAATGTTCTGTGCTCTACCTTGCTCAAGGTATATTTTTCTGTCCTTGTCTCAAATCAATGGGAAATGTGGAAAGTAGTATAACCATTAATTTCGACCTGGAGCAATTTCAAGTGCTCCCTTACACAAGTGACATTCAATGCGGGTTCGAGCATGGGAATCAATCCTTTCAAAGATCGGATAACTTTGTCTATTACTTACCATTCTCACATTCTACTCTATGTAAGAGTCTTCTTTATTGAGAACAAATTTGTTAGTCTAAATACAGCCCTGCATGGTTTAATGTCGTGTTTTTGCTTCCACTATAAAATTAGAATTACGTACATTATATTAGCACCACATCATTTAGTCCCTCTTTTTTGTCTCATATTTTTTGTCAGTCTAGCATTATCCTTTATTAGAATATTAAAAATGGTTTGGTTTTCCTTGATAAGGCTGACCAAAACATTATTGACAAGTTGATTAATCAAAACTTCTTTAAATTGTTGAGCAACTTTTGAATCTATGGGAAAGATGGAAGCAAAAACATACAAAATCATGTGACTTTCATGGGTGTAAAATGAGCTAAAATGAATGTATGACAGCTTTCAAGATCTTGATAATAACTGCAAGGAAAGCTTATGCTATACTCAGGAACAAAGTCCAAGGGAAAAAAAATTTAAGAGCTGCTATACCTGTAGAAGTATGAAGGAGAGAGACCTAGGAAAAATTAGCACAATGAGTATGAAGTTAAGAAGCATGGAAGCATGGATGATAGTCACATGGTGGAAGTCACTGTTGTGCTGCTGGATTTCATTTCTGGTTCAGAAAACACATTGTTGAGTGATGGCCAAACAAAGGGTACTACTGTTGCTTTTGAATAAGCTATGGTGGCGGACGGTAAAGAGTCAGAAGGAACCTTTCCTTTATCTCGTTCGTAATAACAAAGCATCCTGGAGTCATATTAAATGACATTACTATCCTTAACAAAATATTCATTTCTTTGTCATATAGACTTATTACATAGTTTGACCTTAGATTAAGAATTTATTTGACCAATATTAAAATAACTTAATCATAGTTAAAATAACTCTTATTTTTGTTTTATACATACACATACATTCTTATATATTATATAAATTATAATAAAATAGCAGTTCTATATTTTAAATGTTAGCAAATACCTATTTTAATATTTTAATTTTATCAAACTAACATTCAATTCTGTCAAATTAACATTCTATTTCATTAAATTAATACTGAATTGACATTCAATTTTATCCAATTAACATATATTTTATCAATTTAACATTAAATCAACATTCAACTTCACTCACTAATATTCAATTTAATACCAATTTTATCAATTTACGCCAAATTAACATTTAAGTGGTGAAATTTGGATTATGACAGATGGTGGTCAAGGTTAAATTTTTCATTAGCTTACCCATTGATTAAACGTGCTTGTTTGTGTACATGCACCTATGTGTACAAGTACGTGTATTTATGACGCAATTACTACGTGAGATATGAAGTGAGGAAATGGAGAGAAGTGCAAAACAATTAGGTAGCATGCTCGGTGTAATTTAAAAATAAGTTGTTTATCAACTTACTCTTTTATCTTTTATTTATGCTTTTCAAAATACTTTCCTACACGGATGCAAAATAAACATATCTTATTGGAGTAAGTCGACCAAATGGGGAACACAAAGAAATTACTGTTTCTAAGTGTATAACAAAAACTACTCTGAATCCACAAAAAAAAAAGAAGAGAAAACTCTAAAAAATTATTGTTGCATGAGATTCTCCTCTTAAAAAAACAAAAACTACTCTTCAAGTTTCATTACGTGAAATAATCCGATTAGTCTATGCTTATATGTATCCGCCTTATATTTGAAGTTGATCTTTTCCAATAACAAGTTGCATGAGATTCTCCTCGTAACTTTTGTAGAACTTATGAAACTCAACCATAAAATCATCATATAGCAACTCTTTGTCAATCTTGGATTGTGTAAAATCTTCCAACTTCACTAGATTCTATTTCAATTGTTTAATCAATTCTTCAGGATCCTAGAAAATTTCAAATTGGTGTGACTCGATCGAATCCAAAATTGATAAATATAGTGACTCAAGGATTTTAGAATAACCTGAATTACTCTTTGCATCAATTTTCTGTGTTTTAACTTTACTTATTTGAGTTCCATTCGATGGTTTCTTGCACGGATGGTATTTCCTCAAAAATAGTATAAATTTCTTCTTTAATATTTTCATCGACTTTCTTTTCTTGACAAGTTTCAAGCAGCTCTCCATCATCACCAAAAATCCACTCGCCTTTATCTTCATCGTCAATATTTTCTTCTTGATAACTATCCATTTTTTTTCTTACTTGAACCTGTGTAACTTTGAATGATTGTAGAATAAGAATCTCCCTTCTCCCCATTAATTTTCTTGATGCTCCAAGTACAAGAGAAAAACAACATTCTTGGGTTTCTGGTAGGAAACTTGAGGTACTGAGTAATCATTGTATAATAGAAAAGATTGCCACTCAACTTCAAGTCAATTGCTTTGATCATGACTCTCTTTGTTGCCTTACAGATTGATATGCACAATATTTGTCATCTTCTTCTTTTTCTTCTTCTTCTTCATGCGCGTTATAACATGAAGGTGAAAATCTTGCTTTTAATAATCTCTTCATCTTTTGCGAAAAATGAATTTTAGATTTGTTTTCGCTCGCACATGACAACTTCATATGTTCCCATCAATCTGAAGCTCGACCCTTCTAGAGAGAGATGCACAATAGATATTTTTTCATGATTATACACGTAGAATTGTTGGACATAACTTACAGGGGTGAATAGGTTTATCAATATTATCGCTCGAACAATCACCAATTTTCAATCTAATTTACCACATTTACCAATTCTCAAGTTAATTATGCAATTAAATGCATGAATCTGTTTTTCAATAACCCTAACACTCCGTCATATGAAGTGATGCAAAGATTTGTCAATTAATTAAATTACAATTTATCACAAGACTACGGTTACAAAATTCAAATTGATGAATGACTTAAATAAATCAATTATAGTGACTATTCATCAAACATTGTGTGTGCAATTGCAAGTGTGTATGTGTGTGTGTATGTGAAATTAAAGCAATCAACAATAATATTCATAACACATGTAATTTGTTAATATAGAAACCCTTCTCGGAAAAAATCGCAAAACAGATTCCGATTCACCTAGAGCCTAATCCACTGAACTCAAAATCAATTAGCATGTGCTCAAGTCTTATACCTCAATCATTTCCTATGGCTAGATGCTCATTTTTCGTAATAAATCTCTCCTTTGAATATTACCCACTGAAGTATTGAGTAGCTTCACTTGAACGCACTCACCACAAAGAACCATCTAGACTCTTTCAAGCAATCTTTAAGACTTCACACCAAGAATTTCGGAATGCATACATCAAAGTGGGTTTTGTTGATCACCTACCAATATTTTCTTCTCCAATATGCGAAGTTAAATAGAAAGGATCAATAAGGTTTGGCTTTTTGATCTTAGGGATTTAGGGTTGTTCTTGAAGCTCTTTAGAAGGGTTTTGGTCTTTTCTAGCTCATAGAGGTTTACCCTAGCTTGGGAAGGCTTCCCTCTTTATATAGGCTCATAATAGGGTTTGTCTTGGGGACCAAGTCAACTAGGATTCGCGAATGACTACTCAAGCAATGGGAGAGCGCTCAGAGGGAAGTTGTTGCTAGAATTAAAAAAAGAATTCAAACCGTAATAGTGGAGCAAAGACCGCTCGAGCTATCGTCAGATCGCTCAAGCGACCAAAACGCGGTCTCCAGTGCCTAACTCGTCTGCCTCCTTCAATTTTATCCCTATTCAAAGACCGCTCTAGCCGAAGGTAAGTAAGTAGAGGGCGGTCCATATATATTGGTTTTAAAATCAAAAACTAAGAAAAAACTTAGTCCTCTTGAGCACTAAAAAGTGATGTTTAAGTAGGGTCCGATAAATGACTCGATTTATATTTTCAAAATATTTAAGTTTTAGAAAAAAAATTTCAATGAAAACCCTAGAAGTCATTCTTGGATTTTCCCAGTTCCGTTTTCATAATCCTAATTATAAAATTAAACCAAGGAACCCTTGGTCTCAAGGTCATTGCTTGTGTTCTTATGCTTGAAGGTGCATCAGAGTACATATCTTGATCTTTGAAGCACCATGACCAACAAATTAGATTGAGATTTACACAAAACTTCATGAAATTAGTCAGTTATAAACATGTTCTTAACAATCTCCCCCTTTGGCAATTTCTTAGCAAAATACAAGAGTAAGAAATTCAAAATTACAACTTGAAAACCACTAAGAACAAAACGAATTGTAAAATAATTTCCATACCATTGTACAAGTCTCACAATCTCAAAACTAAGTACAATTATGAGTGACAGACTGGTAGATAAACTTGGTATAAAAGAGATAATCAAATAGAGCATCTACCATAACAAAGATAGGCAAAAAAGAATAAGGAAAAGGGCAAAGCATGGAATATAACTTCAAGTCTAAAGCAAATATCCAACATAAAGCATCAAGGCAAGAAGCATGTCACCTAACAAAAATAAAAATAAATAAAAGAAAACTAGAGTACCCTAGTACAAGACCATAAATGAACGTAAAACACAAAAAATAAAAAGCTATCATATGGTCCTACACTAAGTCTCCTAAGGCAAACAGGTCTAGTGGCCGCGAGAACTTGTGGTGAACCTAAGCCATCAGGTCTAGGCTACAATTCCAGTCTGATCAGGGTGACTCTGACTTCTTCTTCTCAAAGAGAAACTCAATGGACCTGAAGTAGTAAGTTGTAGCTCTCAAAGGAATGAAGAGGGATCACAAATCAAAACTTTAGTCTAACTGTCTATCCTGTAGGGTAACCGCTCGAGTCATATCAAGGCTGCTCGACCGGTCCTATAGGTCTTCTGTCATTTTGACAGACTAGCAACTAGTTGCCTGTGGGCTTCAAGAACTTCTCCTCTGATGCTCCCAACTACTTCTTGAGCCGTAAAAATATACATGAATGTATGTACAATCTAAATGCAACTAAATACACATACATGGATGAAATTTGGATCTAAACGCAATGAAATTTTTAAATTTATCATTAAAATGCACAAAGTCATCAATAATGAAAATCGCACAAGTTTGTATCATAGTAGTCCATCCTTAATCATCTTCATACATTGCTCTAACAAATATTAATGAATATAGAACTCAATTTTTATAGACCTATAGCAATGTCCTCTCACTTAGTTCAATTTCCCTCACACGAATTCAAATTTTGCATCTTTGATCAATTCATATGTAACGTGTGTGAAACCGAACTTCGACACCACTAGGAATCCATCTAGATCAAATCATCAATAAGGCTCTACATGAATTCCTAATGCATCGTTTAAGTGAATACATAACCGGTTAGTGAGTGTTATTTAAATTTTTCTTTTTCTCATATTTTAGACTTTTTACATCCCTTCTACTCATAATAGCCTCAATTAGCACAATTGTGAATTTCGTACTTTACAATTGATGATTTTAAACATGGGTAGCTTAGCTCTTTGAGCTTTACATGTGCACAATGACAATTAAACATATAGTATTCTCAACAATTCAAGTGCAATTGAGACTAGCCATTACACTTGTTATGCCTTACTTTTATATTTTGGCTACATTGGTCTTTTTTCTCACATTTGGGCTCTCTGTCATCTTTTTAAGGGATTCGGGGCTTTACTAACCTTTACATATGTCTTCACCTACACCAACACTTAGAGTAATATAAGGTCATTAATCATTCAAGTTAGTAAGACTCTTAAGTATGAAGGTGAATGGTTAGGCGTGCACTTAGTTTTATGAATTTTCACAAAAGATAGAATAATTCAAGCACGCTAGGGTGAAAAAGACTTGGTTCAACAATCATACACTAAAACTTATAACCACTAAGTTCTCTAACACCTAATATGTCTCATAGCAATACACTTCAACTTTGATTTAAGGAAGTTTACACTACAATTTAAGCCAAAGACTGATTACCATGATTAAAAACAAAAAACAGACAAAAGAAAGTCTTTTTGAAATTTTCCTTTTCGTATGTTTTTTGGATTTTTAAAAACTACCTATAAACAGAAAATATGCATAACTATGCAATTACAAGGAAAAACAAAACAATTACTCATAAATCCTAAAAGGATGTCCAACTAAATATCAAAACTCTTTTTGGGTTTTCAATTTCTATATATATATATATAAATTGTGTTTTTCATATAACAAAAGGAAAGTAAATAGACAAACAAAAATATTTACAATACATGAACCTAGGATATAAGATGCAATGCATAACTATGCACTTAGGTCCACACTCTCATCTCACCTACCTCTTAGTTAACTCAACCGCCTCGGTAGCACTTTGGACATCTAATTTGATTGAGATGGTGAGCCTCTCAAGGTCCTTACTACTCATCCGCACTTGTTTTCCCCTCACGCCACTAAGTGAGTTAGCTTTTTATTCATGGCTTCCCTAGAGTACTTGCAATTTGTACTATAGTGTCCGTGCTCTCCACAAGTGAAACATACAAAATGGTTCGCATAGTGTTCTTTAACAACTTCCTTCTTTATGTTTCTACCCTTGTTACCAATTCTAGTCTTTGGAGAACTATGGTTCACTAATGGATAAGGTTGGAGGTTTGAGTGTCCGAGTCCACATTGGGGGTCGATGGTTAACGGACGTAGTCGTAGGCTTCATGATCCAACCACTGAAGGCCTATCGGGGTGGTCTCTGGGTTCTATATTTTGTCCCGCCCCTCTTTTAAACATCCCTTTTTTACACATAAAAAAAATAAAAATTGATGCACATAGATAGCATTACCGATTTTAAAAAATAACAATATATATAGAGTAAATTACACTTTATCCCCCTAAATTATTATTTTTGTTTTATTTTGTACCGTCAACTATAAAATTTGTTACATTGCACTTAAAATTATCAATTTTGATTCATATAACTCCAATAGATAACGACAAACTTGAAATTTTGTCAAATGAGGGAGGAAAACCCCTAAAAGCTTCCCGTCATGTGTCTAATACCACTTTATTTTACTTCTTTTGTAACCAAATGGTTGCTGGTAAGAAAAAAAAGGTTGGCCAAAGAAAGAAAATTTAGAGCTTAGGAAGGATAAAGTCATAGATAGATATTTTTTTAAACTTTTGACCTGCACATGTGTAATAGACAGTTATTTATTAACAATACATACCACTCACATGTGCATTTATCGTCAAAAAATTAATAGTTGGTATTTATTAGAGTGATATGAAACAAAATTGATACTTTTAGGTGCAATGTGAACATTTTTATAATTAAAAGTACAAAATACAACAAAAATAATAGTTCAAGGGGATGAAGTGTAATTTACCCATATATATATATATATATTTCTTTTTTGACCCAAAAAAATAGTTCAATCGGGGTGGAACCACTGCCTAGATGTGAACATACAAGCCCGAACCCTCCAGTGGAGCCTAAATGGCAAGAAACATGGGTGCTTTCAAAAATAGACTCGTGTCATATTCCACAGTACAGAGTTGTCGGTGAGAGCAATCAGCAATGGGTCTAGGGGTGCAACTCGGGCGGGTTGAGAGGTCAACCCTAACCCAACCTTAGGTATATAATCTTCAACTCTAACCCTAGCTATAACCCTAATTCGAGGTACTCAACCCGAGTATTGCCCGATTTTAATTCGGTCGGTCTCGAGTTGAATTCGGTCTGATTTAGGGTTAAAAATCGGGCTGGCTCGGGTTGATAAAAAAGAGAGGAATGACGAGTGAGAGAGGGAGGTTGAGAGTCTAAGACGAGACTCAAACGAGTGAGAGAGGGAGAATGAGAGTCTGAGACTAGAAAAGAAACGAGTGATGAGTGAGAAAGGGATCTTAGAGTGATGGAGGTGTAGGGGTAAAGACTTGAAGTGAAGTGAAAATCTGAATTCTGAAGAGTGAAGATAATACTAACCCCTAGTTAAATATATTTATATATTTCTGTATATTCAGGTTCAACCTGATTTAATAATCGGGTTCAACCCGACAACTCGGGGCTTTAACCCGAGGCTTGCCCGAATTCAATTCGGGTTGAGATTTTTTTGCCTAGGCCCAACCCAAGTTTTAAAAAGCAGAAATTGTTAATATATGTATATATTAACATATATATAGGTCATCAAATTAAATCTAACATAAATTAATTTTTTAATTTTAGGTAGATAAGATAATTAAAATTCCTTAATTTTAGTTGTCAAATTTTAAAAGTTTCCAAAAATTTTGAAACATATCCCTAAAAAAATGGAGAAAATTTATTATGGGTTTTGATTTTCGGGCTAGCTCGGGTTACTTAATTCGGGTTGATAAAAGAAAGAGGAATGACGAGTGAGAGAGGGAAACTGAGAGTCTGAGACTAGAAAAGAAACGAGTGATGAGTGAGAGAGGGATCTTAGAGTGATCGAGGTGGAGGGGTGAAGACTTGAAGGGAAGTGAAAGTCTAAATTCTGAAGAGTGAAGATAAATACTAACCCTTAATTAAATATCTATATAATAAAGTAGAACGATTTTGAATTTTGAAGACAAAGAGTGGTCTACATCATTTCGTGACAAAAAGAGGCATCATCCAACGGACGACGTTATCTCAAACTGTCTCGAGCTATTGACGTCTCAGATCATTTTGATCCGATGTACCACATTAACTCTTTTGAAATATTTTTGGTGCTCAAAATTTATAGTTTCCAAAATTTAATTCTCCCAAATCTTTTCCTTAAATCAAGCAAATCTCTCTCTCTCTCATTCCTCTGTATCTCTCTCTCTCTCATTCCTCTGTATCTCTCTCTCACACTCAATTCACGCAAAAAGTATCAATTTTTCACAATATTTTTTCCTCTGTATCTCTTTCTATGTCTCACGAAAATATTAGATAGTGCATGATTCAAACAAATACTACATCTCTCTATAGATAGATATCACAGAGAGAGATAGTATATTACGAAAATATTCCTTTCTATCTCTCTCTGAAGGAAAATTATGTAATAAATATTAGATAGATAGTATATATCACGAAAATATTCCTCTATGTCTCTCTCTTTTCATTTAAGCAATACTACAAACACGAATCATACAAATTCAATAATCAATTTTGTTTTTTCCATAATCAATAAAAAAACATAACTTGTAAAAAATCTAATTTAATAAAGAAAATATGCTTAACATGTAAAATATAAAAGATTAAATTCAAGTTATTGGGCAACTCAGATATCAAAAGATACATTAAAGAAAACATGTTTAACATTTAAAAATACAAGATTAAATTCATATACAAACACGAATCATACAAATTTAATCTTTAGTGAATAACACAAAACAACAATATTTATTAAATAATTCAAATCTAAATACCCGAGAAAAATGATACAAAATTACAAGCGAGAGAAACGATACAAAATTATAAGCAATACTACGAACATGAATCATACAAATTCAATATTTAGTGAACAACACGAAACAACAATCTTTACTAAATAATTCAATACTAAATAACGTTTATTTTAAGAAAATATACTAAGAATATAAATAACCAAGAAGAATGATATAAAATTAAAAGCACTACTATAAACTCGAATCATACAAATTCAATAGTCAATTTTGTTTTTTCCATAATCAATAAAAAAAAAAGAATAACTTGCAAAAAATTTAATTTAACAAATAAAATATGCTTAACATGTAAAATATACAAGATTAAATTCAAGTTATTGGGCAACTCAGATATTAAGAGATATATTAACGAAAATATGCTTAGCATTTAAAATATAAAAGATTAAATTCATATACAAACACGAATCATACAAATTCAATATTTAGTGAACAACACAATACAACAATATTTACTAAATAATCTAAATCTAAATACCCGAGAAAAATGATACAAAATTACAAACGAGAGAAACGATACAAAATTATAAGCAATACTATGAACACGAATCATACAAATTCAATATTTAGTGAACAACACGAAGCAACAATATTTACTAAATAATTCAATACTAAATAACGTTTAGTTTAAGAAAATATACTAAGAATATAAATAAGCGAGAAGAATGATATAAAATTAAAAACAGTACTATAAACTCAAATCATACAAATTCAATAGTCAGATCGTATCTTTTGGAAGTCGTTTGAATTTATGATAGTTATATTTAGTCATTTGACAACATATGCAGACTTAGTTTATTTTTGTGGGAGTATTGTTTTAATTTCATTCTATTAGTTATGAATTCTGTTATTATTTAGATAAAGTTGATTATAAACGTTAAAATCATGGATTTTGAATCTGTAACGCCCCAAATACCACCCTGGACGACATTACATTCTAAAACCATTCATAGCATGAGAGCAACTAACTATATATCCATCAAATAAGAAACATCCTAGATTTAACAAAATTTGGGCAGAGTCTCTTTTGTACGGGAAGCTTTACCCAAAAACACAACCTGTGCAATTATATTAACTTGACCACACAGGGTCCATTTAACCATCCAATAACAATAAAATTTCATTTACCATCTATACTATCCATAATGTTATCCCAAAAGAATAGGCCAAGTATGACAATTACATTCCCAAAAGAATTACATGAATATATATCGCAGCGGAATTTCAAAAGAATCTAGACTTTACATTGTTCAGAAATAAATCTCCTAGTCTAGAACAAAAATAAGCTACATCTCTAGATGTCCCACTCGGGATCTAGGTACCCCTCCAATGAGGCGTCCCCAAGGCCCGACTCATTAGCGTCAAGCTCCTCCTCTATAGCATAATCTGAAAAATGTTAATTGTAGGGGATGAGCACGAAGCTCTGTAGCAAAATCTTCCCAAACTCAAACAAGGTTTAGAAAATTATATTAAAACAGTACGGTCTCATTTTTACAAATAGCATATATGGATTTTGAAGGAAAACATGACATTTTAAATAGATCTCAAGTTTACGTATTCACAATAATTTAGATGAACAGTAAAACCAAGTCACCATTAACCACCATCCCCGTTTCCAAAAAATTCTTGTGGAGTCCCATACCTCCACAAGTTCTTGTTGGAAATCATTCCGTAACAATAATAATAATCTCATAATCTCATGTATATTGATTGCTTCCCATGAATTTACACATCAACTCGTGCCTAGTTCACCCATCACAATCCACAATCACAATCACTTCGGGAAAGGGCGTCTACCATCCCAATGGCAGTGACGAGTCCCTCCCCAGGAAAGGTATACCACCCCTTGTTCGAACTCCAGTGAACAATAGTGGAGGCTATTACCAAATAACCACCCACTACAAGTGTTAGGCAACCATCTCACCCCCACCGGGATAGACTAACCTCTAACACTCTACGGCAATGCTCGAAGACAATTCACGTCCATCACAATAATCATACAAGAGATATTATCACAAACATTCTCTCAATTCACAAGAAATCCCAAAATCCCCAATTTCACAATTTGTACCATAAGATAATTGAAGGAAAAGAGCAAGAGATCATCATAATCATCATTTTGTTATACAATATCAAGCATTAAGGATTTGATGGTGAGAGCAAAAGAAATATAAAGAGGAAATCTATTTTTCTCAAAACTAGGGTTTGAAGAAGTAAAAGAGAGCTTTAATGGCTACCCAACCATCACAATGTTTAAAACATGGCAATAAATGTAAGAAGACCAAGAATCAAGTAATTAATAGCAAGTATATATGATTTCAAACCACAAGAATACATATAAGTTAACCCTAACATCAATGTAAGAGCATAGGAAGAAATCCCCTACCTTATGCTCTTGAAGAAACCTAGGGTTTAAGTCTTGAATCACTTGTGAACCCTTTGTCTTTCCTTTTGATCTTGAGTTTTTATCTTTCTCTCTAAGGGTTTCTAGGATTAGAAATGGGGAAAATGGGATGAAGGAGGCGGTTTTGGTGTATTTAGAAAGCAAGAATTGGGGAAAATCGCGAACTGATCTGGGTATATATTAATGGTACCGTCCGGACGGTGCCTTGGACGTCCAGACGCTGGCAACTCTCTGTCCCAGCTTTCTGTCCCAACTTCCAGAGCAGTTTTCACCTATTTAGAGGTCGAATTGGAAAATTTTCATGAGAATACTTTTATAGCCCTAGATGTCTACTATCTACTGTAAAAATTTCAGATCAATTGGACTTAAGGATAAAACGTTATGGCCAAAACACTAAGTAGTGTTCAATACCCATTTTTACCCAAATTCTCGCTAAAGTGTATTTTAACTCCGAGACACTTCCTAACTTCCAATACATCCATATTACCACTCCCAATGTTTTTCGACCTTCCGGATTCAATGGAATCATTATTTTGACCTACAAACTTTTAGAAACTTGTCTAATCACCATTTCCAAGTTTAAACATCTTCCACACGTAACTTCCCAATCAAATTGTCTCCATAGCATTTATTCCTACGGTTTATTCTTATGTCACTACATATATCTACATCTTTACAAATATTATTTACTATATATATATCTCTATAAATATATAAAAGAAAATTCGTGGTGTTACAGAATCAAAAACAGAACATTGAATATTGTCAGCTGATATATTTTTTCAGATATTTGAATTATTATGTTTCAGTAGTTGTAACATAATTTTCGTGGCATAACAATTTAATGTGGAAATATATGTTATGCATATAGGTTGATACTATAAAAAATATTAGCGGACTCATTTTGTTCGTCGTTTACTACAATGTTGTATTTTACTTTACATTTATGCATGGGCAAATATTTGTAACAAATTTACGAGTAACACCGTGCCTTCAGGCACGGGCAATTGCTAGTATTTATATATTTATGTATATTCGGATTCAACATGATTTAATAATCGGGTTCAACCCGACAACTCGAGGCTTTAACTCGAGACTTGCCCGAATTCAATTCAAATTGGGGTTTTTTTGCCTAGACCCAACCCAAGTTTTAAAAATGGGAAATTGTTAATATATGTATATATTAACACATACATTGGTCATCAAATTAAATCTAACATAAAATTAAAATTCTTTAATTTTCGATAGATAAGATAATTAAAATTCCTTAATTTTAGTTGTCAAATTTTAAAAGTTTTCAAAAATTTTGAAACATAACCCTAAAAAAATGGAGAAAATTTATTATGGGTTTTGATTTTCGGGCTGGCTCAGGTTACTTAATTCGGGTTGATAAAAGAGAGAGGAATGACGAGTGAGAGAGGGAGAGAGGGAGACTAAGAGTCTAAGACGAGACTCAGACGAGTGAGACAGGGAGACTGAGAGTCTGAGACTAGAAAAGAAACGAGTGATGAGTGAGAGAGGGATCTAAGAGTGATGGAAGTGCAGGGGTGAAGACTTGAAGTGAAGTGAAAGTCTGAATTCTGAGGAGTGAAGAGAAATACTAACCCTTAGTTAAATATATTTATATATTTATGTATATTCGGGTTCAAGTTGATTTAATAATCGGATTCAACCTGACAACTCGAGGCTTTAACCCGAGACTTACCCGAATTCAATTCGGATTGGGATTTTTTTGCCTAGGCCCAACCCAAGTTTTAAAAAGGTGAAATTATTAATATATGTATATATTAACACATATATAGGTCATCAAATTAAATCTAACATAAAATTAAAATTCTTTAATTTTAGATTGATAAAATAATTAAAATTCTTTAATTTTAGTTATCAAATTTTAAAAGTTTCCAAAAATTTTGAAACATATCCCTAAAAAAATGAAGAAAATTTATTATGGGTTTTGATTTTCTTAAATTTTCTAAAATTTTTTTAAGAAAACTTATTTGCAATAAAAGAATATTCAAGTTTTTCTATGTCTTAAATGAATTTTTTTACAAAACATTTTTTCCTACATACTTCTTGACAATTAAATTCAATTTCGTATACTAGCCTCCGAAGATCCCTTTTAAAAATTCGAACCCAAGTCATATTTTTTTTGGGTTAAACTTAAGTTGAATTCGAGTTGGCCAGTCCAAATTGCATCCCTCGGGTCTCCCTGAATCGAACACTAGGTCCTGGTTAGCATGAGATGAGAGTTAAAGAAAGACGTTGAACGGGACAGTGCAGGTCAGTAGACCACGCGGGGTGATTTGTTCATCGAGTTCATAATGCTATAGTTTGTGTATATTGTGAACATAGGAAGCTTCTTAGTAAATGACAAGGAGACGAGAACCACGTCATGAATTGGAAACTATTTTATCAATTTTATGGTCAAGTCAAGGTTTTTATTTATTTATTTTATCAATTTTATGGTCAAGTCAAGTCATCTACTTTATAAAATGGGGAAAAGAATCCTCAAGTTCTCACGTTCTCTCAACTAATTTTGCAATTTTTCTTCGTCAATTGGTGATCTTGCTGAGAGAAGAATCTGTACTCTTTAAGGATCTTTCCGTCAGCAAATTCAGGTGAGACTCACAATCACAATTAATTGTGGAATGAGTTACATGGAATTCTATATGAATGTTTTTTTGTTATTCATTTGTGGTGATCCTTCTGTGAATTCTTATCAACTCTGAATTAGCTGAAACAACGGATGTAGAAGTTGTTCATGAATTTGAAACTTGGTTTGATTTTGATTTGTTTGCTCTTGTTGAGTTGACCAATATTGTTGACTTGGTAAAAGATTAGTCTTTCTTCAGCACCAGATGGATCTGCTCTTTCCATGTTTCTGTTTGATTAGCTTTCTGTTTATAGATTTACCCCCTTTATGTTTTGACTGGAACTGCAAGTTATCTAGTTATAGCAGCAAAATTGGGGGTTTGCCCCTTTCAGATGCGAATGTCTTATGTTGTGGGAAAAAGTGGTAATTCGGTAGCGGTACTGGGGGACCTTCTGAGAGTTTTGGGAGCTTATCTTTGAAAACAACCTTGCATTTCTATTTTGATTTGAAGACAAAAAAACAAAACTTTTTGACAGTTACAGTCGAAATGATTTTATTGCATGGTCTTAGAAACAGTTTGGGGCTAAGTTTGACTTTGTTTTCGTGCCGATAGCCACCACTCTTCTACTACCACCTTCCTTTCTCGAGTTGCTGATGTAGCCCACTGTGTAGTCAGCCCTATACCTTTGGTACAAGAGCAGAACAAACATAAGCTATCCTGGAAATTCCTCCTCCTATAAGTAAAGTAGGCGTAATAGGCAGTCCACCACTTTCCTTTTTCATAGATTATGCTTTGTAGGCATGTTCTGTATTTGTACTGCATAAGGAGATGGCCAATATCTTCTGAGCTTCCACTGGAGGGAAGTTGTTGAATTAAGCCCTTATTTCATTATGTATCCACACTATCCAAATTATACAACTGTTGGGAGACCTTTTCTAAATATTTGCCAGTAACTGTAAGGACTTTAGATATATCAAGGGTCCACTGGCTATTCAAGATTGGTTTTTTTATCCCCATTCCCAACCTTAACCATTGAGCATATTCCAGTAGAAATTGCTTCTCATCAGTAGATTGTTACAGCACCGTAAGGAGATGTGGACATCCCTAGCTTTCCAAAGTCTGAAATTTCGTCCCTATTAGTAGACGGTTTACAGACTGCTTGATATTAATTTTTTAGCAAGTCACTGAATTGGCAGAATTTCCTAAAAATCAGCAACTGCACATTTATTCACATTTTATGCATATGTTCCATGTGCCTTAATTATTTATGTTTTTAACTGTTCCTTAATTATTTTTTATTCAATATTTAAGCATATTTTCCTTGTGCCTTCACAGGATACACATTCTCCTATTTCGCGTAGCTTTTTTTTATGGCTGCTCTCAGACCCAAAGAAGCTTCCTCATCCATATCGCGTTTTCCTTATCATGCATTCTTAAGTTTCAGGGGTGAAGACATTCGCAAGACCTTTATTGATCACCTTTACATAGCTTTAGTGAATTCAGGAATTCGCACCTTCAAGGATGATGATGGAATTGAGAGGGGAGAGGATATTGGTTTAGAACTACAGAAGGCAATTCAGGAGTCAAAGATATCAATAGTTGTCTTCTCAAAAAATTATGCATCTTCAAGTTGGTGCCTCGATGAACTTGTTATGATCCTTGAACACAAGAATATTGGTGGTCATATAATTCTTCCCATCTTCTACGATGTGGATCCATCAGAAGTTAGAAAACAGGTTGGAAGCTTTGCAAAACCATTTGCAAGACATGAAGAGCAGCTCAAGTCAGAGATGTCTGAAAAGAAAAAGGATGCTATGGCCCAGGTAGAGAATTGGAAGGCAGCTCTTACAGAAGCTGCAAATTTGGCAGGGATGGTATTGGGAGATAAGTAAGTTCCTCATTGTCCTTTCTAGGCACCATCTCACCAAGATTTCCTAGCCTCTAAGGTCATTTGATTCTTTTATTGCTAAGCCCTCATGTGACACTTAACGGTAGTGGTGGTTCCGGTACTCAATGTAAAGTTTTAAACCAAACTAACAAACCAAAAAAAAAAAATTTGTGCCAGTTGTTTTCAGTAGATTAAAATGAATCTTTTTGCGCCATTCAATTATGTGTTAAGGGCCATATGTCAATATAAGGGCTTTTTAGTTGTCTATTGAATCCCAACTGTGAGGTTGAACATAAAAATTTATTTTTCAAAAATGGAACATAAATATGTATTAAAAGGTGAATACAGGATTTGTAAATCGAATTGATTAAATGTTTGGTTTGGATAAATATGTTTGCTTTGGATTATCTAAGTTGTAGGATTATGTGAATAATGCATTAAATTATGATAACTATGATTTATATGTTCTTACTTCTTGCATAATAGAAATCCCTTTTCTAATATGTTTAGAGGTTCCTCTCAAGGAAAAAAAAAATAGAGGATCTAATTGCATTATCAGGAACTAGTTTGTCTTCATTTAGCGAGTGCCCAAGGTATTTGCAGGAATGAATCATTTAAATGGGTGGAATAGCTAGAATTAGCATGAAGCCATAACATAAAGGAACAAATTGTGTGTCATAGGAGAAAATAACCATTTTTTCATGACTCAAAGTGTACAGATTTTCCGTTCATGAAGGACCAGTTATCAGTTATTTGTCTTCATTCACCCAGTATCCTTTTAGAAGCTTGGGTACATAACTTGCTTGAAGTGACTTTGCTAGAATAAACGTTGAGTATGGAGTTGGTTGAGCGCTTCAACATGATACACTTTTTATTCAAATAAAATAAAAATAGAGAACCTTGTTTCTGTCCCGCTAGTAAACTGTCACCTTTGAGTCTCTGATGACCATGACATCCTAGGTTCTATCCTTTCGTCCATTGCTTATGTCAGTAACATCGATGCAAGATAAAAGCAGCATATGAAACCATGAATAAAGCGAATTGGGACATATAACCAAACAAGTGGAGGAATTGCTTTGTTCTCAATTTGAACTAGAAGTCTGACGCAAAAATGATAGATAGTTAGATGTTTTTGCAGAGGAACTGTTATAACTTTGAGTTCAAGGTGTAATATATGACTTAGACCACTTCAAAAATATAATCATTAAAGTAAAAAATAAAAAATAAAGATGAGCACTAGTTTGAAAAATGTATAGATGATAATTGTGGAATATAAGAACCTCTTGTCACCCTAGTTGCTGTTACAAATAGTTATTTTAGATGGGCGATCAATGTCTTTTCCTTTCTTCTGTATTTCTATATACTTCTAGCTGAAAATCAAATTCTTTTGTCTTTCTATTCGTACCATTCTTTGCCTAATAATGTCTTACTTGTCTTTCTATTTTGTATTTGCATGGGAATTTGCACTGCATCTCCAGTTGTGCATGCATAGTGCGATTTACATTTCATATTGATTCGAAATCTACAGGCTAGAGGGAAAATTTATCCAAGAAATTGTTGAAGAAGTTAGCAACAAACTGAGACGCACAATTCTAAGCCTTCCACCATACATAGTTGGAATAGATTCCCAAGTCCAAGAAATCAATTTGTGGTTACAAGATGAGTCAGCTGATACTAACATTTTGGTAATCTGTGGGATGGGGGGAATGGGAAAGACGACCATCGCCAAATATGTTTATAATTTGCACTTTGAAAGATTTGAGGGTAGTTGTTTTCTTGCAGACATTAGAAAAGTTTCGGCACAACCTAATGGGCTCATTCAATTACAAAAACAACTTCTCTCAAAGATACTAAAGAGCAAATGTGTCAAAATTTGGAATGTTGATGAAGGAATCACTGAGATTAAAGACTACATTGGCAACAAAAGAGTTCTTATAGTTCTAGATGATGTGGACCGAATAGACCAATTGAATAAAATACTAGCAGCGCGAGACTGGTTTCATCCGGGAAGTAAAATTATCATAACTACCAGGCAAAAGCAACTCCTAAAGGCTCATGATACTTATAAGGTGCATAAGATTGAGAGGCTTGATGGTGAAGATTCGTTTAGGCTTTTCAATTTTAATGCTTTTGGCCAAGATGAACCAGTTGAAGGTCATGTTGAGCAGTCAAGAAAAGTAGCACACTACTGTGGGGGGGTGCCTTTAGCTCTAGAAGTGATGGGCAAGTGCTTATCTGGGAAAAGCGTGGATGTATGGGCAAGTGCATTGAAGAGAATAGAAGTCATTCCGAACTATGAAATCCTCGAAGTACTCAGAATAAGCTATGATTCTTTACCAGATATCCACTACAAAAACTTATTTCTTGATATTGTATGTTTCTTTGTTGGGAAGGACAAAGATTACGTGATCACGATAATGGACGGTTGTGGCTACGCCACGAAAGATGGGCTTCAAATTCTTATGGACAGATTTCTCCTAAAAGCCAATGAGAACATGAAGCTAGAGATGCACCAGTTGCTTCAAGACATGGGAAGAGAAATTATATGCCAAGAATCATACGATGAACCAGAAAAACGCAGCAGACTGTGGCATCATGAGGATGTCTTAGATGTGTTCAGAGAGAAAAAAGTAAGAATTATGCTTTTCATTTTTATCTGTATGTTTTTGTTTAGGTGTACTTTATCTTGTCCATTTTACTAGGGTACGGAAAAAATTAAAGGCCTCATCCTCAACTTGTTCGTGGACAAGCCAGCTCATACATTCTCCAGTCCAAGTGATGGAAATAGACAACATTCTGAAGATTTTCTTGATGGATCAATAGTGCGTTCTGGGAACCCATCTAAACGACGTCGTATTGACGTCTTCTCTGGGATCCTCTCTTCCTTAACAAAGCTATTGCCCATATCAGACGAAGAAAGCTTTCAAACTGCTTCATTTTCAGGGATGCGCAAATTAAGACTATTGCAGCTCTATAATGTACGGCTAATTGGAAGCTACAAAGAATTTCCTAAGAAGTTAGTATGGTTATTTTGGCATGGGTTCCCTACAAGATCAATACCCAATGACTTTCCTCTAGAGAGCCTAGTTGTTCTTGAAATGCCCTATAGCAGTTTGGAACAAGTTTGGAAGAAAACTAAGGTATAATAATTGCCTTCCATCTTCTCCCCTTCAATGTTTTAGTGATTGATATATCTTGAGAAACTAATGTCTTCCTTTTGGTTCACAGTCGCTCAGATTATTAAAAATACTAAATCTCAGTCATTCCCATTGCCTGTACAAGACCCCTGACTTCTTGACTGTCCCTAATCTTGAGCAAGCAATTCTTAAAAATTGCACAAATTTGGTGGAGGTCCATGAATCTATTGGAGAATTGAGGAGACTTGCTGTCTTGAATTTAAGTGGGTGCAAAAACATTAGGAAACTTCCTGAGAAAATTGGTAACCTACATTCCCTTAAAGAACTCAATCTCTCTGGTTGCTCCAAGCTGAATGAGTTGCCTGCAGAGCTGGAGAAGATAGAATCTTTGACATACCTAAATTTAGATGGAATGAATTTATCATATTCCAAAACTGCAGAGGTTAAAGCATGGCATGCATTCTTGCCTTGGGTTTCCAAACTTACAAAAAGTCCAGAAATTTCATTTCTTTCTTTACCAAAATCCTTAACATGGTTAAGCCTTATTGGATGCAATATAGATGATAATTCTTTCCCCAAGGATCTTAGTAGTCTGCCCTCATTGCAGTTTTTAGATCTAGCAGAAAATCCAATTTGTATTCTGCCAGAGAGCATAAAGGATCTTACTAAGCTCACGCACCTTATTTTAGGGGATTGCAGAAAGCTCCAATCACTTCCAGAGCTACCAATGAGCTTAGATTTTCTATATGTATCGCAATGTAAGTCATTGGAAATGATGACAAATGTATCCAGCCTATTGTATTCTCAGAAACCTCTATGCTTGCATGTTGGCGGATGTGAGAAATTAGATGAGGTTAAGGGATTGTACGAGTTGGATTCCGTTGGAAATTTTGATGCAGAAATACTCAAGAATTTGGGATTGGTTGAGTTGGAATCCATCAAGAGCCTGAAGGTGAAATTATGGAATAAGCTGACTAATATGATCAAGTTTTATCCACTACAGGTTCTCTCTCTCTCTCTCTCTCTTAATATTATGACTTTGGTGGCATAGGGACTATACGAATTTGGCATATTCAGCATTTTTCTTCCTGGGAGTGTGGTTCCAGAATGGTTCAGGACTAACAAAAAAATGCGGTTCTCACAGTTTTTGTTAGGCGATGATGTGTTCGTTCCGGTCCAGTTTGATAGGGTGTTCGTTCCGGGCCTTGATGGGGTTGAGTCCGCCTCAATATCTTTTAGAGTGCCTTCAGTTCTCGACCTCAAAATCTGTGGCTTGAACGTATGTGTTTCCTTATCAAGCAAAGTTCCATCGCAAACTGTAAATCCTATCAATTTACAACTTACTGCAATTTTAGTGAGAAACACAACACGGGGTTTGGATTGGTATTACTGCCCAACATTTTTGGGAATTCCAGACGATGACACTGATACACACATCACATGGTTAAGCCATTGGAAATTTGACGGTTGTCAGTTGGAAGCTGAAGATGACGTGGTTGTCGAGGTGTGTCGTAGAGTAGATGTGAGTCATGTGAGCTCATACGTTGAAATCCAGATTGTGTATGACCCAGAAGAGCAGGGTAGTGCCATTGCTACGGTACGACTGCCGGAACTACCGGACATTTACTACTTATGCAATTCTAAAAGGTATCGGAATCCATTAGATGTATTGCGGTTAGCAATTGTTCGAACAAGAGTGTTTGAATAATCGGTGGCATATTGATGACATGTTCTTGCATCCATTGTTCCTCAACATTCTTTGGCTTTGCTAAAATTGTTCTAACGACTCTGAAGTTGCAATCAATGTGCAGAGATCATGTTGGTTTTTCTTTTCATTTAGTCTTCTTTAAATTCCTATCTATCTATATCTATATCTATATCTATACTACTTATAAAAGTGGCTAACAATGAAAAACTTTTAATTTCCTCTTTTACCCTCAATTAATATAATGAAGTCCATTTTATCCCTCATATCCTTTTAACTTCTTAAATTAAATACATAAACCTATCATATTCCATGATTTTCTAAAATTAATTACATTCCCAAACAATGAAATTTTTTTAATTTTCTCTTTTACCCTCAATTAATATAATAAAGTCCATTATATCCCTCATACCCTTTTAACTTCTTAAATTAAATACAAAAACCTATCATATTCCATGATTTTCTAAAATTAATTACATTCCCAAACATATATATATATATATGTATATATATTTATTTATTTATTTATACTACTTATAACCCTAATTAATTTTTTATTGCCAATCATGTCCTATTGCATCATTTAACCTCCCTTCAATATTATATTATCTATCTATCTTAATACTTGTGCAAAAATTTTGATTGACAATAATATCCTTAAAATATGCTAATAATCTATATCTATACTACTTATAAAAGTGGCTAACAATGAAAAAATTTTGATTTCCTCTTTTACCCTCAATTAATATAATAAAGTCAATTATACTCCTCATACCCTTTTAACTTCTTAAATTAAATACATAAATCTATTATATTCCATGATCTTATAAAATTAATTACATTCACAAACATATATATTTATACTACTTATAACCCTATTTAATTTTTTATTGCCAATCATGTCATATTGCATCATTTTTTTTTTTTTATTAAAAAGGGGTGCAACACGAGAACTTCTCAGGGGGTCACTCATCCTAGTACTACTCTCGCCCAAGCACGCTTCATTTAACCTCCCTTCAATATTATATTATCTATCTATCTATCTATCTCAATACTTGTGCAAAAATTTTGATTGACAATAATATTCTTAAAACATGTTAACAATCAAATAATATCATTTTATTTTGATTTTTCACTGGGCAAGAAATCTCTCTTGCAAGTTATTGTCAATTAAAAAGACATAACTCTTATAGAACCCTTGGAGTTCCATAACTCCAAGACATGGAACGGTGAGAAGTTGATTGGCTTGCAGGTTTAATATTTATTTTATGCAGGTTTAATATTTCCGTACACATTTAGTCCGACCTACTATTCAGGGGGAGTTTCATCACCAAGAGCTGCATCATCGGCAACTTCATCAAATTCGAATTTTCAGCACTGTCTTGGTATCAACACTGTTGTAGTCCCAACAAATATTGCTCAAATCTGACATAGCTGATTGCAACAGAGTCGAAGAGCAGACTGTTTCAATCCCATCTAACACCCATGTTTCAATTCAAGTTAGACACTTCAACTTCTTAGTGTACTAACTTGAGGGGGAGTATTAGAGATAATATGATAGGATTCATATAGATCCATCAATATCTTCTATTGGGATACGATGATAATAGGCTAAGTGATTATATTTATCTTGTTTATTTCTCACCTTATAAATAGGGTTGAGCCTTATGTATACAATTACCTTTAATAATACATCAGATGTAGCCCATAGTGCGTTAGGTCCGTGGATGTAGGCAATTTGCTGAACCACATTAATTCTCTGTGTCTTGTTTTCCTTTATTTTGTTATCTCCAATATCTCTGTTATTATAAACTTCTTCAGATAGTACCCATTACTTTAAGAAAATCAAATAACCAACTTTTACTATTCTAATTTTGCAGAAACTAGAACACTGTATTAAATATAGAATACATGTATGTGAATTTAGGAGAATGGAAAGCAATTATAATAGGAAGTATAGTATTGTTCAATTGTGTGTTTTTTGAGTGCAATACATTACTTATTTATAGACTCACTAGTGTGCTTTCATGAAGAGTGCAACAGTTTGAAATCGTCTCTTTTGGTTCAAAAAGTATTAATTGTGATTTTCTGAAAAAGTACAACCATTTGAAATGGTGTCTTGTAGTCTAAGAGATATCATAAGTGACTTTATGAAAAGTTTTGACCATTTGTAATGGTGTTTTGTAACTAAAAAGTGTAAATAGTGGCTTTATGAAAATATATAATCATTTGGATTAGTGTTTTTAGCCAAAAGTTATTAACTTTGAATTGATAGTCATGTTATTTTTACTTTACACCTTGCCAATTTCTCCCAAAAGTCGCAAATAATTTTTCAAAAAAAACCACCCAAAAAAATTTCTACTTTGAAAATAGTTTAACATGATGTCTCTCATTATTGGAGCACTACAATCTTTTTTGCGTACATTAAAAGATGTGATTATGTCAAATTTTTAAGTTTTAATAATATTACTCTTTTTTATTAGTAGATCTCTTATCAAAGTCCTATAGTTAATTCATTCCATAATCACATGAAAATGTTGAAAATTATTCTTTGGAAGTATATAATATATGAGTTTTATGATGAGTTGACTGAAAAACGTTTTTTAATATTATAATAATTTCAGAATACTTATACTATGAATCAATTAAATACTTAATATAATCTTTGAAAATTCAAACCATGGACTAGGAATAGGATCTTGCTTTAATCAACCTTTTCTCCATCATATTGGGTCCAATTGGAATGTACCAAATGAGAATAAAGGAGCATAGAGTATGTAAAAAAAAATTGATTTGGAGAAAAAGCAAAAAGCAAAGCAATATCCCCTGGTTCTTTCTTAGCAACTGACATATGTATTAAAAAAGATTTACATTTTGAACAAGGATAACAAACATAGAGAGTCAATAAGATTAGGGTGACTGATAATATATACCAGAAAGGTAATTTTAGGATTCGTTATTAGACGAACGCTAAATAGAGTACATTGTTGCTCGATGCATTCAGAATAATTGCTACCTTAAAACTATAAAAATGTCTTCATTTCCATAAAAAAAAAAAAAAAAATATCATCATGTCCCATCAAATTGCTATTAAAGCGATTAAATTCTACTTTGCATAATTTGTTCCATATTAGTTTCAGACATTTTTATCATTTCTCATGAAAACAATAATTATACTATTTTCTCACAATTGCTTAATGAGTTTTGATTTGCCTATAAGATTGTAAAAATATCAAAATTTTTGAACAAGCATCGTACTAATGAAATAGATTATACTTCACATGATGTTTACGAGTTTCATGATTTTTTCATATGATGGCATTTAACCAAAAGCGTATTCCTAATAAAAAAAAAATGATAGAACTTAATGGAATTTTTTAGTACGAAATGTTTGACTTATAGATAATATCCTCTGCAGAATATCGGTGCATCCGATAAAACAAAGTTTAAGATGCAAACAAAGGTAAAGCAAATAACTTTTTCTACTTTTTCAAAAATTTTCTTATCACATTCTCAATTATTCATTAGAAGATGGTGGTGGTGGGGTAGAGAAAAGGGAAGGGTACTAACGGATTGTGTAAAAGGAAAGGTGTTCTTTCTTATGTCTGTGTCCTTAAAACTTGCTTTGAATCTCATTCCTTGTCTGCAAGAATGTTGGGTTTGTGTCTTATGCACAGCCTTTTTTGAGTCTACACCAGACAGAAATTTTAAAGTGGTAGGAATGTTCCCAATGCCTAGCCTTTGCTTTTTGAATTTATTTTTTATTTTTTAATTAGGTTTGAGAAGGAAAGGGCAAAAAACATTCAACCACAAGGAGGGGACCCAAAAACAGAAAGCACTGCTAGCTTATGCAAGGTCCAATTCATGCCTGAAACGGGGTAAAATAGACAATTTTAATATTAAGGGATATTTTAAAAGAAGGGTTAATTACAAAATACCCCCTCCAAGTTTAGGTCATGTTGCAATCAACTCCCTCCGATTTTAATTTCAACAATTTGCCCCCTCAAATTTTTTGTCCTACTAAATTCACAGACTGAATAGATGAAAAATGTAAAATTTCTAAAATACCCCCAAACTACTCTCTTCTCTTCCTACCCAACCCGTTTTCCCAAACCCTTTTGCCCAACTCTGGTGGCCCCCATCCCCTTCCCCAACTCCGGCTGCCCCCTAAATCATTCCCCAACCCCCCCCCCCCCCCCCCAAACTTCCCTAACTCCAGCAATACCAGTAACCCCTCACCTCCATACCCAACACTAACCTTTCTACCTATCTTTAGCAGCCCCTTACCTCCATACCAAGCACAGGAAAATCAAATACAATCCATCAAAATTCAGTCCATGTTTATTTCCATCACCTGAAGACTTTTCTTTCTTTCGCCAACTAGTAAATCGTGACAATTACAAAATCCGTTCATATGAGTATATATATATATTACCGATTTAGGGGAAGGAGTTCATTCGTTTATTGGTGGGGATGGATTTCGCCGGATTAGTGGAGTTCAATTGCTTGGGGTTTTACCGGAGGAAGGATGGGTTGGGTTTTCACCAGAGGAGCTGTTCTACGGGCACTTGCCGACTTTTGTGAGGAATTGATTTTTTGAGATTTTCTATTAAACAATAATATGAGATGGTGATAATTTTGTATTTTTGATTGAATTTTAGATCACATGACAAATTTTCGTCACATTTCCGTCATTTTTAACGGTGGATAACTAACGGATGAAATTAATTGAAAACTATTCAAACTTTATGGGGGCAAATTGTTGAAATTGAAACCGGAGGGAGTTAGTTGCAACATGACCCATACTTGGAGGGGGTATTTTGTAATTAACCCAAAAAAAAAAAACTATGTACAAGTAAATGATATAAAATGGAATTTTTGACATGGGGATAGGGAATTAAATGAACAATTACCAGAAATTCAATGGTAGAAAATCCAATGTTTAACATAGTTCGTGCACTAGGCATAGTGATGGGACTGAACTTGTCGAGTTTGAATATTTTTAGATTCAATTCAATTGAAACTAAACTCAATTGATAAGTTTTGATTATTATTCCAGTTTGAGTCAATAGAAGCTTGTGAGCATTCAAGTTGAACTAAAAATCAAACCCTTTTTTACGCCTTTCTAGCAACACGTGGTATCACCCTAATTGTAAAATCAACAATCAAGTTTGAAAGAGATTAATTTATATGGTCTAGAACTATTTGCCGATAAGTTTGAGTTTGGAAATCAATTCAGTTCCTGTAAACCCCCACATGTTTATATTAATATAGTAATGTACTTATTTAGTGATTCTTATATATGTAATGACGCAAAAATAAAATAAACATTGCATATGAACAGTGCACGTGAACAGTGCACTAGCTGCAACTTCAAGCCCAATTTCGACCTTGATACAGTCAATATCTCTCAAAACTCAAAACATGAAAGTTGTAAAAATATTTCTTAGCGTTCCATAGCATCTTGAATCATCTCAATCGGAGCTCAGATGAGAGAGTTATACCCAGATAACGAAACGATGTCGAAACAGTCCGGCAGACTACCTTTCACCAATTTGATCATAACTCCTTATTGGAAAGTCCAAATTGCGCACCATTATTTTTGTTAGAACCCTAACTCGTATATCTTTCCAACCATATAGGTCACACATACTAGAAATATCTGAGTCAAATCAGTTTATTCTCCGAAGTTGACCAAAATCTGCACTGTGGTGTTCCTTGAATAGTAATTTTAATGTTTCGAGTGTAAATTTATTTTAGTTTTGAAATAAATCATAAAAATAAATGTTTTTAGGTTAAAATAACATTAAAAATGAATCCGGAACGTCGAAAAACCTTAGGATAGTCATAGGGATCAAAATGAAGATATTTATTGGCAAAATTGTAATTTTGGAGAAAAATGAAATTTTTGGGCCTAATGAACAGTAAAATTCGGGATTTTACTGCCCTTATAACCCCATTATCTTCTCATTTTCTTCATTTCTTCCTTCCACTCTCACACCCCAACCCTTAGAACCCTAGAGGAAGACTAAGGGAGGAAGAAAAGGGAAGAGGGAGGTCCCTAGAGCTTGGGTTTCACTTTCAATCTTGATTCAAGGTAGGGGTTTTCTCTCATTCATTTACATTGAGGTTAGGGTATATATATATATATATGTTTTGGCTATCAATGATATATATATGCTATGGAATCAACATCTCTTAGGCTTTTTGCAAAGATTATCATGTTTTAAACAAATCTATGGTGGAATAACCATTAAATCATTTTTTCTCATCTTCAAATCCTAGGTTTCAAGAGAAAGGGGTTTTTCTTTTGATTTCTCCTAAGTTCTTGATTTCAAAACTTTAGTGTTTCATAATGAGCAACAAAATGGTATTTATGATGATCTCTTGTACATTTTCTTATATTACTCTTTGTGCAACCACTTATGAGAATTGGGGATTTTTCTTGGAAATTGCTAAATAGGAGACTTGTGGAATTGTTGGGTATTTGAGAGAATGAATGGGTATTGTATTTTTGTGTTGGGTAGAAAAATGATGTTATTGTGATCTCATGTATTTTTCTTAGTTGGTTGTGAAATTGTTACATGATATATTTTGGAGATTTTGGATAGATGCTTGTAAATTGAGATAAATTTTGGAATTGTATGCTTGGTTGGGTTGTTTGTGATGCTCATGAGTGAGAGGTTCCATGTAAGGATGCTCACCCCTTCTCAAGAGGTTCCCGGTAAGGATGCTTGAGAAATAAGTCCGTTATAGTGAGAGGTTCCTTGTAAAGATACTCACCCATTTCCCAAGAGGTTCCCGGTAAGGATGCTTGGGAAACAATGTAGTGATTGGTGAGAGGTTCCATATAAGGATGCTCATTCATTCTCAAGAGGTTCCCGGTAAGGATGCTTGAGAATCAAATGTGACCTAAAAGAGGGTGGAGGTTACCACAAAGTATGCCACCTACTGAAAGAATTGTTGGGAATTGTTTATGACCATTAATGATTATTAATTGTATGTGGTGCTAGTTTATTCATTTAAGTAATGTTTTTTTTAAATAAACTTGAGATGTTTTTTTTAATGTCACTGCTTTATTTCAAATTATGTATCTATGTTATGCTAAAAATGAGACCGACCGTTTTAAATGCTTTTCTAAACCTTGTATGGGTTTGAGAGAATTTTTCTACAGAGCTTCGTGCTCACCCCCTACCGCTAACATTTTTCAGATTACCCGCTTGAGGAGGACGTAAGGGTCGAGGAGCCCGCTACTTGGGAGACTCCACTTGACGGGAGTGTGGATCCCGAGGTGGACGCATAGAGCGACCTCCTTTCCTTTTGTACTAGACTAGGACATTCTTTTGGAACATTGTGTAGTCTAGCTTCTTTTGTTTATTCCGCTGCGCTACTTTAATTAATTTTTGATATGTAATAGCCATGACTTTGGCTTATTATTTTGGATAATGTTGTAAATATTTTATGGATAAATGGACCCGGTGTGGTCAATGTAGTATAATTGCACAGGTTGTGTTTTGGGTAGAGCTCCCTGAACAAAGGAGACTCTGCCCGAATTTTATTAAATTAAGGACCCCCGGTTATTTATGGATTTTATTAGTTGTTCCCATGGTATGAATGGTTTTAAAAAGGTAATGCCTTCCAGGGTGGTTTTTGGGGCGTTACAAAGTTGGTATCAGAGCTTAGACTTTAGGTCTTACATGGGAGCTGTAGGTTATAGAATCACCTCTAGAGCTTTAGGATTAGGGTGAATCAAATCCTTGAGTGAAATTTTATACACGTTCTATGCCTTAGCTTAACCTAATATTTAGGATGTCTTGTACATCCATGAACTAAGTTGTGAATTGATGTGCAGGATGAACGGCGAACAAGGACGGGGACGCGGACGTGGGCGTGGCCGTGGAGGTCAAGCAAATCCACCAATGCTTGAGGGAGCTCACCACTTTGGTACAAAACCAAAATGGTAACAACAACCACAATGGTGGAGCTCATCCTCTCGCCCAAGTACCTGGCAATGGGAACGGAGACCGAAGGATGATAGCTCTTCGGGAATTCCTAAGACAACGACCACCTAACTTCCAAGGGAGCTCCAATCCTTTGGAGGCGGATAGATGGATCCGCCGAGTGAAGAAGATTTGTGACGGCTTCATATTGCAATATAGATAGATGGATCCGCCGAGTGTAGAACTTATCTTCATATTGCAACTCTTTGTCAATCTTGGATTGTGTAAAATCTTCCAACTTCACTAGATTCTATTTCAATTGTTTAATCAATTCTTCAGGATCCTAGAAAATTTCAAATTGGTGTGACTCGGTCGAATCCAAAATTGATAAATATAGTGACTCAAGGATTTTAGAATAACCTGAATTACTCTTTGGATCAATTTTCTGTGTTTTAACTTTACTTATTTGAGTTCCATTCGATGGTTTCTTGCACGGATGGTATTTCCTCAAAAATAGTATAAATTTCTTCTTTAATATTTTCATCGACTTTCTTTTCTTGACAAGTTTCAAGCAGCTCTCCATCATCACCAAAAATCCACTCGCCTTTATCTTCATCGTCAATATTTTCTTCTTGATAACTATCCATTTTTTTTCTTACTTGAACCTATGTAACTTTGAATGATTGTAGAATAAGAATCTCCCTTCTCCCCATTAATTTTCTTGACGCTCCAAGTACAAGAGAAAAACAACATTCTTGGGTTTCTGGTAGGAAACTTGAGGTACTGAGTAATCATTGTATAATAGAAAAGATTGCCACTCAACTTCAAGTCAACTGCTTTGATCATGACTCTCTTTGTTGCCTTACAGATTGATATGCACAATATTTGTCATCTTCTTCTTTTTCTTCTTCTTCTTCATGCGCGTTATAACATGAAGGTGAAAATCTTGGTTTTAATAATCTCTTCATCTTTTTCCAAAAATGAATTTTAGATTTGTTTTGGCTCGCACATGACAACTTCATATGTTCCCACCAATCTAAAGCTCGACCCTTCTAGACAGAGATGCACAATAGATATTTTTTCATGATTATACACGTAGAATTGTTGGACATAACTTACAGGGTGAATAGGTTTATCAATATTATCGCTCGAGCAATCACCAATTTTCAATCTAATTACCACATTTACCAATTCTCAAGTTAATTATGCAATTAAATGCATGAATCTGTTTTTCAATAACCCTAACACTCCGTCATATGAAGTGATACAAAGATTTGTCAATTAATTAAATTACAATTTATCACAAGACTACGGTTACAAAATTCAAATTGATGAATGACTTAAATAAATCAATTAAAGTGACTATTCATCAAACATTGTGTGTGCAATTGCAAGTGTGTGTGTGTGTGTGTATGTGAAATTAAAGCAATCAACAATAATATTCATAACACATGTAATTTGTTAATATAGAAACCCTTCTCGGAAAAAATCGCAAAACAGATTCCGATTCACCTAGAGCCTAATCCACTGAACTCAAAATCAATTAGCATGTGCTCAAGTCTTATACCTCAATCATTTCCTATGGCTAGATGCTCATTTTTCGTAATAAATCTCTCCTTTGAATATTACCCACTGAAGTATTGAGTAGCTTCACTTGAACGCACTCACCACAAAGAACCATCTAGACTCTTTCAAGCAATCTTTAAGACTTCACACCAAGAATTTCGGAATGCATACATCAAAGTGGGTTTTGTTGATCACCTACCAATATTTTCTTCTCCAATAAGCGAAGTTAAATAGAAAGGATCAATAAGGTTTGGCTTTTTGATCTTAGGGATTTAGGGTTGTTCTTGAAGCTCTTTAGAAGGGTTTTGGTCTTTTCTAGCTCATAGAGGTTTACCCTAGCTTGGGAAGGCTTCCCTCTTTATATAGGCTCATAATAGGGTTTGTCTTGGGGACCAAGTCAACTAGGATTCGCGAACGACTACTCGAGCAATGGGAGAGCGCTCAGAGGGAAGTTGTTGCTAGAATTAAAAAAAGAATTCAAACCGTAATAGTGGAGCAGAGACCGCTCAAGCTATCGTCAGATTGCTCAAGCGACCAAAACGCGGTCTCCAGTGCCTAACTCGTCTGTCTCCTTCAATTTTATCCCTATTCAAAGATCGCCCTAGCCGAAGGTAAGTAAGTAGAGGGCGGTCCATATATATTGGTTTTAAAATAAAAAACTAAGAAAAAACTTAGTCCTCTTGAGCACTAAAAAGTGATGTTTAAGTAGGGTCCGATAAATGACTCGATTTATATTTTCAAAATATTTAAGTTTTAGAAAAAAAAATTCAATGAAAACCCTAGAAGTCATTCTTGGATTTTCCCAGTTCGGTTTTCATAATCCTAATTATAAAATTAAACCAAGGAACCCTTGGTCTCAAGGTCATTGCTTGTGTTCTTATGCTTGAAGGTGCATCAGAGTACAAATCTTGATCTTTGAAGCACCATGACCAACAAATTAGATTGAGATTTACACAAAACTTCATGAAATTAGTCAGTTATAAACATGTTCTTAACAATCTCCCCCTTTGGCAATTTCTTAGCAAAATACAAGAGTAAGAAATTCAAAATTACAACTCGAAAACCACTAAGAACAAAACGAATTGTAAAATAATTTCCATACCATTGTACAAGTCTCATAATCTCAAAACTAAGTACAATTATGAGTGACAGACTGGTAGAGAAACTTGGTATAAAAGAGATAATCAAATAGAGCATCTACCATAACAAAGATAGGCAAAAAAGAATAAGGAAAAGGGCAAAGCATGGAATATAACTTCAAGTCTAAAGCAAATATCCAACATAAAGCATCAAGGCAAGAAGCATGTCACCTAACAAAAATAAAAATAAATAAAAGAAAATATAACAAAAGAAAACTAGAGTACCCTAGTACAAGACCATAAATGAACGTAAAACACAAAAAATAAAAAGCTATCATATGGTCCTACACTAAGTCTCCTAAGGCAAACAGGTCTAGTGGCCGCGAGAACTTGTGGTGAACCTAAGCCATCAGGTCTAGGCTACAATTCCAGTCGGATCAGGGTGACTCTGACTTCTTCTTCTCAAAGAGAAACTCAATGGACCTGAAGTAGTAAGTTGTAGCTCTCAAAGGAATGAAGAGGGATCACAAATCAAAACTTTAGTCTAACTTTCTGTCCTGTAGGGTAACCGCTCGAGTCATATCAAGGTTGCTCGACCGGTCCTATAGGTCTTCTGTCATTTTGACAGACTAGCAACTAGTTGCCTGTGGGCTTCAAGAACTTCTCCTCTAATGCTCCCAACTACTTCTTGAGCCGTAAAAATATACATGAATGTATGTACAATATAAATGCAACTAAATACACATACATGGATGAAATTTGGATCTAAACGCAATGAAATTTTTAAATTTATCATTAAAATGCACAAAGTCATCAATAATGAAAATCGCACAAGTTTGTATCATAGTAGTCCATCCTTAATCATCTTCATACATTGCTCTAACAAATATTAATGAATATAGAACTCAATTTTTATAGACCTATAGCAATGTCCTCTCACTTAGTTCAATTTCCCTCACACGTATTCAAATTTTGCATCTTTGATAAATTCATATGTAACGTGTGTGAAACCGAACTTCGACACCACTAGGAATCCATCTAGATCAAATCACCAATAAGGCTCTACATGAATTCCCAATGCATCGTTTAAGTGAATACATAACCGGTTAGTGAGTGTCATTTAAATTTTTCTTTTTCTCAAATTTTAGACTTTTTACATCCCTTCTATTCATAATAGCCTCAATTAGCACAATTGTGAATTTCGTACTTTACAATTGATGCTTTTAAACATGGGTAGCTTAGCTCTTTGAGCTTTACTTGTGCACAATGACAATTAAACATATAGTATTCTCAACAATTCAAGTGTAATTGAGACTAGCCATTACACTTGTTATGCCTTACTTTTATATTTTGGCTACATTGGTCTTTTTTCTCACATTTGGGCTCTCTGTCATCTTTTTAAGGGATTCGGGGCTTTACTAACCTTTACATATGTTTTCACCTACACCAACACTTAGAGTAATATAAGGTCATTAATCATTCAAGTTAGTAAGACTCTTAAGTATGAAGGTGAATGGTTAGGCGTGCACTTAGTTTTATGAATTTTCACAAAAGATAGAATAATTCAAGCACGCTAGGGTGAAAAAGACTTGATTCAACGATCATACACTAAAACTTATAACCACTAAGTTCTCTAACACCTAATATGTCTCATAGCAATGCACTTCAACTTTGATTTAAGGATGTTTACACTACAATTTAAGCCAAAGACTGATTACCATGATTAAAAACAAAAAACAGACAAAAGAAAATCTTTTTGAAATTTTCCTTTTCGTATGTTTTTTGGATTTTTAAAAACTACCTATAAACAGAAAATATGCATAACTATGCAATTACAAGGAAAAACAAAACAATTACTCATAAATCCTAAAAGGATGTCCAACTATATATCAAAACTCTTTTTGTGTTTTTCATATAACAAAAGGAAAGTAAATACACAAACAAAAATATTTACAATACATGAACCTAGGATATAAGATGCAATGCATGGCTATGCACCTAGGTCCACACTCTCATCTCACCTACCTCTTATTTAACTCAACCGCCTCGATAGCACTTGGGACATCCAATTTGATTGACATGGTGAGCCTCTCAAGGTCCTTACTACTCATCCACACTTGTTTCTCAGAAAATAGTTGAAGGACCAACTATCTTCTCTCCAGATGTCTTTAAATCAATTTTGACTGTAAGAGTAGAATTTTTTTTATTTAGCCTAGATAGTGAGCCTTTAGGTGGTGATATTTTCCTTGGCTTGGGCTCACTAGACCTACCCATAAGCATTGTAAGGTTTAACATTTGGGAGTTTAAAACCTTGGATTGGTAAGCTAAGTGAGTTAGCTTTTTATTCATGGCTTCCCTAGAGTACTTGCAATTTTTACTATAGTGTCCGTGCTCTCCACAAGTGAAACGTACAAAATGGTTCGCATAATGTTCTTTAACAACTTCCTTCTTTATGTTCCTACCCTTGTTACCAATTCTAGTCTTTGGAGAACTATGGTTCACTAATGGATAAGGTTGGAGGTTTGAATGTCCGAGTCCACATTGGGGGTCGATGGTTAACGGACGCAGTCATAGGCTTCATGATCCAACCACTGAAGGCCTATCGGGGGTGGTCTCTGGGTTTTATATTTTGTTCCGCCCCTCTTTTAAACATCCCTTTTTTAAACATAAAAAAAAATAAAAATTGATGCACATAGATAGCATTACCGATTTTAAAAAATAACAATATATATATAGAGTAAATTACACTTTATCCCCCTAAATTATTATTTTTGTTTTGTTTTGTACCGTCAACTATAAAATTTGTTACATTGCACTTAAAATTATCAATTTTGATTCATACCACTCCAATAGATAATGACAAACATGAAATTTTGTCAAATGAGAGAGGAAAACCCCAAAGAGCTTCTCGTCAGGTGCCTAATACCACTTTATTTTACTTCTTTTGTAACCAAATTGTTGTTGGTAAGAAAAAAAAGGTCGGCCAAAGGAAGAAAATTTAGAGCTTAGGAAGGATAAATTCATAGATAGGTATTTTTTAAAACTTTTGACCTGCACATGTGTAATAGACAGTTGTTTATTGACAATACATACCACTCACGTGTGCATTTACTGTCAAAAAATTAATAGTTGGTATTTATTAAAGTGATATGAAACAAAATTGATACTTTCAGGTGCAATGTAAAAATTTTTATAATTAAAGGTACAAAATACAACAAAAATATTAGTTCAGGGGGATGAAGTGTAATTTACCAATATAACTCGAGTCTATTTCTGAAAGCACCCATTTTTCTTGCCTTTTAGGCTCCACTGGAGGGTTCGGGCTTGTATGTTCACATCTAGGTAGTGGTTCCACCCTGATTGAACTATATTTTTTGGTCAAAAAAGAAAAAAAAAAAAAAATATATATATATATATATATATATACTGGTAAGAGCAATGGGTCTAGGGGTGCAACTCGGACGGGTTGAGAGGTCAACCCTAACCCAACCCTAGGTATATAATCTTCAACCCTAACCCTAACTCTAACCCTAATTCGAGGTACTCAACCTGAGTATTGCCCGATTTTAATTCGGCTGGTCTTGGGTTGAATTCGGTCTGATTTCGGGTTAAAAATCCGGCTGGCTCGGGTTGATAAAAAAGAGAGGAATGACGAGTGAGAGAGAGAGGTTGAGAGTCTAAGACGAGACTCAAACGAGTGAGAGAGGGAGAATGAGAGTCTGAGACTAGACAAGAAGCGAGTGATGAGTGAGATAGGGATCTTAGAGTGATGGAGGTGTAGGGGTGAAGACTTGAAGTGAAGTGAAAGTTTGAATTCTAAAGAGTGAAGATAAATACTAACCCCTAGTTAAATATATTTATATATTTCTATATTTCTATATATTCAGGTTCAACGTGATTTAATAATCGGGTTCAACCTGACAACTCAAGACTTGCCCGAATTCAATTTGGGTTGTGATTTTTTTGCCTAGGCCCAACCCAAGTTTTAAAAAGGAAAAATTGTTAATATATGTATATATTAACACATTTATAGGTCATCAAATTAAATCTAACATAAAATTAAAATTCTTTAATTTTAGGTAGATAAGATAATTAAAATTCCTTAATTTTAGTTGTCAAATTTTAAAAGTTTCCAAAAATTTTGAAACATATCCCTAAAAAAATGGAGAAAATTTATTATGGGTTTTGATTTTCGGGCTAGCTCAGGTTACTTAATTCGGGTTGATTAAAGAAAGAGGAATGATGAGTGAGAAAGGGAGACTGAGAGTCTAAGACGAGACTTAGACGAGTGAGAAAGGGAGACTGAGAATCTGAGACTAGAAAAGAAACGAGTGATGAGTGAGAGAGGGATCTGAGAGTGATGGAGGTGCAGGGGTGAAGACTTGAAGTGAAGTGAAAGTCTGAATTCTGAAGAGTGAAGAGAAATACTAACCATTAGTTAAATATATTTATGTATGATGATACCTGAAATAAACCCCAATCCTGAGCTCAGGAAGTAAGCTCAGGTCAGGAGCTCGGAGGGGGAAGCGAAGCTCATTCAAGCCATAGTCTGAGCTCATCCGGCTGAGATCAGAGCTCCCCGCTAGAGACATGAAACAAGAAAGGGCAAGGGGACAGCAGATACCTTCGTAATAGGAATTAAGTTGATCCAAGGCATAAAACCCGTAACCAACCAGGATCCTCTCCTAAAACCAAGGAGAGGATCCCATGGAAGAAGGCAAAGATCTCAAGGAGGAGACCATAAAAGCCGGACATATGGATTTTAAGTAACTCCGGGATTGGAGAAGGAGAGATGGAGGAAGATCCCTTCATTATAGGAAGCAATCTCGGGTTAGAGGTAAGTATGAGGCTATAAAAAGGAGGGAAAGCCTCCATTGAGAGAAGAAGGCAACTAGAAACCCTAATACCCTGATTATCTCGTTGTAATACGTTCAGCACATCAATAAGAAAGAGAGGAGCTAGAGACTCCATGACAGAGTGGATTAGCCGAGCTCAGGCCGGTGAACCACTATAATTCTGTCGTGTTATTATCCCTTTCCTCGTTCCCCAAAGCATCCACCTGCATTATTAGACACGAGCCTTGCAGCTCAGATACCATACTTAGCTCCACACAGATCGTTCATACCAAATAATCCTGTTCCATAGCTCATTCGCGTAGATTTACACCATCAGTTTGGCGCCGTCTGTGGGAACCGACTGTTCCTATTACAAATAAGCTGATTTCTCAGTGACTGATGGTAACAACTCGAAATATGAGCAGAAGTCAAACAAACCTACCACGAATGCAAGATCAGCCGGAAGCTACCAACGACAGACAACCCGGGAACATCCAAGAGGCTAATTCCCCCATTAATAACGAGATGGAGGCCCTTCGCCTCATCAACCAACGCTTGCTAAGGGAAAATGCAGAGCTATCAAAGCTCATACAGCGCCCACAGGAGGCACGACCGGCCCAAGAAGGCCAGAATAATCCCCCTCATAGGGAACAACGACACTGGGATCCCCTTAGAGAGGTCAATGAAGGAGGAGAAAGCAGCCAGACCAGGGGGCATGCTCCTTACCTACCCCCTAGGAATGGACACAACGAGGAAATGTAAAGTCAGAACGATGGGGGTGAGAGCAACACTCGGAGCAACGCTTCAAAGACATCCAGCAAGAGCTCAGCCACATGAAGGAGGCTGTAAAGAGCAAGGCTCCGGTTACAATGGATGTCTTAGTGCAACAAACCGAGTTCCCATTCACCACTGGAGTGCTACACTTTCCTCTCCCACCAAAGTTCAGGATGCCACAAATAGAGGTCTTTGACGGAACGAAAGATCCCGTAGATCATCTCAACACTTACAAGAACCAGATGGAGCTGCATGGATACCAGGATCCTGTACGTTGCAGAGCTTTTGCCATCGCATTGAAAGGCTCCGCCCTAGCCTGGTTTCACAGGCTCCCACCAGCCTCGATCTCATCCTTTAAAGAGCTCTCCATAGCTTTCGTATCTCACTTTATAGGAGTCCGGATATACAGAAAACCGAGCTACCACCTACTGAATGTGAAACAGGGGTCCCAAGAAAACCTGAGGTCTTATGTCCAAAGGTTTAACTCGGAGACACTAAAAGTAGACGTTCCAGACGAAAAATTTGCCATAACTGCCTTTATTGCAGGGTTGGGAGTGCAATCAAAGGATCTAATGTTCTCTATATCGAAGAACCCTCAAGCAAGCATGACTGAGGTATTAGCCAAAGCAGAAAAATATATAAATGGTGAAGAAGCACTCCTCTCCAAGGTGGGAGGTACGCCCACACGAAAGGAGAAGGAAAAAGAAGGAAAGAAAAGGGACCGAAGTCCAAGGAAAGAAAAGGGACGAGAAAGGTCTCCTAGAAGGGATAGAGATCGCTCCCCAAAGAGAAGAGGAAATGTTAGAGACCGCTTGGGCCCCATGCAGCCTGAGCTACAGCCTAGATACGGACCTCAGCGATACACCCCGCTCACCGCCGCTGTATCCCAAGTTCTGTATGAGGTCCAAAACGAGAAGTTCTTAAGATGGCCACCTCGGATGAAGGCAGATCCGGCCAAGAGAGACCCCACGAAGTACTGCGATTACCATAGAGATCATGGTCATCACACTGATGATTGCATTCAACTAAAGAAGGAAATCGAGTTCTTGATCCAGCGAGGTCAGTTACGTCGCTTTGTAGCCCATGACAACCAGAAGCGAGCTCTTCCACCTCCACCACCCCAACAGCAGGCACATGCACCACATCAGCAGCCTCTAGGTGAGATTAGAGTAATATCTGGAGGATTCGCGGGAGGTGGAGAGTCCAACTCAGCCAGGAAAGCGCACCTTCGACGAATCAGAGCCGAAGAAGCTCTTGAAGTGCACACTGTATCCAAAGCACCACGCTTGGATACAACTATCACTTTTTCAGACGCTGATTTGGAGGGATGCCAGTACCCTCATGATGATCTATTGGTGGTACGAGCTGTGGTGGCTAATAGAACCGTTCATCGGGTTCTAATCGATAACGGGAGCTCGGCAGATATCATTTTTGCACCTGCATTCAACAAGATGGACATAGGAAGGGAGAGACTTGAACCTATAAACACTCACTTGCTGGGATTCTCCGGGGAAAGGGTGCTCCCCCTAGGCTCGATCCAACTCGTGCTCACCCTAGGGGACCCACCCTGCCAAGCCACCACAACCGTAAAATTCCTAGTGGTCGATGCACCCTCTGCATACAACATCTTGCTTGGAAGGCCATCCCTTAATTCTATGAAGGCAATCCCATCAGCCTATCACTTGGTAGTTAAATTTCCTACAGAAAATGGAGTCGGAGTGGTCCGAGGAGACCAGCGTATAGCAAGAGAATGCTACATGGCGTCTGTAAAAATGAAAGAGGTTGAGAACATCCAACTGGATGAACTCGACATGAGGGATGAGCTGGAAGCGAGACCAATGCTCTCAGAAGAGCTGGAGCCAGTTCAGCTGGATGAGGAACCAGAGCACCTCGTATATATAGGGTCTAAGCTGAGCAGAGAGGTCAAAAACCTCCTCATCCAGTTCTTGAAGAAAAATATAGGAGTGTTGGCATGGAAGCAAGAAGATATGGAAGGGATCGACCCCTCGATCATCACGCACAAGCTCAGCGTGAATCCTACCTGCAAACCTATCAAACAGAAGGGAAGAAGTTTCGCCCTAGAACGCCAAAAAGCAATCAACGAAGAGGTCGGCAAACTCCTTCATGCAAAGGCCATTAGGGAGGTTGACTACCCTACCTGGTTAGCAAATGTGGTTCTTGTAAAGAAAACCAATGGTAAGTGGCAACTGTGCATCGACTTCACTGATCTCAACCGAGCATGCCCCAAGGATAGCTTTCCCTTACCTCAGATTGACCTAATAATGGACGCCACAGCCGGACATGAGCTCCTTAGCTTCATGGACGCCTTCTCAGGTTACAACCAGATCAGGATGGATCCCAGCAACCAAGAGAAGACCTCCTTTGTAACTGAACAGGGAACATACTGTTATCAGGTCATGCCTTTCGGGTTGAAGAATGCTGGAGCCACTTACCAGCGATTGGTGAATAGGATGTTCCAAAAACAGATAGGTACATCCATGGAAGTTTACATCGACGACATGTTAGTAAAGTCACTAAAGGCAGAGCTCCACATCGAACACCTAGCCGAATCATTCCAGATCCTAAAGAAGTACAAGATGAAGCTCAACCCTGCGAAGTGTGCATTCGGGGTCTCGGCAGGAAAGTTTCTTGGTTTTATAGTTAGCAGCCGAGGAATTGAAGCTAACCCAGAGAAGGTCAGGGCGGTGTTAGATATGCAATCACCATCCAACACAAGGGAGGTACAACGCCTGACAGGTAGAATAGCCGCCCTGAGTCGTTTTGTGTCTAGGTCAAGCGATAAGTGCCAATCATTCTTTCAAGTTTTGAAAAAGGCGTTCCAGTGGGATGCCAAGTGCGAAGAAGCATTCGAAGCCTTGAAGAATTATATGAGCTCCCCTCCCGTTTTGGTGAACCCTTTAGAAGGGGAAGTCCTTACTCTCTACCTGGCAGTTTCAGATTTTTCAACAAGCGCGGCGCTGGTCAGGGAGCGAGACAGAGCTCAGCAACCAGTCTATTACTGCAGCAGAGCTCTGAGGGGGGCAGAAGGGAGATATCCAAAGATGGAAAAACTCGTTCTAGCTCTGATTACAACAGCTAGGAGACTTAGACCTTATTTCCAGGCTCATACTATCGAGGTCCCAAAAGATCAGCCGTTGAAACAAGTACTACATAAGCCAGAGTCTTCAGGGAGGTTGGTTAAATGGGCTATAGAGCTCAGTGAGTTTGATATCAGATATAAACCAAGGGTTGCCATCAAAGGGCAAATTTTAGCGGATTTCATCGCAGAGTTCACAGTAGCAGCACCTATGGAGAACACAGGTTTGGTACCAGACCTCCCCATATGGAGGCTTTCAGTAGATGGAGCTGTCAATGCTCAGGGAAGCGGTGCAGGAATGATCTTGACCTCTCCAGAAGGAATAAATATCGAGTATGCCCTTAGATTTGGGTTCAAGGCTTCAAATAACGAGGCAGAATATTAAGCTGTCATCGCTGGGCTCAATCTTGCTTATTCTATGGAAACAGAGCAGCTGGAGATCTGCAGTGACTCTCAACTGGTAGTAAAGTAGATAGAGGATTCCTACGAAGCGAGAGGCGAAAAAATGGTCCTTTACCTCAGAAAGGTACGAGAACTAATAAAGAGGTTTGTGCAGGTTAAGGTCAGGCACGTGCCCAGAGCAGAGAATGCATGAGCAGATGCATTGGCGAGGTTAGCAACTGTCTCACAAGAGGACTTGGAGAGGATAATACCAGTGGAGCACCTCCCAGAGCCTTCGGTAAACACTGAAATAGAGGAAATGCTACCAATTATAGCTCAGCCTAGTTGGATGGACCCCGTTATAGAATACCTGCAGAAAGGAACCCTGCCAGGCGATGCTAAAGAGGCTTCCAAGCTAAAATCCAGGTCAGCCAGGTTTTCTTTGTTACAAGGAAACCTGTACAAACGAGGATTCTCAGCACCTCTCCTCAAATGCGTGGGAGAGGAAGACGCCAATTATATACTCAGAGAGATACATGAGGGAATATGTGGCAATCACATCGGAGCTAGGCCCTTGGCAGGAAAAACTCTAAGGCAAGGATATTATTGGCCAACCATGCTCAAAGATGCCACCGATTTAGTAAAAAAATGCAAGATTTGCCAGAAGCATACCAATGTTTCCCACTGTCCTCCCGAGCTGCTAACCTCGGTGATAAGTCCATGGCCCTTTCAGCAGTGGGGTTTGGACATTCTTGGACCCCTTCCCACCGGTGTGGGGCAATGCAAGTTTGCTATCATAGGGGTGGATTACTTCACTAAATGGGCAGAGGTCGAACCTTTGGCAACAATCACTGAGCAAAAAGTTCAAAACTTCGTTTGGAAATCGATAGTTTGCAGGTTTGGGGTTCCTAGAGCGGTCGTGTCTGACAATGGAAAGCAGTTTGACAACTCAAAATTTAAAAGCTTTTGTGCTGAGCTCGGGATAAAGAACTATTTCTCAGCTCCTGCACATCCTCAATCCAATGGGCAAGCAGAGGTCACAATCAGAACCATAAAGACAGCTCTGAAGACCAAACTAGAAAACCTAAAAGGCAAGTGGGTGGAGTACATCCCTGAGGTATTGTGGGCCTACAGGACCACTGTCAGATCTGCAACTCAGGAAACCCCCTTCGCTTTGGCCTTTGGAACCAAGGCAGTGGCCCCTGTTGAGGTGGGGCTCCAATCACCAAGGGTGGAATTTGCAGATGCCGAGCACAATGATGAATCTCTCCTGTTAAATCTCGACCTCTTGGATGAAAAGAGAGACAGTGCTCTGCATCATGTCCAAATTTACCAAAGGAAAACTGCAAGATACTACGACAGGAAGGTAAGGCACAGAAGTTTCAAGGCCGGAGACTTGGTACTTAGGAGGCTTCTGCTTGCAAGGAAGGATCCCACGCATGGGAAGTTGGGACCCAATTGGGAAGGGCCCTATATCGTATCAAGGGTAATCAGACCAGGGAACTACGAGCTGCAAACGGAGGAGGGGAAGGTCCTACCTCACTCTTGGAATGTCGAACACCTTAAGAAGTTCTTTCAGTAAGTGTTAACTGTAATAGAGCTATTTTTAATAAGAATAAACGAGTCTTTTATTCACCCTTATATGGTTTCCAAAACAAAGGGATGTGCAACAAACTCTACAGCAAACAATAAGCTTCTAAGCTTATAAAATACAAGATGAGCTCTTCAGCTCATAAGCAAACGATAAGCTTCTAAGCTTATAAAATACAAGATGAGCTCTTCAGCTCATAAGCAAACGATAAGCTTCTAAGCTTATAAAATACAAGATGAGCTCTTCAGCTCATAAGCAAACGATAAGTTTCTAAGCTTATAAAATACAAGATGAGCTCTTCAGCTCATAAGCAAACGATAAGCTTCTAAGCTTATAAAATACAAGATGAGCTCTTCAGCTCATACACAAACGATAAGCTTCTCAGCTTATAAATTCAAGATAAGCTCTTCAGCTCATATGCAAGCGATAAAACTTCTAAAGTTCAAGCTGAGCTCTTCTTGGAGACACCAACAGTCTTTCCCCCACGACTAGTAGTCCTTGTGCACTGCCTACGCACTCGAAGACCCCAATATGTTTAGTACAGCGGAGATCACCTACGAAATCAGTTAGGAATTGAGGTCAGTACAAACATGATCTTCTGTTTTCCATCAATGTTCGTGGTCCGACCTGTGGAACCAGTCAGGAACTAAGGTCAGTGCAAACATGATCTTCTGTTTTCCATCCACGTTCGTGTTCTGAACACGAAGAATGTGCTGAAATAAGTTTACAGAATTCGGGATGAGCTCCTTAATTCACAAGAGATGAGCCCCTAAGCTCAGACATCAACATGCGTATTCAAAGAAAAAGATCTTATATCCAAGAATACAGGCGTTCAAGAAAATGCAAGGAAAGACAAGGTCTAATATTTTTTTAAAAAAAAAAGAGAAGAACAAGAGGGAAATACAAGGGGATAGAGGTCCTAGTCCTTTTTAAGCTGAGACTTCAGCTCATCAACTTCTTCCTTCAGACTAGCATTCTCCTTCTTCAGCTCGTCCCTTTCTTGCTCAGCCTTATAGAGTGAGTCAAGAAGCTTCTGACCCGATGGGGTAAGGAAAATGGTGGACAGAGAGTCAGGAGAAGAAGAGCCATCCCTCTTGCGCTTCTTTGAACTTGTGCCGGTGTCTCCCTCCTCGTCAGAATCCCCTTCCCCGTCAGAGTCAGAGAAAGAGGTCCAGGAAGAGTAGGGAACAGAGGAAAATTCATACTCAGTTGCTAGGGCCCTAAGCAAATAAAAGTTCTCATTCGTCATCAGTTCAGAATAAGTCCTAGACTCCGCAAGCAGCAACTCGTTGATATTCACTATCTCTGGCACATCCAGATCAGGTGGGTCTGTACAACAAAAACATAGTAAGAATGTATCTTCAAAAGGAAATATTCAGAAGAGCTCGGCTCGAGCTTACCAATGCGAGAGAAGCTCTTCCAGGACCGTGGGATCCTAGCATCACGACAGTGCACCTCAGGGGACCGCCAAGACTCCCCAGAAGCAAAAAAGAAACGTTTAGACCATCCTTCAGGGTTGGAGGGAAGGCCCAGCACCAAGGGACGTAATTTAAAATTCCTCCAACGGAAGAAGCTAAAACAGGGGACATCGTCTTCCTCGATCTCGAAGAAGTACAGAAACTCGGAAACATAGGGGAACTTGCCGAGGCCATGTAGGCGACAGAACAGGAAGAAGCTTACCATAGCGGCCCATTCTCGTGGGGAAAGGCAAGAAGGACATATGCCATAGTGGGCAAGAACTCGCCCTATGATCGGATGAATGGGAAGGCGAAGTCCCATGTCCATGGCACCTTCAAAAAAGAAGACTTCCCCTCGAGGAAGGTAGTTGCAGGGCTCATCTGGAGTAGGGACTCGCAAAGGCAAATCAAGATCAAGAAGGAACCGTTTCTTGATGACTTTCAAATCAGAGGGCTCTAAGGTTGAAGGAGATAGACAGCGACAGTGCCACTTCCATTCGATTCCGAAGGAAGTGCGTTCCTTGAACAAGGAAGAAACAGAGGCAGTCATCAAAAGTAATGGTGAGGACAGAGACGCAAGGAATCAAGAAGAAAATCGAGAATATTATTCGTAAGAGAGAAAAAAAATAAACTCAGCAGATGATAGGAGACTTAAATGAGGTTTTAATTTCTTTTGGGAAACCAAGAGCCACGCGAAAGGGAATCGGCTGTCTTCTTGGTTTCCTAATTAATGAAGTGGGTTACGGTTATGGAAAGGCAGTTGGGAAAAGGCGGGAAAAGAGGTCAAAGCAAGGTTACCCCTCCTGATGCACTCAAAACCATCAAAAGTTAGTCTAACCCCACTTAAATAGAATATTCCTCATATTTCAGCTCAGCTTGGTTGGCAATGCCTTGCTCACATCAGAACCATGAAATTCTGGATGAGTTCCTTATTTCTTCAAAAGAGCTTGGCAGCTCATGAAGACCATAATCTTACTTCAAGAAGAGCTGAAGTGCTTCTCAAAGCAAAGGGGGGCAAGGGGAGTACAAAGAGAGGAAAACTCAGAAAAACAGAACCATGCCAGTTATGTCTCGACTCAGAATCACAGCTCACGGAACTCAAAAATGGAACTCAGAAATTTATATTCAGAAATTTATATTCCAATTCAGAAATTTTGCATTGCAAAACACAAGTTCAAAAAAAAAAAAAAAAAAGAAGATAGAATTACATGAACACAGAAAGAGCTCTAAGTATCTAAAGAAGGAGTAATTGGAGGATCTCGTAGCTCGGTTGATGAACCCTCAACTGCAGAAGGAAGGGAAGAGCTTCCAGAGACACCAGCCACAAGGGCCCCTGTTCCCATTGATTTCGAATTTTGAGCAATGGCCTCAGACACCAGGTCAGCTGAAAACGGTGTATTGACAAGAAAAGCAGGAGCTACAGTGGAGAGCTCAGGAGTCGCCATTGGGAGCTCAGGAATTACAGCAAGAGAGCCTGTCCCAGAGACAAGAGCTCCGGAAGTCCCAGTGGCCAGCACGTCTTGACTCAAGGTTTCAGCTGATGGGACCGAGGCATCTTCCTCATTATCAGAGCTAGACTCTTCCATTTCTTCCTCGGTGGGGATAGGGAAGTTGAAGTCAAGGTCTGGGAAAGCTTTGATAGCCTTGCGCCTAAAGGCAAGCCATCCAGTAGCCCACAAGGTGGTGGCCTCATCTCTTAGCTCGGCAACCTCCCCATCCCTCTGTTTGACCAAATCTTTCTGCTCCTCGAGCTCCTCGCAGAGCTTGCCTTTTGCCTCGTTGAGGGCGAGGTAATCTTGATTGGCCTGGCTGAGCTCTTTCTTGGCATCAAAAGCCTCTTGGCTAGCCTTGGACCACGCCTCAGTCTTCAGCTCCAGATCCTCCTTAGCTAGCCGCAGTTCATCTCGGGCTTTCTTTTCTCCTTCCTCAGCTCTGACCTTGACAGTTAATGTGTGTTTGAGGTCGGAGGCCTGCTTCACTGTCTGCTCTTTAAGACTTTGCACCTGAGCCCTAAGGTCCTCATTCTCAAGGAAGACTTGCTTCGCAATCTGCTCCTTAAGGCTTTGCACCTGTGCTCTGAGGTCCTTGTTTTCAAGGGACAATTCAGTAACTTTGACATTGTACGTCTTCAGAGCCTTGACAGAGCTCTCATGAGACCGAATCCGGTGCAGCAGACCTTTCGCATGAAGGGCAGCCTGAGAATATAAAGGAAGCTCAGCAAATTGCGTGAAACCACGAGAAAAAGTAAGTAAAAAGAAAAAAAAGTACTAGCACTTACAGCAGCTGCTCCCTGAAGAGCTGAAGAGACGGATTCCTCGAGGGGCATAGAAGCAGCCTTTAGGACATCAGACTCAGAAAAAATGGAAGAAACAACTCATGTAGCAAGGTCCATGTTCTCAAAGAAGGAATCTTCATCCTCTCCTTCAGATTTACTCTCTTTCCCAACCATCTTCCCAGAAGCGCTTTATGAGAAATTTTGGGGCTGGAGGTCAGGGATCAGACCCAAAGCTTTCTCGACCTCAGAAGAAGAGGGAGAAACCTGATCTCCCACTTGGGCTGGCACCAACACCGGCTGGGCCTCTGGAGGGGAAGAGATGACTGCATCTTGAGGAGTGCTGGATGAGGTAGGCGGAGCCTTGACAGGAGCCAGTTCTTTAACAGATGAGGAAGGCGAAGGCACCTCCACCCTTGGGATTTTAGCCCGGGTGGTTGGACCACTCCTAGAGCTGGCCTGGGCCTTGCGCTTGCTGGATTTACCACCTTTCATCAGTTCCTCAACCTTAGCCTTGAGCTCTCCTGGAGTAGACTTCATGGTAGAAGGACCTGGAAGGTCTGAATGGAATAAGGAGATGTAAGAAGAAAAAGAAGAGAAGGAAAGATAGTGAAAGAGGAAGAGAAAGAAAGTGATAGTGAAATTACCTTCTTCAGCACCTAGAACAGATATTGGAATAGCTAGGGTCACCGAAGGAGGACTCAGACCTAGCTCCACCAAATTTCGAGACTCGATCAGGTCAGCGTACCTCTCTGGCTTGATCTTCCCCAACTTCACTAACACCTTCTTATCTTCAGGGCTGAGCTCAGGACGACCACCTGAAAGGAAGAAAATGTGCAAGTAAGAGAAAGGCAAGAGGCCCATAAGTTCCAGATCAGAGCTCAGTCGACTCAAGTGAAGACTCACGCAAGTTTTCTGGTTGTGTCCAAGCCGTAGGGATACCAAGAGTATCTGTTTTATCAGCAGAATTGTACTCCCAATTGGTACCCCCAATGTAAAAGAAATGTTTTTTCCACGCTTTGTGAGAAGTGGGGAGGTCGGTAATAATCTTCCTAGCATTAGTTCGCTTAGAGATGTACAGAAAACCTTCAGAAGAGGTCAGCTTGACGTTGAAAAGCTCCATAAGCAGAGAAATGCTAGGAATCCCGAGTTTATGCTTCTTAAAGATGACTAAGAGGCCAACCATAACGCCATAGAAGTTGGGGGAAATATGGGAAGGGCATACAATAAAATGTTGCAGAACAGCTTTGATAAAGGGATGCAGAGGAAAGCGAAGACCGTTCTCAAAGGCGGCAAGGAAGAAGCAGACCCTATTGCGTACTTGTTCTACATAGTAGATGGATCTATCTGGGCACCAGGGTTCAACCCCAGGAGGAAAACCATATCGAGCTTTATAAGCTCTCATTAGCCTAGGGACCTCTCTACTGTAGCCCACAGACTCGGCATGCCTGAAGGCAAGCCCCAAATAGGAGGTTTTTTCTTCAACCCTAACTCCACTCACCTTAACCTTGTCTTTGTCAGGTCTGGGGGGCATGGGAGAGGAGGTAGAGGGAGGTTCCTCGGTGCCAACCTCGGTTTCTACAGCCTCCACGCCAGGAAAGTTATCAATTTCATCACCAACATCCCCTAAATCGGTGTCCTCAGACCGATCCCCAAGTAGGGAAACAGAGGAACGAGTAGCACCAGAAGAAGCAGACATAATTGGGCAAGAAAAAGGAAGATTAAAAGAACGATAAAGAGGGGGAACACTAATCAAACTTTCCCTAATAACCCTGGGGTCAGCACAGTAACTCCCAACAGAGAGTATGTGCACAATGGAACTCCAATCCACGAAATGGGGAAGGGGAGACAGGCAACGATCACGGGACCAAAAGTAAAAGAACCTATGGGCCCAAAAACGCAGCAACCACCTAGAACTCAAAGGGTCCAGAGTTGGAAAAGTCGAAAAGGGATAGGGAAAGCGTACCTAGTTGGGGAAGAGCGACGAACAACAATCCGAGGCCAAATCAAAGGAGGAAAGCACGGCGAGTCCTCGAATCGGACACAGAAAGAGCGATTTTGGGCAGGAATCAGAGAGCTTAGAGACAGGGATTCAAGAATTCGCAGAGGCAAGGAGTTCGGAGAAACGAAGAAGAAGGTGAATAGTGCAAAGAAGCGGTTCAGATAACCGTTTGGGTATTTAAAGCTTGATGGGCGTGGGTTGTGACATGCGCGGGAATCGAGGAGAATCATGATTGCTGCAAACCGTCGAAAAGCTACAGTCACGTGTGAAGCCAAGGGAGACCACGTGCAGATCTAGCTCGGATTGGGGAACAGTTCAGCCCCTGCCTAAGCTAACTTAGAGCAAGAGCTGGGGGCAACTGCTGATACCTGAAATAAACCACAATCCTGAGCTCAGGAAGTAAGCTCAGGTCAGGAGCTCGGAGGGGGAAGCGGAGCTCATTCAAGCCATAGTTTGAGCTCATCCGGTTGAGATCAGAGCTCCCCGCTAGAGACATGAAACAAGAAAGGGCAAGGGGACAACAAATACCTTCGTAATAGGAATTAAGCTGATCCAAGGCATAAAACCCGTAACCAACCAAGATCCTCTCCTAAAACCAAGGAGAGGATCCCATGGAAGAAGGCAAAGATCTCAAGGAGGAGACCATAAAAGCAGGACATATGGATTTTAAGTAACTCCGGGATTGGAGAAGGAGAGATGGAGGAAGATCCCTTTATTATAGGAAGCAATCTCGGGTTAGAGGTAAGTATGAGGCTATAAAAAGGAGGGAAAGCCTCCATTGAGAGAAGAAGGCAACTAGAAACCCTAATACCCTGATTATCTCGTTGTAATACGTTCAGCACCATCAATAAGAAAGAGAGGAGCTAGAGACTCCATGACAGAGTGGATTAGCCGAGCTCAGGCCGGTGAACCACTATAATTCTGTCGTGTTATTATCCCTTTCCTCGTTCCCCAAAGCATCCACCTGCATTATTAGACACGAGCCTTGCAGCTCAGATACCATACTTAGCTCCACACAGATCGTTCATACCAAATAATTCTGTTCCATAGCTCATTCGCGTAGATTTACACCATCAGTATATATTCAGGTTCAAGTTGATTTAATAATCGGGTTTAACCCGACAGCTCGAGACTTTAACTTGAGACTTGCCCGAATTTAATTCGGATTGAATTTTTTTGCCTAGGCCCAACCCAAGTTTTAAAAAGGAGAAATTGTTAATATATGTATATAGTAACACATATATAGGTTATCAAATTAAATCTAACATAAAATTAAAATTTTTTAATTTTAGATAGATAAAATAATTAAAATTCTTTAATTTTAGTTGTCAAATTATAAAAGTTTCCAAAAATTTTGAAACATATCCCTAAAAAAATGGAGAAAATTTATTATGAGTTTTGATTTTCTTAAATTTTCTTTAAATTTAGTTGTCATATTTTTTTTGAGGTAAACGTGAGTTGAATTCAAATTCGCCCGTCCAAGTTGCACGCCTCGGGGTCCCTCTGAATCGAACACTAGGTCACTAGACCACGCGGGGTGATTTGTTCATTGAGTTCATAATGCTATTAGCATGCCCACTAAACTTTGTCCTCTTCTTTCGTATCTTCAATTTGCCTTTCATTCCCCTAGCTTTTCACATTCTCCAAAAAAAATGTATTCCACCTACAAATGGTAGGCCCCAATCTCCACTAGAAAAAACATTTCCCCTTATTAGCATGCCCATGGGACAAGGAATCCAATGCCATAAAAAAATTCCTCCACCAAGTCTCCACCACCATCCCATATTTTCTCTTTATAATTTCTCCACCCAACCTTTTAAAATGCATTTACCCACAAAAAAAAAAAAAAAAAAACCTTTTAATAGTAATAAAAGTCTTCCTTTTATTCTATTTTGTTATGTATAGATAGGCTTTGTATAGAATACCTGTATGATTGTTAAGAATTTCTGTTGAATCATGATGTCTTCATAAAAGTGGTGGCTCCACTTCAATCACGTCTCCATACAGGTTCCATTGGACGTGGTTGTTGATGATGCACAAAATCGTATGGAGCGAGATCAACAGTCACAAGAGTGATTAATGAGCAATCAATGGCAATTAAATATGAAAACAAGTAATAGAGAGTCAACACAGGAGATTTATAGTGGTTCGGTCTCAGACGGCCTACGTCCACTCTTCGAACGGCGACGGTGGCCTTAGGTGTTTTATTGATCAACGGTGGTACTCCGGAGAGTTTACAATGAGTCTAGAGAGAGAGTGTAGAGAGTTTGCTGAGTGCAACCAGTGTAGTCTTTGTGTCTCAAGAGTCATTGTGCCCTTTATACAGTGAGGGCTTACATTATATAGGCTCACCAAGGTGGTGACGTGAGGAAGAAGTCTCCCGTGAATTTGGTAAGTATAAATATGGTAGGAGTGGACTTCTTTGGTAAGTAGAGTTATGGTAGGAGTGAGCCTCTTTGGTAAGTAGAGTTATGGTAGGAGATCTTCGTATCTTGAGCCTTCCTCTACGTGCTCCTATTTGCTCGGATGTCATTTTGGTGCGGAGTGTGCTCACGCTTAGCCTTGGACTTGAGTCTTGAAGTAAGGAGGAGAATGGAGGATAGGAGAGGGCCGAAGTGGGAGGCGCCCACTTGGCCTCCTATGGGCGGCGCCCAATTGGAGGGGAATGGGCGGCGCCCACTTGGTGTGGAGAGGTGGGCGGCGCCCCACGGGGGGTGTCCTCACCTCACTTCGTTGTTCAGCTCCTCCTTCTCTTGGCTTCCAAGTAACCCATTCAATTCCATAGCTCATCTTTCTCTACTTCGTACTCCTTGGAGGATGATAGTGAGTTTGGCTTGGTCTTGATCTTGAGTCTCGAGCTCGAGCTCGGACTTGCTTCGGAGTAGTTTTGGACTTGTATTGAGTTTAGTATTGCATTGAGGCATGAGGAGGTTACATTGAATGAACCAAGAACTCGAGGAGGAGAGGTCGTAGGAGAGGACGAAGGAGAGGCCGAGCATGGGAGCTGGGCGGCGCCCTTGGTGGCCTGGGCGGCGCCCTAGGGGCCTTGGGTGGCGCCCCTTGCTGCCTCGTGCGGTCTTGGTCCCTTCCTCCGCTTTCCTTGACGATTGCCACTTTGGTTGGTCCAACTAAACGGGTCTTTTGGGCTCTTCCATGGGCTTCGTCGACTCCGTTCGGATTGGGCCTTAGCTTAGTAAAATCCGGACTCATCATTTGCCCCCCATGCCCCGAGCTCTGATTTTCTTCGAGAGGCAGGGGTCGAGGGCATGTGCTTCGTCTTTACCTGATTGAGTCGAAGCTTTCTTTGTTTTTTCACGGTTCCCTTTTATCTTCGGGAGACTACCTTTCGGGATCTGCTGAACCCCTCGGTTTCGAAGAGTGCATTATAAATTTTTTTTTTTTTTTTATATATGTGCCCCTGACTGTTTCATTTTCTTCATTCTTCTCTCATTTGCATGTGCAGGGGCTTCTTTCAAGGGTGACTCTCAAGGAGCTTTACTAAGGCTTCCTCAAGAAACTTCAAGGCCTTCATTCTCTATTTAAGGAGCTTCAAGGCTATTTCATTTGTTTGTTCTTATTCTCTTCGTTCATCATCAAAGCATCCATGAGGACGAGAGGTATGCCGAGCGGAGGAGTCAAGACGAGAGGAGGACACCGCGGGGGAGGGAGCCTGGGCGGCGCCCAGGGGGCCTACCCAGGCGCCTAGGCCATGGGTGCTGCTTCCTCCGATTTTTGTCGTTCGAGCTCCTCTTCTCGCGGTGGACTTGGTGCGGCGGAGGAACCCTTCGAGACCGTTATGAGTACTCTGAGTGGTCCCCTGGGTGCGTCTGAACGGTCCTCTAGCGTGGGCGATCGTCGGAGTATCCCGGGTCCTTCAGGCGACAACCCAAGCGTTGTGTTGCAGTCGGCTGATGACTTGGAGGACACGGTGCTGCGAGGTATGTCTCTTGGTATTCTTTTTACTCTTTCTTTGATATTGTTACCTTGTTTTAGCTGGATTCTGAACTTGCTCTTGTGCATGCTACCCAGGTGAGTCGGAGGCCGTTGGGGACCCCGATGAAGGCCCAGGCGTTGGAGGAGGCAACGGCTCCAAGGTACTCTCTACATTCAGCTTGTATAAGTGTGATGCTGAAATTGCCGAGATAGCTTCTCTATATCATATCCCACCTTGTGTGACTTATCGTCATGCTGAGGCCGATGAGCCCGCCTGCTGTGATTCTTTGGGTGAGATTGTTGTTTATGAGGGGATGTTGGAGGCGGGTCTGAGATTCCTCATCCCCGGACCTATTTGTCGGGTGCTGGCGCACTTGTCATTGGTCCCAGGGAGATTGTCTCCCAATGGCTGGAGGGTTATTTCTGCATTCTTTGCGCTATGGCGGCTGGTGCATGGTGATAACGTTCCTCCGCCGCTCGAGGAGTTTCTGGCGACGTACACACTGTCGGAGAACCCTACTCCTCACGGGGGGTGGTACCGCTTTACCCCGAGGTCAGGCAAGCTCATTGGGGGGGCTTACGTCCAATCTCCACAAGTGGAAGAGGAGGTTCTTCTTCATTGGTGACGAGTGGGCTTCGGAGTCCGACCGTGATCTTGTGCCTTCTCGATGGGATGTAGTCCCCCAGACTAAACAAGGTGAGGATTTTTGTCTTTAACTTTTACTCTTCATCCTTATGTGTTGGTTCTTCATAGTAGGTGATCTTTTGCAGTCTTACGAGCTCTAACTCCGGTCCAAACGAGGCTGCTTAATGCGGTTCATAGCAGCCCAACTAAGGACTTTACTGAGATTATGTCGTTGTCCGGCATCTCTTCCAAGCCCAAAAAGAAAGGTGCTTATTTACCAGTAGTCTTCTTTGGATGCTTAGTAGTAGACTTTCTGACTTACTGGGTCTTTGCAGGTCTTCCCATTGACAGGTCCGTTGTGGACGAGGTCCTTGCCTCTAAGGTGGCATCCATACCTACTCCTCCTTCTAAGAGGGCGAAGTCTGGTGCCCCCTGTTCTTCTCGACCGGGGCTGGTTGACCCAGCGGGTTCTATACCGGCTGAGTTTGATGATGTTCCACCTTCTCCTTCGATCTATGTCTCCCCTTCCCCGAGACACGGTTCTGGTACCGCTGTAGGGGCTGAGGTGCCGGCGCCGCAATCTGCCGGGACGGAGGGTCCGTCTAGGTGTCGTTCTCTGGAGAACACCTCAGGGTCTATGCTGCATGATGTGGAGGTGGCAAAGGAGAGATTCAGTGCCTTGGTGACCAGTGCTGAGGCCAACGAGATCGCCTCTCGGGGTCCTGGGGGCGTAGTCAATGCCGCTGTAGAGGGCATCGCTCTGGTACGCTTTGTCCCTCTATTTTGTATTTGACTTTCTGTGGCATGTCTAGACTTAGCTCTTGGCTTTATTTGTATTTGAATGTCCACAGGTGATGGCTGCCTTGCCTGCCTTGTTTAACAATACGATGATGATCGGAGAGGCCGCTCTTGGCGAGGCGAAGGAGAGACGGGCACGTGAGGCTGCTGAGATGAAGCTTTCACTTGAGCGACAGACACGAGAGAATGACGCACTGCTAGCTCGACAGGCACGAGAGGATGCCGAGAAGCAATTTGGGCTCGAGCGGCGGACGCGAGAGAGCACCGCTGAGCAATTGAAGCTATCTCAGAGGAAGGTTGCTCAACTTGAGGCTGACCTTGGCGTAGCACTTGGGAGAGCTACTAGTGCGGAGGCTCAGAGGGATGCTATTGAGAGGGCTAGGGCCACTGCCTTCATTGACGGCTACGAGGAGCTCAGGAGGAAGGCCTCTGTTGCATACCCTTATGTTAATCTTTCTGAGCTCAAGCCTCAGGAGGCTTTTGAGTCCGATGATGAGGACTATATGAGTGGAGACAGTGAGAGTCATTGAGAGTGGTGTCCTTGTATTTTTTGTTTGCATGATGTCTTCCTTTTGTAAAAGGTCCAGTTTACGGACTTTGAATGAAAATTTTCTTTTGTAAGAGTTTCATGACATAGAACTCTTTTTTGAAGAAAATCTCATGACTTAAATGAAATAGAACTCCTTTTTTTTTTTGAAGAAAATATTGAGAAACCTTATTTCATAATTCAAAGTAAATACTTGATGTTTAAAGGAAAAGATGACATAAAACTTGACAACCCATGTAAATAGCAAAAATAAACTAAATAGTGGACACCGACTCCTGACTTACTGTCCCCAGCTACTGGTAGTACTTCTTTAGGTGTTCTGCATTCCATGGGTGAGCCAGTACCTTGCCTTCAAAATTCTGGATTTTGTAGGTACCTGGTCTTACTACCTCTATGACCGTGTAAGGTCCTTCCCAGTTGGGTCCCAACTTCCCCTCCCGGGAGTCTTTGGTGGATAAGATGACCTTCTTGAGGACCAAGTCCCCAGGTAAGAAGGCACGAGGCTTCACCCTCGAGTTGTAGTACTTGGTCATGCGACGCTTGTACTCTGCATTCCTGATCATGGCTATCTCCCTTTTCTCCTCCACCAAGTCGAGGTTGATGCGGAGGCCTTCTTCATTGTTGGTAGGGTCATGGCTTTGTACCCTAAGGGAGTGTACCCCAATCTCTACGGGTATCACTGCCTCTGTTCCATAGGATAGGGAGAATGGTGTCTCGCCTGTGGGGCCTCTAGGTGTCGTTCGATAGGCCCATAATACTCCTGGGAGCTCGTCCACCCACTTTCCTTTGGCGGCTTCGAGTCTGGCTTTCAAATTGCGGAGTATGGTCCTGACAGTGACCTCTGCTTGCCCATTTGCCTGAGGATGGGCAGGGCTAGAGTGAGGCTGTTTGATTTGGAGGTCCGCACAGAAGCTGTTGAGGAGTTTGTTATCAAACTACTTGGCGTTGTCGCTTATGATGGCGTGTGGTATTCCAAAACGACAGATAAGGGTCCTCCATATGAAGTCCTTTATTTTCTGGTCCGTGATCCTGGCTAGGGCTTCGGCTTCAGCCCACTTGGTGAAGTAGTCTATGGCGATGACTACGAACTTACATTGACCTCGACTCACAGGAAGGGGACCTAGGATGTCGATCCCCCACATGGAGAAAGGCCATGGGCTCTGGATGGTGGTGAGCTCCTCAGGCGGCTGTCTTGACACAGTTGCAAAATGTTGGCACTTATCGCACCTCCTGACGAAGTCTCGAGCGTCTCGGATCATGGTGGGCCAGTAGTACCCCTGTCGGACTGCTTTGTGAGCCAACGCTCGTCCTCCTGAGTGGTTCCCACATATTCCCTCATGTATCTCTCTCATGGCATAGTCTGCTTCTTCCGGTGTGAGACAGCGGAGTAGAGGGAGAGAGTGACTCTTCTTATAGAGAATGTTCTGTAGGATGACATACCGGGGTGCTCTCATCCTTAACTTTTTGGCTTCCACTGGGTTGTCTGGGAGGGAGCCCTCCTCTAGGTAAACTCTGATGGGGGTCATCCAATTGGGTTCGGATGACACGCAGTGAACTCTGCTTTCCTCTAGCTTGGAGGTGCTTGGTTCGAACTGGTGACCCGTCAATGCTGGGCCCATAAGTATATTGGCAGAGGCGAATTTGGCGAGTGCGTCTGCCATGGCGTTCTCCTCTCGTGGTACATAGTTGATTTCAAAGTAGACAAACTTCCTGAGGAGGTCTTGGACCACCGAGAGGTATCCCTGCATCCTTTCTTCCTTGGCCTCAAATTTTCCTCTCACCTGATTGACTATGAGTTGAGAGTCGCTATAAGCCGTGATGTTGAGTGCTTCCATCTCCAAGGATAACCTTAGGCCCGACACAAGGGCCTCATATTCTGCTTGATTATTCGAGGTGGTGAAATGGAGGGAGACATCGTACTTTAATGGGGTGCCATGAGGGCTGATGAGTACGAGTCCTGCTCCTCCGCCCTCATTGGTAGAGGACCCATCAACATATAACTTTCAGCATGGCGGAGTGGATGTTGGGGGTGATGTCTGAGGAGAAGGGAGAGTGAGGAGTGAAAAAGGCTGAGCAGGTGACGCCCAAGGGAGGGTGGGCGGTGCCCTAGGCAAGGTGGGCGGCGCCCAGGGGTGCCCTGCATGTGGCTCTGGCTCTGGATCCTTCTCAAGAATCACTCTTGTAGCGTCTGATATATCCTCCAGTTGGGAGGAGTTAGTGTGCACTGAGCAAGTGGATATGGGCATGAGGGCGCTTGCTACTTCCCCTTGGGACTCCAGTGGTGGTGTAGTCTCAGCGACAAAGTCTGCAAGTGCCTGTGCTTTGATGGCAGACCTAGGTCGGTACTGCACATCGAACTCGCTCAATTCTACAGCCCATTTGAGTAGTCTGCCGGAGACATCAGGCTTTCCCAAAATTCTTTTGAGTGGCTGGTTCGTGACCACCATGATAGTGTGACTCTGAAAATAATGGCATAGGCGTCGCGCTGCTGTGACAAGGGCGAGGGCCAATTTCTCCAACTCCGAGTATCTTACCTCTGCTCCTCGATATGCCCTGCTCACATAGTATATTGGCTTTTGGATTCCTCCATCCTCTCTGATGAGGACAGAGCTGACAGCGGAGGGCGAGGTCGAGAGGTAAAGGTAGAGGACCTCTCCTGGTGTGGCCCGAGAGAGCAACGGTGGGGCGGCAAGGTAGGCTTTTAGCTTTTGGAAAGCCTCCTTAGCGTCTGGACCCCACTGGAAGGACCTGCGAAGGATTTTAAAGAAAGGAAGGCACTTGTCAGCAGACTTAGAAACGAACCTGTTGAGTGCAGCTATTCTCCCATTGAGTCGTTGGACCTCCTTGGTTGAGATAGGAGACCTCATCTCCAAAATTGCTTTGATTTTATCCGGGTTAGCTTCAATACCCCTTCTGTGAACCATGAAGCCCAGGAACTTTCCTGAGCTGACGCCGAAGGCGCACTTCTCTGGGTTCAGCTTCATCTTATAGGCTCTCAACACATCAAAGGTTTCCTGTAGGTGTGCGATGTGATCTGTGGCTGCTACACTCTTTACCAACATGTCATCCACGTATGCTTCCATGGTCTTCCCAATCTGGGCCTCGAACATCTTGTTGACGAGGCGCTGGTATGTGGCTCCGGCGTTCTTAAGTCCGAATGGCATCACCCTGTAGCAATAAGTGCCTCTAGGGGTGATGAACGAAGTCTTCTCTTGGTCTGGGGGGAACATGCTGATTTGGTTGTAACCGGAGTAGGCATCAAGGAAGCTCAGGAGCTCGTGCCCCGCAGTGGCGTCGATGAGCAGGTCGATGCGGGGGAGAGGGTAACTGTCTTTGGGGCAGGCCTTGTTGAGCTCCGTGAAGTCCACGCAGAGGCGCCACTTCCCATTGGCCTTTGTCACCATTACCACATTGGATAGCCAGTCTGGGTAGGCTACCTCCCTTACAGACCCGTTAGTCAAGAGCTTGTCTACTTCCTCCTCCATGGCTTGTCCCCTCTCAGTGCTCACACTCCTCAACTTCTGGCGAACGGGCTTGCATCTGGGGTCAACGTTGAGTCGGTGGGAGGCCATCTCGGGGTCAATTCCCTCCAAGTCCTCATGGGACCAAGCGAAGACGTCTGTATTTCTCCTGAGGAAGTCTACCAAGGCACATGCCAGCTCCTGGGAGAGTGAGGAGCCTAAGTAGACCTTCCTCTCTGGAAGGGTGTCATCTAGTATCACAGGTTGGAGTTCTTCTGCTGGTTCACCCCTTTCCATGGTGTTGTCATCCCTAGGATCAAACACTTCAACTTGTAGAGTCTCGTGCGGTCTTTTAGCCCTCATTGAGGCTACGTAGCACTCTCTGGCTGAGACCTGATCTCCTCTTATCTCTCCAATCCCATTGGAAGTTGGAAAACGGAGGAGTATGTGGTAAGTGGAGGGCACTGCCCTTAAGGCATTGAGGGCAGGACGCCCAAGAATCACATTGTAAGCAGAAGGGCAATCGAGTACAAGGAAACTTATCATTATGGTAGAGCTCCGGGGAGCAGTCCCTGCTGTGACGGGTAGGGTGATGGATCCCAACGGCTGAACTCTTTCTCCTGAGAAACCAACCAAGGGAGTCCTAACCGGCTGCAGCCTCTCCCTGCCAAGGTGAAGGCTGTCATAGGCCGCTACGAACAGGATGTCGGCTGAGCTCCCACTGTCGACTAGGATCCTCCTGACTTGGTAGTTAGCCACCATCAGGGTCAACACTAAAGGATCATCGTGAGGGACTTGGACTCCTACAAGGTCTCTGTTTGAGAAGGTAATGACCTCCTCCTCCCCCTGTCGTGGGGTCTTCGTCGGGCGAGAGTCATGAGACTCCGCTTGTCTGGCTCTGCGGGCGTGTGCCTTTCTGGCGGAGTTAGAGTCACCCCCTCCTCCTAACCCTCCGGCGATGGTATGAATCTCACCGAGGGGAGGCTGGTGCTCTTGTTCTTCTTGCGGAGGTGCTGGTCCTCGACCAGCTACGTACTGTCTGAGATGACCCCGCTGGATGAGTTCCTCGATCTGCCTTTTCAGCTAGAAGCAGTCATCTGTGTCATGTCCATGGTCGCGGTGGAAACGACAATACCTACTAGGATTCCTGCGCTTGGGATCAGATTTCATCTTTCCAGGCCACCGGACGGCTGGGTCATCCTGTATCTGGAGTAGGATGTGCTCCACTGATGCATTAAGTGGAGTGAATGGCTGTCGATCCCTTGGAGGTAGTGGTCCGAGGCGGTCCTTTGCGGGGACCCTTTCTGCTTTCTTCTTCTTGTTCTCAGCATCCCTTTGGTTTTCTCGGCTGTCATTCCTCTTCTCCCCTCGGGAGGACTCACCTCTACGTGCTTTGGCGATGTCCTCGACGTTCATATATTTTTGCGCCCTGGCCAGTAGCTCGGGCATGCCAGAGGGCGGCTTCTTGATGACTGAGAACATGAAACTGGATGTTCGGAGGCCGGCGATAAAAGCAGCCATGGCTACCTTGTCATCCGACTCGTCGATCTGGAGCACCTCCTCATTGAAGCGAGCAAGGTAGTCACGAAGGCCTTCATCCCTATCCTGCTTAATGGTGAGCAAGTGGGTCACTGGCTTCTGATGGCGGCGTCCCCCAATGAAGTGGGAGACGAAGGACTTGCTTAGCTCCTCGAAAGAACAGACGGAGGAAGGCCTGAGCTTGGAGAACTATTGACGAGCGGACCCCTTCAAGGTGGTGGGGAATGCTCAACACATGATCTCCTCAGGCACATTATGGAGTTGCATGAGGGACTTGTAGGTGTCCAGATGGTCAAGGGGATCTCTATTGCCATCGAAGGTGTCGATGTTGGGCATTTTGAATTTCGAAGGAAGTGGGTAGTTGACAATATCAGCAGTGAAAGGTGTGTCGGTGCGTCTTACCAGGTAATCCACGGGTGTCGGCGCTTGCGCCTTGATGGCGTTGAGGGCGTCACCGAGTTGGTTTTGCACCTCCTTAATCTTTTCATCCCACTGATTGGGGACATCCTGGTGATGGTATTGGCTTTCATGGTCTCCATACTGACTCTCTCCCTCGTCCTCATGCGCAGGTACGTGCGAAGGGTGAACACGCGAGCTCCCTGCGCGGTGAGGAGGGATTGGTTGACGAGGGACTCCCTGGCGTGGTGCTGAAGCATTCCGATGAGGGACCTGGCGTCCAGAGAGGACAGGCAATGGTTCCTCTCCCGTCGGAGGGAGTTGGACTCCTTCAACAGGGTGATGGGTGACTCCTCCTTGAGAGAGCATCAACTGGATGATATGCTGGTTTTGGTTCACCAGCAGCTGCATGGTCTGCAGGAGTTGTTGTTGTGACCCAACGGCGGGAGTCACCGTAGCAGAGGGTCCTTCGGGTGCGAGGGGAGGCGGAGCCTCCTCACGGTGCACAGGGTTGTTGTCTCCGGGTTGATGAGACTTCGATCTGGTGGTGATTGCCATGGATTGCGAGGAAGGTAGGAAGACTACGTCGGTTCCCACAGACGGCGCCAAACTGATGATGCACAAAATCGTATAGAGCGAGATCAACAGTCACAAGAGTGATTAATGAGCAATCAATGGCAATTAAATATGAAAACAAGTAATAGAGAGTCAACACAGGAGATTTATAGTGGTTCGGTCTCAGACGACCTACGTCCACTCTTCGAACTGCGACGGTGGCCTTAGGTGTTTTATTGATCAACGGTGGTACTCCGGAGAGTTTACAATGAGTCTAGAGAGAGAGTGTAGAGAGTTTGCTGAGTGCAACCAGTGTAGTCTTTGTGTCTCAAGAGTCATTGTGCCCTTTATACAGTGAGGGCTTACATTATATAGGCTCACCAAGGCGGTGAGGCGGTGACGTGAGGAAGAAGTCACCCGTGAATTTGGTAAGTATAAATATGGTAGGAGTGAACTTCTTTGGTAAGTAGAGTTATGGTAGGAGTGAGCCTCTTTGGTAAGTAGAGTTATGGTAGGAGATCTTCGTATCTTGAGCCTTCCTCCACGTGCTCCTATTTGCTCGGATGTCATTCTGGTGCGGAGTGTGCTCATGCTTAGCCTTGGACTTGAGTCTTGAAGTAAGGAGGAGAATGGAGGATAGGAGAGGGCCGAAGTGGGAGGCGCCCACTTCAAGTTGGTGCCTCGATGAACTTGTTATGATCCTTAAACAGAAGAATATTGGTGGTCATATAATTCTTCCCATCTTCTACCATGTGGATCCATCAGAAGTTAGAAAACAGGTGGGAAGCTTTGCACAACCATTTGCAAGACATGAAGAGCAGCTCAAGTCAGAGATGTCTGAAAAGAAAAAGGATGCTATGGCCCGGGTAGAGAATTGGAAGGCAGCTCTTACAGAAGCTGCAAATTTGGTAGGGATGGTATTGGAAGATAAGTAAGTTCCTCATTGTCCTTTCTAGGCACCATCTCACTCAAGATTTCCTAGCCTCTAAGGTCATTTGATTCTTTTATTTCTTAGACCTCATGTGACACTTAATGGTAATGGTGGTTCTGGTACTCAATGTAAGGTTTTAAACCAAACTAACAAACCAAAAAAAAAAAAATCTGTGCCAGTTGTTTTTGATAGATTAAAATCAATCTTTTTGCGCCATTCAATTATGTGTTAAGGGCCATATGTCAATATAAGGGCTTTTTAATTGTCTATTGAATCCCAACTATGAGGTTGAACATATTTTTCAAAACTGGAACATAAAAATTTATTAAAAGGTGAATACAGGATTTGTAAATCGAATTGATTCAATGTTTGGTTTGGATAAATATGTTTGCTTTGGATTATATAAGTCGCGCATGATTATGTGAATAATGCATTAAATTATGATAACTATGATTTATATGTTCTTACACAATAGAAATCCCTTTTCTAATATGTTTAGAGGCTCCTCTCAGGGAAAAAAAATAGAGGATTCAATTGCATTATCCGGAACTAGTTTGTCTTCATTTAGCGAGTCCCCAGGGTATTTGTTGGATTGAATCATTTAAATGGGTGGAATAGCTAGAATTAGCATGAAGCCATAACGTAAAGGAACAAATCGTGTGTCATAGGAGAAAATAACCATTTTTCATTACTCAAAGTGTACAGATTTTCCGTTCATGAAGGACCAGTTATCAGTTATTTGTCTTCATTCACCCAGTATCCTTTTAGAAGCTTGCGTACATAACTTACTTGAAGTAACTTTGCTAGAATATACGTTGGGTATGGAGTTGGTTGAGCGCTTCAACATGACACGCTTTTTATTCAAATAAAATAAAAATAGAGAACCTTGTTTCTGTCCCGCTAGTAAACTGTCACCTTTGAGTCTCTGATGACCATGACATCCTAGGTTCTATCCTTTCGTCCATTGCTTATGTCAGTAACATCGATGCAAGATAAAAGCAGCATATGAAACCATGAATAAAGCGAATTGGTACATACAACCAAACAAGTGGAGGAATTGCTTTGTTCTCAATTTGAACTAGAAGTCTGACGCAAAAATGACAGATAGTTGGATGTTTTTGCGGAGGAACTGTTATAACTTTGAGTTCAAGGTGTAATATATGACTTAGACCACTTCAAAAATATAATCATTAAAGTAAAAAATAAAAAATAAAGATGAGCACTAGTTTGAAAAATGTATAGATGATAATTGTTGAATATAAGAACCTCTTGTCACCCTAGTTGCTGTTACAAATAGTTATTTTAGATGGGCGATCAATGTCTTTTCCTTTCTTCTGTATTTCTATATACTTCTAGCTGAAAATCAAATTCTTTTGTCTTTCTATTCGTACCATTCTTTGCCTAATAATGTCTTACTTGTCTTTCTATTTTGTATTTGCATGGGAATTTGCACTGCATCTCCAGTTGTGCATGCATAGTGCGATTTACATTTCATATTGATTCGAAATCTACAGGCTAGAGGGAAAATTTATCCAAGAAATTGTTGAAGAAGTTAGCAACAAACTGAGACGCACAATTCTGAGCCTTCCACCATACATAGTTGGAATAGATTCCCAAGTCCAAGAAATCAATTTGTTGTTACAAGATGAGTCAGCTGATACTAACATTTTAGTAATCTGTGGGATGGGGGGAATGGGAAAGACGACCATCGCCAAATATGTTTATAATTTGCACTTTGAAAGATTTGAGGATATTTGTTTTCTTGAAGACATTAGAGAAGTTTCGGCACAACCTAATGGATTCATGCATTTACAAAAACAACTTCTCTCAAAAATACTGAAGAGCAAATGTGTCGAAATTTGGAATGTTGATGAAGGAATCACTAAGATTAAAGACATAATTGGTTGCAAAAGAGTTCTTATAGTTTTAGATGATGTGGACCGAATAGACCAATTGAATAAAATACTAGCAGCGCGAGACTGTTTTTATCCGGGAAGTAAAATTATCATAACTACCGAGCAAAAGCAACTCCTAAAGGCTCATGATAAATATAAGTTGCATGAGATTAAGGGGCTTGATAGTGAAGAGTCGTTTAGGCTTTTCAATTTTCATGCTTTTGGCCAAGATGAACCAGTTGAAGGTCATGTTGAGCAGTCAAGAAAAGTAGCACACTACTGTGGGGGGGTGCCTTTAGCTCTAGAAGTGATGGGTACTTGCTTATCTGGGAAAAGCGTGGATGTATGGGCAAGTGCATTGAAGAGAATAGAAGTCATTCCGAACTATGAAATCCTCGAAGTACTCAGAATAAGCTATGATTCTTTACCAGATATCCACTACAAAAACTTATTTCTTGATATTGTATGTTTCTTTGTTGGGAAGGACAAAGATTACGTGATCACGATACTGGACGGTTGTGGTTACGCCACGAAAGATGAGCTTCAAATTCTTATGGACAGATTTCTCCTAAAAGCCAATGAGAACATGAAGCTAGAGATGCACCAGTTGCTTCAAGACATGGGAAGAGAAATTATATGCCAAGAATCATACGATGAACCAGAAAAACGCAGCAGACTGTGGCATCATGAGGATGTCTTAGATGTGTTAACAGAGAAAAAAGTAAGAATTATGCTTTTCATTTTTATCTGTATGTTTTTGTTTAGGTGTACTTTATCTTGTCCATTTTACCAGGGTACGGAAAAAATTCAAGGCCTCATCCTCGACTTGTTCGTGGACAAGCCAGCTCAAACATTCTCCAGTCCAAGTGATGGAAATAGACAACATTCTGAAGATTTTCTTGATGGATCAATAGTGCGTTCTGGGAACCCATCTAAACGACTTCGTATTGACGTCTCCTCTGGGATCCTCTCTTCCTTAACAAAACTATTGCCCTTATCAGACGAAGAAAGCTTTCAAACTGCTTCATTTTCAGGGATGCGCAAATTAAGACTACTGCAGCTCTATAATGTACGGCTAACTGGAAGCTACAAAGAATTTCCTAAGAAGTTAGTAAGGTTATTTTGGCATGGGTTCCCTACAAGATCAATACCCAATGACTTTCATCTGGAGAGCCTAGTTGTTCTTGAAATGCCCTATAGCCGTTTGGAACAAGTTTGGGAGAAAACTAAGGTATAATAATTGCCTTCCATCTTCTCCCCTTCAATGTTTTAGTGATTGATATATCTTGAGAAACTAATATCTTCCTTTTGGTTCACAGTCGCTCAGATTTTTAAAAATACTAAATCTCAGTCATTCCCATTACCTGTACAAGACCCCTGACTTCTTGGCTGTCCCTAATCTTTAGCAAGCAATTCTTGAAGATTGCACAAATTTGGTGGAGGTCCATGAATCTATTGGAGAATTGAGGAGACTTGTTGTCTTGAATTTAAGTGGGTGCAAAAACATTAGGAAATTTACTGAGAAAATTGGCAACCTGCATTCCCTTAAAGAACTCAATCTCTCTGGTTGCTCCAAGCTGAAAGAGGTTAAACCATGGCATGGAATCTGGACTTGGGTTTACAAACTTACAAAAAGTCCAGAAATTTCATTTCTTTCTTTACCAAAATCCTTAACATGGTTAAGCCTTATTGGATGCAATATAGATGATAATTCTTTCCTCAAGGATCTTAGTAGTCTGCCCTCATTGCAGTTTTTAGATCTAGCAGAAAATCCAATTTTTACCCTGCCAGAGAGCATAAAGGATCTTACTAAGCTCACGCACCTTATTTTAGGGGATTGCAGAAAGCTCCAATCACTTCCAGAGCTACCAATGAGCTTAGATTTTCTATATGTATCGCAATGTAAGTCATTGGAAATGATGACAAATGTACCAAGCCTACTGTGTTCTCCCGAACTTCGAGACTTGCATGTTGCCGGATGTGAGAAATTAGATGAGGTTAAGGGATGGTACAAGTTGGATTCCGTTGGAAATTTTGATGCAGAAATACTCGAGAATTTGGGATTGGTTGAGTTGGAATCCATCAAGAGCCTGAAGGTGAAATTATTAAATAAGATGACTAATATAATCAAGTTTTATGCACTACAGGTTCTCTCTCTCTCTCTCTCTCTCTCTCTCTTATAATATTATGACTTTGATGGCACAGGGACTCTACGAATGTGGCATATTCAGCATTTTTCTTCCTGGGAGTGTGGTTCCAGAATGGTTCAGGACTAACAAAAAAATGCGGTTCTCACAGCTTTTTGATCCGGACTTTGATGGGGATAGGAACGGCTCAATATCTTTTAGAGTGCCTTCAGTTCTCGACCTCAAAATCTGTGGCTTGAACGTATGTGTTGTCTATTCAGACAAAGTTCTATTGGCAAAAATTTTCGATTTGGAATTCAATTTCGATATTACTCGAATTAAAGTGAGAAACAAAACCAAGGGTTTGGATTGGTGTTACGTCCCAACAATTTTAGGAATTCCAGACGATGACACTGATACACACATCACATGGTTAAGCCATTGGAAATTTGAGGGTGGTCAGTTGGAAGCTGAAGATGACGTGGTTGTCAAGGTGTATCGTGGAGTAGATGTGCCCTCATACGTTGAAATCCAGATTGTGTATGACCGAGAAGAGCAGGGTAGCCAACAAAACACCCCCCTTGTTACTCATGGTTGGTTAAAACACCCGCGACCACGGTACGATTCTTGGGTTAAATATGATGTATATAAGTTAGAAATTGTTCGAACAAAAAGGTTTAAATAATCGGTGGCATATTGATGACATGTTCTTACATTTTGACGAGGTGAAGAAGGAGCTCATTCTTGTATCCATTGTTCCTCAACATTCTTTGGCTTTGCTAAAATTGTTCTAACGACCGTGAAGTTGCAATCAATGAGCAGAGACCATGTTGGTTTTTCTTTTCCTTTAGTCTTCTTTAAATTCCTATCTATCTATATTTATATCTATATCTATACTACTTATAAAAGTGGTTAACAATAAAAAATTTTTAATTTTCTCTTTTACCCTCAATTAATATAATAAAGTCCATTATATCTTTCATACCCTTTTAACTTATTAAATTAAATACATAACGAAAATACTATATATCCCAAATTTCTAACCCAAATCTCCATCCCAAATGAAAGGAGACAATTTGATGAGTGGGTCCTATAAACTTTTTTAAATGGGACTCACTGATCCAATGGTCTCTCTTAATTTGTGATGAAAATTTGGGTTAGAGATTTGGGATACATAAACCTATCATATTCCATGATTTTCTAAAATTAATTACATTCCCAAACAATGAAAACCTTTTAATTTCCTCTTTTACCCTCAATTAATATAATAAAGTCCATTATATCTCTCATACCCTTTTAACTTCTTAAATTAAATACAAAAACCGATCATATTCAATGATTTTTTTATATGATGGCATTTAATGGGATTTTTTAGTACGAAATGTTTGACTTATAAATAATATCCACTGTAGAATATTGATGCATGCGATAAAACAAAGTTTAAGAAGCAAACAAAGGTAAAGCAAATGAGCAATGCTATGTAACCCAAATCTGTAACCCAAATTTGTATCCCAAATGAAGGGGAACCATTGGATCAGTGAGTCTCATTTAAAAAAGTTGATAGGACCTACTCATCCAATGGTCCCCTTCATTTGTGATGCAAATTTGAGTTGTAAATTTGGGTTATATAGTATTCCCAAAGCAAATAACTTTTTCTACTTTTTCAAAAATTTTCTTATCACGTTCTCAATTATTCATTAGAAGATGGTGGTGGTAACGGATTGTGTAAAAGGAAAGGTGTTCTTTCTTATGTCTCTGTCCTTAAAACTTGCTTTGAATCTCATTCCTTGCCTGCAAGAATGTTGGGTTTGTGTCTTATGCACAGCCTTTTTTGAGTCTACACCAGACAGAAATTTTAAAGTGGTGGGAATGTTCCCAATGCCTAGTCTTTGCTTTTTGAATTTCTTTTTTATTTTTTAATTAGGTTTGAGAAGGAAAGGGAAAAAAACATTCAACCACAAGAAGGGGACCCAAAAACAGAAAGCAATGCTAGCTTATGCAAGGTCCAATTCATGTCAAGTATTATTTTCTCATATTGTGAGGTATCCCATTGATAATGGAAGTGGAGGATCATATGTACCTTGAGGCTTTAATGAGTCAAGGGAGGATCACAAGGGGAAGTGGGCATGTCTTGAAGCCACCTACTGACATTAAATTTTAAGGAAAAAAAACCTGGTGAGGACATTCTGTTGGGGGATTTTTAGAAGCCAAGTCCCGAGGAGAGAGGAATGGGCACCTAGTGAAGCCACCCCCCCTTTTAATTTGTGAAATGGATAGGTACTTGGTCACATATCACTTAAAATCAATGTTCTCTGCTCTACCTTGCTCAAGGTATATTTTTCTGTCCTTGTCTCAAATCAATGGGAAATGTGGAGAGCAGTGCAATCATTAATTTCGACCTGGAGCAATTTCAAGTGCTCATTTACGCAAGTGACATTCGTTGCGGGTTCGGGTATGGGAATCAATCCCTTCAAAGACCGGGTAACTTTGTCTATTACTTACCACTCTCACATTCTGCTCTATGTAAGAGTCTTCTTTATTGAGAATGAATTTGTTATTCTAAATACAGCCCTGCATGATTTAATATAGTGCTTTTGCTTCCACTTTTATCCATATAAAATTGGAAGTATGTACATTATATTAGCACCACATCATTTAGTCCCTCTTTTTTGTCTCATAGTTTTTGTCAGTCTAACATTATCCTTTATTAGAATATTAAAAAGGGTTTGGTTTTCCTTGATAAGGCTGACCAAAACATTATTGACAAGTTGATTAATCAAAACTTCTTAAAATTGTTGAGCAACTTTTGAATCTATGGGAAAGATGGAAGCAAAAACATACAAAATCATGTGACTTGCATGGGTGTAAAATGAGCTAAAATGATTGTATGACAGCTTTCAAGATCTTGATAATAACTGCAAGGAAAGCTTAGGCTATACTCAGGAACAAAGTCCAAGGAAAAAAAAAGTTAAGAGCTGCTATACCTGTAGAAGTATGAAGGAGAGAGACCTAGGAAAAGTTAGCACAAGGAGTATGAAGTTAAGAAGCATGGAAGCATGGATGATAGTCACATGGTGGAAGTCACTGTTGTGCTGCTGGATTTCATTTCTGGTGCAGAAAACACATTGTTGAGTGATGGCCAAACAAAGGGTATTGTTGCTTTTGAATAAGCAATGGTGGCGGACGGAAAAGAATCAGTAGGACCCTTTCCTTTATCTCGTTCGTAGTAACAGAAGACTCGTTGACAATCTTTTCCATTTAGTCTGATTAGACATGAGTAAGCCGAAAGCATCGTGGAGTCATATTAAATGACATTACTATCCTCAACAAAATATTCATTTTTTTGTCATATAGACTTAGTAGCGATACTCCCCATAAGTTCACAAACTTAGTTATCTTATTATATATAATGGGCCCGAATTTAACTGGGCTAAGCCCAAGAAATCAAGGAGGCCCAAGTCAAGTAAGAAACGCCCCAGGCCCAAACAAGTCGAGAAGGGCCACATCGCCAAGCCCAGAATGGGACCAAATAACCAACGCCCGAAGGAAGCACCCAAGGGGGAGCCGCCCAAGGCTGGGCTCCCTTGTCTCCTGTCTCCTGCTCCTCCTTCGCCCTCCTTTGTCACTTAAGCTCAAGTCCAATTCAGCTCAGGATCTTTCTCCGACAGAATAGGAACACGAGTTAGAGAATATCGGGATACGCACGGATGTCTAATCCTACCATGATTGTACTTACCAAAGTAGTAGAGTCATCTCTTAATTATACTTACCAAAGTGGTAGAGTCCTCTCCATCATGTCACCCGCCTCACCAAACCTATATAATGTAAGCCCTCTCCACATAGAAGGGCATCACCTTAAGATCTTGAGACCACCCATATCTCTCTACACACATTGCTCCCCTCTCCCAAAGCACTGTAATTTCCCTGGAGAATACTCTCCCGGTGACTTTTAATTTATCAATAGAGAGCTCCGGCCACCGTTGCCGTTCCCGAGAGTGGAGTAGGTCACCCGGACCGAACCACTATAAATCTGTGTGTTTGCTCTTATCACTGTTTTCTCATTGAATTTTTCATTGATTGCCTATTTATTGATCATTAATTACACCCTTACATATACTCGACTGTTGATTTTGCGCAATACCAATTTGTGCATCATCAGTTTGACACCGTCTGTGGGAAACGACTAGTTTTCTACTCTCTTTCAATCCTTGATAATCACTACCAGATCAATGAGTCAACAACCGGAAGACAACAACCCGGCCCACCGAGTGGAGGCTCTGCCTCCCCTCACACCCTCGGAACCGTCTACTGCTGCGACTCCCGTCGCCGGACAACAACTCTTACAAACCATGTAGCTGCTGGTAAAACAGAACCAACAAATCATTCAGTGGATGCTTGCCCATGGAGGGGTCACCCCTCAACTTGTCGCCCCCTCAGCCTGTGGGAGGAGCCCCACTCCCTCCAACAGGAGAGGAGCCACAGCCTATCCATTCTGGGCGCCAGGGAGCCCCTCACCATGGGGCCCCTCGCCAGAATGCCCCAAGGCCACACCAGGGCGTCTCTCGTCCAACAGTCTCTCCTCAGCGTGCAGGAAGCTCACGTGTACCCCCTTCACACGTACCTGCATAGGAGAACGAAGACGGCGAGAGCCAATATGGTGACCACAAAAGCCAGTACCACCACCCGACTGAGGATGTCCCCAATCAGTGGGACGAGAAGATTAGAGAGGTGCAAAACCAACTTGGTGATGCCCTCAACGCCATCAAGGCACAGGCGCCCGAGACCGTGGATTACCTGGTAAAACGTACTGATACACCTTTTGTTGCGGACATTGTCAATTATCCTCTACCCTTGAAGTTCAAGATGCCCACCATCGAGATCTTCGATGGTACCAAAGACCCCCTCGACCATCTGGACACATACAAATCTCTCATGCAACTCCATAACGTGCCTGAGGAGATTATGTGTAGAGCATTCCCTACCACCTTGAAGGGGTCCGTTCACCAATGGTTTGCCAAACTCAAGCCCTCCTCCATCCATTCCTTTGCGAAAATGAGTAGATATTTCATCTCTCACTTCATCGGGAGACGCCGACATTAGAAGCCTGTGATCCACCTGTTCACCATCAAGAAAGACAGGGATGTGAAAGCCTCAGAGACTACCTCGCCCGTTTCAACGAGGAAGTGCTCCAAATTGAGGAACCAGATGAAAAGGTAGCCCTGGCCGCCTTTATCACTGGCCTTCGCTCCTCCAGTTTTATGTTCTCCGTCCTCAAGAAGCCGCCCTCCAGCATGGCCGAGCTGCTGTCCAAGGCACAAAAATATATGAACGCCGAGGACGTCACCAAATCCCGTAGAGATGAGTCCTCTCGAGGAGGAGAGAAGAGGAAGGACCCCCGCGAAGACAAGAGGGAGGCAGAGAATAAGAGGAAAAAGACCGAAAGGGTATCTGTGAAGGACTGTTCGGGTCCATAGCCTCCGAGGGACCGACAACCATTCATGCCCCTCAATACCTCGGTGGAGCACATCCTATTCGAGATATAGGATGACCCCGCAGTTCGTTGGCCCGGGAAGATGAAGTCTAACCCCAAGCGCCGAAATCCCATCAAGTACTATCGCTTCCACCGCGACCACGGTCATGACACAGACGACTGTTTCCAGTTAAAGAGGCAGATCGAGGAGCTTATCCAACGGGGCCAACTGAGACAGTATGTTGCCGGTCGCGGACCGCTCCTCCGCATGAGAATCCAGAGCGCCAGCAACCCCTCGACGAGATCCAAACCATCGCCGGAGGATTAGCAGGAGAAGGTGACTCCAACTCCGCTAGGAAGGCGCACGCTCGGAAAGCCAGATAGGCGGAGTCACATGACTCTTGCCTAAAGAAGACAGCCCGACATAGGGAGGAGGAGGTCATCACCTTCTCAGAAAGAGACCTTATGGGGATCTAGGTCCCACATGATGACCCTCTGGTCTTTACCCTTATGGTGGCCAACTACCAGGTCAGAAGGATCCTGGTCGACAGTGGCAGCTCAGCCGACATTCTATTCGCGACAGCCTACGACAGCCTTCACCTCGGCAGGGAGAGACTGTAGCCTGTCAGGACTCCCTTAGTTGGTTTCTCAGGAGAGAGAGTCCATCCCTTGGGATCTATCACTCTGTTTGTTACAGCAGGAACTGCACCGAGGAACTCTACTATCATGGTAAACTTTCTTGTACTTGACTGCCCTTTCGCTTACAATATCATACTTGGACGCCCTGCCCTCAACACCCTAAGGGCAGTGTCGTCAACCTACCACCTTCTCCTCTGTTTCCCAACATCCAATGCGATTGGAGAGATCAGGGGAGACCAGGTCTCCGCCTGAGAGTGCTACGTAGCCTCAATGAGGGCAAAGAGACCACACGAGACTCTCCAAGTCGAAGTCCTTGACCCCAGAGATAACAGTACCTTGGAGAGGAGTGAACCAAAAAAAGAACTCCGCCCAATAATAGTAGATGACAGCCTTCCAGAGAGGAGAGTCTACATAGGCTCTTCAGTCTCCCATGAGCAAGCATCCACCCTGGTGGACTTCCTCATGCGGAACACAGATGTCTTCGCTTGGTCGCATGAGGACCTGGAGGGCATCGACCCCGAGGTGGCCTCCCACCGACTCAACGTTGACCCAAGGTATAAGCCAATTCGCCAGAAGTTGAGGAGCGTGAGTACCGAGAGGGGCAAGTCATGGAAAATGAGGTGGACAAGCTGCTGACCAATGGGTATGTGAGGGAGGTAGCCTACCTAGACTGGCTATCTAATGTAGTGATGGTGACAAAGGTCAATGGCAAGTGACGCCTCTGCGTGGACTTCACAGAGCTCAACAAAGTCTGTCCCAAAGACAGTTACCCTCTCCCACGCATCAAAATCCTCATTGACGCCACCGCTAGACATGAACTCCTGAGTTTCCTGGATGCCTACTCCAGCTACAACCAAATCAGCATGTTCCCTCCAGATCAGGAGAAAACCTCATTCATCACCCTGAGGGACACCTATTGCTACAGAGTGATGCCCTTCGGGCTCAAGAATGTCAGAGCCACTTATCAACGCCTCGTCAACAAGATATTCGAGGCCCAAATTAGAAAGACGATGGAGGTCTACGTAGACGACATGCTAGTCAAAAGTATGGCTGCAAAGGACCATGTGACACACCTCCATGAAACCTTCGACGTGCTGAGAGCCTACCGGATGAAGCTGAATCTTGAGAAGTGCGCATTTGGCGTCAGCTCAGGAAAATTTCTAGGCTTCATGGTCAACAAAAGGGCATCGAGGCCAACCCAGACAAAATCAGAGCTATCATGGAGATGAAGTCCCCCGCCTCAATGAAGGAGGTCCAGCGACTTAACGGGAAGGTAGCAGCCCTCAACAGGTTTGTCTCTAAGTCAGCCGATAAATGCCTACCTTTCTTTAAAATCTTCCGCAGGTCATTCCAGTGGGGTCCGGATGCAGATGAGGCCTTCCAGAAGCTTAAGGCCTACCTCGCCACACCACCTCTACTCTCCCATGCAGTACCAGGAGAGACACTGTACCTCTACCTCTCTTTTTCACCCTCTTTCGTAAGCTCTGTCCTTATTAGAGAAGTTGGAGGCGTCCAGAAGCCCGTACACTATGTAAGCAGGGCGTACCGAGGGGCAGATGTGAGGTACACAGAACTTGAAAAGTTGGCTCTCGCCCTCATCATTGTCGCTAGGCACCTACGCCACTACTTTCAAAGCCATACAATTGTGGTTGTCACGGATCAACCACTCAAAAGGATCTTGGGGGAGCCCGATGTCTCCGGTAGACTACTCAAGTGGGTCGTTGAGCTGAGCGACTTCGATGTGCATTATCAGCCACGGTCAGCCATCAAAGCACAAGCACTCGCAGATTTCGTGGCAGAATCCACACCATTACAAGAGTCACAGGAGGAAGTATCAGGCTCCCCTGCGCCCACCTACTTAGTACACGCTAACTTCATCCACCGGGAGACTGGACCAGACGCTGCCCAAGGAGGACTCGACGGCCCTGAGAAGGAATAGGAGGCGGAGCCACAGACCGGGCACCCCTGGGCGCCGCCCACCCTGCCCTAGGCGCTGCCCTCTCAACCTCCATCAGACACCACACTTCCCTCTCGCCAGATGTCGCCTAGCAGCCCGTTGTCGCCTACCTTTTTGATGCCAGCATCGCCCACAAGGTCAGCTTCCTTTCCACCACCTACCATACCAGGCTAGAGACTCTACGTGGATGGATCCTCCACCAACGAGGGTGGCGGTGTCGGGCTAGTACTAATCAGCCCTCACGGCACTCCGTTGAAATACGCCGTCTCTCTCCACTTTGCCACATCAAATAACCAAGTTGAATATGAGGCCCTCATATCGGGCTTGAAACTGGTGTTGGAAATGGAGGCTCTCTACTTGAAAGCCTACAGTGACTCCTAGCTCATAGTCAATCAGGTAAAGGGGGACTTTGAAGCAAAAAAGGAGAGAATGCAAGAGTACCTCTCGGTGGTCCAAGCCCTCCTCAAAAAGTTCACCAACTTCCAAATCAACCATGTACCTCGAGAAGAGAACGCTATGGCAGACGCCCTCGCCAAGTTTGCGTTTGTCAACATGCTCATGGGCCCGGTGTTGAAAGGTCACCAGTTCGAGCTTAGCACCTCCAAGACAGAGGAGAATGATGTCAACTGTACGTCCTCGGAGTCCAACTATATAACTCTCATCCGAACTTACCTGGAGGAAGGCACTCTCCCAAACAACCCAGCGGAAGCTAGAAAGTTGAGAATGGGAGCCTCCAGGTATGTCATCCTCCAGAACACCTTCTACAAGAAAAGTTATTCCCTGCCACTACTTCGCTGTCTCTCCCCCGACGAAGCCGACTACGTCATGAGGGAAATCCATAAGGGGATATGTGAAAATCACTCAGGAGGGCGTGCACTAGCCCACAAAGCAATCAGACAGGGATATTATCGGCCTACCATGACCAGAGACGCCCGCGAATTTGTTAGGAGATATGACGAGTGCAAACGTTTTGCAACTGTGCCCAGAAAACCACCTGAAGAACTCACCACCATTCAGAGCCCATGGCCTTTCTCCATGTGGGGGATCGACATCCTGGGTCCCCTTCCTGTGAGTTGAGGATAGTGCAAGTTCGTAGTCATAGTCATCGACTACTTTACCAAGTGGGCAGAAGCTGAGGCCCTAGCCAGAATAATAGACCAGAAGATAAAGGACTTCATATGGAGGAGTTTAGTCTGCCGCTTCGGAATACCTCACGTCATTGTGAGTGATAATGCCAAACAGTTTGACAACAAACCCCTCAACAGTTTCTGTGCAGACCTCCAGATCAAGCAGCCCCAATCCAGCCCCTCTCATCCACAGGCAAACAGGCAAGCAGAGGTTACAGTTAGAACCATCCTACGCAATTTGAAAGCCAGACTAGAGAGTGCAAAGGGACGATGGGTAGACGAACTCCCAGGAGTACTGTGGGCCTACAGGACTATGCCAAGGAGCCCCACGGGCGAGACTCATTTCTCTCTAGCTTATGGGACAGAGGTAGTGATACCCGCTGAGATTGGGGTACACTCACTTAGGGTTCAACACCATAACCCTACCAGTAATGAAGAAGGCATCCGCATCAACCTCAACTTGGTAGAGGAGGAGAGGGAGATAGTCATGCTCAGGAATGCAGAGTACAAGCGTCACATGACCAAGTACTACAACTCGAGGGTGAAACTTCGTTCCTTCTTAACCGGAGACCTAGTCCTCAAAAAGGTCATCCTGTCTACCAAGCACTCCCGGGAGGGGAAACTGGGACCCAACTGGGAAGGACCTACATGGTCACTGAGGTGGTAAGGCCGGGCACCTATAGAATCCGGTATTTTGAAGGAAAAGTCCTAGCCTATCCATAGAACGCAGAGCATCTAAAGAAATACTACTAGTAGCTGGGGGCAGTGAGTTATAAGTTGGTGGTCATTACTTAGAATATTTACCTTTTGTCAAATTTTTCACAAGTATTTACTTCGAATTATGGAATAAAATTTCACAATGCTTTTTCAAAAGTTGTATTTCTTTCAAGTCTATGAAGTCTTTACAAAAGATTGAATCTGACTTATAAACAAAAAATGAGAATACAAAGACAGCTCCCTCCCATCATCGCTCACATCCTCCTCGTCAGTCTCTGGAGCCTTATAAGGTACAAATCTGGAGAATTCATAACCAGGGAATGCTGTTGAGACCTTCCTCCTCAGCTCGTTATAGCCGTCAATGAAGGCACTTGCCTTGGCCCTCTCAGCAGCATCTCTCATCCTCGCCATCTCTACGGAGTGAGTATCTGCCCTGACAACTCTCTCAAAGACAACTCGAAGGTCAACCTCTAGATGGGCAACCCTCTCATGCGCTAGCCTCAACTGCTCAATGACACCCTCTCGTGTCTGCCCCTCGAGCCCTAACAGCCTCACGACATCCTCTCGCGCCTGCCGTACAAGCCTCACGGCATCCTCTCGTGCCTGCCGCTCAAACCTTAACTGCTCTTCAACAGCCTCACGTGCCCGCCTCTCCGCTGCTTGGCCGTCGATTGCCTCCCTGATCTTCAGCGTATTAGCAAACAAGCTAGGCAAAACAGCTGCCACCTATAGACATTCGAAGGTGAAAACATAAAGAAAGTCAGGAACAAAGCCAGAATATAACAAAAGAAGGCTAAAGAGCGAAGCCAGGAGTGTGGAACTTACCAAAGCGAAGGCCTCCACAGTGGCGTCAAGTATGCCCTCTGGGCCCCGAGAGCCAACCTCCTCAACATTCGTGCAAGTCGCAAGACCATATAGCCTCTCCCTGGCTAGCCTCATGTCCCGTAGTATACATACTGGGGCAGTACCTGGAGCGGGACAACTAGGCGGACCCTCCGTAGGAGACCACACCGGAGCCTCGACCCCCGTAGTAGCGCTGAGACCATCTCTAGGGGGTGAGGGGACCTCCATCAAAGAAGGATGAGGTGTATCTCCAAGCTCCACCTCCCGGGGACTAGCCTGACCAGTGGACCTCTACTGAGAAGAACGGGGGGCACTGGACTTCTCCCTCTTAGAAGGAGGAGAAGGTACCACCCTGGAGGCATGAATCTCCTCCACCACCGACCTATCAATGGAGGTGCATGCAGAACCAGTATAAGATGAGAAGTCTACAATGTTGCGACTACAAGGTATCTACGGGAAAAGTCAAGTACCTTTCCTCCTCGGCTTTGGGAAAGCCTTGGGATGACCAGACGCCTCCATGATCCAGGAGAACTCCTTGAATGGGTGTTCATGCACCATTCGCAGCATGCCCTCTTGCTCCAAGGAGAGAGTTGGCGAAGCTACAAGAAAGTCAATTACACTTTAAGGACAAGTATGCGACGATTAGAATGAAGTTAAAGGAGGAGACCTTACCTTGCTTAACTTTGGGAACAGTATCCCATCTCGAGGGCACCAGGTCACGATCAGATTCAGTGGCCCATTTGCATCCTATAAAGAAGAATTTGGTCTTCCAACTGTAAAGGTTCGAAGTAAGCCCGGTGATGAATTTGCCCGACCTCAGGGAGAAACGGTACCATCCTTGGTGAGGAGAGGGATTCTCCGAAAGCACATATGAAGCCAAGAATTCTTCGAACGGGGGAGGAGCATTAGCACAATGCGTCAACTGCCACAGTGCAAAGAATCTTAGTATCGCCCTTCACCCGTTCGGGACCAGCCTCCCAAGTGCCAGTGATAAGTGCCCCAACACTCGACATACAGGCCCAAGTATCGGAAACCTCAAGCCTGCCTCCAGAATGCCCTCATACAAAATGATCTCGCCCAAAGAGTCGCAGCATGCTGGCTCGTCGATCTCGGCACGACGGCACGTCATAGAAGGAGGGATGCGATACGAATAAACTATAGCTGAAATATCTTCTTCGCAATACATGGAGCTGAATATAGATGCTACCTTAGAGCCAGTGTCTCCATCAGTCCTTGGGCCATGCTCGGAATCCCCAGCATTCTCTCGCTCGCCTGAAGGAACGTCTACAAAGAAGCAAAATCAAGCCAAAACTAAGAAATATTCGTGTGCGAAAAAAAAAATGAGTACCAGATAGCATACTAGCACCTTGAGCGACGTTCCTCTCATTGACCTCGCAAGTGGAGGTCTGAATCACACGTTGGAGGCTGCCTGGGGCGTCGCCCAAAACACCATTGACGCCGCCAGGGATGCTTGGGGCGCCGCCCAGCTCATGGCAGGCGCTGCCTGTCCCCCCTAAAGCCCCTCCTTGCAACTCTCCAACGCCTTGGGCACCTCCCGCTACACGAAAAGGGTTGTCCAAAGTCTCTTTTGTGACACCCCAAAATCCGGGGGTCCGTTGATTATCCATCAACCTGCGGAACACCCGTAGATATCGAGTAACTCGATATCACACGGTTATGCCCCATTTACTGGGGTCCATAACTTAACAAAATTTGGGCAGAGTCTCTTTCGTACAGAGAGCTTTACCCAAAACCCAACCTGTGCAATTTAACTTCATATGACCCATCCGAGGCCCAATATAAAAAAAATGACCGCACCGGGTCCATTTATAAGTAAACATTGGCCACACCGGGTCCAATTATCCATACTTATATCAAAACATGCAAGATTACTTTAACATTAGTCTATATAATGTCTATTACAATTAATTTGCATAATTTACACGCCAAAGACCAAGTTTTCATAACTCTTTTACAAAAACTCAAAATAAGGCCACAAGTCGGCCCCCTTCAAGCCTGATGCTCTCCAAGTGAGCCATCCACCGGTGCAAACCCCACACCTGAAATGTTTCCCGTATAGGGTGAGCCAACGCCCAGTAGAGTAGATCCTACAAAGGCTACTCCCCCTCTAGATGCTCATGCTCATGCAACATTCATTTGCAACATATAAACAATCATTCCTTATAAGGATATGCATTCTAAGTTGGAATGCAACGATACCATGCCATGAAATGAGATGACACTCACTCATGCACTTCAACCCGAGTCCTCACCTACTCTCACTACACGATGCAATGCCAAAGTGTTTCATTCCATCATTTATGTTTACATCAAATGACATTTTCAAAACTAAGGTCTTTCTTGGGATTGGACATTTCATGGACTTACACCAAGGGTCTTTCATACCCATACACTTTATGGACTCTTACACAAATGGAGTGCATCTCCCAAATCACCGGGCCTTGCACCCGAGAGGTCGTCATGCCTCTTCTTGCTAATCCCAACCCAATTTATCATGCAACCAAGCGGCTTAGCTAGGTCTTCGACCCAACCTTTCCCAAGCCATACCGTCAATCACCAAGTGTGGTGTTGACATCCACCATGCACACACACCCATGTAATGAGATGCTCCCGTGCATATGCAATGCCATGTCCCATTGCATGAAACATAATGCTCAATATGCCAAGAACAACACATGAACAATTTCAACACATCCATGGTAAATTTATATCCTAAGCATATAAATACCATATTCATCTCAATGTTAATATATCAACACATGCATATATCAACAAGCACATTCAATTATAAATCATATCATATGCATATGATTCCACAAGTTAAACTTAAGTATGTTATTTCAATTCAATCAAAACAACAACTTCCAAATATTCAAGGCATTTCACCAAACACCTTCAAGGCATAATTTATATAACACATAGCATGCCTTTAATTTCACTAAGTTACATAATAAATCACATGTAACTTCCATATACCAAAATCAAGCTAGCAATTAGCTTAAGTCATTTATATGCTCACTTTTCCGTTTCCATAAACATAAACATACATATAAAAGTCTATCCATATGCATAAATATATCAAACCCTTAAACTATCAACATCTAAGGAAATATTAATCCAAGGTAGGAAGAACTCTACCTCTTGAAGCTTGAAATGAAGACTAGGCTTCAAGAACACACCAAGAACACCAAGAAAAATTCCAAAATCCTTGATTTCTCCAAAGACTCCACTTGAATCTTCAGTGAAATCCCTTGTTCTTGGTACGTACGCGTAGCCCTCGTCGAGGAGATGAACTTTGCCTCTTGGATCGACGGATTCCGACCGACGGAACTTCCGGAATCGGAGCGGGAAGCTTAAAGAATTTTTTTTTTCTCTTTGGTCTTGGGCGGCTGAACAAGGCTGAGGTTCAGCTGATATTCTGTCCAAAAAGCTGATTTTTTTGGATATTTATAGGCAAAAATGTGTGGTCCACATCGCACCGCATATTTTCGACTTTCGGGTCCGTTTTTCGTCCCGAAACGATTCATTATACTTCGGATTAAGTTCAAATTAATTTTCTTTGAAATTTAACTTAATTTTAAGTAAATTTTATAAAATATATTTATGAGGACGTTCGTGAGGTCATTCGCCACGCAGTCGCCTCGAACGACGTGCAAAAATCCGACTATCTCGGAATTTGACGAAATTTGACAGGGTGACTAGATTTCGCGATACGAATCCAACGGCGAACTCCGTTTCCTCATCCGAGGTCTAGAGTATGAGTATTTCAAATAAGCATTAGGATGGCAAATGACCATTTTGCCCTTATTCACAAAAATTCAAATTTACCCGGGTTTCACATCTTTGCCCGTGCCTAATCTTGCGCCAAGAATTCCGAAGGGCCTCTCGCTGCTTACCTCTTCCATCACTCCATCTCGCCCAATCTCTCTAGCATAGTCGGCGCCCAAACGGCCGAGGCCTCCACTTGACCCAGCAGGCCCAGTGCCCAAGAGAGACAAGGCGTCGCCCTCACCTTGGCCGTCCATTTGGGTGCCGCCCGTAGCATCCCTGGCGCCGCCCAAAGGCTTTCCTAGCGGCCTGTCGTCACCTCTTCCCTCCTCAACATGGGCGTCGCCCCTTATGCCATCAACATGGGCGCCACCCACTATCACACCACTATGGGCACCTTGCTCCTCTCCTCCACGACCTTTTGAACTCCTAGTCTCCATTGCCTTGCTTTGATTTAAAAGAGAAAATACTAATGGAGAGAAATGGGTGACGAAAATGGATGAGGAACAATAACCACTTGAAGGAGCCTTTAAATAGATGAAGGGAAGCTTCTTGAGGAAGCTTGAAGGAATAGCTTCCTGGAGAAGCTTTGAAGGAATAGCTTCTTGAAGAAGCCTCATAAGAAATGAAAAAGAGGAGTAAGGAAGGGGAGACTAAATAACTCGATACCCAGCAAGAGGAACGCAGAAAAATGCAGGAAATATCTGGAGTCAGTCAAAAAAAAAAAAAAAGAAGCACCGTGGGGAACAAGAAAGCTCCCGAGGAAGAAGAACATGCCCTCAAATCCCCTCCTCTCGGCAAAAGTCGGAGGCTTGGGGCATAGGGGACAAATGATGGGCCCGAATTTAATTGAGCTAAGTCCAACAGATCAAGGAGGCCCAAGTCAAGTAAGAAACGACCCAGGCCCAAACAAGTCGAGAAGGGCCACATCGCCAAGCCCAGAATGGGACCAAGTAACCAACGCCCGAAGGAAGCACCCAAGGGGGCACCGCCCAAGGGGGTCACCCATGCCCTTGGCGCCGCCCAAGGCTGGGCTCCCCTGTCTCCTGTCTCCTGCTCCTCCTTCGCCCTCCTTTGTCACTTAAGCTCAAGTCCAATCCAGTTCAGGATCCTCCTCCGACGGAAGAGGAACATGAGGGAGAAAATATCGGGATACGCACGGACGTTTAATCCTACCATGATTGTACTTACCAAAGTAGTAGAGTCCTCTTTTAATTATACTTACCAAAGTGGTAGAGTCATCTCCATCACGTCACCGCCTCACCAAACCTATATAATGTAAGCCCTCTCCACATAGAAGGGCATCACCTTATGATCTTGAGACCACTCATATCTCTCTACACACATTGCTCCCCTTTCCCAAAGCACTGTAATTTCCCTGGAGAGTACCCTCCCGGTGACTTTTAATTCATCAATAAAGAACTCCGACCACCGCTGTTGTTCCCGAGAGTGGAGTAGGTCGCTTGGACCGAACCACTATAAATCTGTGTTTGCTCTTATCATTGTTTTCTCATTGATTTTGTCATTGATTGTCTGTTCATTGCTCATTAATTACACCTTACATATACTCGACTGTTAATTTTGCGCAATACCAATTTGTGCATCATCAATATAGATTACTTAGTTTGACCCTTAGATTAAGAATTTATTTGACCAATATTAAAATAACTTAATCATAGTTAAAATAAATCTTATTTTTTTTATACATACACATACATTCTTATATATTATATAAATTATAATAAAATAATGATTCTATATTTTAAGTGTTAACAAATACCTATTTTACTTATTTATTATACACACTCCAAGTCGACCTTTAATTTACTAAATTAATATTCAACAAATTAACACCAAATGACCTTTAATTTTATCACATTGACAATTTCATCAATTTAAACTTTAGTTTTATCAAATTAAAATTGATTTTATCAATTTAAAACTAAATTAATATTTAATTTTATCAAACTAACATTCAATTTTGTCAAATTAACATTCAATTTCATCAAATTAACACTGAATTGACATTCAATTTTATCCAATTACCACACATTTAATCAATTTAATACCAATTTACGCCAAATAACATTTTAACACTCAATTTAGTATCAAATTAACATTCAAGTGGTAAAATTTGGATTATGATAGAAGGTGGTCAAGGTTCAATTTTTCACTAGCTTACCAATTGATTAAACATGCTTGTGTGTGTACATGCACCTATGTGTACAAGTTTGTGTATGTATGAGACAATTAGTATGCGGAATATGAAGAAGATTAAATTATAAAGACATAAAGGTTGTTTGGTTTTAGGAATAGTTTTGTTTGGTAAAAGAATAAAGGTGTTTGGATATAAGACTTATTTATAATTGAAGAGTACAATTGTCATTTATGGAATAAAATTGGCTAACATTATCACTTTTTGGATGTTTCAGTCAAGTCTCTAATGGTAAGGGCAGCATGTGAAATGACATATAAACTATAAGGGGTGATAGTAATATTTTCAAAAATTATCGAAGGTGTTCCTATTATTAGGCAAAGTTTATAAAGATGTCAGTGAAATTTACCCTTAACTTGACATTATGCAAATCGACCACAAAATCATTATGCAATTAAGTGGGGCCATGAGGAAAGAAGAAAGCAAAGTAACCTTTAGAAGTACTTAAATAAAGCTTAAGCACTTAAGAAAAATAATTTTTAAAAAATGCTACTGCAGAAAAGGAGGTTTATTATGCATGTGGCTGTAGCAAAGATCATAAAAAGTCTGAAAATGTAAGTGATTTCACTGTGAATTTTCGACCTGTTGAAAATGCTGCTTTAAAGTGAGGAAATGGGGAGAAGTACAAAACAATTAGGTAGCATGCTCTGTGTAATTTAAAAATAAGTTCTTTATCAACTTACTCTTTTATCTTTTATGCTTTACAAAGTACTTTCCTACTCGGATGCAGAAGAAACATATCTGATTGGAGCAAGTCAATGATATGTGGCGCAGCAGTAAACGGAAAACAGAAAGAAATTACTGTTTCTAAGTGTATAACAAAACCTACTCTGAATCCACAAAAAAGTAAGAGAAAACTCTAAAATATTATTGATTGAATGAATAAATGGTTAGTACATAGGATAATTTATAGGAATCCTCAAACCTCTAAATGTTTTCAAAACGGACCAAATCTCATGTAGTAATTCTATTCTATCTGTATATCTAGGCGATCTCTCTATACATATCCAAGTTTTTTATGGCATGATATGATCGCCTAGCCGTAGCCGCATATCAGCTGCGCTCAATAGCGGGATTTCTGTTGGATCAGATCTTTTGCTTTGACGGAAGCTTTTGGACCTAGCGAAAAGGACTCTATAAGCCTTCGCGCAAGCAAGCGCAAGAGAAAGCAAGCAAATGAAGGGAGGCATTACGGGCCGACTACAAGAAGCAAAGCTTAGTAGACTCGACAAGTCGCTTATAGAATGCCGACTACTAAGTGAAGACTTTCCACTTAATAAGGGAAGGGGGGAGGGAAGCGAAGCTTAGCGAGCTTTATAAGGTCGACCACTACATAAGCCGCTGGCAGAGAAAGGCGTAGGGGAGATCGGAGCAACAGGGAACGCCTAGACGACGTTTTTCTTCCTGGGCTGCAGTAAGTAGATCGAGAGGTCGTTCCGCCCCTTGTCCCCGAAAATGGGTAATATTTTCTCATACAATCTTGCTCCAATCTGACCTAGCTGGCGAGCGATCCCAGTTCGCGACAGAGAACAAGACAGCAAGCGAGCGTACCTTTGTTCGCTTCTTCTCCACCAAGCACGGAAGTTTAAAGATAACTGTAATAGAAAGGTTAGGGGGCTGAGAAGCTATTGCTTGCTGCTTGCTGTCTACTTCGCGAGCCTTCACTGCCCCGTTCTGTAACTTCCCTTCTTTCGTCCGTCCACGAGGCTGTAAAAAGAGAGAAAGGGGCGGCTATCTAAAAACAAATAAAATATGTCTAATGAGATGAGAAAATTTGACATGTTTAGGCAGTTAAATACTTTAGAATATTCTTAATTAAATTCTAAATTTATGAAATATTAAAATAAAAAAAATTTGAAATTGTTAATCTCGTTCTACATCAAACCCTTCCTCTTAAAAAAAAAAAACTCGCCCTCAAGTTTTCATTGCGTGAAATTCTCCTTGTAATTTTGGTTGAACTTATGAACCTCTCAAGTTTTCATTTCTCTTCATATTGCAACTCTTTGTCAATCTTTGTTTGTGTAAAATCTTCCATTTTTGTGATATCAAATTCTTCCAAGTTAGTGGGTAGCATTGTTGCTCTGTTTTTTCTAGATTCTATTTCAATTGTTTAATCAATTCTTCAGGATCCCAGAAAATGTCAAATTGGTGTGACTCCGCCATATCCAAAATTGATAAATATAATGACTCTAGGTTTTTAGAATAACTTGAATTACTCTTTGGATCAATTTATGTGTTTTAACTTTACTTATTTGAGTTCCATTTGATGGTTTCTTGCACGGATCGTAATTCCTCAAAAATAGTAGAAATTTCTTCTTTAATATTTTCATCGACTTTCTTTTCTTGATAAATTTCAAGCGGCTCTCCATCATCACCAAAAATCCACTCGCATTTATCTTCATCGTCAATATTTTCTTCTCGATAACTATCCATTTTTTTTCTTACTTGAACCTGTGTAACTTTGAATGATGGTAGAATAAGAATCTCCCTTCTCCCCATTAATTTCTTACCGCTCCAAGTACAAGAGAAAAACAACATTCTTGGGTATCTGGTAGGAAACTTGAGGTAATGAGTAATCATTGTATAATATAAAAGATTGCAACTCAACTTCAAGTCAACTGCTTTGATCATGACTCTCTTTGTTGCCTTACAGATTGATATGCACAATATTTGTATTCTTCGTCTCCATCTGCGTTACAATGTGAAGGTGAAAATCTCGCTTTTAATAATCTCATCATCTTTTGCGAAAAATGAATTTTAGATTTTTGTTGTCTCGAATGTGTCAATTTCACATGTTCCCACCAATTAGAAGCTCATTCCTTCTAGGGACAGATGTGTAGTAGATCTTTCCTCATGATTATACACGTGGAATTATTAGACACAACTTACAGAGACATGAATAGGTTTACGAAAATTATTGCTCGAACAATCACTAATTTTCAATCTAATCTACAACATTTATCAATTCTCAAGTTAATTCTGCAATTAAGTGCGTGAATCACTTTTTCAACATCCCGTCATATGAAGTGATGCAAAGATTTCTCAATTGCTTAAATTATACTTTATCGCAACACTACGGTCCCACACCAAATACTATGTTCACAAAACTCAAATTGATGAATGACTTAAATAAATCAATTAATGTGACAATTTATCAATCATTGTGTGTGCAATTATAAGTGTGTGTATGTGTGAAATTAAAGCAATCAACAAGGATATTTATAACACGTGCAATTTGTTGATGCGGAAACCCTTCTAAGAAAAAATCGTGAAACTGATTCAAGTTCACCTAGAGCCTAATCTACTAAACTCAAAGTCAATTTACATGTACTTAAGTCTTATACCTCAACCATTTCCTATGGATAGATGCTCATTATTCGTCGCAAATCTCTCCTCCAGATATTACCCACCGAAGTATTGAGTAGCTTCACTTAGACGCACTCACCGCAAAGAACCATCTAGGCTCCTCGAGCAATTTTCAAGACTTTACGCCAAGAATTTCGGAATGAGCACACCAAAGTGGGTTTTGTTGATCACCAAGCAAGATTTTCTTCTCCAATATGTGAAATTGAATAGAATGGACCAACAAGGTTTGGCATTTTGGTCTTAGGGATCTAAGGTTGTTCTTGAAGCTCTCTAGAAGGGTTTTGGTCTTTTCTAACTCATAAAAGCTTGCCCTAGCTAGGGAAGGCTTCCCTCTTTGTATAGGCTCGTAATAAGGTTTGTCTTGCAGACCAAGTTAACTAGAATTCACAAACGATCGCTCGTGCAGTTGGAGAGCGATCATATGGCAGTTGTTACTGGGATCAAAAAAGAATTCTAACCATAACAGTGGAGTAGAAATCGCTCGAGCCATCGTTAGACCGCTCGAGTGGACTACGAGCAGCTAGAACGCGGTCTCCACTGCCCAACTTGTCAGCCTCCTCTGATTTTATCACTAAGTGTTCAGAGACTGCTCTAGTCAAAGGCAAGCTCGTAGAGGGATGGCCATATTTGTTTTAAAGCCAAAAACCGAGCAAAAAACTTGTCCTCTTAAGCACTAAAAGGTGATACTCAAGTAGGGTCCAATGAATGACTCGATCTATATTTTCAAAATATTTCAGTTTTAGAAAAACTTTTTCAATGAAAATCTTATGAGTCATTCTTAGATTTTCCCAATTCCATTTTCAAAATTCTAATCATCCTAATTATAAAATTAAACTAATGGTTCTTAGGTCTCTTGGTCATTACTTTTGTCATAAGCTTGAAGGTGTGTCGAAGTATGAATCTTGATCTTTGAGGCACCATGACTAAGAAATTAGGTTGAGATTTACACAAGACTTCACGAAATTATCCAGTTACAAACATGTTCTTAACAATCTCCCCCTTTGGAAATTTCGTAAAAAAATACAAGAGTAAGAAATTTAAAATTACAACTTGAAAACACTAAGAACAAAATGAATTGTAAAATAATTTCCACGCTCATTGTACAAGTCTCACAATCTCAAAACTAAGTACAATTATGATAAATGTTTTGAAGATCATAATCTTGCACACCACAACTCAACCAATACCTTGGTAATACTATCATAGATATAAATGACAATATAATCAGATGTATGTAAATCAACAAGAGAAGCATAGGGCATGTTCATGTGAACATCATGTAAGTGCAATATGTAAAATATATAAGAAATGCTAGCCTATTACGCTTGAGAATCTGTAGATTTAGCAAAGATAAGATACAACAAGTTCTTCCCCTTAGTTGATGTTGACAAACGTAAAAATCAAGTGAAAAATAAAAAAGAAAATATGTCACTTCATGTTAAGTTTGTAGAAATGTACTTTTCCTGACTATGTTAACATACTCCTCCTTACTATATTCCCATTCAACTAATCTCTAGCTAGTCCTAAATTTTACCCCAATTATTCCCAAAACTTCTCCCCTTTTTGTCATGAAGTGCCAAATCACAATAGTGACAGTCTGGTAAAGAAACATGGTATAAAAGAGATAATCAAGCAAAATATCTAGCATAACAAAGATATGAAAAAAGGAATAAGGAAAAGGACAAACCATCGAATATAACTTCATGTTTAAAACAAATATCCAACATAAAGCATCGAGGCAATAAGTATGTCACCTAAGAAGAAAAAAAATAAACAAGGAAAAATATAACAAAAGAAAACTAGAGTACCCTAGTACAAGACCATAAATGAATGTAAAACACTGGAAAAAAAAAAGGCTCCCATATGGCCCTACACTAAGTCTTCTAATTCAAACAGGTCCACATGGCCACAAGAACTTGTGGAGAACCTAAGACATTAGGTCTAGGCTACCATTCTAACCATCTTTACCAACTACGTTTTGTCCCCATGTCCCAAGTGGGGTGATTCTTCTCTAAGAGAAACTCAATGGACCTAACGGAGTAAGTTGTAGCTCTCAGAGAAATGAAGAGGGATGACAAATCAAAACTTTAGTTTGATTGCCTGTCCTGCAGGGTGACCACTCGAACCATGTCAAGGTCGCTTGAGTGGTCCCTGTAGGTCTTCTGTCATCTTGACAGACTAGCAACCAGCTGCCTATGGGCTTCAAGAACTTCTCCTCTACTACTCCCAACTACTTCTCGAGCCTTAAAAAGATACATGAATGTATGGATAATCTAAATACAACTAAATGCACATATATGAATTAAATTTGGATCTAAATACAATGCAATTTTTAAATTTGTCATTAAAACACACAAAGTCATCAATAATGAAATTCGCCCAAGTTTATATCATTGCAATCCATCCTTATTTCATCATATTTATACATTAATATAAGACATATTAATGAATATAGAACTCAATTTTTATACAACTATAGCAATGTCCTCTCACTTAGTTCAATTTTACTCACACGTGTTCAAATTTTGTATTTTTAATCAATTCATGTGTAACGTGTGAAACTGAACTCCGACACGCTAGGAATCTTTCTAGATCAAATCATCAATAAAGCTCTATATGAATTCTTAATGCATCTTCTAAGTGAATACATAACCGGTTAGTGAGTGTGTTATTTAAAATTTTTATTTTCTCATATTTGAGACTTTTTCTACTCATAATGGCCTCAATTAGCACAATTGTAAGTTCCGTAGTTTACAATTGATGTTTTTAAATGTGGGTAGCTTAGCTCTTTGAGCTTTACATGTGCACAATGACATTAAGTATATAGTACTCTCAACAATTCAAGTGCAATTGAGATTGGCCATTACACTTGTTATGCCTTACTTTATATTTGGACACATTTGGCTCTTTGGCATCTTTTTATGGCATTCGAGGCTTTACTAACCTTTACCTATGTCTTAACCTACACCAACACTTAGAGTCATATAAAGTCATTAATCATTCAAGCTAGCAAGACTCCTAAGTATGAAGGTGAATGGTTGGACGTGCACTTAGTTTTATGAATTTTCACAAAAGACAGAATTATCCAAGCATGGTAGGGTGAAAAAGACTTGGTTCAACAATCATACACTAAAACTTATAACCACTAAGTTCTCTATCCCCTAAAGTCTACTAGCAATCCACTTCAACTTTGATTTAAGAATTGTTACACTACAATTTAAACCAAAGATTGATTATCATGATTACAACAACAACAAAGTCTTTTTGAATTTTTCATTTTCATATTTTTTTTGGATTTTTCAAAAATGTATACAAACAGAAAATATGCATAACTATGCAATAACAAGGAAAAACAAAACAATTACTCATAAATCCTAAAAGGATGTCCAACTATATATCTAAACTCTTTTTGGGTTTTCAAATTTTTTTTTTCATATAACAAAAGCAAAGTAAATAAACAAACAAAAATAGTTACAATGCATGAACCTATGATATAAGATGCAATGCCTAATTATGCACCTAGGTCCACACTCTCACTTCACCTACCTCTTAGGTAACTCAACCTCCTTGGTAGTACTCGAGACTTCCAATTTGGTTGAGGTGGTGAGCCTCTCAAGGTCCTTACTACTCACTCACACTTGCTTTCCCTTTACATCTCTCGGGTTAGCTCGAAAAATGGGTGAAGGACTAACTCTCTTCTTTCCGGATGTCTTTAAATCAATTTTGACTATGGGAGTAGAAAGAGTCTTATTCAATCTAGATAGTGAGCCTTCAGGTGGTGATGCTTTTCTAGGCTTGGGCTCACTAGACCTACCCATAAGCATTGTAAGGTTTAACATTTGGGCATTTAAAAGCTTGGATTGGTTAGCTATGTGAGTTAGCTTTTTATTCATGACTTCCTTATAGTACATGCAATGTGTACTATAGTGTCCGTGCTCTGCACAAGTGAAACATAAAAATGGTTGGCATAGGGTTCTTTAACAGCTTCCTTATTTATGTTCTTACCCTTGTTACCAATTCTAATCATTGGAGGGCTATGGTTCACTAATGGAGGTGATGGGTTTGCATTACCCTTCACAAACCAAACACATTCTTGGAAGAAGTGGTGGTGGTGTGCTCATGAGTGTATCATAATCCTCTTTTGTCACCAATACTTTTCCCTATAGACAAAAAAAAAAAATTATTCAATTTTTCTTAACCGAGGGGAAGTTTTTTTGAGAGTTGATTCGATTTATGAAGGTTTTTATCAAGTTTTATCAATCTAGGCTTCAGACACTTCTCATACTCAACTAGCCCATGACCCAATCTCTCTAAAAAGCTCAACTTGTCTTTTAAGGACTTATTCTCCTCTTCAAGTCCATAAATATGAGTTTTGAACTTCATCCATTCCACATGGAGTGATTTCTTCTCTTCTTCACTTGAATTGAGCCTCGCGCTCATAGTAAGCACTCTATTCTTTTGCTTGAGGAACTCTTCACATAATTTATCATAAGCACCATGAATGTTCTCAACACTCTCTGTGTTATCCTCACTTGAAATGACTTCAACGTTCAAGTCCTCTACTCTCATGGTAGGACTTGATTCCTCTTCTCTCTCTCTCTCTCAACTTCATCTCTTGAAGTTTCACTCAGGCGTAAGAGTGTGAGTCTACTAAAGCTCTGAAATTTTTCTCATGTTCTTGAGAGGAAGTGTCCTTACTCGATGTGACGTAGGACTCAATTTCGCTCCATCTGGCCTTCATTTGCTTTTTCCTCTCTTTGGGTAAATCTTTCTTTCGATTAGCCAAGCCATGTGTCCAAACCTTTGACACTTGTAAAATTAAAGTCCTTGCCCCTCTTCCTCAACCTCTTGTTCAATTTTATTTCCCTCCTTATATTCTCCTCATTCCTTGGGAAATTTAGGTCTACTCCATTTTCCTTTTGACCCTAAGGACTCAACTCTTTTAGCCTTGACAGGCTTCCTAAACTTCCTCCCAAAGTATGCTAGGCCCTCTTTCCCCAAATAACGTGGCTAAGACTCATCTCCCTCTTTTCTAATAAAGCCCAAGGGGTCATGCCCTTTGATTTCTGGGGCGATTGGAGATTAATCTCAAAGTAAAAATTGACCCAACTAAGTCTTCATCGACATCATCTCCATATTAACTCTCGTTTCTAAGGCCGTCACCTTAGCATAAAACATCTCTGGTAGAGATCTCAAGATTTTTCATTTAATCATGGAATTATCATACTTGGTACCTAATGCAAAAGATGATTTACAATATTTCACAATCTAGCATAAAAATCGCTAAATATTGCAGCCTCTAACATCCTCAAAGTCTCAAACTGAGATGTGTACCTCTGGAGACGAGACATCTTCACTAAGGGTGTCCCTTTGTGAGAAACTTCTAAATTATCTCATGCCTCTTTGGGAGTCTCACAATTGGAGATCCTCCAACTATGAATATCACATTCAACCCTTTCGAGTTCAATCTGCAAACTTGAACTCAATTTTAGACCAAGTTTATATGGATTTTGGTTCAGTCACTGAAATGCTACCTTTGGTAGTCTTGATGGTAGAAGTGCTCCAGCCCTCTAACATATAACCATAAATGCTCGTGTATAGATTTTAGAAAAGCTATCATTCGACCCTTCTAATATGTATAATTAGACCCATCAAAGAATGGTGGTCTTGCAACCGAACCTTCTTTTTTAGAAACCATTAATAACCAATTGGTAATTATAATGAATCTCAATCAACAAAAAAAAAATTATGTCAAATAGGTAAATCTGGAATGAGTGTCTACAAAGTGCCTATGTGCAATTCTGAAGGCCACGCACTCTGATACCAATTGAGGAGAGATGTGTAATAGATCTTCCCTCACGATTATACACGTGAAATTGCTTGACACAACCCAGAGGGTGGGTGAATAGGTTTATCAAGTTTATCGTTCTAACAATCAGCAATTTTAAATCTAATTTACCACAATTACCAATTCTCAAGTTAATTATGCAGTTAAATGTGTGAACTGTTTTTTCAATAACCCTAACACCCCGTCATGTGAATTGATTCAAATATTTGTTAATTGATTAAATTACAATTTAATTCAGCAAGAATAAGGTCCCACACCAAAGACAATGTTCACAAAATCCAAATTAGCACCGTCAATTTATATACTACAAGCCCCACCTCTATTTATTCAGGAATTTTATGATAATCAAAAAAGCACTTAACCTTGGTCAACCAATCTAAGAAATTTTCTTTATGAACATAACCATCAAAACTAGATAGGTTAACTTTCAAATAAAGCTTCCTAGACTCATAGCCTCTAATATAATTATATCCACTAAACATACCTATAGTGTATTCTTCATCATCATCACTTGATTATGTTTCATAAATTTATTGTTGTCTAATGGGAACAGGATTGAGATTTCAAACAGGTCGAACACGAGTTTTGTCTTTGTTGCGAACTAGATTCGAATATGGATTCTAATCCATTCGAAACGTTGACTGATCAACAGTGCCATGGAACTCATGAGAATCTTGTTGGGAAGAACTCTGAGAACTAACGAAGTTGGCTCTCAGAAGAGCCATTTTCACATAATCATTGTTACGAGAAAAGTAATCACCACTTCGCTGCTTAGCGATCATGCTAGGTCAATCAAGACTCTCATACCAATTGGCTTAGCGATAGATGGGAGACACAAAGAAATTACTCTTTATAAATGTATAGAACAAGAATAATTCTGAATCCACAAAGATAATAGGAGAAAACTTTGAAAATATTATTGATTGACTGAGTAAACTTTTAGTACATAGGGAAAATTATAGGAATCCCCAAACCTCTCAAGGTTTCCAAAACGGACCAAATCCCTAATCCCTAATCTTAAGGAAAGTTACTAAAAACAAATAAAACACATGTCAAATGGAATTAGGAAAATTAACATGTTTAGGTATCTAAATACTCTAAATATTTCTAATTAAATTTTAAATTTAAGAAATACTAAAATAAAATAAAAAATTAGAAATTACCAATATCGCTCTACATCAATATGGGCAACCTGTTATTAATCATTGGTTGACTTATTATAGGAATAATGATTCACTCACAAAGAACTTGGGTGTCATCTGCTGCCTCACTTTAGGGTATTGTTGATGTAGGTATGTGAATTTATAGGCAAATATTCACACATAATAGTGTGCTTGTACTTAGTTATGGAGCTTTTTTTCCATCTCAAGAAAGTGATTAAGGTTTTTAGTATTATAGTCTTATTTATGGCGCAAGTATTTAGAACTAAAATGTCTAAAAAAATTTCAAACCCCTCGATGCAAGCTTATTCAGTAGCAATAGGTGCTCAATGCTCATGATCATCAAAACAACTATAAAATAAGAAAACTTATGAAGCTAATACGAAGGTTCACTGCCATCGCTCACCATTTTTTTTTTGAACTGCATCACTTACTAAATTTTTTTTTTTTTTTTTTTTTACCAGCTCTACCATTTCTAGGTGTGGAGTACAAGTGGCTCTCAGGTTATGATGGGAGAAAATTTGTTGCCAGACAAATACAATTTTTCACATTGAACTTCGTTGAAGAGAGAGAGAGAGTTTTGTACGTAAATGAAATGATTGCCAACTTAAAAGAAGGTTTATCTTGTTGGTGGTATTTTTCAAATATATCAAAATCACTTATTGAAATCTCTGATTTGTATCATTAAATTTAGAATAAAACAACAACAATCAAGAACAGAACAATAACACATATAAAGCAATAAATTCCATTTAATCCGTTTGTAGAATAGGAACTGCGATTAAACTTTAGATAGATAGATCAAGGTTAGTATTTGACACATTGTCCTTAAGACAGATTTTACCCCACACTTTGTACTTATAAAAATCTAAGCGTCTGCCTATCAGGATACGATGATATTCACGTAATTAGAAATAGTACTTCAATCTAATTGCCCAGCGAACCAAAAATTAGGTTATGTACTCTCAGATATGCAAACTCCTAATGCTGAAAATATGAATGTAATGACTGCCTTAATGACTACGAAAACTTAATTTAGAGTGAAGATGTAACTGGGTTATTTATAGACAAAATGGTGACTGATCCGGACAGTCACCATATGAACAGATGAAAACCAGAAGACACATGCAGCCCAGAAGACACCATTGATGTCTGTTTACTAAACAAACATGAATTAAAAATTCAGACTAGAGGGAAACAAAAAATCCGAACCAATGCAAAATTTAAATTCCAACAAACACCAAAAACTAAATTCCGAGTTAAGAAATTCGAGTCCAATTCGTTAAACGATTTTTTTTCAAAAAAATAAGATTGGGTCTAAACCACACGCACACCCGAGCCCGACTAAGTTGGGTCGTGGTCGTGGTCGTGGCGTGGCAAGGCGATTGGTACCCCTTGGGGCCCATCACATAGAGGCATATATATACACAAGTAAACAAAATTTTCTCAACCAATGTGGAATTTGTGTCAAATCCCACATTACACAATCTCTATTTCTACAATCCAAATGGGTCACTTTGGAGTCTATTTTCTCATTCATTTTTTACTCGATTTGAGCAAGTAAATATATTACATTATTCTTCTCACGGAATAGAATACGAACCCACGTAATTTTACTCAAAATGACGAGCGGGTCTCACTTTGATTTAGGATCAAATTCGACCAAAAATTCAGTGTTAATTCACAAAAACTTATTTGCTTCCAACAATCCCCCACATGAATGGAAAATTGGTTGTTAGTATGAAAATAATAATATTGACACTATAGAGAGTATATCTTGGAAAGATCGTGCATCGAGATAAGTAGTTTTTTGCCTTAAACCTTCCCTAATGAAAGCTCATCGGACTTTACCGGCTAAATAGTGAACGTGATGTGTTGAACTATTCAGCTGTTTGAAAAATCAAATCGAATAGAATTCACACAGTCTTTTTTTCAACACAATTGGTTCTTATGATTGTGTTCATTTTGGTCATAAACAACTTCTAATTTTCATGAGTGTTTTAAAGAATTTAGCCTTTATAAATTTTCACAGAAGCGACCCCTTCACACCCATATAGGTGACTCTTATTAGGAATATCCTATAATATCCAACTTGGATTTACTAGGTATAGAAGTCATTAAAATCATAACTTACTCGAATAAACTCTACAGGCAGCACCAGTTTATCATAGGAATAGGTAGGAGAAATTATCTCCTTAGTGCTTCTTTTGAATTATGCATAATTCGGTTGTCTCGTTGAACCTAGATCTTCGGATGTCCAGCCAACTAGGTTTGGTTGCCATTAAGGTGACTCTTAAGTCATAGGTTTTAGTCTCATTCCCCTCGATGTGCAATTCACTTGTTCTCTCATCAAACCTTTTGTAAGTTGATCTGGTAGATTTTCCTTTGATATTAATATAAATAATCTCATTTGAAAAAAATTGTATAACGATATTATGTTTACGACATATATGTCTTACCATTATACATGTCACTCTGTGCCCTTCCAATTGTTGATTAGCTATCGCAGTGTATACAAATTGTTGGCACAGATTTAGGCCATATTGGAATATCCTCTAGAAATTGACGAAGCCACTCAACTTCCTCTCCTGCTTTAGACTTTATCTAAAGCACTAAATTTAGATTCCATCGTGGATCTAGACGTTTGCTTAAAGGATTTCAAAGATATAGCTACACCACTAAGTGTAAACATATAACCACTTGTAGACTTTATATCCTTCATATCAAATATCCAGTTAGTATCACTATACCCTTCAACTAGGGCTAGATATCTTGTATAATGGAATCCAAAATTGAAGATATATCTTAAGTATCTAAGAATTCTGATAATTTTCTTCCAATGGTCTATTCCCGGATTGCTTATAAATCTACTCAATTTACTAACAGAGTATGTTATGTCCGATCTAGTGCAGTTCATGACATACATTAGATTGTCAATGATACGAGAGTATTCCAATTGTGATATGTTTTGGCCAATTTTTTAAGACAAATGAAGATTTATATCAAATGATGTTTTAGCGATACTGCTTTCATTCTTGTCGAACTTCTCAAATATTTTCTCAATATAATGTGATAGAGAAAATATAAGTCCACCAGATTATTTAGAAATTTTAATTCATATTATAACATCTGCAATACTCAAATCCTTCATGTCAAACTTACTGGACAACATTTACTTGGTAGTTGTATAGATATTATTGTTAATTCCTAGAATAAGCATATCATCCACATACAGGCAAACAATGACATATCCATTATTTGTGTCGTTGACATAGACATATTTATCACATTCATTGATTGTAATCAATTTGACATAATAACTTTATTAAATTTCTCAAGTCATTGCTTTGATGATTGTTTTAAACCATAAAGTGATTTAACAAGTCTGCACACCTTTTTCTCTTGCCCTAGATAAATGAGCCATTTGGGTTGTTCCATATAATTTTTTTCATTTAAGTCACCATTTAGAAAAGTTATTTTAACATCCATTTAGTATATCTTTAGATTATGTAATGCTACGATAGCTATGAGCATACAAATGGATGTTCTTATAACAGGAGAATATGTATCAAAGTAATTGTAAAACCCCGACCCATTTCCAGAATAATATTCAGAGCGCTAATAGCTTCTATAGTTACAAATAAGATCTCCAAATAATGAATAAACTCTAATACTAAATTTATATACTTTTCAAACACATACTTCTAGCCTATTATAACTTAGACGCCTCAGACATAATAATCTCTCAACTCAACCCTTATAACATAACACATTTTCAAATCTTCACTAGCAGCTCAGTAGAGTAACTCAATTTCTAAGCAAACGAGTTTGAAAATAACATAATTTGATATGATTAGAAAATATCAAAACAGTTCATTTCATACATAAGTAATAGAGCAGAAAACATTAAACAAAAACATTTAAATTGAAAACAATAATACGATCATAACATCAATATAGTACTGCACCGATGGCGATCATCCTAATAGACCACTAAGGGTCCATACGATCCAACCTTTTGGGAGATTTTCACCCCGAGAAAGATACGCTCCCTAGGAATAATTCAGTGGCCAAGTTCGAAGACCAACTAGGCCATCCAGGCACTTACGAACTCAATGAGTACCCTCTACGGCCTCAAATTGGAACGTAAAACCTCCATCACTCGATCGTTGCACACGTACATTTCATTCAAAACGATCCCAGAGTTTCTTTCAATATGAACAATTCAAGCAATACGATCATTTCCAAAAAATTAGTGCAAACCGCACTCAGAAACCCTAATCTAGGTCCGGATCCAAGTCAATATTTAAAACACCCAATCATATATTTCATAATATTGTAAAGCATCATAAATAACGTATGAAATAATTTAGAAACAATTTTGAAAAAAATCGCTTATTCCAGAATTGAGAAACCCTATCCATCTCAATATTTTGATCTGAAATATCCAAAAACTAAACAGTGATGTTTCGATGAAATTCAACCCACATAATTCATTTACCTAATTATAAATGTATATAAAATTTGTTTGGCATAAATCACCCAAAAACTAGGTCAAATTGGTCTTGGAAGCCAAAATAATCATTTTACTCCTCATTTTGATCCGGCCGTCAGATCGACTTAAAATTTTATTGGGTCCTCTAGACAGATGTTGTGGAACTTTTGGGACTAACCAGAGGTCAATCGGACACCAGACACACTCAGAATTGTTGTCGGAGTCCGCTGGTGTCCCCCTCTCCACTTCATCTTCAACCTTTGATCATTTTAACTTTTGCCCTAAGTGCAGAATTTTCTTCTCAACCACCCCACTTTGACCCCATAGTTCTCCCACTATAGTCCAACATTTTCTTTGATAGTTCTCCCACTTTGAACCCATAACCCTCCATGTAACCAGCCTAAACTTTCTTCACTTTTATACCCCCAAGCAGCTCACTCAGCCTTCCCCAAGCAGCTGGTGCTGTTTATGCAACCTAGCAACCCTCTATCAGCCACCTTCCAAGTCTAGAAGATCCTTGAAGCTTCAATGAAATTTTGATAAATTTATAATTTTGGCTAATTTTGAAAATTAAATATTATTTTTATTTTAAAATTACATACATATTAAATCAAGCACTAGAAAATTATCGACCAAATTTTTGGACTCGATTTGATCCTAAAACTATATTCCCGCACCCTTAACTCTCAGATACGCGTTAACCCTAACTTACCCAATTTAATCACTCACCCTGACTCGTTTTTTCTCCACCAATAATGCTCCTATCCTCAATTAACATCCTAATCATTACTAGAACACCTACACATATACACTCACTTTTGTCCAATTTTCATTTTCTGAAAATCAGGTAGTTACAGTCTACCCACCTTAAAAGAAATTTCGTTCGCGAAATTTGACGTTACATACGCTATTCAATCCTTAAATAAATTTACTAATACTAAAAATCAACTGATAATGTATACTTACCTTAACCTCTTAACTTATCTCGATTCATATTCATCATAAATACACACCCCTTTAATCAAATTCACTTGGTTTCCACTCAATTGTTCCACTACGCTGTTATTGTGCAAACCTGGTAAAATACTCACCGCATTAGTGTAACCCCAATCAAAATCCATTTACAAATCATCCTTGAAAGTCATCTCCAATAAAATCAAAGTTAAACCACAAACAGATAGATAAATTACCGTAGGTAAAACCTTATGTTCATCAAGAATCAATTCCACCAGTCCGTTTACCAATAATCAGATCTCTAATACACAAAAAATGAATAAATTGAATTTCTATTAAATATCAGAATCATTAAACACCTCAAAAATGAATAAATAACCTCTCGATAACATTTTAAATTTACAACCGATCAAAAGATCTTCCATTCGTTGGTCACGACCAGATTTCATAAATAAATCAAAGCAATAAATACATCAATAAAGAATAAATTGAATTATCATTAAATAACAGAACCACTAAACTCCTCCAATATGAATAAATAACATCTCGTTAACAATTTAAATTAGTGAAAATTGAAACTGAGTCCTCCTTAAGGGACTTATAATGACTTGAGTCCATCAAGGAAACTTATTTGGTGATAAGTCCATTTTTTATCTTAATAATAAGTAGTTAAGTCCACTATTTTTTAAAACTCCAAAATGCCCTTCTTATAATGTTTCAATAGTATTAGACCTTAATTATGTTTCTTAATTGGAAAACACTCAGATTCTTTACCCCTTAATTCACACTCATAAGACTTGACCATAAAATTTAAAATTCAAATTCATGATCCACATTATTCTAATTGTTCCCCAACAATTCTGAGTTTTTTCTTTCCCACCATGAACGAAGACTTTGCCGCCGAAGCTCCAACCGCTCTTTTCTTCCATACATCTCCGCCTCCATCAGTGCACCTAGTTTCCCCACCACCGTCAACAACGGTTACACCACCCCGAACGAATAAGTTAGTAAGTTGAATGGGGTCAGTTGTACCTTTTTCCTCCACTCGACCTCTTAAAAACTCTCGCCGCTAATGATATGTACAATATTCAATGTTACTATTTTTTATTGAATATGTTATTATTATTTTTTTCAAATATTAATATACAATGTTACTATTTTTTATTTTTGAATGTTACTATGTTTTTGGGTTTAAATGGTACTATATTTTGTGTTTAAATTGTACTAGTTTTTGTGTTTGAATGTTACTATTTTTTGTTTTTAATGTTAATATTAAATATTACTATTTTTCTGAAATATCAATATTTAAAGTTATTATTTTTTATTGAGTATGTTACAACTGCTATTTTTTCAAATATTAATATACAATATTACTATTTTTTATTTTTGAATGATACTATTTTTTGTGTTTAAATGATACTTGTTTTTTTTTTTTTGTATTTGAAAGTTACTATTTTTTATTTTTAATGTTACTATATATATATATATATATATATATATATGAGAGAGAAATAGTCCTAACCTATATATGGATATAGATAGATATAAGAGAGAAAGAATTTTAATGTTAATCAAACTCCAAAAATTTTAGATTATTTAGTTTTTAGTTTTACTTCAATTTTAAAGGGAATTGATAGTTTGGTAAAATTGACAAAAAACAGACTTCATATCAGATAAGTTTCCTTGGCGGACTTAAGTCCAAATAAGTCCATATAGAGGGAACGGCCTCCAAATTTCCCTTTAAATTACAAATGATTGCAAATCTTTCATTCGTTGGTCAACTTGATTCTCCACCAAATTTTACTCCAAGTTTAACCTGCACTCGAGAGGGTAAATGGGGGGTGAGATTGGGAAAGCTCAGTAAGTAATTTAAAACATAACATACGATATAAAAGAGCAAAATGAAACTAATCAATTATCCAATAAACAATCGATGACACAAGAATTAATACGATAATTTACAAAGTACAAATATATTGAACATGTCAACGAACTCGAACATACGAATATTCAAATCACTCATGGTTAAATACTCGATCAATCTCGACAATATGCTAGGCATCACTTGATGCATTTTCATACATCCATGTTCATCCCTTGAGGCCACAAACATGTATCACAATTATAACCAAGACACCGAGAGCACCTCACGCACATGTCGAAAAGTCCCAAGTATTTCACCAAAATAAATATCACAGCAATTAACGATAAGTCAAATGAAAATATGACCGAACATTGAATTAACAATTGAATGAAATATCATTTCGAAAATTGAAACCAAACGATACTACCTTTCGAATACGAATAAGATGATATCAATAAAGTACTATTTTCGAAGAGATTAAAGGAATGTGTATTATGCATAAACCACTTACCCGTACTCAATCGACCTCGATAAATGCACAATTTAAGAGACCATAAACAACATACTTCAATTCGATCCCGCTTAAACTCTACTTGCTCGTGAAGTTCGCAGTATCATTTCTTTTTCTTATTCTCTTTTTTTTTTTTCCCTTGCCTCTCGGTTTTCAAAACTTCTGGTTTTTTTTCCCTTGTGTTTCCATCCACTTGCTCTTTCTAAAGCACATATAGAATATTTGCTCTAACACTCTCTACCCACATGACAACACAAACACTTTTATTCTATAAGTCATAACCGCCACCTAACCATTTTTATCTTCTTTTTTCTGGACTTTTCTACAGAAGTCCAGAAATGCTCCAAATTATAGAGTAAATTTGTAAATGGAATTCAATCATATATCACTTATTAATACCATAATTACTAGTTGTTAGTACTATATTTGTAAAACCCGGAAAAAAATTGAATTTTAATGAAAAAAGGGCAAAACGGCAATTTGTCATTACGGTACGGGTTGAAAACTCAAATTTTTCTAGAACTCAGATGGTGAAACGGACCTCACCATTGGATTCGTCTCGCAAAATCTAATTACCATGTCAATATTCGTTGAATTCCAAGACAGTCGAATTTTTCGTGTTTTATGAAACGATCGAGTGTCGCGTAACTAAAATAAACGAGACCGGGAATTAAATTACGAAAAGTGAAAAATAATTTAAATCTAGTTCAAATAAAAAAAAATTTGAACTTGAATTGGGATGCAATTTAATTATTTCGGGACGAAATCGGACCCGAGAATGAAGGACGTGTGGCGCAACGAGGGCCAAGTGTTTGGAGAGTATAAATAGGGGAGAACATTAGATTTTCTCCCCATTTCTCAGCTGGGTTTTACGTTGGAAGGAAGAGAGGGAAAAAGAAAGAGCTCTTCAACTTCTCTTTATGATCTACGGCTCTCCGTTGGTCGAAATTCTTCGGGTCAAGAACCAAAGTTGATCTATGCGACAAGAGGTACAACTACGTACCAAAAATCACGGATTTCACCGAAGTATCAAAGACGGGATTTTTGGAAATCAAGGCTTAGAACTTGGTTTGGGTATTTTGGAGCATTCTACAACTTGTATTACGCTTCAAGAGGTAGAGTTCTTTTCCTAATTAGGTTTATTTTCAACCTAGAGTTTATATATGGAATGAGTAGGGTGTTAGAGATGTAATCTCATATATAGCACTTTCTTATGGTATTTGAAATGTGAAAATGGGTATTAAGAATGGCTGAAATCAATTATAGTATGAATTGGGTATGCAGAAATTATTTGTTGTGATTTCTTGAGTTATGTGATGAAATTGGGCATTTTATGTGATTACATGATTTGGTGCCTTGAAGGTGTTTGATTAGATGTCTATGTGGATTAAGTGTGTTATTTACATTGATTATGTTATAACATGCTTGGAATTTGATGTTGGAAAATGTTGGTATATGCATTGTGGTATATTGACATTGAGGTTATTGACGGTGGTTATATGCTTATGATGTAATTGATCATGTAGTATGTTGATTGGATATTGAAATTGTTCATAATGTGCTCATGACTTATTGAACATGGTTGAGAATTGTAATTGTACATTTACATTGCATATGCACGAGAAACATCGCATTCATGGGCATTTGACATGAGTGTGGGTGTGTGTGCATGTTGTTGGATCAAATACCATTCTTGGAGGTTGATAAGTGGACTCGGGAAGGTTGGGCCTAGGTCCGGTTGAGTTACATGGTTACATGAAAGACTTGTGTCAGGTATAGCAAGCAGGGCTAGATTCTCTTTTGGGTGCAAGACCCGATTACTGGTTTATACACTTTCGCCGGTAAAGGTCCAAAAAATTATATCGGTATGTAGAATCGGCGGTGAGACACCAAAATCCCGCTACTCAACAAAGACATATGGTTTATTTTAAAAGGGTCATTGGATGTGTAACATCAATGGCGAGGGCTTGGAATGCCCGGATTCATACATATTGGCATTGCATGTGTGAGTCTCATCTCATATTATGCATGGCATAAAAGATTTCATTGTTGAATTGCATATTCTTGAATGGAATGATTGTTGCTTGTGAATTACATGTGAACATTTCATATGCATCTAGGTTGGGGAGTAGTCTTTTTAGGAGATACCCTATTGAGCGTAGCTCACCCTTTATGGGGACAACATTTCAGGTGCGTAATATGCGCTGGTGGACGTCTCTCACACGGGCCCTCATTGTTGAAGAAAAGCCGAGATATGACTTTTAAACTATGTTTTTGTAAAACTAACATGTATTTTAGGTTTGGACATGTAATTGTATGTAAGGAATTGTAAAAAAACTCATATGAACTGTGTTTTGTTTAAAAATGTATGTTTTATGTGTTTGGGTTGATGATGTATAAGGTTGGAATGAATTGGAATTGGGGAAAAACTGGGAAGACCTACCGGTAGAACAACGAGTTCTTCTATCGGTATAAATTTTTCAGTAGGCTTTTTCTACCGATAGAACATCGAGCTTGCCGGTAGAATATTTCCAGTGAGTTTTTCTACCGGTATAACAATAAGAAACCTACCGGTAGAACGATAAGAAACCTACTGGTAGAACTTTTCCAGAAGGTTTTCCTATCGGTAGAACATGGACATCTTCTATTGGTAGGTTTTCCTCAAAACTCAAAATTTAAAATGTTTTGCTATGCTTCCGGGCCTTGAGTCCTTCTATTTCAAGGGGGTAAATGGTGTTATATTAAGAGTAAATTAATGTATACTGGTCCTCGGATAGTTCATGTGATTGAAATGTGCACAGGTTATTCGTTTGGGAATGTCTGGTACAAAGGAGACTCTGTCCACACTATGTGTTGTTTGTGATCTCGGTAAAAGGGGATGTTGTACCATGGTGTCGGGTTATGCGGCATTCACTGGTATTTCTGCGAGTTGATGGGTGATCAACGAATTTTTAAAGGAGCCCTAATTTTAGGGACGTCACAGCTTAGTATCAGAGCCTAAGTTTCTGATTTACCTAGGGCTTGCGTGGCATGGGTTTAGGTCATTGCATCCATTATGCATTACATGTTATGTGCTTTAAATGTTACATTATGTGTTATATGTTATGTGAACAATATGCATGGTTAAATATATATGAAAAAGAGACACTGGGGTTAGAGAATATAACCTTAGGGGTCGAAAAAAGAAGGAACATGATGGTTCATAGTATAGATGCCTACTAGTGGTGGCACACGCTCTACTTGTGAGACAAGGAGAGAAATCTCATAGTTTCGACTCAATCCCTACCTTGGGATACTAAGTTAGTGCTTTATTACTATTTGACAAGTGTGTAGATGGCAAATAGAGGAAGAGGACACGGCCGAGGCGGTGGGCGGAACAACAACAAACTACCACCGGCCTTTGACCAACAAGTCTTTAAGGAGGCTATTGGCACGATGACGACTACCTTTGCACAAGCTAGTGCCAATGTGGGCTAGGGAGGCTCAAGTAACCTCCAAAATTTTATGGCACACAAGCCACTAACTTTTATGGGAGAGGCGGATCTGATAGTGGCCAACCATTGGTTCCAACAAGTTTATAAGATCTTAGAGGCTATGGAGATCACCTCCAATGCCACTAAGATAACGCTAGCTTCATTCTAGCTTGAAGGAGAAGCCCATTTATGGTGGGATTGGGCAAAGGCCTCAAAAAACCTAGAGGCAATGACATGGGGAGAGTTCTGGGAGCTCTTCATGAGCAAGTACTTCCCATCGACTATTTGACACGCGAAAGCCCGGGAATTCTTTGATTTGAAGCAAGGGACAGTGACGATGATGGAATACGTGACTAAGTTCACTGAGTTAGCCCTTTTTACCAATGATTATGTGGCCACAGACATGACCAAAGTAAGGAGGTTTGAGGATGGTTTGAAATTATCCATCCGGGGGAAGATTATGGGTCACCGCTTACAAGATTTGGACTCGATGGTCGAGACGGCTATGGGCATTAAGAGGGAGGTTGATGATGCAAGGAGCATCTGGGAGGCGGGTGCTAAGGACAAGAAGAAGGAAGGTCAATCTTCTTCTTCTTCTAGTTCGAGGAAGAAGCAGAAGACTTCTACCCCACAAGGGTTTCAAGGACAGGGCCGTGGCTATTAATGCCAAGGCCAAGATCAATCCTCCTAAGGTGGGAGATACTTCAGGGCTCTCTCACAGGCAGGCCAGAGGACATGTTTCATTTGCCATTAGCCAAGTCATATAAAGCGGGATTGCCCTTAGAGGCAGGGATCCTAGAGCTATGGGGCATCTTAGTCCCAGTCATCAGTGGGGTATACATAAACTTATTTCATTCCTCCCTACCCCACCATGGGCCAGGGAAGCCAGTATCAGTTCTAGAGTGCTACATAGGCCCCTACCACTTCACGAGCAGGGACTCCGCACTCAGGCCAGATGGGCCAGAGCATGGGCCGAGACCGAGGACAGGGCTCACAGGCCGGGACTTCGGGGACTCAGGGGTGAGTCTATGTCATCACATCTCAGACAAAGCTAGTGGATCATTCGGTTATTCAAGGTACATTTATACTCTCTCGCTTATGGACAAAGATATTATTTGACTCTGGTACATCACATTCATTTATTTCTGCATCATATGTGAGGAATTTGGGCTTAGAGGTCGAGACCTTAGAAGAGCCATTACATATGAGTTCTCCCCTAGGAGCTAGGGTATGCATTGATAAGATATATTAGGGTTGTAAGCTAGAGATCTCGAGGATTCTACTCACGGTGGGCCTTAGGGTCATGGACATGTCGGAGTTTGATGTCATCCTCGGGATGGATTGGTTGACGGCACACTGAGTCGTCATTGATTATGATCAAAAGAGGGTCACTGCCTATACACCGAAGGGTGTTTATTTCAAGTTTTAGGGAAAAAAACAAGATATTTTACCCTAAGCCGTGTATGACTCTCAATGGCACGGGTAGCTGATGGGTTGGCTAGCAAGCCTTACCCTAGAGAAAGAGGCAAGACAAGAGTTGGGTCTACCTCGAGTAGTTTGTGAGTATGAGGATATTTTTCTGAACGAGTTACCGGAATTACCTCCACATCGGGATGTAAACTTCATTGTTGAGTTGCACCCCGGTACATCGCCCATTTCTATGACTCCGCATAGAATCGCTCCTGTAGAGTTACAAAAACTCAAGGTTCAATTACAATAATTGATGGACAAGGATTTCATTAGAACGAGTACCTCACCTTGGGGTGCTCCGGTGTTATTTGCCAAGAAGAAGGATAAAACCCTTCGGCTATGTATAGATTACTATCAGTTGAATCAGGTTACTATCAAGAATAGATACTCTTTACCGCAGATTGATGACTTGTTTAACCAGCTAAGAGGAGCACGGGTTTACTCCAAGATAGATTGACGTACGGGTTATCATCAGTTGAGGATTAGGGAGGCGAATATCCCTAAGACAGTGTTTAGGACACGGTATGGGCATTTCGAGTTCACAATTATGCCTTTTGGATTGACGAATGCCCCGACGGTATTCATGAATCTCATGCATGGGGTGTTTCAACCCTACCTAGATCAGTTTGTCGTGGTCTTAGTTGATGACATCCTGATCTACTCCAAGTCGGAGGAGGAGTATGAGGGTCACTTGAGGATTGTTCTCCAGACCTTGAGAGACCATTAGTTGTACGCCAAGTTCAGCAAGTGTGAATTTTGGCTGACGGGGGTGAATTTTTTGGGACACGTGGTGTCAGTTTCGGGTGTATCCGTGGACCCGGAGAAGGTTGAGGCAAGTATGAGTTAGGAGAGGCCAAAGTCAGTCTTTGAGATACGCAATTTCTTGGGACTGGCAGGGTATTACATGAGGTTCATTGAGGATTTCTCCCGACTAGCTGCACCTATGACTAGGTTGATTTGGAAGGAGGTCAAGTTTCAGTGGGATGACTCGTGTGAGAGAGCATTTCAGGAGTTGAAGAAAGAGGCTTACTTCAACTCCAATTTTGACAGTTCCGAAGAGGGGACAGAGGTATACGGTGTATTGTGATGCCTCCAAGGACGGAGTTGGGTGTGTTTTGATACAGTCCGGGAGAATGGTAGCTTATGGTTCTTGGCAGTTAAAAAGCCACGAGCAGAACTACCCCACGCACGACATGGAGTTGGTGGCCATTGTCTTTACCGTGAAGGCTTGGCACCACTATTTATATGTTGAGCAGTTTGAGGTGTTTTCGGACTATAAGACTCTGAAGTACATCTTTACACAGTGAGACCTCAACATGAGGCAACGTAGGTTGATGAAGTATTTAAAGGACTACGACTTCACTTTGCATTACCATCCCGATAAGGAAAATGTGGTGGCTGATGCACTCAGCCGAAAGTCATGGGGAGTATTGGCCAATGTGGCTTCTTGGGAGTGACAGATGCTCGAGACTATGGGGCAGTTCGGGCTACACTAGAGGAGTCAGACTCATAACATTTTGGGGAGTTTAGTGGCTACGTCTTCCCTACTGAGGAGGGTGATTTAGTCCCAGGGGGCAGGATACAGAGATATTGTCCATCGGGGACGGGGTACAAGTGACGAGGGTTGGGCCATTCACACAGATGGTAGTCTTCGATTCAGGAGAAGAGTTGTGGTTCCCCAGTCTGTGGATCTGAGAGAGGAGATCCTTAGGGAGTTTCATTGCTCCCGTTTTGTTATGCATTTAGGTCGCACAAAGATGTGTCATGATCTTTGTCACCAGTACTACTGGAGTGGGATGAAAAGCCACGCTGAAGATTTCGTTAGTCGATGTCTCACGTGTCAGCAGGTCAAGGCTGAGCACCAAAAACCAGCAGGGTTGCTCTAGCCTTTAGAGGTAGCTGAGTGGAAGTGGGACCACTTCACGATGAATTTTTTGACCCATTTGCAACGAACATCCCGGGGGCATGACGCGGCGTGGGTGATAGTGGAACGGCTTACGAAGGCGGCACACTTTTTGGCAGTGCGGATGACCTTCACACTGGAGAAATTCTGCAGGCTGTATATATGGGAGATAATCTTGTTGCATGGGGTGTACATATCTATAGTGTCGGATCGAAATCCCAAATTCACGGCCCATTTTTGGTTGAGTTTCCAGCGGGCTAAGGGGACACAATTGATGATGAGCACAACTTTTCATCCTTAGACGGACAGTCATTCGGAGAGGACCATTCAGACTTTAAAGGACATGCTATGGGTATGCGTCCTTGATCTCGATGGTAGTTGAGAAGATCATTTACCCTGTGTGGAGTTCGCCTACAACAATAGTTATTAGGCGAGCATACAAATGGCACCCTATGAGACACTTTATGGGAGGTCGTGCCGTTCTCTGGTTTGTTGGATGGAGGTTGGAAAGAGACCCTCTACGGGTCCGAATTTTATTAGAGACACCTCAGTGAATGTGGATTTGATACGGAAGCGCCTTCTTACGGCACAAAGCCGCCAGAAGAGCTACGCCGAAAGACGGCAACGACCTCTGGAGTTTGAGGTGGGTGATCACGTCTTCTTGAAGGTGATGCCTAAGAGAGCAGTGGTCAGGTTTGGGAAGCGGGGAAAGTTGTCGCCGAGGTATATCGGGCCCTTCGAGGTACTCGAGAGGGCTGGTACAATTGCTTACCAATTGGTGTTACCGCCAAATTTATCTGGTGTTCACGCGGTATTCCATGTCTCCATGCTCCGTAAATACACTCCAGATCCGACACATGTGGTGGATTGAAGTGAGTTAATTGTTGATGCGGATGGGACTTTCGAGGAGGGACCGGTGCATATCATGGATAGCTGAGAGCAGGTTTTACGGGACACGACCGTGAGGCTGGTGAAGATATTGTGGCAGCACCGAGGTGTGGAGGATGCGACATGAGAGTGTAAGAACACTATACGTACCAGTTATCCGTTCTTATTTGAAGATGGAGGTACATTCTTGTAGTCATAAGTATTAGATGACTTGCTGCATATGCATGCGGTTAATGTGCATGTGTGTGTAAATTTCGAGGACAAAATTTCTTTTAAGGGGGGAAAAATGTAAAACTAGGTAAAATTTTTATGACAAAAGGTAAAAAGGTAATTTGCCACTACGGTACTGGTTGCAAACTAATTTTTTCTAGAAATTGTATGACAAAATGGACCTCATCGTTGGATTCATCTCGCGAAATCTAGTTACCATGTCAATTCTCGTTGAATTTCGAGACAGTCAATTTTTTTGCGTTTTACGGAGCGATCGAGTGTCGCGTGACCAAAATAAACGAGTCTGGGAATTAAATTACGAAAAGTGGAAAAAAATTTAAGTTTAGTTCAAATAAAAATATTTTGAACTTGAATCGGGACGAAATTTAATTTGTTTCGGGACAAAATCGGACCCGAGAATGAAGGACGTGTGGTGCAACGAGGGCCAAGTGTTTTGAGAGTATGAATAGGGGAGAAAATCATATTTTCTCCCCATTTCTCAGCTGGGTTTTACGTTGGAAGGAAGAGAGGGAAAAAGAAAGAGCTCTTCAACTTCTCTCTGCGATCTACGGCTCTCCGTTGGTCGAAATTCTTCAGGCCAAGAACCAAAGTTGATCTATCCGACGAAAGCTACAACTACGTACCAAAAATCGCGGATTTGACCGAAGTTTCAAAGACGGAATTTTTGGAAATCAAGGCTTAGAACTTGGTTTGGGTATTTTGGAGCTTTCTATAACTTGTATTACGCTTCAAGAGGTAGGGTTCTTTTCCTAATTAGGTTTATTTCCAACATAGGGTTTATATATGGAATGGGTAGGGTGTTAGAGATGTAATCTCATATATAGCACTTCCCTATGGTATTTGAAATGTGGAAATGGGTATTAAGAATGGCTGAAATCAATTATAGTATGAATTGGGTATGTAGAAAGTACTTGTTGTGATTTCTTGAGTAATGTGATGAAATTGGGCATTTTGTGTGATTACATGATTTGGTGTCTTGAATGTGTTTGATTAGATGTCTATGTGGATTAAGTGTGTTATTTACATTGATTATGTTATAACATACTTGGAATTTGATGTTCGGAAATGTTGGTATATGCATTGTAGTATATTGACATTGAGGTTATATGCTTATGATGTAATTGACCATGTAGTATGTTGATTGGATATTGGAACTGTTCATAATGTGCTCATGACTTATTGAACATGATTGAGAATTGTAATTTTATATTCACATTGCATATGCACGGGAAGTATCGCATTTATGGGCATTTGACATGAGTGTGGGTGCATGTTGTTGGATCAACCACCATTCTTGGTGGTTGATAAGTGGACTCGAGAAGGTTGGGCCTAGGTCCGGCTTAGTTACACAGTTGCATGAAAGACTTGTGTCGGGTATAACAAGCAGGGCTAGATTCTCTCTCAGATGCAAGACCCGGTTACTGGTTTATACATTTCCGCCGGTCAAAGTCAAAAAAAAGTGTATCGTTGTGTAGAACTGGAGGTGAGACGCCGAAATCCCACTACCCAACAAAGACACATGATTTATTTTAAAAATTTCATTAGATGTGTAACATCAATGACGAGGGCTTGGAATGTCCTGATTCATATGCATTGACATTGCATGTGTGAGTCTCATCTCATATCATGCATGGCATAGAGGATTCCATTGTTGTATTGCATATTCTTGAATGGAATGATTGTTACTTGTGAATTTCATGTGAACATTTCATATGCATCTAGGTTGGGGAATAACTGATTAACCCTAATTAATGCATAATTTAATTAAGTTAATAAGACAATTGTGTTTGTTAAACCAGTCAAAATAAGTCGAATTAGGGTTAGTGTGTGAATTAGGGATAATACATTAATTATTGTTCGTTTCAGGGATTTTGTGCGTCAAAGCTACAAATTACTGGGGAGCCAATTATCAAATCTACAAACTATAGGGTGCCAATTATTAAAGCTCAAAACAAAGGGAGATCAAAGTGTAATTCAAAGGGCATCTTCTTGGACTTGTAAATGACATCTTTTTGGGGCTTGTAAAGAGCATCTTTTGGTTGCCTATAAATACCCACCCTTGGGTCGTGTAAAGATCATCTTTGTTATTGTATCATTTTCTTGTAAAGAGCACATCTTGGTAGTGGAAAACCCTCCAAGTAGTTATTGTTTTCTTTACTTTCTTGTATCATCTTGGTTGTGGAAAACCCTCCAAGTAGTTATTGCTTTCTTTACTTTCTTGTATTATGGCTTTCTTTTACTTCCATTGTTGAGCTTCCTTCTTCCCTTAGAGGAGTGAAACTCTTCCACTTTTCTAGAGCTTTACCAAAGTCATGAAGGGTGGAACGTGATTCACTCATTCTTTGTCGAAGATCGGCTCCTTGTGTAATTTGTTTTTACCTTGTAATGCCTCTACTTTGAGGGATGAGCATCACTTACTTTTCTAGCTTTACCAAAGCAATAAAGAGTGAGTAGTTTCTTATTCACTCTTTAGCAAAAGGTGATTGACTTGTATAAATTATCCGGAAGTTATATTTGTGCATTTTGTTTATCTCCAATCTTCATTTCTTCAATATGTCTCTTTAAATTATGTCTTTCTTGCTTAACATGAGTAGCTAGATTTTAACTTGGCTAATCCAAGGGAGACCTCCTCTTGGGTGTGCCATTTCAACTCATTTCCTTTCCTCCTCTCAAAGTACGATGGTTCGGTTTGACTGGGTTGAGAGTGGATACGGTTGTGAGTCTTTGATATCTCGTAGGCCTGGTCACGAGTTATGCTTGGATCCTCACCTCCATTTCGTCCCTAGTTTCCCACGAATCAATCGTTCATCTAAGCTCTATTCGAGGAAGGCTTCAAGTTGATTTGAGATTCTCATTGGAATGAACCCTTCGGATTAGCCAACACTTGTTTTATTTCATTTTCATCAAAAACACAATCACAAAACTCAAACTCAAAAGATTTTACACTTTTCTCTTTTTTACCAAAATCACCTTCACACAATTTCTTTCCTTCCCTGAGGAGACGACCTTGGAATACTTTTCCAAGTAAAACACGACATTCAAAAGACTCCTTGCGCTTGGGGAGCACTTTTGTTCACACACACTTTTGTTCATTTTGCACATTCCATTTCATACATTTCATTCTATCCACCATTATGTTGCCCTTTCTTTTGACATCATCCCAAGGGAGAGTGACACTCCCTTCGCACCTACATTATATACACATTGAGGGATGATATTAGAAGGTTAGGAACAACAACGATTTTAACCAAGCAATAACATCTTTAGGTGATATCCTATTGAGCATGGCTCACCCTTTATGAGGACAAAATTTCAAGTGCGGGACATGCGCCGGTGGACGTCTCTCGCACGGGCCCTCATGTAATCGTATGTAAGGAATTGTACATGTAATCATATGTAAGGAATTGTATGTTTGGTCATGTAATCGTATGTTTGGACATGTAAAAGAACTCATATAAACTGTATTTTGTTTAAAAATATATGTTTTATGAGTTTGGGTTGATGATGTATAAGATTGGAATGAATTGGAATCGAAAAAAAATGGAATCGGGGAAAAAATGGAAAGACCTACTAGTAGAACTTTTTCAGTAGGCTTTTTCTACCAGTAGAACATCGAGTTTGCCAATATAACATTTCCAGTGAGTTTTCCTACCAGTAGAAAGATAAGAAACCTACCGATAGAACTTTTCCAGAAGGTTTTCCTACCGATAGAACATGGACATCTTCTACCGGTAGGTTTTCCTCAAATCTCAAAATTTAAAATGTTTTGCTATGCTTCCCAGCCTTGAGTCATTTTACTTCAAGGGGTAAATAGTGTTATATTAAGAGTAAATTAATGTATATTGGATCTCTGATCGGTCATGTGATTGAAATGTGCACAGACTATGCGTTTGAGAGTGTCCGGTATAAGAAAGACTTTGTCCAAACTATGTGTTATCTGTGATCTCGGTAAAATGGGATGTTGTACCGTGGTGTCGGCTTATGCGGCATTCATGGATATTTCCACGGATTTATGGGTGATCAACAGATTTACAAAGGACCCTCGGTTTTAGGGGCGTCACAATTTTTTTTTTCCTTTACTCGATAAATTTCTGTCACTATAAAATATATAATAATCAACTGTTGTATACTTAAATTCTAACTTATAACTTGACCCCAAATAAAGTTCATATAATTTCTAACAATCTCATAAGACCCATAAAGTTTTTGATTATTTAACCACTTTTGTGTCCATATTTGGTCGTCACATTAATCAAGACATTCATTTTGCCTGTAACATTTAACTATAAGTCTAGTCTTGTACTGATAAATTGATCCATCATTTTTTACTTTCCTTTTGAAAATCCATTTACACCCCAATGGTTTACTTTCTGGAAGAAGATCTACCAACTCCTAGGTGTGATTTTTCATGATGAATTCAATTTCACTGTTTATAGCTTCTTTCAAAAAAGGTGTTGCAGGAGTGAACATCGTTTCCTCTAAGCTTTGAGGCTCATTTTCTAGCAGATATGTCAGAAAATCAGGACCATAGAACTTGGAAGTTCTTGCCTTTTTACTGCGTCTAAGTGACTCATCATTTTTTTCATCTGTACACCCATGGTCTATATTATTATTTGTAGTAACATAAGCTCTTTTAAGAGAACTCTCATAACATTCATTATTACAAGGAAAAACATTTTCAAAGAATACTGCATTTCTAGATTCAAAAATTGTATTGACATGTACATCAGGAATATCATATTTATGCATAAGAAAACGATATGCACTACTATTTATTGCATAATCAATAAATATGCAATCAATGGTCTGTTGTCCTATTTTAATCTTTTTGAGAATACGAACCATCACCTTAGCAAAATATCCCCATACTTTTAAATATTTATAGGAAGGACTTTGACATTTCCATAATTAATAATGGGTTTTGTCTAACTTCTTGTTGGGTAATTTATTTAAAATATATTTTGCTGAAAGTAAAGCTTTCTCTCACAAGTTCTAAGATAATTCCAATCTAATCAACATGACATTCATCATCTCTTTCACTGTTTTATTTTAACATTTAGCAATTGCATTTTGCTGAAGTGTATATGGTGTAGAAGTTTGGTGAATAATTTCATGTTCTTGACAAAACCAATCCAAAGGTGTGTCATATTTACCATCTCGATCACTTCTTATTGCCTCAATCTTTTTACTAAGTTGATTCTCAACTTCATTCTTATAATCCATAAAATTTTCTAGTGCTTCACTTTTACTCCTTAACAAATGTAAATAACAATATCTTGTACAATTATCAATAAAAATTACAAAATATTTCTTTCCGCCTCTAGTTTGAACATATTTCAAATCACATATATCACTATGACTTAGTTCTAGTAGTTTAGCACTTCTTTCAATATTATGAAATGATACTTCAGTTAATTTTGATTCAACACATGTCTCACATTTATGATTTGCATCAATATTGAATTTAGACAATAATTCTAAATTCATTAATTTATGCAAAGTATCATAATTAATATGTCTTAATCTACCATGACATACATTAGAAGACTCAAGCATGCAAGCAGAAGATGTACTATTATTATTATTATTATTATTATTATTATTATTATTATTATTAAAGGTAGATAAAATTGTCATTACATTTATTTTAAAGAGCTCATCGCTCATATATCTCTTGCATACATAAATTTCACTTTTGGTGAATACAAATTTGCCAGACTCAAAAATCAACATAAAACCCTTCTTACTCAACAATGATCCAGATATAAGATTCTTTTGAATTTTTAGAACATGTAACACATCATTAAGAGTAAGTTTTTTCCATAAGTCATATTCAATATAACCTTTCATTTGCCTTCAACTTTGGAAATAGAGGAATTTCCCATAAACAGTTATTCTCCATGATTAATAGCTTCATATGAAGAAAACATCTTCTTATCCGAGAAAATGTGTCTAGTGGCCCTAGTGCCCACCCACCATTCATTGGTATTTTCTACCAAGTTCACTTCAGATACTACAACAGAAAACCTCATGTTAGAAACATTTTCATGAAGTTTTTCTACCTCAATTATCAAATGTGCAAGATTCAACGTGAGTAGGTACAGAAATGTTGCCATCTCTTGAAATCATTCTCATTGAACTTTTCAAGCTCCTCTCTATGAGTCACATGAGTAGGTACAGAAATAGGTACCACAAGAGGAGTAGTAGTAGAGACATTATTCTCATTTGAAGTTATTTCTGATAAACAAAATTACTAAATATTCAACAATAGGAAAACAATAACACTTTATAAAACACGTTACTAAAATAAAGACAATTTATGTTACTGTTCAATGTCACTGTTTCAATGTTACTATTTGGTATCACTGTTTAGTGTCATTGTTTGGTGTTATTATTTCAATTAAATGTATAAACAAATAAACATAACATATAATTTTTCACGAAAAAATTAATAGTATCACCAACATACTACAGATTGTAAAAAATAAGTTTTAACAATTTTTAATACATTAAACCAGTTTAAAATACTAATAACATAAATCAAAAGCACAACAAGTAATTATACGAATAGGAAATTTTGTCTTAAAATTGTTGGTGGTATTTCCCAGTTATAATAAAATCAATTATTGAAATCTCTGAATTGTATCATGCAATTTAGAATAAAGAAGTAACAATCAAGAACGAAATAGTCACACATATAAAACAATAAATTCAAACTATATGTAAATCAGGAACTGTGATTGAACTTTAGATAGATAGATCAAGGCTAGTATTTTGATACTATGTCCTTAAGATAAATTTCGCCCCCACATTATGTGTTTATGGGAATCTAAGCGTATATCTCCCAGTATATAATGATCTTCACGCAATTAGAAGTAACACTCCAATCTAATCATCCAGTGAACCAAAAAATGTGTTATGTACTCTCAGATCTATAGAGTGCTAATGCTAATAATATGAATGTAATAAATGCCTGAATGACTATGAAAATTTAAATCATAATGACGATGTAATTGAGTGATTTACAAACATAGGTGACTGATCTAGACAGTCATCATGCGAACAGATGCAAACCAAAAGACACATGTAGCCCAGAAGACACCATTGATATCTGCTTACTGAACAAACACGAATTCAAAAATTTAGACTAAAGGGAAACCAAAATTCCGAACCAGTGCGAAATTTGAATTCCAACGGGCACCGCAAACTAAATTCTAGGTTAAGAAATTCGAGTCTTATTCATTAAAGAACTTTCTCCAAAAAGATATGGTTAGGTCTAAATCACACCCACCCCCGAGCCCGGTCGGATCGGGTCGTGGTCGTGGCGTGGAGAGTGGTCGAACCGAAGCCCATGCAGGTACTCGTTCCGCTTAAAAAAAAGTGGTACTCCTTGGGGCCCAACCCATAGACTAAACTTGGCATATATATGCACAAGTAAAATTTCTTCCTCAACCAATGTAGGATTTGTGTCAAATATCACATTGTACAACCTCTATTTTTACAATCTAAATGGGTCACTTTGGAGCCTATTTTCTCATTTATTTTTTATTCGATTTTAGCAAATAAATATACTACGTTATTCTCTTCACGGAGTAGAACACGAACCCACAGAAGTTTACTATAAACGACGAGCAAATCCCACTTTAATTTAGGCTCAAAATTGACCAAAAATTCAATTTTAATTCACAAAAATTGCTTTTGGTTCCAACATATCCAAGATATTAGCTAAGACAAGGTGGAAGGTTGTACGAGATTTTTTGTAACACCCCAAAACACACCCTGGACAGCATTACATTCTAAAACATTCATATCATGAGAGCACTAATATAATCCATCAATAAGAAAATTTCATTCATCATATTTCATGTCCATAGCATTATCCCAAAAGAATATGCCATCTTTGGCATTTACATCTCAAAAATTAATTAAAGTTGCACAGCGGAATAAACAAAAGAAACTAGACTACACAATATTCTAAAAGAATGTCCTAGTCTAGTACAAAAGGAAAAGAGGTCGCTCTATGCGTCCACCTTGGGATCCACACTCCCGTCAAGTGGAGTCTCCCAAGTAGCGGGCTCCTCGACCCTTACGTCCTCCTCAAGCGGGTAATCTGAAAAATATTAGCGGTAGGGGGTGAGCACGAAGCTCTGTAGAAAAATTCTCTCAAACCCATACAAGGTTTAGAAAGGCAGTTAAAGCAAGTCGGTCTCATTTCACAAATATCATATATAACTTTTGAAGTAAAATCAGGACATTTATATAGATCTCAAGTTTAAGGAACAACAGTAATTGAATGAATAAATGGGACCACTATACAATTAACAAACCATATCCAAATATAATCCAATCCACCATACACTGTTTTCATAAGTTCTCGCAGAATCCCATACTTCCCAAGACTCTTGTAGAAACCTTCTATGGTAGAGTGAACAATAACAATAGATAATTCATTCTACCATAAACCGTTTCCAACAAGTTCTCACGGAATCCCATACTTCCGGAAACTCTTGTCGAAACCATTTCTGGTACAATGCACGATAACCCACACCGTATGTCCGACACAACCCACGTTACTAATCTGTGATCATTAGTGATAGGAAAAGTTCGTACCCACATGGCGTACAAAGACGTCTACCCACTCCATGTGGTAGGAAAAGTTCATACCCGCGTGGCATACAAAGACGTCTACCCACTACATGATACCCGGTCAATAGTAATCCATGATTTGTATCGTACAACCACGCAAGAGATAAAATACCAAAAAATATCTCACATAAATAACAATTACACAAGTCCCCAATTCACCCTCAAAGCCTTGCTTCTCAAGCATCCTTACAAGGAACCTCTTGAGAATGGGTGAGCATCCTTACAAGGAACCTCCCACCAAGCATTACATTGTTTCTCAAGCATCCTTACAAGGAACTTCTTGGGAAGGGGTTAGCATCCTTACAAGGAACCTCCCACCAAGCATATCATTCCAAAATTTATGTCAATTTACAAGCATCTATCCAAAATCTCCAAAATATATCATGTAACTATTCCACAACCAACAAAGAAAATACATGAGATCACAATAACATCATTTTTCTACCCAACACAAAACACTACGGTTTCGAAATTCATAATAAAGAAAGCAATTAAGAAGGAAATACATCACTCTCCCAAAAACTAGGGTTTTAAAACTAGAAAAGAGATTTCATGGGTATTAAACTCTAACTTTGTTCAAAACATGTAATCTTTGCAAAAAAAAGCCTAAGAGAGGATGATTCCATAGCATATACATACGATTGATAGCCAAAACATACATATATAAATACCATAGCCTCAATGTAAGAGAGTGAGAGAAAACCCCTACCTTCTTCTTCCTATGTGTTATTGAAAACTTGAAGTTTTGATCTTCTTCAAGGTGCAAATCCTCCTTTGATCTTGTGTTTTCCCCTTCTTTCCTCCTCTCTAAGTCTTCCTAGGGTTAGAGATGTTGAAATGAGGCAAAGAGAGACGTCCTTATGTATTTATAGGGAAAGAAATAGCCTCATGTGCGCGATTCTGAAGTTCAGAATTCGTCATTGGCGTTCGAACGTCATTGGCGTTCGAACGGTTGTTGCTCCCAGTACTTTGGTTTTTCCATCAGACAAGAGTACTGGAACGCACTTTTGTTCGAACGTTTATTCACGTTCGAACGTCGATTCACGTTCGAACGGAATTCCTGTTTCTGTTGCAACTTCCAGTGAAGTTTTGGCCTATTTAGAGATTGATTTGGAAATTTTTTGTGAAATACACTTTTGTATCCCTAGATGTCTACTATCTACTGTAAACATTTCGGATCAATTGGACATCAGGATAAAGAGTTATGATCAAAATACTAGGAAGTGTCCAAAATCCTTTCTACCCAAATTTTCTCTTAAATGTGCTCTCATTCCAAAAATCTTCCTAACTTCCAATACACCTCATATTACCTCTCCCAAGGTTGTTCGACCTTCCGGATTCAATGGACACCTTATTTGGACCTAAAAATATTTAGAAATTCATCTAATCACCCTTTCCAAGTTTAAACATCTTGGAAACTCCAACTTCTCAATCAACATGCATCTCTAGCATTTCTCCTACTATTACAATCTATATAGTTCATTCTTACATCATTCCACATATCCACATTTTTACAACAATTATTTATTATATATCTATATACGTATATTAAAGAAAATGCGGGGTGTTACATTTTTAGAACTTTATAAAGAAGAGGTTGTTAGTGAAATCATAATTAAGGCTTTGTTTGGTTAGCGAGAGATTGACGGAAAGTGCGGAAAAAAAAATATTGATATTTTGGTGTTTGTTTAACATGATAATTCTAGAAAATATTAGAAACTAAATTCCTTGACCCACAAATTTTTTTAGTAAGTTGCAGTTCTTGTTTCCTACAGATTGTGTAGAGAAATAATTTTTTTCTATGAAAGTTAAAGAGGCATATCTGATTTTTCATTTTGCTCATGTTTCCTCCCACGTTGGTCATTATCTATTGGATATAAATCTCTATAATATAGATAAGAGTAATATTTATATTGAGAAAGATTTTTTTTATAACTTTCCTAGCTTTTCAAACTATAGAAAGAAAATTTTAAAAATATTTCTCGTACATATATCATACTAACCAAATACATACAAGAAAATATATTTTCTTTTATTATTTTTTTTTTCATTTCACTTTCTACCACTTTTCACTTTCTATCATTATTTTTTTCCTAACCAAATGGACCCTACAAGTTAAACTCTTAAAGTGGATTGTCGTTAGTATTATGATAATGATGATAAAGTTCAATTTGTTGTGGCAGCATACAATAGCTCTCAAAATATTATAATTTAACATTAAAAAGTTAAAATTGTTATTATGGTATCGAATCGAGTATCGAAATAGTTCCCCTACACTAATAGGTAGAGATTGAATGCAAGGAGCAGCAGTGGTACAAAAACTTTTCCCTCTCAGTGCTAGTCCCCATGCGGGCAAAAGCATAAATATGGAGCATGCGTTGCTCTCTCTCTCTCTCTCTCTCTCTCTATAGTCTGTACATTCACTGAATTAAAGAAAAACTCCCAATCTCCTCGGATCTTGCAAAATGGCCTCCTCTGCTGTGAATTCTCAACTCTCCAAACCCTCTTTAACATGTAGCCTTGTTCTCGCACGGAACCATTTGTGCTTGTTCGCTCTCCAAACCTTCTTTGGCCAATTTCAAATTTCCATGAAAATGTTTCTACTGCTATGAAACTTTTCTTGCCTAATTAGTTAAAATCGATCGAGTAAAAGTTCCTACTCAACACGGTCAAGGCAAAAGATAGGCGGTTGGAATCGGTTCCAAAGAAGTTCATTTTATAGGAGTATTAGTGATCCGTCCCGTGCGATGCATGAAAATATAATTCGCGTCTATTTTTTTTTATTAATTTTGTAGCAAGTGATATGATACTAATAAAAAAAGTACAACAGTTATAGCTATAACAATTTTAATGGATGATGCTAACTATCACACCATTCCCTCTATTTTATGTCAGAATTTTGGGTCCCATTAGCGTTATTCAATATGTTTTATAATGGAACTTTTGATACGTGCGAAACAAAAATAAATGATAAAATGGGTTATTTGCAATGGTGGAGTCAGAAATTTTATTCAGAGTGAGCACCTTAATTATAAACTTAAATTTTTTTCTTTCACTTGATAAAAGTAACATGACGCATTTAAATTTATTATATTATATTTGATACTCAAACATTTATTAGATACAAAATGGTTTAACATCGATATGCATGACATAAAAAAAAACAAAAAATGAAAAGATGCTAATTATTATTATTTACAATTGATTTCGGTAGGTTTTCATACTTTAAAGACTTTGTATGATAACTTCATTATCCTTACTATGAAGAATATTTTTCTCCATATAAATAATTAACTCACTTTTTTGATTATGTAACATAATCTTCACAATTTTCATAAGTTAAAAAATAAATTTGACATATAAAAAACTTGTCTAGACGTGTCCGTAAAGTATAAAATGTATCCAAAAATTTATAGTTAATTAAGTATTTGTCTATACTACTTGATAAAACAAGAAATTAATAGATTAGACATAAAATATATATGGTGGGCACCATGAAATATACCAATAAAATTTTAGAAATATATAAATAATAATTTAAAAAAAAAAAATTAGCGTGGGCCCATGTCCCCCCTGATCTACTACTGGCTCCGCCACTGGTGATTTGTACAAATTTATAAAGTATTTGGAAATATTATGAATCTCATGCAAAAAAAAAAATGTCACATTGATGCTGTTCCCATCATAGTGCGCCCCCCCCCCCCCCCCCCCCCCCCCCCCCCCGGTTCTTTTTTCAATATGGCATGTTTTGATTTGTAACCTGGCCGGATCGTATCTATGGCTCCTCAAAAGTAAAGAAAAAAGAATAAATAAAGAGATAAAACATGTTGCTTCTTATTTTCTACTTGATTAGTTCCTTAGCTTAATTCCTATGTACATTAGTTTCGCATATCATAGGTATTTTTTTAACATTTTATCAAAAATGAAAAAACTTTAAATCAAGATAATTGGGGTTCTCGACATATCTAATACTATATTAGTGGTTGTAATCATCTTTTTTCATTCAATATTAGTAACATAAAGCTTTTGTACTATTTTTATTAGTAGATCTCTTCTCAAAGTCCTTATGATTAATTTAATTACAAAACCAACCATATGCATTCCATGAAAATGTTGAAAATTATATATAGTCAACACAAACCGTGGACTAGGAATAGTATCTTGCTTTAATCTATCTTTTCTCCTTCCTCTCGGTCCCCTTTGGACCCCTTTGGAATGTACCAATGTAGAATAAAGAGGATGTGTGGAAAAAAGATTTGAAGAAAAAGCAAAAGGCAAAGCAATATTCTCTCTTTCTTTCTTAGCTACTCACCTATGTATTAAGCAAAATTAGAGAAATTCTAAAATTTTGGATAAGGATAAGAAATGAAGACGATAAAATTACATTCTCGTACATTTCACTGGTGAAAATTCATTAACATTGAAGGCATTTTTAAGATTCCCTATTAAACGAACACTTTAAGGAGTACGTCGTTGTTTGATGCATTCGAATTCTTACATTTTAGATAAGGATAAGAAGTGGAGACAATAAGATTGCATTCTCATACATTTCACCAGTGATAATCCACCAACATGAAAGTATTTTTAAGATTCCCTATTAAACGAATGCTTAAACTAGTACGTCGTTGTTTGATACATTCATAATGACAACTTTCATAAAACACTACTATTAAAATGATTAAATTCTATTCTCAATAATTTGTTCCAAATTAGTTCTAGATTCTATCAATTGCTTTCTTATTCCATTTTCACCACTTCTCATGAAAACATTTATTGTACTTTTTTCACAATTTCATAATAGGCTTTGATTTACTTAAAAATCATCAAAATAAATTTATGATGGCACATGATGTTTGTGAAGTTGAAAGATACTAAAAAACAATCTTTTCGAACAAGCATCATACTAATGAAATTTCTATAATTTAAAACAGGGCAGACTTCAATAAGTTCATCTGATGATCTCAAATAGACTCATCTAACGGTTACCAACATCCCTCTAAAAACCATTCAAATTGCACAAGTAGATTGTAATTCAAAAAGTTCGACAAGGGTTTTAGCACCAAGCGGGGATTTATATGGGTAGACTTGTCTATTTGTATATGAATTTCATGATTTATTTGTATGATGGCACATAACCAAATGGTAAAAGAGAAATGCTCATTAAATTAGGACGTTTTAAAATTATGTTGAAAAAGTAGGACTTTAATCGTGAACAAAAAATCGATAGGACTTTTGGTTTTCTACACGAAAATTATAACTTATAGGTAATGTTCTACAGAATATCCGTGCATGTAATAAAATGAAGTTCTAAATGCAAACAAATTTTACAGCAAATTACTTTTTCTAATTTCTAAAAAATTTTCTTATCACATTATCAATCGTTCATTGGAAGGTGGTGGTGGGGGGTAGAGCAAAGGGAAGGATACCAAGGGATTGGTGTAAAAGGAAAGATGTTCTTTTTGATGTCTGTGTCCTTAAAACTTGCTTTGAATCTCATGCCTTGCCTGCAAGAATGTTGGGTTTGTGCCTTATGCACAGCCTTTTTTGAGTCTACACCAGACAAAAATCTTAAAGTGCTGGAATGTTCCCAACGGCTAGTCTTTGCTTTTAGAATTTATTTTTTATTTTTTATTTTTTATAGCACAAAGAGGAGACTCAAAAACAGAAAGGACTGCTAGCTTATGCAAGGTCCAATTCATGCCAAAGACTTTTTTTTTTTTTTTGATAAATCAAAGGAAACTTTAACAATTTATTGTCAAACTCAACGACCTGCATAATCACTAGAGAAAACTTCGGGACTCGTGCAATACTCCACTAACCACACGCGTCAATTAAATCACAGGGCTTGTTATCCAATATATAATCAAAATTGAATTAATACGAACCCTGTGAAACACAGTTTTCTTAAGATAAATTTGCTCCCTCTCAGTACTTAAGATTGATAAGCAACTGTCTCCCAAGATAAAATGGATTTCGTTTTTGAAAAAGTAACCCTTCAATCTCTAAAACTGCGATAAACACAACTTTATGTTTTGCACTTGAACCAAACAAAAATGAAATGCAGAAAGAGAGAGAGAGAACAGATACAACAGTATGTAGGAATTTACTGTTTATTTTTCATTTTTGAAAATAGTTTAAAGGCAATCCTTTTATAGACCCTCTCATGTCTGTTCGGCTTGCACTAAAGATATGTTACTATTTAATGAACAATCACGAGTTGAATAGACACTGCTATTCACAGGACAGAGACGAAAGGTCTCCCTGGAGTGTGAGCAAACACAACCCAAATGACGCCAAATTCAAAAAATTAATGGGTGTGATCCACGTTCGGATCTGTTTGGTTTGACCCATAGCCGCACTGCATTAAATAAATTTCCAACAAAAAAAATAGATCTTGTTGGCCCAAGCCCCAAGGGTTTGAGCTCGGCCAAGTCATGGCAAGGAGGGCAGCGTGCAGTTATGGTAACCAAGGTTGTGTAGGCACTCACTCCACTCACAAAAAGTGTGGTACCTCTTGAGGCCCAACCTATGAAGTTAACTAGGAATATATTAACTCACCAAGTTTTTGGGTTTCCTTCCAATGTGAGACAACCTTATTATACTACGCCATATCATTCTTAGTTTCTTCTATCCATTCAAACGGATCACTTTGAGACATAATTTCTCATTCAATACTTAATGGTTTTGAACAAATAAATATATCATGTTAATCTCCTCACAGAGGAGAACACATTTAATCATGGTCCTAGCAATTTCAAGGTGTGAATCCTAATTTTATTTAAGCCCAAAGTTGCTCAAAAATATTTTATTAAAACCATTTTTTCCAATAATCTCCCACATTAATGAAAATTCAATGTATGAAAATGTAGACAATTGTTCAAGTACAATTGAAATGTTACTGCATCAAGATAAGTAGCCTAATGGCCGTGAACTTTCCTTAGTGAAAGACTATCGAATTTATTTGGCTAATCAGTGGACTTGATGTATTTGAACTCTCAGTTGTTTGTGTAAACAAATACAATAGAATTCACACAATTTCATTTCAGGCACAGTTGGTTCTCACGTTTGTATTCATTTTCGCCTTGAACACCACTTGATTTCATGAATAATTTAGAGTAATCAACCTACGATTCTCATATAAGCGGCCCCTTTTTACTCACATAGGTATTTTTGATTGAGAGTATTTTGTTATACCCTACTTTGTCTTTTTTAAATTACAGGAATCATTAAAATCGTAACTTATCCTAGTTCTCGCAGTAGATATGCACTATCTCATTATAGGAATGGGAAGGAGTTGAAAACCTCCTCAGTACATCTTTGAGTTACACATAATTCGGTTGTCCCTTTGAACCTAGATCTTTGGATATCTAGTTAGCTAGGTTGGGTTGCCATTATGGTGACTTTTGATTAAGTAATAGGCTTTAAGTTCATTCCCCTTGATGAACTTTCTATTTTCTCTCTAGTCAAACATTTTGTAAGCAGTTCCGCGTTATTATCCTTTGACTTCACGGAGTCAATAGATATAATATCATTCAAAAGCAACTGCCTAACGGTATTATATCTACGGCATATGTGTCTCGTAGATTGACTATCATAATGTATACATGTTTGTTTTGAGGATTTCTAAGAAACGGCTTCACTTCCCAATGTAAAGACGTATACACTCATGAATTTTGAATCTTTAGTATCGGATATTCAGTTAGTATCAGTATATCCATCGAGTACAGCTGGGTATTTTGTGAAATACAAATCATAGTTGATGATACCTAGAAAAAAGCTCTAAGTATGAGGTCAGACGCAGTAACCAGGGCTCCGCAATCCAGACCTCAAGCTCTCCTCAAAGAAAACAAACGGGAAATTGAAAGGGAAACAGCTGGCTAGTGAATGGCATCCTCAAAGCAATGGAAAGCTATAATCAAGGCACAAAACTCTCAACTAACCAAGATCATCTCCCAAAAATCAAGGAAGATCCCACGGATGAAGGGCAAAGATCTCGGTGAAAATCCCTTAGAGATAGGAATTACACTATAAATACTGTATATCGCCTCAATCAAGAGGCAGATAACCCTACTGGCATCAAAGGCATCTTGTAAAACATTTTCTAGATGAATATAGATTCTAGGAGCAAGAGACTCCATTGAAGAGTGGACTAGCCGAGCTCCCAAGCCGGTGAACCACTATGTTTCTACGTGTTACACACACCACACCTCGGACAACTAGAGCATTCAACCACCAATTCACAGGCCTTGTAGCTCAGACCTGTTCCTAGCAATTATACTCTAACTCGCTACTCATTCACGTGAAATAACACCATCAATAGTTTTAGGTATATTTTAAATATCTCAAAACCATAATTATTGCTTTCTAGTGGTCTTTTTTGGAGTTACTTGTATATCGACTTAACTTACTCATAGAGTATGCTATATATCCGAATGGGTACAATTCATAATGTATATTAGACTACCAATTATACGTGCATATTCTAATTGAGATATACTTTCGCTATTATTCTTAGAAAGATGGATATTAACATCGACCTATGTTTTCATAGGTTTTATCTCATACTTCTTGAACTTAGCAAGTACTTTATCAATATAGTGAGATTGAGATAATGTGAGTCAATCTTACATTCTAGAAATTTTAATTCCTAATATAACATTAGCAATACCTAGGTCTTTCATTTCAAACATATTGGTTAACATCCGTTTAGCAACTTTAATGACATTGTTATTGTTGCCTATAATTAGCATGTTGTCTACATAAAGACATAATATATCTACTATGAGTGTTCTTGACATATACACATTTATCACACTCATTTATTTTAAACACAGTTGACAACATTGTTTTTTCAAATTTCTAATGCCACTGCTTTGGTGCTTGTTTTAAACCATAAAAAGATTTAACAAGCTTGCATATTTTCTTTTCTTTTCCATTAGCAATAAACCCTTCAGGTTATTCCATGTATATTTCTTCATCTTATTCACCATTTAAAAATACTGTTTTTACATCCATTTGATGTATCTCAAGACCATTCAAATGAGCTATAGCAATTAGAAGCCGTACAGATGTTATTTTAGTAACTAGTGAATAAGTGTCGAAATAATCTAATCCTTCCCAAGTCTAGCTTTGTACTTGTCAATGGAGCCATCAGCTTTCATTTTCTTTTTAAAGATCCATTTACAGCCTAAAGGTTTATTACCCGGTGAAAGATCCACCAATTCCCATGTATGATTTCTCATAATGGATTCAATTTCAGAATTAACAGCTTCCTTCCAATAATGAGCTCCAGGGAAGGACATAGCTTCCTTGAAACTTTGAGGATCATGCTCTAATAGATAAATTAGAAAATCAGGACCACATGATGTTGAAGTCTTTGTCTTCTTGCTACATCTAGGTCCATCTTCTATGAACTCCTTATCTATATTGGCTTGACCATTACTAGTCATAGCATCAAACAATATATTTAATGAGCTTGATTCTTATAACATATTAAATGAAAAAATATTTTCAAAGAATGAACCATTCTTTGATTCAATAATTGTATTAATATGCACGTTAGAAATCGCAGATTTATGAACAAAAAATTGATATACACTATTGTTATGGGCATAACTAATGAATACACAATCAATAATTTTAGGGCCTATCTTAACCTTTTTAGGTATAGGAATTGCTACTTTTGCTAGACACCCCCGCACTTCTAAGTATTTATACGAAGGTCTTCGAACTATCCACAATTCATAAGGTGTTTTATTTGTTTTCTTATGAGACACTTTGTTAAGAATATAATTAGCAGATAGTAAGACTTCCCCTCTCCCCACAAGTTTTGGGGTACATCCAAACTTGATAGCATAGCATTCATCATTTCTTCAATGTTCGATTTTTATGTTAGGCTGTTGTTTGGTGAATGATTCCATGTCATGAACAAAACTCCACAAAAAGAGATTCATATTCACATTCCCTATCACTCCTCAATGCCTTAATTTTTCTGCTAAATTGATTCTCAATTTCATTTTTATAATGTTTGAACATATCAATCGCCTTATTTTTACTATTAATCAAGTAAACATAACATTAACTTGTGCAATCATTAATAAAAGTAATAAAATAATTTTTACCACCTAATTTGCACAAATTTTAAGTCACAAATATCGTTGTGAATTAATTCAAGAATTTTAGTACTTCTTTCAATTGTTTTGAAAGATGTTCTTACAAATTTTGATTCCACACAAATCTCACACTCATGATTTGGATTAATAGAACATCTAGGCAAATCATTCAAATTAAGTAATCTTCTAAGAGTATCATAGTGAACATGTTCTAACCTAGCATTTCATGTATTTCAATATTCAAGCAAGTAAGAAGAATTCATCTCATTCTTATTATTAATATACTTAGGTATAATCTTCATTACATTGAGCTTAAAGAGCTCATCATTCAAGTATCCCTAAACATTTCATTCTTGGTAAGCACAAACTTATCGAATACAAAGACTAACTTAAAATCATTATTACTAAGTAGAGAGTCGGACACCAAACTATTGTGAATATCGGGCACATGAAGCGCATCGTTCAAGGTGAGTTCCTTGTCATATGTCATCTTAGGTATCACCTTGCCACATCCTTTAACCTTAGAGGTAAAGGAGTTTCCTATGTAGAGTTGTTCATCATTCTCTAATTTTTTGCAAGTAGAGAACATCCATTTGTTAGAACAAATGTTTCGAGTAGCGCCGGTGTCAACCCACCACTCCTTAGGGTTACCCACTAAGTTACATTCAGATACAATTGCTGAGAGGTTCATATCGAAGACTTCCATTGAAAGCATGTCTATTTCAGTTACATTTGCTGAAGCATTTGGCTTCTTGAAGTTCTTTGGTTTACGACAGTCTTTAGAGAGATGTCCAGGTTTGCCATAGTTATAGCACTTACCTTTGAACTTCTTAGATCAATGATTTGGACCTCCATTGATATGTTTTCTCTTTTTGTTAGTCTTTGTTCCACCTTCTACAATGTTGGCTTGAGACTCCATGAAATTAAAAACTCTACTTTTCTTCTTTGATTTACGGCTATCTTCCTCAATTTTCAAATAAACTATCAATTCTTTAATTTTTATCTCCTTGCGTTTATGCTTGAGATAATTCTTGAAATCCTTTCAAAATGGTGATAATTTTTTCACGATCGCAGCCACTTAGAATGACTCACTAAGAGACATACCCTCGACATGGATGTCATACAGTATAACTTGAAGTTCTTAAACTTGGGTTATGATGGTATTTGAATCCACCATTTTAAAATCCAAGAATTTGTCAACAATGAATTTCTTTGTGTCGGTATCCTCAGTCTTGTATTTCTTGTGCAATGGCTCACAAAGTTCGTTTGTAGATTTGATAGCACTAAACATATTGAATAACGCATTGTCCAGTCCATTCAAGATATAATTTACACAAGAAATTTGAATGCTTCCAAGCATTAACAATAGCCACTTTTTCATTATTAGTTTCATTTGCATCTATTGAAGGAACATCTTCATTAAGAAACATTGCAAGGTTCAGGGTGGTGAGATAAAAAAACATATTTTGTTGTCAACGTTTAAAGTTCGAGCCATTAAACTTCTCGTGCTTTTTTCTATGTGACACACTCATGGTAGTAGGAACATAATTCATTATAACCATTTTTATTACACAAACAGAAGTAAATAATATTTTGGTTTTAACCAAGTATTGCAGTAATATAACAGAATATACAATTATGATTTAGATAGAAGAGTAATTAATCTAATTATATAAACAAAACTAATTTCAAAATCAGTCTTAAGATTGTTATCCAATATATAATCATAATTGAATTAATACTAATTACTGTAGCAAATATTAATCATTATGTATACTATTATATGGAAACAATTATGTAAAAAAGAATGTATAAACAAAACAGAAATAATGCACTTACTTGATTGCAGAATAGCAATAAGAAAATAACAGAATTAAGAATTAATCCAAGCCCTGTGAAGCACAGTTTCCTTAAGGCAGATTTGTTCTCTCTCAGTACTTAAGATTGATAAACAAATGTCTCCCACGATAGAACGAATTTCATTTTTAAAGAAACATCACTTCAATATCCAAAACTGCAATGAACACAACTTTGTATTTTTTACTTGAACCAAACAGAAATGAAATGCAGAAAGAAAAAGAGCAGATGCAACAATATATAGGATTTACTGTCTGTTTTTTATATTTTAAAATAGCTTAAAGCCAATCTTTTTATAAACTCTCTCATGTTTGTTCGGATTGCACCGAAGAAATGTTACTATTCAATGAACAATCACAAATTGAATGAAGAGACACTGTTGTTCACCGAACAAAGACGAAAGGCATTCTTGGAGTGTGAATAGACACAACCCAAATGGCACCAAATTGGTTTGACCCACTGCCCGCTATGCATCAAATAAATTTCCGACAAAAAGATAGGATCTTGTTGACCCAAGCCAAAGCCTGACCAGGTCAAGTCGAGGAGAGGTGAGACAGCATGCGTGATAACCAAGGTTGTATAGGTGCTCGCTCCGCTTACAAAAGTGTGGTACCCCTAGGGCCGAACTCATGTAACCAACTAGGAATATATTAACTCACCAAATTTTTAGTTTTCTTCAAATGTGAGACAAACCTTATTGCACTGCATCATAACATTCTCAGTTTCTTTCATCCATTTAAGTGGGTCAGTTTGAGATAGAATTTTTCATTTAATACTTAATGGTTTTGAACATATTTTTTATCCATTCAAGTGGGTCACTTTGAAACATAATTTGTCATTCAATACTTGATGGTTTTGAACAAGTAAATATACCACGTCAATTTCCTCGCAGAAAAAAACACGTTTGAATATGGTCTCACCAATTTCGGAAGTGTGAGTCACACTTTTATTTAAGTCAAAAATTACTTAAAAATACTTTATTAAAACTATTTTTTTCCAACAGGACTCACGCCCTGAATAGGTGGCCCTAGGACTCTTGAACTAATCCTTCGGGTTCATGCCAGAGACTTTTAAGTGAGGTCAAATAGAAAATATTAATATTACGGGAGATAAAAAAAACTATATAAAATCAAATGACATAGAATGAAATTTTTGACATGGGGATAGGGAATCGAATAATTACTGAAAATTCAATGGTAAAAAATGCAATGTGTCACATAGTTCGGGCACTAGACGTGGTGATGAACTGAGATTATCGAGCTTGAGTATTTCAGTTGAGACTAGCCGACCTTGAGCTCGAACACAACTCAACTGCAAACTTTAGAATATTGCTAAAGCCTAACTCAACAGAAGCTTATGAGCATTCGAGCTGGACATGAGCTAAAAACAAGGTTTTCTCAACAAAAAAATTCAAAAAATTAAATACTAGAATTTTGTAATCAATCCTAAAAATATCAATTTCTTCGAGAAAAATTAAAAAAAAACCCAAAATCTGTAAAATCAACTATAATATACATACCTTTTTTTATCCCCTAGTGACGCATGGGGTATCATCCTAACAGTAAAATAAACACTAGAAGTTAAAATGTTTTAAAATTTCATACACCCACATAAATGCATTCTCACCTATTTCTACCACATCACTTATTTCTATCACAAATTAAATCATTTAATTTTTAATTAGTTTAGTGTACATATATTGATTTTGTTTCAAAACTAATTAATTAAAAAAAAAAAGACAATAAAAATTGTTATTTGATATAGTGAGATCAAATTTTGGGTGCTCGATTTTTTATGTTATATCATGCATTCATGCACTGATTATTGCTAGTATATGTATATACTAAGGGTAACTCGTGTCTGAAGGCACGATGCAATGTGAATGGTTTTGAGAGGGACGTTGGTGGCCGTTAGATAAGTCTATTTGAAACCATCGGATAGACTTATTAAAACTTGTCATGTTTTATATTATAGATAGTCTAATAGCGGATAGGTTTGGATTGTTTGGAAATGAATTCAATCGGCCAATGTGCAGGATAGCATCCCTTTATTTGAAGCAGCTCAGAGTTGGCGTATAATATTTTTTTTTCCTTCTATGTGATCTATGCAATTCATATTATTATTGGCGGTCATTAAATTGCAAAATTCAAAATTTTGCTTGTACATATTAAGGCTTTGATGAGTGGAGGGAGGGTCACAAGAAGAAATGGGCATGTCTTCAAGCCACCTACTGATATTAAATTTTAAGGATAAGTGTTACATTAGAGTTCAGCTAGAAACCTGGTGAGGTCATTCTGTTGGGGCATTTTTAGAAGTCAAATCCTGAGGAGAGAAGGATGGGCATCTAGTGAAGCCACCCCCATTTTAATTTGTGATATGGAAGGTACTTTGCCACATATCACTTCACATTAATATTGTCTGCTCTACTTTTGCTCAATATATATTTTTCTGTCCTTGTCTCAAATTAACGAAAAATGTGGAAAGCAGCAAGTATAACCATTTCCACTTGAAGCAATTTCAAGTGCTCATTTACAAAAGCGATGTTCTTTGCGGGTTTGGGTATGGGAATCAATCCCTTCAAAGATGGAATAAGTTTGTCTATCACTTATCTCTCTCAAATTCTGTTTTATGCAAGAGTTTTGTGTATTGAGAACGATTTTTTAGTCTAAGTACAACCATGCATGGTTAAATTGCTTTTGAAAGACTGCAGTCATGTTACAGTGGTTAAACAACTCGCTTGTACTGGGGTGTGGTGGTCACTGGTTCGAATCCCCCTCCCCTGTATTGATACTGTTAAAAAAAAGTTCTTTTGAGTCCACTTTTATCTATTTAAACTTCAAAATATGCCCATTATATCAGCAACACATCATTCAGTCTCTGTTTTCTGTCTCAATTTTTTTTTTTGTTGGTCTAACATTATCTTTTATTAAAATATTCATAATGTTGTCGTTTTCATTGATTCGGGTGACCTAATCAAAACTTCCTAAAATTGATGAGCAACCAGATTTCTTGTAAGTTTTGGATCTATGGGAAAGAGGGAAGGAAAAGTACAAAAAATCATGTGAATTGCATGAGTGTAAAATGAGCTAAAATGATAGTATGGAAGCTTTCAGGATCTGACAGTGCAAGAAGAACATGTGCTATATTCAGGAACAATTTAAGTCCAAAAAAACAAAAATTTTAAGAGCTGCTATATCTGTGGAAGTATGAACGTGAAACCTCTTGATACATGAGAGAGAGAGAGAGAGAGAGAGAGAGGAAAAGTTAGCGCAATGAGTATGAAGTTAGGAAGCATGGGTGCTATTCACATGGTGGAAGTCACTATTGTGCTGCTGCATTTCATTTCTAATATAGAAAACACATTGTTGAGTGTTTGCCAAACAAGTAGATTGCTGCTTTTGAATAAGCAATGGTGGAGAACGGTAAGGAGCAAAGGCTTTTTAGTTACTTTGTTGGAGCTTTTACCCAAAACTAGGCGCGCGGTTTTGAAAGTATATTTCCGAAACCCATGAACTTTTAAAAACGTTAGTTCGACCAACGTTTATAATTTTACAAACGTTGGTTCGAATGACATCTTTTTTGGAAATTGCCAAATCAATCGACGTTTGTATGTTTGGAAAAGGTTACGCCAAACGCATATAGACGTCAGTTCAAATGACATTTTTTCGTAGAAACGTCGGATGAAGCAACGTCTTTAACGTTTTACCAGCCCAGCCCTTTCTTTTCTCTTCTTCTCTTCTGTGCAAATCCCTAACATTCGTCTGGCCATCGACGATTCCCAAATCCTTAACTCTAAAACCAAATCTCCACCACCAACATCTATTTCCTCCACCAAATTGCTACCACCACAGTCTTCCTCCACCAAATCGCCACCGCAACCGCCATCGTCTTCCTTCACCTAATCTCCAAATCTAGCTGTCTCGCTCTCTCTCTATATCTCGTCATTACAGGTATCTATCTCTTTATGTCTCTCTCTATATCTCCCTTTCTCTTTGTATCTCAAACCATGTGTGTGTGTGTGAGTGTGTGTGTATATATATGTACACAGAGAGCCCACCACTCTTTTTCCTCTCTCTTTGTCTCTCTGTCTCTATCTCTCTCTCGCCATTGCATTGCATCTGTAAGTTCACATAGAGACACACACAGAGGTTAATTTTTTTGTGACTAATATAACAAATTGGTGTAAAACAATGGCAATGGAAATTTCTTGATTGTCATAGAAACTTACTATTGTGTTTTCTTGACTATCCTTTTTGCCTATTCATTTATTGTGTTCAAATTGTGTATTAGAAGGACAAGTTGTAGAAAAAGGAATTGTGGGATTGACCTTAGTTGTGTGGTTTTTGTGTTTTGGGGACAGAGTTCCTTGTTTAGTTTTGGATTTAGTGTATTGCGAGCTCATTTGGATGGTGGTATTCCTGTTGATGCTATCGATGATTTCATAGCATGTTATGCCAAAGCATACATCATGCTATTGATTGGTTCTTATTTGTTCATAGACAAGTCATCGAGTAAGGTTAAGTTGATGTATCTTTCATTGATTGTTGATCTTATTATTACCGATCAGTACAGCTGGGGTAGCACTGCATTGACCTGACTATACCGTGAGATGTGCGTCGAGACTAGACGTGATGCTAAGGATAACAACGGCTTTCTTGTTCTGCTTCAGTATACTTCAATTGTCACATTTATGTTCTTACATATTTTTTTTTTTATAAATTCAATGTAATGTCATATTCGCACTTACATCACCGCCAGTGTTTTGTGTATTTATGTAGTTGTGGGCATGGGAGCATTTAGCACACATTCGTATATAGAGATTACTTCCACGTGTCCTTTTAGCCAATGGAGTAGCTGATGGAGGACATTTACAGGCAAAGGACCACCCACCACATGATACTGTTGCACCTACACATGTCGTTACACCTGCTCCTGCACCACATGATAAGTTTAGGCCCTCATGGGTGTAGGTATGAAAATAAATAGCTGAACGATTCATTTTTCACTTGTACGTATTGGTAACTAATTTCATATTATTTTTTTTACAGTAAGGATGTTGTTTTTTCAAAGCAACACACCCCCTACCCATGTTCTCAAACATTAAAGAGATCAGCTTTACCAAATGCGAGATGAATAGGTATACCAACACTTTCACATATATGATCGAGTTATTTGTGTGATTGGTGGTTTGTTGTTTGTATAAGGAATGGTTACTTGGCTTTATGATTGGATGATTGGTTGGTTGGTGGTTATTGTATGGCTAGATGGTTTGTTGGTTGGCCTATTGTATGATAGGTTTGTTGGATGGTTTGTATGGTTGGTGGATATTTGTGGATTTTTTGGGTTATGAATTTGTAGAGGAAATTCTGCAAAAAAAATTTTTAATTAGTTTGTTTAAACTTGTTGTTTTGTGGCGTATGAATGCAATGTAATATGCAGCAGTTGTTTTCATAAACTTGTACACAAGTAAAAAAAAATTTGGGTTCATATATTTATAGGGGAAATTCTACCGAAATTTTTATTGAATGTCTTATAACAACTAATTATATTCTTATATTGCAGATGATATGACAACCTTTCACTCTAAATGTGTTAGGCAGTCTACGTGATTATAGTTTGCGGGGTCGAGATCTATGGACTACGCGGGCACCACTCATATGTTTTGATGTGGTAGAGTGGCATTTCCCCGACCATGTTCTTCGATAGTTTGGGTGCAGACAACCGATACCAGTGGCTTGTAATTCGGGTAGGGAGTTGCATGCCACAAATAGGTGTGGCAGACCTGGTTATGACTGAATAATTTCACATCAGCGCTACATCTACATGTGGGATCGGTGACGGGACATTATTGTTCATGGAGAGCCCATCATTGATCTGATGGTTTCCACTAATCCATACATGAAGTGGTATCGACGTATTACTTTTCTACTAATTGAGCCACCCATTCCGCTGTCTGATGTCAGTTTCTAGCCTGTCCGCAATGTCATCGAGCTGATTTGCTAAATTTTTAGTTAATATTAACGTGTTACTAAATAACTTTATATTGTACTAAACCATAAGCTTATGGTTATGCAGGAGCAGACACTAATGCAAATATATCACACAGCATATGGAATGGTTAATAGGAAGCCTGATTTGTGTATTTGTCTAGCGGCCATCAGCAGAATCAAGAATTTTAGCTACAACTGTTTGTCATCTATTTGTGAGCATCGTCATCTCGTACATGCACCGTCTGACATTCGATGGCCCCAGTTACACCACTAGTTCTTGCACGTCAATATGGTATATATATTCCACGTCGGATGGCAGCGACACGAGCACCTGGATAAACCTCTTCATCAACCATAGATACTACTTCGACCTCATCAGATGCAGACCCGTCATCTTCATATGCTCCCCACACCACCGAAGCGTGTCCACCACATGTCCCAATTGCTGATTATCGCAGTTCACCATCTGTTGTTGAGCATTGCACTGCACCACCTGTTGCTAATCATGGCAGTCTAGCACCCATTGCTAATCATGGCACTCCCCCACCCATTATTGATCATGACACACCACCACCAGTTGACCCTCCTTTGCAGACACCTATAGTGACATCGATTTTTCTATCACTGACCTCACCACACGTGAATACATCGACATCACCATGAATACTTTCATAGGAGGCAATTGATACAGGAGATATGCCACATGTAGATGCCCAAAGAGATACATCATTTCCCTATGTGCCTTGTATTCCACAGACTGTTCCATCGATGCCCCACCGGCCTACCTCTCCTATCCCATATGAGGACTCTTCTGGAGATGATGAGGTTCTTGCTGAGGGAGTGACTCAGGAGCCATTGTTTTTGCACAAAGGGCGGGGCAGAGGGGGGCCTGGATTACGAGGTGGGCATGGAGTTAGGGTCGTGGGCACCATACATATGATCCTGTAGATGGTGGAGTGTCTCAAGATGTTCCAGATCCTTCTGATGGATAACGGCCCAAGCGACAGCGGAGACCACCACCTTGTGGGACTTAGTCCATTTGTTTTATCTTTAGTTTGTATTTTTTAAGCATTGTTGTATATAACAATTTTTGGGGTTCATATTTAGTTTTATGTTACTTACATTACTGCATTGTAAACTAGTTATAAAATATTGTATGCAAAAATTTAAATCAACTCCAACACAATTAATTTAATTGAAATACAAAACCCTAACCGGATTACTACACCACACTTAATAGAAATATAAGAAACCAACATACTAGAAACACAAATATGATTACAACATAAAAGTAGCATAACACTTATTCATGGATCTTCATCTTCATCAGACATCTCGACAATTAAAATACATCCAGCTTTCCCACTCAATTGGAAGCTTAAAATTGCTTCGTCTATCAAATCTTCTTCAGCACGGTCTTGTGAGATGTGACGGATGTTGTACCAATTAAAATAGATCGTCATGAGATTATTCTCAACTCGAATATGAAACAATGCTCGTTCTACTTATTGAGGAGTGTCAATAGGCATACCAATGACAATTTGTCGAGACCTTCATATATTGAAAGCACACAAATCTGAGCTTAGATTTTCTCTTCCATCAAACGATATTGTGATTCCACCTTCATTGTGCTTATGGCCATTCTTGAATAACGTAAGAGAGAATTCAATAGATAGAAGAACTCATCCTCTAACGTCCAATGATAACCCAGAGTTTCAAACAACGTTCGCAGACTACAATTGATGGTTAAAGATGAAGTGGGTACAATGAAGTGTTTCACAAATGTCGATTAAATAGTCACATTCAATAGGTTGTGGGAGTTGGACTTGCCTGATTTTTAGCAAGCCACGTGGTGAAGTAACTCAACACTAATTCAAATAATATGATTTTGAAAGGAAAACACTGTAATGAATGGGAGTACGCACTAGTATGTAGTCAAAATGCGTGATAGTGGTGTAGTATGTAGTCACAAGAAATGACGAGCGTCAGCAGTGTGTAGTCACAATGAATGACGAGCGTCAGACGTGTGTAGTCATAATGAAAAAACATTGATTTTATGTCACTTCACTGATGGGTCGAGGACATATGCATCAGAGTTAATAAGTGACTATACACTAATGATATAGTTGAACACTATAATACATTTGTCATGTTGTATTTGCAAGGTTATTCAGGAACCCAAGTGAATGAAGTGACTCAACCTTGACTCAAAAAAATTAATGCTGAAATGATAACATTGTAATGATTGTGAGTACTCACTATTATGTAGTCACAATTACAAAACCCTAATTTTTTGTCACTTCACTTATGTGTCGAGGACATGTGCATTAGACTCAATAAGCGACTACACACTAGTGCATTGAAGTGACTGAACCCTGATTCAAAGAAAGTGATGCTGCATTGACAACACTGTAATGCATGACACTCTATTAGTGTCTAGTCACAAACAGACTATATCATAGATGAACACTACGACAAAAGCCTAATAATGTACGATCATCCATTTAAAACCACTATACAAACACATGTAGGGGTGGTTGATAGAGCATATATTGAACATTATGTCTACATCAAGAGCATCAACAGTTGATAACAATCGTAGACGTCAACGGGTTTAGTTGTTAAAAGAGCAAAACAATGATTACCAGAGTGAAATATTTTCCAATCCAAAAGAGTATTATGCCGGACTACGACGAGAGTGGGCGTTTCGTGCTAATGAATCACACTCATTATACATAGATTTAAGAGAACTTGACATATCGATGCCACATAGACTTTCACTTACCATGCAACGAAGGAGTAGAGTGGATTACGAAGCAGTAGTTAAAACTGTACGAAAGGAGAATAATAGGATGATGGTGCATATGTGCCGATATTATATGCTCTAATTAGCAACAGACATGGTGGGACCTGCATATTGAAGAAGTTGACAACTGTTGAGCGATCTATTATATTGTCTACTGAACAATATTTTTCAGATGAGTATATGTCTGATGAAGATTAACAAATGTTATCAGTGTCAAAATGGTTATGTGTATCTCATATCTTTGTAAGTTGTAATCAGTGTGAAGTAATCTCATTACTTTATCAGTCTATTCAGTATATTGTCCACACATTTTTCATTGTCACATCATTTCATTGTTTTATCAGGGTATTGTCATATCACAACTTTAACAGTGTCAAGTCATTCAATATTTATTTTTCATATCATTGTAATTTTTAAATATAAAACTGCGCTTATATATACCTTCATTCATAACTGTGTGAATGATAAGAAACAAAATGTCTAGGCGCACATCAAATAGAAAATACAACCATACCATTGAAGGTTCTTCGTCATAAAATGAACAACATAGTTCATCTTCAGCCAACAAAGGTCAACGCTCAATTGGCCGAGTAGCATCATCGAACATAGTTCCTTATATTGGAACTTACACAGATTCCGGTGGTATAACGTGGTATGGACGAAAACGTGAGTTTCTCTATGAGTCTATCGACGCTTATCACTTATTCGGGTACGTTGGACACGTAATTGTTGGGCTTACGATCTACTATCCGCCTCCGAGTGCTCGTATCGAACCCACACCAAGATGGCGAGAGTTATATGAAAAACATTGTGAGCTTGTAGTATATTGTCGTTGGCATGGATTAATGGTATCGAAGGCACGTTCGATTGATATATACAATCCAAAAAATTTAAACAACCATGACGAGATCATAGTAAGGATTGAACATGAAAATGATCAAATGCAGTATCGACTTGATTATTTTCATGCAATAGAGTATGCAAAAATTGGAAATATGATCATGAATATGCCGAGATTGAAATTTTAGAGGATCCGTTATTTGTTTCTGATCCTAAACTTTATGATATAGACGATAATGCATTAGACACTTTTATTCTATCAAGTTTATGTGTATGCAGTCTACCTCTATGTTGTTATGAACATCAACCACATTATTAACATATTGTATTTTATGCAGTGTCATGCAATAAATATTTTTTGGTTATGAATAAGTTGAATGTTTTCATACAATTATTATTAATGGATATGCAAATAGTTTGTACAATTTTGGTGGACAAATATGACATTGTTCGATGAACGTATTATAACCATTATAGCCGAAATTTTAATAGAAAAATTTAGACGCACTACTCTGCTGCATTTGAACAGTTGAAAAAAAATGTTAGGTCTCGAGAACATGAAAATAATTTATATATAATTTTAATTTGTGACATATGAAAATATAATAAATAGAAGTTTGGAAATGATAATTTGTTTATTCAAAGTTGAACATGTCATTTGAACCGATGTCTTCATCATTGAAAATGTCAGTCCAAATGACGTTTTCAATGCTGAAAACGTCGATTCAAATGACATTTTTCATTGTAATTCTCGCTAACGTTTTCCTTAAAACATCTGTCCAATTAACGTCTTTATTTAAAAACGTCAGCCCAACTGACTTTTTCCTTTAAAGGCATCAGTTGAACTAACATTTTTAAAAGTGCGTGAGTTTGAAAATTAGTTTCAAAACCACTCGATTTTGGGTATAAGTTCCCAAAACCGCCAAATTTTGGGTAAAAACTCATTTTTCGCGTCAGCTTTGTATTGTATTGGTGGTACTATATAAAATTGACGGTCCTAATCTGTGTGAACCAGTGCTAGAATTAGAATATTAAAAATAAATAATGGACTATAAAATAAGAAAACTTATGAAGCTGATACTGAGGTTCACTACCATCACTTACCTTATTTTTTATTTTTTGAACTGCATAATTATTTAAATTTTTTAGACCAGCTCAACCATTTGGTGTAGAGTTCAAGTGGCTCTCAGGTTATGATGTGATGCAGCGGTAAACGATAGGACATGAAGAGATCACTATCTCTAACTGCAACTTAAAGCAAGGTTTATCCAATACACTAGCTAAGACAGTATAAAAGGTTGTCTCAGATTATTAAAACTTGATAAAGAAAAGGTTGCTGGGTGAAATCCTAAATTAAAAGTCAGAATCTTAAACTCGATTTTCATAAGAAAAAATATTATGATAATGAGGATAAAGTTCAACTTTGTAGAGCGGCATACAATATGCTTCAAATTAAAAACAAGTTTGGTTGGATATTACACTCATGTTTTATTATTTCCTATGGATAGCTTGTTGATGAAATCAAGGTGATGAATAAAAATATAACACATTTTAAATCATATTTTTTGGAATTTTTTCTGATATCAAAAAATAACATTTCGATATTGCACGAAAAATTACAAACCAATCAGATTAAATTTCAACTCAAATATATAACATACAACTCTATGACTATAAATTTTGAGTTAAGATGGATCTAAAAATACTTGGAAACGATTCCAACTTACTCTGATATATTTTTGGACCTCAATGATTTGTATTTTATGAAATAAAAGTAGAAATAACTAGTCAAAAGTGGGAATAACAAAAAGTGGGCATCAAGTTTCGAATCTCATCATCAAAAACTAAAAAGAAAAGAAAAAACAAAGTATGAACTACGATGAATACCATAGGTCAATGTTGATAACCTCGGAAGCCTGTGCTTCGCCTCCTCAATGGAGTTAATAAGCTTAATTTGGCTGCAAAGAATGTCAAAGGAAGATGTTAATTTGCCATCATGTATCTCCGAGAATCAATCTCTGTAAATTACAGATAAGTTTACTTATCATGTATCTCTCTCAATTCTTATCTCTGTGAGAACTATATGCACTGAACATGACTTTTTATTGTAAGATGGTACCTTCTTTTTTGGGTCATTATTTAAAACTGTTACATGGGAGAGAGTTGGTGAGATTTGAATCCGTGATCTAACTGTTCAACAGCGAACTACGGTGGTCATTAGGGCTGATGAGATTTAAATCCATGACCTAATTGTTCAACACGAGCTGCAGTGGCCATTAGGACAACCGTTGAAGCTCATTGTAAGTTGGTACTTACTTTCACCTTTTATGCACCTAATGGGTATCCATTAGTGAGAATGAGACAGTGATACCCTTGTTATCCCAGTATAAAGAGGCAACCCACTTATCAAGAAATAGAAGGAAAAAATCAAGGGCACATCTTATCTTTTTAACTTACTGGGGTTTGGAAGGCACAAAAGACACTGAGGTCAATACAGATAATTTGGGCTGGCAGTGATTGGGATGGGTGGTGTGGATGTGTCTCTTCTCAAAGAAAGAAAAGTTTTGCTCTGAGAGATTCTTGAAATTTGTGATCAAGTTGTGTCATCAACTCCATTTATTCTTGTGGCCCATTCAAACAGTGCCATAATTAACCCAACCCCTATTTTGGAATGTGGAACAAAAACTTTCTTAGACAAACTAACAATAGACCCCAACAAAGGTAGTATAAAATAAAATAATATAGTCTCTACCATGTATTAAATATTTGTTTCTATAATTTATTACAATTAAAATATCCACCAAAGCAATATGTAACAGGTTTCTAGTTTAAAAAATAGTGTATATCGAAAACGGGATAAACTGTCAACCATTTACCTCTTCTAAGCCCGATTATAGGGGTAACACATGTGTGTTGAGTACAACTTTTATATTGTAATAAGTTTCATATGTTTCTTCAATAAATAGAGAAAGCTAAAAATGAAAAAAGGCAGTCAGGAGGATTCCTAGTAGAAGGGACAAGAGAGGTGCATACAAAAACCTAAAGATGAATAAAGAGTCTTTAAATTGGGGGTGGAGTGTGGAATAAAGGCATGGATAATAAAGAATAAAGTCATTTGGATAACAAAGGAATGGATTTCATGAACAATATTGTCAAGTTAATTATTTGCATGAAAATCCGTTAATATTTTGAGGCTCCAAGTTTGAATCTCATTAATCAACATAATGACTATAGTTTGCGAGTAGGCTTGTTAATTTTGAACACAATCCACGAATCTAGTGTGAAATCAACACAAAAATAGTAAGTTTTTGATTGAGACTTAACGAGTTCAAGTGATAAATAAGTGAATTCGTTAGATTCGTCAAATAAATGGGTCGACTCAAACTCGGTTAAACCTGACACGACACCAACTAAACTATACACGAATATAAATGAGTCAAGAATGTTAGATTAGTTGAGTAAATTTTGATACAACACGACATAAATATGATACGAACCCAGCACGACACGATCTATTGGTAACCCTCTTTTGTGTGTGATTGCAATTGCTCAAACTCAAGTTTACTTAGCCAAAAAAAAAAAAAAATCCAAAAAATTGATAAGTCAGCTGTACTCACAAAAAATGTGAAAACCATACCCAAGTTAATCTAAAGCTGTAGATTTTGAATTGATTAATGTAAAAATGATGACATAATATATAATTATAGAATAAAAAAGTTTACTCTTATCACAATGTTATTGAATGAAAAAAAAAAAATTATGATGCCAAAATTTTATTTTTCGGAATTCTATCTAAATTCTAAAAAATAGGCGGTTGAGATGGTTCTCGATTATCTAAAAAAATCTAGGCTATGATGGAAACTTTGCAATCAGTGTCAGGGTATCTTAAGTTGTTTTATCTACCATTTCCCATCAAAATAAATTCAATATGTGTTTGCTTTCCTTGCAGTGTAGTTAATATATAGACAAAGATCCGACAAAATGACCCACTAAAATGACTTGATCATCAGAAACAGGCTGGTTATATATAGATGAAGGTGAGACCCATCTTTTTTTTTATTATTATTATTATAATTATTGAAAGCCAATGCTTAACACATTCTTCATCAATTTCTGTTCTTTTTTTAACTAACCACAAGTAATATCAATTTATTTACCCATTGTGAGTTAGTGTTAAGGATTTCGAATCCTGAAAATAATTTTGAATTCTATAGTAACAAGAATCTCGTCCAATAAACTATTTTTTCAGGATCCTCTGTTTATTTCTATTATATGATGAAATCCATCGCTTTGAAGAAAGAGAGAGAGAGAGAGAGATAAATGTAGATGAGATTGAACCATCAACAGGCTCCGATTCCCATTTTGCAGCCTCTCATGAGACTAACTTATTCTATGCATAAGATACTCAATATTTTGCAATCGGATTTGGATCTCTACAATACAATTCTTTCTCAATTTTTTTCAATGATAGATTATTCTATTGAATATCAGTGAGAGAGCCAAGTATACGTAGTGGCGTCATTTAAAATCCTTACAGCGTTGTACTATTGAGAAAAAATTAAGTAAAACTATATGGAAAGTGATCTGGATACTTTTCATTTTTCATATTGATAAGTTGAAATAAGATCTCAAAACTTGCTTTCGAGTGCACTTAAAATCTCTCTCTCTCTCTCTCTCTCTCTCTCTCTCTGACACACATATACACGCACTAGTACCGTATTTTGATTTTTCATGCAATAAAATTTAAAATGTATAATTATTTATATTTTATTAATGATGAGGATAGGTTTTTGGGTCTGGGCTGTCATTAGGACCAAGCCCAAAGACCTCCAGAAAATGTTGAATGAGAGCCCCGAAAGCCCAAAAAGGAGTGGTCCCAACCGGCCCGCCTTTGTTTCTTAGCCCATGACCCGAGTTAAAGCCTGTTACGCCACGTGCTCCAAGGACAAAAGAAACCGGCTCTGATTTCTCAGAGTTACTCCCTGCAAAAACAGAGGGGTAGTGTCGAACGAGCCCAAGCAATCGTGGGCACAGAATCGCCGGCGGTCAGAGTGGCTCGCAGAGAAAGGACGAACGGTCCCCACAAGATCAAGGAAAGAACAGCAGGGACAACAAAACCCTAGGAGCAGACACCATATAAATAGAACAGTAAAAGGAGGAAAGGGGATCGAATTCCTGGACCTTCTTCCCCATCTTCTAGCTGGTATTTTCGCCAAGATCCCTAGTACAGCCTCAATAGAGAGCATCGTCTGTGGCCCAGAGCCAATAATTTTCTTGTAACCAGTTAAAATCAATATACACAACCCAGGAGCAAGAGCCTCCATTACAGTGGACGTAGCCCAAGTCTTTTGGCTAGGGTGAACTACTCGCATTTGCTTGTCTATCATCGCTTAACTTCAATTTCCCTGAAACTCATCTTATAAAATTCAAGAAGAGCCTAGTTAACTCGGGCCTGGGAGATTGATTTCTGAGGAACCATCAATTAATAATTATAAATCAATTAACCTAAAACTATTAATGTTCAATCAATTTGGATACCATAAACTTGCCCTACAACACAAAATACAAGAAGGGGTTGTTAAGTCAATAAATGAGACAAGAGTGAATGGTGAATGGGGTGCATGTGGTGAAAATTATGACAAGCATTCCCTCAACAGTAAGTCTGCAGCGTAAAGGAAGAACCCACTAAATAAGCTACCTATTTTCAGCTAAAGACTTCATTATCACACTACTGACCTTTTGACCATGCACTAACAATACAAAAAAAAAAAGTACGAGTTTTTCCGTGTATAATTAGAAAAAAATATATATATTTTTTCTTTTAACTCTAAAAGTCTATTATATTTTTAATTATCAATATATTTATTTATCGGTTTTATTTAAATTAATATTTTTTCGACCTTTTAAAATTGATATCACTTAATGATTTTATTGAGTTTTTCATAAATCTTAGTTTCACGAGTACACTTCCCAAAAAAATCACCAAAAGTATTAAATCTATCAAACAGGACAAATTTCAATAAGTTTATTTGATCATCTAACGGCCACTAATATCCCTCTCAAAACTATTCACATTGAATTTTTTTCTCCCCCAAAATTCATCACTTTTCACATATGTTGCACTGTGTCTTTAGACACGGGTTACCCCTAATCTATAATATAAAATATGACGGTCTTCAATAAATTCATTCGATTGTTTCAAATAGACTCATCCAACTGGCACCAACATCCCTCTCTCAAAACTATTCACATTACACCATGACTTTAAGCACAAGTTATCCCTAATAAACTTAAAAACTGAAGCAATGTTATACAGACTTAAAAAATTAACTTAAAAATCTTACTTGATGATATTGCTGTTATATTTGTTATTAATTTAATTATGAGTCTCAGCATTTATAGAAACCCACTACCTGTGACTCATAATTAAATTAATGATAAATATAACAGCTACATTATCAAGTCAATTTTTTAAATATGTGTGTAGTTTTGTTTCATTAATGATTAGATAAATCATGTTTTGATCCCCTTAGTCATGACCTCTATACGTATCACATTCATCCTAGACAAACCATGGTTTTAATGTTGCACATTAAACTATGATTATTAATTTGGCATCGTGTCAATGATTAATTTCTACTACTAATTTAAAGAAAAGTTATCTTACTTTGTGTCGAATATTATGATTTTATACATGAGATGTTAAACCTTCTCATCAGTTTATTTGTTTATTAACCTCAAAGAAGTTTCATATAAACAAGTAACTAAAATGCAATTTTGAAGCAATACAGTAGTTTAGATATATGTGATGCATGTAATTGAGCTGATTACGAGCAAAGAGAGAATTTTTTTTTCTGTTTGTAATACTGTTTGAATTATTTTGAATAAACATTTCTTTCCAAAACTCTCTCTCTCTCTCTCTCTCTCTCTCACAGCCTCTTCCTTTGTCCTCTCCACTCTCTGACACACTGTTCTCCGTATGGCGTAAACCTTGATCCCTGATAGTGCAAGCAAAGCAAGCATCCTCACCTTTTTCATCGCCCTCTCTAAAACTCATTGTATTCCTCTTTGTCCGTAAAAAAAACTGCTTTTTCTCTCTCCTCTCACCCCTTTTTTGGTCTCACTACTGTTATAAGCTCATGCTTAGTGCTTCACTAGCAAAACTCACCTGCAAAACTCTCTCAAGTGCCTGCCTCTCCTGTCCTCCCCTTCTCCTCTCTTTCATCAACCCTCACTTGCATACTTTTTAACTCTAAACCTCTGCTCTCTCTCTCTCTCTAGTATTTTCTTAATATTATCTGCTCTTAAAAGGTCTTGTCTTTTGCCATGGAAGGAGTTTAAGCTCAAGGTAATCAGGACATATTTATTTGTTAATCTCTCTAGCTGCACAATTTGTTGAAGAAGAAGTACCCACATTGGGTAACTGTTTGATAGCTCTTCTGTCTCTCTTCATTGCTATGTATAGAGACCCTTCTAATCTTTGACCATTGTCTTTTTCAGGGATACTAATGCAAATGTTGCAACTCCTTCTCTCTTAGTTCCCTTTTCAAGAGAGATAGACAAGCATAGACAGCGAAATGCATTTGCTCATCGTGCCTAGCCCTTATGCCCAGCTCCTGGCTATATTGCTGCTGAATTTGCTTGCTTTTAATTCTTTTCTCTGCCTAAGGCCATGAATGTTCAATTCTAAGAGGATTCGTTGCCTTGCAGTTCTTCTTACATTCCAGCTGACTCAAAATAGTCTCTCTCTCTGGGTTCCATTGTATCACCAAAGCTTCTGTTTCTAGTTTCATGAGTGGGTCACTTTTGCTCTGAGAGGAAGAAAGAATGTTGAAGATATGTTGTTAAGAAGCCACAGTTTACTAGTTGTGTAGGAGTAGCCTTGTGTTGTTTCCAAAAGAGTGAACAATCTTTTTAGAGACCCCCCCACAAATTTTTAATTTAATCATTTTGGCCTCTAATTCTCTCCTGTCTTGTTCCTCCTCTATTGGTCTACAAACAAACAGCATCATCAATTAAAAAAAAAAGAGAGATAGAGGCACTGAGAGAGAGTAAGAACTAAGAAGTGTGGGAGGAGGCTAGAAATGGAACTTTCAAGTCAAGAAGGAGAGATGCCACTTCCAATTAACAGTACATATGGTGGGGGACATGGTCATGGGCATGGGCACATGATCCATCATGTCCCTGCACCCCACAATCACATTATACCTTCTTCAGCACCCCAAATACCCTCCAATGGCCCCATATCCACAGCACTAGAGGACCATGTGCCCTACAAGAAAATGGTCAGGTATAGGGAGTGCCTCAAGAACCATGCAGCTTCCATGGGTGGGAATGCTACAGATGGGTGTGGTGAGTTCATGCCCAGTGGAGAAGAGGGTACCCTACAGGGCCTCACATGCTCAGCCTGTAACTGCCACAGAAACTTCCACAGAAAAGAAATAGAAGGTGAGCCCTCTTCATATGATTGCTACCACAACCACCCCTATCCCAATAGGGTTGGAAGGAAAGTCATTTTGGGTCATCACAAGACCATTTTTGGACCAGAGGCTCTGGGACACCACCCTACCGGAACACTTTTACCTTTCAGATCAGCTCCACCACACCAGATGATAATGTCTTATAATATGGGTTCTCTCCCTTCAGAGTCTGATGAGCTAGAGGATGGTGGTGGTGGTGGTGGTGGTGGTAGTGATGGTGGGTTTATGGCCAGGCCACATCAACTGGTGAAGAAAAGGTTCAGGACAAAGTTTACACAGGAGCAGAAGGAGAAAATGCTGAACTTTGCTGAGAAAGTTGGGTGGAAAATTCAGAAGCAAGAGGAAGCTGTGGTGCAACAATTCTGCCAAGAAGTTGGAGTCAAGAGAAGAGTCCTTAAGGTTTGGATGCACAACAATAAGCTCAATCTAGCCAAGAAGAACCCCTCCACTTCTCAAAATCCAACTTAGCAAAGACAAAATAATTTTCTCTTCCATCTTTAGCTTAAACTATCCCTCTTCCTTTTCTTGTTCTCTTTTGAACATTTTTTTCTCTGGGTCTGCTCTTGATGGTATCTTCATATTGAGAATAACATTGGTTATGTAATGTAGGTTAAGGCAACTAGGTTTGGTAGATTTCAGTTGTGAGTGTTGTTGTTGTCCAATCCATTCATATGGATTGGATACAGATACCCTTTCGAGAATCTCTTATGTATGACATTTCTAATCCTAAACAGCATCTTCTTAATTGATTTTTTTTTTTTCAATTTTATTTTATGATTGTTTAAATTGTGATTTAACTTAATTGAATGTAATTTTATGATATATTATGATGACTGATGACAATAGAGTCAGAATATAGTGTACAAGGGGTGCTGTACTTTCTCTTCCTTGCTTTTGGTATGAAAACAGTAACTTTTGCTTGCAGCAGCTAGAATAGAAGTATGCTAACACTTGCTGCTTAATTTGATCATCATTCATACATTTTCTAATCCTATTCCTACGATGCTAATTATTTCTGGGTACATTGATAGATCACTTTACAAAATAGTCATCTTTTAAATGTCAAATAATCTATAATATAAAACATGACAGACTTCAATAAGTCCATCTGACGGTCACAAATAGATTAATCAAACGGTCATCAACATTCCTCTCAAAATAATTCATATTTCACCGTACCTTCAGGCACGGGTTACTCCTAGTACATCTATAAAATAAGACAAAACATCCAAAAGTTGAAGAAAAACTATTGTGGCATTACAATCATTTATACATGAATAAGTATTTTTTTTGTTAGCTTATTATATCTAAGGACCACACTACTAATGATGGATAAATCACTTATATCAAGCAAAAATTTATTTATTTTTAAAAAATATATATATATTTAGTATTCGAAACTCCTGTTATTATGAAATTTAAATATATGCAACTTTATTTTGCAAATGCTCCACAAGCAAAGCCCCATATTCACTTACATCATGTATTATGTGAGAGTTGATGTAAGATTTGACAAGAGATAAGGTACAGGAGCCTGCCTCCTCACATGGGTACAACCATTAAGACATTCACAACTTTGATGGAGTTGTGCAGGGATGAGGAAAGCTTTTGTTTTGTATTTTCTACAAGGAATGGAGTAATCTACGGTATCCAATAAAAAAATTGGATATCCTACCCTCATTTATAATTTTTATATGTATTTTTATAATTTTTTGGATGTTTTTATTATTTTTGTGATAATTATTTTTATCATTTTTATGATAATTTGTGATCGATCCTAAAATTTTAGGATCGATAAATGTTAGAATAGATCGCAAATTATCATAAAAGTGATAAAAGCACTCACAAAAATTATAAATCACTCATAAAAATTGTAAATTTTTTTGTTATAAGATAATTCATAAAAATTATAAAAATACTCATTAAAATTGTAAATTTTAGAAGTACGATACTAAAAAAAAATTTGAAAGAATAGTTTTGAGAATTGATGTGTTTTTCTAGAAGTTACACCGTGATGGATCAAATTATGATACAATGATGCTGATTTATCATTAATGAGATCCAGAAATTTAGAATTATTATTAAAAAAATATTTTTCAATTTTTTAATCAATTCTAAATCAATTACATTGAAACGCAATTTATTCTCTAGAATCGTGACTTGAGTTGATTATACTAAAAACTTCCGCACTATAGAAAAATTGTGTTTTTTTCAACAAATAGTTTTCTTTCGTTCAATCCAAACTAGGGTCTCCTATTTTTCATAGCTTGAAAATATCATCGTGTACATCACTTCTACAAATTCCTAACGTTCAACGTGGCACACTATATAATAGGTTTAAAAAGTATATATATATACTTTTGGGGTTTTTCAAAGTAGTGATGATAGCTTTGTAGAAAGTTGGAAAAAAACATTAAAAGAGAATGTGTTTAATGTTAAAAATGTTAGTATGTAGTAAGGTGAATACTAAGATAGTACTTACTTACAAGTAGGGATGATAGTGGACTCGGGAAAAACGGGTATTTGTCCGGACCGGAGATGGACTATACATATTGGACGGTGGACGTATACAAAAATACCCGTATAAACCCGTGCGGGGATGAAGGCGGGAATAGACTTACCCATACCCCCGCCTCATCCCCGCTATACCCGTTATATATATATACATTGAAGGCATGTTTTATTATAGTTTGGTTTAGATTAGAGAATAATATGAAGCATTGTCTTGTACAAGAAAATACAAACATTCTTCATATAACTATAAGATATTGGGGGGATTCACACACATTACAAATTCCAAATCTATACATCAAGCATCAAGGGAAGCAGCAAAGAAATCAAGAACCAAAACCCACCTTCCCAAACATATTTCTTTTGATTTCTTAAGAATTCATGTCTTTTGCCCTTCATATTTGAAGAAAGATCTTTCTAGTGATGCATTACAGTATGCTGCAACATTCATATCTTGAACACATAGGAGACAGAAGGGCAAAGTTCTGCATCCTGCTGTAGCATCAACACAAATCAAAGTCCAAATTCTCTAAGCATTTACCTCAACTGTTTATAGCAATTATAGGCAAAGGCAAGCTTGGTCTTGGGCTTGAGCTTGGGCGGGTATGGGGGAAGCGGGGACGGGGACGGGGACGGAGACGGAGACGGAGACGGAGACGGAGACGGAGACGGGGGCGGGGATTAGAAATTTACCCTCGGACGGGAGATGGGGGATGAAAATTATCCCCGTTAACGGGGATGGACGAAGTTTTTTTTAAGCGGATACGGGGATGAAGACTATACCCTCCACCCCCGCTTCGGTCCACTGACATCCCTACTTACAAGACATGAACAGTGAGCTGTAGGGGGTGCGTTGTTACACTTTAGAGGTGCACTTAGCATTTGGCATTATAGCAAAGAGTGATTAGAGTATGACCATTGATTTTTTATTATAGGACGGTGAATTTCATATATACATATTATTGGACGGTGGATATCATGTTTGATCAATGATCAAATTAGACTTCGTGAAGATAAAGATTTGGGTCGTAGACAGCTAAAAGGTGCTATCGAATGTATTTGGGGCTAATATCACTTTACATCCTAACCCAGATTGTCATTTAAATTTTTATCATAAATTGAAGCACGTGAGGTGATTAACACCAACCTAACGCCATCAGGCTTCAGATGACCTGTATTTCTCACATGCATCTGTGTTTATGTTATGGCAGAAATCAACCTAAAACCAACCACTATATTAAATTCTTTGTTTAAGAAGGATATCTAACTTCATATTTATTCCATCACAGAAGTAGTTTTGGCCATAGGCTCATGGGTTAAATCAAGCTTGGGAGTTTACTCTTTGAAAAACTATTGAATTCTTCGTCTCTCTCTCTCCAGAGTTCTGGTGGAATTTCTCTCTCAGGCTGGTGTGGCAGCCTTCTACTCTATTTTTTATTCTTACTGTCACAAGCTTAGTTGAGATAAAAACTTTGTTGACCTGATTTGTACTTCTCGTGTCACACGAAAGGTAACACTTTGGGCCCTCCATTCCCCCCCCCCCCCCCCCCCCAAAAAAAAAAAAAAACAAAGGGTCAGCCAGGTGACACTAATATAATTTGTTTGTGACTAAATAAATAGAATTTTATAATTATTTGAGGTGACCACAAGTTGCTTAGGAGGGTCTATTTCAATGACACCTTCATTTAATTACTTTTGAATCTGATCTTTAAGGACCTAATAATCTTTTATCAGATGACTAAAAGCGCGATAGAATTAACAGTATTTGGGATCTCCTACTCGTCCCACCTCATCCAATCTCTTGGGTTCGGGAAGCACAACAAACCCTTACTTGACCCGCGAAAGAACTGAAAATAGACGCAACAAAGGAAAAAACTAAGTAATGTATAGCCTTCTAATAGTTTCAAGAAAGGGTGTTAAAAGAGACGACCAAGACAAAAGCCTATATAGTAGCCACTTCTAGTTCTTGTGGATAACACGAGCCTCCCACAACTGTTGAAAATAAAAGAAATAGAGCTTAATAGCTTAAATTAGACCATGATATTTCCAGCAACCTCCACCTTGTCAATAATAGCTATGGTCTTAAACTTTTCACATGAAACTGGCTTTACCTTACCTACCCTGTCCTTAGAATGGTAAATATTCTAGTCAAATAAAAGGAAAGAGATAAACTTGTCAAGGGACTAAATAGTATCTCGAGATTTCATGTTCAACTCGCATAAAAAGTCCGGATTTACTTAATATACGTATTTGCGAGTAATTACATTGACCTGATGAACTCCAAAGAACTATGTCATAAGAATGGTTTAACGTTGCAATTAAAAAAAAAAAAGTGAAAAAAAAATATCGCCAACCCCAATCCTAACCCTTTACTCATTCAAATATGAAAGCATGATCATATGAGTGAAATTTAATAGAGGCTCCTATGCTGTCTCACTGAAATGACTTGTCTGCCTTATGCATCCCATCAAATTAAGGGTAACAGTACACGAAAATACAATTTAAAATCAACACAAAATTTGCTCAAGATATTTGTGGATTAAGATTTTTTAATTTTTGACACAAACTCAAAAATAACACGACATGCTAATATGAATGATGAACGAGTCAAATTAGTTTTAAATAGGAATAACCCAAGATTAACACAATTAATGCATTTAATAAGTATTAACAATGCGCGACGTGTATTGCATGTAAATTTTTTTTATGTAGCTAAATTAAATATTAACTTATATTTATCATTGTACTCTCTTCATAACTTAATGGACTCATTTTACTGTTCTTTGTGCCTCAATAATTGTTTTACTAAATTATTTTAATTGTGAATAAAGAGAAAAGATAAATATATTAATTTTTGGGCATTGGAGATATTATTATATCAATAAAATTATCGCCGTGTATATTATATTAGGTTTTTTGGGAAAAATTAATATTTTTATATATCCTGTTAAAATATAATATGATCATTCAAAAGTTTTCTAAAGATAGAGAAATTTATATGATATGTTAGAGATTAGTTTGTTATTTAAATACTGATGGATATAATCATAACTTGTACATTTAAATACAAAATGACATTAGCATTTACAGATTTTTATAAGAACAAAATAATGAATCAAAAAATTTTCATGCTAAAGTACTTTTATTAGTAGTATAGATATAGATTATACAAATAAAATATCAAATTTCTGTTATTTTTTATCAAGTATTAACATGAATCCTTACAAACCAAGAGAATTACTTGCTTGTTTTAATTATTATATGGGTTTAGTGAATTTTAGTATATGAAAACTATTTGAGTGTACGTTTCAAATATAACACGACAATAAATAAGTCAAGTTTGTATTAGGACATCTAACACGACCAAATAAATAAAAATTTTAAATTAACATTGATTAATACTCGATACAAACCCAAACATAACACCCTTGTTACCCCTACATCAAAGACTGAGCAATTGTGAAAGCGGTTTTGTTTGTGTGCGTAAGGTCAACTATATTTATGAACCAATAGCTGTATGGATGGATTACATGGTGACCCACACCAACAGGATGTGAAAGGCTCCTTTAAGAGGATAAACATACGCTGTTTGAAAGGATGTGATCAATAATGAAATGCACCGAATAGCTGTATATGATTTCCAGCAGTGACCACTCCCTGACTAAGGATCACTACCCAATCTTTTTTGCATCATGCTCACCACACCTAGCTTGTGGTCCTAAGTGGTATCCTATATAAAGTTCATGTATTCTGGGTCCCTAACACAACTCTCTGATTCTTCCTATATTTTCTACCCTTCACTCCCATTATTCCATTTTACAGCAAAATAAATGTAAAGAGAACCTTCCATTTACTGGTCCCAGTATTCTTAGTTATCTATGCAAATTTTAAACAAAAATATATACATGATGGCTCTTCCAATGTCATATAGGATACATACAGAAGCATTAACACTCAGAAGACTTGAGGGTATCCTAAGCATAAAGTACCGCAAGCTAAAGACCTTGTGAAATAAATATAAGAAAGAAAATAACTCAAAAACCTCGAAAACAAAAAGATGAAACACTTTTCTTTTGACTGTGCTATTAGAATTGACATCTCTATATTCATTTAACCCAAAACTGCACACCTTAAGCAGTGATCTCCGTGGTATAGGTAAGAAAATGAAACATCAGATTAAACACGGGTAGCAAACTGCATAGAGTGTGGCATGCTCGATAATGAGAACTGACCGGCTTTTACAGAAACTGTGATTCCCATGATTCCCTCACTGCAACGTTAAGTCCTCTCATTTGCATACAAGCTTTCCTGGTCTGACCCAAGAACTTAGGAAATAGGGAAGAAGGAATCACCGCATTTGGCAAGCCAAACCCAAGTTTTGCATAGGTGTGGTAGAATTTTTGAAGTTCGAAGATATATTATTTTACCAGTTCGCACAACCGAGCTCGGCCAGGATTAAGAAGGGATTCGGACATCAGCCATCCCTACAAGGAAAAACAAATCATTAGCATACCTGTAAGAGAAGCATAATGGATATAGTCATCATACCGATATCATATTCAAGATCGGCAAAAATGAAGCACCAAATACAAGCCATGAAAGCAGTTGACCATATTTAACCAATCCCAGAACTTTCAATGAGGGGTTTGCCTCCAAAAAGTCTAAAACGGCCTTGTTTCAAGCAAAGCTACACTGGGGTGTGTTTCACAGCAACTTCAGGGCAATGGATAAAAAGTATTTAGCATCACATTTGAAACATCTAGCAACTAGGGATCTACGAAAACAGACCGAGGCCACTAAATAAATTTTCTTCTGCATAAAATTTTTTCTTTCATCTAAAAAACTGAATACTGAAGTAATAAGATAACACTTTAATACAACCTCTGTAATGAAGGGTAGGACTTTTCTTATCGTTCAATGAGGATAGAACTTTAGAGTCTGTAAATGTGCACCTTTTTTTTTTTATAAGAAACTAAATGCTTATATTGATGATTAAGAAATGAAAGTTACATCAAAAAGGTTGGATAAGAAAAAGAAATAATGAAACTAAGTTACATAACAAGCTTATAAGTCACAAATCTCTCTCCATCATGCTAAGATTGCAAATAGTGGAATTCCTTTAAAATCCTTAGAAACCGAAGCCCAAAATGAGGCTACAAAATGAATACAATCCCATGACTCATCCAAAGACTCGTATCGATCTTCAAAAATTCTTACATTTCTTTTCCACCAAATAACCCAAAAAGTATCAATGATAGCACAGTTCCAAAGACTACCCGTCACACCTTTATTGAACCTTCCAAAGCCTTTAATGTCTTCAATAAAGAAAGATAAAGAGATAAAGGAATCACCCAACTCAAATCCGCCACTCGAAACAATGTTTATCACATAAGCAACAGGGCAATGCAAAAATAAGTGATCTATACTTTCACAATCACATTTACACATTACACATTACACATCACACACCACTAAGGTCTTCTTTTTTGAAGCACATCACAAGTGTTAAGCTTTCCATGTGTAATAGTTCATGTGAAAACTCACTTTAACTGGCACTTTAGCATTTCATATCATCAAAGTAGGGGCAAAAATAGGACAAGAATATTGATTCAACAAAGACTCAAAAGAAGGATTTACAAGAGAATATACCAGATGATTCATGCAGCCACCCTCTTTTATTATGTGACTCGAGATTCAGCAAACAACTGTTTAGGATATCAAGAAATGAAGTGAGATTCCCAATGTCTCAATCTCTAGTATTCCTACGGAATCCTAAATCCCAATAGTACGGATGGTTTGAAGACCTTAACACATAAGCAATAGAAACGCCCCGAGAATAAGCTAGTTGATAGAGATGTGAATACATAGATGAAAAAAGATAACTCCCACCCAAGCATTCTCCTCAAAACTAATTCTTTTCCCGTTACCCACCATAAATCTCAACTCTTGAGAAAACCACGTCAACCTTGACATATGAATTTTCATGGACAGCAAAAACTTGCCCTCTCAACCTTGAGTATCTCATTCGTTGGTCTGTAAACCACATTTGCTCTTAATAGCTAAATACCACAAAAAAAAAAAAATTTTGGCCCCAATGTTAACCTCCACCACCACATACCCACTAATGCTATATTTTTTGCCTTCAGATTACCAATAGAAAGAGCTCCTTTATCCCTAGAACTACAAACCACTTCTAGTTTATTAAATGATCCATCCTCTCCACACCTCTTCCCTCCCATAGAAAATCTCTCATCATTTTATCTATCTTCAAAGTAATTTTCGTTGGCATTTTATAAAGATAAAAAATATGTCGGAATACCAACTAGGATTGACTGTACTAAAAAAAAGCTCTTTTCCACCCATCCAACTTTTTCCCCACTCTTTCTACCATTAAATCCCAAAAAGGTAGTGCCTATGGATTCCCACCCAAAGGTAACACTAAGTAATTCAAAGGTCATTCTCTCACCTTACACTACAAGAGTCTCTCAACTATATTTGACCTTATCAATACATGAGTTGATTCCCACAAGAATACTTTTATCCATGTTCACTTTCAAACTCGACACCAAACCAAAAACCTCAACAATATTCTTAAAGTTAATAGTTTTTTCTCATCCCCCTCGTATAAGAATATTGTATCATATCAGCAAACTAAACTATAAATGAGAGACCACAATTCTATCTCTCCCTACACTAAAACCACACCCTGTCTCAATCATCTAGATGTCTTAAATCTATCTCTTGATTTTCCATTAAGCATGATAGAAAAATTCATAGAATGCAAAAACACTTGAATCCACCTCCTCCATCTCCCTCCATATCCTTTCACCTCTAAAACATTGTCCAAAAAATCTCAATCTACGTGGTTATATGTCTTCTCAAATCAATCTTAAAAGCAAAATCTCCACACTTCTAACTCTCTAATCCTCCACAATCTCATTAGCCACAAGTGCTACATCCAAAATTTGTCTATCTTTTAACTAAAACTCCTTGACACTCAGAAATTGTATCACTTAGAGTTTCTATTAATATCACGGATAGCACAATTACAATAATTTTATAGAGACTAGACACCAAGCTAATCGATCTAAAATCCCTCATTTTCATTGATTTATCTTTTTTTGGAATCAGGCACATAAACGTGGTATTTGTAATTACAGTAACTACTCCACTTTGAAAAAATTAATTGAAAACTTTCATTAAATCCTCTTTAACAATATCCCCACATCTTGATAAAATGCCAAAGTAAAACCATCAGGACTCGGTACCTTATCTCTACCACAAAAACAGCCATTCTTACTTTTTCCACCTCAAAAGGCCTTTCCAACCACCTAACTTACTCTCCTCAATAGGACTCCACTTCAAACCTTCCAATCTAGGTTTTACTCCTAAAAGATCAATATGAATTATCGAAAAACTCAATAATCTTACTCTCAATCATCATTTCATCTTCAATGATCACCCCAATGTCCAACTCTAACTTATCAATAAATTTCTTCTTTTGCTTACCATTTGCAATCCTATGAACAAGTTTAGAATTATTATCTCCCTCTTTTATCCACTTCACTCTGGCCTTTTACCTCCAACTAATTTCTTCTTTAAATACCACCTCCTCAAACTTATTCTTCAACTCCCCCTATCCCTTCTCAAATTCTCATCTAAATTACCACTCTTCTCAATCCTATCAATCTCTCTAATCCTATTCATGATCAAATTTTTTGTGATTCTAATATCCCCAAAAACTTCATTATTCCATTTCTGTAAATGTGCCACCTCACTTGAAGTAGCATGTTAGGAACCATTGAAAAAGCATTTCAAACCAACTCTCTAAGTTTTATGTAATCTTTTGCAAATAAAAATTGTTTTCAGCTTTTGCCCTTGAAAGCAAGACGAGAACATTCAAAGTAATGGCCTACCTAATATGAGTTCATTTAAGGTCACAAAACCTCCTATTTCATATTTGCATTTGCCCCTTGACAAGTCATTATTAATGTACATTTTCACCCCCAAAAATGTAGTACCTTATTACTTTCATTAACTTTCATGTCACCTAATTACCTTAGAAAAATATAGACAGTAAAAGGATTAAAAAGATTTCAATACGGTATAGGATGTTAGCATACAATTTTACATGTGCCAAGTGGCAATATTGCTAGGGCAGCAGCAAACCATGGCAACACAGGAATTGAGCTCATAGGCACTAACTGTTCAATGTCCTACTTACCTAATTTTTCTGTAATTTCCGTACTTAATTCCTTTGCTCTTCAGTAGTTAATTAGAAAGAAAGGGCATCGTTTCAAGAAAAATTAACTCCAAATTTAGTACCCCCGCCCCCCGGGGGGGGGGGGGGGGGGGGGGGGGGTGTAGATTAGGTCTAAACCTAACTTTTGGCATTTTTTAGTGGCAGTAATTTGAAAATATCAAAGTAAAACGGAAGATATGGCTTTCCACCATACCTGTTCTTTAGCTTTAGTCTTGAAGGGTCCATATAAAGCTGAGACCATCTTATAAGATTCCACAACATGGGACTCCAGATCAGTAGTCGAGGGCAATAAAATCGAATGATCACTTCCCGGTTGTCTTCTAGAAGAAGATTCATTCTCGTTTGAGGAACGAACAATATGCAGAAGCACATGAGCCTGTAATACAAGATCATCCTAGCTTAAACAATTACTGTGTTAAACTCCTGGTAACATCGCACAAAAAAGTGAGACTGCTTACATGGAAAGCTGCTTTCAGAATGTCATCTGACTTTGCTTGATCCTTGAGCAGTGCAAATATATTACCCTTAGAAGGATTGTACGTCACTATATATCTCTCTTTCTGCCATTAGGAAAAAGAAATGCAAGTCAGATGTGTGAGAGGACCACTACTAAAAGAATAACACAAGCATGTGTATGTGCATTTGCGTGCCAGCATGCTGAGAAGGAAAGAGAGAGATTCCCAGCAAAACAAATCATCTACCCATAAAAGTAAATATACCTCAAAAACAGGTTCTACGGTGAGATAAGAATTTGCATCTTGGAATGCGTCCTTAAACCTAGGTCCTGCAAACCAATTGTAACAAACCTCTGTCTGAACTCGAAATAAATGGATGTACATATAGTTTATTCACATCAAAGTGAAAAAGAGAAAACAAACGCTACTATCATCATACCAAGAATAATGGGTCTGTCTTTGGACCAGGGAAAAGTGAATATATTTTCCATCATATTTCCCTCCTGCAATGTTGGAACTCGCCCTGAAGAAGGGAGAGATGTGAGACCAGAATACAGGAATACAAGATGTTGCAAGGCTTTACATGAGAAAACCATCAGAAATACCAAGGGCCTGTATTCCAAATGACATCTTTTGGGAAACCCGAGGTGAAGTTGGGAGCCTCACCATAGTTCTTAGAGAACTAATCAATATTAGAACAATATTAGGAGTACCCCCATCCCCAACCCAGGGCAGATATAGAAAAAAAAAATATACACATAATCAACGGTAATCAAAAACCAAAAGAGTTGCATTGTCAGTAGAGCTCATCCTAACCTGTCTTGAGGAAGGACTCTACTGCTACAGTGAATCTAGCCCGATTCAACGTATGCAATACAACAGATTTTACCTGTTAAACAACACATGACGCAATCACAAAATTCAATCAATATCAACAAGCAATATGATAACAGAAAACCTCAATACACACAATCAAACCTCTTGGTAAGAACTGAGAACATATCCGCAGGAAAGGAGGGCAAATGTGGTAACCAAGGAAGGATTTCTTTTCGCCATCAAGATACTCATTCCAGTTCCCAGCTTCAAAGAAGAGAAATTCACCAAAATTAGCTTCAACTACCGGTTAGATTCAAAAATAATTCATCCACAAATACTGAATTTATCCAATATATATGATAGCCCAACTGTCAGCTCATAAAACATGGTGTTCAACTGCCACAGTAGAAATTAAAAAGAAAATAAAATATTGAACAGACTACTATGAATCTTATTTCTCTTCTTGCTTCTAACAATCACCCCCCCTTCCCCTTCCTCCTCCTTTCCCCCTTCCCTTGATGAGGTAACAAGATACACTGAAACCAATATATCACATTATCTTACTACATGCATCAAAGCATAGAGTAGGAACTCATAGCCTTGCTCAGTTCACAGTTCAATTCCTCTAGAAATGACATGGATTAGGTCCCATCTTTAGCTGGATAAGAGGAGGGCCCTTAAGGGTAACAAGAGCTTCCCCTTAGATTGAAGCCCAAGCATTGGGTTTTTTAGCATCTGTGTTCATGTGCTGCAGAAAAATAATGTTTACTGGTAAGAGGACTCAAACAGGTGACCAAGTGAAGGTATAAGACCTCTCCCGTCCATCAAACTGTTTGCTGATTCACATAAATTAATAGAACAAAATATTTTTCTTCTTTCTCGTTACACTCTCAGCCTCACTCTCAACTTCAACATTTAAACAAAATAGACACTCTCGCACTCTTGATCCATGGTCTAGTATCCTTGACAACACACCTGTCTTATACACGACTTGACAGTATAATATCTCGTCTCATATATATATTAGGATCAAGTTGATTCTGAACCTAGATCTGTCAAAAATAATAGAATGATAAAGTATTCACAATCGTAGAGAGGCATTAACAGATCTAGATTCTCTAAATCCACATACATAATTACATATAAACGACTTAAAGGTATAATAAATCATATGAGGATCAAGTTGATTCTAAAAATAGATTTGTCCAATATATCATGTCTCATACCTGCTTGATAGAAAAGACAACCATATTAGGCTCCAGTTGATTTTGAACCTAGATTTGTCAATATATCCCCTCTCCTCTATGTATTACTACTTGATAGTATAGTAAACCCTATTAGCAGGATCAAGTTGATTCTGAACGTAGATTTGTCAATATATCCCCTCTCATCTATTCTATGCATTTTCATATATATAACAATCTAATGCGTGGGGGAGAAGACTCTTATATATATAATCTATAAATATATATGGAACAATCAAAGCTGTGGAGAGGAGGACGTGGGAGCTTTCCTTCTAAACGCATAATTCCTATATTTTTTAATTATTCAATTAAAAACCAAGGTTCCCTCCAATTAAATTATTCCACTTGCACATATAACTTCTCTCCCCGACTTCCCACTCCTTTAACTTTTGACTCCCTCCTAGCTTCTTATTTTCTCTAACCATACTAGAAAGATTAAACAGTTTGAGGAAGGGAACTGAGTGGATATGCTGGTAGAGGGTGGGGGGCCTAAAATTTCGTGCATCCCACAAGTTTGCCACTAGTTAACAGATGGCGATCAAAGTATGGGAGAGAGGGCTCGGAAAGCCTTTCCTAACCATTTACTTAATTATCCTATTTTTCTCTAAGTGCATTATTCTCTTCTTTTTATTTATTAAATTAAAAATTAAGTTCCCCAATCAAATTTTGGCATATTATACATAAACCACTCCTTTTCTACCTCCAACTTCTCAATCGTTTTTGATTCCAACTCACTTTTCTCTTTTAATTACTCATCTTCATCTTCTCTTCTCTCTCTTAAGACTGCTAAACAAAATAGAAGGATTGGGCAAGGGGGCAGGGGGGAGATGCTGGAACAGTGTGGGGGCATAAATCTCGTGTCTTGCAGATACATCGCTAGTAAGGTCATAAATTTGACTTATAGGATGCATTCCCCATGAAGGTATGTAAAGGTCAAATTGTTTGTAAACGATGCTCTCAATGTAGCAAGTGCAAACACCGGCTTCTAGAAACTATAGAGTACTTTGGATAAGCATACCAGGTCTGCAACATTTCCAACACATTCCCCTTTAGCAGTGACATCGCCAATGTTTTCTCCTTTAGCGAAGGCTTTGTATATAGGAGTACGAGTTGATGTTGATGTGACAGCAGCAACATTCTACAAGTAAATGCAGATAAAAGTAAATCTACAGAACAAATTCCTAACACATCTACTACAGAATGAAATAAAAAGGAACAAAAATCAAACCTTGGCCACATTGGCAGCACAGGCTAAAGGCAGGAAAAGGTGTGGCACTGCCGCAGTTATCAGTTCTACACCAGCACCCAACTCCATTAGCAGATCACCCGCGATCCGAAGCTGATGAAAGGCATCACAATTATCAAGACGAGAGTGTTAGAAAACAGAGAATTGGTCAGTAAAAATAGAATACGAAAGTGCACTGCATTTGAGACTAATCTCACCTGTTTTAGATCATAATCAAATTTCTTCCCCTGCCGAGCAAAAAGCATCTTACCAACCCGACCAGCACCATCCTACATGAAAAACATATAACATATAGAATACTTCTAATACATCAGATTCAAAACCTGAAAGAGATGGAAAGCGAAATGCATGAAGAAGTACAATAAGGCACCAAAACATTTAATCAGAACTCATTGCCATAACTTTCTGGCTGTGGACACACCGTTAAAAGAATTTAATCGTGAACAAATTTAGGTAATCTTTGCTAAGATTTTCATTTTTCAAAACATGGAAACAATCACACTCAAATCTTCCTAGGTTCAGTAGAACGCCTGTGGCCTAAGCCTGATAAAAAGTTTCTTTGAAATATCTCCAAGTCTACCTCCATTGGAAGAAAAAATGTTGAATATGTTATTCTTTTAGAAAGTTTATGAGAGAAACCAATGGAGGGACAAAAAGTTTACAAGAGAAACCAATGGAGGGACAGAAAGTTTACAAGAGAAACCAATGGAGGGACCAATAACGTTAATGAAGTCAACGAGTGATTTCAAGAACTACTTTTCATAGAGGTTTCCTTCTCACTGCACTTTAGATTGTTAAAAGGGGGGAGACAGTATAACAGCTAAAACACTAGTGATTATTTAACACTGTTTCTCATGTCTATTTAGCTTTAGGCACTCATTTCATTATTTTTCCTCATTTTTAGACTCCTAAGTCCCAACCTAAAGCCCCATGATTCAATTTTATCCAAAATCCTATTAAATAAATAAACTTAAAAGAAAGGGAGCGATAAAAACTGCAACCACCCAAAGTTTGTATCTAACCTAGACTGTTTTCCTGATAATTTTATCTAACTTATAATATAAATGACCAAGTTCAGTTCCCAACATTTTGAAATTGACAAAAACCCAAGACTAAAAATGTTACATATAGGCATTAAGAGTAGAGTAGGAAGAAATAAGACTATGTAACATCAAAAAGACAGAAAGAAGAGACAATAGGATCACATCACAAAGCTTATTTTATTGTTTCATCCAACTGAAGGTATCTTCCATCACCAGATGTTTATCCAGATTGGCAGCTAAAATTATCAAAACTTGTACTAGAAATCGTAAAATTATCATCATTGGATACTAGTCAAAACTTCAAAAAGTGAATGCTGATGAGGAACTTTCTAATGCCAAGCTGGTAAAAAAAACAATGCATACCTTGAGAATCCAGTTGATAGCTACAGCCCCAGGAGCAGCTCGATTTCTCGAGACTCCAACCGAATTCAAAAGCGTTTGTGTTGTGAAAACACCCATTGCTCCACCAAAAAAATGCTACAATCCATTAAATATCCATATTAATGAAATTCAACAAAAGCAAGATACTAAAATGTAAAAACGGCTTATTGATTTTATCAGTCTAAATTACAGCATTTATAACATAAATTGCTATTAAATACCTTCAAAGCTCTCCATGACATGTACGGTACATAAGATGGTGAAACACTATCAGGAAAACCTTCTGGCACTACATAGGATCTTATGAATGACATCAATTCCTGCACCACATAATCAACACAAATTACGCACAACTTACACACAACTTATTCAATATCCTATACACGAACATGGATTCAAGGTCAAATAATATATAGCAAACTACTATAGTTACATAACCTACACAAAACTCTGCGTGCCTATGTAACGATATATATATGTGCATATATATATAGAGAGAGAGAGAGAGAGAGGAAGAGAGAAAGAAGGGAAAACGGACATCTACAGGGGCTTGGGGAGTCTGCAAGCCAACAGCACGGATCGAACTCTTCTTGAATTGCTTAGAATTATCCTTCTCGGCAAAGTAATTCCATTTTCGTCCATCGATCTCTTCGCAGCAAATCAATCTCAAGCTGGAATCAACGAATTGTTCCTCAACCAGTCCCAAATTTGCCTCATGCGGCCTCAATCCAATACTCTCCGCAGCAACCAAGGACGACGCCGACGGCGGAGCGGAGGCGAGGTTGGCGCTGATTCGGAGCGTCTCGCGCACGAGAAGCCTGGCATCCTGAGAGGTCGTGGCGGTTAGGGTTTTAGAAGGCGAGTTCGGAGAGAGCTTGAACTTCATTGTTGTGGCTGTGAATTGCAGAAAGTAAAATAGAGAGGAATTGGAGGAAATGGAAATTGAGAGAATGGAAAATTGGGCGGGGGGATTTTATGGAAGAAAAGGAAGCATTGGAAATGACGATGGAGGGATTTCTACAGGTGGCCAACAATTGAGTTAACGGTGAGAAAGAGGAATCTGGAGAGAGAAAATCGAGAGTGAATATTTTCCCGAGAGACAGATAGAGAGAGGAGAGAGAAAGGTGACTGGTGACGGAGGTTCATGGGATGGACACATGGAAATGGAGTGATGGACGGTGGGCAAATGGCAAAGCTCTCGTACAAATTTTTTTTTTTTTTTTTTTTTTGTCAAAAGATCAAGATGTCCGAATTAATTTATGTATACTTCGACTAATTTCTTTTCAATCTGATCAAAGGTAGGTCATTTATGTCAGAACTAAGGTATTCATGATGGATAAATCTCTCATACCCTGATCTCAATAAATTATTAAAATTTGAATTATAAATCTTGTATAATTATAAACTCAATTCAAAATTTATTATTTTTTAAATTCGTGTCAAATTTTTTAGAATTATAATTTTATTTATTTAACTCGATTGTCTTAATACTAACTCAATTTTTATTGTAAAGTAAAAAATTAAAAATCATTCTCCGTAGTCCTTAATAAATAAAAATCTAACTTTATACTAACATAGTCAAGCAAAAAATTTGTTTATCTAAAAAATAAAAAAATTATTAGAGCATCTCCAATTTTTATTATTTTTTAAATCAAAATTTAAATTTGAGTAAAAAAAACTCTTAAAAATCTTCTTCAAATCAAGAGATACTCAAACTTTTATTCAAATCATTAATGATTAAATTTTTTTTTCTTTTTAAAGATTCAATAGTCATATTTCATTTATTTTCCTTTAAATTTGAATTTGTCTATTATCATATTTTGTATTAAATCAAACTTTTTATTCAAATGTCGACTAAAATTTGACTAAAAATGTGAATTAAGATTGGAGATGTTCTTTGGCAATATATTAGCAAGCAATTCCTATTTGACATTAATTTAATTTATATTTATTTTGTATACTATTGCCATTTTATTATTTTTTTTAAAATTTTTTGGCTTGGATCCACACTTGTTTGATGGAACGTGCAAGTACCATGCTGTACGTTTGTGGCGAGTGTCACGTGCTGCCGTAGAAACGATTCTACCCCGGGTTATGACACGGAACTCTAGTAGTTGATCCAAACCAAGACTAATTGTTTTTGTTCTATACGAGCATGCAAAAGACAAAAAGATCCATTAATTATTTTTATATCAAAAACAAGTATTATTATACTTATCAAAAAAGTAATGGATTCTACCAATCTAATCACCCAAACACATTTTCTAAACTTTTTAGGTAAGTATTTTTTATTTTTTTTTGAAAAAACACTTCATTTTTCTATTGTAAACTAGTGGGAAACTTAATCAGAAGTCTAACGATATCTAACATTCTAAAATGTTATTTCCATCAAAATTTGTGTTTAATAGTTTTATTTTTAGTACTCATTTCGAAAAGTTAAACTTTGATAAATGACGGGTGTTTATTTGTACAAGCGATGCATCATGAACTTGGATAGATCAATTTGAATACAATACGAGCTTAAACTCAAAATATTTGGAACTTAAAACAAAAAATTCATAATATTGGGGTTTATTTACGTTAAAAATTAAACCTAATATAATTTGCATATAGTACTAAGCTCGGGATATTGAATTTTATTAATCAACACAAATTACTTAATTTGAATTATACCGCAATTCAGCACAAGGTAACTCAAATTTAAGAATGATAGGTTGAATTTAGTTAAGAGTTTAACAACTTAGACAACTTTGGTTTTACTTGTCAACTCACATGTAACTAACTCAAGATACACACTCTAACCACCACCTTTTTCATGTCAATAATCATTTTGTCGGCACACAGAACTTTCATCTCCAAAAGTATACAAGGATTTTATTAATTTAGGTTTCTTAAAAATTGGGCATGCTAACTCAAGGGGTGAACCCACTGAGCTGAGTTGTTACTAGATATTCAGAGGCTTATTAAAATGATTAAAAAAAATGTCCATTTCTTGGCTACAGCCTTGATTAATGAGAGATCACATCACATTTATTTATTCCCATTTTATTGTTAGAGGGTAGGCTTAGGGCCGTTTATTTAGTTGGGCTACAAGTCCCATGCTTATTTAAGTTGCGTTTGGTTGTACCATTAATTCCAAAATGTCATTTTCACGAAGTACTACACATTTTTTATTGAGTAATGTTATCTAACTCAAATCTATAACCTAAATTTGCATCTCAAATGAAGGGGACCATTGGATCAGTGGGTCTCATTTAAAAAAGTTGATGGAACCCACTGATCCGATGGTCCCTCTTCATTTGAAATACAAATTTGGATTGTAAATTTGTGTTACACAGTATTTCCTTTTTTTTTATTTTTTACCCCTATTTTTGGGAAAAGTCTCCGGTACCCAAAAAAAATTATTTAGTATCGTATTAAAAATTACAATTTTTTATAATAAAGTTACACCTTTGAAATAAGAAGTTATAAGCTCGAGGGAAGACCATGATCAATCACAGATATTCATGATCAATCAACGGCTTCCTTTGAACAATTATAATTTCTCCATTATAAGTTATAACTTTTTGATATCAATCACAACTTTCTATGATCGATCATGTTCTTTACAAATTATTATTTACACCTTAAAAAAATTATAATTTTTGGTACTGTACCGCTGATAGTACCCAAGCTTTTCCCCTATTTTTGAGTTAGGTACATGAAAAACATCATAGTCACATTTTCATTCTTGATTATTATAACCCCAAACACGTAACATGTGACATAGTCATGCAAAGAAGCATGTCATATAAAAGGGAATTGCTAAAAAATCATAATGAGAAAAAAGACAGAGGAATGGTCACTTGAAGGGTAGCAGAGAGCATAATTTTTGTAATGAATATGATCCCAATCGAAATTTAGGCGACATTAATGATAAATAACCTTACTCTCATTTAAAGATGCAAACTCTGGACAAAATACAATAGGAAATACCGAAAATTTCAAACCGTAAACAAATGAAAGTTATAAGTTCTCAATGCCTTTAATCTCGACAACATTTAATCTTGACAACATATAGTGAGAGAAGTAATTACCAAATCCAAACAACTAAGGGTCTACTAGGTGTAAATTCCAGATATTGTTTGCCAAAAAAACAACAAAAAAGGGAATTTTGTCTCACGTATTCGTTAAACTGAATTCTTTTGTGTGAATCTCGTATTGGATTGATGAATGATGTTGAGAAATGCCAACTCAACTTCCACAACACAACTAGGGATTTCCATTAGTGGTGGAGACACTTGAGGGCTATGGTATGCATGTGCTCACCCTCAATTACCCTCATTTTTTTTTCTTTTACATAGCCGGCACATATACAAAGTATTTTTTTTAGCATATTTATTTGTGTCCATCTAATTATCTTCTTGTTATATCAATTAAAAAAGAACCATCCTTAGAGGACCACTAACTTTTGGACACACTTCGAACACAACAAGACCCCCTCCAATAACTAGTTTGAGATCATTTTATAAATTTTTAAAAAATTGATAGGTTATTTTGTTATTATATAAAATCATGATCGGGGTTTAACAAAATAAAGTCCATTTTATAACTGTATTAAAACATTATTTATAACTGTATTAAAACATTAATGTGTTAGCATAAAATTATCCAACCATTTGGAGTTTAAAAAAAATCAAAATATAAATATGTATGTCTGATGAGATCATTCTTATGAGACGAAAACGAACAAGCGATTAATAGAGCTAAAGAGGGGGGAGAAGAAGCAATCGGTAACCATAAAACAATTGATGACTATACCAGCTCTAGGAATTATTCTTCTTTCCCGTGAAATACAATTTATTTTTTGTTGAGATTCAAATAGTCGGTGACAACACAATGTTCGATTTTGACCCTTTTGTGCAATGAATTTTTAATTGTTACATATAATTTAAATATATTAATATTAACATATCATATTGCGTTTATTAATTGATTGAGGGGGAAAATATTAAAGCTTATGAATGCACCACCCCATAATGCTAGCATTTGGATTTTGAATATGAAGACAAAACCAAAGAAAGTAGTCAAAAATAGATTGTACTCGCACATTGATGAGCAGTCTTGGAGCTATATGTTGTGGACTGAAATTTTCATGAGAACTTTTATCTAAGGACATGTGGGGCGGGTCTATCAATAAATTGGATCTATGACCCAAGTTAAACTTGATCTTTGTAAACTTGAGAAAAGAGAAATCTTAATGATACAACTTTGCTATGCAATGCATTTGGCATTTCCAAAGTTCGAATCTCTTGGAAGACCTAGTAGATACCATAATACTTGCTGGTTTGCAAATGTAATACAGATGAAACATCTACAGAGAACTTTAGAGTATCGAAAAATAATTTTTTGGTATCGTAACATAATTTATTTTTAGTACTAAAATTTTATTTTGAGTTATTCATAGTCATTGATTATGAAAATAATAAAATAAAACAACTTTACACATCGCATTCTCATTGGATAAAAAGATGAATAAATATAATGTTTTGATGGTGTAGTGCCAATTGAGAGGGCTTATAGAGTCCCCCAAAGTGAAGGTCAACATGTCATTTTGCATTGCAAATAAAGAGTTTCGATTGCCAATGATTATGAAAGTATTTTTTTCAAAGCAAAAAAAAAAAAAAATCATCAATTTTTATTTTTTGCTTAAAAACAAAAACAAAACCAAGTTTGCTAGACATTTTTGAAAAATCATTTTTTAGAAATAGGTACCAAAAACTACACACATTAATACACTAAAATACATGTACATTAACGCACTAAACACACACACTATCTTTAATACACAAAAAATGCACACACACACGTACACTAATACACTAAGCACACGCGCACGTTAATACACTAAAATACACACACAAGCACACTAGTATACCAAAAAAATATACATTAATACATCAAAACACACACAAAAACAACTACACCAAAAATACACTCATTAATTCAAATAGTTATACATTAAAAAATACATTCATTAATATACCAGCACAACTATATTAATAAACCAAAATACATACACACACCGTTACTAAAACATATTATTGTTTGTAAATTTAGAAACCATGGACTTGATGAATTAAGTAGTGAGGTTAAACATATTACACTGTACAATTCAATGAATTGTTTGCAATATTGGATGAAACAATATTTTCGAAGCTTCTTGGATATGAAGTATGAAAGAAGAGAATATAAAATGAATAACAATTGTATATTGCTTTGGTGTAATGTATTATATACATAAGGAGGTTTATTTATAGTACAATAGATTAGTGAAGTTTTCTAACTTAACCGATGTGGGACAAACATGTATACATTAACATCCCCCTCCCCAAAACTCAACAAGGTAAAGTAGAAATCAACTTGAGTTTGGAAACCACATCACAAAATTGGCCCAGCGAATGTGCCTTGGTGAAGACGTCAGCAATCTGGTCAGATAAAGAAATAGAGACAAGATGAACTATACCTCGAATCACATTCTGTCGCAAAACATACAGTCAATCTCAATATGCTTGATGCAATCATGGAAAACATAATTGTGAGGAATCTGTATTGCAATCCGATTGTCACAACAAAGAATAGTAGCATCAGAATGAGAGACACCTAAATCTTCTAAGAGCCAACGAAGTCAAAGAAATTCCTGGGTAGTGTCAGCAAGAGCGCAGTACTTTGCCTCTATATTGGATCGAGAGATAACAGACTATTTCTTACTGCGCCAAAAGATGAGAGAGTCGCCCAGAAAGAAACAGTAACCAGTGATAGAATGACAATTAGTAGGATCTCTTGCCCAGTCAGAATCAGAATAGGTGCGTAGCTCAGGAGATGAGTAAGTAGAATAATAAAGACCATGAAACATATTACCCTTAATATATCGTAGAACACAAAGAACAACAACATAATGAGTAGAGCAAGGGGCAATCAAAAATTGGTTGACAAGATGGACAACATAGGCTATATCTGGGAGAGTAGATTGCCTACCAACTGGCGATAAAGAGTGGCATCAGGGAGAGGTGTTCCATCCAAGGGAGCCGAACATTTTGTTCTAATGGAGTAAATACAGTCTTGCAATCAATGAGTCCAACATGAGTAAGAAGGTTAGATGCACACTTAGCTTGAGAGAGATAATACCCACTGCAGTCAGACGATATCTCAAGTCCTAAGAAGTAGTTGAGAGAACCAATGTCATTCAACTCAAAGTGTGTATTGAGAAAATGTTTGAGATTAGAAATACTAGGAACAGGATCAATAGGCAGGACAAAAGCCTTTGGATGGTCTATAGATGGGAGCTCCGATGAGTTTGGATGGGGGTCATCAATATATAGATCCATAGATAGATCAGTAAAGAAAGGAAAAGTAGGGGCAGACAAAAGTTAAAACTAAGACAAGGAAGAGAACACCTTATGTTCCTAGAAGACGACATGTCGAGAAACACGAAGACGCTAAGAATATGGATCTAACAATGATAACTCTTATGTTCAATTCCATGATCCAAGAAACAAAAAAGATGTGTCTGAAGTTCCAACTTGGTACTCTCATAAAGCTAGAGTAAGACATAACATGCACAACCAAAGAATCGAAGAGAGTGATAATCAAGGGAAGTACCATACAATCGCTCATATGGAGATTGATTCCCAATAATAGGTGAGAGAATGTGATTTATGGTATAGACAGCAATACCCAAAAACACTTAAGACACGAAGAAAAGATGAAAAGATGAAAAAAGCTCGAACAGTATCAAGAATATGAAGATGTTTGCACTCAGCACATCTATTTTGTTGAGATGTGTCAGGACAAGAACGATAAGGAATGGTGTCATGTTGATTGAGAAAGTTAAGGAAGGTGGTGTATTTATATTTCATGGCATTATCAGATTTAAAGACTTTAATATATAGATCGCGAGAATTGAGTTTGGACCATTTTGGAAAAATTATAATAAATTTGTGGCAATTAAGATTTAGTTTGCAAAAGATAAATCCAAATGAAGCGATAATATTCATTAATAAAAATGACAAAGTACTTTGACCCTCCCATACTAACAGTTGGATAAGGTCCCCAAATATTAGAATGAACCAAATCAAAAGGGGTAGAAGACAAAGAGTTAATGTTATTGAAAGGTAAAAGTGATTGTTTTGCAAGATTATAAGAAAAGAAATCAAGTTGTTCACTAGGAACATGTCCTAACTGACCACTGGAAATTAAATACTATAGATGACTTGAAAAAACATGACTCAGAAGGGAATGCCAAAGATTCAAATGAGAGTTGGTTGGAGCGAAAGCAGCAACAGTAAAGAGGACTGAGGAAAATAGTCATCTTGCAAGACGAAGATGGAGAAGCTCAAACAAACGTCCATGCTTAAGACCTATCCCAATGGTTTGTCCTATCCATGGATCTTGGACAATACAACCAGTAAAAGAGAACAAAACAGTGAGTCCGAGTTCACAAAGTTGACCCACAAATATGATATTGAGAGTAAGATTAGGTATGTGATAAGTATAAAGAAGTGATACATGGGATGTATAGACATGTCCAAATTGATTGACATGCATATGTGAGTCATTTGCATTGTATGAGTAGGACAGAACCAACAAATTGTGTGGAAGAAAACAATGATTCTTCAGGAGTCATGTGGTTACAACATGCAAAGTCAACGAACCAAGATGATTTACTTGAAGTGGTAGGCAAAGTAATAGAAGATGGATTAACTAATACAGAAAAAGCATGTTTGAGGATAGCCTCAAGATCACTGGCACTGAAGGTCGAAGAATGAGACTTTGGAGGACAAGAGTCATTGACAATAGAAGCAGCAATATGAGAAACAGACATAGACTTGTCACTGGACTGATTGCCAGATCTATACTGCAGTTTGGTGTTAGGTCTACCATTCATGGGTGCGTTATGGTACAGATTTTGTAGATAGTTACTCAGATAGTGGCTTGGGCTCTTTTTGTGATAGAAATTGCAAACTCGGGTAGGATAATTAAGTAGAGCATGATTAGTCTTGTGAAAATATGAGTAGTGAGACTGGAACATATCGGATAGTGTCATAATGGATTCTAGACGATCAGTGAACAACTGAAAAGTCTCCGAAGGACGTAGAAGGATGGTCGAAATGAGACCAAAAGATGATTGGAACATCACTGAAGAACAGTTGGGGAGGTGATCAGAACCTCACCGGATAATGGCCAGGAAGTGATCCTAACGTCAATAGAGGATGGCCGGAATATCGGCGAAGGATGGCTGGAAGGTCATCGGAGGATGGTTAAGGGGAAGATCGGAAGGTCGCTGCAAGATGGCCAAAAGGTCGCCGGAGGATGACTGAAATAAGAGCCTCAAGAGTTTTGCTGTGAAGGATCCCTCGCAGGGAAACCAAAGAGCATACTATCCTTTGCCTGAAGGATTCACAAGTCTAGGCTCTAATACCATGTGAAAGAAGAGATTGAAAGTGGAAAACAATTGTATATTGCTTTGTTGTAATGTATTATATGCATGAGAAGGTTTATTTATAGTACAAGAGAGTAGAGAAATTTTCTAGTCTAACCGATGTAGGACAAACATATATATATTAATATGAAGGAAGATGACTTAATTCATTTAGTTGGATGCCTATTGACCATTTTACATGCTATAGATTGCACATTTGATTCATGTAGACCATTTTACATGCAACTTGCATATACATCAATGGTACGCCTATATAAATGAACCAAGACAAAAGAAGTATAACACAATTGCATATCACTGACTTGCTAGGACAAAAATTTATGTAAGCATTATTTGTAATGTTTATTTTCAAATGGCATTTGAGTCAATTAATATGCTTTATTTAAGTTTTTGGTTTTCTAGTCCATTTGAGAAACTTAATCCATTTGCTTTTACATTGACCCAGTACACATTTGACAAAAGTGCTTGTATTTGCAATTTGTATAAATCCACTTATGAACAATTTTATGTTTCTAATTAAGGTACTTGAAGAGCTTATATTAAGTCAATTTAGAAAAAATTAAAAGCACTAGTCATCCAACGACACCAAAACATCGAATATGATTGATACTGATTATCCAGCTATAAGTCCACCTATATAGTGTTATACTGGATTCTCTAATCCAATTTCCTTTTGTTACAATAAGGAAACCGAACTATTCAATATGCAAATCCAGTTCAAGTAAAAATGAACAAATAAAAGGGTTAATTACAAGTTGCCCCCTTAAACTTATGGTCATGTTCCCATTAAATCATCTTCGTTTTAATTTCAACAAATTGTCCCCTTCATTTATAATATTTCTCAATTAACTCATGTCGACGGAGAATATCAATGTAGAATTCAAGTGATCCAGAATTCAGTGAAATGGAAAAAATACCCCTGTCTAGATTTCATGTGGTGAACTTCTTTAACCTCCTCAACAACATTCTCGTTCTCCCTCCGGTGGGAAAGCCCCATTTTTCCTCTAGCCCAACACCCACTGACTACCCAAACCTAGCATTCACCACCTTCGTTTGCAACCGCAAAAATCAAAACCAAATCATATCCATGCACCAATAAACACACACACACACACGTGCGCGCAATGGCGCACCATAGCTCATGCCACCGACTCTTTGCCTAAGTTTGCCCGTTACTACCCCACGACCACCAAATCTCCCTACCTCTTCAAATCAGGAATCATGATCACCAAACCAAAAAATTAGTAGTCTTAGGTGTGTGACCCAACAAAAAATGTCGATTTATACAATACAGATCTACTTGATAGAGCTACTATGGGGGAAAGGAATTGCATTCTTCAAAGGGTATGTGTGTTTTTGTGTGTGTGAGTAGATGCAATGATAGTGGTTCTGTGTCCGTAGCTAAGGGAGAGTACATGTGGATGTTCCTATAAATATCTCTGTGTGTGTGTGTGTGTGTGTGTGAAAGAGAGAGAGAGAGAGAGAGAGAGAGAGAGAGTATTTTCATTAGGTTTGGGGTGAAGAAAGATAGAAGATTAAAGAATCCATTGAGAGCTTCTGTTATGCAATCCTTTATGAATGATAAATTTATTTTGCTTTTCGGCAATGGAAAGTCCTTTTTCCAAATTTTAGAATCAAAATTTTATTTTTCTGGTTGTTTAATTTTTAATATAATATTTGTTTAAGGATTGAATCACTATTTCCTTTAAAAAAAACAATGAAAAAGATTGAAGCTATAATGGTACTTTAATAAATTTGTCCGTTATGTTAGTCAATTTAATCCATCTAACACTTTGAATGGGTAATTTGTTGAAATTGGGACCAAGAATGGTTAATTGGAACATGACCATTTTTTTTTTTTGGCCAAAAGTCCATCCACAAGATCTTTTAAAAAGCCTAGCATGATTTTTTAAGGTGATGAACGTTCATCCCCATCTCCCCCTCTCTCCCCTCCTCTTTTTTCTCTTTCTTATTGATCTTTCTCTTTTCTATCTCTATCTTGTTAGAGTTTTGCAGACAAATATTTAGGCATTGTTAAGACCTCGTACAAAATTTAAAGATGAATAACATGATATTAAGAGTATTTTCAAAATGATAATAGAATCTTCAAATCGTAATTGAAAGATTGATCACGAAGTTTGAGTTTCGCGCGTATTGACTTTCGTGTCGATAGTTTCGGAGGTGTTTAAGCTTGAGAATGGTGGTTAGGAAAGTTTTTAAATATTTTTAGGCCAAAATAAGACCACCATTGAATCTGGAAAGCCGAGAAACCTTGGGAGAAGTAATATGAGACGTATTAGAATTTTGAAAGTATTCCGAAGTTAAAATGCATTTTGGAGAGAATTAAAGTAAGAAGGAATTTAACACTACCTTAGCATTTTAGTCATAAATTTTTATTATGTTGTTAGATTGATCTAATTTTTGGATAGTAGAAAATAAACTTCAAAGACTACAAAAGTGTATTTCATGGAATTTTTTTGACTCAACCTCTAACTAGATCAAAATCGAGCCGGAAGTCTAGACAAAAAGTTGCCACCGTCCGGACGGCAATACCACAATCCGGATTCCCCAAAACAGAATATGTAGTTTTGATAGAAAGGAGATACTGGCAGTAATTACCATCCAGACGTTCCCATAACCGTCCGAACACAACAACAAAAACTAAAGCGATCAGATTTTAGGGTTTAGTCCATTTTTCACTCTATAAATACCCAAGAGCATTCTTTAGGTTATTTTTTAGAAACTGTGAACCCTAGGAAACCAAGAAAGGGTGAGAGGGAAGAGAAAATGCTAGATCGTGAAGGATTAATGCTTAGGAAATGAATCAAAACGCTAGAGTTGCATCAAACTACAGATTGAAGGTAGGGTTTCTCTCTCAAATTCAAGACTGATGCTAGGATTATTACTTATATACTTTCAATCCTTATATATATATATATATTAGATAGACAATTATTGGGGATTCATTTCAATTATGTGAATCGTTCCTTGAATATAAATGATTTCTATCTAACATTTATTTGTTCTTTATCGAAAAACCCTAATTTTTTATTTATAACCTAATTTATCCATTTTTTTAATCAAAACTCGCATGTTCTTAATTTTTAAGACCCTAGTTTTTGTTATGATCAATGTAAATAGGTTTATTGAAGATTTATTGCATGCTTTTTCAGTTATTCTTTTCGAAAAGTTATGTAACCATGATTCTTGATTGTAGTTGAATTTTTTTAGAAAATTTTGGAAAGTATCTCATGTATGAGTGGGTGTGATTAACACGAGTTACAATCGGTCGGGTATCGTAGAGGTGGTAGATGAGGTTCTTACCTTAAGGGGTGTTGTAGAGGGATTAGATGAGTTTCTTACCTTGAGGGGTTTGAAGATTTCCTAACACTCGTAGTAGGGTTGGTGCTTTACGAGGACCAAACCATTATTCGTTTACGGTGTCGAGGCAAAATGTTAGTATACTATTCCTGAGAAGCTATGTCAATGCCGATACGTTGATATACACACTTCTTGAAAATGGGTTGTCCTTGCGAGGATTATTTTTTTTGATTAGGTGTGTGTGTATGAGTCAGGATATTCTCGATGTATAGATTCATGTTAGCCAACATGTAGATGTACATGAGATATATGTTGATTATGTTGATATATGTGGCTTGAGAGCTATGATTTTATTTATTCATGAATTTTACTGTGGTTACCGTAAACCTAAGATCTTATCAATTGTCATTCTTTTAATTCAAAACTTTATATATTATTTTCTAAAGTGAGACTTACCTATTTTACATTTTTGAAACTTTGTTGGGTTTGAGAAGGTGTTTTTATTGGGCTTTTTGCTCATCCTATGATATAACAATTTTTTAGATTTTAGTATTGAGGACCTCGGGCTAGGTGAGTAAGTAGAGTGGGATACATAGGTGAATCAGGATATGGATCCAGTTATGGAGGCTTAGAGATACTTCTTTAGCCAAATTTCTAAATTTTATAAATGATTGAGTTGATGTTTTGAAATATTCTTTATTCAGTTAGTTGAAAGATTCTTATTTCGGTTTCTTGGATGTAAACCTAGGGAGTTGTTTATGTTTCTTTTGCAAATTTATCTAGTTAGTTATTGGACGTTGAATGATTTCTATTATTTAATGACTAATTTAGATGCTTTCATGGTTGGATTTTGTATAAGTAGTTAATGCCTTCCAAGATAGATTTAGGGCGTTACAAAGTGGTATTAGATCCTAGGGATTAGGTCTTACATGGTTATTGTAGGTTGTGGACTACTCACTAGAGATTTAGGTATAAGTTGAGAGAGAATCTAGGCTTGTATGTTAGTTATGTGTTAGTATTTATAATTGTACAAAGGAACCTTAGGCTTAAATCATCTTGGAATTTTGTGTTGAAGGATAAGTGTGAGTTGATCCTTAGTGATGTTATGGATTATTTATTTATTCGAATTCATGAGTTTTAACTAACTTAGGAGAATTGATGAAAATTTTGGGATATATGTGATTTAGGAAATAGATGGTGTTGTGTCTCGGATGGTAAAGGATGATAGGTATGAATCCTTAAGGCATTGGAGTTTTCCCTATGAGGCATAAGTTTTGGGTTGTCCTTGAGTTTATTCATATTTATGATAAAATAGTATAAGATTAAATAAGTGTCTTGATTAAACATGAGATAGAATTTTATTGGGTGATTATTCTATGATTGATGATGGTGATCCATTATCGTACAGGGAATCCCTACAATGCTATGAGAGTATAAGATATTGTTGGACTAAAACAGATTTTAGTATTTAAAATCTGATTTCTGGTCGACTTTGAACTTAAATTAAAGTGGGACCCACTCGTTATTTTGAGTAAACTTTCGTGGGTTCGTAATCTACTCCATGAGGAGAATAACATATTGTATTCACTTGCTCAAATCGAGTAAAAAATGAATGAGAAAATAGGCTCCAAAGTGACCCTCTTGAAATGTGAAAATAAAGATTGTTCAATGTGGGATTTGACACCAATCCCACATTGGATGAGAAAGAATTTCTACATGGGCATGTATAGGCCAAGTTTACTCTATGGGATTGGGCCCCAAGGGATACCACAATTTTATAAGCGGAGCGAGCGCCAACATGTCTTCGGTTAGACCACACACGCGCCAGCCGCCAGCCTCGCCTCACCACAACCACGACTCGACCTGGCCGGGCCGGGCTCGAGCTCGAGTATGGGTGTGGGTTAAACCAAGTCCTATTTTTTGGAGAAAATTTATTTAATAAATTAGGCGTGAATTTATTAATCCGGAATTTAATTTCGGCACCCTTTGGATTTGAATTCGCACTGGTTCGAATTTTTGCTTTTGTCCAGTCCGAATTTCGAATAGAGTATGTTCATAGATGAACAGTTAGTCAATGGTGTCTTCTAGCTGCATGTGTCTATTGGATTTCATTTGTTCGCATGGTGACTGTCCAGATCAATCACCATTCTCTCTATTAATAGTTCAGTCACATAATCATTTTACATTCAATAAATTCATAGTCATTAAGGCAGTCTCATACATCATTACCAGTCTATATTTGGAGAGTACACAACATAATTTCTAGTTTGTTGGGCGAGTAGATTGGAGTGTTGTTTCTATTCGCATGAAGGTCATTGTATCCTAAGAGACAGACGCTTTAATTTTCATAAGCACCGTGTGTGGGGGCGAAATCTGTCTTAAGGACATAGCATCAAACACTAGCATTGATCTACTTAAAATTCAATAACAGTTCTTGTTCTCTAAATTACAGATTTATTGTGTTACTGTTTTGTTTATATTTGTTACTGTTTTGTACATGTAACTGTTTCATCCTTGACTGTTACTGTTTTGTTTTACATTACATATATTGGAGTGAGCGAGGGTTGACGGAATATAACGAGGGTATGGTTTCATGTTAGGTTAATTTTTGGTGTTTAGTAGATTCTTAGGGTTGCCTAAACTTTCAAAAAACAACAATGTGGTGATTTTATTTTTTGTATGTAGACAAGGCAAACAGGGTATTCTTAGGATAGTCAACGCTTAGTATAGAAAAGGGTTATATTAAGTTATGGAAAATACTCAAAAAGCTAGGAAATTGATGAACAATTGAGATTTTTACCTTATGGTGGGAAAACCTTGAGAGTGTATATCTTCCCTTAACATGAGTATAATACTCAAATATGATCAATTGGAGGAGTATAATGAAATAACCATGAAAGGGTACCAGTTCTAGGAATAAGAATAGGAATTGTAGTTATACTTCTTTGGAAGATTGGAGGTCATTCTATAATCATATACTTGAGAGTATATCAATATTTATATGGAAGTATTATGGAGAGTTGACTAAAGAGGTGTGACCCATAGGAATATGATACCCCTTGCACCCATATTTGTGATAAACTCTTTGACTATTGAGGTATTGATTTTATGGGTCATTTTCCTATGTCTTTTGGATATGCTTACATCATTTTGGCAATTGACTATGTATCTAAGTGGGTATAAGCTATCCCAACTAGGACCAATGATCACAAGGTTGTGATCAATTTTTAAAAAAAGAATATTTTGTCTAGGTTTGGGATACCTAGGATAATAATTAGTGATGGTGGTTTACACTTTTGTAATAGGTCATTTTGCTAATCTCATGCATAAATATGGACTTACACACAAAGTATCCATGAATTACCACCCACAAACCAATGGTCAAGCTAAATTGGCCAATAGGGAGATCAAACACATCTTAAAAAAGACAGTAAATCCTGATAGAAAGGATTGGTCACTTAAGTTAATCGATACTCTTTGGGCCTATAGGAATGCTTTTAAGACACATTTAGGTATGTCTCCCTATAGGCGAGTGTATGGAAAAGCTTGTCATCTACTGGTAGAGATGAAACATAGAGCATATTGGGCCATCAAAACCTTGAACTTCAATTTACAACTTGCTAGTAGCAATAGAAAATTGGATTTGAATGCATTGGAAGAGATAAAAATAGATGCATATGAGAGTACTTAGATTTACAAAAAAAATATATATATATATAATCTTTTTAGACAAAATTTATTTAGAGTGGTGCGGGTTATGGGTCAAACCAATAGGATCCGAACGCGGATCATAATTAAAATCTCAACTGAAATTTAAATTCAACCATATTTTAAAATTTCTTATCCGCTACTTTGAATTTGGCGTCGAAACTAGGTCTAGTTCATTCCAGGAAGACTGTTCACTCAAGAGGTGCCTTTGGTGCCTTTTGTCTGTTCAAATTAAATAATGTATCTCTTCAATATAAACAGTGGCATCTCATACCGCTTCAGGCAATCTGAACGGCCACCAAGGGTCTATAAATTGACTGTCTCATTGCCATTTCAATCCATCCCAATTCTGGATTCCAGTTTTCGAATTTCTTCTCTCTTTCTCTGCATATTGCTTCATTAATCTTTCTTGTTCGGTTCAAGTCTAAACACAAGTTGTGTTCGCTGGAGTCTTGAAGATTGAAGTGTTGCTTCTTCAAGAACGTAAAATTTGTTCTATCTTGGGAGACAGTTGCTCATCAACTTTGAGTACTGAGAGGGAGCAAATATATCTTAAGTAGATTGTATTTCACAAGGCTCAGATTGAATATTCTGGTTTTCTTATTTTATTGTTCGTGCAGATTTGCGTCACTGTGAGTGCACTGTTTTTGCTTACTATACATTATGTTTAAATTAGTTTGTATGTAACAGTATACAAACTGGTTTAGATTGCTTATATGTATAACAGTATATAGATATAACTTGAATTATGTTATTGAATAAGTCAGACTTCATACAGTTTAATATAATCTAATTATATACCTATTTTCTATAACAATCTTAAGACATATTTTTCTTATAATTAGATTAAGTACTCTTATAAATCTAAAACATAATTTTGTATTATGTTACTGTTTTACTTTGATTAATTACTATACTTATCACAATCAAAATTTTGTATTTTGTTTCAATACTTTGTGAAAATCATAATTGAACATTATAGTTTCAATCAAATCAAAAATGTGTATTCTGTTAGATTAATTGGGTTGCTTCTGGTTTTATTAAATCATTTGCTTCTGTTTGTGTAACAGAAATGGCATCAGCAAGTTTTGTTCCTACAACCGTGAGTTTGTCTCATGGAGATAAGCTTGAGAAATTCAATGGCTCAGACTCCAAACGTTGGCAACGAAAGATGTTCTTCTATCTCACAACCTTGATCCTTGCAAAGTTTCTGAATGAAGATGTTCCTTCCCTTGTAGGAATGAAACTAATGTGGAAAAGGTGGCTGCGGTAGATACTTGTTCGAATTTCTTGTGTAGAAATTATGGGTTAGATAATGTACTATATAATGTCTACAGTGCTGTCAAAATCGCAAAGGAACTTTGGGACTCCTTGGACAAAAAGTACAAGACTAAAAATGTTGGCCCGAAGAAATTCATCGTTGGCAAGTTCTTAGATTTTAAAATGGTGGATTCCAAGACTGTCATATCCCCAGTTCAAAAACTTCAAGTTATCCTTCATGACATCCATGTCGAGGGTATGTCTCTTAGTGAGTCGTTCCAAGTGGCTGCGATTGTGGAGAAATTACCACCCATATGGAAGGATTTTAAGAACTATCTCAAGCATAAGCCCAAGGAGATGAAACTTGAACTGATTGTTCGCTTGAGGATCAAGGAGGATAATCGTAAATTTGAGAAGAAAACTGGAGTTTTTAATTCCATGGAATCTAAGGCCAACATATTTGAAAGTGGAACCAAGACTAACAAGAAAAGGAAGCACAATGGCGAAGGTTCAAATCAAGGATCGAAGAAATTCAAGGGCAAGTGCTACAATTGTGGCAAACCGAGGCATATTTCAAAAGACTGACGTAAGCCAAAGAATTGTAAGAAGCCTAATGCTCAAGCAAACATGACTGAATTGGACAAGCTTTCTATGGAAATCAACGATATGAATCTCTCCGCAATTGTTTCAGAATCCAACTTGGTGGGTAACCCCAATGAGTGGTGGGTGGACACCGACGCTACTCAACATATTTGTTCTAACAAATGGATGTTCTCTACTTAAAGATGAACAACATTATATGGGGAATTCATCTACCTCCAAGGTTGAAGAAAGTGGCAATGTGATACTCAAGATGACATCCAGCAAGGAACTCACCTTGAACGAAGTGTTTCATGTCCTAGATATTTGCAAGAATCTAGTGTCTGATTCCTTGCTTAGCAAGAATGACTTTAAGTTAGTCTTTGTGTGACGCCCCAAAATCCGGGGATCCGTTGATTACCCATCAACCCGCGAAATTACCCGTGGATGTCACTCAACCCAACACCACGGCGATAACATCCCCTTAGCTGGGATCATGACTCATAAATATAAACTGGATTTATACTCCATTATAGTCCATTTACATCATTGGAGGGAAGGAAGGCATAGACTGAAAATAGGACAAAGCAGTTTAAAAATCTGAAAAATTCTTGAGAGTGTACCGGTACTGTGTACCGGTACAATATCGTACCGGTACTGCGTACCGGTACGGTTTGCCTACTGGAAAGTGCGTACCGATACATCGTACCGGTACCCTACCGTACCGGTACTGAGTACCGGTGCGGTTTACCTACTGGAAAGTGCGTACCGGTACTTTCTGCCAAGTTTTGCCTTTTTTAACCGTTTTTCATTTTCCATCCATTCCAAACCTCCCAAAATCACCCAACACATGTTTGATAAGAACTCCCATATAAAGCATAATTTATACAGGTTCCATTGCAATTAATTACATACATTTACACATTAAAATGGAATTTTCACAAAAGCTTTACAAAATAAACCATAAGGGCCACAAGTTGGCCCCCTTCATGCCTGATGCTCTCCAAGTGAGCCGTCCACCAGTGCAAACCCCACACCTGAAATGTTTCCCATATAGGGTGAGCCAACGCCCAGTAAAGTAGATCCTACAAAGGCTACTCCCCCCCCCCCCCTAGATGCTCATACTCATGCAACATTCATTTGCAACATATAAACAATCATTCCCTATAAGGATATGCATTCTAAGTTGGAATGCAACAATACCATGCCATGAAATGAGATGACACTCACTCATGCACTTCAACCCGAGTCCTCGCCAACTCCTACTACACGATGCAATGCCAAAGTGTTTCATTTCATCATTTATGTTCACATCAAATGACATTTTCAAAACTAGGGTCTTTCTTGGGGTTAGATATTCATGGACGTGCACCAAGGGTCTTCCATACCCGCACACTTTATGGACTCTTACACCAATGGAGTGCACTTCCCAAATCACCGGGCCTTGCACCCGAGAGGTCGTCATGCCTCTTCTTACTAACCCCAACCCACTTTGTCATGCAACCAAGCGGCTTAGCTAGGTCTTCGACCCAACCTTTCCCAAGCCATACCGTCAATCACCAAGTGTGGTGTTGACATCAACCATGCACACACACCCATGTAATGAGATGCTTCCGTGCATATGCAATGTCATGTCCCATTGCATACAACATAATGCTCAATATGTCAAGAACAACACATGAACAATTTCAACACATCCATGGTAAATTTATATCCTAAGCATATAAATATCATATTCATCTCAATGTTAATATATCATCACATGCATATATCGACAAGCACATTCAATTATAAATCATATCCTAAGCATATTATTCCACAATTTAAACTTAAGCATGTTATTTCAATTCTATCAAAATAACAATTTCGAATACTCAAGGCATTTCACCAAACACCTTCAAGACATAATTTATATAACACATAAACATACATATACAAGTCTATCCATATGCCTAAACATATCAAACCCTTAAACCATCAACATCTAAGGACAAGATTAATCCAAGGTAGGAAGAACCCTACTTCTAGTAGCGTGAAGGGAATGATAGAATTCCCAAAAATACCAAAGAAAGCCTCCAAGACTTGATTTCTCCAAGATCACCCTTTTGGATCTTCGGTGAAATATCTTGTTTTTGGTACGTAGACGTAGCCCTCGTTGAGGAGATCGATTCTCTCTCTTGGCTCGACAGAATCCGAGCGACGGAAGTTCGAGAAATCGCCGGAGAAAGCTTGAAGAAAACTATTTTCTCTCTTTTCTCTCTTCTCTCTCTATGGCCGGCCAAACAAGAACACAAGTGGCTAAAAAATCTGATTTTTCTAAGATATTTACCCCTATTTATAATTCTAAATACTTGGCCCACGTCGCGCCACGTGTCCTTCGCTTAATCGGATCCGATTTCGTCCCGAAACGACTAATTACATTACGGGTTAACTTCAAATTAATTTTATTTGAACTTTTAATCAAAAATAATTAAATTTTGAGTTTATCGCTTTTAGGGACCTTGGTGAGGTCATCCGCCACCCAGTTTCCTCGAACTACGTGTAAAAATCTGACTTAACTCGGACTTCGACGAAATTTGATATGGTGACTATATTCCGCGATACGAGTCCAACGGCGAAGTCCGTTGTGTCATACAAGGTCTGTAGAGCACGTATTTTAATTTTGCATTATAGTGGCAAAATGACCATTTTTCCCTTAAAAAAAAAATTGAAAATTTCCCGGGTTTTACATTCTTTCCCCCTTAAAAAGAATTTCGTCCTCAAAATTCACACACACATACATGCAATCTCATGCATATGCTACAGTCACGTAATAGTAAATGACTATAAAAACGTACATCTATCCTCAAACAAGAAAAGATAATTGGCAAGTACGGTGTCCTCGCGCTCCCATGTCGCCTCTTCCACTCCCCGGTGTTGCCACAGCACCTTCACTAGCCTCACAGTCTTGCCTCGCAAAACCTGATCTCGGCTATCCATGATACGCATCGATCCCTCCTCGAAGGTCCCATCCGCATCAACAACAAGCTCGCCCCAATCCACCACATGAGTCGGATCTGGGGTGTATTTCCGAAGCATGGAGACATGGAACACCGCATGAACACCTGATAGGTTTGGCGGTAACGCCAACCGGTAAGCGACCGTACCAACCCTCTCAAGTATCTCAAATGGCCCGATATACCTCGGTGACAGCTTTCCTCGCTTGCCGAACCTGACCACTCCTCTCGTAGGCATCACCTTCAAGAAGACATGATCTCCCACCTCAAACTCTAGAGGTCACCGCCGTCTATCGGCGTAGCTCTTCTGTCGACTCTGAGCCGTGAGAAGACGCTTCCGTATCAAGCCCACCTTCTCTGAGATGTCTCTAACCAAGTCCGGACCCATAGCAGGTCTCTCTCCAACCTCTGTCCAACAAACCGGAGATCGACATAGCCTCCCAAATAGTGCCTCGTAGGGTGTCATCTATATGCTTGCCTAATAACTATTGTTATAGGCGAACTCCACCAAGGGTAAATGATCTTCCCAGCTACCCTTGAGATCTAGGACACATGCCCATAGCATGTCCTCTAATGTCTGAATGGTCCTCTCAGATTGACCGTCCGTCTGGGGATGAAAAGCAGTGTTCATCATCAGCTGTGTCCCCATGGCTCGTTGGAAACTATCCCAAAAATGAGCCGTAAACTTGGGATCCCGATCCGATATTATAGATACGGGTACCCCATGCAACCGGACAATCTCCCGTATATATAACCTGCAGAATTCCTCCAGTGTGAAGGTCATCCGCACAGCCAAAAAGTGTGCCGACTTCGTAAGCCGGTCCACTATCACCCATACCGCGTCATGTCCCCGCGATGTCCGTGGCAAGTGAGTCACAAAATCCATCGTGACATGTTCCCACTTCCACTCAGCTACCTCCAATGGCTGGAGTAACCCTGCTGGTCTCTGGTGTTCAGCCTTCACTTGCTGACACGTGAGACATCTACTAACAAAATCACTAACCTGTCGCTTCATCCCATTCCAATAATACTGGCGACGAAGATCATGATACATCTTCGTGCCTCCTGGATGAACCGCAAAACGGGAGCAATGAAACTCCCTAAGGATCTCCTCTCTCAGATCTAGCAACTTAGGAACCACAACTCTTCCCCGATACCGAAGACTACCATCCGAGTGAATGGCCCAGCCTTCGTCACCTGTACCTGCCTATACCCGGTCCCAGATGAACAATAGCTCTGTGTCCTGACTCTAGGACTCAACAACCCTGCTCAGTAGGGAAGGCGTAGCCACCAAACTCCCCAAGGTACCCTGAGTCTGACCCATATAACATAGTCCGAACTGTCCCACAGTCTCGAGCATCTGCCACTCTCGGGAAGCCACACTAGCCAAGACTCCCCGTGACTTCCGACTGAGTGCGTCAGCTACCACATTTGCCTTACCGGGATGGTAATGCAAAGTGAAGTCATAGTCCTCCAGAAACTCCATCCACCTGCGTTGCCTCATATTGAGGTCCCGCTGTGTAAAGATGTACTTCAGACTTTTGTGGTCTGAAAACACCTCGAACTGCTCACCGTATAAATAGTGGCGCCAAGCCTTCAAGGCAAAGACAATGGCTGCCAATTCCATGTCATGTGTGGGATAACTCTGCTCGTGGTTCTTTAACTGCCGAGAACCATAAGCTACCACTCTCCCGGACTGCATCAAGACGCATCCAAGTCCGTCCTTAGAGGCATCATAATATACTGTGTACCTCTGTCCCCTTTCTGGGACTATCAGAATAGGAGCTGAAGTAAGCCTCCTCTTCAACTCCTGGAATGTCTTCTCGCAAGAATCATTCCACTCAAACTTAACCTCTTTCCGGGTCAACCTCGTCATAGGTGCAGCTAGTCGGGAGAAGTCCTCAATGAACCTCCTGTAATACCCCGCCAATCCCAAGAAACTACGTATCTCGAAGACTGACTTCGGCCTCTCCCAATTCATGACTGCCTCAACCTTCTCCGGGTCTGCCGATACACCCGAAGCCGACACCACATGTCCCAAAAATTTCACCTCAGTAAGCCAAATTCACACTTGCTGAACTTGGCATACAACTGATGGTCTCTCAAGGTCTGGAGAACGACCCTCAAGTGACCCTCATGCTCCTCCTCAGACTTGGAGTAGATCAAGATGTCGTCAACAAAAACCACGACGAACTGATCAAGGTAAGGTTGGAACACCCTATGCATGAGATCCATGAATGCCGCTGGGGCATTCGTCAATCTGAATGGCATCACTGTGAATTCGAAATGCCCATACCGCGTCCGAAACGCCGTCTTAGGAATATCTGCCTCCCTAACTCTCAACTGATGGTAACCGGTGCGGAGATCTATCTTGGAGTAGACCCGCGCCCCTCTCAGCTGATCAAACAAGTCATCAATCATCGGCAAAGGGTATCTATTCTTGATAGTAACCCTGTTCAACTGCCGGTAGTCTATGCATAGTCGAAGGGTTTTGTCCTTCTTCTTTGCAAATAACACCGGAGCGCCCCAAGGTGAGGTACTCGGTCTAATGAACCCCCTATCCAACAATTCCTGCAATTGGACCTTGAGTTCTTGCAACTCAGCAGGCGCCATCCTATGTGGAGTCATAGAAATGAGTGATGTACTAGGATGCAACTCTATAGTGAAGTCTACATCCCTATGTGGAGGTAATCCCGGTAGTTCATCCGGAAAAACATCCTCATAATCACTCACAACCCGAGGTAGACCCAACTCGTGTCTCACCTCGTCCTCCAGGGTAAGGTTTGCTAGCCAACCCATCAACTGTCCGTGCCATCTAGAGTGGTACACGGCTTGAGGAAAAGCATCGTGCTTATCCCCCTGAAACTTGAAACAAACCCCATCCAGTGTGTAAGCAGTGACCCGCTTCCGGTCACAATCAATGACGACTCGGTGTACCGCCAACCAATCCATTCCCAGGATTACATCGAACTCTGACATGTCCATGACCCGAAGGTCCACGGTGAGTAGAATCCCTGAGATCTCTAACTCACAACCCCGACATATCTGATCAACTCTCACCCTAGCTCCCAGGGGAGAACTCACATGCAATGGCTCCTCTAAGGTCTCAACCTCTAAGCCCAGATCTTTCACACAAGATGCAGAAATGAATGAATGTGATGCACCAGAGTCAAATAATACTCTTGCCCATAAACGAGAGAGTAGAAATGTACCATGTATCACCGACTGATCTGCCGGCTCGGTCTGTGGCGTAATGGCATAGACACGCCCATCTGGCCTGCTTGCGGAGTTCCCGCTCGAAAAGTAGTAGGCGCTGGTGCAGCACTCTGAGACTGGTACTGGCTCCTTTAACCCATGGTGGGGTAAGGAGGAACAAACTGTGTCTGCGGCTATCCCACAGAAGACTGGGATTGGGATGTCCCATAGCTCTGGGATCCCTGCCGTTGAGGACATTCCTTCCTCATGTGACCCGGCTGGTGACAAAAATAGCAAGTCTTCTGACCCATCTGGAAGGTGGTCCTGAAGTTTCCCCTGTCTTGGGAGAATCGACCCTAGCCTTGGCCTTGATAGCCGCGGCTCTGCCCTTGAGGTCCTTGCGGAACAGAAGTTCTTTGCCTCTTTCCTGCACCAGAAGAAGAGGATTGACCCTCTTTCTTTTTGTCCTTAACACCCGCTTCCCGGATGTTGCGCGCGTCCTCCACTTCTCTCTCGATAGCCATTGCAGTCTTGACCATCGAATCAAGGTTTTGTAGGAGAAGTCCCACAATCTTGCCTCGAATGGACAACTTCAGTCCATCCTCAAACTTATGTACTTTGGCCATGTCTGTGGCCACATAGTCGTCAGCGAAACGGGCCAACTCCGTGAATTTGGCCACGTATTCTAGCACACTCATAGTCCCCTGCTTCAATTCTAGGAACTCCTTGGCCTTAGCGTGTCGAGCCGCCACCGGAAAATACTTTCCCATAAAGAGCTCTCGGAACTCTTCCCAAGTCATGGCCTCCAAATTTCTGGAGCCCTTCACCCAATCCCATCATAGCTGGGACTCTCCCTCCAGCTGAAAAGTCGCCAGAGTTATCTTGGTGGCATCGGAAGTGATTTTCATAGCCCTCAAGATCTTCTCCACTTGCCGAATCCAACGGTCAGCTACCATTGGATCCGCCCCTCCCAGAAAAATCGGAGGATGATGGGCTTTGAACCTCTGGAGGTTACTCGAGCCTCCGTGTCCCATATTTGCACCAGTCTGTGCAATGGTAGTGGCTGTAGCACTAGCCTGTGCAATAGTCGCCGCCGCCTCACCAATAGCCTCTACAGAGGCTTGGTGATCACAGGCCGTAGGTGGTTGGTTGTTCCACCTGCCGCCTCGGCGTCCTCGCCCTCTATATGCCATCTACATAAGTCAAATAGCAATATAGTTTTACAAGGCATCCCAAAATAGGAATCAATACTCAAACATCAAAAGTTTTTCTCATTGTCTCACTAGGGGAGCATATGCCTCTCATTAGTAGACATTCATACCATGAACCCTCCCGTTCATCTGCTTTTCCACTCCCAAGGTTATGTTTTCTAACCTAGTGCGTTCATTTACATATACATTCTACAATGCATATTATCCACATAGCACATAGCACATAACATGTAGCATTTAAACACATAAGATGAAATGCACAATGCATGCAATGGTCTAGACCCATGCCCATCAAGCCCTAGGTAAATCGTATACCTATGCTCTGATACCAAGCTGTGACGCCCTAAAATCCGGGGGTCCGTTGATTACCCATCAACCCACGAAATTACCTGTGGATGTCACTCAACCCAACACCACGGCGATAGCATCCCCTTAGCTGGGATCATGACTCATAAATATAAACTGGATTTATACTCCATTATAGTCCATTTACATCATTGGAGGGAAGGAAGGCATAGACCGAAAATAGAACAAAGCAGTTTAAAAATCTGAAAAATTCTTGAGAGTGTACCGGTACTGTGTACCGGTACAATATCGTACCGGTACTGCGTACCGGTACAGTTTGCCTACTGGAAAGTGCGTACCGGTACACCGTACCGGTACGATTTACCTACTGGAAAGTGCGTACCGATACACCGTACCGGTACCCTACCGTACCGGTACTTTCTGCCCAATTTTGCCTTTTTCAACCGTTTTTCATTTTCCATCCATTCCAAACCTCCCAAAATCACCCAACACATGTTTGATAAGAACTCCCATATAAAGCATAATTTATACAGGTTCCATTGCAATTAATTTCATACATTTACACATCAAAATGGAATTTTCACAAAAGCTTTACAAAATAAACCATAAGGGCCACAAGTTGGCCCCCTTCATGCCTGATGCTCTCCAAGTGAGCCGTCCACCAGTGCAAACCCCACACCTGAAATGTTTCCCATATAGGGTGAGCCAACGCCCAGTAGAGTAGATCCTACAAAGGCTACTCCTCCCCTAGATGCTCATGCTCATGCAACATTCATTTGCATCATTTATGTTCACATCAAATGACATTTTCAAAACTAGGGTCTTTCTTGGGGTTGGATATTCATGGACTTGCACCAAGGGTCTTCCATACCCGCACACTTTATGGACTCTTACACCAATGGAGTGCACTTCCCAAATCACCGGGCCTTGCACCCGAGAGGTCGTCATGCCTCTTCTTGCTAACCCCAACCCAATTTGTCATGCAACCAAGCGGCTTAGCTAGGTTTTCAACCCAACCTTTCCCAAGCCATACCGTCAATCACCAAGTGTGGTGTTGACATCAACCATGCACACACACCCATGTAATGAGATGCTTCCGTGCATATGCAATGCCATGTCCCATTGTATACAACATAATGCTCAATATGCCAAGAACAACACATGAACAATTTCAACACATCCATGGTAAATTTATATCCTAAGCATATAAATATCATATTCATCTCAATGTTAATATATCATCACATGCATATATCGACAAGCACATTCAATTATAAATCATATCCTAAGCATATTATTCCACAATTTAAACTTAAGCATGTTATTTCAATTCTATCAAAATAACAATTTCGAATACTCAAGGCATTTCACCAAACACCTTCAAGACATAATTTATATAACACATAAACATACATATACAAGTCTATCCATATGCCTAAACATATCAAACCCTTAAACCATCAACATCTAAGGACAAGATTAATCCAAGGTAGAAAGAACCCTACCTCTAGTAGCTTGAAGAGAATGATAGAATTCCCAAAAACACCAAAGAAAGCCTCCAAGACTTGATTTCTCCAAGATCACCCTTTTGGATCTTCGGTGAAATATCTTGTTTTTGGTACGTAGACGTAGCCCTCGTTGAGGAGATCGATTCTCTATCTTGGCTCGACGGAATCCGAGCGACGGAAGTCCGAGAAATCGCCGGAAAAAGCTTGAAGAAAATTATTTTCTCTCTTTTCTCTCTTCTCTCTCTATGGCCGGCCAAACAAGAACACAAGTGGCTAAAAAATCTGATTTTTCTAAGATATTTACCCCTATTTATAATTCTAAATACTTGGCCCACGTCGCGCCACGTGTCCTTCGCTTAATCGGATCCGATTTCGTCCCAAAACGACTAATTACATTACGGGTTAAGTTTAAATTAATTTTATTTGAACTTTTAATCAAAAATAATTAAATTTTGAGTTTATCGCTTTTAGGGACCTTGGTGAGGTCATCCGCCACCCAGTTTTCTCGAACTACGTGCAAAAATTCGACTTAACTCGGACTTCGACGAAATTTGATATAGTGACTATATTCCGCGATACGAGTCCAACGGCGAAGTCCGTTGTGTCATACGAGGTCTGTAGAACACGTATTTTAATTTTGCATTATAGTGGCAAAATGACCATTTTGCCCTTAAAAAAAAATTCAAAATTTCACGGGTTTTACAATTTGTATTTGACAAGTTTGTACTTACAAAGAATGAAATGTTTGTAGGTAATGGATACATGAGTGATGGGCTCTTTAATCTCAATGTAATGACTGTTGTACCCACATCTTCTAATAATAAAAATAAGATGAATTCTTCTTACTTGCTTGAGTTTTCTAATATGTGGCATACTAGACTAGGATATGTTAATTATGATGCAATTAGAAGGTTAGTTAATTTGAATGATTTGCCTAAGATGTCTATTGATCCAAATCATAAATGTGAGACTTGTGTGAAATTAAAGTTGGCAAGAACATCTTTCAAATCAATTGAAAGAAGTACCGAACCTCAACATGTTCAAGCATTATAAGAATGAAGTTGATAATCAACTTAGTAGAAAGATAAATGCACTAAAAAGTGATAGGAGTGGTGAATATGAATCTCCTTTCGAGGAGTTTTGTACAACACATGGAATCATTCACCAAACGACTGCCCCTATTCACCTGAATCAAATGTCGTAGCTGAACGCAAAAATCGAACATCGAAAGAAATGATGAATGCTATGTTGTCAAGTTTGGAAGCACCTCAAAACTTGTGGGGGGAAGCCTTATTATCTGCTAATTATATTCTTGACAAGGTGCCTCATAAGAAAACTAATTAGACACCATATGAATTATGGAAAGTTCGAAGATCTTCCTATAAATTCTTAAAAGTATGGGGGTGTCTAGCAAAAGTGGCAATTCCTAAACCAAAAAAGGTTAAGATAGGACCAAAAATCATTGATTGTGTGTTCATTGGTTATACTCATAACAGTAGTGCATATCAATTTCTTGTTCATAAATCTAAAATTTCTAATGTGCATATCAATACAATTATAGAGTCAATGAATGCGTCATTCTTTGAAAATAATTTTTCATTTAATATGTCATATGAATCAAACTCATTAAAGAGACCAATTGAGGCTACAACTAGTAATTGTCAAAATGAGGAGTTCATTGAAGATGACACTAGATGTAAGTAAGAGGACAAAGACTTCGAAGTAATTTGGTCCTGATTTTCTAATTTATCTATTAGAAAATGATCTTCAAAGTTTCAAAGAAGCTATGTCCTCCCCCAAAACTCCTTATTGGAAGGAAGTTGTCGATTCTGAAATCGAATTCATTATGAGAAATCATACGTGGGAATTGATGTAAATGGATCTTTAAAAAGAAACCTTTAGGCTGTAAATGGATCTTTAAAAAGAAGATGAAAGCCGATGGATCCATTAACAAGTACAAAGTTAGACTTGTAGCCAAAGGATATAAACAAAGGAAATGATTGGATTATTTTGACCCTTATTCACTAGTTACTAGAATTACTTCCATATGGATGTTAATTGCTATAGCTGCATTGAATGGTCTTGAAATACATCAAATGGATATAAAGACAACATTCTTAAATGGTGAATTAGATGAAAAAATATACATGAAACAACCTGAGGGGTTCATTGCTAATGAAAAAGAAAAGAAAATATGCAAGCTTGTTAAATTTGTGTATGGTTTAAAACAAGCACCGAAGCAGTGGCATGAAATATTTGACAAAGTAATGTTGTCAAATGGGTTCAAAATAAATGAGTGTGACAAATGTGTATATGTCATGAGCACTCATAGTTAATACGTTATTGTATGTCTGTATGTAAACGACATGCTAATTATAGGCAACAATAACGATGTCATTAAAGCTACCAAGCGGATGTTGACAAATAGGTTTGAAATGAAAGACCTAGGTGTTGCTGATGTTATATTAGAAATTAAAATTTCTAGAACGTCAAATGGACTCACGCTATCTCAGATTCACTATATTGATAAAGTACTTGATAAGTTCAAAAAGTATGAGATAAAACCTATAAGAACACTTTTCGATGTTAATATCCATCTCTCTAAGAATAATGATAAAAGCATATCACAGTTAGAACATGCACGTATAATTGGTAGTTTAATGTACATAATGAATTTGTACCCGTCTAGATATAGCATGCTCAATGAGTAAACTAAGTTGATATACAAATAATCTCGAAAAAGACTACTGGAAAGCAATTATTAGACTTTTGGGATATTTAAAACACACTCAAAATTATGGTTTGCACTACACAAAATATCCAACAGTACTCGAGGGATATACCGAAGCTAATTGGATACCCGATACTAAAGATTCAAAATCCACGAGTGGATATGTCTTTACATTGGGTAATGCAGTCGTGTCTTGAAAATCCTCAAATCAAACTTGTATTGCTAGATCTACAATGGAATCTGAATTCATTGTCTTAGATAAAGCTGGAGAAGAAGCAAAATGACTTCGTAACTTCTTAGAATATTCCAAATTGGCCAAAGCCTGTGCCTGTAATATGCATTCACTGTGTAGCTAATCTACGATTGAAAGGGCACAAAATTGTTTGTATCATGGTAAGTTTAGACATATACGTCGTAGACACAATACTGTTAGACAATTGCTCTCTAATGGTGTTATATCCATTGACTATGTGAAGTCAAAGGATAATATTGCGGATCCGCTTACAAAAGGTTTGACTAGAGAGTAAGTGGAAAGTTTATCAAGGGGAATGGTCTTAAAGCCTATTACTTAACCAAGAGTCACCATAATGACAACCCAACTTAGCTGACTGGAGATCTCAAGATCTAAGTTCAAATGGATAACCAAATTATGTGTAACTCAGTACGCACTGAGGAGATTTTCTAAACTCCTTCCCCTTCCTGTGATGAGATAGTGCATATTTGCCGCGAAAACCAAGGTAGTTACACTTTTAATGATATTATGTGACTTGGAAATGTCCAAGTGGGGTATACTAGGATACTCTTAATCAAAAATCACCTATGTGAGTAAAGAAGGGGCCGTTTCTATGAGAATTGTAGGCTGATTACTCTAAAATTACTCATAAAACCAAGTGGTGTTCATGGCCAAAATGAACACAAACGTGAGAACCAACTGTGTCCGAAGGGAAACTTTTTGAATTCTATTGTCTTGGTTTACACAAACGGCTAATAGTTCAAAGACATCATGTCCACTGATTAGCCAAATAAATCTGATAGTTTTTCACTATTGAAAGTTCAAGGCCACTAGCTACTTATCCAGATGCAGTAACATTTCACTTGTACTTAACCTAGTGTCTACATTATCATACATCGAATTTTCATTCATGTGGGGGATTGTCGAAAAAATTAGTTTTTAACAAGATTATTTGAGCAACTTAAGGCTTAAATAAAAGTGGGACCCACACCTCGAAATTGGTAGGACTGAGTTTAAACGCGTTATCCTCCGCAAGGAGATGAACGTCGTATATTTATTTGCTTAAAATCATTAAATATTGAATGAGAAATTATGTCTCAAAGTGACCCATTTGAAGTGATGAAATAAACTAAAATTGGTGTAGTGGAATAAGGTTTGTCCCAAATTGGAAGAAAACTAACACTTTGGTGAGTTAATATACTCCTAGTTGGCTTCATGAATTTTTTTTTTTCTTTTTTTTTTTTTGGAGTGGGAATGGGAAGGGGGAGGGAGACTTAAACCCTTGACCTCAAGAAGTCAAAGTCTTTATAAGGCAAGGAGTACCAATAGACCAAATGTCCATTGGTCATGGGTTGGGCCTCAAGGATTATCTCACTTTTGTGAACGAAGCGAGCGCTTACACTACCTCGGTTACCACACGTGCGCACTGGCCAGGCCAGGCTTGGGCTTAGGCCAAAAAGATATAATCTTTTTGGACAAAATTTATTTGGAGCGGTGCAGTATGGGTCAAACCAATCGGATCTGAACGCGGATCATAATTAAAATCCCAACTGAAATTTAAATCTAACCAGATTTTTAAATTTCCTATATGTTACTTTGAATTTGGCACCGAAAATGGGTCTAGTTTATTCCAGAAAAGGCTATTCACTCTAGAGGTGCCTTTGGTGCATTTTGCATGTTCAGATTAAAGAGTGTGTCTCTTCAATCTGAACAGTGGCATCTCATGCCTCTTTAGGCGATCTGAACAGCCACCAAGGGTCTGTAAATAGATTGTCCCATTTCATTTCAATACATCCCAATTCTAAATTCCAGTTTCAGAACTTCTTCTCTCTATCTGCGTATTGCTGCATTAATCTTTCTTGTTCAGTTCAAGTCTAAACACAAGTTGTGTTGTTGGAGTCTTGAAGATTGAAGTGCTATTCTTCAAGAACGTAAAATTCATTCTATCTTGGGAGACAGTTGTTCATCAACCTTGAGCACCGAGAGGGAGCAAATCTAACTTAAGGAGATTGTGTTTCACAAGACTCAGATTGAATATTTTGGTTTTCTTATTTTATTGTTCATGCATATATGCGTCACATATATTCTGTTTAGATTAGTTTGTATGTAACAGATACAAACTGGTTTAGATAGCTTATATGTATAACAGTCTATAGATATAACTTGAATTATGTTTATTGCATAAGTTAGATTTCATACAGTTTAATATAATCTAATTATATACCTATTTTCTATAACAGAAAGGACATATAAATACCCCATTATGGTTGTCAATCTATTTAAAAGAAAAAAAAATCAAACACTTGCTTATCACTAAAAATAAGAGTTATTATTTGCAATAAAAGTCTCACACTTCTATATAGTATGTACAATATCGTGCTCGAAAAAAACAAGAAAATAATAATTGGTATTCGATCCTCCACGTGTCGGCTCATTAGGCCAACAAATATGCCCAAAGCATTTAGTTATTTACTCCCAACTTATAAATTATAATAATGGTCCAAATTGTTTAGCTCTTTCCAACCATGACCCACCACTTAATTTCTTTAAAACTTTTCTCATCGTTCGCTGTCTATGTTTTCTGTAACTTCTCCTCTATTCCTCAAATCACCATCCAAAAATTCATATTTATCTATAGTTACCTACATAGACTACAATTTTTCAACCTATTTTCAACTCTATCATCGTCTATCGTATTCATTTTAATTATAAGGAATTACACAAAAGATAAAAAGATATACAGTCGTTATTTATGTTCATTGATTAGACGTATGAAGATGAGAATGATAAAAAATAAAATGATACATGGTAGTTCTTTGGTGCTATCCAATCGACTAATTCAAATATTGTATCTAATTCATGTATTTTAAAATTGTGGTATTACCCATCTCGTTCTCATTAATCCAAGTCTTAATATTTTATTGTTTCTGCAATTTACACTATCACTCTAGTACTCCATGTTATATTTGCCACTCAATAGTCTGTATATACATTGAGTTTCCTCAAACACAGATGTCATATTGAGTTTCCATAACATATTTCATGGAGTTACTTTTTTTTTTTGGGTAACTTTTGAAGCTAAAGGAATGATCTTTTTTTTTTTTTCTTGATTTATCAATATTACGTTTTATCCCCATTGTACAACAAGACTTATCAACATGATAATCAATCTACATATTATGTTTAAAAAAAGAACATCCGTGGGTATCTCAAAATCTATATATTGAAAGATTAATAAAAAATGCATAAAAAATATGAGAAAATATTCTAATAGTATAGTTTTGGAACCTAATAAGGTGGTATCAAAATAATTCAATAACTAGGAAATTAAAATCATTTCCAATTAAATTGAAGACTGGACTATAAAAATTGCAATGGAGACTTTGGCCCTATGGATTTTCATAACCCTACTTGATACCCCACTTAGAAGAACTTCCATCAATCTAATACTGCTCATCTCATATGTAAAGATAACTTTATGCCTACACAAATGTGTATTTTTTCTCATTCAAAAGTTCAATCATTTCATTTTTTAAAAATAATAAATAATATTATATATAGTTTTTAAAATTAATTTATGTTACATTAGCATAATTCTATATATAATTTAATTATATAATTCATTATTAACGATTAGAAGATATAATGATAAATCAAGGTGCACATGAAAAAACATTAACATTTTCCATAGAGTGTTTAGGGAAAAAAAAGAGCCAAAAACAAATAAGTAGGTGTTTTTTTTGTCTTGTCATGTATAAAAACAAAATGGACGTAAACAAATAATGAAGATTACATGTTTTTTTTTACCTAAATTACAAACTATCTAGATAGGCAATTAAAAAGAGATCAATAAATAATGAGACGCTGATGATTATGAGGAAATCCACACAACATGGTCTACTGGGAAGAAATGGTACACCATGGGGATCCCTGGCCAAATGCCAAGCACGGGGATGGACAAATGATTCTACTCACTTAGAGGTGTCCATGCAACAAACAATAGCAGCTTTAACCTTACCTCCATTCAATCTCACCTGCTAGTTTATTGACTATGACATTAGACTGCATGAGGGTAAGACATAGTATGACATGCCACCATCTTTGTAGCTGATATTTCTTGCAGTTGGTATAGATTTGCATTAGGGAATTAGACTTAGTGAGATGAGTAGGAGATATGAATTTGGTGTGGCTCTTAAAATCACGAATAATTTTTGTAAAATCAAGCATGGATTTTAAGGAGGTGACACATAATTTGGTCTCTCCTTTGACGGGTTCATTCTCAAATTGTGGAAGGATTTTCCATGGCTTTGGCTTGTGGAAAACCTGGAGTGATGTAGATCGTATTAGCTTTGATACCAAATTGATGTAGATCGTATTAGTTTTGATATCAAATTGATGTAAACTAGGAAGGGAAGAATTAGGGATGAGAAGAGAAGAAGAAAGGGATGAGAAAAGAGAGAGAATTTTGAGAAGGAAGCAATATCAATATTCAATAATAATCAAAGTCTAATCTAAATAAAACTCTTACATGCATCCTTTTATATAGGGAAACTAAAACCCTAAAACAAATAAATAATGATAAATAAACCCTCAAAAGTTAAAAGAAATTACTTAAAAGATAAATATTAAAAGCATCTAAATTACTCTCATGATTAATCTAAAATATCTATCCAATTCCTACACGATCCCCATCATTCTCCCCCGATTGAGAAAAACTCTCCTCCGGAGAGTCTTCAAAGAAGAAGTACCCTAAGAGAGCAGCATCAAGATGACTGAACGCCTCATCTAGAATGAAAGAACCATCAACATCTTTCCATCGATTAGGATAAATGCAAGAATCTCCATTTATAGCAATGTAAATGTAGTCACGTAGCACATCATCTATTTGTCCCGAAATACGCGATGAAAGTGGAAAGATAAGAACTAGAGCTAGTGCTGAGGAAGAAGCAATTCCACATGTAAAAACACCGGCTAACAAAATAGGAGGCTCTGGAGTACCTCGATTAAGTAGCATGTCCTCCAAATAAAAATTTGGACTAATACTAACATTCGATGAAAAATTAAGCAAATAAACATTAGATTCAAACTCGAGAATAACAAAACAATTCTCATTAGGTTTCAACAAAAAAGTATTCAATGGGATAAGACATCGATGACTAAGGAGCAACAATTACGCCTTGGTGGTGAAAATAATTAAGTACCAACTCAAGTGAAATCTTGATAGTAGGAATAAAGTCAACTATTTTAGCGGGGAAATATTTGGGAACAAAGTTAAATTAACTTGAAATAGGAGATACAAAACAATCACCAAAAGATTCTGAAATAGGTAACTCAATATGCTCGACATCTTTCATAAGTGTGGACTCGACAGATTTTTCAGCAAGTTCCATTACAAGTGGTGACTCAACATTTGACTCTGGCAAAGGCTCAAACTCACTTTTTTCAGGTATCGACTTTTGTTGGTATGAAGGAAGTGAACTCTAATCTGATGAAACCGGACAAGGGGATTGGTAGTCAACACGAGTAACATTTTTTTTTGTATGTGAGAATGTGTCATCCAAATCCATGGTCACCATGGAATTAGGAAAACATGCAGAAACAACATGGACATCATTCAAGTAATCATGATACTCATATGTGGTGGAATTAAAATTGGAAAGTATCCTATCATGCTGTTTAGCAGACTGTGATTGAGAACCCATCAAGCTATAGTTGGATTGCTGGACCTCCCTACTAATTTTTTGTCTCAACCCAAGAATAAACTGATCAATTGTCCAAGGTTCTTCAACAATGTCACACAAATACATGAGATAATCGAACTGGGCAAAGTAATCAGAGATAATAAAAGAATGTTATCTAAAATTGAGTCATTGGTCATAAACTTGATCCATGTAGGAAGTAGGCAAATACTTATATTTCAATTTATATCTCATTTCAACCCAAGTGATAGGTGATTTTCCTAAGGGGTCTAGGCTTCTTTGGATTGCTTGCCAATATTACTTGGTGGAACCCTCCAATATCAATTTAGCAAAACGGACGCAATGGGAATCTGACATGTCATGTCAATCAAAATATTCTTCTAAATTAGCTAACTAATCCAAGACTTGATTGGGCTCTAGAGTACCACAAAATGTAAAAGGATCTTTAATTGAGTTGGCAATAGGTATTGAGTCCTTATAGACATACCTAGACTTGCTATGATGATGACCTCGATGAAGGACTCTTAAACTAGAGTAAATATGTGGATTAGAGGCATTATACATACTCATGAGTGAGTCTCGGAATAAGGGAATGACACCAAAACAAGTTCAAGAATGTAATTGACAAATGATTTGGACCCTTTGCAAATTTTCTAATTTTTCAATGAATAAAAATATTAGTTTCAAATTTCTATAGGAGTATGCATACCACAATCCAAGCATTGCTTTGAGGGAATTCTAAAATTCAAAAATTTTATGGGGATGATTATGCAATTTTTGAAACTTTTGGGGATGTTCTGCAATTTTTTGAATTTGTTGGGGATGTTTCTACAATTTTGAAGTTTTCAGATGGTATTTCTGTAATTTGCTAAAACTTATGGGATAATTCTGTAATTTTTGGAACTGCTGGGATGTTGCTGCAATTTTCAAGAATGTAGGGGTAGTTCTGTTTTTTTTTTTTTTTCAGCTGGTTCCGTCGGAACAAGACCAAGAACGGTGCAAAAATAGTCGCGATGAACAGTGAACAGTCGCGAAGAATAGTGCGCACGATGAACAATATTTTTTTTTGTGATTTATACGAATCAAAGTTGGGCTCTGAAACCAAATTGATGTAGACTAGGAAGGAAAGAATTAGGAATGAGAAGAGAAGAAAAAAGGGATGAAAAAAGAGAAAGAATTTTAAGAAGGAAACAATATCAGTATTCAATAATAATCAAAGTCTAATCTAAATAAAACTCTTACATGCATCACTTTATATAGGGAAACTAAAACCCTAAAACAAATAAATAATGATAAATAAACCCTCAAAAGTTAAAAGAAATTACTTAAAAAATAAATATTAAAAGTATCTAAATTACTCTCATGATTAATATAAAATATCTATCCAATTCCTACACGATCCCCGTCATGGAGAGAAAGAGAAAGGTGAGAAAAAGTTTGGGATTTTTTTAATGGAGAAAGGAATGGTATTTGCTTCTTGTTTGGGCAACAAATGACAGAAAGAATGGTCCCTTTTTCCTCCATAAGAAAGAACACAAGAATTAAGTAAGGATCCGTATGATCCATGTGGGATGATGGAAAAACTTGGACATGCTCTGTATGCTTACCTTGGTGACAATTATTATCTTGCTTGTAAGAAATCCACATAAGGTCATTCCCCACTCCCAACATGCTATAAATCATGTGGCTTATGGTCAACATCATTCATCTCTGATGTCAGTTTCTGCACTATGAAGTCTCATGACATTCATCCCATCTGGGATATCTGCAACTGAGGAATAATTCATTGTATTCATCTCATCATGTTGATGACCATCATCCTGTCCTGTGGTGTAATACATCTTTAATTTTTTGTTTACTTGAGTGATGTTAACTCTCTCCAATGTTTTTCAGATGAGCACAGTTTAAAAAAAGTAGTAGCATAAAAAGTTCTAAAGCCATAACCATGTCTTAGCAGATATGCTTTTAGATAAGAAATCAAGTTTGTTATACTTCTTCAGAATTTCAACCAAAAACTAAAATTAATCAGAGAAATTTGTGCTAAATAAAATGGACTAACTTAAAAGAAGGTGTTGCTGTAGAAATCTATATTCTTCCCCAAGTTAAAATCAAATTAAAAGTTAATGCCCTTCAACAATTTTCATATACATCTTCTTTATTTTTTTTTATGACCAAACCCAAATGCTACACTTCATGTCAACATGAAATGCCTGGGTAGATCTCCAGAAAAAACCACCATTTAATGGAGGACAACCAAGTGCGTTGCAGAAGGAATTAAGCAAGAGTTCATAGATTACCAGTACAACCACCTGAAGAAGGAAGATAATCCAAGAATTAGATTTCAGTTTCATCTTTCTTTTGTACCTTCAATTCCTTTCTCTGTCTCTCTGCAAACAGGGCAAAACTCACCTTAATTTGGTAAGAATAAGCATGAATAAGTTTGCTTATTCCTGTGGGCTATTGAATACTGGAACTGTTGAACTATGTATAATTTATGTTACACGCCTCCAACAGTTTAAGTTCTCAGATTAGTTTGGTATTTAATATGTCATCCTGATGATCATAATATTTGGAAGTGAGTGATCCAAAATCTAGTTTGCACGTGAGGGAGTGTATTGTATTTTTTTATTACTTATGCACACTACTGAGAATAGTTTAAGCATTTAGTTGAGTTGGGGTTTAAATCAAGCCAAATACGAGACCTCTTTGAGTGGAATGTAGCCACTTCACCATACAGAAGAAAATTTAAACAATCGATCTATGACATGACTAAATTGCAAAGAAACTGTTGTTCAATTGAGTAACACAAAAAAGCTGTGATCCCTATCATCCACTAAATTTTGGTGTGGAAAAAATCTGTACTATTATACTATGAACTTTTTTTTTACATATTTGTTCTTTTTCTCTACTGTATTTTCATTGTTCTCTCCTCTTAATACCTTTTAACAGAAAAATCCATTGAAACAATTTGAGAGTACCTCATCACATCTTGATGCTGCTTCCAAAAAGTTAGTGAAGTTCCCCAATCATGATTTAGATTTCACCCAAGGTATCAATAGAACTAACTGAATCAAATAAAAGTGACCATATACTTAGAAAAAGTGGAACACAAACCTTTGGAGATTGGAAATGACTTATCACGAGATTTAATGATTGATTCTGGAAAAATCAAAATTTTGTAAAAAGAAAAAAAAATAGGCATATAGCAGCACGTGAAGAAGAACACTGTAAATAGAGTACCCGTTGCGATCTAGTCTCCACGAGTTTAAAAATTGAACTACTGAATCGGTATCCCGGATGAAAACGAAGCCATGATGCATGGGTCTTTGAAATGAATAACTATGATTGGTGAACTTATCAGATTTAAGCAACCATGATGCTTGACTATTATATGGGACATTACCTTCCCACAATACTCCAAAATATATCCGATTAGGTTGTTGTAAGTAACTGCTTCATAGAAAAAAAATTTGAACATTGTTCAAAATTATATATTCCATATAAGCTGCTAATAATGGTCATTTAGAAGTACGGCGTCTAGTGAGCAACAAAGAGTCAATAAGATAAATGGAGTACCTAAATGACTTTTTTTGGTGTTAAATGAAGAACGATCCCTGCCCATTCAGGAAGCAAAAGAGTAAAACAGCTTGTAAATGGAAAGGCTACTGAACACCAAAGAGCTACAACAATACCTCCATTACCTAGGGAAGAAGAAAATATGGTCCTCCAAGAAGATAGTCTGTTAACTTACCGAGAGTGTTTATATGAGGAGTTACATGAGAACCAAACAATAATAAGATAGAAAATGAAGAATTATGCGGTAAATGGATGAGAGTAAAGTGAAGAGGAAGAGAATGGATACTATGAAGATGGAAGGTTTTGGTTGTTACAATGCTAAGAAATTATGTCATCAATATATGGCTGGTTGTAATTCTTATGGCCATTAATTCTATGAATGAAATTAATTATTCTCCTACATGTAAAGATGTTGTGACTAATTGAAAACTTCACAACCCTACCTGTTGAATGAGTAAGTGTACATTATAATGAGGTGTAGAAAGAAATGTGTATGTTCACTTTTGTTCATATTTTATAAATATAAATATATGCGTGTAATGTGTTGAATGGGTGAGGAGGACATAGATAAACGACTATAAAGACGTCGTTTTGGTTATTGGAATACAAAAGAGTAAGAAATCATGATTAATAATTAACTCTTTTCTTGTTCTCTAATTAGTATATTAATTTGAATTCACTGAAAGTGTAATGAATGGTGACAATTGAGCAGAAAAAGAAAGGAGATGAAAGGTCATTGCACTTGCTCAATAAATAGATGAACTTTTATGATGAACAACATTTATAATATATTTATTCAGAATGATGCTAAATAGACTTAAAACTCAGACTTGATGACGTGGTTGTTGATGTGTACATGCCATGTCATCAATTTGTTTCCCCCCAAAAAAAATTTAGATTAAAGAATCAAATTTTCTCTCTCTATCGACAGACCCAAGCCCTTCGCCTTCTCCCTTCCCCTTCCCTAAACCAAACGGAATCAAACCAAAGTGAAGTCGTCGGCAACAATCAATATTTCTTCCTCCCTGTGACACCACTAACGTTGTCCTTCCCTCTTCATCTCCCTCGATAGACCTAGCCTTTCTCCTCCCCTTTTTTATTTTCGCCGGAACACATAGTCAACGGGATTCACAACTCCAGCAATCGACGTTGGCCACTAACCCAGTCGTTGCCTTTGAAAAACCAAGCTACTCAGATTTTTTCCTCCTCTCCTTGAAGCCTATACAAGTGTCCTCCCCTATTCATATTTTCGCCAGAGTCACAGTTGTCTCTCCAGCGATTATGATTCCTATGAATAGATGATAGGGGAGTAGAACTATCAGGGATTAGGGAAGAGGAGGGAAAATATAATTATGTCCAGGGTCGGCGTTAGGGATTGAAAGATGACTGTATCCGTGGTCGGCATCGATTGCCGAAGTTGTGAAATCTAGGAAGCATCAATTTTATGGGTGTTTTCTGTGGGTGAGTTTTGGCGCAGGGAAGAGGAGGGGTTACGTTAGGGCTTCGGCTTTGGTTGCGGAGAAAACCAAATTTTTTGGGTTCAATTTTTTTTTTTTTAACAAAAAGGGGGCAAGAGAGGAGATAATGATGTGGCATGTACACATCAGCAACCATGTCATTGAGTCTGAGTTTTAAGTCTGTCTAGCATTACTAATTTTTTCTAAGATCCGTACTTTTTAAAGTAGTATAAATATGGATATAGATATAGATTTAGATTTAATTCAGGTACATATATACATAATACTTTTTATTAACTTTTTGTGTATGAAAACTATTAAAGCACGTGTTGTATTACTAGTCACCCAAAAACGAGCTCGTGGCCATTCTTCCTCTCTCCCTTTTTGTTTTCATTCATGGTTTTTTTTACATAAATTAAATCTAATTCCTTGATAAAATTGAACAGTCAAATTAGATGTATTTCAATGTCCACTTTTTTCGTGAGACAGTGAAATTGAATTTATTTCATTGTACATGATAGTGAAATTCAATTTCATTGTCATTAATTTTTTGTAAGCAAAAAAGTCCATAGATTATGGTAAAGTATACCCATTAAGTTTTAAAAGAATGTTATTCTGCAAAGTTATGAGTTATATCGAGTCCTAAATTTCTACTAAAAAGTCTTTCACAACCCAACTAATTAATTGAAAGGAATCATATAATAAACACAGAAAAATTTAAAAACAAAAACAAAAATTGATTCCTTATCACAAGATCTATTCATGTTTAATACAAATCTAGAAACCCTAGATCTATAGAGAACATTAAGGGTTACCTCTTGAAACGGACTTTTAACAATCTTCAAGTTTTCTCAAAAAATCTTGAATCTTCAATTTGAATTTGATGTTCACCTCGAGCCTCACAATTTTTGGTATCTATCGGTATCCACACGAATTAACAAACTTGAAGGATCTACCTCAACCGTTAATCAACTAGTAGAAAGAGAAATAGAGACAGATGGGGTGTATTTTTTTTGGTGCTAGCAAGAGAATGCTATTATCTCCACCCACCTCCTCTAGGAGTTATTTTATAAAGCTTTAGAAGACTCCAATCCTAATTTGGATTAGTTGCAATTATCCTATGCTTGATTGGTGATTCACCCTAATCTCCAAACACAAACCCGGGCTAAGTGTATTTGGGTATACGAAGTGTGAGTGTCACTGTCCCTCGAGTTCAATGCAAGAAATGGAGAAAATCGTGTGTGAATGAACAAAATGTGTGTGTGTCTGTGTGCAAAAGTACCCCCCAGGCATAGAGAGACTTGCAATGTCGTGTTTTACTTGGAATTGAGTATTCCAAGGTAGTCTCCTCAGGGAAGGAAGGTTGAATTGTGGTGAAGGTGATTTTGTAAGGAAAAGAAAATTGGAAAATCTTGTGATTTTTTGTTTTGGTGAGTGGAGATTTTGATAAAAATGCAAGAAAATAAGGTTGACTAATCCAAAGAGGTCATTCCAATGAGAATGTCAAATCAACTCAATTCATTCAACCAATGGTGCCTAGGTGTTTGATTGATTCGTAGGAAGTGAGAGACTAATGTGGAGGTGTAGGCTCAAGCATAGCCCCTGAAAAGTCTACGGTGTATCAAGAGCTCACAACCACGTCCGCACTCAACCTAATCAAACTAAACACTTCACACTACGAGGAAGAAGGGAGGAGAGTTGATTTAGCATACCCAAGAGGAAGTCTCCCTTGGATTAGCCAACTAAAAGCTTAGCCACCCATAGTCAAAACAAACACATACATAATGTAAAGAGACATGGTGATGAAATAAAGATTAAAACTTGTATTAATGCAAAAAAGAAGTTAAACTACAAAGACAAGTTAATTTCATACCCAAATAGAAATCTTGGAAAGTAAAAACCCAAATGTAAACATGGAAAATACAAGAACATGTAGCTAGACTTAAATATACTTGAAATAAGGGAGATTAAAGTGCAAGAAGTAAAGATTACAAGTGATTTGAAGCTTACTACAACTGAAATGGAGGTGGAAATGCAAAAATGTAACTTTCTCTCTCTAAAAATTCATCTTCTTCTTTGAGCTTCTCTCTCTAAAACTATGTGTGTAGCTGAATAATTGAGAATAACTTTGTCAAAATTCGTCCATACCCCTCCCATGGTCTGTGAGAACTGAGTTGCAATGAGTGGGAAGAGATTGGACACTTCAACAAGAAAGGACAAGCCAAGCATGCACCTCTCATGCTTCACCAACCACCCCTCTTCTCTCTCTTGCCCCTCCCATGCTTTTCTCTTCCAAAATCTGACTTTAGGGTATAAGAGACCATCATGGTGTGTCAAAGATGTTAGGGTATGGTCGGGATGACAAGAGGTGGGCCCTCGGAGTAGGTGGAGTCATGTGGAAAGGTGTCTGACACTTCTGGGCAAAACCTACTGATAGAACGTCAAAAACCTACTGGTAGAAAACTTCCAGTAGGTTTTTCTACCGATAGGTTTTAAGGTTCTATCGGTAGGTCGTAAGGGGGATGCAAGCTCAGGACCAGTTGTCGTAAATTTGCCATAACTTTTGATCTCACCGTCCGATTGAGCTGAAATTTTGACATTCAGATAAAGGACATTCAGATATACAACTTTTATGTTTTTCACTTTTTCATATTCGAAGTGGATCATGGTCAAAAATGCAAAATACCAGGGTACTACTACCAATTGGTGTGGGTGCTGGTACCTATGTTACCAAGTACCAATACCTTCTTAATTTCTTTCACTTTTAAGTCTCCAAATCCTCATGTAATGTGTTCATCTCTTCACCACTCATCCGCACTTAGTTGCAGGGTTCCGAAAGCCATCAATTACTCTATTATTACCTGCAACATCAAAATTTTCACATTATTCACAAATTTGATGAACTCTAAGTAATTAAATGCAAAATTGAGTTAAAATGCGTATAATGAGGCTTTTAAATATGCAATATTACGCGATCATCATCCTATAATTACATAATGACTTCATTATTACTTATTAATTGTAATAAAGTCCCTAATTAATTCTTAACTAGGTTTTCACCCCCAATTAACTCTTAATTGATTTTATCTCCTTTATCCTTTAGTTTTCAATCAATTATATTATGTGACCTTATAGGTTCAAGCATACCTGATTGTAAGTATTCGATACTAACTACAAGTAGCATCTCATAGGACATTCTGTTGTTCTTCGGGCTTCTACTAATCATTAATGACACCTAACTGTATATCATGATCAACCCTCGGATAGCACAAAGTAAGTAAAGAATTCATTCAGTCTACAATTATCATGCAATTCAATCCTTCTATCACACAATGTCCCAATTGAATTACTAGGGTATGAAATTATTGTCAAACCCCTAATTTAATCTTATGTATTCGATATTTGGACTATGATTCCTAATAATCAATTACAAACTATTTTCTAATTGTCATTTTGCCTTAACCAATGACTCCTTGAGAAGATCACATAGGACATTCTTCCCTTTTTACTAAGGGTGATAGATTCCATGTTATGCACTCATAAGTCTCCATATATGTCTAACTGTACCCAATGATACATATCTAAGTTATATGGTTAGTATATAAATATATTGTATACTTAAAGTATAGAAGTCCATGCATAAGACAACCATGGTGTCTCAGGTATAAGGATAATTTGTATAACTGTAACTTAGGTTTAACATTGTCAGGTATGTAAAACTCAATATTAAAAAACTTATGTTGGTCAATGGTCACGTTCAGTATACTGGTTCTTCAACAAGCACTCACCCATCTGTTTTAGTGTCCATACACTAGTGACTTGGATGAGTTATTGCATATTAAATATAAACAAGATTAGTGTATGCTAGTCTATCCAGATTACAAAATGCCCACATAGTAATCTTATGACTATGAACATTTAAGAGATAAGTACTAAAAAATATAGGTCTCCTCTTTTCAACGCCTTGAGAATTTATCTTCTTACCTAATACTCTATAAACTTTATCATGCATGTTAAAATGAAATAAATCAGTAACACGATAAATAAAATTGCCCTTGTATTTAATTAAGTAATCAATATTGCCAGTACAATCCTAATATCATCTGTGCAATTGATCTTAGGTCATACTACTAACAATCTCCCACTTGCACTAAGACCAGTCGACCATGCATCTAATACACATCTTCTCAAGATGTTAGTCTATTTATTGCTATCTTAGTGTCTTCGTAAATGGGTCCTCTATGTTATCCATCGATGCAATCTTTTAGATATACATATCACCTCTTCTAATGATCTCTCTAATCATGTAGAAATATCACTATAAGTGTTTGGACTTTTGATGATAACTTGGTTCCTTGGCTTGAGCTATCGCCCCATTGTTGTCACTATACTATGGTATATGTGACTCAATGTTAGGAGCTACTCTAAGATTGGTAATGAACTTCGTGATCTAAACAGTTTCTTTGGCATCCTCTAAGGCGGCAACATACTTAGCTTTAGTAGTGGAATTCACTATAATATCTTATTTATAGCTCTTCCAATTCACTACTCTATCATTTGAGATGACACAAATCCACAAGTAGATTTTTTTTTATCTACATTAGACTAAAAGTTTGTCTATATATCCATCCACACGTTACCCTCATCCTCCACAGACAAGAAATGCATCATTAGTTCTTCTCAAGTACTTAAGAATGTCTTTATTGCATTCCAGTGTTTCAAATAAGAAATTTGACTGATATCTACTTGTAACACTTATAAAATATCTGATATCATGTCTTGTACATAACACAACATACATGAGATTATTTATTGCTAAAGTATAATGAATCTTGCTCATGTTATTTATCTCTTTTGATGTCTAGGGACTCATGTCCTTAGAGAGATGAATTTCTCATCTGAAAGGTAAAAATCATTTCTTGGAATTCTTCATGTTAAATCTCGTTAAGACCTTGCCTATGTACAAGGATTGGGATAACCCAAGCAACCATCTAGAGTTATCTTTATAGACCTTTATACCTAGTATATTGGATACTTCTCCCAAATCCTTCAATAGATAAATTATATGAAAGCTATAGTTTGACCAATGAGAACATCCCAACATCATTCCAAATGAGTAAGTAGGATGTCATCTACATAAAGTACCAAAAATGTGATAGAACTTCTACTAATCTTTTTATACATACATGGTTCATCCATGTTTTAGAGGAAACCAAATGATTTGATTGTCTTATCAAATTGGATGTTCCAACTTTGGGATGCTTTCGTTTAATTCACAAATGAATCTCTGTAACTTGTACACATTATGGCCTTTGCCGCTAGATACCAAACCTTCTAGCTGCTCCATACAAATATTTCCCTCAATGTTTCTATTAAGAAAGATGGTTTTGACATCCATATGTCATATCTTATAGTTATAGTGTGCAGTTATGCCAAGCATAATCCTAATGAATTTTAGCATGATTACTGGCGAGAAGGTTTTTTCATAGTCAACTCCTTGTCTTTGTTTGAAACCTTTAGCCCCTAGTCAAGCTTTATAGGTCTCTACCTTTTCATCTAAGTCTATATTCTTTTTGATAACCCATTTACAGCCAGTAGATGCAATACCTTGAGGTGGGTATACAAAAATCTAGTCTTGATTAGAACATATAGTATTCATCTCCGATTTCATGACATTTTGTCATGTTCTTGAGTTGATGTCGGACATTGTCTCTGTGTAATTTATAGGATCATTAATGATCATTATAACCAATAAAGAGTTTTTTATCACTTTGATGAGATACCTATATCTTTAAGGTGGTACAGTATCCTAACAAATTTACGCAAAATTTATGTAGTACTAGGTTATATATCAATAGGGTATTTAGGCTAATCGTGATTGTTTGCGGTTCTGAGGATGCTTCCTCAAATTCTGTCATTGTTCTTAGGCATTCATGTTAAATAAACTTTTTTTTAAGAAAGTAACAAACTTAAAAAATTAATTACCCTCAGTGGACTTGTGCCCCTTTTACCTTTTTTTTTTTGAATGACCATAAGTTAAAGGGGGCAACTCTTAATTAACCCCAATATAAAATTGTGAGAAAGTAAGGGCAATTGTTAAATATTGATATCCGAGGGGGTGTCTTTAGGAATTCGGAGTTTATTACAGGTTCCCAAATCTCCTAAAGCCTAAAGGCTCGATATCAACAGGGGTTTCTTTCTCCGACTCCTCTCGCTCTCGCTCTGATAGCTCTGTAAGTGCCTTTTTTAAGATCATCATTAAAGAACAATTAAATTTCTTATTTATTTCTCAGAAATTTCAACGACTGCAATCCTATAAAAGCAAAATCAAAAAAAGAAAATAAACTAGAAATGCAAGGAGAAGGTAACGAAGAGCTCAGCATAGAAGAACTCGCTTCAAATCTCTCTACTTACAAAGAGCAGCTTCAACAGGTACCTATTAAACACTATACATATATATCTGTATATATGGTGTGAGTGTGTGCGTATACATACTTGTTTGTGTACTGGAAAATTTTGTAATCTATCTGTTTTCAGGTAAAATTATTATTTGTGATCTGTTCACTGAAATTCTATGAAAAGCATTGTATTTACGCCTATTCTGGAAACCGTGAGAAGTAGGAATTTGGCATTGTTTATTAACAATCCACTTAGTTAGGCTTTTCTTTTTTAAATTAGAATTTTCTGGGTCGTTTGTAATCTGAAAGATTGAATCTTTAAATGGATCGAGTATGTTTTTATAAGGATTATTTGGATTTCTAGGGCCATTTCTTTGTTATGGAAAATTCTTGGATTAATTAGGGCTTTTTTTGGCCTGTTACCTGTTAGATGTAACTGCGGTAGCTGAATTAGTAACTTGTTGTTTGTCACTTTGTGGGATGGATTTTACTTCAGTAGGGATTTTTTAAGCCAGAGTTAGCGGTTTTGCAACTCATGTTGATGTAATTTTGAGCCGTGAAAATATTTTCACATTATATTATATACTAGTGTCTATTCAACTTCTTGACACTATAAGATGTGGGATTTGCCCAGATTATCACTGGCATGCATTTGATGGTGTGTTTGTCTCAAACCGAACGCAATTTTTTTTTTCACTGTACTAGTTTGCGTAGCTGGTATGCCAAAGTGTCTCTATTAAGGAATTCGTTATTCCATGAAGATTAGACCCAACTGGGCTGCAAAAGCTGATGGGATGGATGTCAAATTACAGCTTGGTGCTTTTGGTGTAATTTGAAAGGCAACTTCATTGGCTATGGATGAACTATCTATATGTGAATTCCCACATCTCATTGTTGCTATTTGATGACCTGTATCAAATAGCTTTGATGTTATAGGAGGAGATTACAACCATTTATCTACTTGTTAATATTGAAGGCTGTAATGACTACCAAATTGAAGAAAGTTAGAGGCACCCATCAAACTTCATATTCTTCCTTGGTTGCTCATATTCACCATTTTGAACGAGATTGTTGCAGCATTTTTTCTTGTGATACTGGTTTAAAGATAAATGTATAAGCATTGCACTTCATCTACATCAAGGATCTCTTATGGAATTTGACCACCTATCCTGGGTTGGTCGTTAGAGCTTTTAGATACTGAGTTGGTAAGATCCTTTCGGTATGTAATGTTCCATTCTTTGCGGATGAAGATCACTGAATTAGGTGGACGTCGGGTGGTCATAATATAGACATTGTCCTATGCAGTTTGTAATTCCTTATCCATAGAGCACATCTGCATGTTCTTTTGTGTGTTTGTGTATGTGTGTGTGTTTTGCATGCTTCGTAGGGATGGTAGTGGACCAGGGAAAAATGGGTATTCGTACAAACCCGTTCTAGGGATGGACCATACGTATTGGACGGTAGATATACGTGGATACGTGTTTCATTATATATATAACAAATAAATTAATTAAGTGAAATATACATTTGTTATACATATTATTTTTGTGAGTTTTTATGTTTGATCCATTTAGTATATAATGAATTTTCATCTTTCTTGCAAATTCATTTGGGAGGTTTTATGATTTTTTTTTTCTTCTTAAAATCATAGAAATTAATTGTTATGGGTGGGAACAATGGCGGGGATGGGGATCAAAATTTACCCACTGGGTGGGGACGGGGATTAAAATTTTCCTAGCTAACTAGGGTGGACGGGAGTAGACGAATATTTTTGAAGCGAGTACGGGAGTGGAGACTACTCCCCTGCCCCCGCCCCGGTCCACTACCAATTTGATATTTCTTCCCTTTTGATATTTCTTCATGCCAAAGTGGGATTTTCTTCACACACTTGGGTGTGTCAGAATTTTGTGTTTTGGACTCTTTTTTCCTCTCTTGCCTATCTGATATCAACTCTTCTTCTTTGTAGTGTAAGATATTGAGGATTAGTCTTTGTTACAGGATTCATTATGCATTAACTCCTTGAATTAGAAATTTCTTCCAAATGCTGAGTGATGGAGTGGTATGGAATATGTTTAGTTGTGTGGCTATCTTGGATAGTCCCTGTACTAGTATTGCTTGCGAATTGGTTTGATTAGAGTACTTCCTTGTTTTGTTTTTGGTGATACTTATACAACCTTTCTCAATCGTATGTGGTCATGGATCATTTGGTTATAAAGTATTAGAAAATTGAGTTGCTGGTCGTAGGTACGGATTATGGTGGTAAGCGATGAGAATGACTTGTCACCAATGAGTCAATGTTCTATGTAATTGAATCATGATGTGAAATGATGAACCTTGCGTGGACTTTTTTTTCTCTGTAAAACCACGGCTTGATGTGATGTTATATTACTTATTAATGTATGTTGTATGGAATTTTGTGGCACGTCTTTGGTTGAAAAGTGTTAAATTTTTTATCCAGAGATTTCAGGAAATGGACATTCCTAAGTCCATTCTATTCATATCTACTCTTTGTTAGATGAAGTGTTTGTCTAGCCCATGTTTGGTTTCAAAGGAAGCCAACTAGGTGGTTAATATTATTACGTACTTCACGTCCCTGTTTATAATATGAACTTTGGTGGAGAAGAGATAGGAGAAGCTCTTTGTTTTGGGAGAAATAGGGAGGTGTAAAGTACTAGTTGGTAAGTGGAAGGTGGTCTACTTATTGTTGAGGGGGCAAATAGAAGAGAAGAGAAATGGGAGAGAGATGAAGAGAGGGGGAAAGGGGGGGGGGGGGGGGGGGGAACATACATCAGACAATCTTGCAAGAATGGCTTTGACAACAACATCATTGGAGCAAAACAATTTGTGGCTTATCGAAGCAACACATGGTAGCAATGAGAGATGTTAGAAACCCCTTTGGAGTGGGATTATAAAAGAGCATATGTAGAGCTTGAAGGCATTCTCTCAAAATTTGTTATCTTGTGGTGATAGCTAGGTAATTTACTAGTTGGAACCCCAACTTTACGTTGTCTACTTTTTTTGTTTTTGGTTGAGAGCCAAAGTTGGTGGACACTTCAATGTGTCTCTGATATGAAGTTACTTTTGGTTGTGTTTTTGGTCGGCCTTCTAGAAGCTTCGCGTTCACCAAAAGCGACTACCTTTGTGTTCTGTCTTCTTGGCACATGTTTAATGTGGTGGAAGCATCCAGAGAACAAGGTAGAAAGAAAGATAGGATGGAGTTGAAGGTTGATAAGTCAAGCCGAATGACGGTGACAAGAAAGATGATAAACAACCATTAAGAAGAAAATGAGACTGAAGTAACAAACGCAAGCCGAGTGGGGGAAAGCTAAAAAAAGAGAATGAATGCACGTATGCAATGCTTCCGATGGAAAGTAGTTAATAAGTCCTACTTTTGAAACAAAAAACCATCGAGTCCTATCAAATTTTTATTAGGACAAGTGCTATCAAATTCTTATTGGGACAATTAAGTCAGATCTTTGATAATTTGTTCTAAATTAGTTCCAACCTCCATAAACCACACCTTTTCTTCTTTAAACCTGAAGTTACACTTTTGTTCATGTTTTTAGTCAATTTTAACTTATTTAATATTAAAAAATAAATTAAATGCTTGCCACTGTGTATGATTTTATATAATATTTAACAAGTTATCTAAATGTTGTATAACATTTTATATTATTTTTAAAAAATGGACACTTTTTTGTCAAACTTGATAGTGATGAATAAACTACAATTTTAATAGTTCCTCTAAGTTTCTACCTATTGGACACCAAGTTGTGTTAGTGATTTACATTGTTTTTAATTCCATGAGTTTTATTGTAATAGCATTTTTTACAATCAAAAAGCTAATATTAATGGTGATAGTAAAGTTAGGACTTTTTTGAAATTATATTGAAAAAGTAGGACTTAGTTGTCCTAGACTCCTAGTAAAAAATTGACAGACTCAATGGATTTCCGTCACAGAAAATAGGACTTTTTTGAAATTTTGTTAAAAAAAATGTTCTTTGACACCTTTCACTTAATACCCTTTCCTGCACCAAATTGTCCGAGTAGAAAATCAATAGTACCCAATGGTTTTTGTCGCCGAAGTAGGAATTATTGGTTATTTTCCTTTTTTCTGTTCTTTTGATTTTTTTTGGAGAGGATACAATAAGGTGAAACTATGGAACTTCGTGTATAATCGCTTAGATTGCCTGACATGGCCCTTGGGGTTCATCATAAGCTGCATTCATGTGGAAAGAATTACCAGGCTCGTCTGAAATTCTTGTTTTTCCTTTGATGGGCCGCAACTTTGGGGGCCTCTCTAATTATGGACAATTTGAGGCTCAGATGTAACACTAACACTGGTAGGTGTGGCAAGGGTAGAAGGGTGAAGACTGCCAGTGATGTACTTTTGCACCGTGGGTTGACTGGGGATTTGTGGTCTATGTTGCTTTCTCTCTTTGGTGTTTGCTGGGTTATGCCCTGCTCAGTTTAGCGAAGTTGCATAGTTGTGAATGACATTGCTTTAGAACAGACTTCAGGAGGTGTAGCAGGTGATGCCCTTGTCTCATTATGTGTTCATGGAGGGAGAATAGCAGATGATCTTTCAGGCTGAGAAGGTTCGAATACTCAAGATTTTGGAAGTTATATATTTAGGGAAAGTAGATTCTTTTGTATTCTTTTATTATTTATCTTTTTTCTTTTGGTGTTAGGGTGCTCCTTTTGTGTACATCATGTAGGCGGGAGTCACCCATGCTTTTGGTGGTTCGGTGCTTTTTCGTACCTTTCGATTGTAGGCATATTGTAATCAAGACTTTGTTCTTCTACTACTTTACTGGACTGAGTTGTTGCTTTAATTTTCAAGTTAGCTATCTTGGACATCAATCCCCAGCCTTAATTTTTCATGCATTTCTTCTCCTTTGTGCATTTGTGTGCTTGTAATGCCAGATTGTTTGGCTGCCTTAATTTTTCATGCATTTCTTCTCCTTTGTGCGTTTGTGTATATCGCTTTTCTTTTTCAAAAATTCCAATTTTTTTTTCTAACAATGTTCTCCTTTTCCTATGGACTAGGTCCGGAAACTGTTGGATGATGACCCTGGAAACTCTGAATATGTGGACATGGAAAAGGAGCTTGTGGAGGTGATCATTGTTCAATTTGTTCGTTTATTTTTTCTTGTGCATTTTCATTTGATTCTATCTCCAAAACTTTGTAGAGTGGAGCCCCTAAAGTTTGCCCTGTGCAATAAGTATCTTACCTTTTGTTTTGAGAAAATAGAGTTAATTCCATTGGATGTAAAAAGGATCATGAATCTGATTATAGGTGATTATTTGGTTATGTAACATGTCATTGCAACTCTCTCTCTCTCTCTCTCTCTCTGATTGACATATACACAAACAATTGCTCAAACAAACAGAGTTTAACAGCCAATGACTGAGGAGATTTGTTTTTATTCTTGGGTTCCAAAGGTGAGGATTCTCTAGTAAAACAAAATTCAATGAAACTCTGTGGAGGTTTTCAAAATTGTTGGAACTAGGGATTGTGTAAGATATCCATCACTTGTGTCTTGGTTACTGTGCAGGTGTGCTATCTGTCATGACGGCCAGCCTGCTTCTCTGTCTCGGGATTTCAGATGTCCTCATTAACATTTTAAGTTTGAATTCACGAAGAATTTAGTCTTCATTATGCACCTAATTATTTAAATTAATTTGGATTTCTCTTTTTTTTTTTTTTGGTACTCTAGGTGATTTCTTTGACCGAAGAACTTCTGTCAACTGCGAAACAAAATGAGAATTCTGGATTGTATATTGGGACAAGTTCTGATGCATCTGACAGTTTGCGCCATTCTGGCAGTACCTTTCAGCATAATATGGTAAATCTCCTCTAAGTTTATCCTACATTATCACTTAAATTTGTGATTAAATATTGTATCTATATATTGGTTGGAAGGTTTGCTCTGGATTTTGTGAAAAAAAAACAAGATTTACATGAAATGGGACACAAGATAAAAATGTGATAAGATCATTAGAATCATGGTTTGCTTCATGCAAAAGAAAACTGAAACATTATTTGTTTGCATTAAAATAGTTGAATGAGAAAAAAAAATGCTTTTGTGAGACTACAATTCTATTCAGACCCAATAAAATTTTCATTTAGATCTGGTAATCCCACCATCTTTAGGTAGGGGGAACATCTTTTTATATCATTTAGACTTGCTGGAGTTTCAGCATCTTTATGAAGGGGCATGGGGAATACTATCTCTCTTTAATTTTCATTTTTTCCTGTCATCCTAGTTTGGGACTGGGGAAGATTGAGGTTTAGCTTATATAGAGCTGGCTTTTGAGTTTGGACATGAACTATTGTATTATCTTTTTGATGGAGGAGAAGACATAATTACAGTCTAGAATTTAGTCTTAAGGGGATAATATGGGAAATATTTATTAAAAATTTGAGGTACAGTACAACAGCCTCAGCACAAAAAGCAATAATGGAAATCTTCTTATACAATTTCCCCGAAAGAGAAAATATCTTCCGAGAGCATGTCAAATACCTGATCTATGGCAAATAAATTTTTATGTGAGGTACGCAACATATCTCACAGGTCACTTGTATGTGTTTTTCTTAGTTCTCTTGTTTTTTCTCAGGAATCAACAACCATATCTGATCAGTCTGAGAAATTTGCTGTTGGCACTAAAGTTCAAGCTGTTTGGAGTGAAGATGGAGAGTGGTATGCATTGAAAATAGACATATCCAACTTATTTATTAAATTCTTTCATTTTGATTTTGCTTTACCTTTTCTGTTTCTTGTCTGTGGTTGATTTAGTTGAATGTTCAGGTATGACGCAACAATTGAGGCACTTACGCCAAATGGGTATTATGTACGCTATGATGAATGGGGTAATAAGGAAGAGGTATGACTTCTGTTTGAGCATGTTTGAATTATACAAGTCTCACTTTCATTCACTTTAATTTCCAAATTCCATTCACCTGGTTTTTTATAATTAATATAGCATTCTTTTGAGGCACATGAAGCTTTTGTATTTGTATATATTTATTTTTTGGGGTTTTTTTTTTGTTTTTTTTTTGGGGGGGGGGGGGGGGGGGGGATGGTTAAGAGTACACAATTCTGACGGTATAGCTTGTATAAGTCTAACTGAATTTCCTGTATAGTCATCGTAAATACATTTAATGTTGTTATTAATGCTTAAAACTTTCATTTAGTTTTAGTATTAATGATTAAAACAGTATCATTACCATTGAGCTTTAAAAGGAAAAGAAGAAAATGTAAAAGTTTTCTGTTCCTCGTATTGCTTTCCAAATTTAGCACTATCATCATGCTAGGGTGCCACCATTGCTGTCTGCCCTCAACCACAACCGCCATTTCCCTACTTTAGTCACAACCATTGCAAACCAGAAAGTAATGGTGATCAATATGTTGTGACTATGAAGCACGAACACTCTCGAGATGGTGACGTATCCGTGTCGGACATCGACACTCTTCGGATACTCTTGGACACGTGTCAGATACTCTGTTATCCGTATCCATAATTAAATGATAAAATTTTAATTTCGGACACGTGTCCGACATTTCTTTAGAACGTATCTATTACTAAACAATAAACATGTGTTGAAATGTAATTAACAAAGCTTAAAAATTTGAAAACATATAATTACTAACACTAGACATGTTAAAGTTGTACTCCAAATATAATAATAAAAACAAAAGATGCATAAAATTTTAAAAAAGAGGAATCGAAAAAACGAGAGCAATTATTTAAATTATATATTTGGTATACATTATCTACAAAAAAATTTGATGATTATTGACTATTATGAGGATGTTTTAGTCAAAAAATTCACACAGCATGACTAGACATAAGATTTACTTATTATAAAATACTGAATCTTTTATGAATTGTATATCATTATTACTGTATTTGCAATAAATTATATAATGTTATATATAAAATATATTTTTTTGTAGCGTATTCCCAACGTGTACGTGTCCTACTTTTTTAGAATTGCCGTGTTGGCGTGTCGTGTCGTGTCGTATCCGTATCCCGTGTCCGTGTTCTTGTCCTTGTCCATGCTTCTTAGTGTTGCGAAAACCTTAAGTGATCTTTGTCGCGACTTTTGAAGGATTGATACTTGCTTTATTGTTTAGATCGTTCGAGGAAATACTTTTGAGTCATTTTGTCTTATTGTAACTTGCGTAGAAGATTACAATTTTAAAATATTCATCTCAAAACCAATTGACAACAAGTGGAGAGACTTGCAAGGCTCATATGCTAGGTTGGGAGGTAGACGAGCGGTACCAGCCCTCACTCATTTGACTCCCACTCATACTCGTAGAGATCAACAGAAGAATAATAAGACAAATGTAGAGGAATAACAATTGCGCTTATGACACACACAAAGGGGAATCAACTACTAAATCGAAGTGATTGAATCTTGCACAAACTGTTCACAAATCTAGCTCTGATACGATGTTAAAGACTTACACTCAAAATCGAATGGCAATAAGACTCATATTAATTGGCAACTGCATATCTTCTAAGTCTTTAACCAAATCATTGACATCGAGTCCATCTTTTTCCCCATTTTTTAAGATTAGGAAGGCTAAAATGCTGCTTACGATGCAGGTTTTATTTCTCGTGACTAAATTCACATCAATAATATGTATCAAACAAGAAAGGCCTAAAGCTTGTATTTCTCCACAATGTGTGTCATGTGTCGGAGTAATAGTGAAAGTGTTATTTGTCCATTGCGATATTGCATTATCGTTAAGGAATAACATGTTTTGAACTACATAGGTTTGAGTTGGGTGAACCCCAAGTCTATTCCTTCCATGTTTGTTGTGGAGTTCAGTGGTTTTGGGAGAAGCAGAAAATATTATACTCTTTGGATTGTGCAATTTCTACTATCGTGTCGGTTATTTTGTTGGAAAAGAATGGTAGCATATTTGGAGATAGATGTTAGGTGGTGGAAGACTTTTGGGATCAAATCTATTGTTTAGCATCTTTTTGAGCCTTGGTTGCCAAGGACTTTACGATTTGGTTTATATAAGTATCTTATGATTTATATGTATTTATTGTTGATAGGATGTCTTTTTTTGGATGGATGACTTATCCACCTTTTTTCTTACTCATGTATTACATCTCTAATAATAATTAATTATGTTTGTTTTTTTTTTTTAAAAAAAGTCACATTTGAATTACAAATAAGCATATCATGACAATTTTCGAATTGGACAGCAAAGACTAAAATATTTGAACTCCCTTTGTCACGCTAGGAAGCATGGATACTTCTTGGAGGGTGCCGTGGCAGTATTGGACACGTACATGAGTCGAATACGGCCGAATACGTGTTCGACATGGCTAGAATTGTCCAGAATAGTGAACTCAGTCAGACATGACCATGATTTTTTTTTAATTAAAAAAACGACTATTAACTATGAAAAGGGGGTGATTTCTAGTTTTTTATTTATTTATATTTTTTGTTATGTAACTTGTATACTATGAATGTTAATGGATGTAATGATGTTTGATGAAAATGTTGGATATTTATTTTGATCTATTTCAATTTCAGTCAAAAAATTAATATTTGTTAGGTCTTATTGTTAATATTATTATAATATATGTTTTTTTAATATATTATAACTTTATTATTATCCAAAAAATATATTTTATCACTTTAATAACCCTACCAGTGTCCTATATTTTCGAACTTCGTTGTAGCCACGTATTCGTATCTGATACGATATGACACTCGTATCCATATCCGTTCTTCCTAGTTGTGTTGTATTTACCATCCATTTTTCAGTTGTTTGTGTTTCTTTCTTCAAATGATAGTCCAGATTGAAAAATCAATTTAGAATACTTGTTGATTTCAACAGTTAAGTTACTCTCAAAAACACTTGAAGGTTAAATAGAATATGTATTTTGTTCATTAATATACTGTGCTTCCCACTTTAGGTAGGTGGAAATCCACCTTGGCATCTTAAAGTGGGACTAATTTGGTCTTGTTAATATCTCTTGACTCTTTTCACTTGAGTTTTTCTTCCATTTTTACTTGGTGTTCTAAAGTAGGACTGCTGTCCATACAGCTAGGGTATACTGCCATCAGGATTTGCCATCACTGTCGTCATTGCCACAATTACTATTGCCTTTTGCAATTATTTGTCTCACCAACATCACTCCCTCGTGTATTTTTCTGCTCTTCATAACAATCCTGCTGTTAGCAGTTACGGGGCATGCTTGACATTTGATTTCAAAAAGCTTAAGCGACTGGGGATCTATGATATCAACTCATCCTGGCAATTCAATAGAACCCAACCTTCTGTGTCTCATCTCTCTGTCTATATAAATAGCAATTTGAATTCTCTTGGCTTTTGGCAGTCAAATATATCATTAACTACTGTGTAATATTTGGATCTCTTGGAAATTTTCCAAGAGAGTTATCAGGTTCTGAGTCATCCACTCTTGGCCCGTTTGTTATTATTATTTTAAAGCATTTTGCTCTGCCATTGTCTACTTACAAAGAATCATTCGAAGCATTATGTTTTACTGTTTCTTGTTACCAGGTTGATCCAGCTAATATTAGGCCAGTTGAAGAAGGGACTGTAAATACTCTGCTGGAAGCTGAAAGGGAAGCTGAGGCTACAAGACAAGCTCTTAAACGTAAAATTGCTCAAGCTGCCGCTGCAGACTTCCAGTCACGTAGTTTACCAGCCAAGCTTCGAATTGAGCCTGATGACCCAGAAGATGTGGTATGTTTGATGTACATATTTTGACCATTATCAAGGTGGAACAAATGATATGTCTAATAAAAGGCAAGTCCTTAGGATACGGGCTGTGGTTGTTATTCTACTTTCTACAATTGTTATGGCCCCAACCCCCAAAAACCAAAGTAACCTTAAACCATTTTTTGCGGGGCTCTTGGATTACGTAGTATGTAGGTTCAGTTCAGTATCAGTTTGTTAACATTGATTTTTTTCCTGTTATTTGATTTCTTGTGTTTTGAGGTTTCTTTTTTTCAATTGTTGGTTCATTTTTATACCTGCTAACCTCCTACATACATGAAACAGAAAGCTGTCAAACGTAAAAAGATACATTCATTTAAGTCAAAGGTGCGGATGGAGCAACTTGAGGTCACACAGAATAAGAGGCAGAATGCTTGGCAGCAATTCCAGACAACTAAAGGCCAGGCCAAGAAGGTACATTTTGCTGCTCCTATTGCACTTGTGAAAACTGCTAGTTGGTCATTTTTACAACCATTACCTCTCTTTATATAGCCTGTGAAAGTGCTCACCCATATTAAACAATTATCATTGTGCTGGCTTTTGAAATGTAGTGGGAAGGATCAAATTAATTCTTTTGATTTCATCTTGCATGTTTTACTAATATGAGTTGCTGGCTTCAGTTCCTCACTAGAACCTGTTTGTATGACTCTGAGTAATACTTCACTCATATAGTTTTCCATATTGGACCCATAAGAGGCCGACATTCTCTTTGAGTCTATCAGACTTTGCCACCGTCAAGTATGGCCCCACCCATTGCTTATCATGAATGATGCTGCCGAAATTATTTTAACTTATCAGTTCGTGAGAGAGAGAGAAACCGTGGGGGGGAGGACATTGTCCTCTACAAGCACGCGTTTACATTCTCCCCCCATATTGTTTTTCTTTGAGACATGCAGAATGCAGTCGATATTGTCCTAGTCTGGACCCTCATTTCTTTTCTCGTGGCATGATATACTTCAAAATCCAATAGTTGCTGGCAGAACATTCTTTGAGACAAGCAGACAGCAGTCCCCATTGTCCTAGTGTGGAACCTCTTCTCTTTTTCGTGGCATGATATACTTCTAAATCTAATAGCTGCTGGTAGAACATTCTTCCTACTTGATTGAACATCCTTTTGACAGATAGCTTAGTTCTCTGTATTTTTTTCCTTTTACGAATACGGAGCATAAAAATCCATGATCTAAACATCTTTGACAAGGATTGTTGACGCATATGACATGGCATGGACAATAAAATTGGCATATTTTAAAGGGACTCAACATGCTAAATCTTAAAAAGTGGGGGGACATAGGTAGGATAATGCAACACAATTAAATACATCATTGCTTGTGCAGTAGTGAAAGTTCCACATTAATAGTGGGGGGATTGTGAGTTCAAATCTAGGGGTGTCACTTTGTGCAAATAAAGCAGAAGGTTAGCTATGTATCTAGTCATCCTCTCAGAACCCTCGATTAACTGGACCAAACTTGATAATGAACCTTTTTTATATGGAACACATATATAACTTCCATTTATTCTCTAGATTTTGTATGAGCAAATCAATATCCATATAAACATGATCAACTATTACTATACCTTCTTGAGTCATGGTGGCTAGATATATCATAAGTTTTCTATAAGAACAGATGAAAGTTGTCCTGTAGGGAGTCATATTTTTGTTGCTGAGAGCATCGAACATGGCTCCTATTAGAAGTATTTATGTTACATAATTCGTCTCAGAAAGTATCCCTGAAATGTCAACATGTGATTGCAAAAAGTCTCCCCCACCCCCAAAAAAATAGAAAAAAAGAAGCACAACACGTATGCACACATAAAAAGTTGGAAATATCTTGGGCACCCAGGAGGGGGGGAGTGGAGTAATACTGGACGTAGAGTACTAAACACTACTGGGATGGCTTCGATCTTGAACCATCTTTTTATATGCTTATATGCTTGTTGACTCTTTTAATTGTTACTATTGCAAGAAAGAATGACTCATGAACAATTGAGTCAAAATGGCATTCATTATTAATAGGGCAAACTTCATTTTACCCCCTATGGTAAACCCTAAATGCACTTTACCTCCCTAAGATTTTAAAATGTCCACATAACCCTCACATGGTTTGTGGATTAAATTGCACAGTTATATTTCCCATCTAATTTAACGGATCGTGTGAGCCACACGCCATAAATGAGAGTTGGTGTGAAAATAGAGTTTAAAATGACAAAACCACCCTCACCTAAACACTTGGTCTCTCTCTCTCTCTCTCTCTGACACACACACAGAGTTTAGACGTTACTGCAAGCATCTGGCCATCAGTCCAAACCTTCCTTTTCTGTTCTTCTCCAGTGAGTCCACTACCAGCAGCCACATCTACCTGGTGAGGCTCTCATCATGAAATAAGCAAAAAATTTTGAAGTAGAAATAGGAGAAGACGTCTTGTTGCAGGGATGCTGATTTAGTTTCAGGTGGCAGTATTGTAGAGTTGTGGTATGACTATTTAATAAACAAATGGAAGTGAAAGGCAATACTTTTAACAACTGGAAGGGCAGGAGGATAAAATTTGTCATGGGTGCACTTCATTCAGACCTGTTGCCTTCATTGCCAGCTGAACATTTTCCATAACCACGATATGCACCGGTGACAGGTTGAGAGAGGGAGAGATAGAGAGAGAAAGAGAAGAAGAAGAAGAAATGAAAAAAAGGAGAAAGATAGAATTCTTGTGGGTCAGATTTTGTTCAGACGAACAAAGAAGAGAAAGACAACAATGTTGATTTTCATATGAATTTCCAAAATTTTTTTTATCAAATTTTGAAAAACTGGAGTTGGAAATTTTAGAGAATGTGAATTTATGCTGAAAATTTTTGTTGAATTTATGAATTTTTTTTTACCAAATATTATTTTAGATTTTTGGATTATGCTTTCTATTGAAACGTGAAATTTCTGGATTATGCTTTCCATTGAAACGTAAAATAGTGCTTCTTGTGTTGTGTTGTCCTTCATGGTCAATGGTGGTGAATTTTAAAGAGTGGATGACAAGGAGCAGCAGATTGTTGGAGGAGAAGAGGTGGGAATTTACGGGGGTTGAAGAAATAGAAAGATGGATAGGAAGGTCATTTTAGATTTTTCGTTAACAGAGTTGCATTGCGATTTAATCCACAGATCATGTGAGGGTTATGTGGACATTTTCAAATCTTAGAGAGATAAAGTGCTTTTGAGGTATACCATAAGGGGGTAAAGGGAAGTTTGCCCTTATTAATATATATTTTCTACCAATAATTATAGCTATCTTGTTTTGTTTCTAGTTATGTAACTTTGCATTTCAAATTCATTTCAAATTCTCATGGTATCTCATTCGTTATCTTAAAAACTTATTTTTGTTTTGGACACTTCTCATCACTTCCATTAGCAATTCATAGTTATCAAATCGGGATTCGTATCGAGAATTTAAATCCTATATTTGAGAATCGGTAATCGTAACGAATCAGGAATCGTAAGATTCGACACAAAATTTGAACAATGATAAAAAAATAACATGAATATATTTAAAATAAGCAAGATATTAAATATTGAACGTTATTATATTTTAAAAATAATCAGTTGACGGTATTAACATGATCACGTCGTCTAAATGGAAAGATGCTAGCTTTATAATCTTTATAAAGCTACACTTGAGTTTGTACCTTTGTTACTTGTCTTAATGCATAATAATCGTTCCCTCAAAATGGCCACAATAAAATATGCATGATTTTTAACCAACAATAGTTATTTACTTCCTCCTAATGAAGTTAAACTAAAAGAGAAAAAACTTATACTGATTCGAACATGTAAACTTAGAAAATCACTTCGCACATTCGATTGAAAAATAAATTTTTAATGAAAAACAAAAAATAGAGCATTTATAGAAGAAGTATGGTATGTTAGGATTTGGTAAATGTTTGTGAAGAAGAAGAAGAAGAAGCATACCCAAGGATCGAAGTTTCGTTTCGAAGTACCGTTTCGGTCAGCTAAAAAACGGAAACGTTTCGGAAACGCATAAAAAATATGGAAACACGTGGAAACACAAATACAATTCGTTTATTTATAAAGATAAGCTAAATAATTGATTAATTCAACATATTTATTGGGTTAATATCCATTTATACAAGAATAAATTTAAATTGGAGGGAAAAAAAGGATTGACATAAGGCGAAAATCACTTAAATTAGTTTCAAACACTTAATTTTCATCAAATAAACAAATTTTTACATAATGTTAAGGTCTCATGATACACATAAAATGCTAATGAGTACATACTTACATGGTTACATCCATCCCCCTGTGGAGTGTCGAGCAGGCTCATACATCGGTGTAGGCTCTGGGTAGCTACTAAGAGAAACTCCATATGTGACATAAATATGATGACAATAGTTACTCCAACTCATATTACTACGATAATATGCATTATACTCTCTCCCAAACCTCTGATAGTCTGCAATACTACATCCAATTTGTTGGGGAACGAATGCACCAGTCCCTTGCCAACCTTCATCTTTTCTATATGAGGAGGATGTCTGAGAGTCATAGCCAGATCCATAACCATATGTTGAGGATCCATGTTCATATCCTCGTGTGTCATACCCCGATCCATAATCATATGAGGGAATGCCATGTCCAGAATCATAACCATATGAAGACGACGAACCATAATTATGGCGTTCACTTCCACTTCCACTTCCACTTATACTCATAGTAGAAAAATCATCATTAATCATATCAGCTCTCTGCCTAATAGCATCCATACCATGTGGAGTGATCGGATTTTGAGTACGCTCACGTTGACGATCTCGAGTTGATTTTGAGCGTCGTTCATATTGAAGCATTCGTCGAGAGCCATGATCTTCATCTTGTGTAGCATGTGTAAATCCTTCCTCTACAGTGAATACAATTCCATGTGGACTTTGGCTCCCCATATCTCCATCACCACCACCTCCATCGCCTCCATGTCCATGGCTATCACCACCTCCACTGTCACCATCTCCACTACCACCACAACTATCTTCATCATCATCTTCACCACCATCATCATTGCTACCATCACCATTATGATCATCCTCAGTACTACTAGTGACAGTGACAGGTTGCTTACGTCTTGGTGGACCTCTCATTAGTCTGTCAAACTCTTCATCATCCATTGCTTTACTTGATCCTTCTCTACTTATTTTGGATCTTGATTTTCGTGGTGGCACAACACCTTGACTTAGGCCTATGCCTCCATCGTCATCGGAAAAACGATTTGCCCACGTTGTCAGAAAAGTGTTTGGTCTTGTTGGTTGCCCATCATCATCAAGTTCATCTAAAAGTGCATCACCAGGATCATCTAACCACTCCGAAATACCTTTGTCTTCATAAAAAACAGTGGTTAAGTCTATAGGTCTGAATTCATACCCTTTTTTGTCCTTCATAAGGTGCTTTAACTTCAACCTCATGTTATATTATGCAAACACCAGCTTTTCTAACTTTTGATAATTAAGTCGATTCCGCACTTTAGTATGAATGAGAGCAAATGTGCTCCAGTTTCTCTCACAACCACTAGATGAGGCTGTTTGCGACAATATTCTCATAGCAATCCTTCTCAAATTTGGAGCATCAGTGCCATACATAAACCACCATTCAGCTGCATAATAATAAGAAACATATTAAAACCTTAAAGAAAAATATAAATAGAAAATCATGAGAACAAAATATAAGTGTGTAAATAATCTACTTAATTACCTGGATCACTTTTTGTTCTTCCTCTAATTGCAGCTTGGTCAACAAAACAATACATAGCCTCCCGAAATATTTTTACCTAAATATCATGTATATGTTGATGTTATATATTAATTTAGCACATTTATAAACTGAGATTGAAATACTAAAGTATTACCTCTGCAAGTGCTTCAGCAGCCTTGTTTGGATTTGTCTCTAATCTAGACACAACGATCCGAAGCGAACCCAACAAACTTTCTAACACACCAACATCTTCTTCATAATGGTATGTGGGGTTCAAGTAATAAGCTACACAATATAAATAATGATAACACTTATAAATGATAACATCCAAAATGATAATACTTGTCAATAATAAAAATATAAATTGGTAAACATTAAGTTTACCTGCCATATGAATATGTTGAATGATTTGTTTTTTCCATCGAGCATCAATGATATCAAGATATTTTTTGCACGATTTAGGAGCCGCGTCTTTGACAGCTTGTCTTGCTCGTTTCATTGCTTCATATACATATGGCATTGTTGTTTTTCTTTCCTCATCTACCATCCTTAGAACTTTTGCAATAGGTGTATGCATATTCAACACATTTTTGGCGTTCTCCCAAAACTTAGGATTTAGAATCGTCCCTTGAACTCGCTTCCCAACTGGATCCTTTGCTGCCGCAGTCCTAGACCAATCTTCTGAAGTGAACATTCTTTGCAAGCCATTTTTCTGTTCCAAAATCTTTGTAGGGCAATATAATTAGTGGCAAATCTTGTTTGCCCTGGCCGAATCAATTCCCCCGAACAAAATGTTCTCATTATATCCAAGACTCTACTATGATTATAAATAAAATTGGTCACTCTTTTAGCTTGCTCTAGCACATTTTGAACTATTTCAATCTTGAAAAAATCATGCAAAATCAAATCCAAAGAGTGGGCAGCACAAGGAGTCCAATATAAGTGTGGTTTTCTTTCCATCAACATTTCACCAGCTTTTTTGTACGCACTTCCATTGTCTGTAATAATCTGAACCACGTACTTCTCTCTAATCTCCTCAACAACAGCCTCCATCAACCCCAAAATATAATTAGCATCCTTGTCATGGCCAGAACTATCAATTGACTTGTGAAACACAACTTTTCCATCACAGTATATCAAAAAGTTAATGATAGATAATCTTGTGGTGGATGTCCATCCATCACACATGATTGTCACTCCATAAATCTCCCACTTCTTTTTGAATTGGTCAATGTACTCTTTAAGTTCATCTATCTCACTATCTAGTAATGACCCGCCAATCTCATATGGGGTTGGCCCTTTCACACCAACTCCAGCTAAAGCAATTTCATCAATCATCAATTGGTAAAAATGATCTTGAGCTTTGCTTGGCGGAATATTCTCATAAATGAAATACTTTGCAATAGCATGTTTTGCCGACTTTGCCCACTTTTTGGGATTCCACATATGAGTTAGCTTGGCTTGCTTCACTTCCCTATTCCAATACATTGAAGGATCTATCTCTTCTATTGTTAGATTTTTTCTTTGCCCATCAATTTTTGTGATTTTCTTGAGAATTTATCCCAAGATTCCTTCACACTATGTGACCGCATCAAACCCCTAGATGTACCACCTTTTTTGATAGATGGTCTAGAACTTCCACCTCTAAAGCCTTGCTCGGCCATATGTATATCGCGAATAGATTGTTGTTTTGCATATTCAATATCAGCTCTATATTTTATATCCATATCATCATCTGAATTCTCATCGGAAGAATAAATTTCGATCTCACTCCTCCGCCTTGATCCACCAATTAAATTCTGTCTCATTTTTCTCCGTTCATCAGTTATTTATGCATTTTCAGTCTTGTTGCGATTCAAGTAATCCCTCATAGCTCTCGCAATTTCAAGAGGACACTTATCACATTGTTCCACATTATTATAACCGCCTGCCAAGTGTTGCTTTAACCGTGAGACACCGCCACCCAACATTTTTTTATGGCAGAAATTACACATCACATGTTGTCGATTATCCCCAATTCGTTCGCCATAGTTCCATCCAATATCACGTTCTTTTTTCTTTTTCTGGGATGATTCAGTAACCACATTCTTTCCCTTTGAAGTCATATCTACAATAAATGTTATTACATTATCAAACACATTATATTCATTTTACAAATTAAATATAACATGTATAACACTTTTAAATTAAAATATTATCCAATTAATAATATTAATAATGAAGGGTATCAAATTAAATTAATGGTACTTATGCATACTTAAAAATTAAATGTAATTGCAGTGAGTATTAAATGTAATTGTAATGGGATATTAAATGTAATTGCAATGAGTATTAAATGTAATTACAATGGGTATTAAATATAATTACAATAGGGTATTTAAATGTAATTGTTCAAACTTTAAAAAAAAAAAAAAGGCAGAAGAGTGGGAATTAAATGTATCTTCAGTGGGGTATTAAATGTAATTATAATAGGTATTAAATATAATTACAGTAAGATATTAAATATAATTAAAGTAGGGTATTAAATATAATTGTTCATATTAATAACCAAAAAAATTATAAAAGGGAGAAGGGCAGTGGAGAATTAAATTTAATTGTGGGTATTAAAAATAATTATAGTAGGTATTAAATGTTATTACATGAGGTATTAAGTATAATTATAATGGGGTATTATATGTAATTAGTCATAGTTATAACAAAAAAAAAATAAAATATAAAAGCAGAGTGTCAGCAGCACAACCCATCCACACGCACGACCAAACAGACAGAGCAACGAGAGGCGAGAGGCGAGGGCTTGCGATGGCGATCGCAATGCCGCTGCCGCTGCCGCGATCTGTTGCCGGAGAGAGAGACAGAGACAGAAGAAGAAGAAGAGAAGACATACCTGGATCAGTGGGTATCTCGTCGTCGCTGCGATGAAGACCGAACAACTCCAAGCCCTAGATCTGTGTAGAATAGCTGGATCTGCTCAAATCTGGAGTCCAGGTAAGTTCTCCTTCAATTTTTTGTTGATCTGGACTCTCTCTGGTGCCTTTCTCTCCCTCTTCTCTGTTTTTTTTTTGCTGCTTGAAAGACACGAATGGACTGCACATACATGTGATTTCTGAAGGCATCTACTTTCTGCCTTTTTTTTTTTTTGGCTTGGAGCTGTGAACGAATATGTTGACTGAGCCTTTCTCTTTTTTCTTTTGGACTGGAGTGGTGAACCGAATCTATGTTTCGTCGAAACCGTACTGTTTCGACCGAAACGGTCCGAAACAGTGCCGTTTCGACCGAAACATTGGAATTCTTTGATTCAACCTCTGTTTCGTGTCGAAGGGTTGGAATTCCGAAACGTTTCGGATGTTTCGAAACGAAACTTCGGTCCTTGAGCATACCTAGAGTGAAGGAGACATTGTCTTTGTGTGATGTTTAGAAACATTCTCTTGAGAGGCAGAGATACGAACAGGAGGTACAGAAAGAGATGCGAGTTTTATATTTGGGGGTGAGCCTCTTCTAGCCAAAAGACGACGTTTTTGACATTTAATAGTCAAAATGACTTCGTTTTACTAGAAACAGAGTTAAAAATAATAATAAAACGAATCGTACGATTCTTTCAATTCGAATCAAATTGAATTGTATCGTACGATTCTTGCGATTTAGGTGTGACTCTCGGTCAAAAAGGATTTTGTATTAAGTTACGAATCGAATGAGAATTAAATCAAATCGAATCGTGAATCGTACGATTTTGATAGCAATGAGCAATTTCCTTTAAGTGGCTCTCATGACAGACATCATGAAACCTCAACTGATTTTAATATAGGTAGAGATCATATATGTGGTCATGGTGTAATTAGGGTGATATTTATAACATTTGTTTAGATGTTTCTTTCCAGTGCACATCCTGATCATCGCATTTCAAAGACTAAAATTGAATTCAGGGGTTGGAGTCCAATATCTGCTTTGCGTACCTTGCCTACTCAATATGGTTGCTACATGCTCTGTTAGTATTTAAATGGGTTTAGATGTTTTATATGCACATAATCCATTTGTGCTGGGATCCAAAGATTATAGGCCTTTGTTTTTCTTACAAGCTATTGTTCAGAGAAAAAGAATAACCTCAAGAGTTTACATCAACATATATTTGGATACCTTCATACTCATTTCTTGTGGATTAGTAAATAACTTTTTGGATTGAGATAAACATTTAACAAATCTTTTATTTCATGATTCCCATTTGTGAATCTTTTGTCCTTATATTCCACTTATTTCCACATTTAATTTCTCCTTTACTTTCCAGATTGGTTTCTTCTCGGGGCGCAAGCGAGAGAGCATCTTCAAGTCCCCTGACGATCCATTTGGAAAGGTAGGCGTGACTGGAAGTGGAAAGGGTTTGACAGATTTTCAGAAGAGAGAAAAACACTTGCATCTCAAGGGAGCAAACGCCGAGTCTACTGACGATTAAGTAAACATTTTTGTGTTATTTTGTATCTGTTTCCTCAGGCTCACTTGTGCCCTACTGGTTTCAAATAGAGTTTAGCATCATCTTAAAATGCACTGTGCACTGTGTTAGGATTGTAGATTTAGCAAGCCATTTGATCTCATATGAACTGTTAATTTCTAATTGTAAGTTAATGGTTTCCTCCGAAACATTTTTGGTTTTTCGTTATTTTATTTTTCACCAAGCAATTCTGATATCAGTTTTGTTGTTTCTTCTTGTTAGTACCTTCTGGTAGAGGTCAGGAGAAAAATCTGTTCCTATCAGCTTTCTAGGATGATGGTATATGTGGTTGTGGCTGTAAGGTAATTAATTAGATGAAATTGATGTCCCAAAAAATCAAGAAGTTGGAAGGTGAAGGCACATGATGTGGCGTTATCTGAGACCAACAGATGATCTAGTGCCTATAGAAACGTCATCTCCTTTTTGGAAAGAAAACTCCATTCTGAACCTCTTCCTCAGGGATCGAGGCGGACATTTAGAGGAAGTCTCCTAGCAGAACTAAACAGAAGGGGGAGCAGGATGAAGCAAGTAGCAAAGGACATAGTTTCGTCGAACTTACTAAGGCAAAAGAAGAAATCCAAGTCATTGATTGAGCTAGCGAAGCCTGGTACCGTATCTCCTTTGGCATTGAAGTCTTCCCCAGAATTCTGTACAAATGTTGGCCAGTGGGTTTAATCGTAAGTATTTACTCATTCCCGAAGTGGCTTCTTATTCCTGGTGGATAGCTAGAGGGTTTTTTGCTACAACTATACGGTCCTCTTGATATTCAAAACGAGGGAAATAGCAGAGGAAATGGAAAGGTACAATCAGCCAAATTATCCTGGCTACATGAACTTCTGTACTAAGACACTTGAAGAGACTTTTAACTTGAAGAAGACTAGAACCCCTAATAGGGTTTGGCATGATTGATGGAAACATAATATAAATGGATGTTAACTTAATGATATCTGCTTGTTATGCTATACCTATCACAATAAATAAAGATAGAGGCAGGAGAGGGCTTTTGAACAGGGGACATGAAATGTCTATAATACCCTTACTTTTTCTGCTTAACCACTCAATCGTGTCCTTGACAAAATTCTTATGGGTATTCAATGTTTAATGAGGTCCACTATTAATGTAAAGACTATAGTGAATTAAGTCAATAAATTAGATCAATAAATTATGTCACAAAAGTATTGCTCTTGATTTATTTCATCTGGTCATTCTGGGTCCTAAGACCAGAGTCATTCTAGGAGCTTGAATGATATATTCACCTTCAAATATATCTAACCATCATCTTGCTCAAGAACTGGAAATAAAAAACTATTTCTCTCTCTATAGATCACTGAATGACAGGTGCTAGCTATTATCAAATCCAGGACTAAAGGGTAGAGCTAGATGCCATGAAAAGTGAATTGCATGGAGGGACCATGGTAGTCTGTAGCCAAAATTTTGATGAGCATTGAGGCAGTGGTGTTAGGAGGATTGGAACTAGCTCTCTAGCAGGGTGGGGGAGGTGCTCAGCTCCAATACCAAAACATGTTTGAGACATGTCCCTCTATAGGAAGGTAAATGATTGAGTTAAAGAACAAGAAAATGAGGACATCATTATTGGTGGTTTTGCTAATGGATCATCTCTCTCTCTCTCTCTCTGAATTACCTTTCTTGTTGACTTTACTGATACAGGTTCTCATTATGTTCCATGAACATCCATCACATCGTATGGTGGTTAGATTTGCTCTGAGGGGTCTCCTTTTCTTCAAAGAACTAAGTGCAAGGGCACTAGCCCACCACTACTTACATGTTCCCGTCCTGTCATTTTTAAAAGAATGTGACAAGATCCTCCCCATGATCAAGGGATGACACTGATGTAGTAAAGGAGAATGCATTGAATCTTTTAAATGGGATTGTGCCCAACTCCTATTAGACCCTTTTGGACCAGTTATAGGATCTTAGGGACCCTTGGAAAAATAAACAAAATTAGAATGTGAAAGGGATTCGAGATTGGAAAGGGAAAGAAAAATAGAACTCAAATAAATATGTGGTTGGGCACATTATGCCTACCTCCATGCATCATAGTCGAATGAGCTATATGTATGTATCATTGATGGTTATTCTTTATATTAAACTCAACCCTATATATAAGATGAGGACATATATTAGATAAACCATCAAATTTTACCAAAGCTGATCATACCCAGATAATAAGGGATCTCGATCGATCTCATTGTATTTCCAATAGACAAACATCTTATTTCACCTTGCATCTTTAACCATATACTTGTGTAAGAGCGGATAAGAGAATATTCATGGGTTTACCAGCTAAGCTAAGGTGCCAAGGTGCCATTACAAATAGTACCTTCTATACATTTTACAAGCATTATCAGCCTTAAAGGAGCCCTTATGGCATTCTTTAATTTTCTCTATTTCAATACAATATTCAAGTGGAATGTTAGAGAAACATTCACTTGAAATGATACAATTTCATTCAAGGTATATTGTCATCTCCCACAAATTTTGTGGAGTTCAAATTGGAGTGCTGTAAGTCTCTGTTTTCCGAATCATGTGGTGGTGTGGCTGATGGAGATAGATGGTAAGAATACCATTTAGCCCAAAAGAGATAATTAAAGAAGTTGATGAAGCTTAGAACTGCTAGCAACCAGTAGAAGTAGTCCAGCCTATCTTTGTTGAGATCATTGTCACTGAGCCAACCGCCACCCGACGAACCAGAAGTGATCTTATTCACCAGGGAAACAAGCACAGAGCTTAAGTAGAACCCAAAAGAATATGAGCAATAGGTTATGGCTGTTAAAAATGATTGCATTCCCCTTAAGGACTGTTTGTAAAAGAACTCAATCAGACCAACTGCTGTGAACATTTCGGATAATCCGAAAATTAAGAACTGTGGGGTGATCCAAAAGATAGATATTGTTTTGTTTGAATTCATAGCTTCATTCCTTCTTTTATTCTCCATAAGGGCAGCTGATACCATAGAAAAGGTCACGAAAAAGAGACCGAATCCTATACGTTGTAAGGGTGTGATTCCGGAGTCATGACCAGTGAATTTTCGGGCAAACGGGACAAAGAAAGTGTCATAGAGGGGGACTATGAAGATTATCATAATGTAAGGGATGGCTTGAAGCGAGGCCGGGGGGATATGGAAGTTTTTGGTGAGCTGTGTGTTCATGGCACTTCCTTGTTGGACTGAGAATGTTTGGAGTTGAGCCAAAATGGTGTTGAAAACAATGGTGCATGCAAATATTGGAACAACGGAGATCAGGATCTTCACTTGCTCAACTTGAGTCACTGTGCACAGCCTCCACTGGCTTTCCTTCTTATTAGTATTCCGTTCTTGGATTTTGATGCAGGCCTTGTCCAAGAATCTGAAATTTTTCATATACTTGTTAAGCAAATTGATTAAGAGTTTCAGAGATAAATATTTTATTTTGCTAACTGTTGATGATAACCATAGCCAAGATTTAGTATTTAGAGTCCTGTCAAAGTCTGAAATTGAGGCAACTATGCCAAAGGTCACAATTTTTTAAATGAATAATGCAAAAAAATATATATATATTAAAGGAAAAACTGGATCTATCTGTAAATAAATACTATAAAACCGAAATTCCAAAGCGAATTACCATCTACTTTAAAAACTTAACCTGTTTGAGAGATGTGTAAAATAAGTAATATCTCATACTTCTCCCAACCTACGGTCCCTTTTGGGTGGTCCATCCACGTGATTTTATTGTGTAGCTAGGGAGAAGGGATAGGTGCAAATGAAGGCCAAACTTTAAGCAAAAAGGAAGATTGAAAAGGTATACTGTTCATGATTACCTGAACCTATCAGTATGATGAAGAAAGCCAACATTGTTGCACATGGCTGCATTGCCGTCAGAAACTTTGTTTTGGTGGCCATGGAGCATTTCTGGATTAGAAGGACATACTTGCTTTCTCTTTGTAATTGCAGCTACAAAAACCTGAAAAAGAAAGAAAGAAAAAGAGGAGAGAGAAGGGAAAGCCAATTAAGTTATTGAAGAAAGCCAGATCATCCGACAACTATTACTGTTCCCTTGGAAAGAGACACACTAGTAATAATCCAAGAACCTGAATCAGAATATGGCACTTTTATTAACTTATTAGATAAGTTAGGCAAGACATTATTTAATTTATAGAGGACAAGAATGCACACATAACCAAAGGAATCAAACAGTTCAGCCCATTGTTTATCATAAAAACACCATACCAAATCCAGGTCAGTATTACTAGGCAGCATAGTCAATGGCATCAAAGACTATGAGGAATGGTTAGGAAGAGACTATGCTCAAAGAACTGGTGAAACATAGAATTTCATTGATTTAGATCAAAGGAAAATGTATCCTAGTCTCTCGAAATGTGAGAGGGATAGTCACCTATCATTCGGGTTGTGAGATTATCCTCTTTCAGATATAGTTGATTTATATGTTGAGTAACTCTCGAGATTTTATACGTTATTCTTATGGGTGGTATACATTTTTTGCACAAAGTTAGTGTTTATGATGTTCAAATCCTCTAAGATATGATGATTCTTCAAATATGTCATCTCTTTCAAGTTTTGATCAAAAGTTTAGCCAACTTGATTTTTTATTTTTTTTTCACCAACTTTCACTTAATATTCGCATGCCATAATTGCACAGTTTTCTGACATATATTCAGCTATATTGTATGTCTAATTTTTTTTATCAATGAAACCCTTTTAATTGATAAAAATATAACGCCAAAGAGAAATATAAACTTATGTTCCGTTACTAAATAAACTACAACAATAATACAAAGAAATATTAGAACAGCTTAATAGTACCTGGGCAATTGGGGTCAGGATGCTTCCTTGAGGAGGTTTATTCCTGTAAAGAAATATACCACAAACTAAACTGATCAACCCCATTGCCATGGCAGCTGCCGAGACTCCGAACCCGACGTCCATGCCCGAATGAGTTTGGACCCAAACCAGAACAGTTAGGGCAACAAGTTCACCCATAGAGAAGGCAAAGTAGGCAGCATTGAAGTAGGTGGAGAGCCTCTTGGATTGTTTTGTGTCATCTCTATTGAATTGGTCAGCACCATGAGCTATCATGTTGGGTTTAACACACCCACTCCCTAATGCCACTAAATAAAGTGCCACAAAAAAGATTAAGGCCTTCAGGCCCTTTGCTTCCAAACACTGGTCTCCACTGGTCACCATGTTGCAAGGAGGTGGCTTTAGTTGGGGAAGATGGGCTTGGACTGACAATAATATGAAACCCTATAAATTTAACACAAACCCATGTGTTATTAGCTACAAAAAAAAATAATAAAAAAAAATATATATATATGTATATATATATATATATATATATATAGGCTTTGAGAGACATTATTGTAGGTATTTTGACTTTGAGTATACCCTCTTAGAGTGCATACCCGGGTGCCTGCTTGCTCCTGTACCCTCTTTTCGGGTTGTTTTGAACGTCATTGTAATATATATTTTTTTGGATTAGTGAATAACACACAAGTGTTAGTACAATCCTATATCAAATGGGTTTTAAGTAAAAAAAAAAATTGTGCTAGTATACCAAATTTGATACAACTTTCTCTGAGGTTGAGCTTAAATTTTTAGATTAGATTTGAATCCACCTTGTATATAACCCAAACTATAACAACTAGTAATAAAGTTAAAAATAGAATTTCAGCCACTTTTGGTGATGGCTGGAGAGAGAGAGAGAGAGAGAGAGAGAGAGAAAAGTGAAGTGAGAAAGGGAAATTTGAGATAGACTTACAGAAAGTTCCACAAAACCAAAGATAAGCATGGTCCAAAAGCACCCAAGATAGGAATCTGAGAGGTAGCCTCCAAGGAGTGCAAGGATGAAGACAGTCCCTATAAAGTTTGTCACTATATTTGCAGACTTTGACAAAGAAAAGTGCATCTCGTTTATCACGTATGTTATGAGGTTGTTCCCAACAGCTGCTATTGCCATTATCTCAAATCCTTGAAGCCCTGAATTTCAGACATACCATAAAAATGATCAAGAAGTACCAGGAGAGAGAGAGAGAGAGAGAGAACGAAGATATGATATTTTTTAAGTCATTCATTCCTATTCAATATGGACTCCATTGTTTTCATTACCAAATATCTATTGCAATACCCAAATATCTGGCGAAGAGAGAGAGAGAGAAATGAGAGCAAGGAAAAAAAAAATGCCCAGCAGAATCCAGTAACCAAAACCCAAATGATTAATAATGTTTTGGGCATCAACTGATCCCTAACCCCTCAAACACAGACAAGAGGACACACACACGTACACAAACATATATATAGAGAGAGAGAGAGACCAAGAACAAAGGCAGCAGCTCTCATTCCACCATGCTTGTTGGGGTTGGAAGGTCTGCCTTTCCAATCAACAGTAGTCTCTTCAGCCATATTATTATCTCCTTTGAAGTCCTGTCTTCTTGTTCTCTCCATGTCCATTGTTCTTCTTTCCTCAGCACACTCTCTCTCTCTCTCAAACACACAGAGAAGAGAACAAAAACTCGATTTTCAGACCCCTCTCTCTCCACTATTTTTATGTGAGGACACTGAGGAGAGGCGTGAAGGTGTTGCCTTACTCTCTGTGCTGAATTTGAGGCGAGTCGTCTAGTTTGGGCTGTCCTAAATTTATATATAACTCAATGGTACGGTTCTGTTCGTTATGTTGCGACTGTTAGAGCTGTGTGGTGTAATTTGGGACACGATAGGCATATGAAAATATCACACCTTCCTCGGTATCAATAATAAATGAATCAAATTAATATTAAGTAGGAACACTTTGCTAAGTGATACTATTTAAACGGAATGATTGCTTGTATATCTATTTTTCTCTTAATATTATATGAATAGTTGTAAGATAAATGATCTTTGATATGATTTTGGTCGGATGTCAATTAAAATAAAATTTTAATTTATGTGGGCATAAATGTGGGGATTTGGGCAGCCAATAGTATGGGTTTAGTTTGCGGCAAATCATATTTATTGTTTGTTGATGACTGCGACTGTTCGAGGTTTATTATGTGAGTAATAATATTTGAACTTAAAATATTGATATTGATATTTATATTTATTAATTTAATTATGAGTCTTAATATTTATTGGGACTTATTATTTATTTAATAATTGTAATTGATTAAATCAATATTTTAAGTTCAAATAATATTTTTCCTATGAATTTAACTACGTTACCAAAAAAATGAAATTTTGGTATTATACCAAAATTTATTACATTTGTGAATATTTTTATCATTATTGTAGATGTTTTTATGGTAAAAAAATCTACAAATGTGGTAAATTACACACAAAAATGATAATTTTTTTTTACCAAAAAAAAGTTATAAAAATAATTACACAATAGTGATAAAAACATTCACTATAATGGTAAAAATAACTACAAAGTGATAAATCACCCATAAAAATAATAAAATTTTAAATTATAAAATAACTCACAAAAATTATAAAAATAACATTTAAAATAATAAATTTTAAAGATATAGTACTAAATTTTTTTTGGGGTACCGTAGTCAAGCCCTTCTCTTATTATGTGGGAATTGGTCTAAAGTTGTCAACCGGTCTAATTTTCTCAAACTTTGAAGAGGTTTCTCTTTATTAAAAAAATAAAAATTTCATAATTTATAAAATTAAAATAACATAATTTCAACTCGACACGACACAACTATAAAACGGAACAATAGAAATGAGATAACCTTCATTTAACACGAGACGACTTCTTATGACACAACTCGAATATAAGGCCCTAATTAACCGGCACTTTCCCCCACACCTTGACCTTGCTAGCAAACCACACGCATTGGACTTGCGCGTAGCAACTGTCTTCATATATATATATATATATATATATATATAGATTTGAAAATTTTAGTCACACCCTTTATAATTTGTTATATTTTTAAGACCACACCCTTCTATTATTCAAAATATCATTGATACCCTTTCTAATTTATATTTAAACATTACTAACATTCATGTCTTTAAACCACTATTTCTAACAAAAAAATTCATCCAAAATATCAAAATTGTGTCTAGATAAACCCCAAACAATTTTTATACATAAAATTCGATTAAAATTCGAGTCAATTAAAATTTATTTTTTTACATATTAAAATTCAAGTTGATTAAAATTTATTTTTTTACATATTAAAATTCGATTTGAGTTGATTAAATTTTCTTTTTTTATGAATTAAAATTTGAGTCTATTAAATTTTTTTTTTTTTAACGTATTAAAAAATTTGAGCTCAACCTAAGCTGCTCGAGTCGATTAAAATTCGGTTCGAGTCAATTAAAATTTATATTTTTTTACTTATTAAAATTCGATTCATGTTAATTAAAATTTCTTTTTTACTTGTTAAAATTTAAGTCGATTAAAATTCAATATGAGTTGATTAATCGAATTTTAATCGGCTTGAATTTTAATACATAAAAAAATTTATAAAATAGAGGGAGTCTCATTGAAGATATGTCTACGTAGAGAGAGTGTAGATAAAGTTTTTTCTAAAATATATCATTGGTAATTTAGTAAAATTACATTCTAGTTAATGTCATTAATTTAATAACGGATGTCACTGAAAATTCAAAAAATAGAGGAAATATACTTAAAAATATAATAAACTAAAAACGTGTGACTGAATTTTTTCCTATATATTTGATTGTGGTCCAAAGTCCAAACTCTATGATAAAATCCATTGGCGACTTGGAGAAATGGAACAGCCTTTTACACTCTCTTTAGTGGTCCACAATCCACATGCCTTTCAATATTTTATTTTTAATTGATAGATTCTCTTTCATTTTAAATGCAATTGTTCAAGAATAGAATAAGGCTAATCATTTGAAAAGAATTGGCCACCCAAAATATTCAATGTAAAGCAAGTTGATTTGTGGGTGTAATATAATTTATATGGTCAATATCATTGATTAAATTTTGTATTCTTGTTTGGCACATGGTTTGCCATGCTCTTTTCTTTGTAATGTGCCCAATTTTACAACAAAGTCGTATAATTTTACGTGTCTCAAAGTTCAGTTTATATTTCTTGAAATAATTCTTTTTGGGATAAAAAATTATAGTAGTAAATGCACAAGACTTACCGAAACAAGAGTAAAGTTGCATACTATTTATCTCTCCATAACTCCCTACAAAATAACTAAAAACTAACAAATTAAATAAAAAAGATCGTATATAACAGATTCTTTTGGATATAAGTTGGACTGTATCTCTAGATAAACTTGATGTATATCCAATAGGTGGCATGCTGCCCTGGATGGTCAAAAATTTCCAACCCATTGTATATATAGTTAGTGTGTGTGTGTGAGAGAGAGAGAGGGGTTTTTTTTTTTTTGTCAAACCATCCGGTATCTGAAAGTTACATTGGGCTCCGACTAATCCGGATTCGAGCCGGGTGGGACCACAAGGGCGGCAAAGCTCTCCCTACCGAACGCAGCTGCGTTCCCAAGACTCGAACCCGAGATCTTGGTTAAGCTAGAACAGTCCCTCACCAACTAATCTAACGCTCGGTGGTGAGAGGGGATTTTTGGGTGTGTGTAAAAGTATCTCTGAATTTAAGATCATGGTCCTACCCCTATGTTAATGGGATCCACTCCTAATTCAAAAGCTATGTCTCCACTTTGTCTCCCACATTGTTCTCAACACCTCTCCCCCCAATATTGTACTTACATGATCAACCATGAGAGAATCATCATATAGATGTTGAGGTTGACTTCCTAGCCGACAAACCAATATGTTACTGCCACGTGTCATCCAACACACCTAGAATATAGGACTTGGATTGAAAATTTGACTAGTAAAATTTTTCTCCTTTTCCCAGAAAATTCTTGCCTGGTAATAGTGTTTTACTTTGTAGAAAAAGTAAAGAGGAAACAAAATTGAGTAGGTTTAGCTTACAAAAGAAAATGTGTTCCATTACAAGCCTACAATACATGAGGGAGTGGATTAAAAGAGGATGATATCAACCCACCACTTCCAACATATCTCTGCATTTTCTTTCTATTTTATTGGATGAGCTGGTGAATACACTCATTTAAAAATAAAAAAGATAAATGGGCCAAAAATAACTATAAAAATATATATATCAGTGGATTAATTGGTTTTATATGCCCAATGTAACCTTAAGACACGTGTTGAACTTTTATATTGTTTTTTTTTTGTTTTTTTGTAATAGATTTTATTGTTCTAGAAAGAAGTTTGTGACACTGCACAATAATCAGCATAGTGCATTGAAAAATTATCCACAATATTACCTCTAAAGCTTATAGAAAGTTTACCATAGAAACCAATATTGGAGGGGCCAATAACATTAATGAAGTTGACCAGTGATTCAAGAACTACTTTTCGGAGAAGTTTCCTCCTCACTGCATTTTAGATTGTTAAAAGGGAGAGACAGTATAACAGCTAGGACACTAGTGATTATTTGGCGTTGTTTTTAATGGAGACTCAAATTCTTACTCAAATTTAAATAAATAAAAAAAGATAAAAAAATTAATTTAGTATAGACCTCTTCAATGTAGAAATCCAAATTTAAAGGAAGATAAACCTTTTTTTAAATGAAGATAAATTCAAATTTAAAAGAAAGTAAATATGACCATTGGATCTTTAAAAAAGAGTGTAATCTCACCATTGATGAAAAAGGTAAGGATTTGAGTCTCCCTTAATTTTGGTTTAAAAAAGAGTTTCCCTTTATTTGGTATGGGTATAGGTATGAGTCTAACATTGGAGAAGGGTTTTAAGAGTTTTTTACCATTTTTTAAAAAAGAGTACAAAAAAGGGGTAAGGGCCGGAGATGCTCTAACAAGGGTATAAATAGTGTTAAAATCCTAAAACTAATTAGAAAATAACCAAACGTGACCTAATTATTGTTAATTATATAATTAAGCAATTAATACATATTTTTCCAAAAAAAAAAAGAAAATTTTCAAACTAATTACACTGCTAAAACTACTAATAACCCGAATTAAGGTAGAACTGACGACGATTAATTCTGATTTTATACGATGAAGTTATTCAACTACAAAATATTACCAAAAAAAGTAAAAACTCCCTTTTCAGGCCCTAAACAAAAGAATTTATCCAAAATCCGTCTTTGGTCATCGCATCCCCAGTTAGAGATGCAATGAGTTTATTTCGCCCCGTCGTTGCTAACTGGACATGGGTGTTTAAAAACTCATGTATGTGGAGGTGCCTCTAAAAAGGTCAATCCATTTGACCGGCCTGAACCACCCCGACATCGATTCAAGTACTGTGTTGCTATATGATCTACATCACCCTTTCCATCTTCAGAAGAATTCGCCCTCAAATTCTCAAGCTTGTCTGCGGAGTTGTCCCCACGGTAAGGAACAAGGTGTTTGACATTAAATACATCTGAAGTGCGAACGTGACTAGCAAGCTTCAACCTATAGGTAGGGATGGCAGTGGACCGGAGAAAAACGGGTATTCGTCCAAACCCGTCCCGTTTGGATTAAGAATGGACCATACGTACTGAACAATAGACATATATGGAGGATACCTATATAAACTCGTGTGGGGATGGACTGAAACTCATCCTCACCCTTTCCCACTAAACCCGTGATATATATATATATATATATATAAAATAGGGATAATTGTTTTTTACCTCCTTGTGGTTTTGGACAGATGCACCTTACCTACTTGACGTTTAAAATTATGCACATTACCCCCTTAAAGTTATGTACTAAAATGAAATAATTAACACCGTTAATAGAATAATAAAATTACCATACTACCTTTTTTTTTAATGGGAATAGAAACTTAGCTTGCAATTATTCATTTAATGGATAATAAATGAATAAAATTAGCTTCCAATTATTCATTTAATGGATAATTAAATCTAGGAATAGAAACTTACTCATTTAATGACCCTAGCTATTTTAGTATAAAGGGCATTTTAGGCACTTAGACAATATTTTTTTGGAGGGAAACAATGAAAACAAAGTCCACAACATATTTTGAGCATGTGAAGTACACTCTCCGCTAAGTTGGATGATAAAAGTAACGGTTTTACTTTGGTACATAACCATAAGGGGGTTATGTGCATAATTTTAAACGTTAAGTAGGTAAGATAATTTTTTAGACGAAACCACAGGGGAGTAAAAAGTAATTAACCCTATATAATACTACAAAAACACAAACTCCACCCATCCTCCCACCCATTTATTAATACATATATATAATATCACCCACCCACCCCCCTACACACTCTTCTCTTCACCAAAAAAAAAAAAAAAAAATTTACTTTCTCTCTCTCTTTTTTTTATCCATTTGTTATATAACGGGGTTTCATCCTTCTTACATGACCATTTGTGAGGTTTTATGATTTTTTTTTTAAATCATAGAAATTAATTATTATGGATGGGGACCAGGATGGGAACAGGGATCAAAATTTACCCATGGGGCAGAAACGGAGATTAAAATTTCCCCCGTTAACGAGGGTGGACGAATATTTTTGAAATGGGCACGAGGGTGGAGAATACTCCCCCCGCCCCCACCCCGGTCCACTGCCATCCCTATTTTTAGGCATTCGAATTTATTTTCTCCACTATCTCCAGTGGTCCAATACTAGCTTTTTGTATTCACCAACTGAGAATCAATCTTTAGAGAAAATGGCCCAAACAAAATCCCCAGCCTCGAACTCCACTGAGCGACAATGCTTATCAGCGACATCTTTATACTTGAAGACAGAGTCAAGACACTTATGATGAGCAGACTAGTGCACCTCATTCAGTTGCTGCATGAAATCTTCAGCTTTGCCATGGACTCTCTTCAAATCAGGGATTGGAATTAGATCAAGTGGTGATTTTGGGTTATCACCATGTCCATACATGATTTGGAAAGGGCTAAAACCAGTACTACGGTTGAATGAATGATTAAAAGCAAACTCTTCATGATGGATTTTCTGATCCCAACTCTTCACATGATCACCCACCAAACCGCGCAATAAGTTACCCACTGAACGGTTGATTACTTTAGTCTGACCATCAGTCTGAGGATGATAGGCGCTATTAAACTCGAACTTGGTGTTGGCTAGTCCCCATAAGCTGTGCCAAAAATGACCCATGAAACAAGTATCGCGATCGAAGACAATAGACTACGGTAGACCATGTAGACAATAAATATCCTTGAAGTACAGATAAGCAACCTACAATGCATCAATGGTCCTCTTGCAATAAATGAAATGTGTCATTTCACCACATAAATGGAATCACTACCCCATTGGGTTTGAGGTAAGCCTAGAATAAAGTCCATGCTAACGTCTACCCATGACTGTCGTGGCACTGGAAGGGGCATATACAATCCCGCATTCATGGCGGTTCCTTTGGATATTTGGCACACGTGGCAGCCCTCCACAAACCTGTATACTTCCCTCCTCATATTAGGCCAAAAGTAAGAGTCTATAACTAACTTCAGAGTCTTATCCCAGCCCACATACCCTTCATTATCCAATTCTCGAAAAATGTGAAATCGAAGGCTAGAATCTAGAACACATAAGTGGTTTCCTCGGAAAAGAAACCCACTAGTAATGTGAAAATCAGCTCACGCTCTTGTTTGGACATCAGCTAACACCTAAGCAAAAGATGGGTTAGTGACATATAAATCACAAAAAGAGTCGAATCTCACTACTTTACTCAACATTATGCTAAGGAAAGATGCATGTCAGCTAAGAGCATCAACCACTTTATTTAAAGCCCCTGACTTATGCTTTAGGAAAAAAGGGGAACTGTTGTATATATGCTGCCTAACCTGCATGACATCGAGAGAGCTTATCCTCAAACAGTATGGTAGGTAGTGGCCACTGCGCTATTGCCTCCACCTTGGACTGGTCCACTGAAATCCCATCCTTGGAGATCATGTAGTTCAAAAACATGACACTATCATTCATGAATGAACACTTCTTGAGGTAACCGAAAAGTTTTTTCCGTCGTAAAACTGAAAGGACCTCCCATAGGTCCTTTCAATGGCACTATAGATAAGAATATTATCAAAATAAAATATGACAAAATTGTCAATGAACGGACGAAATACCTCATTCATGACTCTCATGAACGTACTAGGAGCACTAGAAAGATCATATGACATAACAAGCCATTCATACAAACCCTCATGCATTTTAAACGTTGTCTTCCACTTATCTCTAGGTCGAATTTGGATTTGATGGTACCCATTCTTTAGGTCGACTTTGGTGAAAACCCTAGCTCCACTAAACTAATCTAACAAATCCTCCAATCTAGAAATCGGGAACCTGTAACGAACAGTGATCTTATTAATTGTCCGGCTATCCACACACATCCTTCACATACCATCTTTCTTGGGTGTGAGCAAGGCTAGTACTGCACAAGGACTGTGACTCTCCTTAATATGCCCCTTGCCCAACAGCTCCTCTACTTGCCTCCGAAGCTTCTCATACTCCTTGGAGGTCATTTGATAATGTGGTCGGTTGGGCAAATTATCCCTGGGAACCAAATCAATCTGGTGCTGAATATCACGCAATGGTGGTAGCTCGTCTAGGAACACATCCTGAAACTCCTCAAGCAAGGGTTGAAGGGTTGAAGGGACAGAAACTCCACTAGCTTGCTCCTTGCAGACTAACACAAAAACAACTCATGATATATACCAACATCTCCTATTCGAACTGTGCCTTTAACAACAAATTAGAGGTACCCCTAAATGGTGGTTTTGGGGAAAGATCTATACTGGGTAGCAAGACAATCTTAACATTATCAAACCTAAAACTGTAAGTGTTCTTCCTCCTATCGTGTCTGATAGATCGATCAAATTGCCATGGCCTCTCCAATAGGAGATGACATGCATCCGTAATAATCACATCACATCGCACCGCACGTTATCCCTATTCTTCGACCCAATAGAGAAGGACACTGAACATTGTTTAGAAATAGTTACCTCATTGCCCTTCTTAAGTCAAGCCAACTTGTACGGTTTAGTGTGATTCTCCATAGATAGTCCCAATTTCAGGATGATTTCCCCCGTCGCTACATTCTCACAGCTGCCTGAATCAATAATTAGGCGACATACTTTTCCACATATGGTGCATGTAGAATGAAATATATTATTTCATAACCACTCTTCCCCATCTTCAACTCAGAGGGCTAAGTATGCTCATCGAATAACTAATAGTGGTCCCACATATTCTCCTACCAGTTCTTCTAGACAATTGTCATCTTCAATAACATCATATGTGACTATCCGATATACTTTGTATAGGGTTCCTCCTGGACATCCTCTCCCTCTATGAACAAGTTCTTCACATGCCTATCCCCTTTCCTTCATTCCACCATCCGATGGCCCATTTAACCACACTTGAAACACTTTACAATGTTGGTCGACCCTGTAGGTCACACAACTAGCCCATCCTTTCCTATATGTCTGCCAGTGGGTGCTAGTGGATTGGGAGGGCGATTAGGAGGTGCCGAGTTGTCTCCTCTTACCAAAACCACTACTCTCAGAACAGTTATTGTTTCCCCCAACTCTCCGACTCAACTGATTCTCTACTTGGATGCCCCCGCTAAAAGGCCTTAGAAACAGAGTAGGGGTCGAACAGATTCAAGGTATCCTGAATTTGGGGTCACAAGCTTCCAATATAACAGGAAAACAATTTGTCCTCTATCTTAGTCAGGTCATTGCATGCAACTAATTGATAAAATTCAGTAGCATATTCATTCACATGACGATTACCTTGCCACATGTTCTACAAACTCTGGTACAATGCCCAGGTGTAATTATGGGGTACAAAGGCCTCTCGCATATGCTTCTTCAGTTTGTCCCACGTGTTTATCTTCTTTTTCCTTTGCCAATGACAAGTTTTCTTAGAGTGCTGCCACCACGCAGCGACTCTTCTGCGAAATCTCGTTACCACCAACGTAATTTTCTTATTCTCAGGTACTTCTTTGAACTCCAAAACTTCCTCAACGGTGTGATCCCAAATGAATTTTTCAAGTTGTAAACTGCCTTGGAAATACGGTAGGTCAATTTTCAATCCAGACTCCCATTGTTGGGAATCGATCTCTGGCATGGTGGCTCGTCTCTCCTTAACCCTGGGTGGATGCCTAGTGAAAAAGATTGTCATCAACGTCCACCAGACTCTCTATTTCCTCTTTCACCCATCGTGGATTATGAGGTCATTGTTGCGGTTGTACTTGTTGTTTTTGTTGAACAAAAGCAGTCAAAGCTACCAGCTACTGGGCTAATGAATCAAATTGTTGTTGCATTCTCTCGTCTCTCGCGTTGAACTATGTTTCATAGATATCCTCCACAAGTCTTCTTCTAGGCAGCATGGTGACAAGAACATAACTGGGATCTGATACCAACTGATGCAGGGAAGCGGATAGAAAAAAAGGGTATGATGAACAAGAATGGGATAGTAAAATTATACCGTTGATTTGCGCGCAAATACCGATTTAGAATCCTACTTTAGAGCTGTTGATTCAAAAAAAATACCAGTATTAAAAGCTTCAATTGATCTGCCGATTCACAAATAATACAAGAATAATTGAAAATAAAAAAGAAGCTCTCTCAATTGTATTATTTAAAAAAACTACTTAGCTCTAAGGCTTACAAATGCATAAATTAGTGATGTCAGCTCTGACTTGTTAATACGAACCTGACACGAACCCAACATGAATGATTATAAAATTAACACGATTATTATATATGCATAATAAATAGTCTAGACTAATGTTTAATACTCAGAACACATTAAATAGATTTTTTTTTCGTGGAACTTAACACGAACACGACACGAATAACAATGATACGACACGAATAACCCGACATGCGGTTCACACAAACACGACATGATTGACACCACTAGTATAAATAGTGCTAAAACCCTAAAACTAATTAGAAAATAATCAAACGTGACCTAATTATCATTAATTATGTAATTAGGTCATTCATATAGATTTTGCCAAAAAAAAAATTCCAAACTAACTATACTGCTAAAACTACTAATTACCTGAATTAAGGTAGAACTAACAGCGATCAATTCTGACTTTAGACGGTAAAATTATTCAACTACAAAATATTATCAAAAATGGCAAAAACATCCTTTTCAGACCATACACGAAGGATTTTGCCCGAAATCCACCCTGGGTCATCGCATCCCCTGTTAGGGATGCGATGAGTTTATTTTGTCTCGCCATTGTTGATTAAGTATGGGTGTTTGGAAACCCATGTATGTGAAAGTGCCTCTGAAAAGGTCAACCTATTTGAGCGGCCCGAACTACCCCAACATCGATCCCATTTATACAAGTATTGTGTTGCTATATGATCTGCATCACTAGCACAATATTACGGATGATGTTTTTCTTTTTACTGCTAGCGATTCTCGATCCTTTTAATATGTCATGTCATTAAGAAATCAACTGTGTTACAATGGCTTTCGCTACCACTAATTCCTTGACATTGCATAGCGGTCGAGAATTATCTCACTATTACGTTTTCTATGAACGTCGTCTATAAGACAAGATATTTGATGATCAATTTTCTTAGATAATAGAAACTATCACAACTACGTGTTATTTGGATTCATGTTTGTGGTCAAAGAAGCCTCCAACTTGGCAAACCATCATGTTTGCAACTCCAATGTCATATTATCTTTATGGAAGTTTCTAATTGCATGTGTCTCCGAATCTCACATTTATCATATGCAATCCTATCCGGTCGCCGGCTCTTTTGGAAAATACGTCGGCACAATGTGAACTCGACATTGTTATAATATGTGACCTTTGCATGAAGGAGATCAGATACAAAACCACCAACCAACTATATGTATGGAGTAAGCCCATTAAACCGTCCACACAAGGAAAATTATACATTTATCCCTACACCTTTGTGAAAACCACACTGCACCCCCTAGGGTTTGAAAATATATACACTATGCCCCTTGTAGGTTTTAAGCTAATTATGATCTCTCCCAAATCGTTAATTGATCGAGTTAAAAAAAATGTGGTGGTGCCATCGTTTTATGTTCGAACTTGGAAAATGTCCACCTTACCCTTGTTGACTGAAAGTGGTTTCTATGCATTTGACTACCAAATTATATTTATTTTTAACAGTGCTTTTTTTTTTTTTTGACAGATATTTTTAACAGTGTTTGAAGCCAATAGAATGTACTTATTAACACTAATTTTGAAATAAAAGTAACCAATTTTTTTTTTTCATCTAAAACTAACCAACAAATTTTCATGAGAACAGCATTTCCAATTTCTCCATAGCACAATTAAGTAGTTTGTGTAATTTGTCCTAATCTTTTTTTTTTTTTTGTGGTTGGAATTTGTCCTAATCTTAGAAAGCAAACTGGTCTACATTTGTTTTTCACTGCCGACAACCTTTTTGACTTTGATTTCCTTGTCCTTTTTTATGGTTTGTGCAAAAACTATATAAACAAAGCCAACAAAAAGCTAACCCTTCACAGTATCTTGCACTATGAAATAAATTATATAATTCAAATCCCACATTCAACAAAACACAGCAAAATTCTTCACAGTGCCTTGCACTACTACGCATAAAAATACTAATGCAACACACATCATTCCTCTCTCTCTCTCTCTCTCTCTCTCTCCCTATCTTCATTGGAAGGAATTTCTGAATGTAAATAATTATCAGCTCATTGCAGCAGTAACTAGAATGTTCATTTAGTTTTCTGCAAATATTACTAATATTTTTTAATAGGAAAATCTGAGGGCAGATTTATTGTGACTTGAGAGTCGAGGCTTCGAGTAGCAAAAATAACTTTTTTGCATGCAGAGTAAAGCTGCATAGATTTGGCCCTCTTCCGCAGTAGCAAAAACCTCGGGATACCCTTTTTTGAAAGATATGACTTTCCAAGAAGAAGGGGAAAATGAAGAAAAGCCCTATACTAAAAGCTTAAAGAGCATGACAAAGCTTAAACTCAACCAACACTCAAACACCTCTCAGGTTCAAAGAATGGGAAAGTGGAATAAAAAGGTTCAGCTTTCCAAACAGTGCAACCCAAAAACTCCAGAACTACACCCAAAAATGAACTCATGGCCCCCAAAATCATGGAATTCAGGCCAAGTATAGTGATCTTCTCGTGTTCCTCATGTTTGTATGCTCCATACCATATCACGAAAGGCCATGACCATCCAAATGCCACTAATCAAAGCACATTGGTGACTACATTGTCACTACTAACAGAGATAATCAGCAAAAGTTAGCCCATTTTCTCCCTCATGAGTTTAGTTTTCAGAAAAATATATAAGAGGTCATGCGCGCAACATATACGCGTCTTGCCTCAATTCACTCTCTTCCCTCTGTATATTGAACTTAAAAGGAGAGTAAGAATTGCTGATCATTTTGTTACTGGACAGAGACATATCCTGAACCTTTAAATAAGTTTTTGTAGGTAAACAAACCGAAAGAGGTAACAATTGGAAATAACCTAGTATAGGAGTAGCATGCATATTTTTCCTAATCAAAAGGCAAATTTCATTTTACCCCATGATTAGGCCCTTTAGCACATCAAACCCTCACATTTAGAAATAGTCACATAACTGCTATGTGCTTTGTGAGTAAATATTCAATGTAACGGTGATATTATGTCAGCACCCCCTCTCCCTCCCCCTCCCCCTCCCCCTTCCTCTTCCCCCCAAAAAAAGTCCATCCAAATTAACCCCCAAGTGTTTGTGGACTAAATTGGGTTTTTTTATATATATATTTTGAATCTAGACATATGTACTAGTTGACTAGTAAAAGTGATCTCTCCAAGAAAATCAGGGATTACTTGAGAAAGAGGCTTTCTTTGGATTCCATTGCCGCATGTCTTATGGGTCAACATAAGTAACTTCAACTTAACTCCAATCCAAATTGATCAAAAGCAAATTTTGGACCAAAGTGTTTCATCCAACCCACCAAATCTGTTATAATATCAAATGCATTTTTCACAAAAAAATGTCAATAAAGGTGTAAGTTGGCAGGTTAGCACTCAAAGATGCATCAACCTTACCCTTTCTTTTTTGGGGCCATTTATACTCTCTTCCATCCGTTTCTACTATTGTTGAAAACATATACATCAGGTTTTGAGGCATCCCCACACTAGTGCACTAATAAAACTTTTTGAGGCCCTTTTGCACTTCTATTGGAGTAATCATCATTACTTCCATGATCCAAAATGCTAACAAGAGACTAATTAATTCTTGGTCAAGTGTACACAAGTCATCTTTAGATATGTACACTTCAACTCATAGGAAGAGCCAAATGGTTGTAGCTGAGGTCAAAATGACCCACTTGGTTCTTGGAAAATAATGGGGCTTATTGTAATTTTCAAAAGTTTTGGATTTCTTTAAATTGATCTCTCTAATCTCTTGGCATTTTAAAGGGTAGGGGTCATTTTTAAGGTACTAGAAATGATAGAACTGTTTTTAAAATTAAAACCACTTAAAAATCAATAAAAAAAATGATGACTTTTTCCTTACATAACATGAAAATAAAGACCCCCAAAAACTGTTTTCACAAATTCGGTTGAATTTAGTAAAGTCTTAAATCTTTTAGAGAACAAATGATGTCTTTTTTATAATGGATTTTCACTCTTCACTAGTAATTGAGAAGTTATATGGTTCTTTATAGCATTTTTTTGTTCTATTTCTTGCGCTAAATCCATTACAATATAAAGAATTGAGTGTTGGTCTCATATCTTAAGAGATAGAGGTGTCAAAGTTTCAAAACTCCTCGTTGGATATCATAAGAAATAAAAGTAAATGTATTTGTTTTGACAGACGTATATTACAGTTAATGATCAAAATCAAACAATGAAATTTGCTCTACACGAAGTTATCTCTGAATCAACCCTATTATTGATATTATAAGAAGATGTTTTTTTGACAACTTTCATAATTTCTAACTGAGATCTTGGATATAAGTTTTTTTTAATTATTCATACATTAGTAATTATTCATTAATTTGTCGTTTTGGTGAAAATAGCAAGGTTTTAAAAATGTATACAAATAGAAAAATCGATAATAAATAGTTGTTGCTGACTGATCGCACTGAACCAGAATATTGATTCCACTCCTGACATCTACTCGTACTTTTATTAGTGTGCCAACATAAGATATTGGCGACAAGATACTACCTTACATGCTTCTTCTTTTTTTATGTGAGTTAACCAATAATATTGTCATTTTCCAACATTCTTTGCTTTATATCATTTGCATTATACTATATGGGTTTTTGTGTTCGTCAAACAATATAATAAGTACGAATCTTTGAGCCTATGATGCATAATAACATTGGCACAAACACTTTATACATATTTATGACTGAAGTATGATAACATTGGCACAATGATCACAACCAATTCAGATATTGTGGGCTCACCATGGCTAATCCACCAGTGTTCCTCTCTGACTACTTCAATATGCCTTAGCAATGGAGTCATTTCATGTGTGAATCTTCTCTTACAATCCTTGAAATTCTTACTTTTCATGATTAAGTCAAAATGTCTAACCCTATAAACTAGCAGATTTTATCCTCAAAATGTTCATAGATGGAACACCACAATTACATCATCTTTATTTTAAACAAAGTCAAAGGTTAGTAGAAAATGGTGATTTTAAAATGATGACATTGTTTTCTAAAATAACTTGCGTAGAAAGTGTAAATTAAATTCCAATACGAACACAAGATGCATTACGATAGACGAGTAATACTTTGTGTCCCAAATCAAATTCTAAACTTTACATTCAAAATCAATGGGTCACATTAAAAAAAGTTGGTAAGATTCAATGATCCAACCATCCGCATTTACTCAGTATGTGAAATTTGAAAATCGTTTTAGAAAAGTATAGTAGTTTTGCATGAAAGAAATTACCACATGGGGCACAACCTTGACATTAGAACACCTCAATGGCAAGGGATCAGGCCAAACCCCAGCACGATGTATCTCTTCCCCGCCATTATAACAAATCAAAGTATCCCCAAAAAAAAAAAATAACGTTTATAAGATACATTTAAGTGAAAAGAGGTAAGGTGATATACATGTTGAGATGTGGTAAAGTCCCTGAATGTATATTTGGATCATGCAGTTTCTCTCCATTTTCATCAATAATGAATCGTCGTCCATGAATTAAAATAGAACCCACTAAGGTAAGTAGGTCTCTATTGATTCACTGTACGTGATCTACATCAAGAAAAATTGAGAAAATGTGTATTAGTGAATGTTAATAGTTTTTGTTTTGTGTTTGGTGGACAATGAGAGAAGTAGTACCTTTTCTGTACCCCTAAACCATTCAAAGCCCACCATTCCTCAATTCAAAAGAATTGAACAAACATGTGAATCTGTCAAACTCGTCAAGTAAATAACTTAACATGATCTCGATTATGTATGCATGATTACAAAAGAGTTGCCGAGTAATTTTTAGTACGACTCGACTTACACGCTTTGCAAACTTATATGACCCAAGGAGAGTCTTACTTTACTTTGTCCATAACATTCCTGAAAAGGCTGGGGTATCAAGCAAAATCTTCTGTGATGTCGACATTCAAGACAGGGAGATCTATGAAATATATATACATTGAAAATGATTTGGACCTAAAGAAGATATTGAGAATATATATGTTCCTTCACTTTCCCAAATGGCCAATAGTTGCCAAGTATTACCATGTCAAGAGTGTTGACTTCTCCAAACATTCTCCGAAGAAGGTGGAACTAAAATGCATCTCCACCACCACACCACCGGTCCACCACCACATGCATGAGTACTATACATAGTTTCCATTTTTGCTCAATGCATGGTCAATATCAACCCCAGCTAGTCTCATTGGACGTTCAATCAATACCTTGTCAGAGAAAACACAACTTCGTGGCATTGCATCTTTGCGAATGAAAGTATTGCGATGGTGATCACTATTTTCTGTCTAGTCAAGTTGATTTGAAGTGAAATTCCTATGACACACACCCCTTGTATGGTACAATCCCCCACTTTTTTAGGATGTCATGTGCAACAATTTATGAGTACATTTGTATTTGGTTATGACGCAATGTGATTGTGACTGTTATGACTATTTTAATTTAATTTATCTAAAATAATTTGGATACTGTTGTTTAAAGGTAATAAACAAAGAACAATACTGTTGGGACGTAATTTACTGACTTAATTTGTTGACCTAATTCACTATAACCTTTGGATTGACTGTGGAGTCCATCAAACATTGGAATTTGGTGTTGATCAAATGATTCTATTGAAATCACATCACTATATCAGTAAATTAGGTTAGATTTTTAGGTCTAAATAGTATTACTCATAAACAAAATACAAAGATAACATAGTTTAGCACACCGTGTTTACATTCACACGGACCGAAAAGTTGTATCAATGTATTATTTTATACGGCAGTCTAGTAATTGGTTACATGTAGGGTGTCCATGGGCTGGGCCGGACTAAGCCCTTGAAATTTTTTTTGGGTCGAGTCTGGGTAGTGTAGTCCCAATCTCTTACTCAAGTGAGTTATCGGGCGGGTTGGACCGGGTTTCGAGTAAGGTAGGCTACCCGTAGCCCAACCCATGAGCCTATTGAGCAGACTTGCTGGGCGGACCTGCTCACGGGTTTTTTATATACAACTTCATTTAAAAATAATCAATATTTTTGTAACTTAATATTTGTGTAAATTATATTTTTGAATCAAAAGTAGAGTCAAAATGGATAAAAATAAAATAATGAATAATTTTATTTTTGATTAAGGGATGAACTACATCCAATAGAATGAATACATCTCAACTAGGTTGACATCTATTCACTTATCTATCATTTGTATTACTCTATCATTTAAAACTTGTATGTTTAATACATGAAAAAGAAAATAATATATTATTTATAATGTCTAAATTTTTAAAACTTCAAATTCCGACATTGGGAGACTTATTTCAAAGTTTCAAATTTAATAGTTTAAACATATAAATTTTTTTCAAAGGAATGATGGACGGGCTGTATGGGCAGGTTGAGTTGGGCTTGGTGGGCGTGCTCTTGGACCGGGCTTTAACGGGTTTTTTTGGACGAGCTATTGGGTCGGGCTTCGGTTCAGGTAATGGGTTTTGGAGCAAACTTAAGCCCTCTTTTTAAGGATATTAGGCTCGAGTTCGGGCGGGCCAACTACCGAGCCTATCGGGTTTGGACCTACATTTTTTGGGCTAGGTAACGGGACCCGTGGGTAACCCAGCCCATGGACACCCCTAATTACAGGAACTAAAAAGATAAATATAAAATTAAAAAATTTGGAGGCCGGTTCCCCTATATAGATTTGTTTGGACTTAAGTCCGCCAAGGAAACTTATTTGTTATGAAATCCGTTTTTTCTCAATTTTACCAGACTATCCATTCCTTTTAGAAATGAAATAAAATTAAAAATTAAAAACTCCTAAATTTTAGGAGTTTGACTAACATTAAAAAATTTTCTCTCTCATATCTATTTATATTCATATATAGGTTAGGATTATATATATATAGTAACATTAAAAATAAAAAATAGTAACATGTTCAACAAAAATAGTAATATGCTTAACAAAAATAGTAATATGTTTAACAATATATCTCTCTCATATCTATCTTTATCCATATATAGAATAAGACTATTTATTTATAGTAACATTAAAAATTAAAAATAGTCAAATTCAAACTCAAAAAAATAGTACCATTAAAACACAAAAAATAGTAATATTCAAAAAAAAAAAAAAATAGTAACATTGATAATTAATATTTAAGAAAATAATAGTAGTAACATACTCAACAAAAACAGTAACATACTCAAAATAATAGTAACATGCTCAACAAAACAGTAACATGAAATATTCAAGCCCAAAAAATAATAATATTTTTAAAAAATACACACATAGATAGATAATATTAAATAAATACACACATAGATAGATAATATGAAACAACAATTTGAGTTTTGAGAAACAGAGAAAGAACGGACAAATGATTTTTTTTGAAACTTTAACCATATCTGCGGATGCGAGTGAAAATGATCTTCTTGTGCTAAGCTGTGATCCAGTTCCTCGATGGATTTAGCATTGCTTGCAACCACGATGACGTCGCCACTAGCTGGCCACAAAGAGAGAGAGATGAAGGGGGGAGCTTTGAATTTGAATTTTAAATTTATGATGGAGATTTTATTGACATATTTTAATTGACATTAAATTAAGGGATAACAATTTCCAAGATAGGAAATTAATTTAACATCCTTTTAAGGAAGGGTATTTTGGAGTTTAAAAAAAATAGTGAACTTAATTACTTATTAGTAAGATTAAAAACAGACTTATTTCCAAATAAGTTTCCTTGACGAACTAAACTTATTATAAGTCCCTTGAAGAGGACTCAGCTCCAATTTTCATTATAAAATTATAAACCATGACAAAACAAATACTTCTAGATCTTTATATTTCTTATTAGGTCTGTAATAAACTTTTTTTTTTTCCGGGAAAATAGGTCTCTAATAAAGTTATTCACAGTGTAATAGGACACTTCCAATTTGTATCCTATTCAATGTGGGTCTTCGCACATGACTTCCCAGCAAATAAGATACAACAATTAGGGGTTGTTTGGTATGGGGGTTTGGGGGGGGGTTTTGGAATATGGGTTGGGGTATAAACCCCCTTAAACCCATGTTTGACAACTATGAAGTATGGACATGATTTGAAACCCGGTCAGGTCATGGCCCGGTCATGAAACTCACATACTTGGGTTTCATGAAACCCAAGGAGGAGTGGGTTTCATATGTGGGTTAATGGGTTTAAGGTGCAAATAACATTTATACCCCTATATATCCTATATACCCCACATATACAAATTGGTTAAGGGGCACAATAGTCATTTATATACAAATATATTATCATAATAGTCATATATCCCTGCGCATACCAAACATGAGTATGGATAGCATTGAGTGTTGAATCCCATTTTTTGGTCAAACTCGAGTTTGGACAATCCAATCCAAACCCCTCTCAAAAAACATACTAAACAGGCCCTTATGGTCGATGTATAGTGGTTACAAGCTTATGTAGACCCTAGAAAACTAGAAAAGTCATTCTATGAAGATCAATAACTGAAGATCAGAGAAGTATGAGCTCAAACTTTTGAACTACTACGAAATTGAGCTAGTAGTTTGAGGATTACTAAGTAGGCCTTGAAGGGAGAGCGAAGCCAGATGATAAATAAAAAGACTACATCTTCAAAAAGATGGATGGAGGTGAGGGATTCCCTTAAAAATATTTGTCATTCCGTAGGTTAATTTCTTTCTCTCATTATTTCAATGTCTCATAGAACAATTAAGCCCGTGTTAGCTATACTCGGATATAATTTAAAGTTTACACATCACTTTTACTGTTTGTCGTTTAAGGGAATGAATGGGATCCATGAATTGACGAGAGGGTGGGTTCCGCCCTATGTTCAAATACTTTAAACTTCGCTCTAAAAGAAAATGTTAGTATCAACAATACTTTCTAGTTAACGTAGTTGATTGAAAAAGCTTATATATTATGATAAGTTATGTCTGTCAATGCTACGCAATTTGGTTTGTTGTATTTGTATGAATATAATCACTCATAATTGATAGGAGATTATTTAGTAAGTGTTATAGTGGGTGTAGTATTAGTGAATTGTTTACCTAGGTATCTAGATATAGCAGGGTTATAAGTTGTGTTAGTTGTATTTTTAGTTATTTTCATTTTGTATTTAAAGATTAAAATGTCATGTTACATATGTAATTAACTTTCCTATAAAGGTCGGTTTCTTCCCTCTCTCTCATCTAATCCAATTAACAGGGTGCGTATCTTCACCCTTTTGGGTGTGTATAGATTCTCTCTCTCTCTCTCTCGTTTGACAAGAAGAAGGGAAAAGATAGTGATGGTTCAACCTCATTCACTCAACCAACGAGGAATTTGGGCTTTTTTCCATTGGTTTACTATTTTTTCACCTTCTTGGTGTTAGTGATGTGGTGTGGTGCATGCTGACGTTTGGCACACGTGATCTCTTTCTATGGCTCATAGCATGCCATGCATTCCCTACTATGGCCTCCTCCTGTTAGGTTTAGGTATGTGAGTCTCTTTCAACGAGAGACAGCTGAAATACCTCACTAGTTCTATGCACACAGTAAGAATCCCAAAAATTATTTTTACAAGTTCAAAGTTTTTCCCTTTCTTTCAAATCGATAACCATTGTATTCCAATCAGTGCGAGAAATCTTTGATTATGTCGAACATACAGAGAATTGGAGTTAATATTCCACTGATTTCAAGTCATAAAATAGTTCAATGTTATTTGGAGAGAGAGAGAGACCCCAGACGAAGAGTGTTTAGCAAGAGAACACTGAGAGAATAGAAGAGAGAGTGTGTGCGTGACGAGTAAGTGATTTTAATGGATAAACATATTGACTAATATGATTAAATTCCAAATATCTTTTCCAAGGGTTTGAACTTCACTTGAGTATAACATGTTCTCAATACCATCAAATTTTTATACTAAAAGAATCTATTGGAGGAGTAGATCTTATTTGAAACTCTCCCGGAGAAAAAGTAATCTCCAAAGTGACCTATCATTAAGAAAAATTATAGTAGGAAGGATGGAGGTCTTTTTCAGTATCTTCTAGGCTGCTGTTTTATAACAGTTGTCAAACATGAAAAATTATTTGCTAAGGATTTGGGGGAAGAACAACACTATCTGAGCATTTACACTTGGTCAACAGTGAGAATTTAGGACCAAGTCCATGAGAGACGTCAACATCCATAGTGTGACACTGAAAAATGGAACCAGGCCCCCCCTCCCCCCATCAAAATGCCTTTAAACTATGAACATTTCTCGTCCACACTAAAGACCTCCTCCAACGGCTTAATGTTTCCCACTACCTCAATTTGTTCAATTATGTCCTAATTCCTACAACTACTCAAATGCTTCCCCTCAAACTGCTTGTTCCAATCCAACGTAAATGTACTAATTTGTGTGTGTGTGTGTGTGCGCGCATTTCCCAAAGAATCATTTTATCAAATATACCCCAGGTGATTACACCAACATCATTCACTCCTTTTCCAAATCAAACAAATCTACACAATCTATTTTCAAAACCATCGATCAACAGTACAATTCTAAGTACACAGTATTAAACCAAACAAGACACAACACCAACAAAACCAAGTCTTTTATCCCTCATCAGTGACCCAAGAGAATACACCAAAAGCAACAGAAACCAGTAACATCAAAACCGAAAGAATAACATGTGGTCTGCATGGTACTGAGAGTAACCATAGAAATAGCAATAGCAGCAAGGCCTCACGTCTCAGTAGCATATGTATCAAGCAGATTTGGCCAGCAACACAACTTATGTTAGATAAGGCAAGCATATTTCATTTGCATAAAAATCAACTGCTGCTACACCACACAATGATCTGGCCCGAAATTAGCACCAAATCTACCAGTTCATTTTTATTCTGCATCATATACATGGCACATTGGTTGGCAACCCAAAGAATAGGCCAGGGATGCAACAAATAGTATGCCACACATCAAGAAAGAGTTCGCTTGTTGAAAGACTCCACAGTCAAATTGGCAGTAAAAGCTGGAATTGAATTCATCTTCCGAATGAATATATCAACCTGCAATTACATGCCCCAATGACATTTTGAAGTCAAAATTGCAATTAGGTCTTCTATCGTAGCCACATAAAAATGTAGACAATGCTCAAAACACTACTCAAAAAAGCACAAAACAACTTGATATAGTACTCAACACCAATGTTGTCAAAACGTGTATCGGAAGACGTATCGTTTTTCAAAAACAATGTATTGCGTATCGTAATGTATCGTGTATCGTAAGATACGTGCAATTTCATAAAAAATATTAAAAAATACATATACCTATGATAAAATGTCATAATAACATTTCATTGTACCACAAATTTCTCAAATAAAATAATTTAAACAGACTACACAAAGACCAAAACAAAAAATTAACAATCTATATATTGAAATTCTAACATAATTCATCAATATCAAAAGTTAAACTCAATTAGAGAGTTCTAGTTCTAACATCTAAAATAGCCAGAGGAGGACACTTTTAACGATCAAACTATCTACTCCTACGATGGAACAAATAAAAAAGACTTTTATTTTTTAAAACTATAGATGGTGAAATGACGTCGTTTCATTACCTAGTGTTTGAAAGAATTACTTCCAAGTGTAAAAGCGTCGTTTTCTGGTTAAAATTTAAAGAATTTTTTTTTACCTATTTCGCTTCGTATCGACGACTCATACATATTGTCTTGTATCAGATGTATCGCATCGTATATCACACGATACAATGCAAACTGATACACTTAAGTGATTCATCTCATTTTCTTCATGTATCGAAATGTATCATATCGCGTATCGTACAATACTAACAACTATGCTCATCAGCCCATAAAATCTGATAATTGCTTGAAATTGCATTATTATCTTAATTTTGATTGACAATATCTCATTTCTTTTGTGGGTATTTCCCCACTTACAGAGACGTGTTTTATCCACCAGCTAGACGTACAAATTTTTCTGATAAAAAATCTATATTTATGTGCTTTGATATGAGTTTCATTGTCTCATTGACTTTCATTCCAGATGGTAAGCATTTTTCTTGTCATTGATTGATCGGTTTCGTTCATTTTCATTGAAGTTAGTAATATATTGCTTCATTTATGGTTGAACATGCATATTAGTGAATAGGTTGTAATAGGATGCTAGATTTATAGATTACTAGAAGTCACATTTTAAGAGATATTTCTGGAAAGACCTAGCACTAAAAATTGTTATAGGAAGAAGTAAAAACATAAATGGTAAATTTCACACGGATATTGACATTTGAAAGTATTAACAGTGCACCCCCTCTATCTATCAGACGTTAAAAAACTAACAAAAAACAATGACATTTAAATATATCCCAAGTTACCCGTGTCGTAAAATTATAACTAGATCACTTGATATATAATTAGGTCTAGAAATTAAGCCAATTTTTTAGATACCAGAAACATTATTCAAGTATAAAAATATTCATAAATTTTTTTATTAGCTTTTTAGTGGGGGTTAAATAATAAAAAAAATTAAAAATTCAAATGAACCCAAAAAAAATTTGGATTGCACTGGTGCATCTGCCCCCCCCCCCCCCCCCCCAAAAAAAAAAAAAAAAACTGCCCCTTTTTTAAGTGTGACAGAATCAAACAAGGGGTTAAATAGCCTTTTTTGTTGAAATCTTAAATCATCTAAAGGGGTCTAATTGTCGTTTTTAAAATGTGAGAGGGTGCCCGTATAATAAAACTAAATGTCACAAGGTACAAGTGAAATTTCTCCAAACAAAAGCAACTTGAAGAGTTTGTTGTCACACATACATTAGAGTATTACCCGCAATGATGGTAGTTTTATATGCCATTATATTCTCTTCATTTTGATATTAGGCTCTGGATTATAGATTGAAGGAAGGTTTTGATCATTTTTTTCATTTCCATTCAGAATTGTACATTCACGATCCATAAATTTGAACCCTAATATTTCCTGTCCCACCAGCAAATACGTAAGCTTCTAAAAGTATGTTCATTCTATCAATCTATCACATCCGTTAATCTACTGGTTGGTCAAAAATCTTTCTATATGTTTTCCTTATTTGCTGGATTGAAGAAAAGCAATGATTTATGAGCATTAAAATATAAGCACTGTTGCGGATATCATAATTCTTACCTGATGTGATATCTCAGGCTGTGAAGTGTAATCGTTGGCCTAATAGAGCCAAAAAGAAAATTAGTTAATAAGGACAATTAAACATGGATTTGAAAATAAATTTTGAGAAAGATATGGCAGGGCAATAGTCATTACAGAGATTGAATGACTCTGTGCATAAAAGGGAGCATTTTAGTTTACATCTTATGTAAAACAAAAGACAACCGAAAGATGTTAAATTATTTAATTTCAATAGACATTGTAAAAACACCCTCTTAATATATGACAGAATCCAACAAGACATCTTACCAAAATGTTTGTATTCCCAGATTCATACTCAAATTCAAGCTTCTCATCATCACTTTGTGCATAAATAGATTGAAGGGTAAAACGTGTAACAGGAATTCCATCTGAACGGTGGTGATCATCCATTACAATCTGCCAGGGATTGTGATTACAATGAGAACTGTAACTTGGAAAATTTTCAAAGTTGCTAAAAAGTTCTATCTAAACAAACTCATTAATTAAAAAAAAAAAAAAAGAGTGCATCAGAATGTACTCATGGGATACATCTCGCAGTATTCTAGGGCGCCCGATGCACATGCTACTTATCACATTGTATATCTAATATACCACGAAATGCGAGAATGAATGCTTGATAAATCAACAGCATAGATTCAAAATGAAACAATAGGACATGAAGGGTCCATTTTGCTCGGTTTTGAAATTAATATACAATACCATCTCTCATGCTGAAAGAAAGAAGAAGAGCAAAGCTTGAAGAAGACATCATTTAGTCAATAAACAAGATTTGACAAATGAAGCCGCCCAAATTTAAATAAAAAAAAAAGGAACTCTTACAAAAGAGGTGTGATGTAAGCCAAGTGCTAAAAAAACATTCACATATATTGCCCTACGAGTGTTCTAACACCAAGCTTATGTATGAAAGCACTAAAACCATTCGAACAACACTCCCTACGATTAAATATATGGTGGACAATAGACATGAAAACATGGAGGATTAGACGTGTAAATAGTAAATACTAATAAAGAAACTGAGAATTTTTAGATGGTATAGGGCTGGAATTTGTTTGATGTTAAAGGTAATTCATTGCTGGATTTTCAGAAATCACATGAACCATTAAGTAACAACATTCTGCATCCTCTACGTTAAATTGAAGGCTAAAAGGGCATCTTTTTTCATAGGGGTAGATTACTTTCATAAAGGCTTCTAGTATTGCTTTATATTATTAGTTTTTATACAAAATCCCTATATTTGTTGCTAAACAATTAGAGAGGATGGCAAGGAATTTTCTTTGGTTGGAATGGCAGATGATAAGAGAGATCGTGTTGTATGGGGAGAGTGTGCAAAAGAGGTACGAAACTTGGTAATTGGGTGTTCAAAAATATTTCCCTAGCAAGTGGTAATATTAAGGGCACCACTGATTCAGTGGTTAAAATTCGGCTCACTAACCTTGAGGTTGTGGGTTCGAACCTGAAAACAGCCACTTTGTGCAAATAATGTCAAATATTAGATCTACAACCTATCTGTCCCTCCTAAACCCCCATTAATGAGGACTAAATGTGGTGTTATTTTAGGAAAATGCTTTTGGTGATTTCCATTAATTCCATGTAGCACAAAGCAATGAAGAGTAAGTACATAGTTCAGCAAAATGAGTGGAATGCAACATCAGGGCATATTTTAACTCATATGAGTCTTTGAAATCTTTTAACAGGTATATCAATTATAAGTTTGGGGATGAACTAAAATTTCATTTTGGGATGATCATTCACATCAGTGCTTTTTTGAGGTCTATATCATATTTCTTCCCTCCAGAAGCCTCTCTTATTTTTAGTTTTCTTTTGTTATGGGAGATTCTTATTCTTGAAGCTTCAATTGTTTTAGGTGTCTAAGACAAGCAAACAATTTAGCTTCTTTGTTTGTTAACATTCATAATTTCCATCCTACTTCACATGATTGTAACCTTTGGATTGTGAGGAAATCAATAAATTTTCTTGGACATCTTTTTATTCTTATCCTATAAGCCCCCAAAATGTTCATTTTTTTCCCTTAGACAAATACATTTGAAAAGCAAAAAATCACCTCAAAAGCCAAGGCTTTTGTGGGGTTTATTGTATGCGGAGTGGGGAGTCAAAAGCTTATCTATTCATTCACTGTTCTTTTGTATGAGGTTCGTGAAATAACTTGTTTAATGGGATCGGTGCGGCTTAGTTTTGTCCTTTTATAGTGGAAAAGTTATTGCATATTAAGTTATAGGATTTTGGACCGCAAAGCTTTGTATCCAGTTTTTAAAAAACAAAGAACAAAATGTCAAAATTTCATAAAACACTAATAACATGATTTCACCAGCTTTGAAATATTTTTGAAAAATATTGAAAACACGAGACGTAATCTACTGTGCACTTAAATTCATCATTTAAAAAGAAATTTGTTTTTCCTCTTTTTCGTGTCTTTCATTCAACTTTCAAGCAAGTCCAATCGATCCTTTCAAATCCCCCAGTCTCGTCCAAAACTCTAGCCCTTCAAGTGGCACAAGCCGCGTGAGAAAAGGGTCGATCGACTTCTAACAAGTTCGTGAAGAATGCTCTATCCATGTGCTTTATGTTTTCTCGCCAATTGATTTTGCATATTTTCTTGAGTTTGGCTCTCTCCTTATATCTGACCCAATAAAACTAGAAATTTGAAATCTATGTTGTTGACTTTGTTTTGCCGTTCTTAGAAGTCAGGGGAAAAATGACATATTGTTGTGTCCTCAATTTTTGAAGTTAATTTTTTGTTAGCTCATGGCTGAGATTTGTCCATGGGCATTCATCACTAACCTTTTATCCTTGGGTTTTATTTTTATTTTTGGAAATATCGTGGGTTAATTTCTAGTATCAGATAATACAATGTTGAAAGTTCTGTGAGTAAATCTTGTTCGTCCACATGTTGTATAATACTGGTTGAGAAAGAAAACCATGATAACACACTCCAAACACACTCCACCCCCACTCTCACCCTCGTCCTTTTTTTCAGAAGATTTTTAACAAAGAGTCCATTCAAATTATATTCCGTATTTTTATTATTTTTTGGATCACTATCCAAACATGTTTTACTATTTTTTGTCTTTTAAAACTGTTTTCAACATTACATAACTAAACATGTTTTGGGATACAAAAAAATCAAAATACAAGTTATTTGGAATTGGGCGCCCGTGGTAGTTCTTTTATGTATTTGGCTAAAAACGAAGAATTTTCCAAGATCGTTCTCTCCCATTGGACTAGATTTGGGATAGAATTGGGTTCCATTCGTCTCTATGTATCATATCCATAGGGAATTACAAAGGGGTGCCTTTCTCAAATATTCAATGATATCGAAAGACAATTCTATATTAGTTTTCCATTTCTTTTTTTTTTCTTTCATTTTATGTTATTCTCTGAATGACATAAAATACAAAAAAAAAAAAAAAGGAAACATAAACCAGATATTTTTTTCTCTACTTGCGGCCAATAGTTTAGAGGTTAAAATTCAGCCCAATAACCTTGAGGTTGTGGGTTCGAATTTAAAGGCAACCATTTTTTTGTAAATAATGCCAAAAGATAGTTTGTACCCCAATCTACCAACGCAGCCAAATGGATAAGAATGTACTTGCAATAGTGTCGTACCACTCAAGAACCAACATATAGTAGTAAGAAGTTATACATGATACCTTGTAACCGAAAAGTTCACAGCATGCCCTTCTGAACACCGAGATTCTATCTGCAAAAACTGTCTTGTATCTGTTCACCAGTATATTTGCAAATTTAAGTTTTGATATCATATACAATCAGATAGTAGTAAGCACTAAGGAAATTCTACCAATTACTCACCTTTCCTCACGTTTTTCAAGTGTCGCAATTTGCTCTTTCAACTGCACAATCTTTCCAGAGATGTAGGAGTCTACCAGTGTGCCAGCATCAGCTGAATAGATCACAAAACACCCAATCAGAGCATGAAAGTCACTGGTAGCCAAGTATTTACAAGGCAACAACATTATGATTGACGAAGTAAAAAAGCACAAAAGAGTATGGAAAACAAAAGAAAGTGAAAAACAACTCAGTTGTTTTGTGTCCGTGTATTCAACTGCATTCACCTTAAGAAGCCTTTGGTCAACTGTTTTTTACTACCTTCTTAAATCCTCTTAATATTATATCGACCTAACACTTCAATTTTTCACACAAAACTAAAAACTGACATTGGCAAGGAAACAAACAGCGTCAAATAGTTTTTGAAGAGTATATACACCTATTTTTGTTAAATGTTTAGAATCAATGTGATTCTGAATAAGCAAATAGTCAAATACTAGATCCAGAAAAATTAAAACCTGCTAGAGGGAACATATGAAATTTCACTTTAAAACATGATTATCCAGACCAAACTGGAGATTTATTTGCCTTCACTTTACAACTTCTTGTTCTTCTTGCAATGAACACTAAATCTTATTGGCCTAGTGTGGGTTAGCTAAGTCTCCAGACCCTTTTGGACAACAAAATTTATCAACTCACATGATGACAATGCTTTTATAATGCCCCCAACACCAAGCTTCTCAAAATTTTCGAGGAAGTAATAGTTCAAGGACTTTTTAATATAACAAAGTTGAGAGACATAAAAATTAAGTCTATCGAATCAAAGAAGCAATCCATCTGCATACAAAAGGTTCTCAATGACAAAAAGCCGATGCATCAGATAAAAAGAAAATAAGCACACACCCATATTTCTCGCAACGAAAGACATGAAAACAAACATTAATCTGGAGTTTGTGTACATATATTAATCTCAATAAATTTCTTCTAGAAAATCTTTTTTTTTTTCCAATCGAAATGAGCAATACAATAACCATTAAAAAAACCACTCCAGCATAGAACATAAATGTGCTATAAGATATCTGGCCGCTATTTCTCACCACATGATTCCTATAGTTTCCAGAAATCTAGTCAGTTGAAAAACGCATGTGGAATTACAGTGTTCAACTTCATTGCTTTTCTCTTAATTTAAGCAATCATCACTCTATGCAGTGATAAGCTCAAGTGTCAAGCTTCAAAAAGTAGGTGAGCATGAGAGTACAACAAAGTAATAGATCAGCTCTCTAGAATCAATAACCGGGTGGACTAGGGTGGGCACATGCCCACTCTCAATTCTTTTTTCTTGACATTAAAATGTGTCTACCCAATTATTGTGTTCTTATAATATCAATAAGGATAGATCCCTACCTACGTGATTATTAACTTTTGAACAGTGCTTATTGGAACCTAATTTTAGGACTTAACATATTGTGACATTAAGCCTAATAGTCAGTCCCAAATCCCAATATTTAATAAAGTCCACTAATTAGTTCCCTGCCAATTAAATCATGAATCAATTACAACTAACATTATTTAGGCACATTTCGAACATATCCAAATAAGTTTTGAACATATTAGGGTCATTTCGTAATTTTTTTTAAATTGTAAGGTTATTTTGTTATTGTATAGAAATGAGGGTCATTAGGTAATAAACTACGGGGTCATAAATGGAAGATTGTTGCCATACTTTTATATATAGACAAAATTATTTGTTGATAACATTGATTTGTAACACTTTCAAATGATAAAATCTTGTCATGGTCAATTGTAAATTACAATAATTAACATCATTCTTGGTAAGTTATAATTATTATAATTATTTTGTTTGTACACGCTACGTATATCAGTTTTTAACCTTTTACGTTTAATAAACTTCAAAGTATTAAATATGATTGCAATAAATATGAATTTATGTACTTCTGCTATCAATTAGAAACAAAATTGATACTTATTAATGTGCCCACCGTACAACATTTTCGTGGCTCCGCCCTTATTTGCAACAATGACTAAAACGATAAGCCACATCCTACTTCAGATGGAATGAAAAATTGGAAACGGATGCAACAACATCAAAAAAAGCTCGCGATACCTGACTGCTTTTTCAACTCTTCAACCGCTTGCAATTTCTCTTTTGTCTTCTGCAACTCAGTTTGCAATGCCTCTATTGTTTGTTTTGCCTCATTGTCAACCGCTAGGGTATTCACCATTCGCAGAACTTTTGTACCTGCTGATGAAAAATCACCATGCCCCAACTGCCAAAAGACAACTTTATTGTAGTCTCATATTACACTTGGCAAGAAAATATATAATAATAAACCTAAAAAGAATCTTCACCCTACTAGCTTCTAGGAATTGTAACTACTGATGTCACTAACATGCTACTTGGTACTTTTTCATCATGTGTTTTCTTTATCTAAAATATGCACATGTTTTGCATGTTGTAATCATTTAGCACCACACATCGTAATCAAACGAAACAACATAATAAGAACATCATCAACCATAATAATTTGTGTTAGAATAAAACAATAACAAATGATTAGTAAAATCAGCATTTGGCCATTGTTTGTACACTAGTTTCTCAATACTATCACGAAATGATTTGGAGCATGATACTGTCCGAGATAACTCCACTGGATCCTAGACAACCATTATGGTGATCAGAATATACAAAAACAAAAAAGGATTGACACATGTCCTTTTCATGAATAGTTGTTACTTGTTACAAACTTACATGTCATTTTGATTCTATAGTATAATGAGAACCATTTGTTATAATAGAAATATTGCTTGATGTGCCTCCCAACATAGCCTGAAACTCATAAATACGCATGTTGAAACTCTCAAATTTCAGGAACGTGTTATATGTCATTAAGAAGAATAGGAAATAATGAATTAAAGAATTTTATTTATCATCAGAAAATGATTTTGGAACCTTCTAAACTAATGGAGGTCTAATATCCATATGCCCCAAAAAATGTTGTAAACTCAACTACTTTCCAAATCTGTACGTACATGCTTGACAACAAGAAGCAGTGGAGCGTCCAATATCGCAATTGAATACTACAATGCATGTTTTAACAACTGAAATGGGAGGCTGAAATAAAGGGTTCTCCTTGTATACACACAAAAGAAATTAAGCAAAACAAGTAACTTCACATGGGAGTCGGCATTTACCAAAAAAATAATGGTTTTAGAAATGCTTCAGGAAATCATTCGCTTCTAAAGGAGGGAAAAGCATATTTAGGATAGAAAAGTACTTTTGTTAATAGCTATGGTTAGAAAATTAATAGACCGCATGCTCCGCGAATGATTGAGCAGATGCATCGGCCAAGTTGGGAGCTTCCATGAAGGACTAAGGTAAGGGGCACTTCGACCCACCTTAAGAGACCTTTAAGTTGTAGTGAAGCGAGAGTTGGACAGTGTTTTCTGTGTCATTTATTTCAATTGTATCACATTGGTGGGTATAAACTTATGTTGTTTAAGGCAATGTCCATGGGAAACTAACTTGAAGTACTTCCAAGAGACCAAAGTGAATGCTATCAAAGACCATCAAACACTGGATTGACACAATAAGTCAAGAACTCACTAAAATTATGTCAAGACAACTTCAAATAACAGCATTATTGCCAGTATATGTGCAATAAAACAGATTGGGACTACCATCAAGCATCTTTGTCAAGAGAGGTAGGGATGTTTCAAAAATGAGGAGTATTTTTATTCACACATGATATTTCTTGTATACACACAGACACACATATATGAGAGTGAATTCTGCCCATGTTTGACTGACCTCTCAGGTTTCCCTGATTATTCTTGTCTCTCTCTTCTATTGTAACCGTTCAGACATTCCTATCCAAAACCATGTACTGTCAGTGTCAAGATTGGATTTCTTATCCAATCTCTCTTGATGCAGTGTCAAGATTGGGACGCCCCATCCAAAGTGTCCCAATACAAGATGGCAGAAAAAAAACAACTTCAACCATTGGAATTATGAAATATAATGCAATTTTACTTCAATTCTTTCTGTACACCTCATGGTTAACAGTAACAGAAGAATAGAGGGAGAAACCGAGGGTCTAAAAGGCTTTGGGATGAAAAGCTAAACAAAATGTTGTTATCATTCTTGAGCTACACTTGTTCAAGAACAGAGCACCGTATGGAGAATGCAACATCAGCAAAGCTCAAATAACCATTCTGGACATCATACGACCTCAGTTCATTATAGGTATATGCATATCAATACAGAAACTCAAAACCACTATATAGGCAGCAAACACGAGATAATCTAATAACATGCCTTATATATTTATCCTTGCAAACCAACCTTGGACTCTAATAGGGATATCTCAGAGCGAAGCCGGTCTCCCTCCCTTTCTAATAACTTTATTCTTCTTGCTTCATTGGTTAGCCTCTCTGTGAGCAACCTTATTTCATTATGCTGACGATTACTGACTTCTTTTTGTTCACACAAATTGCTCTCCAGTTCCTTTATACAGTTTTCCTTCTCAGCAAGTGATGATTCAAGCTTCTGTCCTTGTAAAGCAAGAAAGAAACACAGACCATCATGAGTATCTGCATGAAAATTTAAATAAAAACAGGAATTGTGTTTCCACAACCTGAACAAGAATTCCACTGACTGTTCCTGCCCCTTCTTCAACATTCTTGTGCTTTGCCAACTCATCAACATCTTTTAATCGATCTCTTTCCACAGTAACAGCAGAAAGCTGCAATTAAGAACTTATAATTTGTAATCCGAATCAACGAAGAGAAAACAACAAGATGAATATTTGAAGTTAAACAATACTAAAAGGAAAAAGATGGGTTCTCAGCAATGCCCTGTAGCAGACTAAACAAGCATTGTTGCATGAAGGAGCAGGAAATAAGCACACAAAGTATTCTGATTTCTGATGGCAAGTAGCCAGTTCTCCTCAACAACTTCTCTGCAAAATCTATAGCACCCCAAAATTTAAAAGCAGCTCTCAGAAAGTTTTAACTTCTCTCGGAAGGCATTAAAAGAGCAGTTCACACAATGTTAATCTGGAATTTTAGGAACCTAGCCAGCAGTAAACTAAAAATTGACACTAGGCGTGGGAAATAGCAAAGAAGACAACATAGCCACAGTTAAGATTTGACATAACAGACCATAACTGGTAATATGATCCAGCATGATGAATAGATGTCAGATGAGCAGTCACTGTCAGAATCTTGAAACTAGACAAGGACCAACCACAGACTGAACTATCAAATGCTAATTGTCTGATCAAAAAGTAAAGAGAAAAAGACATTTCTCATATACTTGAAGAGAGAAAAGAAGATAATACAACTCAAATTCAATTCTTTCCCAAAAAAGTGAAAAACAAATAAAAAGGTTTGATTAATTTCCAATAAAAAAAATGAAGTAAATGAACTTCAGACAATTTTTAATTAGCTGCATGCCAATATTTGATAAGAACATTTATCTCAATATGATGAAGGGAAAGATGAGGCCTTTACCTGGATCATGACTGGGAAGGGCGATTACTCGCCAACTGGAATGAGAAACCTATTTCTGAATCTTTATACCACTTAGGCAAATGAAGTCCCTTCTTTATCTTACTAGTTTAGTTTGTGTAAAAAGTGTAAAAAGTTCAGCCACGGTTATGAGACAGACACTACAACTAAATATTTCATACTTGTAATTCTAAATTTCCACCCAACGTTGAGCACGAGCTTTACCTATACTCTGAGATTAAACAACTACTTGTCTAATTTACCAAGAACATTTTCTAAAAATCCTCGCTCTTTATCTACCAGCTGATATTTTCAATTATGGGTAGACAATGGCTGCTTATACACACTTGTAGACTTCTGAGAAACTTCAACGAGCAACAGTAGACACTATTGGTTCAGAAGGTTTGGAAGCCAAAAGTCTGTGTTGGTGCAACTTAATCCCAATACCCTTGATGGTTAACCTTCATGCACCGCCCAAGGGGACAAGTTTGGTCAAATCAACCAATTTATCTGATTAAAGAAGTCAGATTTGGAAAACTGAAAATTTATCCAATAAAAGCTTGACACTTCACCACACTAAGCAACCATATGTTGAGCTGCAATGCTCCGCAACATTCAGAAGACAACCAGCACAAAATGAGAATTGGTTCACATAGCTGGTGACACACCAACCACTGTCCTAAGCAACAGAAGAAACATCACTTTCCATCACATCACTGACCCCTTTTGTGTACGGTAACCAACAACTTATCAGTTAAGAACAATGAAATCTATGTCTATGTCAATGAAGGTGCCTTGTGAGTTTTTAAGGTTCCCTGAGAACAAGCATGATGATGGTACGCCAGTGAGTATTGGTGTCGGTTTTTAGGGTGATGATGACTCATCTTGTAAAGTATTGATCTTCGACATAGGTGGTTGCTTGACAGTTCCACGATGTGGTCATTGCCGATGGTGGTGGTTGGGCAAATAAAGTGATGAGATTCACTATTGACAGTGTTTGTTCTTCAGTTATGGAGGTTTAGCATTCTATATGAGAAACAGGGGGAGAGAGAGAGAGCGAGAGAAGTATTCATGGTGGACGATGACCAACCCCAATTGTCGATAATTTGGTCTGAGAAGATGCAGAGGAGAATAAAATTTGTTCTAGAATAAAATATCATACACTGGAAATGCAACCCCACTTGATAAGTTGGAAAAGTGGTTTGAATAAGGACAATTATTTTTAAAAGGGGAGGGAACTAGCACAACCCTGATGTAGGGGACATTAACATTCCTAATATTTAGTTAATTGATTTCCACATTGACTCTGTAACCTCAAACCCAACACTTTGGCACCCTCACATCCACACCTGGACTCACAATGCAAATTGTGAATTTAGGTTGGACTGCCATGTCATTTGAAATCATTCTATCCATTTTGGTCTTCCTTAAATACAAGTGTTACAGTAGTAGGAACCTAACTTATCCATTGTAATTCCAATATATTTACATTCACTTACTTATTATCATGTAAAATCTACAAAAGCATTATATTTCTTAATAAATTTCCCTGAAATTCCTTCTGAGGTGTAATGTTCCACCACCCAGCAAATAAGATGCTTATATCCATTTTGTATCTCTTTACTTTTCAGAGAATCCCAGCAGAATTATGAAGTGTCATCCATAATATCCCAAAAAGCAGCTCAACCAGATTATTTGAGAGGACGTTACCACAAACCTCCTCATCTTGGATCATTTCATAAAATGTAGCACAGGCATAATCTAACTTTGATAAATGAACCGAGATGCTGCAGCTAAACAGATTATCGTAAGCAGATAAAGCTATTTCATGCACCCTAAGAAAATTACAGAGAAAGTAGGGTGCATGTTCATTACACGAGACCCCTGCTGATAACAATTATCACAAACCATGAAAAAAAGCAAAAAGCCCCTACCCACATTTTTCACCTAAACAATCCCTGTCGTGTCCTTTTGGTAAAGCCTTCCATACAAAATTGGAAGGATAAAGAAAAAGAACTTCCATGCAGACAAAAGGTAAACAAGGTATCATACAGCATGAAGAACAAAAGCATATCAAAAATCGAGCAAACAACAAAAAGCTATGCAGCACTTACCATCAATTCAATCCTCTTAACCTCTGATTTTGACAATTCTGCCTTCTCTTTTGCAAATACAGCTTCAGACTCGGCATTTTGTTTACCTAGTTCTGCCGCTTCCAGAGCCACCTCCATTTGTTTCAAGTGTGCATTGGCCTCACCCATCTTCATCATATTATGAAGTACCTCTCTGCATTGCAAAAGCTCAACAATATAGAAAACTTACAAAACCCACAGAAATCAATCTTCCTGATACAAACCACAAGGCATGATATAACAAGTGACAACTGCTTCTCCTTTTTTCTATAATGCCTGACTTAAAAAACAATTTGTAGGCAAAAAAAAAACTAGGCTCAGGCTCAGGCTCCGCTAAATCAATCTGAATGAAAACACAAAGCTATACTCTATCTCAACTACAAAGCATCATTCCCTGTTTGTATCCAGCTCAAAGTATTAGTCAAGCTATTCACCCCGGTTCATTGCTCCAGAGTTATTTAATTCAGTTCTGAAATCAAGTTACAATTTTTGTAGCCATCTGTTCAACAGTAATTTGTTAGAAGTACTCTAACTTAACCTTTCGAATCAAACAACTGCGGGTCTTAAGTCAAAAGCTTGGTGACTTTTCAGACCAGCCATTTGATCTCTTTGACAAGCGACAAATCTTGTCACATGCATACTGTTTGTCAAATGAAAGCCAATGAAATTTCAATTTAACCTCTCCAACTATCCCAAGAAGTTACTCAATTAACAAGATTACCTACACTCGAGCCTAGTATGCCAAACTAAGGTCCATTGAGCTAAGCTCGTGAAATAAAACGGACCACAACTATGTTCGAGTTTGGGTCATTTAAATCATGAACGAGCTCTTTAGCGAGCCAATCTCGAGCAGCTTACAAGCCACTCAACTCATTTCACAGCCTAAGAAGTGAACCACAGAAATGTAAGCCAGAAGTATGTAGGAAAGTTAGAAACATACTTCTGTAAAGCTGCAAACTTAAGGGGTATATCCTCCGCACTTGACACACCAGGAATGTCTTTCATCATCAACTTCCAAGCAGACAATTCATCCTCAAGCTTCTTCACACTCAACTGGATCTCTGATAATCCTAGTAGTTCTGACTCTGCCCTTTCTCTGCGGCCCTTTTCCTCCAATAATTTCTCCTTCAATAACTCAACATTTTCACGAGTAGTTTTTAATTTTCTCGCTTCACGAACTTCAGACTCCTGACATTGAGCTAATGTGATTCAATTGACACATCAGACAATAAAGTATAAAAAATAGGAGAAAACTACTAGCAGCATATCCTCAGGATTGCTTACCCCGATGCATTATTGCCACTTCATAAGGTGTGACCACTGACTACAACCCACAACTTATATCAGATCAATAAGACCACACATTACATTTTATTAACTTTGCCATTTTGAGAAATGAATCTTTGAGCTAATGAATTTAATCTACAGAACTTGACTCTCAGGTTGATTTTTTTGGTTATATGGGCAGACACCTGTACTGAGATAAATGGCAGACACCTGTACTGAGATAAATCTTTAAACATTGAAATTGCTCATTAAGAATTCAACACTTTTGGGGCACCATTGAATCTTAAGCATTATGTATGTCAGACACTGAAGGACATCAATCTGCCGTGAGGGTTGAGCCGAGTCACACATCCAATGAGCTGCTCATGTTCAAAAGAATCAAAACTCAATTTCTGTGAGCACTAAGATGAGAAGTCAATAAGCAGCTCCCACCATGGCAGAGTCCAGAGAGGAGAGGGGGGAGGGTTAATTCTATGCAGCTTTATCCCCACATGCGGAGGTTGTTCCCGTGACTTGACGCCCAAGTCACAATGGAGCAAATTCACCATTGTGCAAGGGCCATCCTCAACAATAAAAAAATAGAGCCCCTTTCAGTTGCCGAAGTCTACAGGTATAAGAGCATATCCTAACAATGCTACTTCAGAACACAATATTAATCCGAAAGGTTTATCGTCAAGATATTCAAAATAGATGCAACAAAAACTATTGGCAGCATGAGGAAGTTCTCCTCCAGCTTCACAGTCCAGAGCCTATAAGCTAGGACTGGAACAGCATAAAGGCAATAAGAAAAAGAACAAACACAAAAGCAATGACAAGAGATAACTAGTGTTTTTTATTAAAGGGTTGAAAGGAGACAGGGAAAGCTAAACAATAAGTGCTTATATTACCAGAATTTTGCATGGTTCCTTCAATTCACTGTTGTTGTAGACATCGCAAAATGGCAAAGGCATGTCTCACATAGTTGAGATAATGCTTGAAAGTTTGATTCAAATAATCAGAAAAGGTGTGGCGCAGCATTATTTGCATAAAAATAACCACTTTTGACAGATAGAAAATAACCAGTTTCAACCAAATAATGATCCAATGGTGATCCCTTTCCCAATTGAAATCACAAGTCTATGGCTCCACAAGAACGAAAAATTGTTTGTTTGCCTTCAACTTTCACATTGTTATTCAACGTGAGACTAGTAAATTGAGGCAAATATAGAAGTCCAATGATTGCAGACATAGTAAGTCTATTTACAATCATACACCAAAGATGTTACGATTTTTTTTCTTTAACTTGGAGGGATTAAGAAAGTCATTCTTGATAAAATAAACAATCCAGATTGAATTTGCCGTGAGTGAGTGGGCGATAAGTGTGAAAAATTAATCATTGCATCTAAACATGACAATTATGAACTTCATGAAAAATCTGAAATCACTTTGTTACAATTCAAAAATGACTAAGTCAGATGGTCTAGTTTCATCCCTAATGCTGCTTTTACCAATAACCCACTATACACAAGCATAATAACAAGAACAAAACTTACATAGTGCCTAAGCTCTTCTTGCAAATGCTTCACCAAAATATTAGTTTCCGTCAAAGGAACGTCTTGAGATGTAAGACTCGATAATTTTTTCTCTATTTCACTTTTCTGGTGCAAGCACTGTAAAGTAAGACAATCAAATCATTTTAGCACAATTTTATGCCTTTAGAGAGTCATCAGACAAGCTGACACCCAAAAGAATAAATGAAATAAAAAAACTATATATGATCAAAAAACAAACAGGTGTACAGATAAAAAAAATGGAGATACAGACATGTGCTTTATTATCTATGCGAAGTGACTTTGAAAGACTAATGCGGCCAATCATCGAAGTCAAGAAAAACACATATTTATACATGCAATCATAAACAACCTCCAATATCCACTTGAATGAAAAAGTTGTGCTTCCATCATATGAGACACACATTAAGATGCTGACTAGTGTGTACAGAATAAAATAACTCCAAAAGTCTAGTAACCTCATTAAGCCGGTTCCTGAGCTCTTCCAACTGCTCCTTCAGTAACACTGATTCTTTCTCAGCATTATTGGCTTTGAATTCCATTCTTTCAAGCTGGAAACAGAAAATGTAAAAAACCACTTACCAACTTTTATGATACACAACTACTTTGTGATGCTATAAACAATGAACTACTCACATCTGCAGCTATCCTAGAAACCGAAAATTTTGATTCTCTTTTCAGTTGTGCAAGCTCATTCTGAAGACGACTTTTTTCCCTTTCTGTGCTCTCAGAAAGATGGGTCAGTTTTCCCTCTAAAACACTTGCTTTTTCCTCAGCTGAAGCAGCTGAAGACTCAGCTTTCTTGCGAAGATTCATCTCATTTTGGAGCTTTAACTACAAATCAAAGGGCATACAACAAAACATGCATGATAAAATCAAACAATAACAGGAAAAGCAGAAAAAATAAGAAAACATTATCAAAACAAATCTCTAGCACAATGAAATTAGGCAATTCACTGCATCTCCAGCTAACCTAAGCAGTTTGTTAACAAAATTATATTTAATTTTCTTCTCCATAACGCTTAACAGGATCGAAATATACGCTTCCACCCCTCTGGAGGGTTGCTGGAGATACCACTCAAGCTAACCGTTGATAGTTGTATTAAATCATAGCATACCTTCCCATTAGAAGAAGATAGCCTCAGATAATGGCGAAAAAGGGATGCTCACCATAAAGATAGATTGGCACATAGAGTGAGAGAGAGTGTGTGTGTGTGTGTAATGATTATCCAATGGGGTTTTTTTAACTTTTTCTCCCATTTACTCAATCCAGTTTTGGATTGAAAATATAGGACCAACTTAGGTTGGTTGTGTTCTGAGCTCATTGGCAAGGTTCCAACCAAATTGAGAACCAATTCTCATGCATACAGTGGTTAGTACTGCTTATGCAATTACATGTCAAGCCAGCGGTGTAATATGTATTTGACTTCTTTTTTTGCTGATTTAAAAAGGGGTGGGGGCAAAGGAGAGTGCCCAAAGACCACCCCGATAGGTCTTCACTAGTGGGATCATGAGACCCCTAATCGAGTCTGTTACATCTCTCGAAAACGAACCTAACTAGACTAGCATAGTGGTCAACCACCAAACTCCAATGCATAATTATCAAAAGCATACAATTTGATATTCGAATCGTACGATTCGGTTGGATACAGGCACAAAACGATTTATATCTTATATGAGAATCGTTTTAAAGTTGAATCGCACCTGAATCGTACGATTCGATTCATATTGCAAGAATCGCACGATTCAGTCACTTTTTTTTTAAAACCCAGATTTTTGGCAAAACGACGTTATTTTGTCCGTTAAATAATAAAACAGCATTGTTTTGTCCGCTAAACAGTAAAACGACGTCATTTTATTTGGAGAGGAACCCACGTCCTAATAAAAACTTAGCCGTTTTGCTCGTTCACTCACTCGCACGTTGTCTAAAGCTCGCCTTGGGTTGTCTGAAACTAAAGGTCACGGCTAAAACTCTCGCATCATCAACTGAAGGTATGCCTCATGCTCCTCCTCTTCTTCTTATTTTTCTTTTTCTTCTTAACTGGTAAACAAACCGTAGCATGCTTTTTTTCTTCTTATTTTATATTAGATTTTTCTATCTCCTGTCACCATATTTCAGAATAAACTTTGATTTTTGCTCCCAATTCTTTCATGGGTAATTTGTTAAGTTCTAATTTTTTATTTCAAAATATTGACTTGTATGGTTTCTCTCAATTAATTTTCTTATTTATTTTTTTTCCATTCATGTTTGTAATCTAATTTATACCGGTGTCACTATTTTGATTCTTGAATAGTCATGGTTCTTTAATGAATTTTTTTTTCAAGTTATTGAATTTGAAAATGGCTAAGCAAAAAATGAAAATGAAGTAAAAGGCTAGCAACTTTCCATTTAGACGACGTAATTATATTAATTGATTATTTTTAGAACGCAATAATGTTCAATATTCAATATTTTGCCTATTTTAAATATGCAGATATTATTTTTTATTTTTGTTTAAATTTGTATCGGATCTCACGATTCATGATTCGATACGATTCACGATTCTCAAATTTAGAATTCCGATTCATGATACGAATTGCGATTTGACAACTATGCCCCAATGTGAATTCCCAGACTCGAACCTCAACCTCAGGGTGAAAAGTTCAGTCGGTACCCCACTGGACCACCCCACTCGGTGGTGTCTATATTTGACTTAATAACAAGAATACAAAATGTAGCTTTCTTCCTCATTGCAACGGTTGAGTACCTACTGTCAGCTTTCAGCAACAAGCCTCTCACAGGTTGATAGACAAATATAAGATAGGATATATATAAAGCATGCTAATACTATTTGCAACAGTTTTGGAAGCAAGCCAATAACTAAATGAAGGTTTTCTTTGTTTTTAGACAAGCCTGCAGGTACTTCATTTTATGTTAATCATGAGTCTTAAAGCCACTTCACTATTTGGTCCAAGACCAAGAATCAGCAAACACCAACCCAAATTCTTGCTGAGTCAACTCGATTCTATGTATCCCATGGTGCAGTTACAGCCTACAGGTTAAGATCACAAACCGATGTTGGCGATCAATTTGGTAACAAACAACCCAACCCCGTTGCAACACCAAGACGCTAAAAATTGAACCACATGATAAAGATGCTAGGGACCAAAAAGGGTAATTATATGCTTCAATATATTATATTTACAGCATACAACTAAAGAAAAGAAAAAGGGGGGAAATCATACAAGGGTCCAAGTACACAGATGAAACAAGAAATGGTGGGCTTCTAAATTATAGAAATTTTATGCTTCATAAGGTCATGAAAAGTCGTTGCATATTGAAGATGATAATACAAGGACAATACTTAGAAACTCCTCCATTACTAATGTATTTTCACCAACCTCAACACTCCTTATTCTGCAGCAAGAGGCATGTTTCCCTTTCATATACCAATATACTGATGTTGTTTCACAGGGATAAGGATCAAAGGATAAACCTTTTGAGCCTATCAAAGAAGAATCTAGGGGGTTCTCCAAAAACAATGAAATGTTTCCATCACCATGCTTGCAGTTTCACATTGTATTGGAACTCCCATATTTTTTTGATAAGCAGCAACATTTTATTAAAAGATACAGAGTATGGAAAAAGTATGCAACGGAGGACAAGACATCCAACCGAAAACTAAAGGCATGGAACTAAATGATTTTCACTGATCCATCTCCTAAAAGAAGGATACAATTACAGAAGTATACAGAAGAAATAAAAGAACAGGAAGAATTAAAAATAAAAAAGGTTAAACCTCAAGTTCGCTGGACAGTTGTATTTGTTTTTTAAGTCGTTCATGAGAGTCATTGACCTCCTTCAAGAGCTGCTCCTGCAGCGCCTGTTCTCTTCCTTTAGCAGCAGCAAGTTCTTGCTCCGCATAGAGAAATTGATCTCGAAATTTTTTGCGCTCGGCATCTGTAACAAGGAAAACTTGAAAGTCATGTTTCAAGCTGGCTTTGATGGATTTTATAACTTGAGAATTTGAAAGCAGATTGAAAAGAAAAGGGCAAGGACAAAAATGGAAAAGCAAGAATATGATTCGACCATTGATGTAAATGTAACATTTCAACAGGATCCTAGGACTTATAAAGGAGTGGTGCTGCAGAAAAAACCCCCATAATTAGCTTTAGCTTGTAACTTGGTTATTAATATGGTATTTGAGTAAGCAAGTCCTATGTTGGAGCCAAATCAACTCCCTGAGAGTACATAAAACATCAACGTGGACTCGCACCGCCTCCCTAAAAGATAAAATTCTTTCACATGGATGTCCCATCATGGGAAAACAAAGACGAGGGAGACTACTGAAACAAATAAACAAGTTACAACTTTGTTTATGAGCGTGAACTTAAAGAAATGTGTGGTCAATGGTAAGTGTTTCTCAATGCAATGTATATTATGATACACTCATTAAAATCCATTATTCCTGACTTGGGATTAAATCATTGTTCATGATTCCTCTACTAATGAGCCTTTTTGTGTCACAACCAATGTTACCTGGATCATGGGTCGCTTTGGCACGTGATACGGGTATCGATACACGATACAACATTTTCTTAGGTACGCGATAAGATGGGAGTAGGCTTAGTTGGTACAGTATTTTAGATCGCAATTCGTTTTAGAACTCTTATGTAGATCGTTTTCACTACATTACAACATTATATATTATAGAACATCCATAAACACTAAGTCAGTTACTATTTATCTCATAGTTGTGCTTGATTTTCTATTATCTAAAATAATTATAAATCTACATACATGTAGTCAATTAATATGTATTTTATATTTATTTTATATGTTCTAAAACAAATTGATTTAGGGTTAGTATTACAATTTGGGGTTGCCCATTTTGGTGATCTGGATCGGGAACCCACCCTATTTGGGATCGATGTACTCAAATCGTGGGTCGTCAAGAGTTTAGTGAATTGTGGTAACCATGGTTACAACCCTCATTACCATTTCGCACTACATTATACCACTCATTTTCAATAAGGAGTGGAAAAATAAACCATGCCACTACTTTAGTCCAAAATACACCCTGAAACCTTCAGCCAAAAATAGATCACATGTCACACAAAAATATGAAGACTAGTTTTGTTTCCTATTTTTGTATAGGAACTTAGGAAGCAATGGTTTCAACTTTTGTGCTACCTGGCCTTAGTTAACAAATGTAAAGATCTATTTGAGAAACTGTTAAACTGTAGAAGAAACAAAGGAGTCTTCATATTATGCTGCAACAGTCCAATTTCAAAAACTCACCCGTTTTGCAAAAATTGTCATTCAGTTCCTCCAACTTAGATTGATAATCATGTGCTTGTTTCTCTGCACTGCTTAAGGCATCAAAAAACTCTGACTTAACCTGCAGTATTGTCAAGTTATTCCTGGAACCAAAAGCAAAGTTCAACACATAAATGTTTTAAAAAAAGGCACATAGAACACGAAAAAATTGCATCCACTACCCAAAATTTGCAACAAAAATTACACATCATATAATTAAGAGAAGGTCAGGGAAGTGGGAGTCACTGCAAATTGAATAAGCCCAGAAAAAACTACTAGTTTTAGCTAGTGTTCTTATAATCTGTATCTCGGGTGGTAGATCTTGGTTGTTTGTTCTCTATCCTTGTATACAGCACATGTACAAGGAGCACTCTCTATGTGCTTCAAATGAATATTTGCTGAACTAGCATAATGAAGTTGCTAGGAGGTTTTGGACGCTTGTGTCCTCTCCATTTTGACGCTACATAGATGATGCCAACCACGGTTGGGGGCTCGTTATGGTGTTGGAGGAGAGGACATGGTAGGAGGTGACGTTTGGTGGTTTAAGTGCCACCACTTTTCATCTATGGCGGAGTATTTGGCTGGAGCAGAACCAGATTAATCTCGGAGATTATGATGTATCGCTCTTCGAGTTGAAGATAAGTTATTTGGGACTTGGGTACTACTGGTTCTATCAATAACAATCGATGCACAGCTAGAAATTATAACATATAAAAGCCCCGTTTCCAAGACTTGTAACTCATTTCACACAATTAAATTTTGATTGCAGAAAATCACAAAATTGCTTCGAAACCTGAAATAAACTAGCTCAATGAAGAGAAATTCAATGAATCAGTACTTGTAAGTAGAAATCAAACCTCCTTCATTCAATCTCAAATTGGGAAGAGAAATAAAAGGGGGGTTAGGGTACCATTTGACGACATTGGTAAGTGCAGAGCATTTGGTCTGAAGTAATATGATCATGAGAAGATTCCGGCGCCGTAGGATCCTCGTAGATGACCAAACGGCGATCGGAGTTAGGGCTATCTTCAGGTGGCCTCGAATCGGCCCTTCGTTTTCTAGGTGGTGGTGTCCTCAGTATCATCGTCTCTCCGATACAGATATCCCCAGGGTCTCTCTCTCTCTCTCTCTCTCTCTCTCTCTCTCTGTATGTGTACGCTTTGCAAAGAAAGGCTACTTCAAAATGAAGGGCGCCATTTCTCGCTTCTTGGCGTTTGCGCTTAAAATGGAAAGCAATCTCTTAACATTTTTCATTTTTTTATGACAAAAAAGAAGAGGAAAACTCAAAGAAGAAAATATTAGGGTAAACTTCATTTATACCCCGGTAGTTATTCATATATTCAATGATACCCTCTGTATCTTCTGAAATTTCACTGAGAAGTTGTCTGCCGGTGTTAACGGAGGAGGTCATTTTATATAAATACCCTTACACATGGGCAGAACTAGCATAGCCCCTTGATTTTTTTTCTAAATATTACCTATATAAAAATTCATAATTTTTTTATTATATTTGAATTTGCCCACCCTATATTATTTTTTTGTCATATTAATTGATATAAATATCTAAATGACTATAAATTTTCAGTCATGCTTCAAACACGTAATAGACATATTCAAATAAATTTTAGACATATTTTTATAATTTTCAGCAAAAAATATGAAGTTATTTTAATATTTAATAAAAGTTAGGATCATTATGAAATAAATTATAGGATTATTTAATAAGTCTATAATGGAATTAAGAGTCATAACTTAAAATTATAAAATTATTTGGATTTTAAAAAAATAAATATAATTATGTTTAGTTGACAAAATTATTTTAATTAGACCAAAATGATCAATCGAGAGAGGAGAGAAAAAAGTGATTAGTGAGGATGTGATTCTCGACTATTTTGTAACCCTCTTGCAACTATTATATTCTCTAGGGAGATGTGACTAACATTTATTTGAAACCCAGATAATCGATAACAGTACCATAATAATATGTTACTGTCTTGACACTTTTTGACCAATTTAAAAATTATGCTTGAAGTCTACTATAACCATTAAGTTTTCAAACCTAGGAAGGAAAAGTAGTCTTACTCAAATAAATTGTTAAGACTACAAAAGACGTAAATATCTATTGACCTATTTATTTGTGACTTTATCATTAATTTTATCAATTGCATCTGAGTATTTTGAGATATAACAAATGTTAAAACTCGGTTGCATAACATAATTTATGATAAATAGGTAATTAATAATTTGAATTAATATAAAAAAAGATATTTTTAATGATATTAATAATTAAGTTAATATATAATGCTTTTCAAAAATGTAAAAATGGTCGAACTACAAATACTTTCGTTGTTTCTTCTACAATTAGTCACAGAGTTGTGATTGGTGGGTGGAGTAGTTATAAAGTTTGTTAAGTAAAGGGTATCTTCAAAATTTTGAAAGAATATTAAGTCATGATTTTTTCTTTTCAGACTGCCAGACACGACTTTTAACAAAAATGGTGTAAGTGATTTAACAATAGAGTCTAGAAGAGGGTGCAGTGAAATTTCAGAAGATGCAGGGGATGTCATTAAATATATGGATGAAGTTTACCCAAAATATTATAGAATGTTTTACGAGCCAATTAAACATTATTATTAATTCAATGGTTATAATAAAATTATATCATTATGTTAATAAAGTAGATTAAATTTTATTTTATTTTTTACAAAATAACAAAATAGAACCTTCAGAGAGAGACAAGAAGTATATTATAATTTTTTAGAGCATCTCCAAGTATGACTCAAATTTAAATTAACATTTGAGTAAAAAGTTTAATTCGATACAAAGGGCTCCAATGGACAAACTCAAATTTAAAGAAGAAGAAATTCAAATTTAAATAAAGACAAACTCAAATTTAAATGAGAGTAAAGATGACCATTGAATCTTTAAAAGATGGTGAAATCTCATCATTAAATATTTGGATAAGAATTTGAGTCTCTCATGATTTGAGTAAAAAAATAAGTCTCTTTTGATTTATTATAAATTTGAGTCAAATGTTAGAGTAAGTTTTTTGAACTTTTTTACTCAAATTTAAATTTAAGTTTAAATTTGAGTTAAGTTTAGAGATGCTCTTATAAAGACGGGTCCTTCTACTGTACCGAAAAATGTTTTTCGGTACGGTACCGATAAAATTTTCAAACCATTGATTTAATTGTTGTAGATTTCTAATCGTTGATGAGTTTTGCATTGAGGATTTCGGTTACCTACTGAAGAGGTAATCATGAATTTCACTAAAAAATTAAATATTTTCATACCAAAAAAGTAGTAACATAACGTAAAAATATGATAAACTCACTTTAAAAAATTATAACCTATAACCCAACAGTGGTAACCTACCCAAAAAATGTGACCTCACCTTAAAAGGTAATAATAACTTTACCCCAAAAGGTAGGAACTAATCACAAAAAGTTGTAAGCGAAGCAACCCAAAAGTTGGAAGCTAACCTAAAAAGTTATAACCTAATCCATAAATGTTGGAATCCATCCCACAAAGTTGTAATCTAATTATTCATAAAAGTTAGAACTCGTACAAAAAAAATTGGAATCCAATACAAAAAAGTTAGATTCCACCCCAAAAAGTTGACCCACCCAAAAAATTTAGACCCCATCCCACAAAAGTTGAAATCCACCCGAAAAATTGTAACATAATCATTCATAAAAGTTGGAACCCCTGCCAAAAAAATTGAAACTCAATCCAAAAAAGTTAGACCCTACCCAAAAAAGTTAAAACCCACCCCAACAGTGGTAACCAACCCCAAAATTTGTAACCCCACCTTAAAAGGTAATAACTCCATTACCCCAAAAGGTAGGAAACAATCCAAAAGATTGTAAGTGAAGCAACTCAAAAGTTGGAAGCTGACCTAAAGGATTGTAACTCAATCCATAAAAGTTGGAATCCATCCCACAAAAGTTGGAATCCACCCAAAAAAGTTGAAACCCACCCAAAAAAGTTGGACCTCATCCCACAAAAGTTGGACCCCTCCAGACAAGTTAGAATCCACCCCCAAAATTTATTCATCATAAAAGTTGAACCCCTATCAAGAAAAGTTGGAACTCAACCCAAAAAATTAGACCCTAAACAATTTGAACTCACCCCCAAAGTTGTAACTCAATCAATCAAAAAACAGAAAACAGTTTAGTTTTTAAAAGTGGGACTGCTTAAAAATATTGAATATTTTTGAACTACAGTCAGGAATTTTTTGATTATTTAAGTGATAAAAGTGTGATAGTTAAAGGATAAAAGGGATAAAAGTGTGATATCAACCCCAGATCGGTCGCTCATTTCTACGGCCGATCTTAATTCTTCTAGATGTAAATTACATTTACACCCCACAAATTACAATATATTATTTTTTTATTTTCCAGTGAATATTGTGGTCCACAAATCACAAAAATCTTATCTTCTCCCTCCACCCACTTTCCCGCCCAAACCATTTTTCACTTCTCTTGCCTTCCCTCCATCTCTTTTACAGTACATCCCTTCTCCCTTTCACCGTATAAAAGTATTTGTTTTATTTAGGTTTTGAGTCTATGACGATGAGGTGGTGTGAAACTCCATCTATTACTTACTTTTTTGATTTGTTGATTTAGATTGGATTTGGTGGTAATTTATTGTTTGATTGATATGTGTTTAGGAACACATTGAATTGGGCTATAGAGAATTTGAATTAATGGCTGTCAATTTAGGTTGTTGAAAATTTTTGGAATTGTTGATTTAGATTGGATTTGGTGGTAATTTATTGTTTGATTGGTATGTGTTCAGGAACACATTGAATTAGGTTATAGAGATTTGAATTAAAGGCGGTCAATTTAGGCTGTTGAAAATTTTGGGAATTATTTGATTTGTTGGTTTAGATTGAATTTTGGACGTGATTTATTGTTTTGATTGATATGTGTTCAGGAATTTGAGAAGGGGTCTAAGAGATGGCTAAGGAAGTTGCCAATGGAGAGAATCATGCAACTACAAAACCGCCTCTAGAGCCGTCGCCATTGAGAAACGCCAAATTATTTCAGGTACAAAATGCGGTGTCTTTGATATTAAAAGTCATTATGGTGTTTGTTCATGATCATATTTTGTTGGCATCTTTCTCTTCGATTTTCATATGGCTTTTATTGATATTCGTTTAAATTGGTTTACAATTACATCGAAAGGAAGAAAGGAAAATGTGAAAAAAAAAAGTTGATTTGCGGATTAATTCATCTTGAATGGGAGGTAATAGTAACATTCAAAATTCTCTACACAGTTATTGACATGGACCATTTGATTTGGGTGTTCAAATAATTAGTTTCCAATTAATAACTGTAATTATCAAATATTTTGAAAAAAAATAGTTTTCCTGAGCGTCACGCCATGGCTGCCATTACCACCATTGTCACCCAAAAACCATCACCACCATAACCGTTGCCATCCATGGTTGCCACCACCACCACGGTCGTCATCACCCACCACAACCATCACCGTCTCCCACCACCACCACTACATCACTTACTCCCACTACAACTGGTGCTTAAATTTATTTCTTTCTCCTCTATGTTTGAGATTTGATTTTAGGTGTAAATACAAATATGTTTATTGTTGATTATTTTTTTTATTACTCCATGCACTCAGCTACGGGTAATAATTAGTCTACATAATAAAGTACAATACAATTCAAATCTCAAAAGACAAACAAATGATTTTAACTTTTTGCGGTTTAGATTTGTCCAAATTTATCTGGAGCTAATCTAATGATTGACATTAGCTCTTGAAAATTGTCTTTCCTGCCCAAATTTCCCTTTCATAGTCTCCTTATACTTGACTCTCTCTCTTACGTCATCAGGCAGAGCTCTCCCTCCCCTCGCCCTCTCTCTCACGTGGGCCAGCTGATCCGGCGGTATCTTCAGGCAACTCCAACGAGCTTAGGCAGCTCCAGAGACTCCGGCGAGTTCAACATATGTTCTCTCTTTCTCTCACTCTCTCTCTCCGTGCAAAATCAGACAGATTCGGCAACTCACCTCAGGCAATTTTAGCCCTAAATCAAAGAAACCTCTTCAGTCTTCTCTTCTCCAGGCTAGGTAATCGAAGTCTCGAAGTTCAGCCCAAGGCAATTGGTCTCCCCCTTCTCCTTCCTTCTGTTAATCTGTAAGTCCTCTTTCTCTCTCTCTCTCTCTTCTTTTTCACTACTAGATCTCTCTCTATATATCTTATTTTTGGGGGCAATTTTAACCCTAAATCAATGACCAGCGACTAGCAAGCAGGTATGCCTCCCTCTGTCTCTCTCCCCTTCATTGTGTTCCTTTGTTCACCTGACTCCACCACCTCATTTGCCCATCTTCCCTGCTATTCAGCTCCCCTTGTCACAAAACCAAGAGCCCTCGACATGAAATCACCACACAATCCCAACTCCTCAACTGCTTGATGAAATCACGTAAGCCCATCAACTGCTCGATGAAAGTTCTCACTTAAATTAGACACATAAATGTTATAATGCTTTGTTTGGATTCGACTTAGTTGGATTTAATTTTGTGTTGTTGAGATTTTGATGGAGTTAAAACATTTTCAAGCTTGAATTGGATATGGATACTTTGGATTTTGGGTTCAAATTTATGGGATTTTGATGCTTCATAATGTGTTTAGTTCTTTCAGTGGAGGTGGTTATGGTGGGTGGAGTTTCATGGGTCAAAGGTTGGGTTCCATAACCTTTTAAGAGTTGTGTGTTTTTTGTCCTTCTGAGGTTGCTTGGTGCTTAGATTTATCGTGGTGATTTTGGGAAAATAAATTTGAGTTGGTAACAAGTGAATTGGGGTGCGAATGGATATGTACATAATCACCCATTGTTATGTTATAACCCCAACACCTCCACCCTCTGTTTTTCACAAACATGCACACACTGACTCACAAACTTCATACTCAGTTTTTCACAAACATGCACATACTGACTCACAACCTAAATTGGGTTCCTAGGAATGTGTAAGCCTTTGTTGGTGTCTTGAAAGTGTTCTATATTTTAATAAAATAAAATACCTTTTGAAAATATTATGCGTATCACCTCTTAAAGTTAAATATGGTTTATGCAAATTTTAGACCTTTTCTTCTGTCATGTATTTTTGTTTGTTGATGCATGCTCTGCTTTTCCTTAATAACTACATCTTAATTCGAACGAATATTTTGTAGTTTTGACTGATTTATTACATTTGGGATTTTGTATATTGTTTGTTTAAAGAGTTGAAGACCTATTGGATCTTTAATGTATTTTACTAATGTTAACCATGATATGTTCCGTTGAAATTCCATAAGGAGTACATTTTAATTCCTATCGATAATTCTTTTGCTAAGTCATTGAGCAAAAGATTTCCTCATTGTTGCTCCGAGCATGGTTTTGATTGATGCTGAAAATGAAGGTGATCTCCCTACCAGATTGTTAAAGCCAGGTTCTGGGTAGTTTAAATACTAATAATTCATGTAGATGTCCTCTATTTGTGCTTGGTGCATTGAAGGCTTCTTTAGATTATTGTTCAAAATTGAAATATTTATGTATGGTGTTTGATTCAACAATCTCTAATCTGTTGTGGCGTATCGAGTGGGAAAATGAAACAATTTTATTGTTTGATTGTTGTGGCGTATTGAGTGGTGCTTCTTTTTTTTTTTTTTTTGGTAATGCTCATTTTTTTTACTTGATTTTTTTTTTCCGCACGGTGCGTTGATGCACGGGTAATAATTAGTATATATATATGTGTGTGTGTGTGTGTGTGTGTGTGTGTGTGTGTGTGATAGATTTATTTCAAATACATGATTCGTTTTTTTGTAAAAATATATAATTTACATTCAAATTATACGTTTTTTAATAAAAAATCTTAGATATTGAATACGGTCAAATTGATAATGTTTCTTGACGTTCTTTTTACATGTTTTCTTGAAGTCAAAGATTAGAGAGGATCTAAAATAAGAAAATTTATCCGATTGCCAAGGGAAACCCAAAAATTGATAATTCCCGCCAAAACTAGGGATAGGGTTCAAGTTTGAACAACTTCCACATTTGGCACCTCTTGCTTCCTCCTAGTAGTCATTCTACCATCTTCCCGTAGATCCAACTCTCTCTCTTTCTCTCTTCCTCTCTTGCCTCTACCGGTAAGCAACTCACCCCCACACCCATGCTTGTAAAGGTGCATCTCTCTCTCAATGTATAGATATATATGCATGTATGGGTGGGTGTGTGTATTCTTGTCTTCCTCTCACTAGTGCCTTGAATTTATCTTTTCTTTTTGATATCACTGCCTAGAATTATCATACATTGTTTTGTGAAATTAAAGTCAATTGTTACTTTGGGTAGGTTTGAATTGGGAGTCTAGTTACAAATGTGTGCTTCCTTGCATAAATATCCATTATAGATGGTCAGAATTTATTGGGAGGTATTAACATTTGAATGTATCGAGGATACCTGACATGATCTGAGATCAAAAGTAACATTGACCAATATGTGTAAATGTCTCCATTTTGGTTTAAATCGAGCACCGGAATATTGATAATTTTCAAGTCAATTATCATAGAGGTTGTATTTTTGTGGGCTAGATTTTTAATTGATAGATTTTATCAGTGGAATTTTCTTTTTCTATTTCGTGAATAGGATATCAGAAGTTGATATATCTAAACCATTATTTTGGAGACGATATAGATTATAAGACTTTTTTTGTCTAAAGAATGGCACATCATTTTGACATTGATGATATTCTGGCAGAGGATGAGGTAAGTGCCCATTTCTTCCTATCTTTGATGTTCTTACTTCCACTTCATAGAACTAAAAGATGTATTATTTTCATCATGTACTTGCCATCCATTTTTGTTGTTCTGCTCTTAATCAATACCAAAGAACCGATATATCTCTTGCTGAAAATGCTCCGATCCCATTGATAACAACCCCTTTTGAATTTATGGTTCTAAAATCCTACTTGCTCTTGCTCACAGCTTGTTCCAGCTGTATTTAAAGAGGCTGCAAATGGGGTTGGGATCTTTGATTCAAGTGATGATACCAACAGGGTAAATCTGAGGAAGCTTTAGTTGAAATGTAGGTTGCTGATGAAATCTAATCATTGTGTTTTTCAATCTTAGGTAGAAGCGGGATCAAAGGCAGAGCTGCCTTTCTGGCTTGCTTCTGAGTTGCACTTGAGACAAGCAGTTTCCATTAAAGCTCCCCCTTGTTTCAATAAAAAGTAAGCTCTTAATAATTCCAGATGATTTTTGTATGTGTTACTTTTCATCTGTATATATGACTTTCTTAAATACTAGAACAAGAGAGGAAATTAAAGTTGATGCTGCACATGTTGATCTAAGAAAACAATGTCCATATTTCTACGAATTAGGATGCAAATTAGCACACTTGTAAGTTTCTTCCCCTTCGGTCGTTTTTATGTGCAAATCTTAAGTTTTTAAATCATCAAGTAAGCCTGTCTTGGTTTGAATGATTTTTCTAGAACTGCCTTGTTATGAACTCTCTCTATGATTTGTAAAGATAATTTTAGAGAGGACTGCCAAGAATACGTGTGGAACCAAATACACAATGTTATGCTAGGATGCCTCCAAGAACATTGCTTTACTCTCGTTAGCCTGTGGATATAGGAAAACTTTTTCAACTGTGAAGCAGTATTTGTTAGAGGCCAATCTGAGACATACAAATGCTAAAGAATGAACTGTAATTTGGCATTAAGATGGGTGAGACATTTTTCTCTACCATGTCAAGTTGTGAAAAGACTATAGAATCATTGCTCTAATACTAAAGGTACCAGGGAAAAAACAATATGTTGAATTCTAGTCAAACTGTAAGTCCTGCAAACTCTAAAGACTGAATTATTTGGCATCGTGCTGGATCATGCACTTTCTTTATCATTTTTGGGAAAAGGCTATTTAAGCTATGCTTTTTGTACCAATGGGTCTATGGGGGATGACAGTGTGTCGGATTTGGAAATTGGAAGGCTGTTGGAAATGCAGAGGTCCACTGGAAATTTGTTATGTTTGTTATTGCAAAAGGCTTCGACATATTCTGGATGGAGAGACCGTGAGAGATGCTAATATGATGAAGTTGAAATAATTCTAAAGCAAGCTCCTGTGGAATGAGGCTATTATTGTTATTTTTATGCATTTGCTCAGATGTATTCTTTCTTAGATGGTTATGCTATGCTCCAAGGATGCACGACAATGCAGGCCTATGGGTCAGGTGGACATGCACCTACTCTGGATGACTAATATCTTTGGCTTCAGATTGTGAAAAAGCCAAGTCGAGCAAACTAGCTGCTAGCTCAAGCTCAGCTCAGAAGTTTTAATGAGCCCCAAATGAAACTTGATTTTGGATTGTTTATTTCAGGAGTTGATCTCAAATGAATTTCTAACAAAGCAGAGCTCAAGTTGCGAATTTTTTTATATGGTAGAGTGCTCACTAGTTTATCCTGCCGAATTTAAACCAAGCTCAATGACTTAAAGAGTTATACAAATATGATTAGTATCGGTTTTCCTATATCTCTGAGTGATATTGAGAAAAGTCTGACCAAAAAAATCATGAGCTGAGGCCAAGTAACTTGATTTATTTCATAAATCTGCTTTAGCTACAGATCGTCTTTGTCTTACAGTGTAGACCTGGTAATTAATCAAGCTTTTGGGATGATTGCAGGATTTTCTTGTTAGGTTGGAGTACGCTGCTCATGCTAATTCTTTTCTCCAGCCCTCCCACCAATACTGAAACCCCAAGCACTGATAGTAATGGCTTCATTGCTTGTTGATTATGGTAGAATTGAATTTGGAAAAAGAAGTCCAACTAGGGAAATAATGGGAGCAATTGAGGAAACCCCAACAGATATATTCCTGTAGATTTCTCTTTAGTTTTGATTAATGATAATCTCAATCCTTTCATTTTCATTCCTTGCTGGATCAGTTCTTCTTATGCAATTGTTGACAAATTTAGTTGGGATAGGAACTTCATTGATAGTTAAATAAGTATCGACTTTTTCTATTTCCACATTTAATGGCACTCTGGTCCTTCATGGTAAGTTGTGGCATGATTGGTGTCAAAGTTGGACGTCATTATACTAATCAGATGGTTAAATATGGTCATGAATTTTTTAGGCAGATACTCTTTAATCTTTATATGTTCAAGTGCTTGTTAAATACATCTATACGAACTAAAATATATTTGGTGCAATCATTTGGATGCTGCTATTTAGAGTATTTTAATCTTTGTTGTTGTTCTTGTTATCAGCTTTTTTGCTTTCCTTTTTAAATGCAGTTTGTTCATTGATAGGGAAAGTTGCTTATTAAAAGTTAACTATATAACTTATGTTTTCTGGCCACGTGTTATGAGGTGAACAACAGTGTGTCTCATTTGAGATTGTTTTCTTGTACTGGACAGGATTGATGATAGAATTCTTAGCGATAAAAACATAAGACATGTCCTCTTTGTCGCCTTTCAGACCAGGTATAAGGATGTCCTGGTCAAGGCACACACTTCAGCATTATCCGTAACTGCCAAAAATTTAACACTTCTAACAAGAAAAGAAACCAAATGTGAGATTTCTTGAACCACTATTAACCATCTTTCGTTTTTCTTTGACATTTATATTGAGTTTAAAACATTGATTGTGATTCTTGATTTTGCAGTGTACGAGACTGCTCAATCCTCAACAGCAGCATTTAAGAAGTGGAAGATGGGCGGCCCCAGATTTCAGAAAGCTTATGTTCTTGGGAGGAAGAGGAAACCAACTGAGTAGGGTTCCATGTTAAATCTTGTGGTGTGTTTCCTTCATAAGGCCATCACCAATTGGTGTAACTCTCATATACAAACAGACAAGGTTTAATCGTTATTTGCCCCCATGTCCCAAGCCCTTGAGGTGGCAAGAGGTTGAGGGCATAAGAGTTTTTGGATATATGAGGGTTTCTTGTTCGGCACGGTGGTAGCTTCATTATCTGAAAAAGGTTCCTTGTCCCTCACGGTGGTAGCTTCTTCAATCTCTTGCTCCGTTCGCACCTTGAGAGCTCGTTCTCTTGACTTGATAATCACTGTGTGATTGGTTTTTATGTAGTTTCACTCACATTATCTGCGGAGCAGGAGAGTAGGCTCCAGATAGTTCGTGACCATCCTTTCAAGGAATTCTCGGAGATTATGTCCGCATCAGGTCGTCCCAAGGTTTCTCATAGGCCAAAGAAGAAAGGTATTTGATCCTTCCCATATATTCTTGATGGTTTTGGCATTGTAAGCTTTTTGCCTCACACCAAGTTTGTAGGTACTTCTATTGATAGGGCGATGGTGGAGGCTCTCTATACTTCCAGGATGGTTTCTTCCCTTCCTTCTTCTAAGAGGGCGAAGTCTGATGCCCCCAGCGCTTCTCAGCCGAGGCCTGTTAATGCCGGGCCCATGTGTATGTTGGCAGACACGAATTTGGCGAGGGTGTCTGCCATGACGTTCTCCTCTCGGGGCAGATGGTGGATTTGGAAGTAAGTAAACCTTTTTAACAATACATGGACCACTAATAGGTACTCTTGCATCCTTTCCTCTTTTGCTTCAAAGTCTCCATTTACCTGGTTGACTATCAGCTGTGAGTCACTGTAGGCTGTCAGGTAGAGGGTCTCCATCTCCAATGCGAGCTTCAAGCCTGATATGAGGGCCTCATATTCAGTTTGGTTGTTGAATGTTGCAAAGTGGAGGGAGACGGCGTACTTGAGTGGAGTGCCATAGGGGCTGATCAACACTAGTCCTACGCTGCCGCCCTCGCTGGTGAAGGACCCATCCACGCATAGTCTCCAACATGGTACAGTAGATGGTAGCGAGGTCGCAGAGTGCTCCCGTGGAGTAGGCACAAAGGAGTCGGGCGCCTCTAGTCTCGTAGTGTGGTCTCCCGAGGCCTGTGGAGTTGTCTCTGAGACGTCGGGCTTTCTCGGGATTTTTTCTGGGCTTGCCTCATGGTGGGTGGAGGCATTATGCACTGAGTAGGCGAGCGTGGGGGCGTGTGATACTTCCTCCCGGGACTCTCGTGGCAATGTAGACTCCCGGGACTCCCGTGGCGGTGTAGACTCCTAGGACTCCCGTGTGTATCAGAGCTAGCCCTTGTATCGCTGTGGGAGTTGAGACTCCAGTGCGGTCTTCTACAGGGAATGTAGCTCCACATAGCTGCCCTACTTCTAGTAGTGGCTCGGTGTCCATGCTTCGACGTGAATTTGGACAAGGAGTGGCTTTGGAGGTCTGTGACTTCTGGGGATATCAGAGAGGTTGGATCTCGAGGTCCAAAGGGCATTATCAATACCTCGACAGAGGGGTTTTCCATGATATGCCTTTCTTTTCAACTTTGATTTTGTACCCGCCTATTTTCCTTCATGTTTTGTTTTTTTGAATGCTTGTAGGTGGCTGCCGTTTTTTCCTGCATTTTTTCAAGAACGATCAAGCTTGGAGAGGCATTCAGAGTTCTGGCAAGAGAGAGACAGACACAAGAGGCTACTAAGGAGCAGTTAAGGTTGGTTCATGAGAGAGGGTTGTCATGGCAGAGGCTTATAAGGAGACTACCTGCGCGAGAGTAGAGTCAGAGATGCAAATGTCCCGTGAGAGGGCCGCAGGAGCTGAGGCCGAGCTACATATAGCTCAGGAGATGGTTGTCGTGGTAGAGGCTTATAAGGAGACTACCTGCACGAGAGCAGAGTCATAGTTGCGAACGTCCCATGAGAGGGCCGCAAGAGTTGAGGCCGAGCTACGTATAGCTCGGGAGATGGCTGCCGTGACAGAGACTTATAAGGAGACTACCTGCACGAGAGCAGATTCATAGCTACAAACGTCTTGTGAGAGGGCCGCATGAGCTGAGGCCGAGCTACGTAAAGCTCAGGAGATGGCTGTCGTGTTAGAGGCTTATAAGGAGACTACCTGCGTGAGAGCAGAGTCATAGCTATGAACGTCTCGTGAGAGGACCGTAGGAGCTGAGACCGAGCTACGTATAGCTCGGGAGAGGGCTGCTGTGGCAGAGACTCATTCCATTGATATGGAGATGAGGAGGGAGGCTGCTGAGAGGGCCATTGCAGGTGTCTTTATTAATGGTTATGAAGAGCTTGACAGTTTTGCTTGCTATTTATTTCTCTTGTTTCGTCCCATATGAGGCACCAGAGGTAGATGGTGACGGGGAGAGCCTTGATGATAGTGGCTCGGGGAGCAGTGACTGATCGTCGAGAGTATGCCGACTTTTATCTTTTTGTCTACCTTGTTGTTAGGTCATGTTCTAAATTTTGTAAGCTGTTTACGAACTTTATGAAAGCAAGACAGTTCTTGACACAATAATCTTCGCAGAATTTTATTTCATAAATAACAGAAAAGATCAACTGAAACAATAAAGGACAAATAAAATGAGAGCCACTGACTTATACCTGCTATTTATAATAGCTCTTCAGTTGGAGTCACCTCCTCCTCCAAACCTTCTGGAGATCATCTGGATTTCTCCGAGGGGCTGCTGGCGCTTTCTGTCATTCTGGTTCCTGTCAGGCGGTGGGTTTTGTCCTTTGCCAGTAACGTACTGCCACAAATGGCCACACTGTATGAGCTCCTCGATCTATCTTTTAAGATCAAAGCAGTCATCAGTATCATGCCGTGGTCGCGGTGGAAGCGGCAGTACTTGTTTGGGTTCCTACGATTCGGGGCAGTCTTCATCTTCTCTGGTTAGCGTATTGTAGGATCATCCTTTATTTGGAACAAGATATGCTCCACGGAAGCATTGAGTGGTGTAAAGGTTTGCCGCTCTCTTAGAGGCGGGGGACCAAGGCGGTCTTTGATAGAGACTCTCTTTGTCCTATTCCTTTTGTTCTCTTTTTCCCGTTTGTCCTCACAAGTGTCCTTCCTCTTCTCGCTCCTGTGGGAGGACTCACCTCGTCTGATCTTGATGACATCCTCGGTGTTCATGTACTTTTGTGCCCTTGATAGCAACTCGGGCATGCTTGATGGTGGTTTTTTTAGGACAGAGAACATGAAACTGGAGGAGCGCAGACCAGCGATAAAGGCGGCCATGGTAACCTTGTCATCTAGTTCCTCGATTTGGAGAGCCTCCTCATTAAAACAAGTGAGGTAGCTCTTCAGGCTTTCATCCCAATCTTGCTTGATGGTGAGCATGTGGGTAACTGGCTTCTAGTGTCGGCGTCCCCCAATGTGGCACCCCTAAAACCGGAGATCTTTTATCAACCGTTGATCACCCATCAACCCGCGGAAGTAACCGTGATTGTTGCACCACCCGACATCACGTCAATAGCATCCCCTTAACTAGGATCATAACCCACACATTCATGGTCCTTTACATATTAGTTTATCATCATTTATATCCCGCAAAACATCTTTGAGCAAGAGAAAATAATACCCAAGAGCTTAGTAAAACATTTCAAAAATTTGAAGTTTTAGGAAAACCTACCGGTAGAAGTTATCCAAGTCCTACCAGTAGAAGTTGTGCATTGGGCCTCTGTTTTTAGAAAATCTGAGAAAACCTACAGGTAGAAGAAGTCCCTGTTCTACCGGTAAAAAGAGTCTACTGGAATTCTTCTACCGGTAGGAATAGTGACGTTCTACTGGTAGGAGAACCCTATTGAAAAAAGTTCTACCTGTGAAAAATGATGTTTTACCGGTAGATAATGCCTACTGGACCATATCTACCGGTAGGAGAGCTAAAAGTCCTACCGGTAGGTGTGCCCAGTTTTGCCCATTTCATCCGTTTTTGATTTCCAATCAATTCCAAACATGTACAACTCCATTCGAGACTCATATATCATGAAATTTACATTCAAAACAGTTCATATGAGTTCCATTACAACTATTTCCATATAATTACATGTCAAAACTAAGTTTTCACGATGATTTTACAAAAGCACAAAATAAAGCCACATTTCAGCTTTTCTTCATCCTTGAGGCCCCGAATGAGAGCCTTCCGCCGGTGTGTACTCCGCACCTGAAATATTTTCTCATAAAGGGTGAGCCATGCTCAATAGAGTATCTCCTAAATAGGCTACTCCCCAACCTAGATGCATATGAAATGTTCACATGCAATTTAGCAAGCAACAAAACAATCTATTCAAGAATATGAGATTCAATGATGTATTTTTCTATGTCATGTCATGATATGAGATGAAACTCACACATGCAACTCAACCCAAGCCCTAACCGACTCCCATAGCACATGCAATGCCAATGTGTATGAATCCGTCATTTATGTTACACATCAAATGATCATTATAAATCTCGAGTTTTTCTTGAGGTGGGTATTTCTAGACTTACACCAACGGGCACCCAACCGACACGGAATTCACGGACTTTCACCAATGGTTCCGCGTACACCAATACACTTTATGGACTAAACCAAGGGAGTGCATATCCTAATCAATGGGTCTTGTACCCAAGGGACAGTCTAGCCTTTCTTGCTAACCCCGACCCTATTTTCAATACAAAACATGCGACTCAGTTGAACCTTAGTCCAACTATCCCGAGCCCACATATCATCCACCAAAAATGGTGTTTGATCAGATCATGCACACACACCCACACTCATGTTAAACACCCACGAATGTGATGTCTCTGTGCATATGCAATGTAATGTACAATTGTGATACAAATTTCATGTTCAATATGATATGAGTGCCATATGAACCATTTCAACCACATTTCCACATATTTCATGGTCAATTATATCATATGCATATAATTACCATAAATCATCTTAATGTCAATATATCACCAAGCATATATCAACATTATACCCAACAACAATTTCAAAGCATGTTATCACATAATCATGCAAATAACACACTTAATTCTCCAAGGCATTATATAAACACATAGCATGTCCACATATCACAATTTTTCAAGAAATTACATACTAGTAATTTCTAAATATCAATTCAAGCAAGAATTGATTTTACCAATTTTCAATACCCATTTCATCAAATTAACAAAAATAGGCAAGTGTTATACATCTCTAACAACCTACCCATTTCATATCACAACCCTAGGTTGGAAATAAACCTAATTAGGGAGAAAACCCTACCTCTTAAAGCGTAAAAACAACAATAGAACCTTCAAGAATACAACCCAAGATCAAAACTGTTGATTTCTCAAAATCTCGTCTCGGAAACTTTGGTGAAATCCATCCTTTTTGGTACATAGGCGTAGCCCTCGTCGCGTAGATGAACTTTGACTTTTGGCCCGAGTCGATTCGACCAACGAAACTCCGTAGATCGTAGAGAGAAGTTGGTGATCTTGATTTTTTTCTTCTCCTTTCCCTCTCTTCCTCTTCCAACGTAAACCTAGCTGAACAATGGGCAGAAAATCTGTTTTTCTCCCCTATTTATACTCCTAGGATGCTTGACCCACGTTGCACCACATGTCCTCATTTCTCGGGTCCGATTTTGATCCGAATCGATTAAATTTCATCCCGGTTCAAGTTCAAAATTTTTCTTATATGAACTTCCTTTAAATTATTTTCTAACTTTCAAAATTTTATTCCATATCTCGTTTTTAGGTCGCGCGACACCCGATCGCCTCATAAAATGTGAAAAATTCGACTGTCTCGGAATTCGACAAAAATTATCTGGGTAACTAGATTTCGCGAGATGAATCCAACCATGAGGTCCATTTTGTCATCCAAGTTCTAGAAAAATTCAGGTTTTAACCCGCACCGAAGTGACAAATTACCGTTTTGTCATTTTTCACAAAAAAATAAATTTACCCGGGTTTTACACCCAATGAAGGAGGAGATGAAAGACTTGCTTAACTTTGTAAAGGAGTGGATGGAAGAAGGCTTGAGCTTGACGAACCACTAGCGTGCGGACCCCTTGGGGGTGGTAGGGAAGACTCTACACGTAACCTCATCAGGTACGTTGTGGAGTTGCATGAGAGATTTGTATGTGTTGAGATAATCGAGGGGATCTTTGGTGCCATCAAATATCTCAATGGCATGCATCTTGAACTTTGAGGGTAAATGATAGTTGACAACATCTGCAACAAACGGGGTATTAGTGCGCCTTACCTAGTAATCCACCATCTCCGGCACCTGTGGTTTGATGGCGTTGAGGGCATCACCGAGCTGGTTTTGCACCTCCCTGATATTCTCATCCCATTGGTTGGGAATGTCCTCCGTTAGGTCATTGTTGTGGCTTTTATGACCAGCATACTGGTTTTCTCCCTCATCCTCTTGCGCAGGTACATGAGGAAGGGGAACACGTGAGCTTCCTGCGTGCTGAGGAGGGATTCCCGGGCGAGGGGCGCCCTAGCGCTGCCCGGGAGCGCTCTGACACTGCGCCCCACGGTGGGTGCCCTGACGACGCCCAAAGTGGTGAGGCTGTGGCACCTCTCCAATTGGGGGGAGTATTGCTTCCACAGGCTGAGGGACAGCGCCTCCTGGGGCGAGCATTAGCTGGATGATTTGCTAGCTTTGGCTTACCAACAACTGCATGGTCTCCAAGAGCTATTGCCCGATCATGGGAGTTGCTGTAGTAGATGGTTTCGTTGGTACAAACGGAGACGGAGCCTCTCCCGGCGGGATGGGTTGTTATCCTCCGATTGTTGACTCATTGACCTAATCATGATCGCCATAGAAAGTAGCAGGGTAGTAAAAAACTTAGTCGTTTCCCACAGACGGCGCCAAACTGATGATGCACAAAACAGGCTTATGCAAGATCAACAGTCGAGTGTGTGATAAAGTGTAATTAATGGACAATTAATAGAACAATCAATAACAATAATGTAACTATCGGGTCAACACACAAATATATAGTGGTTCGGTCCGGGTGACCTACTCCACTCCGAAACATGGCAACGGTGGCTGGGGGACCTTTATTGATAAAGTAAGGTGAACGAGAGAGAGAACAATGATTAGGTCTAGGAGAGGTACAATAGCTAGGAGAGAGAAAAACTATGTGTAGGGTGTGTAGAGATATATCAGGAGGTGCCCTATCATGTAGAGAGAGTTTACGATTTATAGGCACATAACCTTGGTTAATTCGGTGACGTGAGGGCAAATGTAATGATTTTTCAGGTAGCTACAAAAGGTAAGTACTATAAGAGGTTACCTTGATCTTCGAGAGTGAGTATCCCGATAATTGCTCTCTACGTGCTCTAATTATTCTTAGATTCCTTGGACCTTGGGCTGGGTCGAATTCACGAACTGGGCTTGACCTGTCTTTTAGCTGATTTGAGCTTACTTGATTTATTGGGCCTGACCCAGTTGAATCTGGGCTCGTCAATTATGATATTGTTACATATATTATATTTGGGTAACTGGTAACAAACCAAAAAATCAAATAATTAAGCGATTATATTGTATTTTAGTAAGGTTGGATCATGTTATATATATATATATATATATATATTATACAATGATTGGAGTTCTCGGAGTTACAATTGTAATTAAAGAATGGTTAAAGACCTAATACTATCTGAAAAGAAGAGTTTTGTTTCAAATGAAATTTGTAGGCTAATAGGACATGGAAGGAAAATGAATGACATTAATAAGGATATGTGGTTTATAATTGACTTTATAATAATAATTATAGATAAAATAGAAATAAAATATAAGTAAAATATAAGTATAAATAAATATAAATATAAATTTTTGTCGTAAGAGATTTGAGGATCAATTTATATCAAAGGTAATAGTTATTGTATTCTATCTCTCTATTTTAGATCTCTCTACAATATTGTCTTGTTTTGATACTAGTTTTTCTACTTGTAATATAAATTGATTGAATTATAAAAATATTGATTGGATTGAAATTTCGATATACCGTTTTATAATATACATGTGTGTGCATATGGTTAATAAAAACAAAAGTAATGATAGATTGACTAAAAAATTGACCAAAAATAGGGATAAAATATAGCGACAACAGAGTCATTTGATTCTGAATCGTGTTTCAATTAATTTTTTTTTTGACCAGTAATTGTTTTTCATTCAATCATACTAAACTGTACATTATTGAGATTTACATTTTCCCTAAATAGAAAAAAGTTTTTTTTTTTTTCAAATTCCAACGATACTTTATGAGTATAGCCTTGTGGTATCTTATATTAGAGTGACGCTTTTCCCTAAGGTGATGTTTGGATCACCATGGGAGGATTGGATTGGATTGAATTTAAATTCGAATCCAATCCAACCCAATGCAAAGTGGTCCGGTTTGGAGGATTCATAATTTAATGTATCAAATCCTATCCCATCGGATATAAATCATTTGGTTTGTGGGCCCCATTCACATGTGAATATAAAAGATATTAAAATGATCATTGCACCATTGTGTAAATAAATTTAATCCAATCCTATACCAAGTTTAGAATGGAATGAAAAAAGTCCAATTCAATAATATTGTCTTATTTAGGAAAAAAAATTTGATTCAATAAATTACGCATTTTTACAACATATTGCAAAAAATGTGTTTATAATTTATTTAATTTAATTTGTACAATACACAATTAATCACAAAAATCATATGCATCATGCATAAAAAAAAATGTACAACACAAACGCATAATCCTACTTCTCATTCCATAATCCCACACAACACATGGGTTTTGTCAATCACCTGCACAAGGGATTATCCCCTTCAAAACATACGGGCCGATGAATTCAAAAACAATGAAAATCCCATGCCAAAAAGTTACCCAAACCAAGGATATGTGGGGTCCATTCACAATTTTAATCCAATCCCCCCCTGTAATCCCCCCGAATACGTTGATCCAAACACCGCCTAAAAGTATTTTTCTACGCAATTTAATGTCATGGGATGGGACAATTGATTTAATTATAATTCATAATAATCGTAACAATTGGTCAATCACTTTATCCTATCCCAACTAAACACTAATATTTTTTGAACCCCCACCCGTCAATGCAAACTCATTATCCCCTCTAAATTTTATTTGGATCAAGGTTTAGATTAATGTGGACCCCATTATTCTAATATTTATCTCATGTTTGGATGAAGGATTATTGTATGGTACTAAGTTTTTTTTTGAACATGTATGATACTAAGTTGAAAAGGACAAAAGAAGCCTATACAAACGCATACAACTTTAGTCTCTAATAATTTTTTTAAAAAAATTTTGAATGTTAATATTAATCGTGTTTCATTTAATACCATATATTATATGGTATTAATATATACCAATTAGTATTGGTGGTAAATAACATTTTAGTATTGAGTCGGAACTAAAATCTTTAAGACTGATATTTGTAATTTGATCCAAACTTGATATTAAATTATGATTAAACTAATATAATCTAATATCAACTTTTAATACCTCAAACAAGAACACCCTTAAAGACCAAGTTATACTGACGCTCTTAGAGTCTTTTTATAATTTGAAGAGATACCATCGTAATGTATGATATTACATATTACACTATTAGCAATAATTTTGTGTCTGAAGATACTATACGATATCAAAAATTAAATTAATATTAATATATTTGTATTTTAAATAATAATTTAATTTTTTTAATTACGCAAATTAAAATTAAAATAAAGAGAGAGGTAGATGTGAATTGATGAGATCGCTTGATATTGAGAAGTGTGTTGATTGAGTTGTCTATCATTGAGGGTCGTGCAGAGAAGTTAATATTTTTGGGAGAGAAAAAATTTTTTGGGATAAATTTTGTACTATTGGATCAAAGCAGATGAAGATTGAATCAATTTTAACCGTTGTTGTGCTTTGTAAGTTGAAAATTCAATTTCTCAACTGTAATATTAGATAGCTTTTCTGGTCTGTGTGTTTATTTCAAAGGATACCTATTTGTTAATCACTGTTTTATTTTGAGAGCGGGCATGTGCCCATCCTAGTCCAATGGTGGCTTCGCCCTCTATTCAATGCTACAGCAGCACAAGCAATCTCATGCTAAAGTGCAGGAACATCACTCATTGTTTGCCAAAACGTCTCCACAGAAACTTAATATTTCCCCAACTTGACATAAAACCTAATTGGTCACTAGACAACTGCAAAAGGAGCCAAAAGTACCACATACACTTTTTTTATTCTGTGTCTAAAATGACATAAGTTCCTATGTACCACAAGTGAGAATGTTTCATGGCTTCCCTTTCGATGTTAAATCATGCATGATAATGTGAAACACTTGATATGTGAGCAATCTCTTTAATTTAGTTGTTCTTTTTCATATGATTACTATGTTATCTATTACTGAATTCGGAGTTATGATTTTTGTTTCCGACTAAATTTCGGCATGATCCAATGGATGATTATCATCCATAATCAAGCGTGATGACTCTCTAATGGGTTGTAATCAAGCACATGTTTTGTAGGAAGGAAAAACTAATTTTGAATATTAGTTGTTAAATGAATACTTTGATTTCTCATCGACGGTTCATCTGGCACGAGTAACGCTTAGAACTCATTTGTGTTAAGAAATATAGGATTATTTTGTTTATTAAGGGTAGAATAATCTTTTATTTGTTTAGGCTATATATAGTCTCTATGTATTTAGGTTAAACCACTTCTTTGTATTCAATAGAATTATGTAGTATCAATGAAAACCTAACCTCTTCTTCCTCCTCTTCTTTATTGTATTTCTCTTGATTGTTTAACATGGTATCAGAGCTAAGTTTCATGGGACGATGCTTAATCTCAAACACAGCTTCTGCGGATCCAACTCCGCGGTAATTTTTTTCAGACGGCCGTTTGGAGGTACTTCGATTCAGACGACTTGTTTTTTTTTTAAGAAGGTACTTCGTTTCGTTTTTGTAATCTGGTATTTTGTGGCTGTACACTGGTATTTCGATCTGGTTTTGCGATCTGTTTTTATTTGTTGTTTAATTATGATTACTGAAAGAGATGATTCGCTTCAGTCTGTGAGTGTGAGGTTGGATGGAAAGAACTATTCGTATTGGAGTTATGTGATGAAAAATTTTCTTAAGGGTAAAAAGATATGGGGATATGTTAGTGGAACCTCTGTGAAACCTAAGAACACTGATGATGGTTATGCTGATTTGATAGATATCTGGGAAGCAAACAATGTGAAAATTATTACTTGGATTAACAATTCTGTTGAGCATTCTATTGGTACACAGTTGGCGAAGTATGAGACAGCAAAGGAGGTTTGGGATCATCTGCAAAGGTTATTCACTCAATCAAATTTTGCAAAGCAGTATCAATTGGAGAATGACATACGAGCTCTTCAGCAGCAGAATATGAGTATTCAGGAGTTTTATTCTGCTATGACAGATCTTTGGGATCAATTGGCTCTTACAGAATCGGCATAATTAAAGGCATGTGGTGCCTATATTGATCGTAGAGAGCAGCAACGATTGGTACAGTTTTTAACGGCACTTCGCAGTGATTTTGAAGGACTTAGATGTTCAATTTTGTATCGTTCTCCACTTCCTTCTGTTGACTCAGTTGTCAGTGAGTTATTGGCTGAAGAAATACGTCTTAAGTCTTATTCTGAAAAGGGAATTCTTTCTACCTCTAATCCTTCTGTGTTAGCAGTACCTTCTAAGCCACTCTCTAATAATCAGAATAAGCCTTACACAAGGGTTGCCTTCGACGAGTGCAATTTCTGTAAGCAAAAAGGTCATTGGAAGGCTCAATGTCCTAAGAAGTTGAGACATCAGAATCAATCGCAGCAGCAATCTCAAGCTTGGAAGTCTGGCAACCAGTCACAATCTAATGCTCATAGACCACCTCAGGGTTATAGACCACCACAGTCTAATATTGCAGCAGTAGTTTCATCAGATCCTTTCATCGATCCTAGTACTTTGGCTGAGCAATTTCAGAAGTTTCTCTCCTTACAACCACAAGCTATGTCTGCTTCCTCTTCCGTAGGTCAGTTGCCTCATAGTTCTTCAGGTATGTCACATTCTGTATGGGTCTTGGATTCTGGTGCTTCACATCATATGTCTCCAGATTCTTCATCTTTTGCTTCTGTTATGCCTTCTTCTTCTATTCCTGTTATGACTGCTGATGGAACTCCTATGCTTTTAGCAGGTGTTGGTTCTGTTGTCACACCTTACTTGTCTCTCCCTAATGTTTATCATATTCTGAAACTCACATTAAATCTTGCTTCTGTTGGTCAGTTATGTGATTCTGGTAATTTAGTCACCTTTTCCTCTTCTTCTTGTTATGTGCAGGATCTGCAGTCTCAGAAGCTGATTGGGACAGGCCGTAGGAAGGGGGGACTATATATTTTGGATGAGTTAAAAGTGCCAGTTGCTGCTGCTGCTGCTGCTGCTCCTAGTGTTGATTTATCTTCTTTTCGTTTGAGTTATTCTTCTTCTAGTTTTTATTTATGGCATTCTCGTGTAGGTCATGTTTCGTATTCTCGTTTGAGATTTTTGGCATCCACGGGGGCCTTAGGAAATTTGCAAGCTTGTGATATTTCTGATTGTAGTGGATGTAAACTGGCAAAATTTTCTGCTTTACCTTTTAATCGAAATATTTTCGTTTCTTCTTCTCCATTTGATTTGATTCATTCTGATGTATGGGGACTTTCTCCTGTTGCCACAAAAGGAGGGTCTCAATATTATGTTTCTTTTATTGATGATCATACTCGTTATTGTTGGATTTTTTTAATGAAACATCGTTCTGAATTCTTTGGGATATATACAGCCTTTCGAGCTCTTGTCAAAACTCAACATTCTGCTGTTATCAAATGTTTTAGGTGTGATTTGGGTGGGGAATACACTTCTAATGAATTTTTTGAATTGCTTGCCTTAGATGGAACTATTTACCAAACTTCGTGTACATATACTCTTGAGCAAAATGGTGTTGCTGAAAGAAAACATAGGCACATTGTTGAAACTGCTCGTTCTCTCTTGTTGTCTGCTTCTGTTCCTAGTGTGTTTTGGGATGAAGCTGTTCTTACTGCTGTAACTTTGATTAATACAATTCCATCTTCTCATATTTCAGGTATTTCTCCTTTCGAAAAGTTGTATGGGTATGCCCCTGATTATTCTTCTTTTAGAGTTTTTGGTTGTACTTGTTTCGTTCTTCATCCTCATGTAGAACGCAACAAGCTATCCTCTCGATCTGCTATTTGTGTTTTTCTTGGTTATGGTGAAGGTAAAAAGGGGTATCGTTGTTTTGATCCAATAACTCAGAAACTTTATGTGTCTCGCCATGTTGTTTTTCTCAAGCATTTACCGTTCTTTTCTATTCCATCCATTACTCATAGCTTCACTAGATCTGATCTTATTCGTATAGATCATTTTTCTGATTATTTTGCAGGTACTGACACTCTACTCTCTAGCACACCTGAAGCTCCCTCTTCTTCTATGGTCCCTCAAGCTCCGTCTGAGATTGTGGATCCACCTCTACGTCAATCTACACGCATTCGTAAGTCCACAAAGTTACCAGATTTTACTTATTCTTGTTATTCTTCATTTTTAGCTTCTATTCATTGTCTCTCTGAGCCCTCTTCCTATAAAGAGGCAATTCTTGATCCTCTTTGGCAGCAAGCTATGGATGAGGAACTTTCTGCTTTGCATAAGACAGGTACTTGGGATTTGGTTCCTCTACCTCCTGGTAAGAGTGTTGTTGGTTGTCGTTGGGTGTATAAGATCAAGACTAATTCTGATGGATCTGTTGAGCGATACAAAGCTAGGTTGGTTGCAAAAGGGTACTCTCAACAGTATGGTATGGATTATGAGGAGACATTTGGTCCTGTTGCAAAAATGACTACTATTCGTACTCTTATTGCAGTTGCTTCGGTTCGTCAGTGGCATATCTCTCAACTTGATGTTAAAAATGCCTTCTTGAATGGAGATCTTCAAGAAGAAGTTTATATGGCTCCCCCTTCTGGTGTTTCACATTATTATGGGTATGTTTGCAAGCTCAAGAAAGCATTATATGGTCTCAAACAAGCACCTCGTGCTTGGTTTGAGAAATTTTCTGTTGTGATCTCTTCTCTTGGATTTGCTTCTAGTAGTCATGATTCTGCTCTTTTTGTTAAGTGCACTGATGCAGGTCGTATCATTCTGTCTTTATATGTTGATGACATGATTATTACTGGTGATGATATTGATGGGATTTCAGTTTTGAAGACAGAGTTAGCTAGACAATTTGAAATGAAGGATTTGGGTTCTCTACGATATTTCTTGGGTATTGAGGTAGCCCACTCACCCAGAGGTTATCTTCTTTCTCAGTCGAAATATGTTGCAAATATTCTTGAGCGGGCTAGACTTACTGATAATAAGACTGTAGATACTCCCATTGAGGTTAACGCAAAGTATTCTTTTTCTGATGGTTTACTTTTGCCAGATCCTACTTTATACCGTACTATTGTTGGGAGTTTGGTATATCTCACTATTACTCGTCCAGATATTGCATATGTTGTTCATGTTGTTAGTCAGTTTGTTGCTTCTCCTACTACAGTTCATTGGGCAGTTGTTCTTCGTATTTTGCGGTATCTTCGGGGTACAGTCTTTCAGAGTCTTTTACTTCCATCCACCTCTTCCTTGGAGCTGCGTGCATACTCTAATACTGATCATGGCAGTGATCCCACAGATCGCAAGTCTGTTACTGGTTTCTGTATCTTTTTGGGTGATTCTTTTATTTCTTGGAAGAGCAAGAAACAATCTATTGTTTCTCAATCTTCAACCGAAACAGAATATCGTGCTATGCCATCTACTACCAAAGAGATTGTTTGGTTACGTTGGTTACTTGCAGATATGGGAGTTTCCATTTCTCATCCCACTCCAATGTATTGTGACAACCAGAGTTCTATTCAGATTGCTCACAACTCTGTTTTTCATGAACGAACTAAGCACATTGAGATCGATTGTCACCTTACTCGTCATCATCTCAAGCATGACACCATTACTTTGCCATTTGTTTCTTCTTCTTTACAGATTGCAGATTTCTTTACCAAGTCGCATTCTATTTCCCGTTTTCGTTTTCTAGTTGGCAAACTCTCGATGCTTGTAGCTGCCGCATCGTGAGTTTGAGGGGAGATGTTAAGAAATATAGGATTATTTTGTTTATTAAGAGTAGAATAGTCTTTTATTTGTTTAGGCTATATATAGTCTCTATGTATTTAGGTTAAACCACTTCTTTGTATTCAATATAATTATGCAGTATCAATGAAACCCTAGCCTCTTCTTCCTCCTCTTCTTTCTTGTATTTCTCTTGATTGTTTAACAATTTGTACAATCTAAATGCTGATCATGCTAGTTTTTATTTCCTAGCTTCAAAGCTACAATAGTGAGTGATTTGATTTTCGTTGAATATCATCCGTTCGAGTGTGTTTGAATACAACTCTAAATGAGTAAAAATAGAGAGTCGAAATGTTTGGTTATGGTGAGTTGATTCCTGAGGATTGAACAATTGTTTTTCTATTGACTACAATATATTAAATCCCATTTTCCATCTCTTTCACAAACTACAAGATTCATATTTTTACTTACACACATATCACCATTCGAATTCTATTCGTTCTCTGAGGAGACAACCTTGGATTTATCCAACTTACTACACTGCAATATTTTTCTTACGCTTGGGAAGACCATTGTTATATTTTGAGAAGTGATTCGTTTACATACAAAAGTGACAAGCAGCTGCCGCAAATATTATTTGAGACAGCTGTTGCCGCTAGAAATACTTTTTGAGACTCTACTTATTATGGTGAGACATGCAATCACAATACCTTACCGTAATAAATGGAGTCTCAGAAAGTCTTTATGGCGGCAACAACCGTCTCAAATAGCATTTGCGGCAACAAATAAACCTTTTATAATAGCACTATTGCCATAAAAAACTTATTTTTTTTCCTCGTACACATTTTTTTTGTGATGATAAACATTAACGCTATAAAAAATTTGTTTCAAAAGACCCTAATTCTTCTAGTGGTGTAGATACAAGGTCAGTCCATGTGTTGGCTTTTAGGAATACTTGAAGAGAATTAAATTTGTGTGTGAAGCTCGTTTGTTTAGCAAAATAGGATCACTCAGTTCAAGTTTGCCTACCATGCCATCCTGGTAAACTTTGACATGTTATCAGTAAGTGGAGGTTTATGACCGCAAAACACTTTTGTTTATGCATAAGTTTTCCTAGCTTAGTTAAATGTTATTTTTCACTTATTTTGAAAATGGTGGTGGATTGTTGTAAAATTTTCAAAAATGATATGCATAGTCAGTATGTATTTTAGTTGGGCTTTTAATGGAGTAATGATAATTTTTATAGAAAGTTGAGAAATGCCTTAAAAATAAATCCCACATTGGAAAGTCATAAGCAATAGGAGTGATCATATTCCAGCTAGATGCGCATTGTGGCGCTTTAGAAGTGCACTTAGCACTTGGCACTTAAGCATCGTAACGAGGAGTGAAAATCATGACCATTAATTATTTGATTATTTTTTATCGGACAATCAATATCACAAATACATACGATCGGATGGAGGATTTCATGTCTAATCATTTAATTGTAATCCATGATCAGATTACATACCATGATGGCTAGATCTGGATTGTAGATCGCTAAGGGGTGCGATCGAATGGATATATTTAAACCTAAAAGTGTCTATTAAAATATGATTGTTAGTAATAGTTAAAATATTTAAATGTCTATTAATTAACAGACATGTCTTTTGAACACGCACCATACATATTCAATGACTATTTAAATAGACACCAAAATACCTATAAGTTGGCCAAAATTTTATCATTCAAGATTCAAGATTCTAGAATTATGTCTCACACAAGGTTTCCCCATTCTGCTAAAGTCAGTCAAATAATTCAAGATAACCAGTGGGTTTGGCCAAGAATCAATGCAAGGCATAATGGAGAAATTATGGAAATCATTGCCTCAATGCCTAATTATCTTCCTAATGTGGATGGGTAGGACAAGGTCAAATGGATCCTCAATAGTAATGACATCTACACTGCAGAATCAGCACTGAAAAAACTGAGGAATAAACAACCTGAAGTTAGTTGGCATAACATTGTCTGGTTTAGTCACAATATTCCCAAGACTAGCTTCATTCTATGGCTAGCAATCAAGGAGAGGTTGGCAACTAAGGAAAAAATTTAGTGTTATTCTCCTAATACTAGTACAATGTGTGTATTATGTAGGGAGAGACCTGAATCTCACCTTCACCTATACTTTGAATGCTCTTTCTCAGGAAGAATTTGGAAATTTATATCTTCCAAATGCTATATGCAATTCTTAAGGCTTCCATGGCAACAATTGATACAACATTATACAAATGATTGGAAAGGAAAAGCTCTCATCAACTCAGTCAGGAAACTGTGCTTGGCAACTACAGTTTATGTTATCTGGAGGGAAAGGAACCAAATAATTTTCAACAATGAATTCAGGGATCCTGTACATATCCAGCAGAACATCCTCACAATTATAAGGTACAGACTTGTCTCACTTAAATTCGAGAATACCCCCAGCAACAGGGAACTAGCCCTTGATTGGAGGCTACCTAGCTCTTGTTTTGGTACATGAGGATGAAGTTGTTTTTTTTTTCAACTATGTAATTTAATCTGTGAGGGTTACTGTCACTTAAACAGCACCCTTTCCAGATTTTATTTTCTCTTTTGATCATCTCATGTTTGAGATTTGTAGGCTGTTGTAGTTTGATTTTTACACTGCAGCTTTTGCTTTGCTATAAAACTCATTCATTTACCCCAAAAAAAAAAAAAAAAAAAATTCAAGTCTCTTTGCAAACTAGAGAAATCTGAAGATATTTGGGTTTGACTTCATTTGTGCATTTATGCAGTGAAATATTGGATTTGATTATGCACTTCATTGTATTATGTAGGTAAATTCGATGTAACCTGGTGTACATCGATTTATCAAAATTGTTGGGGGCGAATATTGTCTTAGGAAAAAACAACTCAATAATATGATTTGAAGCATATTACAATCATCTTCTTCATTATAGAATTTTTGCAATAAAATATGCTTGGCAGTGGATTCATTGAAAAAATCCGACTAGAATAAACAATTATGGATTGCTACAGTTGACTGATTATCTGAAATTGTCATATCATTTTTATCGATTTTGATTTTGATATACTAATAATAGTAAAATAACATATAAATATGCAATGAAATTAAGTGATTTGTGATAAAATTGCAGGGGAACTCATATCTTGCTAAAATTAAACTCATTGAATTATTTGTATCGGGTCGAAATCTTGATTCTTGGATTTTTGATATGGATTATAATATGAAATCCATCGGATCAAATAGAATTCAAATCCTCATATTTAAATATTGAGGGCTGGTTTGATGGGGATTTTCTTTTATCTTCTATTGTATTTTTTTTTGGGATTTTTCGGATATAGATATACATAACTTTGGAATGAACAAAGGGATTTTGTATTTTATGCAGTGAAATTTCCAATGAGTGTGGAATTCGTCTATTAGTTGTTCATAGAATGAGTGTGGAATTCGTCTATTGAGCAATGAGTGTGCAGTGAAATTTCCAATGAGTGGGATTTCATGTTTGTCGTCGTTCTCCTTGTTGGACTTGATTGTATATGAAAACAACTACATCACATGCAACAAACAGATTGTGGATTCATTTTGTCTTCTGGGTCCTATTTATAAATTATAGTTGAATTCATGTTACTGTGATGTAGAAGTTTCTTGACAACCCACAAGGCATATCCTGGAGTTTTACTAAGGCATGAGAATATCCTACACATATAGCTTTCTATCAACATCTTCTTGTTGGACTTGATTGTATATGAAAACAACTACATCAGAAGAAGCAGATTGTGGATTCATATCGTCTTGTCGGTCCTATTTATAAATGTGTAAATTATATTGTCCTAAAATTTGTACAATCGATAAATGATAATTAGATTTATGTCATGTCAATATTATCATATCGAATTCGTGTTTAGTCAAATTTGTGTCGTATTTAATCGGGTTCGTGTCGATCTATTTACTTAACACATCTAGTAGGTCTATCAATTTATCACCTAACGCTGCAAAGGTTAAAACTCAAAGCTTAACAGTCACGACATGCTTTTAAGGCTACAAAGCTTACAGTCATTGACGTAGAAGTTTCTTGACAACCCACAAGGCATATCCTGGAGTTTTACTAAGGCATTAGAATATCCTATACATATAGCTTTCTATCAACATCTTCTTGTTAGCCACAAACCTAGCTTTAAACGACCATTAAATTATAATAATTTGTGGCAATTACTTTAGTACAACCTACTGTATATAATCTTGAACACCACATATGAGTTCATCAATCAAGCCCATCAACAAAAATGGCCTCAGACAACATTGCTGTGCTTAATGCTCTTGACACTGCACGAACCCAATGGTACCATATCATGGCCATTGTGATTGCCGGGATGGGCTTCTTCACTGATGCTTACGATCTCTTCTGCATTTCCACTGTCTCCAAACTCTTGGGTCGCCTTTATTATTACGATCCATCGACAAATAAGCCTGGCAAGCTTCCTCATACAATTAACAATTTTGTTGTCGGTGTTGCCCTTGTTGGTACACTAACCGGTCAACTAGTATTCGGTTGGCTCGGTGACAAGTTAGGAAGAAAAAAAGTTTATGGTATCACTTTAATAATTATGGTCATTTGTGCCATTTGCTCTGGCCTTTCTCTTGGCTTCAGTGCTAAAGCTGTGATAGGCACACTTTGCTTCTTTAGGTTCTGGCTCGGATTTGGCATTGGGGGAGATTATCCGCTCTCGGCAACGATCATGTCTGAATATGCTAACAAGAAAACACGTGGGGCGTTCATCGCCGCGGTGTTTGCCATGCAAGGTGTTGGTATCATCTTTGCCGGGCTAGTGTCTATGGTACTTTCTAGTATCTTCCTCAGTAAGTATGGAGGAAAAAACTTCCATACGAATCCTGTTCTTTCTACAGAACCTGAGGCAGATTACGTGTGGCGAATGGTGTTGATGCTCGGAGCACTTCCAGCACTTTTGACTTATTATTGGAGGATGAAGATGCCTGAAACAGGCCGTTACACAGCAATTATAGAAGGGAATGCCAAACAAGCAGCGATCGACATGGGCCGTGTTCTTGAAATTGAAATTCAAGATGATCAAGACAAGTTATCACAGTTCAAAGCTTCCAACGACTACCCATTAATCTCAAGTGAGTTCTTTCAACGCCATGGACTTCACCTAATAGGTACCATGAGTACATGGTTCTTGTTAGACATAGCTTTCTATAGCCAAAACCTCACTCAAAAGGATATATTTCCAACGATGGGCCTCACTAACAAAGATGTTGATGTGAGTGCTCTTAGAGAAATGTTCGAGACATCAAGAGCAATGCTTGTGGTTGCCTTGCTTGGCACATTCCCTGGCTATTGGTTCACAGTCTATTTCATCGAAAGCATCGGTCGATTCTACATTCAACTAGTTGGGTTCTTCATGATGTCCGTCTTCATGCTTATTATGGGTATCAAATATGATTACCTTAAAAATAAAGAGCACAAATGGATTTTTGCAGCTTTGTATGGATTGACCTTCTTCTTTGCAAATTTTGGTCCAAACAGCACAACATTTGTTCTTCCAGCTGAGCTTTTTCCCACTCGTTTGAGATCCACGTGCCATGCATTGAGCGCCGCTGCTGGGAAGGCTGGCGCGATGATTGGGGCTTTTGTCGTGCAGAGCTACACATTGGATGGCAATATTAAAAAAATCAAGCATACGATGATATTTTTGGCATTCACAAACATGCTAGGGTTCTGTTGTACGTTCTTAGTGACCGAGACAAAAGGGCGTTCATTAGAGGAAATTTCAGGAGAGGATGGTGGTTAGAATGAGACGCAGATGACCAATAAACAACGGGTGACTCTCCCAGAGGCCTCATCGGAGGGATAGAAATAAGTGGTCTTTGTCGTGCAGAAGAGTTTGTACAACGAATTAAGCACTTTAAGCATCAATAGTAAGAATGTTTGGGGTTAATAAATGGGCAAAAGGTAAATTTTTTTGCTTGAAGGTTGTGTTAGGTGATGCGTTTTGGATCTCCCATAAATAAGAGTTGTCATTGCTAATATAGTAAGTTGTATGATTGTCAACAAGAAAGGGAGACTTCTTTTGCTTTTTGAATTAAGTGCGATGTTAATGAAAATGTATACAACTATGGATATATGTTTATATATTTCATAAGATCTTCTTTTGGTTTGTTTTTGTGGTGATATATGTTTTTGGTATGTCTTGTAATGTAATCTAATACTTCTATTCATCTTATGCAGAAAACGCTCTTGGGATTGTGTTGATTATTGTGATACATAAGTGGATTGCCCACAGAGAGTAGACATTTACTATACTATACGTAGTTGAATGTGTGGTAATTTTGAACAAGACATGTTAACACGACACAAAATTAACATTTGTTAGAGTTGATTTATTCTTGAAACGGACTTGAAAATGACACGACATGCTAACATAGTAATTAACGGATTTGATTAGTGTGAAACACGAATCATCTAAAATTGACACAATTAACATGTTGGGTAAATTGGAAAGGGGTACACTAAATTAAGTTTAATTGTAAAAAAGTACATAGAAAAAAATGTAAAGTAAAGAAACTCTTAATTTTAGATCTTAATTGTGTGCAAGTACATAATTTGAAATTTTTGGATTTTCTTTTGACATTTGTGTCATTCCTTAAATCATGCGATTATTTTTTTGGAAACTGCTTTTTTTTTTTTTTCAAATTATATTTATGCATTAAAAATCTCCTAATTTAATTGAAGATTTGATTCTTCCGTTTATTTTGAGGATAAATCAGTTGATTTGAATTTTAAATTTTGCAACAGTATTATTTGTGGTTTTTTTCTTCTTCGAACTGGAAGCAATTTATTAGTAGAAGTCCGAAACATTATTTCATCCTTATCATTCAATCTTAAGCAATTATAAGGTTTGAATTCATAACTCTATTAAGTTTATGTCTATCATTTTAAATGTGATTATACTGTTTTTTTTATATACGAATACCATAACCGAAGTTCATCCTGTATATGCATTAGTGTAACAATAATAGTGTAAAAATTTACTTACAAAAAACACTGTACTGTTACATTTTGTCAAACATTTTTTTTTATATAGCTTCATTGTAACAGTCCAGCTCTGTTTTGTATTTGTTACCACATTCACAAAACCATTGAATACTGTATGTGTTACATTGTTACACTGTATTGTTACATTGTCTTTATTACACTATGCGGGAAACACAGACGAATTTACATTTACAATGGCGGACCAGAAGGATTTTCCTTTCAAGGACGAAACCCTGTAGATGTTTAGGGAACGATTTAGGGCTTCTCGCCAAGGAAGATGAAGCAATTTTTTGATAGGAAGAAGAAGCGATAACTGTTTTCCCAAGAAGAAGCTTTTCGCGAATTAATGTTCCTAAAATTTAGCGGTTAAGCCTTATCACCGTGTACCAAATTAATTTTAAGATATATTCCTAAAACCGTTTTTAGGAAAGTAATGTTCCAAAAATTCAGCGGTTAAGCTTTATCATTGTGTACCTAATTAATGTTAAAATATATTCCTAAAACCGTTTTTAGGAAAGTAAATTTTAGAAAATAGGCAGTTAAGTCTTTGTATCTCAGTAGTGTACTGCTTTACAACACATTTTTTTCTGTGTACTTTTTAATAATTATGTCTAATTTAGTGTATCGATTTCTAAAGGACCCTAGCATGTTTAACTAATATTGTATGAATAATGATGAGCCTAGATCTAACTGGGTCAGACCCAATTAATGAGATAAGTCCTAATCAGCTAAAAAGCAGGTCAAACCAAGCTCATGCATTCAGCCGAATCTAGAGTTCAAGGAGTCCAACAGATTAACGCATGTGTGAACTAATTACGGGGATAACCACTCTTGGAAATCACACCAATCTTTAATTGTACCTATAATTAGCTATAGCTATTCTCCCCGAAAAACTAGTAACCTATCCATCACATCACCGCCTCAACCAAGGGTTTGTGTCTATAAATTGTAAACTCTCTACACATGAGGGACACACTTCTACATCCCTACATACCTTGTACACAACTATCTCTCTTAGGTGCCTAGAGCTTACCTTTGCTCTCTCTCCCACATTCTTCTTTATTAATAAAATTCTCTGGCCACTGTTGCCGCCTTCGGAGTGGAGTAGATTATCCTGACCGAACCACTATAAATTTGTGTGTTGCCTGTATTAACTTAGTCTTTGCCTTCCATTGTTAATTATTTTATTAATTGCTTCATTAATTTCTCAGCATCATACACTCGACTGTTGATTGTGCATAAGCTTATTTTGTGCATCATCAAATAAAATGTCACATTTTTTTCATATTTTTTTTCAAGTATTGACATGAATCCTTATAAAGCAAGAGTATGTTTTATTGTTCTTAACATTACAACGATTCAATGGATTTTTAGTTTATGGAAAAATCATGGTTTAACAGAAAACATAGTTCTTAATAGAGCACAATGATAAAACATAATTCATGTGGTTGACGCAAAAATTATTGGGACAAGGTTTAGTTAAGTTTGACCCAGTTGAGAGAAAATGAAAATTTAAACTGGTGTTTGTCCCAATGAAAAATCTTGTCCCAAAATGAAAATAATTTGCGACGGAAAATTACTATTCCTGGCGTTTAATTAAAAACAAATAATTTAGTTTTTTTTTTTTTGGCTTTTTTGCTAGCTGTGCACTAAAAATCAAATGTTACACATGCCTCCTCTTCAGTTTTCACCAATTGCCTTGTATCCTCCACAAAACTGTATCCAGTGCCAACTGGGTTATCCAAAAACCAAAAGCACTCTTAATTTCATATATGAAGCATGAATGAATTATAAGTAAAAAGTTAATTACAAACTGACCAATGGAACTAACAAAATTCCCATTTGAGCACCACATGAAATTGATAGTTGAGCACCACCAAATAAAGGCCAAATAATAGAACACGAAAGAATAAACAACGTTATATCTACAACTGCCTTGGTATTGCCATTCGTAAACACTCAGTGCTACAGAAGCACAAGCAATCTCATGCTAGAGTGCAGGAACATCACTCATTGTTTGCCAAAACGTCTCCACAGAAACTTAATATTTCCCCAATCTGACATAAAACCTAACTGGACACCAGCCAACTTCAAAAGGAGCCAAAAGTACCACATACACTTTTTTTCTTCTCTGTCTAGAATGACATAAGTTCCTATGTACCACAAGTGGGAATGTTTCATGGCTTCCCTTTCGATGTTAAATCATGCATGATAATGTTGGAACATTTTAATTTTATTTTAATTTTATTAATACATTCTTATAAGTCCTACACGTGCGGTGTTTTAATCATAGGTTAAAGATTGTCTAACTCAACTAGAAGTGTATAACTTAATTGGTTATACGCGAGGTGTGGTTTCCGTGAGTGGAAGTCTACCACTCTCCTAGGACTTATTTGATGGACAGATGACTAGGAGATAAAGTCTTATATATATATGTGGTAGCCATCCCCCTCTCAATTCACCAGTTTTCCATCACTCTTGTGTGCATCAAAGACTGAGGTAGAGCACCATTTTTTTCTATTAAAGTTACAAGAAAACCAGAAGTCGATATCGTTATTAAGTTTGATTGTCGAAATCACGATTTATAAATTTGTTGACTACCTTTTTTAAATTTAAGATGATTATTAGATTTGATTATGTAGAATATTTTAGATCCATATTTATTAGGTTTGATAAACCCAACAAATGAAATCAGAGCAAGTTTAAGTATTCTACAAAGGGTGACCAATGGATTAAATGGCAGCCTCCTCTAATGGGTTGGCTGAATGTTAATATTGATGGGGCATGCAAAGGAAATCCGGCGGCTTTTGGAGGTGGTGTTAGTGTTATCAGAAATCAAGATATCCAAATTCTTTTAGTGGCTTCCAATAACTATGGGATTTGTGCTAATCTAGAGGCGGAATGTCGAGTTTGCGTGGATGCTATAGAGATTATTTGTGACTTAGGATTAGCGGATTATTATAGAGTCAGACTCTAAGATCTTGGTTGATATGTTGCATCAATCAACTCCTCAAAATTGAAAATTATGGTATTTGTGGCCGATGATCCTTACAATCTTTGAATATTGTCATAACTCATGTTTTTAGGGAAGGAGTTTTACAAAATAATTAAGCAAATCCAACGTGTTTGACAGTTAGTCAGTGGCATTTTTTGTTTCTTCTTGAGTTCTGGTTAATTGACGTTGCCTATGAGATGCCTTCTATGTGTAAATAATTTTCTCTACAAAACCGAGGAGATAATCTCATGTTTGTTATCCATGAAAGTCCAACCCAAGTTTGTCTTTTTCTGTGTACAGTTCACAATAAACAACATTAGTTCAGGCAACCTAGGATTCTTTGACAAAATTTCAAAGCTTCGGAAAAAGTTCTGGCAACCTAGGAAGCTAATCTGATCCAAGCTTTGGGTTGGGCTCAGATTTTCGGCCCAATAACAATGTGATTGTCTTTAATTTTAGAGGAATTTAGAAGCGCGGTACAATTTTTTAGACTTATTTAGGTAAAAGTACAACTCAAAAACTTATTTGGGGTAAAGTGCATAATTTTTAAAAATGTCATTATTGCCATCGGTAAATAACAGATGTATGGAAACTTATCTTCTTCCATCCGTTTTTTTTTTTTTTTGCAGCAATCAAGTAATGAGAGGGCAAATAGGGGGTTTAATTATCAAATTCCATCATTTTCGACAAAGGGATTCTATGTCCATGGGAATGCTAGAAGTGTGACTGTTCATCGTCAAAAAAAACAAGGAATACAAGTTACTGTTCATCGTCAAAAAAAACAAGGAATACGAGTTATTGTTCATTGTCCAAAAAAAGAGAGGAATACGAGTTACTGTTCATCGTCGTTTACGATCAAGTAACTGTGTATCGTCTCCGGCAACTTCTTTACCGGAAATTACAGGTGACATTCATGTTTTTTTTTTTTTTTGTCTTTAAAATTTTTTTTTTCCTCAATCTGTATTGTTTGATTTTGAAAAAAAAACAAAAAAAAAAAACCCTATTTTTGGTGAAATGATAATAACAAATTGCAGGTTTGTAATTAAAGATTGAGTAACCTAATTACAAAATTTAAAGCATTTGCACATGAAAAAACACTTTGGAACAAGAATTTTTTGATTAAAAAATAGTTACATAACTGTTTTAACTAACTATTTGTGATCACAAATTACAAACAGTTAATATTCAAAAATTAATGGTTATAACTGTATTGAGTAACTATTTTGTGATTTTAAGTATTTCAATCTTATATATGTTATTGGTAACTGTATTGAATAACTATGTTGAGTATATGTTATTAAATGGTTGTAACTGTGTTGAGTATCAGTTAAGTTGAATGATATGTTACACGTATATATTCATGGTATGAAACTTAGTTATAGCCTACAATTTGTGTAACTGTTTTTGTGTAATTTTGTGATGTAACTATTTTTTGTAATTGTTTATAGTATGGGTTAACTGAGATTTTCATGATGATTTCATGCAGAAAGCTGAAGTGCAATGGGACATCCCATCCGATGAAGACATCCCTCCATTTTTGATTAACTTTGTGAAGTGCAACGGGACATCCCTCCATTTCTGATTAAGACATTAAAAAAATGAATGACATTGTATCAATTCAAAAGAAAACAAAAAAACAGTTACAGAGAACAACATAAAATACATTAATACAAATGATTAATTAATTAATCACATACTGGGAGAAAAACATTAAACACAAAATAGTTACAATATACATGATCTACCAAAATAAACATTGGCTGAAAACTTGCATACAAGAACAGTTACACTAAAAAATAACTCTGATTTTTTCAACACAATTACACAACAGTTACTGTCTACACGAAAAATAGTTACACCAATTAAAAATCAAAGCAGTCTTTTTTTTCAACACAAATACATAACAGTTACTGTCTATACGAAAAATAGTTACACCCATTAAAAATCAAAGCAGTCTTTTTTTTTTTCAACACAGTTACACAACAGTTACTGTTTATACGAAACATAGTTATATCCATTAAAAACCAAAGCAATTTCTTTTCCCTTCATCCCAACAACGAACAACATAAAACAAAATCGAAATTACGATTTCCTAATAAAAATGACCAAATAAGAGAAGAAATATAATTATTAAAAACTTATCTTCAAGCCGATGATTGTGATCAGTATTTACAATTTCTTTTTCCGAAGAAATCCTCTATTGATTAAGAAAAATAGACTTTAGAAGCAAACGAAAATAAACGAATAATATACCTCAACCGGAGAAGTAAATCGTCAAGCCGTACGTTGAGCGAAATCGCAATGAAACCGGCCGTTGAAGAAGACTTTTACTGTAGAGATATATCGGAAAAAAATTCTCAGCATTTGAACACACACTTTTACTGCAGATATACCACAAAAAAATGCTCATTCAAAATTCAAAAATGAATGATAACAAATATATAATCTTTACATATTTGTTTCCTCAAATAACTGTCAATGATAACTGCATAAATTAAGGAAGGGTGTTTAGATAAAAAAGATTTTAATTCATCTGAATTTTGTACCTAAACCCAAAAAGTTTTATAAAAATTGTACTTAATGAAATAAACAACTTATCCATACATTTTTGCCTAAATAAGTCTAAAAAATTGTACCCACACATAAAAAACCCTTAATTTTAGGGGAAATTGTGAAAGAGGTATATTATTTCATACTTATTTGTGTAAAAGTATCTCAATATAAAACATAGGTGTATAAGTACTTTTGTGTGTAAATGTTTGCTGAGGAGATACACTTTTGCTGATTTTTAAAAATTTCTTTTATGGAATTGCCCTTTTCCTTTATTAATGGGAGATAAATCTGGCAGTAATATTAGAGATTCAATTTCTTAAATTAATGGAATAGCATTTTTGAATATTAAATTATATATTCCTCTTTTATTCAATTGAAGTTATTCAAACATTCATGTCTTCCACACATTAGTATAATTTATTTTTTTTGTTTTTTTAATGAGGAATATATATTTTCACCTTATATAATACCATTGATTGTTATGAGTATTTTTTTCTATGGATATTTTAAATTTAAATTTATATGTATGTTATTCGATGTGTTTATAAGTAGCAGTGGTACATTTCGAATTGACATAGTGGTATATGTCACATTGGTACAGTGGTACACGACAATGTCACAGTGCTACAAAACAATGTCACACTGATACTAGCCAATGTCACACTACTACAAACAAAATTCACACTGCTACAATCTAATGTCACACTACTACAAGTCAATGTCACATTGTATACATTGACTTGACACAAGACACAATGAAATATCATCGTGACACAATACACAAAAAACTTGTATGACACACACATCATGAATAATTAAATCTAATGTAAATAAGATTAAATAGTATCACAAACAAACAAAGAGGACGAATTATGTTTGTGGCTAGAATTAGAGTTGTGAGGAGGTGGTGATGTTGGTTGTGGTCTTGATCAAATAGTATATGTGGGGTTGGAAGGTTTTGAGGGCGATGATAGAGGATAAGGTCTGTTGTAAGAATACAGTTGTATATGACCTCTTTGGTTTTTTTTTTGGGCAAACGATCGAACATTTGATGTGCATGTAGTACCAAGCACCAGAAGTAGAAATGTAATTGAGGAAAAAAAAGTAGATAAAATAAAAACGTTGAAAAAAGCAACATTTTTCTTGAGTTATCAACTTTTTTTCCAAAAAACTTCAACGATCTCAACTGTCGTTCTCCTCCACAATGCAACTTTTGTTCTTCAACGATTGATGCTCTGTGTGGTATTAACAGTTTGATGCCGACTTTTTCACTATGAAACCCTAAAAAAAAAAAAACGATTTCTAAATGACAATTTTTAGAGAATGGTGGTTTTGGGGAAGTTTTGTCATCCCCGTTTGAAGTTCACACAATTTGGCAATAATAGTGGAACTATGCATAACTGTTATCTCTTCATTTCCTTCTCGAGCTGTCCTCACTTGTTTAGGAAATTGTTCAATTTCTACAAAAAAGGTATTTTAGACTTTGGGTATGAAATGTGTACTTTTTTACTGATCTTTTCAATTGTGGTACTTTTTAATATTTTTAATAAATGGTACCGGCCCCTTTAATTCTCTTAATTTTAAGGGTTTTTGGGAATGACAAAAAGTACACTTTGGAGCAGAATGACCGAAGTACCCCTAACATCATCACAACACTGTTGAAAAAACCAGATAAGGAAACTAATTAATTTGAAAACTAAAAACTCTTAAAATTTAGAGTTTTCTTATATTGTAACTCTTTCTCTTTCTCTCTCTTTATATCTCATATATATATACACACACACACACATATACATAACAAAATTCAAAACTTAAATAAATTTAAATTTCTTAATCTGAAATCTTTCTTAATTATTTCTAAAATTCTAAAATTTTAGGATTTTCTTATATTAGAACTATTTTGTTCTATCTCACACACACACACACACACACACACACACACACACACACACACACACACACACACACATATATATATATATATATATATATATATATATATATATATATATATATATATATAATTGTGACCAAAATAAAGCTACTGCAAAATCAAAATTCTTTAATTTTAAATACTTTCTAAGATAAATACTATTTTTCTCTCTCTATATATATATTTTGTGACAAAAAAGTTGTGACATATATATTGTGATGTCAATGTCACTTTACTTGTAAAATACATATGCAAAGTTGAGCCACTGTGAACATTATAATGTGACATCAATGTCCACTGTATACACACAACATATGCAGGTTTTGGCACATGGAAAGTACCGTAGTGTGACCCAAGGATTCACACACTGTGGGCATCACAAATGTGGCATTAATGTCACATTGCATATAGATATACAGGGTTTGCACATTGATGGTATCACACTGTGACTCCAATGTACCACTTCATACACACATCACATAAAGATTCAAAAACACATGGTGGGTATCACAGTGTGAATCCAATGTCACAATGCAACTACACATCATATGCATTATTTTTTCATGGTGTGGGCATCAAAAGTGTGACTCCAATGTCACACTACAAAACAAACATAATATGCAGTGTTTTGCACAGGGTGAGTATCACACAGTGTGACTTAAATGTAACACTACATAAACAGAGAGAGAAAATAAAGGGGGGGAGAGAGAGAATAGGGAGAGGAGCGTAAAGATGGGAAAGAGTACGAATTTGAGAAAAAAAAATAGAGGGAGAGAGAGAGAGAGAGAGAGAGAAAAAAAAAGGAGAGATAAAATATGGAGAGAGAGCGAGGGAGATAAAAGGAGAGATAAAATAGGGAGAGAACAGTGAGGTCAGATATGGAGAGAGAATAGGAAATTTTTTAAAAACTAATAGAATCCTTTCAAAATGCAAAGGGTTAATTATTCTTTAATTTAGGAAACTACTTAGCCATTAAAATAGAATCAAAAAAATAAGAAAATTGTCCCAATAAAATAGGAAACCGAATCCCACAATTAACTGCCTAACTTATCTTCCACGAATAAAAGAAAATGATTTTTAAGTAAATAAAATATTTAAAAAAAGCCAAAGTGTATATGTTCACAAAATATTTAAAAAGGACTTATACACAGAAGATTCATATTAACGTACTTCCTCACAAATAACTAGTTTATAATGTACCTTTTCACAATTTTCCCTAATTTTAAAGCCATCTTGGAGATCAACCAATGTTTACATGAAGACCACACTTGGAAAACCCAATTGTTGATTAAATGGTGAAGTGTTGAGCTAGCCAAAGTCAGTGGGTTAAAGATTGGGCCATAAGTTTCTCATAGAGTTTTAACTACTTTTTAGCCCAATTTATAAGACCCAAGTCCAACCCAATATTATTCAAAGGTGCATATTTGACCTACGGTTTATTGAATTGAGTTTATGTCTCATTTCTTACTACTTGGTGATTGACATGAATATATAAATTTATGTCTTTATGGTGATGGGTCTTACCTTTAGAGGTTATGGAAGGCCCGTAAAATGGTCATTTAAGGAAACATAACTAATGTAGAATCGCGCTCTGCCAAAAGGTGACCGACCTATAGAAGTTATGTTTTTCTTGAACTTTGATAAATCTCATTTAAGCCATTGGTACACTGATTGGAGCAAAGTTTCTAATTTTGCTAAAAGTTGTTTTGCATATTTTGAACTAGTTGAGTGAATAAAATAGTCATAAGTGTGATAGGGAGATTAGGATAACCCTCTTGACAAAAGGTAGTAGAAGTGTTTGAATCAAAATAAAACACGATTGACTAAGTTTATGCACGCTTGACTAGTGTGAACTTGGGAGACTAATAACATGTCAAAATCTCTAGCAAAATGTGAGACTAGATTATGTACTTTGTCCGTTCTCACAGGGTGAAAAGTTCATGCATAAAAGTAAAACACCATGATTAGTCTAGCTTTAGCCCTAAGCATGGATTGAAACATTAAAGTTTTTGTGGTCCCTCTTAAAGATATGACATTGAATATGTTTCTTGTCAATACAGTTATGAATAATACTTCAATTTGGAAACAATTAGTAGGGATAGAGCCACTAAATGATTGTAATCATTCCAATTGGCGCATGAACATTGACCTCAAGTTGGGATATGAAGATTATGATTTTGTCAACTTTGATGATGTGCATGAGGCTCCGAGGATGATGCTATGGATTCAGTGAAGGCTTATTATGCCAAGTGGAAGAATGGCCAATATTATGACCATGATGATCATTTGGGCCTCTATCAATGAGTCTCTACAAGAGGGCATTAAGGTGACTATATTGCTAAAGAGCTTATGTTAGTGATTAAAAAGTACTTTGTCGGCACTAAGAAATCTCTCTAGTATGACTATTTCTCCAAACTGATAAGCTTCAAATTTGATGGAATTGAAAAGTTTGGGAGAACCTTTTGAAGATGTCAAGGCAGTAATTGATTTTAGGGAGAGTGGTATCACTTTTAAGGGCGGTTTTTTAATTCACATGGAATCATTCTCTTTACATAAATATTTTGATACATTCGAGGGTAACTATAATACTTAAGAGACCAAACGGAGTCTGGACCAGCTTATCACATTATGTATAACTAAGGAAAAGCAATTGAGGGGTTCGAGGATAAAGTGAGCATATTTTGGAGTTCATCTAAATGGCATAACGATATTTAAGAAGATAAGATTAAAGAAAATCAAAAATAAAGGGAAGACTTCCATAGATAAAGAAAATCAAGTGAAGTCAACAGATGTTGATTTCTAGTTCTACAATAAGAATGTCCATTTTAAGTAAACATTATACTGGGGGCATGTTGACTTCTATTAGATTATCATATTTCCTATTTTGGTTTTAGATGACACCTTTTATATCTTGTCATTTATACAGAATCTTATTTATGTTTCTAGACATGATGCAGTTGGTTATGATTTGTCTTTTAGAGATTCTTCAATATTTATTTATTATGATTCAACTATTATTGGTCATATTTTATTATGGATTATCCATCTTTTCTTTTACTTGTATCACCAAATTCTTCTAGTATGAAGCACTCTCATCTATTGGGATATTCATCAATGTGTGGCATAAGAGACCATGCCATGTTTCTAGAAAAAGATTGGAATTATAATTTAAATAAGTAATTGAATAGGAAGATCAACATTGTTCAATTCGATAGAGGAGAAGAGTATTATGGTAGGATAGATCATGATGGTGTAAATCATGGAGAGTTTGCGGAGTATTTAAGAGAACAAGGCATAGCTCCTCAATACACCACACTAGGAACACCAGAACAAAATGATGTTTTAGAAAGGAGGAACCGCTCCTACCAAGATTCTATTCAGAGCATGATAAGCCATTCCGATTGCCAAAGTTTTTCTGAGGCGAAATCTTAAAGTTCACAATTTATATCATAAATTGAGTTCCTTGTAAGGCAGCACCTGAAACTCCATACAAAATATATGTAAAACTTGGGAAAATTTGAATTTTTATGAAAAAGGGTAAAACGGTAATTAGTCGCTACAGTATGAGTTGAAAAATTGAATTTTTTTAGAACTCGAATGACAAAACAGACCTCACTGTTGGATTCCTCTCGCGAAATCTAGTTACCCAATCAATTTTCATTGAATTCCGAGACAATCGAATTTTTTACGTTTTACGAGGCGATTGGGTGTCGAATGATCAAAATAAACGTGATCGAAAATTAATTGCGAAACGTGAAAAGTAATTTAATGTAAGTTCAAATAAAAATATATTGAACTTGAAAAGGGACGAGATTTAATTAATTCGGGATGAAATTAGACCCCGGAAAGGTGGACGTGTGGCGCAGCGTGGGCCAAGTATCCAAGGAGTATAATAGGAGAGAAAATCAGATTTTCTCTCCATTTTTGCCTTCAAATTTTTGGATAGAGAGAGAGAGAAGAAGAGGGGGAAAATCAAGTGGGTTTCAAGCTTCTCTCTACGATCTAGGGCAAACCGTTCGTTGAATCGACTCGAGCCAAGAACTAAAGTTGATCTACGCGATGAGAACTACATCTACATACCAAAAAACACGGATTTTGACGAAGTCTAAAAAATAGAATTTTTGAAAATGAAGGTTCAAAGCTTGATTTGGGTTCTAGGGGGTTTTCTACCACTCGTATTACGCTTCAAGAGGTAGAGTTTTTCTCATAGTAGGTTTATTTTCAACTTAGGATTGTGTATGAAATGAGTAGTTTGATTTAGAGATGAATTCTCTTGTTAAATGTATTTCTAGTAGAACTAGAGTATGGGAAATGATATAAAAATGTGCTAAGACCAAATTTTTTTTTCATGAATTGAGTTTCGGGTGAAATTGATTGTTTTGGTAATTTCATGAGAAATGTGTTGATTGGGCATGCTATGTGTTTACATTTATGCCTTGAAGGTGTTTGATAAAATGCCTATGTTGATTTAGCATGTTGGTTTTATTGAAAATGTTATAACATGCTTGGTGAAAATTGTGAAATGTAATTATATGCACAAGATATAATTGACATTGTGAAAATAGCGTATGTCATGCTACTCTCATGATATGATGAACATAGCATTAGAATTACAATTGTACATCACATTGCATAAGCACGGGAAACATCACATTCGTGGGCATGTGACATGGGTGTGGGTGTGCGCATGGTTTGATCAAACACCTTTCTTGGTGATTGATGTGTGGGCTTGGGAAATTTGGACCAAGGTTCGACTGAGTGGCACGAGTTGCATTGAAAATACGGTCGGGGTTAGCAAGAAGGGCTAGATTGTCTCTTGGGTGCAGGACCTGGTGATTTGGATACACACTCCGTTGGTATTGAGTCCATAAAGTGTGTCGGCGTATGCAGTGCCATTGGTGGAGGTCCATAAATGCCTTGTCGATTGGGTGCCATTAGTGAAAGTCCATAAACGCCCACCTTAAGAAAGACCCGAGATTCATAAATGGTCATTAGATATGCAACACCAATGGCGGGGGCTTGAAATGTCTGGATTTATATGCATGACATTGCATGTGTTATGGGAACCGGTGAAGACTAGAGTTATATTGCATGTGTGAGTCTCACCTCATAATATGGCATGACATTATGACATTCATTGTTAAAGTTGTATGTTTTTAAATGATGCTTATTTGATTGTTGAATTGCATATAAGCATTTCATATGCATCTAGGTTGGGGAGTAGCTTCTTTAGGAGATACTCTATTGAGCGTGTCTCACCCTTTATGGAGACAATATTTCAGGTGTGGGACAAGCACCGGTGGATGGCTCTCACTTGGGCCCTCATTGATGAAGAAAGCCGAGTTGTGGCTTTGAATTACATTTGTGTAACAAGTGTGTAATTTAGTTTTTGGACATGTAATATTGTACAAAGGATTGTAAAACGAACTCATATGAACTATGTTTTGTGTAAAATTGGATGTTATATGAGTTTGGGTGGATGTTGTATGAGATCGGACGAGTTGGAATTGAAAAATGATTGAATTGGGGCAAACTTGGCTCTTTTACTGGTAGAACAGTGAATTATCTACTGGTACAAAATTTCCAGAGAGCTCTTCTACCGGTAGAACATTGATTATCTACCGGTAAAAGAATTCTAGAGAGCTCTTTTACCGGTAGAACGTTGATTTTTTACCAGTAGAAGAATTCCAGTGAGCTCTTCTATCGGTAGAACGTTGATCTTCTACCGGTAGGTCCTCTTAAATTTTCAGAAATTTAAAATGATGTTGTGCAGCCTTCGGGCCTTGAGTCCTTTTGTTCAAAGGATGAAATTGGAGTAATATTAGGGATAAATGGATGTATATTGGACCTTGGGGTGGTCAAGTGAATGAAATATACACTGGTTATGCGTTTGGGAGTGCCCGGTACAAGGGAGACTCTGCTCAAACTCAGTGTTGGTTACGATCCCGATGAAAGGGGTGTAATGACGTGGTGTCAGGTTATGCGGCATTCACGGGTACTTCCGCGAGTTGATGAGCGATCAACGGGTTGACAAAGGACCCCCGGTTTTAGGGGTGTCACAATATAGACTAGTAGAAAATGAAAGCTTAGTCACATTCATATTTAGGGATGTCTTGCCGAAGCCAAGTTATATAATCCTGAGATAAAGAAACTTAATTCTAGGACCGTCTTGCTATTTTATTGTATATCCCAAAAGGTTCCTAGGTTATAGATTTTACTATCCATCTAGACATATGGAGATAGTTGAAGCCAGTCATGCTAAGTTTTTTGAAGATAATCATGTGAGTGGGAGTTCGAAACATAGGAAAATTGATTTCCATGAAGATAGTGAGAGTTTTGTAGTCTACAATTTGCCATTGGTTCTTTCATCTCCTACAGATGTTTCGATCCCTCCCATAGTTGAAGAAGAAGTAGTTGAGCCTCCGATTCCTCAATAGCCTGTTGCCCTAGTAGTATGCCTATTCCCTTAAGGAGATCTATTAGAGTGTGTAGATCAATCATACCTGATGAATATGAGGTTTTCTTGCAGGAGGATGAATTGAAATGTCTTTGTATAGATGATCTCTTGACGTTTGAAGAATCCATGGGAAGTAGTGAATCTCAACATTAGAAGGCTGCTATTGTGTAATTGGTGAGGCCCAGTGGTCAAATGAGACATATTCAGTCAGGACTAGTGCCCTAGAATCAAATTGAAAAGAACCAGGTAAATATGAAGGAATATGCCTTTGTTGTTGGGAGTCTTATGTAAACAATGATATGTATCCAACTTGATATCAATTATGTTGTGGGTATGGTTGGTTGATATCAAAAAAATTCTGGTTTTGCACATTGGAATGCTATGAAGAAAGTATTGCGATACTTGCAAAGGAAAGAAGACTTTATTGTTAGTCTGATCGGACAAGCTTGTGGTTGTTAGTTATTCAGGCTCAAATTATGCAGGATGTCGTGATAATCTGAAGTCTACTTGTGGATATATTTTTATGCTTGCCCATGAAGCGATTTCCTGGCGGAGCTTCAAGCAGTCTATTATGACCGACTAGATTATGCATATTGAGTTTATTGGTTGTTATGAGGCAACTCGCCACGCGATGTGGTTGAGGAACTTAATAATGGAGCTGAGTGTTGTGGATTCTATCCATAGGCCAATTATTATTATTAATTTTGTTATTATTATTATTAGATTAAATAGAACTTATCTTATTTTTTTTTTTATTTTTTTTTTAAATCAACTCTTTATTCCATATGTAAAAAAATTACACTTTTGAGGAGAAGCAGACAGGCCTGCTTAGAACTTATCTTATTAACTACATAGTCTTAAAAAAAAGTAAAAGGGGCTAAATTGTAAATATTAAATTAGGGAACTCATTATGGTTGACACCTGTATAAGTAGATAGTTAGTCAATTAGGTTTTCTTCCCTCACAATTATATATGGGAAATGCTATTTGAACCTAATTTGGGGACCTAATCTAGGGACCTAATGATGTACAACCATTGGATTGGTTGTGGGCTCCATCTAACATTGGAACTCATAACTAATCCAATGGTTGCAATGAAACCACATCATTAGGTCCCCATATTAGGTCCCCAAATAAGGTCCCTATAGCATTGCTCATTATATATTGAATGGAGAGAGAGAACAGAAAGGGAAAAAGTGTACTATAAGGTAAATGTCAAACCTACCTATCCTAATGGGTACACATGTTTAGTGATATATATAGATATATACACACATACACATATACAGGGATTTTGGGAAAATATGTATCTTTGAGGATAAGAAATGATTGCTGGAAAGGTAAAAATCTAGTCAATAGCATTATAAACTCCAAGCATTACCCCTGCGAAAAATCCTTCAATGGGAAATTAAAAGGTTTACACATCAAGCAAGTTTTCAAAAATGATTTTTCCCATCTTCAAAGACACTACACAGTTAGAATCCATTTGAAAATCAATATCACTTGATCACAAGTGAGAATCCTTCCTTGGATTATGCTGAAGCTTAGTCGGAAGCAAAACCCATCAAATTGAAATCGGCAACAATAGACATGAAAATCAAAGGAAAATAAACAATGGTATTGAAAAGATTAACTCTACTAAGATGTACTTCAAAATAGCAAGTTCAAATACAAGAACAAAATACACCAACTAAGCTTTCAATTGGAAAATGAAGATGCTCTGTTTTTCCCTCTGTCGCGGGCTGAATTCCCCCACTTTCTAAAATAGGTAAAACTAAGACTCTCAAAAAAATCTAAAAAATCCCTCTCCCAAGTGTGAGGATAGTCATATATAGTGAGTCTTCCTTTCTTTCTCTCTCCTTAGTGGCCCAATGTGAGGTGGGTGGTGGTCCAATGTCGTAGAAGCTTCTTCCCACTAGTTTGCCATCCACTCAGAGATTGCCACATGTAGCTTTGGGGGATTGCCAACCAATCAAGAGATTGGTTGTCTTGGTAAGGGTAGCCTCCACTTGAGTGTAGAAATGGATAAAAGCATCTTATGCCAAGAAAAAGGAAGTTTGGGATTTGTGCAACGTAGTTGTTTGCTGAAGAACTGGTACAATGATAAGGATAAACCAGATGAAGAGCTTCTATTTGAGTTTGTACCAGTACAAAGATGAGGATGAGCCAATAGGAAGGCATTCTGTTCCCCGATGAATCGGTACAAAGATGTTGTACTGGTAAAACCCTTTTCTATCTCTTGATGAACTGGCACAAGTTGGTTGTATTGGTACAATAGGGTCTTTTTCCTATTTTTGCTACTGTTGCTCCTAGTTCATTTCCAGTCTTTTCCAAAGCTTTCCTGAGGCATCCAATAAATTCTAATTCATTCCTCCTACGTTCTTTTTTCCTGCAACACCTGATTTACACACTTAATCATAAATTCAACATAATCTGGGAGCATAATCAATAAGCAAATGCAAAAGTGGTAGGGATAAGTTATGAAATATGCAAAATACTATGCTCAACAACAAGTCCCACTTGAACTGGTTGGGTAATTTTTCCCTTTGGAATCACAATCCTAGCACTAAACCCTACCAGTGGAGTGTAAACCGACTTGAGGTTTTCCTCTTTCAGGTTGAGCTTTCAGAATAACCCTATATACATCACTTATGAAGAGATCCCCTAGTTAATTAGGATCCTTTTGATATAAGTATTCGCTATCCTCAGTTTCAAGATCAAGGCTTCATTATGGGAATAATGAATCCTTATCAGATCATAATCAAAGAAACTAATCAGTTCATCCAATCGATTGATTCTCGGCTTCTTGTAAAACTATTTGGCCTAGGGGTCGACCTAGAAAATTTATCTAACTTGAGCAGCCTTTTGGATGTTGGCTCTGGCGGCTTTATTTGTAGCCATGTTAGGGTGCGTGGTTGCATAGATCACATTAATCACTTCTATAGGATCCTGTGCCTGACCCTGAACCTCTTCCTTCTTGTCATTGCCTTGACCTTGGTCCTTGTTTCATCGATAATCTAGGACAAGTGGCCTTTTCGAACTTGTTCCTCTAGGTGTTGCTTCAGAGAACGATAGTTCTTCGTCATGTGCCCGATATCATGATGGTATGAACATCTGAGCTTGGGTTTCTTTTCTTTGGATCCCCACCTAGCTTGTTCGGCCATTTGAAGTGCAGTTTTCCCTTGATCTGGGATAGAATCTTGTAAATTGGTTCCTTGATATTGTGTTAACTCCCAAAAATGATGAGTGGGAGGGAAATCTATCCTTTTGTTTTCCTTCGCCGCAAGGCGCAGTTGAGATTGTTTGTACTTACCATTCTGTTTTTTGCTCGGCTACTCCCTGTGGGTCTTCCTGCCGAGCTCATCATCCATTTTGGCATATTTATCGAACCTGGACATTAGCTCTTCTATATCAACGATTGGGCGTCAGATCAAAGAATGGTACAATAGGTTGGTAACCCAATTTTGACTAACTCAATTGTAATCTCAGGATTACAATTCTATTTTTTTATGTTAAACCCATTTAAGGCAAAATTTATTAATAAAAAAATTATAAAGAGAATAGGGGAGGACATAAACTTGCCCCTTACATATTAAAAGTTTACTTTAAAAAGCTTAGCCGAATCTATAGGCCCACCTTATCACCCTTGCATGCTTACTCATCATTATGTCCCCACCATGAGTCCCACTAAACATTTCTTCTATAGCAAAGCCTTCAAAGATAGCTTGAAAGTGGTGGGTCCCTTGTTCCCACGTACTTGAAATGCTAGATACTAGCATTATCCTTTTGATTCTTCCATACCCACTAAATAATGTGCTATGGCCCACCTTTCCCATGCACCATAAATCACGTTGGAGTCTAACTCCAAGAGGCAAGATTAGGATTTTAGCAAATCTCGGTTTGGGTTGGAGAATTTGAATCATCTCCTAGAATTTTGAGCAAAAAAAATCTTCTTTGTTAAATGCCGAATTTGTTGAGAGGCTTGAAGCAGTAGACTTCTTCCTTGACTGAGCAGATCACGAGCAAATCTCCCAATTAATCCAAATTTTGTGGAGATTAGACGGCAACAGTTTTCCTCTTGACTGTACAGTTCAGCTGTGAGACGCATGCAACAACGAGGAAGCTACAAAGAAAGGAGTCCAACTAATTAAGTCTTCATTGTGGGTCCCATGAATCACGTTGGAGTCATCTGAAGAGATAAACTCAACGAGGTAAAATTTGGACTTTAGCAAATCTTGGATTCTGTTGGAGAATTTGAATACCATCATCACCTCCTATAATTTTGTTTAAATGAAATCTTCTACCTTAAATGCCAAAATTGTTGAAAGTCTTGAGGCAGCAGATTTTTATTCCAATCCCACAAAATAACAAATCTCCCAATCAATCCTGATTTTGTGGAAAGGAACCTTCTAAAATTCGTGATCCTCTAGGGTCCGTTTGTTTAGCAAGACAATGCTAGAAAATACAAGATAGAGACAATTCTAAAATTTTACATTTGTTTGTTTAACATAAAATAGAAAATGATAGAAAAAATAATTTGCTTCCATGGTTACATCTAACTAACTTTTTTTTTTTGCAAAAATCACAAGAAAAAATAAGAAAGTTGTGTTCAATGACCTAACTTTCTATTTTACCCTTATTTTAAAAAAAATATTAAATTAGTTATTAATTTTAATTTTTTTTTACAAATTAGACTAACCATATAATTTGGTCTAGAGATCAGGGTTTGAGTTGATTCTTGTCTCTAAATTAGATTAGGAGCCAATTTTTTTAAAATTTGAATAATAAAAAATATTTTTTCTTCTTTAGACCGAGTTAAAATAATTAAAATAATTAAGATAATTTAGACAATTAAAAAAAATTTCTTGTAACTTTTCTTTCTTTCAAACAATAGAATAAAATTATTTTAAAATTTTCTTAGAAGTTTTTCATACTAACCAAATGCATGCATAAAAATATATATTTTTTTCCACTTTCTTTTCTTTTACTTCACTTTTTATCCCTTTTATTTTATATCATCTTTTTCTTGATAACCAAACGAACCCCTAAATCTTGATGATCTGCACCTCCTTCCTTATCCAATCCTCCAAAATACTAATAACGTCTAAATCCATAGGATTTCTTTGGCTTTGTCGGCTTGAAGGTTTTTGGTCTTGTCATAATCTTTGAAGATACCACGGGTTGGACCTCATCAAGTTCCACAGCTAAGGCAGACAATTTCTCTTGTTTCCTCTTTTTCTTTAGCTCAATCTTATCAAGTATTGATAGTAACTCTTTGGACGAAGCCATAAAAGAATTAAAATCAAATTCATTTTCCCAAACTAAAGCCTTCTACTCTTCATCAGAATAAAAACCCCTTGATTGCTCGTGGAGAGAAGACGCCTTAACATAGTCATCCTTGGAATAAGACCCTACTAGCTTTAAGATTTGTGAATCTCTTCTGTTGACATGCCTTGAATAATCTCCACTTGACTATGAATATTCTTGTGAATTGCTGCCACCATTTATGGAGTAATTGACTTTGGCACAAACGGCACAGTGCTGTACCTCAACCCACTGGACTTCACCCCAATTTCCACTGATAAAGATTCAAAATCTTGCTCATTCAAAGAACAGTGACCATAGTTCGACAAAACCTGAATCAAGGATGAGGACTCTTCAATTCCATCATCTGAGACGTCTTCAGAAGCAATAGAAAATACATTCTCATCCTCCTTATCATTTAAATTAATAAACTTGAACGCAGCAACTTCACCACTTTTAATAAATTGATCATAACCATAATTTGAATTCAATACACATTCTCTCATCAAGTGTGCAGAACTGACGAGATCCTCTCTCCCTTCATCCGCATGAGGAACAAACGGCACCAATGGAGCTTGAGAAACTCCAACCTGTACATGATCAATCTGCGAATGATCTTTAGCAGAAACATTTACAATATTTGTTTGATCCTCATCTTGAACAATCTCCAAACCATTAATTTGATTTTCTACATCCTTCCCAGAATGTTGACCCTCCTCAAAGATATTAACCGTAGTGGCTATTGAAGCTTGATCAGTCAATTGTCCCTTCTAAGATAAATTTACTTCCCCATTTGGCATAGCCTCTTCTTGACTGCTATCAGTAACTAGAACTGGATTATTCTGTTGTTTCCAAATCTTCTGCTTCTTCTAAACCAATGTGGATTGGTTTATTAAATCCGGATTTCCCCTTGCCCCATTCAATCTTTCCTTATTGGCTTTGTCTGGATCACCAATCTGTGATCTTTGACTTCCCTTGCCTTTGTCATTAGTTGCCTTATTCAGCTGAGATCCCTTTAATTCTTGATTCTTTCTGTCTGCATCATCTTCCAAAATTGGAACTTTCCTCTTTCTAAAATCGTCTTCTCCATGTCCTTGTTTTCGACAGAACTTCTTAATCTTCTCATAGATTAATATTTGCCATCTAGCCTCTTCATCCCCCATATCTATCCAAATTCTTGAAGGATTGTTTGCAAGTAGATTAACTTCCACACAAACTCTTGCCACTCCAGGCCTGGACAATGATAATGTAGCTTGATCATATGCTAATATTCTTCCTATTGGCTTAACCAAAAGCTCCAAAAAAGGTTTCTTAACAAAATTCAAAGGTAAGCCAGGAAAAGACACCCGCATAGGTACTATTGACGGTTCAATCCCAGGCACAAAACCAGCAAACTATTTGAAAAACCTAAACAAATAATCTTCTATAACAACAACATCCTTTAACCAGGTCTTGACATAATCCTCTTGCAACTGAAATCTGATCAAGACATGTCTAGGATCAATAGAGCTGATTTCAAATTCGCCCTTCAAACTCCATTTGGATTGAATAACCTCTCTAATGACCCCCACAGAAGGTCTACCATAAGCACATTTACCTATCAGAGCATACTCCAAAGATTGGCAAGACTGCTTAATCTCCTCTTTAGTGAATAAAAAGCAGGTTCTCCCTCATAAAATACAACTGACTTGTCCTGCTTCTCAAGTGATTTATCTTCCAGCGTTTGTTGCCGTTGATTCTTGAAAAGTGATGCATAAGATGGATGTGTTTGTTGTATATTTGGCGTTGAATCTAGCGTTGTTGTTGAATCCAATGGTTTGGGTGAATCAGATGGCTTAGATGTTGGATCTGGTGGTTTTGGTGGAATGTTTATGTGGTTTCTTACAACTTCTATTTCATTCATCATTTCCTAATAATTATTGGCATACTCCCATAGGTTTTCCTCGTGTTTATTTTTTCAGAGAGAGCAATGTCTCAATGTCCTTGGGGCGTCTACTACTGGTAATGAACTAAGCTGTGAATTGCTTGGCCAATTGTATCTAACTTGCAATTGAGTTCCTCGGAAGGCTCTCATACCACTTCATTGTCGATTCCTTCAACTTGTAAGGAAATATTGTGAACATTAGTGCCTCATTCTTCCTGTGGACTGCCATAAGTTGTTTGTAATGGTGAATTTGTGCTATTGGATCCGTCCTACCGTTGTACAGCTTGAAGTTTGCCACTACAAATTTGCTAGGGATATTTTCCCTCTTTATCCAATTCGTAAAGATGGACACCTCCACCCCACCGAAGTAGTACCCTGTTGGAATTTTTTCTATATTAGACTTCCATTAATTGATAGTTAATTTTTAGTTTGTGAAAAACGGGCTGAATTTATGGTCCAATGAGATGAGCCCAATATTATTAAGTGATCTATTTTGAAGGGCTTATGTACATCTTTTAATTGATGTGGTTGAGGCGGTTAAGTGTAAGCCTTAATCTAATTGTGGCCCGTAATGAGAGAGCCCATTAGATTTCATTATAAATCCAGGCTAGGTTCCCTCTCCACTTCATAACCCTAAATTGGCTTGTCCCATTGAGAGCCGCCTTTTGCTTTGAAGAAAGAGAGGAAGACCTTGCCTTTCCGCGAAAGAAACCTGCAGATCGAATATCATGGCTTATACAAGTATGTTCTAAATATTGTATATGATCTAAATCTTGAATTTAGAATTTGTATCTTGTAATTTAGGTGTTCGAAATTTCATATACGAATCATTAAAATTTCTTGTGGTATCAGAGCCATCATATATGGATTTAGAACCAAAGAAATTTATTTTTTAATTTTGTATTCATCATATTTGGGAATTTCAAATTTTTTTTTTTTAAAATAAATTTGATATAAGTTTTGAACAACCCATAATATGATTGAAACATCAAAACCCCATCATATTGAAATACACAGGAGCCTACGTGGGTTTGACCCTTTAATTGCCCAAAACATAAGATCTTGATCTTCTTGATATCAGGCATTCAAACATAGCTCATAAGATCTTGATCTTCTCTGTTCAATTCTCACTAGTGTCGATCATACAGTTGGCGGCGTACCCATGAGAACTTTTATTGCTTCTTGTATTGTTGGGACTTTTATGGTAGTACACATGTGAAAAACTTATTTTATTTGATTATGTCATATTCGTTCAACCTATTAAATTTATTTTTTAATTTTTTATGGGTCTTGTTGACGAGTAGATACATGCTTTATTCATACAAATTATTGATATCAATCAATTATTTGTTTTTATATATATATATTGATGTAACTTTGATTGAATTGCTATAATTTGTAAAGGGTGTTTATACCATTATAATTTTAGTTCCTAGTGATTTATACGATCAAATTTTTTTTTTGATCTATATATTATTTATTAATATTGGTAGATTTGAATTTAAATTACTTAATGTAAATAGTAAAAATAGAATGGAGACCTGAATGTAACGATTGATGATGTGTGATCTAAAGAGATATACATTGATTAGTATCTCATATTGATTGATCACATGATATTTAATTATGGGCAATTTGTTAAAATATCCCGGTTTGAAAAATTCTATAGATTAAGATGAATGGTTGCCGCCAAAGTGGTCCATTCATTGAAATTGGTAGATTGTTCTCATGCTTTTGTTACGGGATGGTCTTTAAATTATAATATACAATTACCTGCCCAAAGGGGGTTATTGTGTATTGTAATTTAAAGATGTCATGAAAATATCCCGGTTTAAAAAAAATATTATGAATTAAGATGGATGGTTGCCACCAAAGTGGTCTATTCATTAAAATTTATAAGTTTTTTCATGTTTTTGTTACGGGAGGGTCTCTAAATTATAATATATAATTACCTGCCCAAAGGGAGTTATTGTGTATTATAATTTGGAGATGTCATGAGACATTGTGTTAGATATGCAATAGTCTAGAAGATTTATCTGCCCAAAGGGGATAGATTTTTCGAAACTTGAGCATTCTCATTGGTTAGTTTCATGAAAGAGATGACCTATATCATATTACATTCTCTTCCCAAAGGGGAGGCTGTAGTGATGTATTTGGACTCTGTTAATAAAATATGACTTATTATGTTCAAAACATATTTTATTTATTTATTGCCCAATTTTGCTAGCTGCTTATATTCTCGTTGCTTTATACAATCTTTTTTGCTGTGAATAATAATAATGCCAACATTGAAGTCTTGACTAGTTCTAATTATAAGAGATGGAAACAAGATATTGAGTTTGCCCTGTGAATTGCTGATATAGACTTTGCCTTGAAAGAGAATGAACCTGCTAAACCTACTAGTGAGAGTTCTCTTGATGAAAAAGAACTTTATGCAAAGTGGGAGAAATCTAATAGGCTGAGTATGATTGCTATGAAAATGTCTATATCTGAACACCTTATGAGTGGCTTGCCTGAAACCAAGAATGCTAAGGAGTTCTTCACCGCTGTAGGAGAGAGATACAAAATATCCAATAAGACTGAAGTTGGGGGCCTAATGAATGAATTAACGAGTATGAAATATGAAAATGTAGGTGGTGTTAAGGATGATCCATGTTTAAACCAAATTCAAAACCTTCAAAATTGTTATTCCTGATGATTTCATTGTTCATCACACTATTAACTCTTTGTCTCTTAAGTTTAGTCAAATCAAAACTGCCTACAATACCCAAAATGAGTCTTGGACAATTAATGACTGTATCTCCAAGTATGATTCTAGGGAAGAAAAACTTAGAAAAGAAAAGAGTATAACTGTCTTGTTTGTTTCTCAGCCTAAATCTAGTTTCAAAGGTGGGTATCAGGAAAATAATAGATAACCTAATCATAATGCTTCAAAGAATGGTCAGGATTTCAAAAGGCATGATATTGGTCAGAATGTGGGAGGTCCTAAGACTGTCATTCGAAAATATGTCAAGTGTTACTTTTGCAAGAAAAGAGGTAATAAGAAAAGTGCAACTCGCAGTTTAGATCTTTTAGAAATCATTCACACTGACTTCAGTGGACCTTACTCACGTACCTTGTGTGGTAATAAATATTTTATAATATTTATTGATGATTTCTCTCGTTATTGATATATTTATTTAATTAAAAAAAAATCTAATGCTCTTGAAAAGTTTAAAATTTTCAAAACTGAGGTTGAGAAACAATTATGAAAAGTCATCAAAATTGTTAGGTCTGACCGTGGTGGTGAGTATTTTGGCAAACATGACGTGTCAGGGCAGCATTTGGGATCGTTTGTCAAGTACTTGCAAGATTTTGAGATTGTTGTCCAATATACTATGCCTGGTAGTCCCGAACAGAATGGTGTGGCTAAAAGGCATAATCGCACCTTTAAAGACATGATGAGGAGCATGATGAGTATGTGTAACTTATCTGATTATCTTTGGGAAGAAGCCATTAAAACAGCTTCATACATTCTTAATAGAATTCCTAGCAAATTTGTTCCAAAAACACATTTTGAATTACGAACCAATAGGAAACCAAGCTTTAACCATTTTTGAAGTCTAGGGTTGTCTTACTGAGGTCAAAATCTATAACCCTTTTGAGAAAAAGACTGATCCTACTATTCGTTGTTTCTTCATAGGTTACCCAGAACATTCGAAAGGATACCGGTTCTATTGTCCTACACGTGGTACTAAAATTATTGAGTCCTTAACAGCAAAATTTCTAGAGCTTGATGTTGCTGATGTTGGTTGCTCACAGCCTATTAGTGAGCATAAACAAGATAAATTTATTTCTATTCTTTTACCTGTTGTGCAAGAGAATATTATACCTGCTCCTATTGTTAATTTTCCTGCTCCAGTGATTGATTCTCCTGTTCCTGCAATTGACCATTCTGTTCCTATTGAGGCTCCTCAACCTTTAGAGTCTACTATTAAAATTTCCTTGAGAAGGTCTACAAGACCAAGGAGACATGCTATTTCTATTGAGTATTATGTATAACTTGGGGAAAGTGATTATGATATTGGTAATATTGTTGATCCTGTAACATACCATAATGCTATTACTTGTTCTCAGTCTGATATGTGGGTAGGTGCCATGAAAGATGAAATGCATTCTATGGCACACAATGAAGTGTGGGAGCTTGTAAAACTTCCTGAGGGATGTAAACCCATTGGCTACAAATGGGTGTTTAAAACTAAGATGGACTCCAAAGGTAAGATTGAAAGATTTAAGGCTAGATTGGTAGCAAAAGAGTTTAGTCAGAGGGAAGGTATAGATTTTAATGAAACTTTCTCACCTGTCTCTACTAAAGATTCTTTTAGGATCATTATAGCATTAGTGATTCATTTTGATCTAGAACTTCACCAGATGGATGTGAAGACAGCTTTCCTGAATGGTGAGCTCAGTGAAGAAGTTTATATGATGCAGCCTGAGGGTTTTAAGGAGAATGGAAAAGAACAATTAGTGTGCAAGTTGAAGAAGCCTATCTATGGCCTCAAACAGGCTTCTCGTCAGTGGTACTTGAAATTTGATGAGATAGTAAGTTCTCTTGATTTTGTTGAAAACAAGATGGATCAATGCATATATCTTAAGGTAAGTGGGAGCAAATTTATTTTTCTTGTTTTTTATGTTGATGATATTTTGCTTGCAAGTAATGATTTGGGCTTCCTTCATGAGATTAAGCAATTGTTGTGAAAATATTTGACATGAAAGATCTTGGTGAAACATCTTTTGTGCTAGACATTCAAATTCATCGGGATAGGAGTCGTGGGTTGTTGGGACTTTATCAAAGGGCATATATAGATCGTGTATTTAAAAGATTTAATATGCATAATTATAAGTTTGAGGATATACCTGTTGTGAAAGGTGATAAATTCAGTTTAAGTCAATGTCCCAAGAATGATTTTGAGGAGGAGTCTATGAAAAATATACCTTATGCGAGTGCTGTTGGCAGTTTAATGTATGCACAGGTTTGTACCAGGGCTGACATTGTTTTTGCAGTTAGTGTTCTTGACAGATATCTTTCTAAACCAGGATTAGATCATTGAGTCTCAGCTAAGAAAGTTATGAGATACTTGCGAAGAACAAAAATTTACATGCTTGTCTATAGGAGAGTTGATAGTCTTGAGGTGATTAGTTACTCAGATTCAAATTTTGCTGGGTATCAAGATGATTTAAAATTCACTTCAGAATATATTTTCATGTTAGCTGGAGGAGTAATAGCATGGAAGAGTGTTAAACAAACTCTCATAGCTCCATCCACTGTGCAAGCTGAATTTGTAACTTGTCATGGAGTTGCAACACAGCCCATATGGCTAAGGAATTTTATTTCAAGACTTATGATTGTTAATTCTATCTCTAGACCACTAACAATTTATTGTAATAATAGTGTAGTTGTGTTCTTCTCAAAGAACAACAAATATTCTAGTGGGTCTAAACATATGAAAATTAAATATCTTTATGTTAGGGATCTTGTGAAGAATACTGACATTGTGATTGAACATATTGATATAGAGTCAATGCTTGCAGATATTTTAATCAAGGGACTTAGACCTGTAACTTTTAAGAAACATGTTGACAACATGAGAATTTTGGGGTCTTTTGATGTACTTGGTTAGTGGGAGTTTATTTAGGTGTTAAGAACTTTAGTATTGATTTAATTCCATATGTGATATTTGATACTCATTTTGGTTGAGATACATCTATTTTATGAATAATAAATATTTGGATGATTATCCTTATTGTTAGCATGATGTTATTGTTATGTTATATGTGTGCACATTTATGACATGTCATTTTATACAAAATCTTAAGGCTTGGTGTATGTCTTAAGTATGACTGTTTTGTCAATTGAGTATGTCTCTGATTACACCATTTGAGAAAATCTTGAGATTTTAAGTTTATAGACATACTAGCTTGTTGTTGAAGCTAATGGATTTCTCTAGCTTATTGTTGAAGCATGTTGTTAAAGAGAAATCATTTGGAGGACTGACAATGAAAATAACATGTTTATCAGATCACATATTGAGATGTTATTTTCTTGCTACACTACCACATCTTGATCCATGTCAGTAGAATTATTATTTTTTGTAATCATGGATTGGTCCTAAGTCAATAAAAGATGTAAAGGCCGCCATGGTTTGAAAATAGTAGTTTTATTGAACTGGATTATGTTTGAGATGTTGTCTCAGGACCATATTATTTTTTATTGTGGCCACATTGAGTTTTGTTTGATTAGCCCGAGAGTCGTTTTTCAAAAATATATTTTATTTTATTTTATTTTTAAATGACTACAATTAATATTGTCCAAGTTGGAGAATGTTGAAGTTTTTCCTATATTGGACTTCCATTAATTGATAGTTAATTTTTAGTTTGTGAAAAATGGGCTGAATTTATGGTCCAATGAGACGAGCCCAATATTATTAAGTGATCTATTTTGTTGGGCTTATGTATATCTTTTAATTGATGTGGTTGAGGCGGTTAAGTGTAGACCTTAATCTAATTGTGGCCTGTAATGGGATAGCCTATTAAATTTCATTATAAATCCAGGTTAAGTCCCCTCTCCACTTTATAACCCTAAATTGGCTTATCCCATTGAGAGCCGCCTATTGCTTTGAAGAATGAGAGGAAGACCTTGTCATTCCGAGAAAGAAACCTGCAGATCGAATATCATGGCTCATACATGTATGTTCTAAATCTTGTATATGATCTAAATCTTGTAATTTAGGTGTTCTAAATTTCATATACGAATCATTAGAATTTCTTACATTTATGTCCAACTCCTTACTTGATTTCTATTCGAGACGCTTCAACATGATGCCTAGTTCCTTGGTTATGAATCGCCTCCAACTGTCCTCAAGGTCCTCGACCCGAGCAATTTTCCTCCTTTTGTGCCTATTATGCGTGTTCTCTCTACTTCTCCCTCGGTGTTGATCAAGGCTGGGGCTGTGCTCAGCTCGGGGGAATTCTCTTTTGACCATGGTTGTCCGCTAGTCAGACTCCTCATGGACCTCTCGATCTTATGATCCCCTTAGGGCCTCTCTCAGTGACTCATTCTCCTGTCTGAGCTTCTCTTCCTCCTCTTGGGACCTCTTGAGCATGGCATTGCGGGAGTCGACAAGACCAACTTCATGAAGGCTCCCGTCGGTACGCGATGCATCATCTCGAGGTTGGTATATATCACTCAGACGATACATTGTCGGGGTCTATGTGCATGTTTGAACTTTTGGCAGCATCCTCTCTAATGTCACTATCCAATGGTAAGGACACTCGGTAGTTATGTCCTAGCTCGTACTCAGTTTGTTCCTAGTTATTGCATGGTGATCCAAGCATACTTTGTGGATTTGACATGGCATAATTTGTTATTTCGGTTCCTAAAGACAATGTCAATTGTAGGAGAAAAAATATCGAAAAGGCTTGTATGATTTTTGAGAGAAATAGATGAAAACTGCACCTTCTTCCTACAAAGCAAACCAATTGCCAAAGATCAGGAGTTGTTCATAACATCAGGGTTTTTCATATTTGTGCTAGTGCAATGTTGGACAAGATTGTGGTGACGAAAAAAAAAAATTAGTTACTGTACTTCAAAATTGTACAACTTTTGTGCTTTATTTACAATAAAAAAAATGTTACAATTTTTTAGGTGAAGCTACAATTTTTAAGGTTCAAATTACAACATTTTTGGGCCAAATTACAACTTTTGTAGTAACTTGTGATCGATCTTAACACTTGATTGTAATCCATGATTAGATTACGTACCATGATGGCTAGTCTGGATTGTAGATCGCTAAGAGGTGCGATTGAAAGGTAATCTTTAAACCTAAAAATGTCTATTAAAATATGACTGACATGGATGACAAAGCTACCCTGACAGCGTTCATCGTTGGGCTTCAGGTCTCCGAGTTCCTTTTTTTTTTTTTTTTTTGTCTGCAATAATTCTCACGCTAGCATAGCAGACATGCTGGCTAAAGCCGAAAAGTACATAAATGGAGAAGAGGTCCTCAAAGCCAGATGAGGCTCTTCAGCCACTTCAGATCAACATGGGGGAAACTTGTCATCCGGGTCTTCCACCTGGAGAGATTCCTGGTTGAACCTCTGCACATACTTTCTCAACGACTCATTTGGTTTCTATTTGATACTAAGAAGGTATGGGTCCTTAGTCCCATCAAAGGCTTTGATTTGGGGTATCTTGAATTTTGCTGGGAGAGAGAAATGTTGGATTTCCAAAGTGAAAGGAGACTCCGTCTATTGGACCAAGGCCTCCATTGTGACAGGAGCTCGATTCTTATCTATGTCCTTCACATTGCCCTACTCGTTTTGGACTTCTCTGATACGCTCCTCCCAATATTGATCCAAGGATTTTGAAGGTGAGGCTGATGCCTTCTCCCACTTTCAACTCAAAGCAGAGCCTCGTCATCATGTTCAGTTTGGGCACGGCGTTGACGAGCGTTTTCCCCAGAGTGGCTCTGGTGATCCTCCTCAATAACCCCATTTAGGGGTCGTTGCTTTGGTTGAGGATTTTGAGGAGTTTGAGCTTGTTGGGGTTGTTGGGCCGTGGGGAGGGCTATCATCTGCTAGTTTTTCCTGAGAAGGAAAAGCATGGTTTGTTGGTAGTCGTTGGCTCCTGCACGAGAAACAAATTCGCAGGAGGAATCAGTGGAGCTGGTGGAGGTGGGACTTGCTATTGGCTTTCAGGATTTTGGCTCATGCTTCTAGTCAAGACCATCAATCGAACAGTGGTGATAAGAAATAGAATGATGACATTCGTTTCCACAGACGACCTCAAACTGATGATGCAAAAAAAAAAAAAAAACTGGATGTATGAGATGAGGGAGGCTAAAGAACTCCTCTAGCTGTAGAATGGCGAAATATTTATGTGTGTATGTATTTTTAATGACTGTGTAAAGATACAAAGAGTTAAGTTGTCCACTCAACTGAAGAGCTGAGCTAACATACTCCATTGGAGTCTCTTGCTCACTAGTTTGTATTGCTTGAGGAAGAAGAAGGAGACAATTACGACTCTTAGTGAATACAATTTTGCTCATCCTTTCTTGGGGGGCAAGGGTTTGCTTATATACCTCCTAGTCTAGAATGGTCCCCCGTCATCATCATGGGGTGGTCCCTTGTTTTTAGGATTACATGAGGGAATATTTGGCCGTTAGAGACTATATTCCTTAGGCGTGACGTGGCCTTCTAGAAACTGATGAAGTGGCATTGGTGGCTCTTTTTCGAAATAGATTTAGCTAAGTAATTCTCCCTTTTTTCCTCCCTCAAACTCATTGGGCTATTTGGAGTGCTTTATGTGTCATTTCCTTTAGTGGGCCAACCTATGTTTGGCGAGGAATGAGCCCTTTCTGATGGTTGGGTTGGGCACATCGTTTGTTTATTTTTCCCTGAAAAAAATAATTTTTTTTACATATATATGTTTTTTATATTATTTTGGATAATCTCAATTGGCCCATTCTAACGAGTTAGTTAAAACAAAATTAATTAGGTCAAAGAAGTTAGATACATGATGCTGGAATAAAAAAAATAATAATAACCTCTTGAATTTAGTAAATCAAAAAAAAAAAAATTATCGAGTCACAAAAGTCATCGGCCCACTTCTTTGTCCTTTGTCATCTTTTTTCCAAAGACAAGCAAAGTGAAAAAGGAATGAACGGCGCCTCCTGTACCACTGCACCATTAGCATCACATTGGAGACTGGAGATCAAGACAAGAAGGGAACTATTTCATTTTCTCTCCTCGTGCATCCATCGACAGTCAGACTATTGCGACTCTCCGGTTGTAAGTCTTTGTTTTTTGAAAAAAAACATCATTTTAAAAAACATTTAGTGTTTGACATAGGACCATTGTAATTTTTTGGCTTGTTAAGCTGTGAATTAAGTTGCAAATTTTTGGGATTTTATTCGTACCATTTGATTGTTTCTAAAAATGGACCCTAAGTCTAACCCCTTTATGAAACTTAGTGTTTTCCTTCTTCTTTTTTCCGAAGTCTGTTTGGTTAGTGTAGTAAAATGTGATTTATAATGCTATTTATGTATAAGTTAGGATATTGCTCTTAGTTATTTTTTGTTTGCATAGAATATATATACTAGCTCTAGGTCATTTTATGTTTAATGAATCTTTAAATATCAAATAGGATGTAAAAAATATAAATATATCATATTATTTTATGAGCAATGCTATTGGGACATAATTTGGGGACATAATAGATTATAACCAATTGAGTAATCGTGGAATGCATTTAATGCTGTAATGGGTCCCATTATTAAATACATTTCACTATCATTCATTAGTCACAATTCATTATGTCGTCAAATTATATCCTTCAATTATGTCTCACTTTATAGTAGAGAACAAAGTAAAATTAGTAGTTAAAATGTGTCCACCATAAATCATATTCCTGGCTCCGCCAATGCCCAGTCTCATTTGGGCTGTACTACCCCTATTCTAACACATGTATTACTTTTATGTGAAAAGTGGGGTTGAGTCGATGGATTTATTATGAGTTTAGTCCGTCAAGGAAACTTATTTGGGAATAAGGTTGTTTTTAATCTTACTAATAAATAGTTAAATCCACTATTTTTTTTAAACTCCAAAATACCCTTCCTTGAAAGGAGGTTAAATTAATTTCCTATTTTGGAAATTGCTATCCCTTAATTCAATGTTAATTAAAATATGCCAACAAAATCTCCATCATAAATTTAAAATTCAAATTCAAAGCTCTCCCTCTCTCTCTCTCTCTCCGGCCCGCAAGTGGCGACGTCGTCGTGGTTGCAAGTGATGCTGAATCCATCGAGGAACTAGTTTGCAGCTTAGCACAAGAAGACCATTTTCACTCACCTCCGCATATATGGTTAAGGTTTCAAAAAAAAAATCATTTGTCCGTTCTTTCTCTGTTTCTCAAAACTCAAATTGTTATTTCATATTTCCTATCTATGTGTGTATTTGTTTCATATTATCTATTTATGTGTGTATGTGTGTATTTTTTTAAAATATTATTATTTTTTGGACTTGAATGTTTCATGTTACTATTTTTTTTACTATGTCACTGTTCATCTTACTGTTTTTGTTGAATATGTTACTGTTCACATTACTATTATTTTGAGCATGTTACTGTTTTTGTTGAGCATGTTACTACTATTATTTTTCTAAAGATTAATATTCAATGTTATTATTTTTTTGTTTTTGAATATTACCATTTTTTGTGTTTGAATGGTACTATTTTTTTTGCGTCTTGCAACTAAGCTTCCTTTTCTATATTTATCATAGTTTCGGATTTATTAAGAATCTCTTTTAAAGAATATGGTTGAGACAAAGTAAGTTTCTTTTCTTCTAGAGTTTTTTCCAAATATTGTTCAATAGCTTTTTTTTTTAGATACTGGATCTTGAATTTGATCTATAAGATCAAAAATTAATGTTTGTGATTTCGGTAAAGTGTTTATGCTTAATCCATTCATGTCTAAAATAGCTTTATAATAATTAGTTTGTGCTTGTCTGTGTGACGAACAAGCTTTATCTTGTTTTGATTGATCTTCATCAGGTGATGAATTGTTATTTATTTCATTAATATTACATAATTCTTCCTCAGAAAATGATTGTGAAGAAGATTCTCTTTCATCACTTTCTGAATTTAAAATTATCTTTAAGATCTTCTTATAATATTAATTCATTTATTTTATGTTTTGTTAAACATTTAGAAGTAATATGTCATAATTTTCCACATTTAAAGCATTTAATAGGCTTCTTATCCTTTGCTTTAAGTTTTTTAGTGGGTTTATTAATTTTTTCTTTTTCATAATTCCTTTTATGGAATTTTCTTTTTTTCTTATATGGTTTAGAATAAATTTTTCTTTTATTTGAAGATTTATCTCTTGGAATATAAAGATTATATGCAAATTGATTACAAAATTCTACTAGCTCTTTTCAACCAGTTAATCTTTGTCTTTTAATTTGAGTTTTGATATTTAGATCATTACAGAGATCTAATCCTTCTGAAATACATTCAGAAATTAATTCTCCATAAGTATAATTTTCATAAGGGATTTTAAATCCTCCATATCTTTGTTTTAAACGAATTCTTATTTTTTCAGCAAATAGTTATGAAGTTTAGCTTCTGGACATAGAGTATTCATTATTTTATAATATTCTATATATAAAAATCATTATATTTGTTCCTTCCTTAAAATTATAGCCATAAGTTTTAATATTACATGTTAAAACATCCAATATATTTCTATCCATTAAAGATACAGATAAATGTGGAAAACAGTTAAAAATTTAATAAATCCTTCTTATTAGGAATGAGATATCTAATCTACTGCAATACCATATTTAAAGGTTTATAATTAATCACCAATCTAGGAATTCCTCGCTCATTTTCTGCAGCATTATTAACATAAAAAACTGCACAACTGCAAGGTGAGTAATTCTTACGAATTAATGATTTTTCCATTAGTGAGTCAATTTATTTTTTACAAAGTTCTAAATATTCTTTATTCATTTGTGTTGGCCTTACCTTGGTAGGAATATCTTTTTCATTAAATTCCTTAATATAAGGAAGAGTTATTACATGTTTTTTCCTATCCTAAAAGGCAGTAGAGATGGTATCACATATTTTTTTACTTATTTTTTTTTCAATTTCTTTTAATTTTTTCTTAAATTCATGAGTGTTGAGTTTATCAGATATACTTAAGATCTTAATATCTTCTTTTAAAAACTTTAATTGATTCTCTTTATGAGTCAAATTTTCTTTTATCTGATTTATCATTTTTTTCTATGGTGGAGTTATAAACTCAAATAATATTTGCTGCCCATTTATGGTAGTTAAAATTCCTTTAGAATCTATTCTTTCTATGGGTTCAATCATAGATAAGAATGGTGTTCCCAATATTACTAGTTGATTTAAATTTGCTATAAGCATAAAAGTGGTAGGAATACAAATTCCTTGATTACAAATATAAACATTCGAAAGTTTAAATCTTAATGAGGTCCATCTTCTCATTTTTGCCCATACCAAATGTGGACATCATTTGAAGACGCATCTCGTTCATTACTGATGTTTTAAGCTGCTTAGTGGTCAAATGTGGCTTTCTTTAAGAAGTTTTTCTTTAAGAAATTCAATGGGATTAAATATAATATTTATACTGGTACTTGGAATAAGTTCTTTAGAGGTTAAGTCTTCCTCTTTTACTTTTCCCATGTCTTTAAGACATTCCGCAGCCTCGGCCACGGTTATTGCTTTGTCCCCTGTTCATGAGAACCCTACAAAAATTTTCTTGTTAGAAAGTCAGGGAGAAAATTTAATTCTCCTTTAACATATTCAATCTTAAAATCAAAGACCGAAATAATAGTCTATCATCTTGCAAATATTTGTTTAGAAGCAATGTTCTTTACATCTTGTTCAAGAACATTTTTAGTAGAATTACAATCAATTTTTAACAAAAATTATTGATTTAACAAATCATCTTGAAATTTACTAATACATTTAACAATAGACAAAATTTCTTTTTTAATAGTAGAATATTTAATTGAGTAGATCTCTATTTACCCGAGGTAAATCTAATAAGTAATTCCTTATTAGTATTGTGATCTCTTTGTTCAAGAATGCCTCCATATCCTTTATCTGAGGCATCGGTCTCAACAAATCATCTTGAAATTTACTAATACATTTAACAATAGACAAAATTTCTTTTTTAATAGTAGAATAATTTAATTGAATAGATCTCCATTTACCCGAGGTAAATCTAATAAGTAATTCCTTATTAGTATTGTGATCTCTTTGTTCAAGAATGCCTCCATATCCTTTATCTGAGGCATCGGTCTCAACAATTTTATACCATTCTGGATTTATCAATGAAATGCATGGCAAGTGTTTTAGCTTTAAGCTTATTTCTTCTTACAGCTTCAGTATGAATATCTGTTCACGGGGACGGATTCTTCTGAAGTCTAGAATATAAAATAGAAGTGTCTTGTGCAAAAAATCTGCTAAATAATTTAGACTTCCCAAAAACCTTTGCAATTATTTTTTATCTTTAATTTCATTAGGAAATTTAGAAGCGAATTCTATACTTCTTTCAGTTGAGACTATACTCCCTTGTTCAATATAATGTCCTAAAAATCGAACTTTTAATTGAAATAATTTCAATTTAATAGTAGAGAGAAGTAATCCATTCTTTCTTATTACTGGAATGAATTTATTTAAATGTTTAAGGTGTTGATCAATAGAATCAGAAAAAATTGATATATCCTCAATTAAAACAATACATAATGCATAATAAAGATTGAATATATCATTCATAATATGCTGAAATTCTGATGGGGCATTTTTAAGCCCAAAATGCATAACATTACATTCATAATTGTTATTTTTTAAAAATATTAATATTGAATGTTACTATTTTTGTATGTTTAAATGTTACTAACTTTTTATGTTTAAATGTTATTATTTTTTTGTGTTTAAATGGTATTATTTTTTATGTTTAAATGATAACTTTTTTTTTTGTATTTGAATGTTACTATTTTTTATTTTTAATGTTATTATATATATATATAAATAGATTTGAGGAAAAAAAATTTAATGTTAGTTAAACTCTTAGTTTTACTTCACTTCTGAAATGAGGGATAATTTGGTAAAATTGACAAAAAAATGGACTTCATAGCAAATAAATTTCATTGGCAGACTTAAGTTTAAACAAGTCCATATAGGGGACGACCTCCAAAATTTTCTACTTTTATTGTATTTTTTGGGGTTTTTTTCGGATATATATAGGTAACTTTGGAATGAACAAAGGGATTTTGTACTTTATGCAGTGACATTACCGATGAGTGTGTAATTCGTCTATTAGTTGGTTATAGAATTAGATCTTTTCATGTTTGTCGTCGTTCTTCTTGTTGGACTTGATTGTATATGAAAACAACTACATCACAAGAAGCAGATTGTGGATTCATATCGTCTTGTCGGTCCTATTTATAAATGTGTAAATTATATTGTCCTAAAATTTGTACAATCAATAAATTATAATTGGATTCATGTCACGTCAATATTATCATATCGAATTCGTGTTTAGTCAAATTTGTGTCGTATTTAACCGAGTTCGTGTCGATCTATTTACTTAACACATCTAGTAGGTCTATCAATTTATCACCTAACGCTGCAAAGGTGAAAACTCAAAGCCTAACAGTCACGACATGCTTTTAAGGATACAAAGCTTACAGTCATTGACGTAGAAGTTTCTTGACAACCCACAAGGCATATCCTGGAGTTTTACTAAGGCATTAGAATATCCTATACATATAGCTTTCTATCAACATCTTCTTGTTAGCCATAAACCTAGCTTTAAACGACCATTAAATTATAATAATTTGTGGCAATTACTTTAGTACAACCTACTGTATATAATCTTGAACACCATAGATGAGTTCATCAATCAAGCCCATCAACAAAAATGGCTTCAGACAACATTGCTGTGCTTAATGCTCTTGACACTGCACGAACCCAATGGTACCATATCATGGCCATTGTGATTGCCGGGATGGGCTTCTTCACTGATGCTTACGATCTCTTCTGCATTTCCACTGTCTCCAAACTCTTGGGTCGTCTTTATTATTACGATCCATCGACAAATAAGCCTGGCAAGCTTCCTCATACAATTAACAATTTTGTTGTCGGTGTTGCCCTTGTTGGTACACTAACCGGTCAACTAGTCTTCGGTTGGCTCGGTGACAAGTTAGGACGAAAAAAAGTTTATGGTGTCACTTTAATAGTCATGGTCATTTGTGCCATTTGCTCTGGCCTTTCTTTTGGTTTCAGTGCTAAAGCTGTGATAGGCACACTTTGCTTCTTTAGGTTCTGGCTCGGATTTGGCATTGGGGGAGATTATCCGCTCTCGGCAACGATCATGTCTGAATATGCTAACAAGAAAACACGTGGGGCGTTCATCGCCGCGGTGTTTGCCATGCAAGGTGTTGGTATCATCTTTGCCGGGCTAGTGTCTATGGTACTTTCTAGTATCTTCCTCAGTAAGTATGGAGCAAAAAACTTCCATACGAATCCTGTTCTTTCTACAGAACCTGAGGCAGATTACGTGTGGCGAATCGTGTTGATGCTCGGAGCACTTCCAGCACTTTTGACTTATTATTGGAGGATGAAGATGCCTGAAACAGGCCGTTACACAGCCATTATAGAAGGGAATGCCAAACAAGCAGCGATCGACATGGGCCGTGTTCTTGAAATCGAAATTCAAGATGATCAAGACCAGTTATCACAGTTCAAAGCTTCCAACAACTACCCATTAAACTCAAGAGAGTTCTTTGAACGCCATGGACGTCACCTAATAGGTACCATGAGTACATGGTTCTTGTTAGACATAGCTTTCTATAGTCAAAACCTCACTCAAAAGGATATATTTCCAACTATGGGCCTCACTAACAAAGATGTTGACGTGAGTGCTCTTAGAGAAATGTTCGAGACATCAAGAGCAATGCTTGTGGTTGCCTTGCTTGGCACATTCCCTGGCTATTGGTTCACAGTCTATTACATCGAAAGAATCGGTCGATTCTACATTCAACTAGTTGGGTTCTTCATGATGTCCGTCTTCATGCTTATTATGGGTATCCAATATGAATACCTTAAAAATAAAGAGCACAAATGGATTTTTGCAGCTTTGTACGGATTGACATTCTTCTTTGCAAATTTTGGTCCAAACAGCACAACATTTGTTCTTCCAGCTGAGCTTTTTCCCACCCGTTTGAGATCCACGTGCCATGCATTGAGCGCCGCTGCTGGGAAGGCAGGCGCGATGATTGGGGCTTTTGTCGTGCAGAGCTACACATTGGATGGCAATATTAAAAAAATCAAGCATACGATGATATTTTTGGCATTCACAAACATGCTAGGGTTCTGTTGTACGTTCTTAGTGACTGAGACAAAAGGGCGATCATTAGAGGAAATTTCAGGCGAGGATGGTGGTCAGAATGAGACACAGATGACCAATAAACAACGGGTGACTCTCCCAGAGGCCTCATGGGAGGGATAGAAATGAGTGGTCTTTGTCTTGCAGAATAGGTTTTAGCACTTTAAGCATCAATAGTAAGAATGTATGGGGTTAATGGATGGGAAAAATACAATTTCTTTTGGGTTTGGAGGTTGTGTTAGGTGTTGTGTTTTGGATCTCCCACAAATAAGAGCGGTGATTGCTAGTGTAGTAAGTTGTATGATTGTCAACAAGAAAATGGAGACTTTTTTTTTTTTTTTTGCTTTTGAATAAATGTGTGATATTAAATGAAAATGTTCACAGATATCCGATGTATGTTTATGTTTATGTTTATATATTTCATATAGCCTCTTCCTTTGGTTGATATATGTTTTATGCCTTTGTAGTGTAGTCTAATGCTTTCTTTCATCCTATGCAGAAACACCATATTGGGACTGTGTTTATATATTGTGATACATAAAGTTCTCGTATGAATGACAGTAAACTTTATGTGAAATGGGGATCTCAATTCTAGTAATAGAATATCTGATGATACTCAAAAAATTTCACCATTAAACAATGACAATTTAGTCAAAGTAATTGAACTATCTTGAAATTGTATGGTGAAGAATTGTTCAGGTTGCCCCACAGATATCCCGAGGAGGATTGACGTTACGAGACTGAGACAATTGGCCGAGCCGATCTCTTTATGAACTAGTTAACCTAAATAGGAAAGCTCATCCTAAAGCATAACGGCAGATGGCTAACTCCGGCAGAGGCGTACAAGATTGTCATATGTCCAAGCTGGAAGACAAGTCATCATGTCACCACAACATGTTCTAGAAAGCCACGTCACTCTTAGAGAATGTAACCTCTAACGACCTAGGAAATATAGACTCAAATGACACTAATATTCCCTCAACAAAATCCTAACAAAATAGGGGACCACCCAGTGGTGACATCATTGTCACATGTAAAAACCCAGACCCTTACTCGGGTAAGCTGATCCCCTCTTCCTTTTTCGTCAGCAAGCTTATTAAGAGCCTCCAGACTCCACCATGAATTAATCACTCATTCCCGCACATTCATCACAACGAAATCACCAAGCTCGTGAGCTCCTCACTTCAAGCATCCGGTTCATATCCTGAATCCAAACATCATCAATATCCTTTTTATATATATGTTTAAGGAATGAACTTAATTTTAGAAAGAAGATTATTCTAGGAAGATAACTTGATTTTAGAAAAGAAGTTTTTTTTTTTTTTTGGTTCAATATTTTAGGATTGGAGTGAATTTTGAAAAGAAACTTGATTTTGCAATTTTTGCCTTTTCTAGAATACCCAATTAAGGTAGTATAAGATTACTTTTATAGGCCTTGGGTTTGAGATACACACTATCTTTGAAAAAAAAAAAAAATTATTAAAAAAATACAATTTGCCGATCTATTTTGTCAATTAGTCTAAGCAAATACTTTTTAAGTCATTAAGTCCATCTCAATTGATCTTTTTTGTTCTCTAATCCAAACTAATTATATTATTTTTTTATTTATTACAAAAATACCCCGTTTGTATTTACACATTCGTTATCTTTCACTCACACACAAAAATACAAGTGAAAATTCTCTCTCTCTCTCTCTCTCTCTCTAGCGATCTGTCTTTGTGTATTATTTTCTCTCTTCTGAACTTGGTGGAGTAGATATGGGGGTTTGATTCATACACTGAATTTGAAATAAAGAAATTGCAAAATAGTCAAATACATACACTTTCACTGGATTTATATGCACGCAGGGTATTTGATTATTTGCTCCAATTATAGACAAATTGGTGAAGGTTATTGCATAAACATGTGTCATTGGTTAAGCGTGTTTGGATTGAGTTCAATTTCAGCTACTACTTCGAGTTTGTTTGGGTTTTCTTCAACTGGTTCAGTTTCTTCTACTACTATGGCTACACTTTTTTCTTCAACTTTGTTTGGACCATCTTCTTCGAGTTCGACAATGGCTACGCCAGCATTTTCTTCTTTTTCATCTTATGGTCTAAATTGAAATCTCAGTAAGCATTGATATCAAATGAAATTATTCTAAGTTAGATGAATATCAAGAAATAAGAACATGGCTTGAATGAAAAGGTTCCTCATGTGTGTGCCTGCATGTGAAACAAAAGCCAATTCAACCAAATCAAATTAAAAAATCCAAATTTCAGCCTATTAAGTACAAATAAACTTATTAAATACATGATCACGTATAAAATTTTCAACCAAATCATAATCACTTTAAAAAAAAAAAATTGTTTGGAATAATTTATTTTAATTACTTTATAATAAGTCAAAAGTAGTTTTACCACTTAAATTTAAAACTTGTAATACCAATTTCGTCACATCTTCGCCAACTACTCTAGAATTTCTGACAGAAAAGAGCATTAATTCTATCTAGTCCAGGGCTTTTTGTTGAATGCATCTAGTTCAAAGCTTCAGTTTCTTCATCTGGGAGAAATTCCTTCGATAGAGAACCGTTACTCTTGGCTCAATGCATCTGCCTGTGTTCTTTTAATTAGTTTTCATCTTCACAATTAGAGTGTTTGGATTTGTCATTTAAAGAGAGTTTGCTATTGATCAGGTTTATTAGGCTAGAGAATGTTCCGATTCAGTACGGTGGACTGGGTTGACCCAGTGATTTGCAAAATGGTACACCAAAACTAGGTTATGAGTTCACCGTGAAAGGGGGAGAGATATTGAATATACAAATTGAGAGCATTGAGGTTCATTGTTATTTTTTGTCTGTTTCTCATGCGTTGTAACAAAATGTAGATAAATATAAGTGGAAAGTTACAGCGCATGTCAATAAGGATCATTATATCAGCGGTTTCCATTTAAAAAAGTTGATGAGACCTACTCATCCAATGGTCTCCGTTCATTTGGGATGCAAATTTGGGTTGCAAATTTAGATTAAATAGTATTTTCCTTTGAATTTTACTATAATTTATGGGAAATGTCATTTGTAATTAAAAAGTTGATATGATTTGTTGACTTGATGAATTACAACTATTAAATAGGTAATGGATCCCAAAAAAATGTTGGAATCCACAACTAATCAATGAGAGTGATTGATCAAGTCAAATTTTCAAGTTTGTACAGCATTACTCATGATTTATTATCTGAGCAATGCTATGTAACTCAAATTTGCATCCCAAATGAAAGATAACCATTGGATCGGTGGGTCCCATTTAAAAAAGTTGATGGGACTCACTCATCTAATAGTCCCCCTTCATTTGGGATGCAAATTTGAGTTGTAAATTTGGGTTACATAGTATTTTTTTTATTATCCATAGACATTGACAAAAAATGTCAATGCAGTATTGTCGGGAAAGGGTCATAAACATCAATGTTTGGATTTAGATGAAGTAGATTTAAAGGTGAAAATGGTTTGAGTTGTGTTTCATATTTATCTTTACTCAGGTGTCAAGTGAAATATCTTTGCACATATGTGAATTTGGAGTCGTGTTTCTTTATATAAATGTTCATACTAATTACTACTTTTATTGTATAAATTGTGTACACAGATTGATATTGTTCAATGATCATGTATTTAGAGGGAACTCTGTAGATTGTTTTTAAAAAATAGTGGGTCCATACTAATTAATAATTTTTTTTTTGTTTTATGTTGTGCCTTCACCTACGAGAAATTGTTAATTTATATATAAAATCAGAGTTTGAGAAGGATAAATTGGGTGTATATCTAGCCTTAAATATTATTTGCATGAAATGGTTGTCCTCGTGCTCAAACCCAGAAATGTAACTATGTTGGGGCGGATCTACAGTGGGGGCAGTGGGGGCAACTGCCCCCACTGCAATTTTAAAAACCTTTGGGAAGTATTTAGAATTTTCAAAATTTTGGGATATTGCCCCCACTGAAATTTTTCAGAAGATTTAGGGGTATTTATGTATATAAATTGTGGGTGGGTCTCGACTATTTTGTATTTTGGTAGACATGTTGTATTTTGGTAGACATGCAGGCTTAGTAGGGCCCATGTGTCGGCCACTAGTGAATTTGATCATTCTGTCCAACTATTGAATTCAACATATCAATTGAAACAAAGTCATCCTAGTCGTATATGACTTTCCTCTTGAATCCAACATATCAAATGAAACCACAATTTGATTAATTCCCACCAAAATTGCATGGATGACTAGACTAAGGAATACACCAAAAAAAGGGTTTGATTTGGGGCAAACTCGATCACCAAAAAGGGTTTGGTTTGGATCAAACTCGGTCACTTTTTGTCAATGGCTTCCATTTTCATTTTTGGATAAATCTCTCTAACTATTTGTAGTGCTCACAAGTCATAATTTTATATACGGCCAATATGTCACAAAATTAACATAGAATTAGGGGAGTATTTAGCCTTAGTAAATTTAGATGATAAATGAGTTTGTTAGATCACCCAAACAAATAATTGAGTAGATAGTAAAAAAATGAGAGTTTCTGAGATTTTATCAAAGCTTTTGTGAGAGATAATACATAAATGATTTCTTTGATTTCGTTAGTTTTTGCATTTTTTTTGCTCTATAAATAGTGTTTTTTTTATTACTACATTTTTTTTTTTTGCTAACAATAGACATTAGAGCTTTGATAATTTGGATTTGAATTGAAATATGATGACTCGATCCGATCGTGTATCCATTTCTTTAGAATATTATGCACAATGATCAATCTCTTAGAAAAATGGATAATGAGGAGTACATAAAAAAATTTAATTATGAGAGATGGGTATGTTCAGATGGTCTTGATTGACATTTTTTTTTCCTGATTTTTTTACATAGCTTTTTTTACGCAGTTATTTTTTGTAAAAAAAATGAAATATTATTATTGCATTTTACGTTGCCCCCACTGAGAAAGAAGTCTGGCTCTGCCCCGGACCAAATAAAATCAACAGCCCTCTCATTCTTGCGAATGGTAGTGTTCCTATTAGATTCAGCGCCCAATTACCGCTGCATTAAAAAGGTGTCAAGAAACAATGAACAATGCACAATCATACCTCTACCACGGCAAAGCAGGACTTCAGGACTTCCGCCGGAATAAATTTTATATATTCAGATTGGAGTGAAATCTGATCATTTGAATTTGATTTGCAAAAGGTCTATGAGTGAGTGAGTGAGTGAGTGAGTGAGTGAGAGAGAGAGAGAGAGAGAGAGAGAGAGAGAGAGAGAGAGAGAGAGAGAGAGAGAGAGAGAGAGATTGATGATTGGATATGGGAACAAAATTAAGATATGCAATTTTGACATTTAAATAATTTTGTTGTTGTTGATGTTATCAAGGGTATCACCGTGGGAACGTAATGCATTGTGATCATTGAATTAATAGTGGAGTATTTTTAACACTGGGACTTACTGATAATCTAATGATCACAATCATTACATTTCAATAGCATTGCTCTTAAAATATTGAGGATTGGTTTTGATGGAGAGTTGTTATTATCTTTTTTTTTTCTTTGATTTTTTGGGTTGTATATATATTAGCATTCGATCTCGTGCAATGCACGGACTATCGCCTTCTCCTCCCAATTCCTTCTTCACCCTTTACTCTCTCATATTCATTATTTTATAAGTTAATAAGAATATTATAGGAACTATTAGATTGCAAATTTGATGTTTAAAAAAATTTAAATCAATGGCGGTTAGAGAGAGTTTATAGATAATTATTTAGCGTAGTTATTGAGGTATTTAGTCGAATATGATTGGAGAATGAAGAATTTAATAATTTAAAATTCTTAAAAATTTAAAAAGAAAGAAGGAACGCTTCTTAAGCTCTCTTTCTAAGAAATTGTTTGTATATATATATATTGTATTACTTTGGAATGAACAAAGGGATCTTGCATTTTATGCGGTGAAATTACCGAAGAGTCTAATTGTCTGGAGACTTCCGAACCGTTATATTTAATTCGTCTATTAGTTGTTCATAGCATTAAGTTTATTCATGTCTGTCCTAGACTCCTAGTGCATTGTTTGTCCTCGCTCTCCTTGCTGGCCTTCATTGTATAATGTATATGAAAACAAACAACATCACAACAAACAAATTGTCTATTGATCTTTCTTGTCATGTCGTAGTTCTAGAGAAATAAATTATGTTGTGTTAAAATTTTTACAACTCGTACTAATTTATTTATTAATCATGTATAGTTAAATTTGTATTGGGTCATGTATATGTCATTTAAAAATTGCAATTAGTCAGATTCGTGTCATATTTAGCCAACTTCATTTAAAAATTGTAGTTTTTAATATTTTTTGAGTTCACTAATTTTGATATATATTTTACAATTCAAAATTTAAATCTTTTTTTAGTTCACTATTTGTGAAAATTTGGACAACGAATTAAAAGTTTCATTCTATTAAAGTTGATTGCTTGTGAAATTTTTTTGAATTAGAAGTTTCATTCTATTAAAGTTCACTATTTTTAGAGTTCATATTTTATGTTTTTTTTTAATATTTTTTTAGTTCAATATTTTTTTATATATATTTATCAATTCAAATTTTTAATATTTTTATAGTTCACGGTTTGTGAAAATTGTGGATATTGAACTAGGAGTTTTATTTCATTAAAATTCACTGTTTGTGAAAATTTTGTGAACTAAGAGTTTCATTTTATTGGTGGGTGATGGGTAATGGTGGTGGCGGTGGTGGAAAATGGTTGTGGGCAATGGTGGGTTATATGAGTGGTGGTTAGTGGTGGTGGGCAACGGTGGTAGGTGTGGATCTGAGAGTGTTTAGATCTGAGAGGATGAAGTAATGACTTTTGAACCCATTTGTGTTTTACTTGAAATTTTGGTTTCCCAAAGAGATGATTATACATAACTATTGAATAAGTACTCCACTATTGACACTCACAATACATCCATAATATATAACAAAACACATATTCGTAGAATGAGAAAAAAAGACTGTTTTTAGTTCACTGTCTTAGAATTTACTATATTTAGTTCACAAAATCGAACCAATAAGTTCATCCAAAATTCGTCAATCTAAATAAAAGATCTTTCAAAAATTTTATGAAACACAATCAAATATCAACCAAATTTCACATATCAAACAATCGATTCAAAATGAAAAAGGGAGAGAGTGTTTTTAGTTCAATATTTTTAATTCACTGTCTTCAAGTTAACTGTCTTTAGTTTAGTGTCTTGAGTGTGCATGTTGGGAGAGGGGGAGGTCGAGAAGAGAGAATTAAATTTAAGAATGAGATAAATGTATTTAAGTAATGACCTCTGATGGGTCCGACCCAGATGAGGCCCAACTTAAGTAATTGGCCCGGCCCAAACAAGGTCCAACTCGAATAGTGGGTTGGCTCGAACAAGACCCAACTCAACTAATGGGCCTGACCCAAACAAAGCCCAATGGGCACGACCCATATGAGATCTAGCTCGGCTCACCACGAAGTCAAGGGAGCACAATCAGCCACACTATCTTAGAGCCAAGGAACCAGTCACGCCATCCTGAAGCCAAGGAGTCGGCCATGCCATCCTGGAGCCAAGGAGTCAGCCACGCAATTCTGGAGTCACGTCATCCTAGAGTCAAGGAGTCAGTTACGTCATCCTAGAGCCTCAGCCACGCCATCCTAGAGCCTCAGCCATGCCATCCTGAGACATAGTCTGCAACTAATAAAAAGATCTCCGCGCCATCTCCACGCAACTACCTCGTCCGTTGCGAGAATGGTGCCACCTCCACCGAATTAGCCTATCTGTTATGAATATAGCGCTTCAATCTATTAGGAGGGCGCCTATAAGTTGGAATCCCCACCTACACATGGGGGGAGAGATCTTGCATCTTTTCTCACACCTGACTCACCTGAGCTCTCATTGCTCTCACTTGAGCTCTCTACACTCCTACAACAATAAAACATCCCGACAATCCTTCAAATTGGAGTAGGTCACCCTGATCGAACCACTCTATTTCTGTGTGTTGCTTGTGTTGAGTTCTCTATCATATTTACTGCATTTTATTAACCATACTAATAACTCGACAGCTGGTGCATAAAATCGATTTGTGCATTATCAGTTTGGCGCCGTCTGTGAAAAATGAATAAGTTTATGGCCTAAATTAAAATCTCAATAAGCATTGATATCAAATTAAATTATTCTAAGTTAGAAGAATATCAAGAAATAAGAATATGGCTTGAATGAAAAGGTTTCTCATGTATGTGCCTGCATGTGAAACATAAGCCAATTCAACCAAATCAAATTTAAAAAAATCCAAATTTCAGCCTATTAAGTACAAATAAACTTATTAAATACATGATCACGTATAAAATTTTCCTAGAGATAGAGTCAGGGTGGAAAATCACAAAAATAATTCTTTAGTGTCGCTGTTACTTGAGTTTTCATTAACAAAAGACATTATCATAAATCATCCCAAAAATCTTTGCATATCTAACAGAATTTTAGGGTGTTGTTAGGATGACTTTTCAAAAGTGTTTCTAGAACTTATGACTTCTCATAATCATTTTAAAAAAAAAATTGCTATTTGGAACAATTTATTTTAATTATTTTCTAATAAGTCAAAAGTAGTTTTACCACTTAAATAAGTACGTAAAAGTTAAAAAAAATAACTTTTATTTCTTTAAAATCATTTCTCCACAAAACACTTCACCACCACCACTGCCACCGACCACCACCGACCACCACCGCCACTGCCACCTCACCACCACCGTCCACCACTACCGTCGTCACCCACCACCACCCACAATTACCACACACTTTTTGATAAAAATACTTTTTATTTTAGTGCTTTTTTGTTTGAGCATCCAACCAGTATTTATTTAATGAAAGTACTCTATAAAAAAGTACTTTGGAGAACTATTTATTTAAGAAATACTTTTAAAATTTTGTAAGTTATCTCAAATGCAACCTTAACCAACTTACACCAAAAAATTCTATCGACGGTTTTGAACTAACCAAAGATGGTGGATGGACCAAAAGTTGATCATGTTCTAGCATATTCTGAAATGGAAAGATTAATTTGAGCTCTTGGATACAATAAAGATTGCACTAGAGATGAGAATGAAATAATTCAAATATGGATACCAATAACCTTCCATCTGTAACGGTAAGGTTCCTGAGTGGACTCCTGATGTTCAATTCTTTAGAAGGGAAGAACGTCCACGAGTTGGTCTTGCTCAGAAATATGACGTCCACGGAACACTTGTCGTTCCAATTTTTGAACAAGGCAGTCGTTGTTGCCTTAGTGTTATTGAAGTTGTGATGATAACTCAAAAGATCAATTACCATCCAGAGCTTGAAAATTTTTGCACAGCTCTTACAGTTTGATTCCTTTGCTTTTGTTTTTAGGAAAAGATGACCTTCACCTCTCTTCTTGACTGTCTTTTTATGATGGGTTTCTACTAAAAGTGCCATTGTTAGCTTCGAAAGTAAGCCATGTCTGTTAGGAATTGAAAGTAAAATAGATCACCAAAGATGCACAAAATCAAGTAAAACAGAGGCAAAAAAAAAAATCTGCTACACTACTACACCAAGATCAATCAAGGAACACCTCTATAGTTCATCAAGAATGAACACAATATTAAGCAATACAAAGGAGAAAACTATCCTGTTTTTCCAGCAAGAGAAACACATAGTAAGTTATAGAAAGAACTTACAAACAGAGCTTTTGCTCAGGGGACATTCCTGCTGGTTTTTTTTTTCTTCCCAGCAAAACACAATTTTTTACTCTCTCACTCTCTGTTGTTTGAAGCAGCAACTCTTAGTCCCTTTTTTATACCTCTTTTTCCAACTGAAAGCCCCTTGAATCTGGCCACTTCATGACCAGCCGCCATAAGCAAGAAACCGACTTTTGTCGGTTCAGCTTTCCACATAGCCGTGCATGAACAGACCTCCCAAAAAAAATTTTGGACTCTTCTACTGCCTCTTCAAATGCACAAAAGACATGCTTAAATACAATCTAACACCATAACTTTTCAATATTACATCATAAACCCAAAAGTAAAATACAAAAAACTACCTAATAAAGAATTGAGTTTATAAAACTAACATCCCCCCTTAAACCCAATTCCTTGGGTTCTCATGCCTAGCATCATTTTCAATCTTCCAAACACATCATGCTTTAATGCGTGTATCAATGTGTTTATTCCTCTCATGGAACACCGGGTTCTTTGCCAACGCCATCGCCGATCTATTATCAACAAGGATCTCCATGGGAATTTCTTGAGAAAATCCCAAATAATTCAACAAGTTCCTCAACCAGATAGCATGACACACCGTTGAATTTGCAGCTACATACTCTGCTTCACACGTAGATAAAGTAACAATTGCTTGCTTCTTGGATGACCAAGTAAAAGCCATACCTCCCATGAAAAAACAATAACCCGAGGTACTTTTTCTTTCATCCAAGTCTCGTCCCCAATCACTATCCGAATATTCAACAAGTCTAAAATCGTTAGTGCAAGAATAAAATAAGCCATCATTGAGTATACCTCTAATATAACGTAAAATCCTCTTCGCTGCACTAAGATGAGTTTGATCCGATGTTTCCATGTATCTACTAATTAAGCCAACTCCATAAAGAATGTTCGGCCTTGTGTAGGTAAGGTACCAAAGACTTCCAACTAAAATTTTAAAGTAAGTTGGATCAACATATCCACCGTTAATGCTCTTCCTCAATTCCAATCCAATTTCTACGGGTGTGTTCACTGGGGTGCAAGAATCCATCTTGAACTTCTTCAGTATTTCCTTTGCATAACTAATTTGAGAAATAAAAATTCCATCTTTACTTCTCTTAACCTCAATACCAAGGAAATGAGACATTAAGCCAATATAAGTCATTTCAAACTCCTTAATCATACTTCTCTTGAATTCATCAAACATCATTGGATCATTTCCGGTGAAGATCAAGTTATCAACATAAAGGCAAAAAAGTAGCACACTTACATTGCCATCCATCTTCATATATAATGCATCCTCATAAGGACACTTTTGAAAACCACTCTCACGAAAGTATTTGTCAATTCTGGCATTCCATGTGCGCGGTGCTTACTTTAATCCATAGAGAGCTTTTCTCAACTTGTACACTTTATCTTCATGTCTCTTTTTCACATACCCCAAAGGTTGTTCAACATAAATCTCTTCCTCAAGAAATCCATTCAAGAATGTCGATTTCACATCAAGTTGGTAAATCTTCCACTTGTTTTGTGCTGCCAAAGAAATCATCAACCTAATCGTTTTCAAACGAGCAACAGGAGCAAATACCTCGCCATAATCAATTCCGGCCCTTTGCTTGTAGCCTTTAGCAACTAATCTCGCTTTGTATCTTTGGACTTCACCATTTGCATCCTTCTTGGTTTCACTTCACACCAATTGCTTTATGACCTTGGGGTGCTCATGTATTATTCTTTTCAATTGCTTTCATTTCTTCATCCATTGCTATTCTCCATTTCTATTCTTGAACCACTTCTTCAAAACATAAAGGATCACAATCCATGAACAAACAAAACAAATTCAAGTTACCTTTAATATTTTCCGTAGATTCATAAATCTCTTGCAAACTTCTCATTTTTCTTGGTCTTTCATTTGAACTAGAGTCCGATGATGATGATGATGATGATTCACCTGTAGAAGACAAAGGGGATCCATGTGGAGGTGTTTGTGGCTCTCGTTGGACTTCTCTTGGATCTTCTGACTCTTCTTCTTCAAGTATAAGTTCCACTTTGGTGGCTGAAATTTTTTCTTTCCAATCCCACATGTCTTCCTCTTCAAAGATTACATCTCTAGTCATGATCACTTTCCTGGTAATGAGATTGTATAACTTGTACCCCATTGTTCTATCACCATAACAAAAAAAAAATGCACTTTTCGCTTTTATCATCAAGTTTTGTCCTCCTTACTTCGAGAATCTTCGCATAAGCAATGCATCCAAAAAATCTAAGATGGGCTACACTAGGCTTGAATGAACACCAAGCTTCCTCTGGGGTCTTGAAATGAACACTTTTGGTTGGACATCAATTCAACAAGTACACTGCACATGCTACGGCTTCGACCCAAAATTCTCTAGGCAATCACTTTCCTTTCAACATGCTTCTAGCCATATCGAGAATAGTCCTATTTTTTCTTTCCGCAACTCCATTCAATTGAGGTGTGTAGCTTGGCGTGAATTGATGCACAATTCCATGCTCCTTGCAATAGTCTTCAAATAAATCGGAACTATATTCATCACCTTGATCAGATCTCAACCTCTTGATAAAATAGCCACTTTGCTTCTCAATAAGATTCTTGAATTCCTTAAAAACTTCGAACATTTCGGATTTCCTTCTTAAAAAATACACCCAAGTCTTCCGGCTATAGTCATCAATAAAAGTAAGAAAGTAGCGATTCTTACCATTTGACATAGGCTTCAAAGGACCACAAATATCGGTGTGCACAAGCTCCAAGGGTCATGAAACACTCCACTTGAATTCTCTCGAAATGCTTAATCTGTGATGCTTGCCAATAATACACCCTTCACATAACTCATTCGGATGATCTATGTAGGGTAGACCCTTCACCATTTTCTTGCTAGATAAAAGCTTCAATCTACCAAAATTAAGATGTCCAAGTCTCAAGTGCCACAACCAAGAATCATCTTTTATAATTGCATTCAAACATCTCATAGAATCATGTTGAATATTCAAATGAAACATTCTATTCTTGGACATTTCCACATCAGCAATCAAATTACCACAAACATCTTTAATTGTAAGGTGAAGATTCTTCATGCTAATAACATAACACTTTTCTAAAAGTTGACCTAAACTCAAAATACTATTCTTCATATCCGGCACATAATAGACATCGGAAATAAAACCATGATTGCCATTCTTGAGCTTAATAATAATTTTACCTTTGTCTTTCATCGGAATGTTGGAGGAGTCGCCAAAAGTAAATTTACCTTGCGCCACTTCATCAAGTTCTACAAATATATGCTTCTTGCCACACATATGGTTGCTTGCCCCCGAATCAAGAAACAACACGTTGCCATTATCTTCCTCAGATCCATCGTAGGCCAACAACAAAGTAAAACCCGTTTCATTACTTGTTTTCTCGACATAATTCACGTGTTCTTCAACACCTTTATTCTCACTTACCCAACACTCATTGCTATAATGCCCAAACTTGTGACAATTGAAGCATTCAACATTCCTCTTGTCAAAACCTTGATTGTTGTAATTGCCTATTGCTCTTCCTCGTCCTCTAACTCTTGAACCATAATAATTTTGATTTCTTACACCATTAGTGAATTGGCCTCTTCCTCTTCTACCTCTATTAGTATAGCCTCTTCCACGACTTTCGTAGCCGCTTCCTCGATTACCATAACCTCTACCTCATGTTTCATTACCTCTTCCTTTTTGAGATGTACTACCTTGAAATTCTTTTTTTTCATCTTTCAAAGAAAGCTTAGATTGGAGAGTTTGTTCAAGAAAACTTGAAGTCTTTTTATTAATACGTTGCTCATGTATTTCCAATGTTGCCATCAATTCATCAACGCTCATAGTCTTGAAATCCATGGATTGCTCAACGGCTACAAAAACATGCTCAAATTTTGGGGTTAAGGTTTGTAGTATTTTTTCCATAACTTGAATATCATCAATATCTTCTCCATACCTTCGCATTTGATTCACAATCATCAAAGTTCTTGAAAAATACTCTGAAATTGACTCGGATCCATTCATATTCAACCCTTCAAATTCACTTTGCAATATTTGAAGACGAACTCGAATTGTTTTATCAATGTCTCCATGCATATTCTTCAAAATTTCCCAAGCTTGCTTCGAGGTGGTGGCGGAAGAAATTTTCTCAAACGTGTTATCGTCAATACATTGATAAAGTAGGAATAAAGTCTTCTTATCCGTCTTCCTTGATTGCTTAAGCATCATCTTTTGAGCATCATTAAGTGCTTGCTCTTCCTCCGTAGTCGGCTCGATGTAACCTTTTTCAACAATTTTCCAAGGATCTTGCGATTGTAACAACACCTTAATTTGAATACTCCAATTCCCATAATTATCTTTCCTCAATTTGGGAAATTGGGGTTGAAGCACATTACTCATAGTAGCCATAACAAACAAATAGCAAACCCTTGGTTCAACAAAAAAAAAAAAATCCAAATTTCACAATCTGCTCTAATACCAACTTTGTTGGGAATTGAAAGTAAAATAGACCACCAAAGATACACAAAATCAAGTAAAACAGAGGCAAAAAAAAATCTGCTACACTACTACACCAAGATCAATCAAGGAACACCTCTATATTTCATCAAGAATGAACACAATATCAAGCAATACAAAGGGGAAGACTATCCTGTTTTTACAGCAAGAAAAACACACAGTAAGCTGTAGAAAGAACTTACAAACAGAGCTTCTGCTCAGGGGACATTCCTGCTGGTTTTTTTTTTCTTCCCAGCAAAACACAATTTTTTACTCTCTCACTCTTTGTTGTTTGAAGCAGCAACTCTTAGCCCCTTTTTATACCTCTGTTTCCAACCGAAAGCCCCTTGAATCTAGCCACTTCATGGCCAGCCGCCACAAGCAAGAAACTGAATTTTGTCGGTTCGACTTTCCACATAGCCGTGCATGAACGGACCTCCCAAAAAAAATTTTGGACTCTTCTACTGCCTCTTCAAATGCACAAAAAACATGCTTAAATACAATCTAACACCATAAATTTTCAATATTACATCATAAACCCAAAAGTAAAATACAAAAAACTACCCATTAAAGAATTGGGTTTATAAAACTATCAATGTCAATGATGGGTTAAAGAGGGCATCAGAATTAGAGGGACTATGGAGCAAAAAATCAAATCCATCAATTTTCTACAACCAACATATGTCTAACCATATTTCGTCCATGTTATCCAAATCCAAAAAGGAATCAGGTGGAGTGCCCAACATGGTATTAGGAGGGAAGAAATCACCATCATCCACAGGTTATCTTCTTCATAATCGGATTTTTTTTTATCAAGAGTGCAATTGCTTAAGATATGAACTTCAATGCGGCTATAGTGATTGTGAGTTAGCTAGGCTTTGGCTTTTATTTTTGTGGGAGTTATAGTGGTAATCAACTAGGCTTTGTATTATTTTTTGATTATCAGTAAGGTTTTTTTCAGTGTGCGTAGTGATAGTGTTTATTAGGTAGATAATATTTTTTTATTTTTTTGTGCATGTCACGATGACAATAGCGATCAATTAAGCTTTGTTCTTGCCTATGACATTGGTTGTAATTATGTTTATAACATTACAATTAAAACCTTTCTTTTTTTGCTCTTTCAATTGTTTTGATATATTCTCATTCTTTTTTAGTGAAAATTGCGTATAGTCTCTCTCTCTCTCTCTCTCTCTCTCTCTCTTTCTCTCTCTCTCTCTCTCACACACACACACACACACACACACACACACACTTGCCCATCCTTCACCACCGAACCCCACAGCCCCTACACCCTCTTCCTCTGCCTTATTCTCTCTCATCTCTCCCAAAACCTCTCTCTGTTTCTCACTCGACCATCCTCCACGATCGAATACCACCCCACATCCCTGCTCCCCATCCAACCCCAACCCAAAAAGACTCAATTTATATCTTATCATAAATGAATGCAATGTATTTTGTGGATTTTCTAGGGATCCGAATCTCCTCAATTTTGAATTTTATTTTGTTCCAGTTCATTCAATCATTCCTGATTGAATATTGGACCTTATTAGATTTATATGGATTCCAGTAGCACCCAATGCAACCAACCGAACTTAACAGTGAATAATAAAAATTAACAGAATCTAAATTGAGTGGGTCCAAATCCAATGTCTTTCGACATGGTACAAATTCTACCCCAAACAACTCCGGCGACACCCAAAGAGCCCTTCCTCTCTCTCTCTCTCTCTCTCTCTCTCTCCCTTGAAACTTATTTTCATGTTGTAAGGCTAGAGAATACTATGCTGCCTATGTCTTAGCCCAAATCTTGTATCCCAAATGCATGTGCACCATACATTTCATTTTGTGGATCCCAAAAAATCAGTTTTTTCATTCAATATGTGGTGGACATGCATTTTGGATACACGATTTGGACTAAGACTTAAGCAGCATAGTATTTTTCACAGAGGAATTTCCTTTTTGCTTTTTAATTGTTGCCCTCAATCAGTACCCCCCTTGGTACTAGCAATTGCGTAGATGTATGTGTGGCGCACATAGCTTCGAAACCCAAGCATACGACAACTAAAGGAAAATGGTCATTTAGGTTTGTATTCAGATTTATGATGTGGATTTGGATGCACTATGTCATCTTCCAAGGAAGTCAGGTGAGTTACTTCTGAATGCGTTTGTTTGTGTTCTTTTAATTAGTTTTTGTCTTCACAATGGTTTAGATCTGTCATTTAAGGAGAGTTTGCTATTGATCAGATTTATTCGGCTAGAAAATGTTCCGCTTTAGTATGGTGGACTGAGTTGACCCTATAATTTGTAAAATGGTCCACCAAAACCAAGTCCTTCATTCATTGTGAAAGGGGGAGAGATAATGAATATACAAATTGAGGGCATTGAGGTTCATTATTATTTTTTGTCTGTTTTCCATGCATTGTAACTTTCCACTTATATTTATCTACATATTTTTTGCTTAGTAGTTTGAATTGTACTATGATGTTGGCGTGAGTTGTCCTCCGCAAGATTATAGGAGGAAGTTTTGGGATACACTATCAATTTAGTTAATTAAGTCGTGATACATGTATAGCCAAATTTAGATGTTTACGTTATGTTATATATCCACTCATTCTTGTAAAAATAGAATTTTAATACAAGAGATTTTTTATACGTTTTGTCATGGTATCAGAGCGACCGATCCTCCTGTCAATTTCTGAACTCATCTCGTCTCCCTCCATGGTTGATACCGACTCCCATACTGATGAATCTCTATCTTCCTCCATCCTAGCCGAGTTAACCACGAAGATGACTGAAGTTTTCAGCAAAGCTTCAGCCCCAACCCAGACCTCTGATAGTGCTACTACACCGATCGACATCAAGTTGGATGGCACCAACTATGCTCTTTGGTCCTAGGTGGTCGAGATGTATATCTCGGGCAAAGACAAACTGGGATACATAAATGGTGATCTACCACAACCTCCTCAGACGGACCCTACCTTTCGACGATGGCACACCGACAGCGCTATTGTTAAAGGCTGGTTGATTAATTCCATGGATTCCTCTCTTATCGGTAACTTCATTCGCTTCCCGACAGCTAAGCTGGTGTGGGATGGAATTGCGACTACATATTTTGATGGCAGCAACACCTCCCAGGTGTATGACCTCCGGCGACGTGTGACCCACCTTAAACAGGCTGGCGGCTCTCTTGAAAAATTCTACAATGATCTTCAAGGCCTTTGGTGTGAAATCGACTTCCGTTGTCCAAACCCGATGGAATGCCCAACCGATATTCAACATTACAATTCCCTCATTCAAGAAGATCGGGTATATGTATTCTTGGATGGTCTCGATGACCGCTTAGACCATATTCGGAGTGATGTCCTGCAGATAAAGCTATTTCCAACAGTGGAGCAAGCCTATGCACACGTCCGGAGGGAAGCTCTTCGTCAAGCGGTGATGACGACGAGTAACCCCGATGACATACTAGGAGCAGGCTTGGCGTTCAAGAGTCTCAAGCATGGCTCACAGTCTCTCTCTTTGCATGGTGGAAAATCATGTTCCAACTCCAAGTCCTGAGCCACCTTTGATGGTACTAAATGCTCTCAATGTGGGGGTGCAAAACATACTCATGAGAACTGCTTCAAGCTTCACGGGTATCCCGATTGGTGGCACGAACTCCAGGCTCGAAGGCGCCGTGATGGAGGTGGGAATGATGATAGCACTGGCCAGGCTGAGGTGGCTGTCGCAGAACCACATCTGTCCCTTATTCCCGCCACTAGTTCCAACTCTAACCCAGGTAATGCTCTACTTGGTTCTAATAGTGAGGCTAACTGCGATGCTTGGATACTTGATTCCGGAGCAACAGACCATATGACGTTTGATGTCGCTGATTTTTCACAGCACTCCCCTCCTCGGCGAACTAGCATTGCCAATGCTAATGGAGACTTTTCTTCGGTAACAGGGGCTGGGACTGTGATGTTGTCACCATCCCTACCCTTATCTCATACTTTACTCGTGCATTCTCTGTCTCGCAAGTTACTATCTGTGAGTCAAGTTACTAAAGAGTTGAATTGTGTTGTGCTCATTTATCATGCGTTTTGTCTTATTCAGGATATTCTCACCAAGGAGATCATTGGGCGTGGTACTAAGAGGGGGGGGGGGGGCTCCATTATATGGAAGATTTCAGTGTTGGCCGCGCACACCACATGCACCGCTCAAGCGACCTCAAAGTGGAATATATTTTGCTTTGGCACAATCGGTTAGGCCATCCGTCGTGTGGTTATCTGCAACATGTGTTTCCTGATTTATTTTCGGGTTTGTCAATTTTGGATTTTAAATGTGAGACTTGCATTTTAGCTAAAAGTCATCGAGTCACTTATCCGTTGAGTATGAATAAGAGCGATATTCCTTTTGCCTTGATTCATTTTGATGTCTAGGGTCCTTCCCTAAAGTCTACTTTGTCTGGTATCCACTGGTTTGTGACATTTGTTGATGATTGTACTCGAATGACTTGGATTTATCTGTTGAAACATAAAAATGAGGTTTTTCATGTATTTCAATCATTTCATACAATGATTCAGACTCAGTTCTCTGCTAAGCTTCAAACTCTTCGA